>JADMNL010000026.1:215852500-217096666 GCA_016271365.2 Neoceratodus forsteri
CGCTAGCCTCCTGCTGACCCTCTGCCATGGAGCCCCTTCCTCTGTAAGCCACCTCACCACCAACCCCTACCACGGCATGCTCACTATCTGTGGCTACTTTTCTGGAGTGAAGAGAAACCATTGTCAGTCAGAAATACAAGAAGGGGCTGTTACAAGGCATGCATTGGTCTGTGGCATCTGTATTAGGAAAGCTCACATCATGAATAGGGTCACTCTGTGTCAGAGACCCAGACAGATGGTGCACTGTCTCCTGTCAACTCTAACTGGGAACCCGAGTATGGAACTCAAACCCAGGCCCGCCACATGAGAAGTGGCTATGAAATGTGGATGGGGTGGTTAACATAACTTATCCCACAGTCTATCTTGTCTTATTCCTTACTCAGATGATCTGCAACATCTGTTGGATGCCCTGAATAATCCATAACATCTGCCGGATGCCTCGGATAATCCGTAACATCTGTTGGAAGCCCCAGATAATCTGTAACATATATTGTATACCCCAGATAATGCATACTATCTGTTGAATTCCCCAGATAACCCATAACATCTGCTGGATATGCCGGATAATGTATACCATCTGTTAGATTCCTTGGATAATCATAACAATTGTTGGATGCCACGGGTAATCCGTAACATCTGTTTGATGCCCTGAATAATGCAATTTTTGGTCAAGATTTTTTTTTCCCAGTGTAAGTAATAAGTTAATTACAGGTCATTATCAGGAAAAATGATCCACTATACAGGTCAATCTAGCCAGATACTTCTACTCGATATGTCTAAGAGTAGTAATCCAGAGAGGTTTATCAAATATTACTTACTGTATTAGGGTAGCAACATCTGAAGCTACACAGAGCCATGCACCCAAAGGCGAAGCCTGAAATCGCAACGCCCAGCTCCAGAATGGTGAAGATGAGCAGGAAAATGTGAACAATGGCTTGGATCACCTTTAAAACACAAGAGCATCCTGTTAGACCTCGGATACTCATTAACCTTTACTACCCTTGCCTTTTTTCTCCTCTACTCTCCCTTCAGTACTGCTATGGCTGCACCTGTCCTCAGCCGAGAGAGTGGGTGCGCAAGTGCATTCTTCACAAGAGATGACAAAAATGCCATTCTGGGGTCAGCCACCTGGGGGTGTGTAGGCACAATAGCGACCATAAACCGCTGGATCCTGCCAAAGTGTAATAAGAATATCCACCTTAATCTCAAATGCCACTGATGTACATTAAAAGAAATGGTCATAAAAATATTTTCTTTTAAGTCTTTAACTAAGCAGACCTGCAAATGCTTAACATATGTATATGAACCTACCAGCACTCAAAAATCATGAACAATCTACATTGAACAAATATGCTTTAAGCTTGCTAACTTCAAGGACATTCAAAATGCCAGGTGAACAGATTCATTAGACTCAGACATTGTGTAACGAGCTGACAGCTTCAAAAGTATTTTAAAATCAAAACTCAGCAGTTATTATGTCACTGATCATACAATAAGAAGTTACAACATGGCTGAAAAAGCTAGACAATCCAACAAGGAACCATCTGCTATCAGACCACAGCACCGAAAAAAAAAACCCACGAGATAACCTTCATAACCTCATCTTTGAAAATGCAAGGGGAAGGTCTTGTGGTTATGTCTATTAATTGTCTCCTCATGGACAAAAGTTCAACCGGACAACAGACGAATTGTTGACAGAATGTCTGATGAGTATTAATACCTCTATGTGTATGCTATAGACTTCTGAACCAGATAAGCCTTTGTCCAAATATGGTTATATCATTTCAAGGCCTCATGATACTTTTGAGGAAGAATTAAATCTTATAACACTTCTGAGGAAGTATTCGGCTTATATAAGGCATCCCCAAGGACCAACAATTTGTAATTACCTACTAGCTGCTATCTGAATCTATGTTTCATCGCTGGAAGAGATCTCACATCTATGCTACTGCTACTGACTCTACAAACTATTATACTACTAAATTCTAAAGACCTTTGGCGTCTGCCATAAGTAAAAGACACTGAAACTTGTACTGACTGTCTTTTTCTATTTTGCAAACTTTGAGGAAAAAAAAGAACTCAGCCAGGAAGAAACCTTCTTCATACAGCCATTCAAAGATACTTAAAATCTCCAAACGTCAGGGAGACCAGAGACTCTTTGAAAAGTTGGTGGTATATATATATATATATATATATATATATATATAGATATAGATATAGATATACCTTCACTGATTTAAAGGTGTTTATTAAAATATTGTCTTTTAAGAATCCTGGTTCTATATATATATATATTTATTAGTACCAAGGAATTGTGTACTGGTTAGTTCAGGTTGTTCTAAAAAGAATACTATCTTACATTGCCCCCAAATAGAAAGCACTAGGTCTTATACATATGTGGCGAAGATCATTTTATTTATTTATTTGCTTTTGTTAAGCGGGTAAGCACACTAGACAGACAAGTGCCTATTTTCAGGTGTGACCCGGGAGATTACAAGGTACATACATGAACATCAGGCAAATACAAGTGAAGGATTACATTAAAGAGAATTAGCACAACAGGGACATTACAAGTAACAGTACCAGCAGGGGATTTACATTGCAGGCAGTAGGAAGAAGTACAGTGTGGTTTCATCATTCCAGGCAGCAATGTTGTAAGGCTTGCAGGTAGGCAAAGAGGAGTCACATTGGGATCAGAGTGGCCCAGAGCAAGATAAGGGAGTACACAGTAGTAGTGCTCACCCTGTTGGGCAGGTGGGCCTAAGTGGTCTATTTTTCTATAAACTGTGAGTACAGGAGGTGTATAATGTGGTGTGTTAAAGTGTACAATGTAAAGACATGATCTGAATAAAGTTTTCTAGAAATGTCTTGTGCTGTTTAAGTTTTAAAAATATGTTAAAGTTAACTGTGTATAGAAATAATATTAAGGTGAGGAAAAAGAGCTAGTAGGCTGAGGCCCATAATCAGGGTTCGCTCTTAACATTGTTTTACTAGCCCTGAACCTAGTGCAAATTGACCAGGGCTAGTGCAGCTAACCCTCTACTTGTCCATCTTGACTAGTGCAGGTTTTTCGTGGCTGTTAATAAAGTTGAAAAAGTCCCAAAGTCCCACCTTTAGCAGGCTGTAGTCCTTTTGCTAATCTCCCCTCAGTGTTCCAGGTGGCCTGGTGTGATTAACAGCTCATTAATTATCTGACAGTTCAAGAAGGAATCCAACAAAAGACTCAATATGAGTCATTATCACTCAGTTGTTAGGACATTCAGCTAGTGTGCATGCTGTGATCAAGGGCAGAGTGCTTTTAAGTAACTAGCTTCCAGTTTGTTGAACTTGTCTTTGATTTGTCCTACAATATTTAAACCAGTGTGCCTCATTTCCCAACCTTTTGAGTGTCTGTATCCAACACTGCAGCGACAGAATGCTATAATGTATACACGGTCTGCCCAGCCAGGTGGTCTGTCAACTCTATACTTTCCCTTGACACCACTGTAGACTAGACTCTGAAGTGGCCTCCCATAGACCCATAGCTGCCATTACTGGCTGATGTAGGGGTCCACAGCTCCTCTTAATGGATCACACTGGTCAATGCCATCCATGCAGTACCACCCTTATACCACCCAGCATGTCATTTCATCCTAAAACAATGCTTTGGAGCATGTATGGTACAAAGCAAAACCTTGGTTAAATATATAATTTGAAAGGTTAAAAAAGGTATTCCTGGTGTGCACAGATCATCCTATATAGAAAGAGAGGCAGTACAGCATCATGCCTGTATACTGCTCCCCCTTTGACTGATGAAAGGACGCTGTTGGGGCACAGCATGTTAAATTTAATACTTTTGTGCCTGGTATATATAAACAGATATGTAAAAGTTTCTTACATCCCAAGCCCCCTGTGTTTAACTTTCTCCAAAGAAATCCTAGAACTGCCCCTGGCTCACTTTGCATGTAAGAAAACTTCCAGAAGTGCAGGTCTAGTTAATCACAGGGTGGGGGATGAGCGTATTTCTCCGTCTGACTCTGCACATTGCCCTGCAGGTCAGGCAGAGACTGTGGTGAGGTGCATGGCGATGTTGGCTATTGTGTGTACAGAGCTAGAACTGCTTGATTGAACATTTGCTATTATGGTATTCTCTGGTTTGATGGGGAGAGGGTGAAGAAAGAGGAAGCAAGGGGCACATGGTAAAAAACAGTGGGGGTACACACTGCGTGTGACTGGATTGCAGTCTTTTTTGCTGGGGCAAGAAGCAATTTGTTAGCAGGATAAATATGATATAATCAGAGTATTTCTTGGCTTGCATTTTTCCTGTATAACAGATCAAAATTTACTATCATTATTGTGGGCTAGTGCAACCGTCTGCGGGGTAGTGCAATTTTTAATCAACTTGTCCGGCTGGTTAATGCAAAAAAAGTTAAGGTTGACCCCTGCCCATAATGCTCTTATACTAGACCAAAGGATAGCATGCTAGATTATACCCTGAACTGATTAACTTGTCTAGGCGTTGTTTCAAAATATTCTTAGAATCACTCAGAACTACAGACGGTGGAAGATTGTTCCATGGCCCGACAGAACGAATAGTGAAAAAATATTTTCGATTCTTTCTTTTAAAAGGTTTCCTAATTAATTGAAATGGATGACCCTAATCTTGTAAGGAGAAGATCTGAGTTGAAGGGCTAACTCAGTCATGATATAGGGATCATGCACCACATCATATACAAATAAAAGCTCGCCTCTCAGACGTTGCGTGAAAAGTGACATCAGGTTCAAAGTGCTTAACCCATGATCATACGATAAGGATTTAAAACCAGATATTTTTTCTTGTAAATTTTCTTTGTACCTTTTCAAGAGATCCACAATCAGATTTTTTAAATGGGCACCATATTTGTGATGCATACTCAAGATGGGGCCTGACGTAAGACCTATATTGGGGCATGAGCATGTTTTGATCTCTAGAAGTAATGTTATGAAGAATTGACCTGACAACTTTGTTTGATGTACTAATAATGGAATGCAGATGTTTCAAATATGTAAGATCATTAGAGATGGAGATACCTAAATCAGACTCACTGGAAACTCTCAGCAGCTCAACCACCGCCTAAAAACACACCTCTCCTCCATGTGTTCTTGTACCTAGGGACATCTAGAGGTGCGTCCAATGCCATACAGCTAACTAGCCTCACTTAGCAGGTCCTTCACACCCGTATGCTATGCACGTAACCTTGAACAAGGGCTAGGCAGCCACCAAACCCCTCTCGCTGCTGGCCTCACCACAGTTATATCGTCATCCTGAGCAGCATTTAGGGTTCAGTTATCATAGGTGCCTCAGCAATACCACATTGTCTACTGTATAACCATTGTTACTTCTAGTTCTCATTCCTGGGAGCCCTGTTAATCTACTGTTAATCTACTGTCATATGATCTACGTCCCTGAGACAATCCTATAATCTTGTATGCCCCATGCGCAATTCTGTACACTGGAATATTATTATTTATTGTCTGTATTCAGCTCCTCTTCCCCTTCCCCCAGGACGCATCTGAAATCGAGTGGTATCTCCACTCAGTATGCCTTCCTGGTGAAACGCTTACATAAATAAAGAAATAATAAATCTCGTCGGTAGTGGCATTAAGCAGTAAGCCACTTATGTTGTATGAGAGAGTAGGGTTATTTGAACCGAGATGCATTACTTTGCATTTGGTGGTATTAAGCTGCATGCCCCATGTTTTAACCCAAGTTGAGATAGAATCGAGATCCTACTGGATAAGATCTATTTGATCTTGATTTGAACAGGGCCCCCCAATGTTAACGTCATCAGCATGTTTAGTAGTAATAGAGACGCAGTTTTTAGTGAAGTCAGAAATAAAAACTTGAAACAAGCAGGGACCAAGAATGGAGCCTTGCGGGACACCACTCAATATCCTGCCAATGTTTGATAGGTTGCCATTTATTATTACTCTCTGTGTTCTGTTACAAAGCCAGTTCTCAATCCAGGCTATGATAAAGTAGTCAATATTTAATTTCCTTAGCTTAAGGCTTAAAGCCCAATGAGGCACTGTATCAAAAGCCTTGCTGAAATCAATAAAGATAACATCGCAAGGTATGTTGTTGTCCAAGAAATAGCTAAACTGTTCATAAAAACATAGCACATTTATAGTACAACGTCTTCCCTTTCTGAAACCATGTTGATCCAAATTACTAGCATCTATAACAGGTGAGATGATATCCGTAAGGAGACTCTCCAGAACTTTACAGATGGAAGAAGTTAAACTAATAGGTCTGTAGTTCTCCCAAAGAAGTTTAGAATCCTTTTATGTATTGAACGATAATAGCTTCTTTCCATTCATTGGGTATGAAATTATTTTTCATAAAGAGTTCAAACAAGATCTTAGTGGATGTGTAAGGAGATCACCAATGGGTATAAAAGTTGGCCCGCGATGTTATCAGGTCCTGAACAATATTTTCCTTTTAGTGTTTTTAATTTTTCTTTAATAATTTCTTCAGTAAAACAGATTGGAGGATGAAATTGGCTTAAAAGTAAAAATATCTGTTTGTGTAAAGATTTTACAAAATTCTGTATTAAATACATTTGCCATGGTCTTTGAGTCAAGAATAAGGTGGTTAAACAGCTCTTAATTGTATTGCATGTCCGAGTGAAATCTGTAGCCTCAGGAATTAACCACGAAAACAAATAGGCACAATTTACTGTACGCCTTTCCTTAAGACAGCCACAGAATTAAATTGATTAATAATAATTGTGCTTACAGGTACATGAACACAAGGAGACCCCTGACCTCCCTCCCCAGGGTACTGAGCACCTCACCACTGTGATGTTCCTGGACTCCTCCCTCTCCAGGGTACCAAGTACCCCACCTCAGCGATGTGCCTAAACCCCTCCCTCCATCCCTGGGATGCTGAGCACCTCACCTCTGTGATGTGCCTGGACACCTCCCTCCCCAGGGTACCAAGTAACTCAACTCTGTGATGTGCCTGCAGTATTCCCGCCCCACAGTACCGACCACCTCAGCTCTGCAATGTGCCTCAACCCCTCACTCCCCAGGGTACCAAGTAACTCACCTCAGCGATGTGCCTCAACCGCTCCATCCCCGGGATATAAAGCACCTCACCTACACAATGTGCCTGGACTCATCCCTTTCCAGGGGTACCAACTACATCAGCGATGTGCCTGAACTGCTCCTTCCCTTGGTACCAACTACCTCACCTCTGTGATGTACCTGGACCCTTCCCTCTCCAGGATACAAAGTAACTCACCTCAGTGATGTGGCCGGACCCCTCCCTCCCTGCGGTACCAAGTAACTCATCTCAGTGATATGCCTGAACCCCTCTCTCCCCAGGATACCAAGTAACTCATCTCCGCAACATGCCTGGACCCCTCCATCCCCATGTTGTGCCTGAACTGCTCCTTCCCTTGCTACCAAGCATCTCACCTCTGCAATGTGCCTGAATGCCTCCATCACCGGGGTACAAAGCACCTCACCTCCATGATGTGCCTGGACCCCTCCCTCTCTCCCTCAGTATGAAGTAACTCACCTCTGTAATATGCCTGAACCCCTCCCTCCCCAGGGTACAAAACACCTCATCTCTGCAAAGTGTCTGGACCCCACCCTTCCCAGGGCACAAAGCACCTCATCTCCACAATGTTTCTGGACCCCACCCTTCCTGGAGTGCAAAGCAGCTCACCTATGCAATGTGCAGGAAGAGGGGAGGGGTGGCAGTTTATATCAGGGAGGGAATAACTTGCTCAAGGGAGGAGTCGGAGCAAGGGGAGGTGGAGGCATTATGGGTTCAGTTAAGGTTAGTTAAGTTAGGGAGGCAGTATAGCGCAGTGGTTTAAGGCTCTGAGCTGCAAATCTAGTGACATCCAGCAGACCAGACCTGGGTTTGAATCCCACAGCTTCCACTTGCATACTGTGTGACCCTGAGCAAGTCACTTAACTTCCCTGTGCTCCCAGGTTGCTCCTGTAAAAAAACTTTCAGTTTAGTGTGCTACTCCTGGTTAAACAATAAAATAAAAATAAAATTTAAAAATAAAAGGTCCAATAGAGAGAGAAAGGTGAGGTTGGGGTGGTTTACAGACCATCCAGTCAAGATAAGGAGAAGGACAGGGAACTGATCTCCCAAATATTGGAAGCTGTGGGGAAAGGAGAGGTGGTAATTGTGGGGGACTTTAACCTGCCCAAAGTGGACTAGAGCACATGTTGTGGATGATATGATATCATCCACAACATGTACTAAGAGTCAGGTGATCCTGGAAGGACAGCAAAGTGGGTTCCTGACTCAGGGTGTCACTGAACCAACAAGAGCTCAGGAAATTCTTGATTTGGTGCTCACAAATGGGGAGCATGTACAGGAAATAATGGTCAGGGAGCCACTGGGTGGACGTGACCATTGCATAGTGTGGTTCCAATTGGATATGGGCAGGGAAAGCATCCCGACTAAGACATCTTGGATTTCAGGAGGGCTGACTTCAAGAAGATGGGCAAAGTGCTAAGGAGCCATCTAGTGGGCATCAGAGCAGATATGGGGGTGGACCAAAGGTGGTCCATCATTAAGGAAGGAATACTGGTTGCCACAGATGAGTGCGTTAGGCTCAGGGGAAGAACACAAGGGCCAAAACGCCCATCTGGTTCAGTTCTGGGGTTGCCAAGGCAGTGAGGGAAAAAGAGGTTGCGTGATAGAAAATTCAGGAAGACCAACAGAGAGGTGGATAGGGAAAATTACCTAAGGTTGGCTAGTGAGGCAGGTGGGAAGTCCAGCGAGCAAAGGCACAGAAGGAGCTGCAGATAGCTGAAGGAATTAAGAAGGGGAAGAAGGCTTTCTTTCACTATATAAGTGAGAAAATGGACAAGAAGGAAGGGATTGTTATGCTTAAGAAAAGGATGAGTGGGTGGAGGATAATGGGGGAAAAGCAGAGATACTAAATGAATACTTCTGTTCCATCTTCACTAGGGAGAAGGACAGACTAGTGCCTTCAGAAGGGAAAAGAGGAGTGGGGGAGGGGAATATAGATGTAGTGATAGAGGAGGATAGAGTGAGGGAGGGGCTGCTGGCATTGAAGGTGGACAAATCACCAGGCTCGGACAGAGTACATCCAAGGGTACTAAAGGAACTGGCTGAGGAACTGGCAGGGCCACTGGCAGACTTATTTGATAGTTCTCTAGAGTCAGGCATGGTACTGCAGGACTGGAGAACAGCACATGTAGTGCCCTCCACAAAAGTCATCCCAAAGATGACCCAGGAAATTACAGTCCAGTCAGTCTGAGCTCTATTGTGGGCAAACTCATGGAGACCATACTAAAGGAAAGGTTGGTGGAATATCTGGAGGAGCATGGCTTCCAGGATGAGAGGCAGTATGAGTTCATGGGGGGAGATCATGTCAAACAAATCTGATTGACTTCTTTGACTGTGTCACTAAGACAGTAGATAGGGACCAAGTTGTAGACATCCTCTATCTTGATTTCAGCAAGGCCTTTGACTCTGTGCCCCACAAAAGGTTGATCAGGAAGTTGGTGGATCTTGGGGTCAGGGAAATGATGGCCAGATGGGTGGAAAACTGGCTGAGGACAGAACCCAGAAGTGGTTGTAGGGGGAGAGTTATCTGGCACCAGAGAGGTAAACAGTGGGGTCCCGCGGGGCTCGGTACTGCGGGTCTGGTGTTGTTCAATGTCTTCCTCAATGACACTGGGGTGGCAGTAAGGGCAAAATGTGCCTATTCGCAGATGACACCAAGCTCTGTGGGAGAGTGGACACAGCTGAAGGGATACAGGACCTACAGGAAGATCTGGAAAAGCTGGGGAGGTGGTCCAGGATCTGGCAGCTTGGCTTCAATGTTAAGAAATGCAAAGTTATGCATATTGGAACCAAGAATCCCAGGACAGAGTACTACCTGGGTGGAGTCCGAGCATCTGCATCAGAGGAGGAAAAAGACCTGGCAGTGATGATAACTCATGACCTGAAACATTCCACACAGTGCAAGAAAGCAGCAGTAAAGGCAAACAAGATGCTGGGATGCATATCTAGGGAGATCAGTAGTAGGAGAGAGGAGGTTATACTGCCCTTGTACAGGTCACTGGTAAGGCCGCATCTAGAGTATGGAGTTCAGTACTGGTGCCCACACCTCAAAAAGGACATTAACCTGCTGGAAAGATACAGAGGAGGGCTATAAAGATGATAGCCAGTCAGCGGGGTAAGGCATACGAGGAGAGGCTGAGGGCACTGAACATGTACTCCCTGGAAGACAAGGAGAGAGAGAGACATGATTGGGACCTTCCAGTACTTGAAAGAGATAAATAAGGTTGATAAGGAGAGTCTCTCTAAATTGGTGGCAACCATAACAAGAGGGCTGATCTTAATCTGGAGGGTAGGAGGTTTAGGAGGGAGGTCAGGAAGTACTTCTTCACAGAGAGGGTGGTAGACATTTGGAATGTGCTGCCAGAAGAGGTCATCTCATTGAAGACAGTGGGCAGCTTTAAGAGAGGTTGGGATAGGCATAGGGGGAAGGCAATGATCATGAGTAGGGAAGATGGGAGGGACATTAGTTCAAGCTATGGACCCTGCAATATAAGCAGACTTGATAGACCAAATGGCCTTCCTCTGCTGGCTTCTTTGAATGTTTGTATGTTCATATGTGTCTGGATCCCACCCTTCTGGGGGGTACAAAGTACCTCACTTCTGCAATGTGTCTGGACCCTGCCCTCCCTCCCCAGGTATGAAGAAACTCACCTTTGTGATGTACCAGAACCCCTTCCTCCCCAGGGTACAAAGCACCTCACCTACGCAATGTGTCTGGACCCCACCTTCCCAGCATACTAAGTATCTCACCTCAGCGATGTGCCTGGACCTCTCCCTCCAGGGGTACAAAGCACCTCACTTCCGCAATGTGTCTGGACCCTGCCCTTCCTCCCCAGGCATGAAGAAACTCAACTTTGTGATGTGCCAGAACCTCTCCCTCCCAGGGTACTAAGTACCTCACCTCCACAATGTGTCTGGACCCCACCATCCCCAGGGTACAAAGCACCTCACCTACGTAATATGTCTGGACCCCACCTTTCCTGGGGTACTAAGTATCTCAACTCTACAATGTGCCAGAACCCCTCCCTGGGGTACAAAGCACCTCAACTCCGCAATGTGTTGGGACCCCTCCCTCCCCAGCTATGAAGTAACTCACCGCTGTGATGTGCCAGAACCCCACCCTTCCCAGGGTAAAAAGCACCTCACCTCCGCAATGTGTCTGGACCCCACCCTTCCCAAGGTACTAAATATTTCACCTCAGCAATGTGCCTGGACCCCACCCTCCCCGGGGTACAAAGCACCTCACCTCTGCAATGTGTATGGACCCTGCCCTCCCTCTCCAGGTATGAAGAAACTCACCTTTGCGATGTGCCAGAACCCCTCCCACCTGGGGTACAAAGCACCTTACCTCCGTAATATGTCTAGACCCATCCTTCCTTCTTGAGGTACAAAGCACCTTGAGATACATAGTACCCCAGGAAGGGTGGGGTCCCAGACTATGTAGGTGAGGTGCTTTGTACCAAGAAAAGTAGTCAGACACATTACATAGGTGAGGTGTTTCTTTCCAGGAAGGGTGGGGTGAAATATTTAGTACCTTGGGAAGGGTGGGGTCCAGACACCAGAGACCTCACCTACGCAATGTGTCTGGAACCCATGCTTCCCGGGGTACTAAGTATCTCAATGATGTGCCTGAACAGCTCCCTCCCCTGGTTGGGAGCACCTCACTTACACCATGTACCTGGATTTCTCCCTACTGGGTACCAAGTACCTCACTTCCATGATGTGCCCATACCACTCCCTCCACAGTGTACCAAGTACCACACCTCAGTGATGTGCCTGGACCCCACCCTCCCCAGGGTACAAAGCATCTCACCTCCGCAATGTGTCTGGACCCCACCCTTCCCGGGGTACAAAACACCTCACCTATGTAATGTGTCTGGACCTCACCCTTCCTGGGGTACAAAGCACCTCACCTACACAATGTCTCTGGACCCCACCCTTCCTGGGGTACTATGTATCTCAACAATATGCCTAACCTGCTCCCTACCCTGGTCTGGAGCATCTCATTTACACCATATACGTGGCTCTCTCCCTACTGGGTACCAAGTGACTCACCTCTGTGATGCGCTCAGACCCCTCCCTCCACAGGGTACAGAGCACCTCACCTCTGTGATGTGTCTGGACCCCTCCTTCTACAGAGTACTGAGCACATTACCTCCACAATGTGTCTGGACCGCTCCCTTCCTGGGGTACTAAGTATCTCTACGATGTCCTTGAACTGCTACCTACCCAGGTACTGAGCACCTCACTTACACTATGTACCTGGAGCTCTCCTTACCAAGTACTTCACCTCCTTGATGTACCTGGATCCTCCCTCATTCCCTCCCTCCACAGGTATAAAGTGACTCATCTCTACAATGTGCCAGAACCCCTTCCTCCCCCGGGTACAAAGCATCTCACCTCCACAATGTGCCTGGACCACTCCCTCCCCAGGGTATCGAGCACCTCGGCACCGTGATATGCCTGGGCCCCTCTCCAAATACTGAGTACCTCACATTCACAATAAGCCTGGATTCCACACTCCCTGGATACCAAACACCTTACTAGCACGATGTCCCCGGACCTCTCCCTTCTGGGGTATCAAGCATCTCACCTCTGCAGTGTGTCTAGACACCTCCAACCCTGGGGTATTGAGCACCTCACTTCTGCAGTGTGCCTGGACCCCCACCCTCCCTGAGGTACTGAGTACCACACCTCTGTGATGTGCCAGAACTCCTTCCTCCACAGGTACTGAGCACCTCACTGCTGTGATATCATGGACCCCTACCCAGGTATAGAGCACCTCATGTTCACGATGTGCCTGGACGCACCTCCCTGGATACTAACATACAAATTTGCCAGCGCATAAGGCCTTATGGTCTTGAGTCTGCTCTAATGTGTGCAGCTAGCAACCCTTATCCTGCAGCTGACCCTCCTCCCCTCCCTGACCCTCCCTCTTACCACATCCCATCTCCTTTTACGAACATAAAAACATGCTAACTCGCCCGGCAGAAAAGGACCACTGGGTCTGTCAAGTCTGCCCAATTATTCAGCTCACAGTTTCATATCACTACAGCTGCCCCACCCCACCCAAACCCCTCTTCCTCCTCTTTTCCGTCCTTCCCCTTTGTGTTTTGTCTGTACTAACCCTGCTCTTGACTCTATCCCACCAGCTAAAGCTATCCACTCTCCTTTGAATGAGTAACTCCTCCGGCAGTGCATTCCAACCTGTCTTACGCTCTCTCTCTCTCTCATGTGAGAGTGGTGCCTCCTCATCTGCTTCCCAAACCTTCCCCTTCCAACTTGAGCAACCCATCATGTGTCCCTTCCCCTTATGGAACAATCCTCCCTCCCTCCTGACTTTGTTTATTCCTTTCAAGTACTTCAAGGTCTCTATCATGTCCCCTCTTTTGAAGCAGTCCACTGTTCTACGGGATAACACTTCCGCAGGCAACGCATTCCACCTGGACACCACTCTCTCCATAAAAAAGTGTCTTCTCATTTCCCTCCAGAATCTTTCTCCCCATCAATCTGAGATTGTGACCTTGTGTCCCTACCCCTCTTAACTTGAATAGTCCCTCCATGCCTGTGTAACCCCCCTGCAAATGGGGATTCCCAAAAGACTTCCAGGAGCTTGCTTGAATGCTCCAAGCCTGAATGGTGTTTGGCATTTAAGCCATTTATCAGTGAGTGTTTTAGAACCTCTGGTACTGTCTCTTTAAGAGCTGTCTGCTTGCAGACATAATTAGTTGTATGGGGACTGTGTGTTTCTTTGATTGAGTACCACTCAAGCTGCTGCAATTCACTTCATTTTTGCAGTCACTAGGGTGCAAAGGAACCTATCTGAAAGATGTAACTGTTTGCCAGAAATCATTTACAGTAATAATGAAATTACAGTTTGTCTAACCTGCTTTTGCAGTCAGAACTGTGTCTGTCTAGTTCCCCATTCTGGTTTTGAACTGCTGAACTGGACCAATCAGTGTGGGGTAAGCTAGCTCTAAAATGGTGCCTTGGACGAATCAGAACTTGGACTCATAATCTGAGCCAGCCACAAGAGGGATTGTAGGCAGTGACTCTGGGAGATGTAGTTTAGACTTCAGTGCCTTTTGGACCAACAGCAGCAGTCTATGGTGAGGACAGCCAATCCAGTCAAGAACTGGGAGGAACTCAAAGGAGTGCCCGTTTTGTCGGTTGGAGTTTCAGTTGAGCTTTGGCAGTGAAGAAGGAAGGAGCCCTGTGCTTTTCAGTGTGCAGTTTTAGTCAAAAATGTGTGTAAGGCCCAGAGTTCGGTCTGCAGCTTGTGTAACAGCTTGTTAGGACTGAATCCGTCCTGTGAAAGAATCAAAGGATCTCTGAAGAGTAGAAACCAGGCTCACCCTGTAGAAGACTGGAGGATGCTGAAAATTACTTTCGGTCTGTCAGGAACTGAATCTGCTGTGTGTTCTCCGGTATTGTGCAGTAATTGCGTCGGGATACAGATGCAGCCTGCCTGGTATAGTGCTTTCTTTTATATGGATGTGTGAAGAGGTTTGTGTACCTCAAGTGAGCCCTGCTGACATTGAAGGACCCTATCTTATTTGGAGGTCGTGAGTACTAATTCAGGTCGCTCCCTGTTGAATGCCACATAAAATCCAAATGGAATTACTGTACTGCTGACTGTTTAATTCTCCTTTTCTCTGTGTGAAAGGGCCCCACCAGCTGCCACGGTTTGGACTAGCCACTAGGGCTTGGGTACCCAGGGACAGTAACTGATAGGGATAGGCCTGTGCACAGAGCCATAGGTAGATTTTTAGAGTGATAAGCTAATTAACCTGATTCCCCTGTCCTTGTTATATCCCCTAAATAAATCAGAGCTGCTTGTTTCAACAAAGTTATACTGCCTGAGGTATTTGGTTTATGTTAAAGTACTGTACTGTGATTGTTGCACTGTATCTCATTTCACAGGAGGTCCCAGTCGGAACCAGACCTGGGGTAAGTGTATACTGTGAAGGTAATTCTGATATATTGTGTGGGCCACTAGTGGGAAGAAAGGGGGGTTGCAGTGTCCCAGAGGGCTGTGACCAAGTTAGTTTAACTATTGCAAACCCTGACCTCTGGGTGGAGGCACCCGCCATTGGATCCAGGCCCCTCAACCTGTTAGTGGCAAATCAGGCAGGGGTAGTAGCCCCTGGGATAGCGCCATCTAGGGGTTACACCTGTCTTGTTTATTCCCTTCATGTACTTGAAGTTTTCAATCATAACCCCCCTGTCTCTCCTCTCCTTCATTGAGTACATGTTCAACTCCCTCAGCCTGCTCACGTAGGGCATGTCCCCTAGTCCCTGGATCATCTTTGTTGCCCTGCACTGCACCCCCTCCAGTAACTTAATGTCCCTCTTCAGGTATGGGTGCCAGTACTCCAGGTGTGGCCTAACCAGTGACCTATACAACAGCAGGATCACCTCCCTTCTTCTTGAAGATATACCCCTGGCAATACAACCCAGCATTTTGTTGGTCTTTGCAGCTGCCTTCCTGCATTGTGCTGAGTTGTTCATTGAGCCCGTTATAATCACCCCCAGATCCTTCTCCTCTGCCACAGCAGGCTGGACCCCCAGCTGGTAGCTCCTTCTTGTGTTTTTGCCCTGAAATGTAGCACCTTGCACTTTTTTTTTTTTTTACTCCCCTCTCCTCGAAACTCTCCCCTCTTCGGGAGACACCTACGGCCTTTTCAGCCCTCGCTCACCTACCTGGTGACTAGTGCAGTCCATCCCCCATGAAGCTTTGGTTATACCCCCTAGGCGGGTTCGGGGTAGGGGCCCTTACACCCCGATGCATCTATGTTTCATCGGAACGTTGTCTCCGGGTTGGTAGGGGCATTGAAGGTCGGGGCCTGGTGCTCCGTCTACTGGGAGACTGCATGGTTATTTTCCAATATTCTCTTGGTGTGCCATGTTCCCGGACATCAAGGCACTGAAGCGCCGACGTCTGGCATGTCGCCCCTATGTTGAGCGTCGGGCTTGCTGTAACTCGGGTCTCCACCCGGAGCCAGACAAGAGCCAGGCTCTGGTTCCCTCCTCCCCCCCAGAGAGGACAAGCAGTCCTTAGGATGCTCAAGTCCTCTCCCCCGGCTGGCCCTCCAGCTCCCAGGCTCGTTCCCGGACCCGGGTCGCTGGCGTCGAAATTGGAAATCCAACCGCTGCGCTGGCGGGCCGGCTCACCTTGCACTTTTTGGCATTGAACCCCAACTGCCAGGTGTCCGACCATGTCTCCAATTTTGACAGATAATCCTGCAACCCATGCCACCCTCCTAGGTCATCCACTACTGCTCCCACCTTGGTGTCATCTGCAAATAAAACAATCTTGCTCTTGATGCCCGTTAAGATGTCTGATACGAACAACCCAAACAACACCGGTCCCAGCACTGAGTCCTGTGGTACTCCACTTATCACGGCCCTCGGAGGCGAGAGCTCCCCTCCCACCACCACCCTTAGCTGCCTTCCCTGTAACCAGTTTACTACCCATCTCACCATTTTTGCCCCAGCACCTGTACCTGCCAGCTTACTACCCAGCCTCCCATGCAGCACCAAGTTGAATGCCTTACTGAAGTCCAGAAACAGGAAATCCACTGCATGGCCCTTGTTCAACTGTCTAGTTACCCAGTCATAGTAATCCACCAGGTTGGTCTGACAGGATCTGCCCATGACAAACCCATGCTGCCTAATGTCCTGCAGCCCATTGGTCTCCAAAAGGGACACCAGCCTCTCCTCAGGATTGTCTCCATCAGTTTTCCCACGATGGATATGAAGCATACCGGCCTGTAGTTTCCTGGTTCATCTTAGGGACCGCTTTTATGGAGGGGTACCATGTGAGCCATCCTCCAGTCCTGAGGTACACTTCCTGAGACCAGGGAGGCATTGAACAGGTCTGCCAAGTGCCCCGCCAGTATTTCTGCCAGCTCTCTCAATACCCTGGGATGAATGCTATCTAGCCCTGGTGCCTTGTCCACCCTCAGTGCCCTCAAGCCCTCCAGTACCCTGCCCTCTGTGATTCCCCCATCTGTCACCACCCCCCCGAGCCTGACCTCCCACCCCTCCCTTGGTAGTGCTCCTCCTTTCTCCTTAGTAAACATCGAGCAGAAGTATTCATTAAGTGCTTCTGCCTGCTCTTCCCGTTTCCACCCACTTCAACCCATCCCTCTTAATCCTTATTATTTTGTCTCTACAACTCTTTTTCTCCCTGATGTACCTGAAGAATTCCTTCTCCCCCTTCCTGACGCCTTGCGCCAGCCTGAGCTCCTTAGACGCCTTATCTGCCCTTATTGTCTTCGTCAACTCCTTCGACTCCTTCAGGTAATTCTCTTTGTCCTCCCCTCTCTCTGTTTTTTTTTTTTGAACCTCCTAAAGGCAGCTCTTTTATTTCTTACTTTCTCCATTACCCCCTTGCTCAACCAGCTAAGTTTCTTGGCCCTAACTCTTACTCTGGACCCTGATGCAGGTTTTGGTTGTCTCCTCAATCCCCAGTTTTATGACCTACCACATCTGGTTAGTGTCCATATTAGTCTGGATTCTGGCTAGATACCCTTTAATTACCTCCTCCTCCTCCCGATGTTGGCCTTCCTGAAGTCCAACACTCTTGTACCTGTTTCTACTCCCTCTTTACCCATTTTCAACGTGAACCACACCGAGTGGTGGTCGCTCCCTGCCAGAGCTTCTTCCACCCCCAGCTCACTGACAAACTCCCCATTTGCCAGTACAAGGTCTAGGGTGTTCCCTAACCTTGGCTTGCTGACCATTTGCATTAGGAAGCTATCCTGGAATGCATCCAGAAGTATCTGCTCCCTTCTATTCATGGTGGCTGGGGTATTCCAACCCACTCCTGGCAGGTTGAAGTCCCCACAATCACCGTGCTACCCTTTCTGCACTCCCTTCTGATCTGTCCTGCTAGTTCCCTGTCTAACTCCTCTCTGTGAGATGGTGGCCTATACACTACTCCCATCCTGAGAGTCCTATTCTTGGAATCCTGGATTTGCATCCATAATGACTCTGTACTACCCTCTTCCCCCTCCTCATGAACACACTTCAGCCCTTCTCTCACATACAGTGACACCCCCACCCTTCCCATTTACCCTATCTCTGCAGAATATCTTATACCCTGGTAGCGCCAGGTCCCAGTCCTGGTAATGGGTGGCCCATGTTTCAGTGATGGCTGCCATGTCTACCTCCCCTTCAGCCATGAGAGCCTGTAGCTCTGCTGTTTTGTTCCCTAGGCTCCAAGCGGTCAAGGTGACCACCCTCCACCCTTTTTCCTTCCCTCCTCCCCCCCTCGCTCTCCCTTCCTAGCATTCCCTCTAGTACGCCCTTTTTGCTTCTAGCACGGGGAGTAAGTTCATTCGGCTTCCCTGCCTGTGGAGTCTACATGCCTCCTGCCCACTTGCCATCCCGCTCCTAATTTAAATGCCCTTCTTATCGGAATTACAAACCTTTGAGTCAGAGACTCACTTCCAAAGGCTTCACGTCAGTTTAATAATACAAGTCATAGACAACATTCTTTTACTATGCAATCCCCCATCCTCTGCTTCAATCCCTTCTTGCCCTGCTCACTTAGGTGAAGTCTATCCTTACCGTAGAGATCACTGTCCTTCCATGTCCCTCCCCACTCATCCACCAACCCATAACCCTTTGGATTGGCATCAGGTTCTTAGCCATTTGTTAAATTTCTCAACTCTGAGTTTCCTTGCAGTGCCCGCCCTGGGCACTGAAAGTACTTCTGAGAAAGCTACTGATCTTCCTGCCTCCTCACATATTGGTCCTAGCTCCTCAAACCTCCACTGATCTACCTCTATTGTCTCTTTCTTGCTAGGTCATTTGTCCTCACATGCAGAACTATATGTGGTTTCACCCTACCCACCCCCAGCAAACTTTAGGACAGACTGACCCACCCTATCCACTGTCATTCCTGGCATGGACTTCACCCACATGCAACTATGCTTCTCTCTCTTGCTTCCCCATCTGACTCCTCTTAGTATTGAGTCTCCCAGCACTAGGATTCCACCCTCTGTTCCATGAGCCACATTCCTTGGTCTCCCTTCATCCCAAACCCTTCTTCCGGACTCCCCCTCATCATCCAGAACAGTTGTTCCCCCTTCCGCCCCTGTTGAATCATCCCCATTTGTTCTCCTGCCCATTCCATGTCTCTCCAGACTATTTTTAGTTCATCCTCCGATTGCTTCCTCTATCACATCACCCAGTCCTGCCAATACTGTGAATCGATTTCTCGATGCCCCCTCACTACCACATACTTCCTCCTTCCTATTACTAGTCCTCCCTTGCTACTGCTTCTATGTCCGTTATCCCCCCCTTCCCCATCCTCCATTCTTCTCCTTGTCTGCTCTCTTTTGACCCTTGACCTGTGTCCCCCGTCTCCTTTCCCTATCCACCACCCTTTTCCCGCTTCTTCCCCTATTGGTTCTATTTGTCCTTCCTCCTCAGTTCCCCATCTACTTACTCCACCTTTTGGGTTGTTATCCACTGCAGCCCGCCATTCCCTCCTTAGCTCCTCCTGTAGACCTCTGATCTCATTTTTAAGCTGCATTATTTGTCTGCACATTAAACAACCCCTACTCTCCACGAAATTCTAAGAAAGATTGGTACTCTGCAGTTGTTACAGCCTACCACCCTGCCCATCTCTCTATTTGCCCACCAGCGTCCCCCC
The DNA here is from genome assembly GCA_016271365.2 of Neoceratodus forsteri. Lineage (NCBI taxonomy): Eukaryota > Metazoa > Chordata > Ceratodontiformes > Ceratodontidae > Neoceratodus > Neoceratodus forsteri. Next base: position 215,872,252 of record JADMNL010000026.1, read on the forward strand.
ACACTCTCAGAAGGAAGCCCATCACACCCCCATGCATCCTCCCTTCGTCCATTTCTACTTTTGTTCATGTTTCACCAGTACAATGAATATTGTAGCTAAAAAGATGTATATACTATCTGTCTGTTTAACCTATACTGTAATTAAAAAGTTACTAATATTTTCTTAAATCCAAGATTATCATGCAATTTTCTTATCCCTCTGTCCTTTTCTTTTTTTCACACAAATTTATGCCCAGCCAAAAACAGTTTTGCAATGTAATATTTACAGAATATAATTTAGATCCCTAAAAAACAGCCCCCTATAGCTTTAAATCTTTTTTTTGATTTACAAGGACCACTTATGAGTGGTACCTAATTGCTTCACCCCTTTTAGCTGAGTATTTAATATGTGAGGTGGAGGGGAGGAGGAGGTCAAAACTTGAGCACCCGAGTAGCTTCTTAGTGCTCCATACAAATGGTAATGATTACTTATTGCTGTGAGTTTCAGTTTTGTAATTCACAATATATTTTAAGTCCAGAACTGTGTATGGAGATGATGCTCCACTTTACTGCAGCGTTATAACTTGGAAAGTACTGCTGCTATTCCTTCCCTTTCAGGCAAGGCAATTTTATTTCTAGGGTGCCCAGTCCCGGATGTTCTGGGTGCCGTACACAAAAGAAAAGGATAACAGAATACAAAATACATAAATTTTATGCAGTGTTTTACCCTTGATGCTGCAAAGCGCTATCGCAAATTGCTCACTACAGGTCTCTGCTCCATTGCAGGGAGAGGACCTCCACAGTCACTGCCAACAAAATAAATCCTTCCCTGTCCACTAACCTTTGATGCTGCTATGCCTTCTGAAAATACTGGAATGTAAAGTCACTACTGCTCTGGTTCTACAGCATGTGAGGCAGAATGTAAAGACACCTTACTGCCACAATTTACCTGGACTTTTCCCTTCTGGCATATCAAGCACCTTACTGCTGCAATGTGTCTGGATACCTCCTGTCCCAGGGTGTCAAGCACCTCACTATTGCAATGTACCTTGGCACCTCTCTCTCTGGGGTACTGAGCACCTCACTGTTGCAATGTGCATGGACACCTTCCTGCCTGGGGTACTGAGCACCTCACTTCCGCAGTGGGCCTGGACCCCCAACCCTCCCCCAAGTACTGAGCACCTCATTGCTGCAATATGCCTGGACACCTCCCTCCCCAGGGTACCGAACAACTCACTTCCGCAGTGTGCCTGGACCCCCTCCCTCCCCAGGATACTGAGTACCATACCTCTGTAATGTGCCCAAATCCCTCCCTCTGCAGGTTACACAGCACTTCAAATCCACATGCACCTGGACCCCACCCTTCCTGGGGTACTGAGTACCTCACCTCAGTGCCAAGGCTTCCAGAGACCTGGGGCTGGCAAAAGGCATCAAGGATGGGGAAAAGGACTTTTCAGGTACATAAGGGAAAGAAGGAGCTGCAAGGACCAGATAGTGAGGATTAGGAAGGATGAGGGTGGGTGGAGAAAGGGGTGGAGCAGGCAGAAGCGCTAAATGAGTACAGTACTTCTGTTTTGTATTCATGAAAGAGAAGGATGGGCAGCTACCTCAGGGGATAGGGAAGGTAGGCAAGGGTGGGGAGGGGGTGACAGATACAATAATTTCAAAGAGCAGGGTGCTGGTGGGTCTGAAGGCTCTGACGGGTGGCTAAGGCAACAGAACCAGACGACATTCACCCTAGGGTGCTGAAAGAACTGGTGGAGGTCCTGGCCGTGCCGCTGGCAGACCTGTTCAATGCCTCCCTGGACACAGGATGCATACCACAGGACTGGAGGATGGCTCATGTGGTGCCCCTCCACAAAAGTGTCCCAAAGGATGAACCAGGCAATTACAGATCAGTAAGCCTCACAGCCATTGTAGGGGAACTAATGGAGACAATTTTGAAAGAGAGAATGGTGACCTTTTTTGGAAGACAATGGACTGCAGGACAGTTAGCAACATGGGTTTGTCTCAGGGAGATCCTGCCAGACCAACCTAGTTGACTATTACGACTGGGTGAAGAGAGAACTGGACAAGGGCCATGCAGTGGATGTCCTGTATTTGGACTTCAGCAAGGCCTTTGATTCAGTGCCTCATGAGTGGCTGGGTGGAAGTTGGAGTATGTGGGGGTGGGGACAAAGGTGGTCAACTGGACTGTGAACTGGTTGAAGGGAAGGCAGCAAAGGGTGGTGGTGGGGAACTCTCATCCCCAAAGGTTATGACAAGCGGGGTTCCACAGGACTTGGTACTGGGCCTGGTGCTGTTTGGGATTTTCATATCGGATATCTCACATGGTATCAGGAGTAAGATCAGGTTGTTCGCCGATAATACCAAGATGGGAGCAGTGGTGGATAACATAGTAGGGTGGCAAGGGCTACATGATGACTTAACTAAACTGGAAGAGGGTTCGGGAACATGGCAGTTGGGGTTCAATGCTAAGAAGTGCAAGGTAGTGTACTTCAGAGCAAGGAACCCTGGGAGGAGCTACCAGTCGGAGAGGTTCAGTTAGGTGCCACCGAGGAAGAAAAGGATCTAGGGGTGGCTATTACGGGGAATATGAATAGCTCAACTCAGTGAAGTGCAGGAAGGCGGTAGATAAAGCCAACAGGATGCTGGGGTGTATTGTGAGAGGAATCTCCTCCAGAAGGAGGGAGGTGATCTTGCCTCTGTACAGGTCACTGGTCAGACCACACCTGGAGTACTGCATGCAGTTCTGGCACCTGTTTCTGAGGAAAGATGTCAGATTACTGGAGGTGGTACAGCACAGGGCAATAAAGATGATCCAGGGTTTGGAGGACAGACCCTACAAGGACAGGCTGAGGGAGCTGAATATGTACTCACTGGAGAAGAGAAGGAATCGGGGATGTGATTGAGAGCTTTAAATACATGACAGGGATAAACAAGACAGGTACAGAAGGGGTATTTAAGTTGATGAGGGGGAGGGACATGAGAGGCATGGTGTCAGATTGGAAGGGGGAACATATAGGAGAGAAAGAGAGAGATGAGGAGACATTTTTTCTCAGAGAGGGTGGTGGTTAAGTGGAACGCTCTGCCCGAGGAGGTGGTATCCTGTAGGATATTGGGCAGTTTTAAACATAATGGGACAAGGAGAGAGGGGGGTAAATGCGAGGAGGAGAATGGGAGGGTGGGGCAGCTCCTATGCAGGGGGCTAGCTGCACATTCAAGCAGACTTGACAGACCATGAGGCCTGTTTCTGCTGGCAGATTCATATGTTCGTATGTTCATGATGTGCCTGGACCCTTCCCCCAGGATACCATGTACCTTACAGCAGCAACATGCCTGAACTGCTTCTTCCTTGGGTATTGAGCACCTCCTCTGTGCAATGTGCCTGGACCCCACTCTCCCTGGGTTATCAAGGATCTCACCTCCACAATGTGCCAGGACCCCACCTTCTCCAAGGTACTGAGCACCTCACCACTGTGATATGTCAGAACTGCTCCCTCTCCAGATACCAAACACCTTACTTACACCATGTGCTTGGATCCCTCTCTCCAGCGTACACTACTCCCTCCCCGAACTACTGAGCACCTCACCTCCACAATGTTTTGTTTGGCATCCTCTTATTATTATAAGCTCACTCAATAAATTTAACTAATAATTTAATAGCCGTGGAGTGTTTTTTTCTATTCCTCAAATGCAACTATTTAATTTGTGTGTCACTTCCATGATGTGCCTGCACTACTGCCTCCCTGGCTACTAAGCACATCACCTTCATGATGTGCCTGGACCCCTTCCTCCCTGGGGTACTGAACACCTCACCTCCACAATGTGCCTGCACTACTCCCTCCCCAGGTGCTGAACACCTGCACCTCTATGATCTGCTTGGACCCCTCCCTCCCTGGGGTACTGGGCACCTCACCTCCATGATGTCCCTGCATCCATCCCTCCCTCCCTCCCTCCCCAGGGTACTGAGCACCTCACTTTTGCAGTGTGCCTGGACCACATCCTTCCTGGGGTAATAGGCACCTCTCCTCTGCGATGTGAGTGCACTACTCCCTTCCCAGATACTGGGCACCTCACTTCCGTGATTTACCTGGAAACCTCCCTCCCTGGGGTACTGAGCACCTCCCCTCCACGATGTGACCACACTACTCCCTGCCCAGGTACTGAGCATCTCACCTTCATAATGTACCTGCACTACTCCCTCCCCAGCTAGTGAGCATCTATCCTCTGTGATGCGCCTGGACCCCACCCTCTCCGGGGTACGGAGCACCTTACCTCCATGATATGCCTGGACCCCTCTCTTCCTGTGGTACTGAGTTCCTCATGTCTGTGATGTGCCTGGAACCCTCCTTCCCCAGGGTGCCAAACACCTCACCTCTGGGGTGTGCCTCGACCCCATCCTTCCCAGGGTGCTGAGTACCTCATCTCACCTCTGCAGTGTGCCTCGACCCCACCCTACCCAGTGTACTGAATACCTCACCCCACAATGTGCCTGGATGCCACCCTCCTCAGGGTAATGAACACCTCACCTAAACCATGTGCCTGGACCATCCCTCCCCAGGGTACTGAGCACCTCACCTCACCACTGCGGTATGCCTTGACCCCGCCATCTCCAGGGTACTGAGCACCTTACCTTACCTCTGCAGTGTGCCTCGATCCCACCCTTCCCAGGGTGATGAGCACCTCACCTCCATGATGTGCCTGGATGCCACCCTCCCCTGGATAATGAGCACATGTGCCTGGACCATCCCTCCCTGGGTTACCAGGCAGCTCACCTCTGCGATCTGCATGGAACTCACCCTGCCCGGGGTATTGTGCACCTCACCTACGTGATGTGCCTTGACAGCAGCCAGTCCCTGCATGGGATCCTAGGGTTACTCCTGAATCTTTTTCTCTGAACTGGCAGCATAAAACCAACCAGAGCAAGTCTGAAGACCCTCACTGAAACAAACGCACACACACATACATACACACACACACACCCCATGCCTCTCCCCACATAAACACACACACACACACACACACACCATCATGCTATTTCCCACATAAACATACACATACACCATACCACTCCCTACATAAAAACACACACACACACACACACACACACACACACACAACCATGCTATTCCCCACATAAACATACACACACACACCATGCCAATCCCCACATAAACACACACACACACACACACACACACACACACACACACACACACAACCATGCTATTCCCCACATAAACATACACACACACACCATCACCATGCTATTCCCCACATAAACATACACGCACACTCCATGCCTCTCCTCACATAAACATACACGCACACACCATGCCACTCCACACATAAACATACACACACACCATGTCACTCCCCACACAAACACACACACACAAACACACACACCATGCCTCTCCCCACATAAACACACACACCACCATGCTATTCCCCACATAAACGTACACGCACACACTATGCCACTCCCCACATAAACACACACACACAAAAACACACACACCATGCCACTCCTCACATAAACACACACACACAAAAACACACACACCATGCCACTCCTCACATACACACACACACACACACACATGGTGTACTAGCGCTAGGAGGAGATGGCAGCTTAAACGGAAGCGCTGCAAAAGGTAAAAATGCCCCCTCAGTAGCTATTTCTTTGGACATAGGCAAGGCATTTGACTCCCTAGAATGGGATTATCTATACAGTGTTCTGGCAGTTAATAACTTTAGCACATATATTGTGAGATGGATCCAAACTCTCTATGCTGGTCCTAGGGCCTGCATATTTACTAATGGTCTTAGATCCTCTGCCTTCCAACTTCATAGAGGCTCTAGACAAGGTTATCCTTTTCCTCGTTAGTTTTTGTGCTAGCCATAGAATTCCTCATCCAAAGAATTATGCAGTCAAACAGGATTCATGGAATTAAAACTGGCAAATACACTAATAAAGTTCTAGCGTTTGCAGATGATGTCCTGCTGGCTCTATCTCAGCCGATGTTTTCCTTGCAAAATGTAAAGTCTCTGTTATAAAATTTTGGTGAAATGTTGGGTCTCTGTTAATCGGTCCAAAAACAGAAGGTCTGATGTTGTGTCCCTATAAATCTGAAAAGGCCAAATTAGAGAAAATTCCAGACATCACATGGCCATCTGATGGTTTAACCTATTTAGGTATTACTAGTTCTGATTCAGTAGACAAAATCTTGAACCACAACTTAGCAAAAATTCTAAAACACTTAAAAAATGATTTAGATAGATGGTCTAAATTGCACCTCTCCTGGGGGATAAATTCATTCAAAATTATTTTGGCCCCCAGACTTTTTTATTTTATGAACAATTTTGCTGCAAATATTCCTGGTACTAGGTCTAGGAGGTGTCTCTTCCCAAAAGAGTTATTTCCTCTTTCTTTTGGGAAGGGACACCTCCTAGACTATCCAAACTTCACTTAAGAGCACCAGTGAAAGCAGGTGGATTGGCTCTCCCGTGCTGGTAGGGTTACTTCAGGCTTACAAACTTAAGCAGGTTGATTATTGGTTTCTACACCAGAACTCTATAGATGCTCTATTATGTGTCAAAGTGGAAAAAGAGACTGTAGCCCCCTGAACTTGCCTGATCTATTCAGAGAATCACAGAATCATAAAATTCTGACAGAGAAAAGGACCTCATGGCTCATCTAGTCTGCCGTAACCCACCCCCTTTCTAGGAAGACCCCTTACTGGGCTACCCCTTGACTGTCAGGCCCATGTACTTATCCCAAGCTTTTCTGAATTCATCCACTGTATCCACCCCCACCACCACTCCGGCAAACTGCTCCATGACCGAACCACCTTCTCAGTAAAGAACCTCCCTGATGTCCCCTCTGAATCTCTCCCCCCTTCCAGTTTGTATGTATACCCCGTAGTGGAAATGTTCCTTCTTTGTACATTTTCCTGCTCATATAGCAAACCATCCAACCCTTCAGATATCAGTAATGGTTTGCAAAAGAATTAGCTATCTCAAAAAGGTAGACTCTGTACCCATGAAATTCATGCCATTATGGAGTAACAAAATGTTAACTAATGGTAACAAAGGTCTGCAGGATTTTGGTTGGCTGAGCAAAGACATAAACATTCTTGGTGCCTTATTGGACACATATAACAGGTTACTTGTCTTTTGAGGTTCTTCAAGCTAAATTCTGTTTAAACAAATGTGATTTCTGTTTTTTATTTACAAACAAAGAGTTTACTCTATAACAAATTCTTGGATGTAAATTATACCATTCCTTCTTCTATAACTTGGGAATTTTTTTTATTTTATTTTAACTTTTGTTTATTGGGTAAACATATGGGCCAGAGGCCCTTTTTCATGTGACCTGAGACCGTTTCTTTACAGTCAAGATAGTAAGTATGCACAATTAAATTCAAACATGTTACAAAATATTATAAAAAGTTTAGGACAGATTGACAGACATGTTACAATACAAACAAAACACAGCATAGCAATGTATAAACGCATATCAATTAAGATGGCAAGAACATTGTAACTGATTAAAAAGCTGGCATTTCAGATTAGTTTTGAACAGATCATGACTTATACCTGTTTTTAAGCCAGAAGGAAGCTATTCCAATGTTTGGGGGCCTGGATGGAAAATGCTCAGTTGCCCATCTTAGTCTTTGTTTTGTTTATTATTAAGCCATCAGTTGATCTTAAGTCTCGGTTTATTGTTATAATTTTTAGCAGTGGAAAAAGTGGTGATTTTGCATTTTGCCATAAAATATTATCAGTTAGACTACACAAAAAGTAAATATAACTCAGATTTGGAGGGCGCCATCGGGTTATTTGTTAAAGTTTACAGTGATGATTCCAATAGGATACTTTCTAAGTAAATCTGAAGATGCTGTGAAAAGTTGTTGTTAGGTTTAACATTGCGTGTTTTGATATTGCTGTAAACAAGAAGGAATTATAGTTCAATTGAGACAGTAATATACTTTGAGCAATTGCTTTTCTGGCTTGTAGGGTCAGAGAATTCTACAATTTGAATAACACCCCCCAGTTATTGATTTATTTTTCTAGTTAATGTTCCTATGTGATATGAAAATGTCAGCTGAGTGTCCAGATATACTCCCAAATATTTGATTTGTTCTACTTGTTCCAAGTTTGTACCCTTAGGGCCAGATATTCAGACTGCGTCAAGCAATGGTGCAAGGGGGGTGTGCAGTGCAACTGAGATGCGTCAGGGCCAGGACAGTGTGATATTCAGAGGTGATGCACCGTGGCACAGCACCTTTGCATATGGCACAGAATGTGCATGGTGCAAATACAAGGCACCAGTACATTCCCTAGAGAGGGAGGACTTGGAATGCACCAGTGCAACTGTAGTTGCGCAGGGTGCATCATCCGCGATATTCAGACATGGGCATGCAAATGGGGCCATAATGTATGCATGGCGCAAATGGGGTCATTTGTATGTCATTATGGTCCAATTTGCATGCGATATGTAGGGCATTCTGGTGAAATGCACCTGGCGCCCTGCATAGCCACCTTCAACAGACTGGAATCCCTGGTAGTTTAGTGGCTTCCCCCCTCCTTCCCGTAAACCCAATCGCGGGCAAATGTTAAATATAGAAGCCCTGGTAGTCTTGTGGTATCCCCCCTCCCTCCCGTAAACCCGATCATGGTGAAATGTTAAATATAGAAGCCCTGGTAGTCTAGTGGTATCCCCCCTCCCTCCCGTAAACCCAATCGTGGGCAAATGTTAAATTATATCCCTGGTAGTCTAGTAGTATCACCCCCTCCTCCTTATGCTGATTGCAGACAAATGTTAAATTATATCCCTGGTGGTCTAGTGGTATCCCCACCCCCCACCCATACAGGCACCCCTGCCCACCCAGCTCCTCCTCTGTCCATGACGGGTGGCAGTAACCTGTCCGCATGCAGCCTCGCCCACCAAAGACAGCTTATAGTAGCAGCTGTAAGCCTACTGGTCCACACACTGTGGACCAATGGGCTGCAGTGCATACTGTATTAGTCATTCACAAATATTCAGATTGAATGACTAGTACAGTATGCATTACCAACCATTGGTCCCAGTGTGAACTAACGCGCTGCTGCTGCATGCTTGTCATTCGGCGGCGGTGAGGCGATAATGTTGCTGCTGCCTGCCAATGACCGAGGGGGGCTGGGTGGGCTGAAACCTGTAGTGGTGGAGTGAATGAGATGGGGGAGCCACTAGACTCTCGAGAGATTAACTGCCAACTGTCGAGTTTTACGGAGGAGGATCTCACCTTTCTGAGACGCCTCTGAATGTATGGATCTTATTCTTGGCAGGCTTGTGGCCCCCGCGGCTGGTGACTGCTGTGATGTGCCTTGCTATACAGTCACCTGCCTGTGGGTGGCCTGGCTTTGTCCTTTTTTTTGGCTCAACTTTGAGCCCCCCATGCGGTGCAAAGCAGGCTTGTCCCATGCATATGTGCCGCACATCCCGGGCTGAATATCGGGATGTGCCACATATGCATGGGCATGCCCCCTGCATTTGTGTGGCATACATTAACTTTGCACCCCGGCACATCGGGACTTGCACTGCGCTAGTTCCACCTTTCAGTATCGTACTGGGGTGCATTACTGGGGTTGCGCTGGTGCAACTCGGTTGTGCCAGGCCCAACCCCTTTGAATATCCTGGCCTTACTGTCACTTACTATAAGTGTCCCAGACTTTTCTAATCTTTGTTTTGACCCAAATAACATGCTTTTTGTTTTAGTACTGTTTAATAATAGTTTGGACTTAATTAACCAGTTTTCTAATTTTATAAAATCGCTATTTAATTTTTGAGCTATATTATCAACTAAGCTAGAACTTGCGTACAAGATTATATCGTCTGCATAATGTAGTTTGTGGGTGTTTTTCAAAATTTGAGGGATGTTATTAATATAAATTGAAAAAAGAAGGGGCTCCAGTGTCGAACCCTGTGGGACTCCTTGTGTTAATATCATGGTATCAGACATAGTACCACCATAGTACTGTACACTTGCAGATCTCTGTCAAATAAATAACTGTTAATCTAGTCCAGGGGGAGAGTGGATAAACCCCTTTCTGCACCGTTCCCGAGCAGCAAACATTGATTTACCAGGTTGAATGCCTTGGACAGGTCCATGGAAACAGCACTAGTGAGTTCTCCATTATCCATTGCTCACTAATGTGGTTTGTGAATCTGGCCAAGGCAGTCCCTGTTCTATGGAACTTTCTAAACCCATGCTGCTCAGGAGCCCTTACCCCAGATTCCTGTAAATATAGAGACGATTGATCGCTTACCAATTTTTCCCTAAGGGATGAAGTAGTGATATTGGGTGATAATTTCCCATTTCCCCAGTGACCTTCTTTAAATATTGACATGACTACCTTGTGCTTCCAATAAGTTGGAAAGCAACCAATTATCAAGGATAAATTAAAAATTGTTATTAAAGGAGCCGTTATTTTGGAAGCTACAAGTTTCAAAAATTTAGGTTGTAGATCATCAGTTTTATAATTTTTTGATGGTATTTTTTTTAACAACTTATATACCTGGGTAGATTTTATTACTCTAAATTATAAAAAGGGTCTGAGAAATGGAGCTTTCTGATTGGCTGCAAACATTCTAACAGCCTTATGTTAATCTTTTATTAACATTCATGTAGAGCTTAACCATATGCTGAATAATGGTTTAACACTGTTTTAAAAAACAGTTTTATTATAACAGCAATAAGGCACTCCCAAGGGTTATGTCAATGGTCAGTTAATCACACTTTAGGGGCATGTGGCACTCGGCTATGCCTCGTACAACATTACACCCCTAGATGGTGATTAACAGACCATTAACATAATCTCTGGTCATGCCTTATTGCTTAACTAATAATTTCAATCAGGTTTGGGAGCAAAGGTTTTAAAACCATCTGGATCTTGCTGGGGGTTAAATTGATTATATTTACTCATGTCCAGAAATTTAAGGAGAAAAGCATTGCTTTTTAAAGCTTTTTAAGCTTATTTACCTTCCCATGGGTTTTAGCCTTATATATAAACTATTAAATGAGGTAGAAGGTTCCCTAACAGAACAAGCCAGAATTAGATGGCAAGCAGACCTGGGCCTAACAATCTCTGAAGAAGTCTGGGGCAGAACATAATAATAATAATAATAACATTTATTTAATTAAGCGCCTTTCAAATTTTCAAGGCGCTGTACAAAAGACATAAACACCAAACATCAAAAAATACAATAAAACAGAGCAACAATTATAACAAATAAAAGCCAGTTACATATAACAGGAAAAGCCTTATCCCATAAAAAAGACTTTAAAGCCCTTTTAAAACTGTCCACCGTTGTACTTTCTCGGAGCGGCCGGGGTAAAGAATTCCAGAGGGATGGAGCCATGAAACCAAAAGCACGGGCTCCAGAAGACTTCAAATTAACCCTCGGAATCTCCAGCAACCCCTCATCAGCCGAGCGAAGCTGTCTCAAAGGGGTGTAAGGTAACAGAAGCTCTTTCAAGTAGTCAGGACCATTCCCGCGTAGGACTTTGTAGGTCAAAAGACCCACTTTAAAGGTGATCCGCCACTGTATTGGCAGCCAGTGCAGAAAGCACAACACTGGGGTAATATGAGATCTTCTTGAAACTCCAGTCAACAAATGTGCTGCTGCATTCTGCACTAGCTGCAAGCGGTGGATATCAACCCCAGCAAGCCCTAGGTACAGGGAGTTACAGTAATCCAAGTGAGATGTCACAAATGCGTGGACCAAAACCGACAAATCACCAGGAGGAACCAGGTGCCTAATCCTGGCAATGTTTCTAAGATGGAAAAATGCAGTCCTGACAACAGCAGACACCTGATAATGAAGGGTCAAGTCCGTGTCACGCTCTACACCCAGGTTACGCACCCATTCAGAAATGAGGATCTGGCCCCCCCCCCAGAATTATTCCGGAGGGGGACCCCACCCCCAAACCCCAACCCTGAGGCCGGGGTCCACAACCATAACCTCAGTCTTTCCCAGACTCAACTTTAAACCGCTGGTGTTCATCCAGTCTTGGATATCTACAAGGCAGTTATTCAGCACCGAGACAGCACTAACCTGATCAGGTGCAAAAGACAGAGCTGGGTATCATCAGCATAGCAGTGAAACCTCAACTCATACCGTCTTGAAATGTCTCTGAGGGGTAGCATGTATACTGTGAATAACATGGGGGAAAGCACTGAACCCTGTGGTACCCGGCAGGGCAGGGAGAAAGCCCCAGAAGAATATAATCCCGAGACCACTCTCTGAGTTCTCCCCTCGAGGTAAGATGAAAGCCATTTGAGGACCATACCTGAAAGTCCACAAATGGACCTCAGACGTTCGAGCAAAACCCCATGATCCACAGTATCAAAGGCTGATGACAGATCGAGGAGAACCAGAATAGAATGGTGTCTCCGATCTCTCACCATCAGGAGATCATTGAGCACCTGAACCAGAGCAGTCTCGGTGCTATGCCTTTTACAAAAACCAGACTGGAGAGGTTTGTATAAACTATGGATGGTCAAATGGTTATCCAATTGGGCAGCCACAGCTTTTTCAATAACCTTCCCCACGAAAGGGAGGTTAGAGATCGGGCGGTAGTTGGCTAGGTCATCTGGGTCAGAAGCTTTCTTCAGAAGGGAGTCACCACCCCTTTTCAGAAACTAGGAAAACTCCCGTCTCCAAGGAACACCGGATAATCCGAGCAAGGACCGGGCCGATAGACTCACTACATCCCATAATCAGGGAAGTAGGACCCTAATCCAAACTACAGCATGTTGGGCGCATCTCGCGGACAATCCTCATAGTGTCTACATGGGATAATGCAAGCCTGTAGAGAAACTCAGGGGAGATTAATACAGTTCAAGATTCTTCATTATTTCTATTACTCCCCCTGTAAACTATTTAGCCTAGGCCTTGTGTCCAATGATCATTGTTGGAGATCTGGAGAAACGAGTGCAGGCCTAGTGCATTTATTTTGGTATTGTTATGAGGTCCTCTCCAGATGGAAACAAATACATACTATATGCCAATCTGTTTTAGGTTTTTCTTTCCCCTTTTCTCCAATGATCCTTATCATTGGGGATATCTCTAATATTCCAATTATCCCTAGACAGGGGAAGCTGTGGATTCTAACTGTTGCACTAGCTTTTAAAAGGCTTCTACTACAAAACTGGAATGAGATTAGAGTTCCCTCTATTCAACAATGGTTAAACTCTCTTGAGGGCATAGCTAATAATGAGATGGTCTTCTATTCACTACTCAACAAGAATGATGATTTCATAGGTATATGGGGACCTTTTTTGGCCCTATGCTCTTAAGAAATGTTTTGATTGTTATGCAATTTTTTTAACTTGTGTTGAATTATTTAAGCATATGGCTTCATATAGTCGAAATTAATTTTGTCGTAAATAAGGTCTATTGTTTATTATATTATATTAGCCTTCCTAAATAATACAGAATTAGCTTTATATGGCTCAAAATTAACCAGCTTACTACTGTTGACTTTGTGTTAATTCAAATACTGTATTTGTTGGATCTAGGTGTGATGTGTATGTATGATATTTGTTTACTGTATTTTTATGAATATTCAATAAAATTCACATTGAAACACACACACACTACAATCTAAGACTGGGCATGGCACCACACTTGTAAATCTGTAACTAACATCACTAGTCTGATGGTGATGTTGCAAGTATTTCTGGGAGAAAGGGAAAACTGAAATACTAGCAATAAATGGAATATAATCTAAAATGTGTCAAAGAATAATGCTGTCTATTCTGAGCCACTAAAGCCACAGCTAAGCAGTAAGATGAAGTCTAGATTCACGATTTAAAGAAAGAAGCCTACCTTGTATCATGGTAGTAGTGTTACCCCTTGCTATGCTGGTGACCCACAATCAGGAATGCACGCTGGCTGGTGGAGGTGGAAGGATTGAACATCTCCGACACTGCTCTCCTTCCTGGGGTAGGGCGCTGCTCCCACTGTGTGACTACCACCTTGTGGAGACCAGTCGATAGTGCTGCAGGGAGCACCAGAAAGGTGGCGGGGTGCTGCTCCCACTGTGAGACTGCCGCCTTGTGGAGACCAGTCGATAGTGATGCGGGAAGCACCAGAAAGGGGACGGGGCACTGCTCCCACTGTGTGACTGCCACCTTGTGGAGACCAGTTGATAGTGTTGCAGGGAGCACTAGAAAGGGGGGTCACTGCTCCCACTGTGTGACTGCCACCATGTGGAGATGAGTTGATAGTGCCGCAGGAAGCACCAGAAAGGGAGGTCACTGCTTTCACTGTGTGACTGCCACCTTGTGGAGACCAGTCGATAGTGCTGCAGGGAGCACCAGAAAGGGGGTGAGGCACTGCTCCCACTATATGACTGCCACCTTGTAGAGATCAGTTGATAGTGCTGCAGGGAGCACCAGAAAGAGGGAGGTCACTGCTCCTATTGTGTAACTGCCACCTTGTGGAGACCAGTTGATAGTGCAGCAGGGAGCACAAGAGAAGGGGCAGATAACTGCTTCCACTGTGTGACTACCTCCTTGTGGAGACCAGTCGATAGTGCTGCAGGGAGAAACTAAAGGGGGGTGGTCGTTGCTGAGCGTGCATATGCGACTGTATCACTGCACACTGTCATCCCAAGAGGAGGTCACTGCCGCGACCGCATCTCTGCACACCAGCACACCAAGGGGGGGTCACTTCCGAGCATGCATGAGTGACTGCAGCACTGCACACCGGCATCTCAAAATGGAGTAACTGCTGAGCATGCATGTGCGACTGCATCACTGCACACCTGCACCTGAAGGGGTCACTATCGAGCATGCATGTGTGACTGCATCACTGCACACCGGCAGCCTGAGGGGGTCACTGGGCAAGCATCCATGTGTGACTGCATCACTGTGCAATGGCACCCTGGGAGGGGGCACTGCCAGGCATGCATGTGCAACTGCATCAGTGTGCAATGACACCCCGAGGGGGATCACTGTTGAGTATGCAGGTGTGACTGTATCACTGTGCAATGGCACCCTGATGGGGGGGTTACTGTCGGGCATGCATATGTGACTGCATCACTGTGCAACAGCATCCTGAGGGGACGGGTCAATGCTGGGCATGCATGTGTGACTGCATCATTGAGGGGTGTCATTGCCAAGCATGCATGTGTGACTGCATCAGTGCATACTGGCACCTCGAGGGGGGGTCACTGCTGCTACCCAGCATGAATGTGTGACTGCATCACTGTGCAACATCACCCCAAGGGGGGTTACTGTCAAGCATGCATGTGCGACTGCATCACTGCACAACAGCACACTGGGTGAGGTCCCTGCCTGATATGCATGTGCGACTGCATCACTGTACAATTGCACCCTGTGGGAGGATTACTTCCCAGCATGCATGTGCAGCTGCATCACTGTGCAATGGCACTCTGAGAGGGGTCACTGCTGGGCATACATGTGCAATTGTATCACTGTCCAATGCACCCCAAGGGGGGTCACTGATGGGCATGCATGTGTGACTGTATCACTGTGAAATGGCACCCCGAGAGGGGGACTGCTGCCAGGCAGGCATGTGCGATCTCATCACTGCACACCAGCACCCTGAGGGGAGCTCGCTGCCAAGCATGCATGTGCGACTGCATCACTGCACAGCAGCACCCCAAGGGGGGCTGACTGCTGAGCATGCATGTGCAACTGCATCATTGCACAATGGCACCTGAGGGGGGGTTACTGGGTGGGTCACTGCCGAGCAAGCATGTGAGACTACATCACTGTACACTGGCACCCCGGGGGGGTCACTTCCTAGCATGCATGTAGGACTGCATCACTGCACACTGCCACCCCGAAGGGGTCACAGTCAAGCACCCAAGTGTGATGACATCACTGCACACCAGCACCCCGAGAGGGGTCACTTCCAAGCATGAATATGCAACTGTATCACTATGCACCAGCACCACAAAACAGGATCACTGCTGAGCATGTATGTGCGACTGCATCACTGTACACAGGAACCCTGAGGGGGGGAGTCATTGCTGAGCATGCATGCACATCTGCATCACTGCACACTGGCACTCCAAGGGGGGGCAGTGCCAAGCATGTATGTGCGACTGCATCACTGTGCACCGGAGAAAATAGGGAGCTGGAAGAAAACACAGAGCTGCTCAAGTCGGCACCCCCTGCAGGCTCTTTGTGGTTCTGGTTCATCTTAGATAAGCCATAGGTTCATGAAAAGGTTGGTGGCATGGCTGGGGGTGTCATATGGTGAGACCCAAGGGAGAAATCTATTTAAACAAAATGATTAGGGCTACCATGCAAGTGTTTCAGGGAAAAGGGGAAATCAAAAATGTGTCAAAAAGTAATGGTCTCTATTCTGAGCCACTAAAGCCAGAGCTAAGCAGTACAATGAGGGTTAGATTCACGATTTGAAGAAGCCTACCTCATAGCATAGCAGTAGTTTTGACTGTTGCTATGCTGGTGACCCGCAATTGGGAACACACGCTGGTCGGCGGGGGTGGAGGAGGAGGAGGAAGGGTTGAGAATCCCCGGGACTGCTCTCCTTCTGGGGGGCATGGCACTGCTCCTACTGCGTGACTGCCACCTTGTGGAGTCCAGTCAATAGTCCTGCAGGGGGCACCAAAAAGGGGGGTCACTGCTGAGCATGCATGTGTGACTGTGTGGGGTTCACTGCCAAGCATGCATGGGCAACTGCATCACTGCACACTGGCATCCCAAGAGGAGGTCACTGTTGAGCATGCATGTGCGACTGCATCACTGCACACTGGCACCCCAAGTGAGGGTCACTGCCGAGAATGCATGTGCAAATGCATCAGCACACTGGCATGCTGGGGGGGTCACTTCTGAGCATGCATGTGTAACTGCATCACTGCACACTGCCATCCCAAAGGGGAGTCGCTGCCGAACGTGCATGTGCGGCTGTATGACAGCACCCCAGCACCCTGAGTGGATCACTGCTAAGCACGCACGTGCAACTTCATCACTGTGCAACTGCACCTCGGGGGGTCACTGCCAGGCATGCATGTGCGACTGCATCAGTGTGCAATGGCACCCCAAGGGGGATCGGTGTCGAGCATGCATGTGCGACTGCATCACTGTGAAAAAGTATTCTGGAGGGGGGGTCAGTGCTGGGCATGCATCTGCGACAGCATCACTGTGCAACAACACTCTGAGGGGGGTCACTGTCAAGCATGCATGTGTGACTGCATCACTGGCACCCCGAGGGGGTTCACTGCCAAACATGAATATGTGACTTTATTACTGTGCAATGTCACCCCAAGGGGGCGTTACTGCTGAGCATGCATGTGTGACTGCATCACTGCACACCAGCACCCCAGGGAGGGCACTGCTAAGCATGCATATGCAACTGCATCACTGTGCAATGGCACCCAGGCAGAGGTCCCTGCCGGACATGCATGTGTAACTGCATCACTGTGCAATGGCACCCTGAGGGGAGTCACTGCTAAGCATGCATGTGCAACTGCACCACTACACACTGGCATTCCAAGAAGGGGGGTCACTGCCAAGCATGCATGTGTGACTGTATCACAGTGAAATTGCACCCTGAGAGGGGGATTGCTGCCAAGCATGCATGTGTGACTGCATCAGTGCACATCAGCACCCCAAGGGGGGGTAACTGCTAAGCATGCATATGTGGCTGCATCATTGGGCAATGGCACCCAAGGGGGGGCCATTGCAGAGTATGCATGTGCGACTGCATCACTGCACACCGGCCCCCCAAGGGGGGGTCACTGCCGAGTATGCATGTGAGACTGCATCACTGCACAATGTCACACCAAAGGGGGTCACTTCCAAGCATGCATGTGCAACTGCATCACGGCACACCACCACCCTGAAGGGGTCACAGCCAAGCATGCATGTGTGACTGCATCAATGAGCACCAGCATGCTGAGGGTGGTGGTGTCACTGCTGAGCATGAATGTGTGACTACATCACTGTGTACTGGCACCCAGAAAAGGGGATCACTGCTGAACATGCATGTGCGACTGCATCACTGAACACAGGCACCCTGAGGGGGAGTCACTGCTAAGCATGCATGTGCAACTACACACTGGCATTCCAAGAAGGGGGGTCACTGCCAAGCATGTATGTGTGACTGTATCACTGTGCACTGGAGAAAATAGGGAATTGAAAGAAAACACAGAGTTGCTCAAGTTGGCTCCCCTTCAGGCTCTCACATGATTAACCCAGCTGCCTACCCACCACTTTGTGGTTCTGGTTACATCTTAGATAAGCTGTAGGTTCATGAAAAGCTTGGTGGCATGGCTTGGGGGGTTACCTCCTGGTGAGACCCAATGGAGAAATCCATTTAAACAAAAGAAATTAGGGCTGGCATGCAAGTGTTTCAGAGAAAAGGGGAAATTTAAAATGTGTTAAAAAGTATTGCTCTCTATTCTGAGCCACTAAAGCCAGAGCTAAGTGGTAAGATGAGGGTTAGATTCATGATTTAAAGAAGACTGCCTCGTAGCACAGCAGTAGTGTTGACTCTTGCTATACTGGTGACCTGCAATTGGGAATGCACGCAGGCCAGCGGGGGTGGAGGGGGAAGGGTTGAGCATCCTCAGCACTGCTCTCCTTCTGGGGAGTGTGGCACTGCTGCTACTGTGTGACTGCCACCTTGTGAAGACCAGTTGATAGTCCTGCAGGGGGCACCAAAAAAGGGGGGGTCACTGCTAAGCATGCATGTCTGACTGCGAGGGGTCACTGCCAAGCATGCATGTGCAACTGCATCACTGCACACTGGAATCCCAAGGGAAGTCACTTTTGAGCATGCATGTGTGACTGCATCACTGTACACTAGCACCCCAAGGAGGGGGGCACTGTCAAGCATGCATGTGCAACTTTATAACTGCACACCGGCACCCCGGGGTGGTCACTTTCTGAGCATGCATGTGCAACTGCATAACTGCACACAAGTACCCTAAGGAGGGGTCACTGTGCAGAGTATGCATGTGTGACTGCAGAGAGGGGTCACTGCCAATCAAGCATTTGTGACTGCATGAGAGCACAACAGCATCCCAAGGGGAGGTCACTGCCAAGCATGCATGTGTGGCTGCATCACTGAACACCGGTACCCTTGGGGGGTCACTGCCTAGCATGCAAGTGTGACTCCATCACTGCACACTGCCACCCCAAGGGGGGGTCATTGCCAAGCATGCATGTGTGACTACATCACTGAACACTGGCACCCCAAGGGGATGTCACTATGGAGCATGCATGAGCGACACTATCACTGCACACTGGCACCCCAAGGGGGGTTACTGCTGAGCATGCATATATGACTGCATCACTGCACATGACACCCTGGGGAGTCATTTTCAAGCATGCATGTGTGACTGCATCGCTGCACACTGGCATCCCAAGGGGGAGTCACCGCCAAGCGTGCATGTGCCACTGCATGACTGCACCCCAGCACCCAAGGTGGATCACTGCTGAGCATGCATGTGTTACTGCATCACTGTACACTGGCAACCCTGAGGGGGTCACTGTCAAGCATGCATGTGCGACTGCATCATTACACACTGGCACACTACGGGGGTAGCTTCTGAGCATGCATGTGCAGCTGCATCACTGTGCAATGGCACTCTGGAGGGGTCACTGCCAGGCATGCATGTGCGATTGCATCATTGTGCAATGACACTCCATAGGGGATCACTGCTGAGCATGCATGTGCATCTGCATCACTGCACACTGGCATCCCAATTGGGAATCACTGCTGAACATGCATATGCAACTGCATGACTGCACTCTGGCACCCTGACGGGGTCCACTGCCAGGCACACATGTGTGACTATATCACTGCACACCAGCACCCTGAAAGGGGGCCACTGCTGAGCATGCATGTGTGACTTCATCACTGTGCAATGGATGCCCTGTGGGGGTCACTGCCGGCCAAGCATGTGTGACTGTATCACTGTGCAATGGCACCCTGAGGGGGGGCACTACCGGCATGCATGTGCGACTGCATCACTGTTCAGTGGGACCCTGAGTGGGGGTCACTGCTGGGCATGCATGTGTGACTGCATCACTGTGCAATGGCACCCCGAGGTGGGGGGCACTGCTGAGCATGCATGCAAGACTGCATCACTGGCACCCCATGGGGGTCACTGTCGAGCATGCATGTGCGACTGCATCAGTACACACTGACATCCTGGGGGGTCACTGCTGAACATGCCTGTGTGACTGCATCATTGTGCAACAGCACCTGGGGGGGTCACTGCCGAGCATGCATGTGCAACTGCATCACTGTGCATTAGCACCCCAAGGGGGGGTCACTGGAAAGCATGCACATGAGACTGCATTACTGCACACCCGCACCTGGGGGGGTCACTGTCGAGCATGCATGTATGACTGCATTACTGTACACTGGCACTCGGGGGGTCAATGTGAAGTATGCATGTGCAACTGCATCACTGTGCAACAGCACCCTGGGGAGATAACTGCTGAGCATGCATGTGAGACTGCATGACTGCACACTGGCACCCCAAGGAGAGGCCACTGCTGAGCATGCATGTGCAACTTCATCACTGCACACTGGCATCCCAAGGGGAGGTCACTGCAGAGTATACAGTGTGACTGCATGGGGGGGTCACTGCCGAGCATGCATGTGTGACTGCATGGGGGGGTCATTGCAGAGCATGCATGTGTGGCTGCATAACTGCACACTAGTACCACAAGGAGGGGTTACTACAGAGTATGCATGTACAACTGCAGAGGGGGTCACTGCCGAGCATGCATGTGTGACACATGACTGCACAACAGCATCCCAAGGGGAGGTCACTGCCAAGCATGCATGTGTGACTGCGTCACTGAACATCAGCATCTCAAGGGAGGGTCACTGTTGAGCATGCATGTGTGACTACATAAGTGCACACTGACATCCCAGGGGGATCACTGCTGAACATGCATGTGCGATTGCATCACTGTGCAACGGCACCCTGGGTGGGTCA
This sequence comes from Neoceratodus forsteri, assembly GCA_016271365.2. Taxonomy (NCBI): domain Eukaryota; kingdom Metazoa; phylum Chordata; order Ceratodontiformes; family Ceratodontidae; genus Neoceratodus; species Neoceratodus forsteri. Next base: position 215,893,238 of record JADMNL010000026.1, read on the forward strand.
CTGCCTGGCATGCATGTGCGACTGCATCACTGTGCATTGGCACCCAAGGGGGGTCAGTGGCAAGCAGCATTACCGCACACGTGGACCTGGAGGGTCACTGTCAAGCATGCATGTGCAACTGCATTACTGCACACTGGCACTAAGGGGGGTCACTACTGAGTATGCATGTGCAACTGCATCACTATGCAACAGCACCCAGGGGAGATCACTGCCAAGCATGAATGTGTGACTGCCTCACTACACACCAGCCCCCTGAGGGGGGAGGTCACTGCTGAGCATGCATGTGAGATGGCATCACTGCATACCAGCACCCTATGGGTGTCACTGCCGAGCACACATGTATGACTGCATTACTGTGCACCAGCACCTTGAATGGGGTCACTGCGGAGCATGCATGTGTGACTGCATCACTGTGCACTGGCACCCTAAGGGGGGTCACTGCTGAGCATGCATGTGTGACTGCATCACTGCATGCCTGCACCTGTGGTGGGTCACTATTGAGCATGCATGTGTGACTGCATCACTGTACAGTCACACCTGGGGGGGTCACTGCTGAGCATGCATGTGCGACTACATCACTGCACACCGGCCCCCCGGTGGGGTCACTGCTGAGCATACATGAGAGACTGCATCACTGCACACCAATACCCCACGGGGATCACTGCTGAGCACGCATGCGTGACTGCATCACTGTGCACCAGCACCCTGCGGGGGGTGTCACTGCCGAGCATGCACTGCACACTGGCACCTCGGAGGGGCACTGCTGAGCACGCATGTGTGACTGCATCACTGCTCAGCAGCACCCCAGTAATAGCACTACCACTCCCAGCGCTGATAACCCAGGTTTGGGAGTGAACTCAGATCATCGGAGGGTTGGCCAGAGAAGGAGGATGAGTGTCTGGTGGACAGCTCTCCTCCTCCAGGTGGGATGGGAGCAGGCTCTTGGCAATATCATGATTAGTGATTGTGGCTGGGAACCACTGAGTCGTTTAGGGCCACAAAGTCATGACTGCCACTAGGGCAGACATCAGCATGCAGCATGTGGGAATGCACACTGAAAACCATGGACATCATTGCATGTCCTTCACATTGGGGGAAACTGCAACAGACCTCCCCCAATGGGATGGCCAGCCAGCGCAGCAGCAAGGCGTGTGCTTGCAGTGCTGGCATCCCAGGTTCGGAGATGGACTCTGGAGTCAGAGGGCTGGCCAGGGGGAGAAGAATTTAGCATCCTAGAGACTGCTCTCCTCCTCCAGGAGGAGGGGAAAAGTGTCCAGCATGCTACAGACCTCTGGTGGAGGCTGGGGGTACCACTGCTGCCGGCACTGTCACCTAAGGGGGGGCGGGGCGGATCCTGAATATCATTGCACATCCCCACCTCCAGGGATCTACACTTTCAAAAATACTGCCACCTCCCTGTGTGAGGCTCCACGCTCTGGCCCCATCCATTCCCTGACCCTGCCGGTGACAAGAAAGATGAGTGTTCACTGGCATGTCCCGGTCCCATGGCCCTGCCCTGGGGGGCAAGCTGGGGGTTCCTTTGGTGGGGGATTCCTGCCAGAATCACAACTTCATGTCCATAGGTCTCCAGCCGACCGATGGCCCCATCTAGTGGGGGCAAGCCTGGGATCGGATCATTGCACAGGTAAGTTCGGGGGATGGTTGGGAGTCAGGGTGGTGGGAGCTGAACCCTGGGGGAATGGTGCAAAAAAGTACAATAAATCGTTAAAAAAAAGGAACCTCCTCGGACAAGGTCAATGGCTCCTGGTCTCCACGTCCTCTCTCTCTTTCTCTCTGACCTGGACTGCCACATTAGCATATGTCTTACTCTCTCCTCTCTAGCACCCTCCTGGGAGGGGGGCCCACCATATGGGTCACTACATTCTCCCTGCACATTTGAGAGGGGGTGGAGTGACTGGAGACCACATAGGGGTAGAATTTGGATTACATCCCTGCCATCTCAGGGCTGCAAAAAAATAAAATAAATAAATAAATAAATAATAAAGATTCAAAGAAGGAGATGTTTCACAACCAACATTTTACAATGGGTCCCTGAAAAGGATTTCAATATAAACACATTTCGGTAATGGTTAAATAAAGGCAACAATCACATAAAATAATACAAAACTATTTTTAATACTTTTAGCCATTGAAATCTGCAGAGAAGTGCAGCATATGTTACACTCGTCACTAAAGCAGTTCTTTAGACTAGATAAAAACAGACAGCAGCCCACCGCTGGCCGCATGCTCAGTGGCACATCATATCAACATTTGGGGCCTGCAAGTGAAGAGGTCTGATCTCCAGTCAAAGCAATAACTCGGGAATCATGAGTTCCTTGCCATTGGAGGATCTGAGTCCATTCCACATCTGGGGATGGAGGGGCTGCACCAACTACAGGATGGGGAAGGAGGAGTGCATCTCCCACAGGACTCTCTCTGGGGAGGGAGGGTCATGCCTACTACAGGATTCTCTCAGGGATGGGATGGGTAGTGAGGGTCACACCTCCCACTGGACTTTCTCTTGGGATGGAGGGTCATGTTTCTCACAGGATGTTCTTTGGGGAGGCAGAGACACACCTCCCACAGGGAGCTGTCCAGGGAGGGAGGGTCACACCAACCATAGAATGCTCTCTGGGGAGGGAGCGTCATGCTCCCCACAGATTGCTTTCTGGAGAAGAAATGTCACATCTACCACAGGGCACTCTCTGGGAATAGGAGAAGTGTGCCTGCTACAAGACACATTCTGAGAAGGAAAGGTCACACCTCCTTAAGGACACTCTGGTGAGGGAGGGACACACTTTCACGGATTTTCTCTTGGGAGGGAGGGTTGCACCTCCCACGGGACACTCTCTGGGGAGGGAGGGACACACTTTCCACTGGACTTTCTCTGGGGATGGAGGATCGCACCTCCCACAGGACACTCTGGGGAGGAAGGGACACAACCTCCCTCTGGACCTTCTCTGGGGATGGAGCATCATATCTCCCACACAACGCTCTCTGGGGAGGCAGAGGCACATCTCCCACAGGAAGTTCTCCAGGGAGGGTCATGCCAGCCATAGAATGCTGTCAGGGGAGGGAGGGTCATGCCTGCTACAGGATGCTTTCTGGAGAAGAAAGGTCACATGTACCACAGGACACTGCCTAGGAATCAATATGTGTGTGATCACAGGAATTAAATGATGAAATTGATCCTGAGGCCTGGATTGCCTCCCAGCTTATAAAGTCTCAACAGCCACATATTGGAGAGAATATGCTTGGAAAACTAGAATTAGATTTTTCTGTACTCCATCTATTGTAGCCAAGTATACAAATCCCTCACTTGGAGACTGTTGGAGGGACTGCAGCTTTACTCCAGCAGGTCTTGAACATATTGTATGGCCCTTTAGATTGCTCACACAATACCGGTGTGAGATTCTGAACAATATAGCTACAATATATGACTGCCCTGCCCTTCTTACTCCAACATATATTCTTACAGCCACGGCACCACGGGGAGTCAAAGTTAGCGAAGACACCTACAAAAGACTGCCCTCCTTCTAGCGATAGCTAAAAAGGTAATAACTAAGTTCTGGCACACAAAGAAAACACCCACCCAGGAAATGTGGCAAGGCCTTGCACATCAAACACCCACCCGGGATATGTGGCAAGGCCTTGCACATCAAATACCCACCCGGGATATGTGGCAAGGCCTTGCACATCAGGTATATGCACCAGAGAGGCTCTCAGCCAGGTTGTAGGAATGCTGTGCCTCCTTTGAGCTAAAGTGGCGCAAATAGGTGCTACACCAATTGGAGCACTGCCCGGGCTTTGTACCGTAATGGCAATATAGGAGAACCCATCCATACCTGATGTGGGGTCACACTTCAACATATGCCAGGACCCTTGTGATAACAGAAACAGCAGTCTAGTATTGTTCTCAGAGTGGTCTCTCTCTCTCTCTTTCTCTCCCCCCCCCCACCTTCTTTTCTTTCTATCTCTATTTTTTCTATTCCTTTTATCTATTTTCTTTTTGGTCTACCTCATGAGTATCTAAAATGATTTATATTACAAGAACTGGTCTCTTCTTTTAGATTAATGCTGAGTTTCAGACGTGATTGTTTTCTCTGTAGTGAACTAAAACATTTACTGCAAGGATCCATGTAATGAAGAAATGACAGAGCCAAAAATAGCCAGTAAAAGAAAAGAATATTTAACTCCTTACAGCTGAATGTAAGAGTTACCGGCTCGGATAGAGTAACTGCAGCTGTTTATAGCTCCTAAATAGCTCTGCTTGGGGCACTTACTTTCATGGACTTCTGAGCCCTAAATTCATGGTAAACAAAATAAAGAATGGTAAAGAGGTAAGATGTGTAAGATATAATCTAGCTCATTGTAGTGAATGTGATACCCTGAATTACTTGTCATGATGCATTTAGTGAATGTTGTGATCTCTTGATTATATTTACCATAAAAGTTCAATAAAAAATAAAAAAGGGAGGGGGGGTACTTCTGGTTCCACCCTCATGCAGTTCGGTTGCTGAACTTAAGAGCCCCAACTCTCAGATCAATTTAAAATGTTTTTCGCCTCTCCTGGTGCCCAAACTCTGCTTAAATGCAATTGGAGTGTCAGGGACAGTGTTCGCGGTTGAGATGCCTCCAAAACCAAAAAATAAGGACTCACTACTCAATTATCTTAAACCGACCATGCCGGCCGATCCACAAGATCTCAAGGCTCTACTGAAAAAACCGAGCTGCTGCCGCTCCAACTATGCCATAAGAAAGCACGGAGGAGCCATTGGAGGAGAAATTTACAATCACCTCCCACAGGCTTTTCCATGAACTTGGGAAAATAAATGAAACTCTCTGTAAAATAGAGTAATTGGCAGCTGAGAGTGCCAAAGGCCTCGTGGAGGTTGAAAAGTGCACTACGGACCTCAAAGCAGGCCTCACAGAGGCAGACATGGAGCTAGACCGGCATGAAGAGGCTACCAGATACCTAGTATGAAGAGAGAAGGAATTATCTGATGAACTGGATGATCTGGAGCTTTGCTCCAGAAGAGACAATTTCAGGATCTATGGAGTTCCCGAAGATACTGAACAGACAGGGGAAAATGGAAGAGTTTTTTGGAAGTTTTCCCCCAGTGTGTGGGAGAAAATCAAAACTGCCATCACAGAGGCAACAAGTCTTTGTGTGAAGCAAATAAAACAAAACGAAGTAAAAAAACACTATGGTTCTCAAAAGAGGTGGCAGGAAAGGTCAGGGAGAAAAAGATAGCATTCAGGAAGTATAAGGAATAACAGAATGAGCTGGGCAGAGAACTGTATCAGTTAAAGCAGAAGGAAGCAGGGAATGCAGTCAGAATAGTGAAGACCCAAACCGAGGAAAAGATAGCCAACTCTGTCAAGAAGGGGGATAAAACCTTTTATAGGTACATCAGGGAGCGAAGGAAGACCAAGGAAGGGATAGTGAGGCTTAATAAAGGGGAGGGGAGGTGGGCAGAGGATGACAGTGGAAAAGCAGAGATACTGAATGAGTACTTTTGCTCAGTATTCACAAAAGAAGAAGAGGAGGAGGAGGAGGTACCTAAACCAAGCAATAAAAGCACTCTGGACAGGGGGGTCGATAATAGTCCATTCACAGAAGAAAGGGTCCTGAGTGAACTCCTAAAACTCAGGGTGGACAAAGCAATGGGGCTAACGGGATTCACACCAGAATTCTAAAAGAACTAAGGAGTGACCTAGTGACGTCACTGACTACCCTTTTTAACAAATCACGGGAGGATGGGGTGGTACCTGAGGATTGGAGGGCAGATGTGATTCCTCTTCACAAAAGTGGGAGCAAAGCACAGGCAGGGAACTACAGACCTGTTAATTTAACCTCAGTGGTAGGGAAAATGATGTAATCACTTCTGAAAGAGAGAATTGTTGAGTACCTAGAGGCAGCATGGATTTGCAGCAGGAAGATCATGTCAGCTGAATCTAATAGATTTTTTTGACTGGGTGACCAAAGCAGCAGACCAGGGAGGGGCTGTAGATATGGCCTACGTAGACTTTAGCAAGACATTTGACACAGTCCCACACAAAAGATTAATAAGCATGTTAGTCACCCTGGAAGTGGATCCCAGGGTGATAGCCTGAGTAACAAATTGGTTGACCAACAGGACGCAGAGGGTAATAGTAAATGGAGTACACTCTGAAGAAAGGGTGGTTACTAGTGGGGGTGCCACAGGGTTGAATACTGGGGTCAGTCCTCTTTAATGTCTTTATAGGAGACATTGCAGGGGGTCTGGAAGGAAAGGTATGCCTCTTTGCAGATGATACAAAAATCTGCAACAGGGTTGACACATGGTGGGTGGGTGTGGAAAGGATGAGAAGGGACCTGGCAAGGTTGGAGGAATGGTCAAAAATATGGCAGCTTGGATTCAATGCAAAGTGTAAAGTAATGCACCTGGGAAACACAAACCCAGGGGAAGAGTACACAATGGGGGGAAGGCACTAACAACAACAAAAATGGAAGGGACCTCGGGGTAGTCATATCAGATGATCTTAAGGTATGCAAACAATGTGAGAAGGCAGTAAGGAGGGCTGGAGAGATACTGGGATGCATAGGGAGGAGAGGCATCACCAATAGAAAACAGGAAGTTGTTATACCTCTGTACAGACAGTTGGTGAGACCCCATTTAGAGTACTGCATGCAGTTCTGGAGACCCCATCTTCGTAAGGACATAGACAGGATGGAGGTGGTCCAGAGGAGGGTAGCTAAAATGGTGCAGGGTCTACAACAGAAGCCACATGAGGAGAGACTGAAATAACTTAATATGTACACCCTTGAGGAAAGGAGGGAGAGGGGGCACATGATAGAAACATTCAAGTACCTCAGGGGAATCAACAAAGTCCAAGATGGGAGCAACTTTGAGAGAAAGAGATGTGCAAGAACTTCAAGTTCAAGTTTATTGCAGGAAGACTCCATTGAGCAAGCTCATTCACAAGGAGGTCCTGAAGGTAATACACATACAATGGCACATTATACAGTACAACACTTTGATAAACCAATTATATGGAGTGCACACAATGTTAGAACAGATAATTCATAGCAAGATACAAGGTTACAGATAAATATGCAGATTTGGGGCAAACAATATCAGATAAGGCCAAACACATTGTCACTGTAAGATGCAATTGATAAACAAAAGTGGTGAGACACTAGAAGAAGGAGGAGACAATAGCAATGGTGAAGTTAAGGGGGGGAAGTTTAGCAAAGTGTAAAGTAGGTATAGGGATAAGGTTTCAGTATGGCAGGGCCAATAGATACACTAGACAAGAAGCACACTGGGATAAGAGGGTGCTTAGTGGCAGTTACAAATATCTTTTATTTTAGATGCAATTATCATTCTGAAGAAGTTGACCGAGACAGTGCTGGTTAATTTTAGTTTAGATTGTAGTTGGTTCCACAGAGAAAGGGAGGGCATGTGAAATAGCACGTTTGCCAAAGGAGGTGCGAGTCCTAGGCACGTTGAGCAAGACAAAGTCAGCTTTCCTCAGAGAATATGCACTGTGGGAGATGCGGATTAACGACGTTAGCTAGCATGGTAGTTTGTGTAAGAGCAACTTAAGGGTCCAAATACCTGCATGGAGTAGGCGTCTAGTGGAGAGAGATGTCCAACCAACAGCTGCATATAAATCACAGTGATGAGTACGGTAGGGACAGTTGGTAATGAATCATAACTCACGGTGGTAAAGTACATCAAGCTTGCTTAGGTTTGAAATTGAAGCTGTATTGTAAATTAGGTCACCGTAATCCAGTAGGGGAAGGACTGTAGCCTGAACGAGCCTTGTTCGTGTCTCGAGGGGGAATAAAGACCTATTTCTAAAAAAAGAATCCTAGTCTTACTTTGAGCCTCCTGGATAGTTCATCAATGTGATCATTAAATGAGAGCTTATTATCTAGCAGGATACCCAAGTATTTAAATTTAGGAACGACTTCCAAGGATTCACCTAGTACAGTAGTAATAAATTCATTTGGTGGGTCAGGGGAGGGACCAGGGGAGGTACAGCGAGTGAAATTCCTAGCCTTCATTTTCTTTGCATTAAGCAGCAGCTTAGCTTTTATCAGAGTTTTTTCAAGCTGAGCAAAATCAGCTTGTAGGACATCCCCTGACCAGTGATACTATAGATCCAGCGATATGCAGAACAGTATTATCCCCAAAGAATTGTAGGTTGGAGCTCGTTATATGGTAGTCAAGATCATTTATGTACAGAGAAAACAGGATCGGGCCTAGAATGGAGCCTTGGGGACTCCTCTGACAACCGGCAGAGGAGTAGAGAAAAGGCCATCCACTTTGACTTTCTGTGTTCTCCCAGAAAGGTAACTAGCAAACCAATCAGAGGTGGATGTAGTAGCACCTAAGTTGGACAAACAAGAGACTAGAAGGTTATGATCCACAGTATCAAAAGCTTTGCTAAGGTCCAAGAAGACAGCACCAGTAACCAGCTTGGCATCGCTGGCGGAGATCCAATCATTTGTTACTTTTGCCAAAGCCGTGATAGTGCTGTGATTTGCCTGGAAACCAGATTGGGCTAGATTAAGGAGTGAAAAGGTTTCAATATGGAGTTTTAATTGGTTATAGACCAATTTTTCGAAGAGTTTAGAAAGGATGGGCAAGATGGAAATGGGTCTGTAATTGTTGAGATCGCATGGATCCCCTGATTTAAAAAGGGGAAGGATGTGGGCAGATTTCCAACAGGTTGGAACTAGGGCAGAAGTAATAGAGAGGTTAAAAATATGAAGAATCGGGGCTGTAAGGAGGGTATAGCCTAGTTTTAGAAAGAAAGGTTCCAGACCGCCACCCCCTGTGCCTTTCCAGATATTGAGTTTAAGAAGTGAGTCTTCAACTTCTTTATAGTTACACAAGCACAAATGAAAGGGACTGGATGAGATGTGGATGGACGGGGTGAGGCTAGGTTGACTCATAGCGTAGCTGGCGTAAGGTGAGGAGTCGGACGCTAGTCCAGCTGTAACAAAATGGGAATTGAGCTGTTCTAGAATTTGAGAGTTATTTTCCACAACCCTGCCATTTATGCATATCTTGGTAGGAGCGGAGGGGGCAGTAGGCCGTCCTTCAATGGATTTGAGTGTCTTCCAAATTTTGCAGGAGTTCCCGTTTGCCTGTTCAGGGGAAGAGATGTAGTAGTGAGCTTTGGCAGTGTGAATATTTTTTACACAGGCATTCCTAGCAGCTCTAAAGGCCTGCCAAGCTGCAGGGCTCTTGGATTGCCTAGCTTGGGCCTAGAGCTTGTCCCGGTTAGTAAGGGCAGCCTTGAGTCCTGGGGTGAACCAGGGGTGAGAGTTTTTACGAATACTGACTTTTATTAGGGGGCATGTTTATTTATCAGTGTGGCTAAGCTACCATTGAGGACAGAGACAGCCTCATCAACATTTTTGGCAAGGTACAGGTCCTCCCTTCTGATCTCACCTAGGTCTGAGAGAAAATTAGCTGAATTGAATTTTTGATAGGAGCGTTTGTTTATAAATGTGGTCTGCTGACGCCGGGCCTTAGTTTGAGCTCTTATGCATACTACAATCCCATGGTCACTCATGTCGTTATGGAAAACTGACGTGTGTGAGATTTGATGGGGATGAGTGGATAGGATGACGTTAAGGAGGGAGCTTTTGTCTAGGTTAATGGCATTAGTCCTTGTAGATTCGCTAACTAGTTGCACAAGGCCAAACTCATCACAGAGTGATTTAAGGCAGTGAGATTTTGATGTAAGCCAGTCCATATTAAGATCTTCTAAGAATATTGTTTCAGTATTAGCAGTGGTGATTAGTGTTCTGAGTGCATTTAAGATTTCTGAACCACCAGACGGAGGCCTGTAGCCCCAATAGTATTGATGCATTCAGAGAAGGGAAGGTGGAGCTTCAAGGAAACTACCTCAAATTCCTTAGCTAAAGATTTGCAGCTGATATCTGAGACTATGTACTTGAGTTTTGCATAAATTACTACACCCCCACCCCGACGTTCCCTGTCTGCTCTGAATATTTTGTAGCCAGGCAGGTCAATTTGTTGGTCAGAGTTAGTCTTTTTGAGCCAAGATTCAGTGATAATGATAAGATCCGGATTAGTATGCGCAGCCCAGGCTTGTAGTTGGTCAATGTTTTTGGTCAGGCTCAGACTATTGACTAACATCATTTTTAGGCCCCGGGCAAATGCAAACTCTGACGGGGAGGAGAGTTGTGAAGGTGGGCTAGGATTTAGTTCAACATCACCTGAGCAGAGGAGGAGCAGCAACAGCATTTTCTTTAAAGAACTGAACAAAAGAGAGAATGCTTTTTTCCTCTGGGACCTTCCATGGATCCGTGTTGATGGCATGGTTTTGGAGCTGAAGGCGGCAATGCTGAATTGTTGACATGACATGATGGGGGAGAGTACTCTCATAGTCAGAGGTGAAGTGAGCGGGAGGGGGAAGTGGGCAGAATGAAAGGTCTGGGCACGATTGGGGGGTAGCAAGAAGTGGGAGGTACATTGAGCAGGGTAGGGTAGGATGGGATATGATTTGAGGGACCAAGACTAGATTGGGTTGAGGTATATCATATAGTAGTGTAGGATAGGGTATACTGTGTTCAAGGATCACAAGTATAACAATGAAGAATGCCATACTTCCAGGCAAAGGGCAACAATGTTATAGTCAGGAAATTATTAGGGAGTCCCCAAGGCCAGTATTACCAATAAGAAGGCAGGAGAGTCAAGGTGGGCGGAGCTAACCTGTATTTAATGGTGGCCTGGGGGGGAGAAAAATAACGAGTAGATCAGTGCCCCAGGGGCACCAGGAGTTTCTGCTAGCTCGGGTACCTACAAAAAGCAGCCCATTAATTTACATTTAAAATAGCAGTGTATATCCGATCCAAAATATTCCTGCTAATAATGCAGTCTTGGCTAGGAAACAGTAAAACACGTATCTAGTTTACAGTTTCAATAAATCCGGGCAGCTGCAGAAGCTGGAAAGCAATGGATGGTATGAAAACACCGTGCAGCCAATGTGCACATAGCCGTACCAAGCAGTGTCCAATGAGGAGTGAGTGGTAAGAGGCAGAGGCCAATCAGAGTCCCTGTGAATAGTCCCGGTCTTGGTAGGGAGCTCAGCCTGATGCGGCTTTCCTGGATGTGGACAAGAGATGCAGTGACGGCCGGCTGGCTGGCTTTCCAGCCACGGCTGCCAAGGAGTGTGCACCCAATCAAGAGCTCAGCCTGATACGGCTTTCCTGGAGGTGGGCAGGAGATGAAGTGACGGCCGGCTGGCTGGCTTCCCAGCCATGGCTGCTGAGGAGTGTGTGCCTGGTCAAGGGTTCAGCCTGATGCGGCTTTCTAGAGGCGGGCAGGAGATGCAGTGACAGCCAGCTGGCTGGCTTCCCAGCCACTGCTGCTAAAGAGTGTGAGCACGATCAAGGGCTCAGCCTGCAAAAAAAAAAGAACAAGGGGCACAGTCTGAAGATAGAAGGGGGGATGGCTCAGGGGCAACATCAGAAAGTATTTTTTCACAGAGAGGGTGGTGGACACATGGAACCACCTTTCTGAGAAGGTCATGGGGTCAAAAACAGTGGGGGAATTCAAGAATGCATGGGACAGACATAAGGCAATTATAGTAAAGGGTAGGAGGAAGTAGGCTGTTGGTTAACTAGAATCTGCAGCTTATCCAATACATAGGGAATGGGCAGACTAGGTGGGCCAAGTGGTCCTTAGCTGCTGTCAAAGTCTATGTTTCTATGTTTCCTAAAAGAGATGCTGGCTTTGCCTAAAGATCTTCCTCTTAATATCGTATGGGCTCACGCGGCATTAGCAAAGAAACCCACCGGCCCAAATGCCATCCCCGAACCATAGTGTTAAAACTCTTGGATTACAGAATTAAAAATAAAAATACTGCAGGTGGCATGGGCTAAGAAAGAAATCATAACTGGGGTCAAGTGTTTATACTTTGACCATGACTACACTCCCATAACACAACAGAAAAGGTGTGTGCTGCTGGAGATCAAGAAATGCCTGGCTTCTAAGAACATTTGGATGCACCTAATTGCCCCTGCACAGCTTAAAATCTTCCTTGCAGAGGGTTCACACTTTTTCTGTTTTCGGGAAGAAGCAAAGGCACTGCTACTGAAGCTAGGGGTCCCTCAAGATCTCTTGTCCAGACCTACTGCACCAGACAGCTCCTACCCCGTGCAAACCAGTGGAACAAAGCACCAGGGTCACAAAAACGGAATCGCCCATCCTCCCCAGGACAATCAAGGTGCTCAGGAGGTAGAACAATGCAGGAGAGAGACTCGACAATTTCACAACATACAAAGGAGGGCTCTGCAACCTGATTTGCACCACCCCAGACTTGTAGACAGTCGTGCATAGCCTGGCCTGATACTTGACCATGACTGAGAACTAACTCTGGGCCTAGAGGGTCCTCTACACTCTCCTGGACAGGGAATCCTGGCGATTAATACTGGGGAACCCTCAGGAGGGTTTGGTTTGGTTTCTTACTTTTCATCTTCTTTTCTCAAAATCTGCAGGGGTTTGGGGGAGGGCTGGGAGAGGAACAAAGTATATGGTAGAATATGGAGGAATGCTGGGAGGGGTGGGAACTGAGCAACACGATTACAGAGAGTTTCTTCCCTTCTTGTGGGGCAGCCCTCTCCAGAGAGAGAAAATGGTACAAGGCATCACTAAAAGTTGGGACTCTGCCACGGGGGGGGGGATATGGAACTGAGTCCACTCCTTCTTCGGGGATTCCTTCCCTACAGCATTTACCAATGGCTTTCTTGGGCTAGTCCCACCATTAGGCAGACCTAGGACGGAGCTGATGGGGATGGGGCTTGCACCTGTCCTCACTTCTCCGCCACACCCCCTCATTGAAGAGAGCTCATTAACCTCTACGGTGATGGGAAGTTAACAGAAGGGTTTGGTTAAGGGCACCAAGAACTGCTTCTTTTTGGGGAGGGGCAGGCAGCTGGATTGTAGGCCTTTTGGTGCCCACCCGGGAGGGGGGGTCAAGCACAACTTAAATTTTCTTCCCACGCTTCCACCCTGTTCCCTCCTGCCGTTAAGTACTCATAAGCTCCTCCCTTAAATGACTGTGGCTCCTATTAACTGGAAGGGCGTGGCTGAAAAACCTTCAGTACCTTGACTACTTTATATTGCTTGATCTCACTGACTTGCTTGGGGTAATGTGCATTGGGCTGCTTATTTCCCCCTGGGCTCTGTAAACTACAAAGGGTTGCTTATTCCTCTACCTGCTCAGTATATATTGCTGCATGTATTTTGCTTACCCCTGCATTTTTCTTTCTCACTATATTGTTGCTCAATGTTGGCTGGGCCATTAACAGTAAAATAGCGTTCTTTAAGTACTGGCTAGCATACGTCTATTTGCCCTGTAATTCTACCGAGGGGAATGTTCTAACAGTTATTCTTTGAGTCCCTAAACCACTGTTCAAGCTCTTATGCCTACACCCATACTGCTCCTGTCCAACTAGTTGCACTTGTGTTCTGTGCACATTGGCCAGCCTTCCATCAGGTCACCCCTCTGGCCCTCTCACTGCCACCTATAGAAGGGCCCCTTTCACTGTCACCCCTATAGAAGGGGGAATCACTGGTTTTGTATAGCTCAACCTTAGGATGGAAACTCCTAAGCCTACAAGGGGTGGTGACATGCCCTCCTCTCCCAGTATTGCCCTACTCATAGGTCTCCTCACTGGTCTCTCCCTCATGGTTGCTGTCCCCTCTCAGCTAGCAGGGGACCACTGGGGTATGTCTGCCCTCTATGAGGTGTCTGACTTCACCTTTTCTAACCTCCTTGCCCTTGATAGGCCGCCCACCTGTCTTACCTGCTGCCTTGATCTAAGATGCCTCCTGTATTCTACACTGGTGAGAAGACACCCAGCCGCAGGCCTTTGACCAGAGATACCCCTCCTCCGACGGTACCTCCTCTGGCTCTCCCTGGTGCTACTGGACCTGGCCAGTGACATTGAGCCTAATCCTGGTCCTACCTATCAAGCCTCTTCACCACCTACAGAATGGGGCTTGGGCAAGGGGGTAAAACTTGCTCACCTTAATATTCTCAGTCTCTTGCCCAACATGGATGAACTCACTGCCTGGGCTGCACACTATAAGCCTGACATTCTTGGCATAACAGAGACCTGGCTGAAACCCTCAATTCCTGACTGTGCTACCTGGCTATGAATTTATTAGACAGGATCGACCAGGAAGAAAGTGGGGTGGTGGCATTCTAATTTACTTTAAGTGTCACCTTAAAGTGTCTGTGGTGGCGCACCAGCAGACTTTGCTGTCCTCATGTGAGCTGCTGCATACTGTGTTGTTACTCTGGAATACAAAAAAGCTGCACATTGTATGCACATACAATCCCCCCAAGGGTGGTCTGCCTGGTCTTGCCCACCTTCCGGACACTGTTGGTCCTACTGTCAGGGACAACAAACTACTTATCCTTGGAGATGTGAACTTGAACTGGACTGGAGGCAATACTAAGCAGTTTGAGCCTCTACTTGCGAGTCTAGCTCTAACGCAGCTTATCCATGAGCCCACTAGATGGTCTGCTAATGGAGTCACCAGCTCCCTGTTGGACTGGGTTCTGTCAAACCGTCCAGAGCAGGTCTGCTCCACAGTAGCCCTGCCTGACTCCATCTCTGATCACACCCCTGTATTTTGTGTGTGGAAAATCCTCTCCCCAAAACTTCCCCATAAAATCATTCATGTTAGAGATTTCTCTAGGTTTGATCTGGGGACATTTCAGGCGGATCTGAGGACCTCTGACTGGTCTGCGGTGCTCAGTGCCCATGATCCCTCTTCTGCTGTCGCCCAGTTTCTCACTGTCTTTGGTGCCCTGCAGGACAAACATGCCCCTCTTATTAGGTGGCGGGTCAGGGGGTCCAGCACTAAATGGCTGCACGGGAGCCTCTTAACCCTCATGTGGGCTAGAGACAAGTGCTGGGCTCACTTCAAAAGCACGCTTGATCAGTCCATCTTTCAACAATATAGGAAGCTCAGAAATGAGTGCAAAAAAGCCATGAGGGCAGCAAAGAGTGACTGCTGTAAATCTGCCCTACTTAGCTCAGCTAAGGACCCACGAAGGTTCTAGAGGAACATAAAAAACCTTGTCAGCAGCTCCTCCAATTCTGGGATATACGATATGATCATTGACGGCTCCACTTGTAATAATCCACTCACAATAGCTAACGCTTTCAATTCCCACTTTTTGGACGTCTGCATTCACCTCCCTTTTCCCTGCTGGTGTGAATAACAGTGGCCCCTCAGCCCCCCTATCGGAGGAGGCACACCTCTTCCATCCGTTATTCCATCTCAGGGTGGTGTCTGTCACGGAGATGCAGAGACTTCTCTCTGGTCTCCCCTGCACTCTAGTGCTGGCCTTGATAACATGGAGCCCAAGCTTCTGAAGCTAGGTGCCCTTTACATCACCTTCCCAGTTGCACACATCTTTAACCTGTCCCTTGCCACTGGGGTAATTCCTGACATTTGGAAGGTGGCAAGGATTGTCCCTGTTCCGAAGCAGGGGGAATCATAAAGTTCTGGAAAACTATCGGCTGATTGCCATCCTGTCGGCCATTAGCAAACTCCTAGAGAAAGTCGTTCCTGAGCAACTCACTGAGTACATTCAGGCCCATGAGTTGCTGTCCCCTGCACAGCATGGCTTTTGAAAAGGGTATAGCACATCCACAGCCCTTGTCTCTGTCTCATCTAGCATCAGGGAGGCCATGTACCAGGGTAAACTCTCTGGAGCCGTGTTCATCGACCTATCAAAAGGCCTTTGATCTTGTGGACCATGCATTACTTTGTGCACAGATGCTGACCCTTGGCCTGTCCCCCCCTGCCCTGAAGTGGCTTACAAACTACCTCCAGGGCAGAGTGCAACTGACCAAATTCAACAAGGTCCTCTTTGGTCCCACATCGGTGTTCTCTGGTGTCCCCGAGGGTTCTGTCCTGGGGCCCCTTCTCTTCTCTGCATTTGTTAACAATCTCCCTGCCACTGTAACCAACTGCAGTGCCACCCTTTATGCAGATGACCTGGTCATCCTGGCACACTCCCGTGACACTGGGGCTCTCAACCTTCAGTTGACTGAGGACTTTAAGTACATTCAGTCCTGGGTAAAGTCCCACAGACTGGTCCTCAACCTGAAAAAACTCAGGCTATGCTATTTGGGTCTTTAGCCAAGATCGAGGCCTCCCCTGTCCCTCAGTGCGTCATTGGTGAGGATGGTGCCCCCCTCCTCACCACATCTTCCATCAAATACCTTGGAGTGACACTTGACCCCCAACTTGACATGGAGAGTCACATACTAAATGTCTGCAGAACTGTAAACTGTAAACTGGGTCTTGCCTACAGGGCAAAGAAAAATCTAACGTCTGCTGCTTGTCTGGCACTTGCCAGAGGTGTGCTGCTCCCTTCACTGAGCCATGGCCTACTCCAAATTTCCCACACCTCCAAGGTTCTCCTTACCCGGTGGTACATGACCTACAACAATATCTGTAATTTTGCCCTGGCTGCCCCTAGACTCACCCACCACTGTGAGCTATATGACAAGCTTGGCTGTCTTTCCCCAGAAAATCACTTGAACTCTGGGCTGGGCTGTTTCATGGGTAAAGTGATCAGAACTGGTACTCCTCCAGGGCTGGCACAACTTTTCAGGTCTGCTGACCCCATCTTCTGATCCCTTAGATCGCAAGAACACGGTGTGCTCAAAGTCCTCTTTACCCGAACCCTTATGGGGGATAGAGACTTTGCTACAAGTGCTCCCAGGCTATGGAACTCCCTCTCTGCCCTTGTTCGCTCTTCTTCCACCAACTTGTGCCTTCGGAATTCTCTGTGGAAGCATCTGAAGCTGTCCTCAGCATGTGAGTGTCCCAAACCCTCTAAACTTTGTATTCGCACTGGACTCTTACTTGGATGCATGAGATCTGTCTGACTCATTCCTCAGGTTCTAGCTATTTCAGTGGGCCCTGCTTAATGGTCTTCCATACACTGTGATTACTGTTCCTGCCATTGAATGACCTAGAATATTTATTTTTGTATGTATGTTTATTACCTATTACTGCTTACAGTAGACTATCTATGTTGCCCATTTCCCTTGTGTCAATGTACACAACTCTACTTATTGTCATGTACCATGCTTGTACCTGTATCTTCACTGTACTCTCCCGGATTGTACCTGAAAATAGGCATATAACTTGTCTAGTGTACTTACCTGGTCAACAAAAGTTAAATAAATAAATAAATAAAGCTTGCCTACCACTTCACGTCCTTCCTCCTGACCACACATCATATCCGAGGGGGGACCCTCAATGTTGTTAGGAGGGAAGACGCAGACCGATTCAAGAGATTAAAAGAACATACAGTGGGTGGTCTAGGAAGTGGAGGACAAAGAGACGATCAGATGGGGTTAGACGCTTAAGGGTTCAAGCCGTCACCCAAAAGCACAGGCTAAGTGCTGGGTCTGTAGTTGGGGACCCCATCCAGTTACTCTAAATTCACTCAGGGACCGACTGGATGTAAGTAGTTTACTGTGGAAGTCTAGTTTATTGTTTCAATAAGTTAAGATGTTATAGGTTACTGCTTTTGTATTTGTTACTGGTTGTGGGAGACTGTTGAGTGTCATAAATGCACTCCGCAGGTCACACCCTCTGCTCCCTCAGTGCCAACCTCAGAGTGCAAGGGTGTGAACAGGTAACAGACAGGGTACCCTCCTGTCTGCTTTGGGTCCGAATCACCTGTTAGCCTCAAATTCTGGATGGATTCAAACTGTGAACCTTATGCTAGCATACCCAATTAACCGGCTTGGATACATATCCTCTTCGGGGGGGATGCGGTACAACTCTTCGCCCGGGGCACCTAGCCAGGTTTCCAAAATGAACCCTTAAAACTCTGTAAGAGACCTTAGGTTTATTCTTACCTTTTCCAAGCTCAGTAACACCATCAAGCCCTTTAAAACCATGTCAGACTTAAAAATGCAGGCGCTTCACATGCAAAAAAGAAAACTGGGAAGACACAGGCAGTATTTCAAGAAAATGGTATTTTACTAAAACTTGTAAAATAAGTAATATTAAAACAGAACAATATATCATACAGCTTACAATCTTATAAAACAAAAAAAAGGAAGTTTCAGAACAACACTTCTACCACAAAAGGCGTAATTGCTTTCTAACTATTACCTTTCTAAGTGCTCTCTATGTTAGAGAGAATTTTGTTTCTTCACAGCCCAAGATGATATGATGTTCTTCATATACCATATTATATGTTTTTACTCTATCTTCCCCCACCCCCTTTTGGATGAGGTCAGCAGGCTCCTCCTTTTAGAATTAATTCTTACATAATTTCTACGAGGAGGTGTTTTTAATAAATGTGAACATCAGCAAAAAGCCATTTCCCAAATTATGAGTCTTTGATCAACACATCCCCTTTCATGTTTTACAATCTCACACTCTGTCACCAACTATCAACTAGGTGGTAGAAAGCATACAGGATCAGCCTAAATGATGTCCCTTTCCTGATATCATAAAATGTATATTTAGTGTCCAACTTCAAAAGCATGAGTAGGTCATAAAAGGTAATAAAATGCCCTCTGGAAGGAAGGTATTTAATTAACTAGTTCCCTTGGTCAGTTTAATTACATTCTATGGTTTCAGCTGCTGACCTTGTAATTTAGAGGCCAAATCTCTCACACACTGACATTTCATATGCAGACCATTTATTTATAGTAATATCATACAGGTAATCAGAAGCAGGGGCAGAGTGTCACACGAGTTCCCCAGTATAGGGGGTAGGAGGGGAAGAAGGAACAATGGCGGAAGGAAACATAGACACATACAACATGAGGGGTCTAACCAAATTAAAGGAAAGAGAATACTGACAGAGCTGCACAGGGTGAAGGTGGAAATAGGGCTTTTGCAAGAAACACAAAAGAGAGTGCGAAACTCAAATGGGTTTAGGTAGGACAGATGTTTTAAGCTCCATACATGGCCCACCCCCACAGAAGAGGTGCAGCAGTTCTTGTCCACAAAAACTGCCCATTTCAACACTCAACGCTAAGGCGGTCCCTGAGGGGAGATTTCTGTTAGTCAGGGGCACTTATAGGGAGACTCCCTGCATGATCCTCAATATGTACACTCCCAACCAAGATTTAGAAAATAGTGAATTTCTTAGGCAGCCCCACTGCCTGGGGAACTATTCATAGTGGGAGGGAATTTCAACACTACCCTTCACCCTGCTTTGGACAAGTCAGCTATCTCAAGAGGTCCACCTTCGCAAGCCACCACCACTCTGAACTGCCTGACCAAAGACGTTGGATTAGTAGAGGTTTGGCGGCAAGTACACCCAAGAGTCTGTGATTATACATGTTGGTCGGCCCTACATCGAGTCTACTCTAGACTTGACATGATCTGGATCTCAGGGGATTGGCTGCACAGAATAACAGATGCCAGAATCCTTCCCAGAACCATTTCAGACCATGGTATGGTCACTGTACAACTCTGGTCTGGTCCCAAGGTAAAAAACTCCTTTTGGAGACTGTATGTCTCTCTCCTTAATAGGGAGGAATACAAAGCACTGATGACAGATTCGATAAAAGACTATAAGGCAAACAATCCGACCCAAGATACCACCCAGGCGGTCTGGTGGGATGGCTTAAAACATTTATTACGGCTAAGACCATCAGTTATGCTTCCAACTTCAAGAAGAAACAGCACATAGAAATACTAGAATTAGAAAATAAGCTATTTTATCTCAAAGTAGAACACAAAATTGTCCTTAATGATAAGGTGAGAGAAAGATTAGAGGAGACCAGGTAGAGGTTTAACAAGATCCTAGCTGACAAAATCGAAGGACAGTTGAGATGTTCTCCGCCAAAGATTTTTTGAGGCAGGGAACCATGCTGGTAGGCTCCTTATGTGGCAACTTAGGAAAGAAGCGGCCTCCAGGACCATCATGAGGCTACGCTCCCCAACATGGCCTAGTAGGCACATAATGGATCCAGAAGGGATAGCTAATCAATTTCAAAAATTTTACAAACAATTATACAGTCAAGAAAAGGAGGGGGAATGTCAGGAGAAACTTGACTCTTTTTTTCTGGAACGTAAAACTCCCAAAACTTTCAAAAGAGGAAAGCGAAAAATTGGACGCTCCCATAGCAGATGGAGAGATCCGCTCCGTGATTGGAGATCTAAAAACAGGAAAGGCCACAGGCCCAGATGGCTTAGCATCGAAGTGGTACAAGGCCTTGGAGTCAGACATGTCACCTCTCCTGGGGGAGGTCTGCTGTGGGGTCCAGAGGGGAAGGGGAAACCACAGAGCTGGCAATATGCCCAGATCACAATAATTCACAAAGAAGGTAAAAATCCAGAGGCATGTGGCTCATACAGACCTATCTCACTGTTGAACATGGACCAGAAGGTGTATACCATGATCCTGGAACATAGATTGCCATTGTGCAGGCTGGTCTGGTGGTGCTGAGGATAGAGGTACTGGACGCCACACCTCGCACCATACCGGTGACCTGGGTTTGGGAATGAGCCCGGGGTCATTGGGGGTCAGCAGAGGAGAGAGAGGATTGAGCATCTGGAGGACTGCTCTCCTCTCTCGGGGAGGGATCCAGGGTCAGCCCAGCATCACAGCAGCCCCTGGTGGAGACCGGAGGCACTGCAGCACATTGGGGCTACATGCAGGGGAAGACGTCAGACAGCTGCCTTCCAGACGTGGGTAGGAGCATCCACGCCATGGGCAAGGCAGCATTGCATGTCCTACATCTGGGGTAAAAAAAACAGAAAAACCCTGCCATGCTTGCGAGATGAAGGGGGTTCCAGGGACGCAGCCTACATCCCACTGTCAGCCCTGTGCTCAGAGGACTCCATGGCTGACCCACCACCCAGTTAAGAACTCTCTAATCTCAGAAAGGCCACCACAGGAGGACAGGCCCGCCCCGGGGAGGTGATCTGAGGGGCTAGGTCTGCTTGGGTGGTCGGGGGAGTCCCTCCGTTCAAGGCAGGTTCAGACTGGGAGTAGAGGCGGTCGTCATGTGAACACCCTGGAAGGATGCCCAGGTGTGGTAGTGATAAAATAGAATTCAAAAGATTGCAGTTGTGTGTGGGGAGCCTAGTCCACTCAGATCAAACAGGTTGCATCAACGGAAGACTCATCCATTACAATATCAGGCATCTGTTAAATCTAATGTCCTGCCAGCAGTCCTCTGGAGAACCAACACTGGCAGTATCCATAGATGCAGAAAAGGCCTTCAACCGGGTGGACTGTAGGTTCCAACACAGAACCCTTGAGCAGATGGGCATGGGTTCCAGATTTAGAACAAGCATTGAGATGCTATACGCAGCTCCCCAGACCACAGTGTAAGTGAATGGATTCACAGTGGGGTGATTCCACTTGACCAGGGGTACAAGGCAGGGCTGTCCACTCTCTCCTCTCCTGTTCGCCCTGTGCATTGAACCCCTTGCAGTGGCAGTACAAGAGAACAAAGTAATTAGGGGGATTCAGACCAGTGGGCGAGACCACAAAATCTCTTTATATGCTGACAACTCTCTCTTTTTTCTTACCTCTCTGGGGTCTTCACTCCCAGCTCTGACTCACGAGCTACAGATTCATGGAGAGGTCTCTGGCTATAAAATCAACTTAGACAAATCCAAAGCAATAAAATACAGGGGCATCCCACCACAGGAGGTACTTCAGAACTTCCCTTTCAAGGGGGGCACAGCAAACACAATGTGTTACCTGGGAGTTAAAATCCCCCCCAAAATTTCAAGCCTCTTCAGGCTTAACTATGGAAAGCTCTGGAGAGAAAGATTAGGGCAGACCTAGCCAGGTGGGAATTACTCCCACTTTTGTTGGGGGGCCAAACTGAATCCATTAAGATGAACCTCCTCCCCAGGCTTCTATTCTTATTTCACGCCCTCCCTTTCAACATACCAGAGGCATTTTTCAAAACAGTTAATACGACTCTCTCAGCTTTTATTTGGCAAAAAGGCAGGAAACACATTGGTTATCAGACTCCTTACACAGCCTCAGTTATGGGGAGTCTTAGCTCTTCCCAGTCTCAAACTGTACTATATAACAGTACAGCTGGTTCCGGTGGTCACATGGGTGAAACAGTGCAGAAGTACGGGGATGGAGGGGAAATACAGGCACAACAATTGTGAATGGTCACACTTGCCTCTCCCCCCCTCCACGCCCGCTTGCGCTGGAGCTGTGGAGGAGTCTGAGAAATCCCTGGACCAAGTATACACTTAGGTTACTGGTCTTGGCCAGAAAGCCCACTAACACATCAGAAGGGAGAGGCCCACTGATTTCAATCCCAGGAGACCCCCAATTCTGCCCCTCCCCATCAGATCAGACTCCAGATTCCAGACATGGAATGCTCAAGCTCTAATACACTGCAGGAACCTGCCACAGGGAGAGGGAATGGCTTCCTTCACTGACCTTCAGGGTAAATACACCCTAAACAGAGTGGACTTTCACAGATTCCTGCAGGTCAGGCATTACCTTTTGGAAAATGACCTAATTCCTTGTATTGGGAGAGACTTTACTGGACTAGAATCCTTCCTTTATTGGTCGGTACATCTGGAGGGCAGAGGGAAATTAATCTTGGGAGCATACAAAACTCTCCAAAGGGACAGTTGTGTACAGTTTGAAGCCCTGCAACTCAGATGGGAGGGGGACACTGGAACTGCTATTCCGGTAGACCAATGGAACCTGGCCTGGGAGAGGGGTTGGAGAACCACCTCATCCCCAGGTTGGAAAGAATTTCACTGGAAGTGCCTGACTCTCTTCTTCCATACTCCTACAATAAAGAGGTTCTTTGCCATAGGTTCTACAGACCGATGTTGGAGGGGTTGCAGGCAAGTAGTAGTAGTAGTAATAGTAGTAGATAAAATGTATTTATACAGTGATAGCACCGTTAGGACTATGTATGCCCTTTTCACAAGGTGCACCTGTTTAAAGTATCTGAGGAGAGACTGACTTACTTCCCACAGAACACTATGGGGAGGGAGGCTTGCACATACCACAGGACACTCTCCAGGGAGGCAATACATGTCTCCCAGAATGCTCTCTGGGGAAGGAGGTTCTGGGGAATAACAGGGAGGTGGGATGTGGTATGGTACACATGGGTCCAGGATAATAGTCTGGAGAATAACAGAGATTGGACTGTAATTTGGCATTTGTAGGTTCTGGGAAGCAGTCAGGGGAATAACAATGAGATGGGTGCATATCCATGGGTGCTGAAGTGCCTGAGGAATAACAGAGAGGTGGGCTGTGGTATGGTATTTGTGGATCCTGGGTAGGTAGTCTGGGGAATAATAGAGAGGGAGCTGTGGTATGATATCTGAGGGTCCTGAGGGGTAGTCGAGGATAACACGGGAGGGGGGCTGTGGTATTGTTTCTGGGGGCTAGTCTGGGCTATAACAGAGAGGGGACTGTGGTATGGTATCCATCAGTCCTGGGGGGGGGTTGTCTGACAAATAACAGAGAGGGGGCTGTGGGATGGTATCCGTGGCTCTTGGGGGGTAGTCTGGGGAGTAACAGAGACGTGGACTATGGTATCCGGTATTCGTGGGACTTGGGGAGGGTAATCTGGGGAGTAACAGAGAGGGGACTGTGGTACGATATCTGTGGCTCCTGTGGGGTAGTCTGGGGTATAACAGAGAATTGGGCTGTGGTGTGGTATCCATTGATCCACGGGGTTAGTGTGGGGTATAACAGAGAGGGGGGGTTGCAATATGGTATTTGTGGGTTCTTGGAGTTAGTCTGGGGAATAACAAAGAATTGGGCTGTGGTATGGTATCCATTGATCCTGGGGGGTAGTGTGGGGTATAACAGAGAGGTGGGCTGTGGTATGGTACCCAAGAGTCCAGGGGGTAGTCTGAGGAACAACAGAGGGTGGGCTGTGGTGTGGTATCTGTTGGTCCTGGGGGATATGGAGGCGGCAGTTCCTTCACATGGGAAAAGGCATTAACTGATGTAAACAGGTCCAATGCAAATAAAAAAAATCAAAGGAAGAAGAAAACCATTCCTGTACTTACTCTTACGTTACAGTCATAGTCAGAACTGCTCCAGTTGCAGTAAAGGCTGAAAAAGGGTGAATCCAAGTACATCGCATAGATGTAGATTGCAACGCCCGCATGTATGGAGCTGAAAACATTGAACGCCAAGCTGGTTATAATCTATCATTCAGAAGAAAAAGAAACAGCACATTATTTAGCACATTCGGTATTAGTTAGTGACATGTCTTTCTTTTTGCTCAGCCCTATTACAAGAATGGTGCCGATCTGACCAACTTGGTGCTACTGCGAAGCCTTGCTAGACACATCATCTTTATTTTATTCCTTTATCAGGATTATTCTATTATCAGATATTCCCTAAAGAGCATTTCTGTAAAGTATTAATTTGTTAACACAGCAAAATTATTAATTTACAGAGCAGGTAATATTTCATATATCTTGAAAGAAAGAAAGAAAGAAAGAAAGAAAGAAAGAAAGAAAGAAAGAAAGAAAGAAAGAAAGAAAGAAAGAAAGAAATACTCACAAGACAAATATTTCTTTTACATCCTGCAGACAGAGTGAGGGCTCCTGAAGTAATGAACTGCCAAGAAATAGGAGAAAAAACAATTATTTACAATCCATACAATCTCAGTTTGCATTTAAAGAGCATATGTAGCATTTTCTATAATTAGACAGATCAATACCTAAAGCGCACCTATCAAACTGCCGAAGGTAACTCAATTGCAGCTTTTTCACAAACAGGTTTGGAAACCTCTTCATTTGCCTATTATAGATCGAGGGAGCGCTCCCGACCAATCGGAGCGCTCCTTTCCCCGGAGCGTGAGACACTCTTACTCTATGAAAAGCCTCTCATGCTCAGATGTCCTGAAAATGGCCACATTCTGGGAGAGTTTAAAAAAACCCCATTATTAATTGTGCTCGATCGATAATATAATATGTACCCTGAGCCACTCATTGCTGGATAAGAGTGGTTTTACATGCGTTCTGCTCAAGCCAGAACAGCTCAGTTTCACTTCGCTGTTCTCTCTTCAGAAGAACACGCATGAAACCACTTTTATCTAGCAACAAGTGGCTCTGAGGGACATATTAATATATAATATAAATCATGACATCATACGTAGCCAATCACGATTGCAAACATTCTAGGTACTCTTATAACCACAAAACGGTGTCTCTTGGCCCTTCTGGTGCTCAGAGCGCTAGTATTATGGCACCAGGTAATCAGGGCACCAAATGTAAGATGTGCCCCCCCTCCCCAAGGTCCACCCACCCCCGGAGTTAGAATCTATAAGTAGGGGGTGTGGGAGGGGGCACAACCCCCCAGAAAAAAACATGATCGGCGACATTGCCGATTGGTACCCTAATTGTCCGGCACCGGATCATGGGCATGTTCCGGTGGTGGAACCATCTCTTGGGGACACTGTGGAGCACACTCACTAATAAGACATGGTTAGTTTCAGCTCTGCACTCCTGTGACTTTTCTTCCATGAAATACTTATTACTTTCGCACAAACTTTGAACTATTCTTACAGATTCTGGCAGCTTGTGTATCGAGGATCATTTTGATATCCATTTTTACTATGGAACATTCGGCTAAAGGTGCAGGCATGGCTCCAAAAATCAAGAGCCTGTGGATCAGCTGGCCCAGCTATCATTGTCAGACCCACCAGAGCCATGTCAGTATTTAACGCTGTCTGTTCGGGCGATAGATGAGAAAATGATGGAGATTTTGAAGTGGCTTTGTGTCCAAGATCTTAAGATTGAATCCACCAGCAAAACTGGCTTCTCCGCAGAGACTCAGATGACTAAAGCTTTGTCTGCCTCCACCAAACTCATTCAGGAGAATGGCCAGCCCCAGTATCACTTGGAGGCCCTTGAAAATGTACAGCGGGCCATAAATCTCTGCCTTGTTGGACTACTGGCAGGTAGTGAGGTGTTCGACTTGACAGCCTTTTTGATAGACTGCTTGCCGAGGGATCTGCACCTCTCTGCTGGTGCAGATACTACCTCTCCAATCCTACAGGCCTATCAAATCTCCCCCAGAGCTGCAACGGCTCAGTTGAACTTCCTGAGAACCTTCCTGCTGGTTGCTGCAGAAGGGATGGTTTGGGATACACATCTGCAGGCAGCAAGGAATTCCCCAAATTTTACATTTAAAGGTAAGACTTCATTTATTGCCTGATCTGTCTTTTGTGACCAGAAGTCGCTGCAAGATGTTCAGTGGGGTCCAGGCCTGTCTCTGCAGCCTTGGCATTGTACACTCTCTCCTGATGCCAGCCTGCCTCTGTATACACTGTGGAGGTCACACCTTTTAATACACAGATCCCCGCAAAGCTGGTAAGAAGGTGGAAGCCTTAGACTACGTTTACACCACCGTCTTTGCAGCGCATCAATTCATGCCCTCCAGTCGATGCACTGCAAAGATGGATTTGTGAACACTCACCACAATGCCCTGTGTGTGGAACTGCTCCAGATTTTAAGCCAACAGAAAAGTGGGGACACGTACTAGATTGAGTGCATTACCCCAGAGTGTAAACAACTGATGCACTTGATCCACTGCAATTCCCTATCTGTTGGCTGAAGATTACATTTTTTGGAACTCTGACCACATATCCAGGGACACTGCTCTCAGCATGATCCGTGGCACATCAGGATCGGGAGTGTAAATGGAGCAACTACGGGATCACATCACAGCACAGTGGGAAGGCAGTGTAGTTTTTGAAGAGCTACTGTTGTATAAACAGGGCTTTAGAAAGGGAATTTGCTGCTACCCCATTACCCCAAGAGGAAGACTCAGAAGACAGCACAACCTGAGAGAAGAAAATGTTCTCTTTTTCTACCTTGCCTTTTCTCAACATTAACATATACTACAAAGACATTGGAGTCTAACTGTGAATTGGGATTTGAGTTCAAGTTCCTTTACTTACAATGCATTTTTACTGCTGTCTTTCACCTGTCTCACTTTTGGGACCACAGCTTATTTGGATAGTGTTAGAGTCTACTATTAAGGTTCCATGCTATTTCGTTATCTCGGCACCTGTAGTACTCTGGTTAGATTCACTAAAAATACCACCAACAGCTTAATCTGGTTCAAGATCAGTTGGCATTCATCTGTATCCCCCTCCCCCGGGTCGTGCCTGAAAATAGGCAGGATTTGTCTAGTGCACTTACCCGGTCAACAAAAGCTAAATAAATAAATAAATAGATGTTGCAGGTTCCCCGTGTTGTGTTTAATGCTTTGAGAACCTGTTTATCTTTACTGCCAATCTTTTGTATGTATGGGTATCATTAAGATTTTATCATTTAATATTTTATTAAATGTTTTCACATATCTTTTCATCATACAGCTATAAAATACATCAGAATGAATTACACAATCATTATATCTGACCAATAGGCATGTTCAGACCAAAACATCAGGGGGAGGAGGAGAAAGAAAATTACAAAAAAAAAAAACAAGAAAGAAAAATCAAGCAAGCACTAGGCTGCACAATAATGATAGCCAAGCATTTTGTCCTTTTTCTGTTGGCTCGCGCTTGTGCAGCTAACATATTGCATTAGTAGCAGATTTGGAGGCGCGGTCACTGTGGGTGAATGCAGGGCACGCATCACTAGGTGTGTCCCTCATTCCCCAATAATATCCATTTTTACTATGGAACATTCGGCTAAAGGTGCAGGCATGGCTCCAAAAATCAAGATCCTGTGGATCAGCTGGCCCAGCTATCATCGTCAGACCCACCAGAGCCATGGCAGTCTTTAACGCTGTCTGTTCGGGCGATAGAGGCAGCCGCTCACACCAGCAACACTTAAACTGGCCACCAGATCAAACAAAAGGTCTGCTGCAATGAGAGCCAAGCTTCTCATGCAGCGGTGTGCCTTTCCTGGTGAACCAATTTACAAAACATGGTGGCATGCCACCGCAGAGTGCTCCGACCCACTTCAATTACTGACAGGGAAGCCCACTCCCCATCAGTATAAAGCAACCCCCCCTCCCATTTAAAGTGCGTGCCGAGGGGGTGCCCAATCTCCCTCGGTATCATGTCCCCCCTTCCCAGCTTAATTTGCCAATGGGGAGCCCACTCCCCATTGGCATAATGCCCCTCCATTTGTTGTGTGCCAACAGGGGTGCCCAATCCCCCATTGGCTACAGACCTCCCCCAAAAAAACACTCAGGTGGCAGACTGGGAGCTCACCCCAGCGTGGCAAATGCCCCTGTAAAAGAAAAACTATCCCACAATTTTTTTTTTAAACCTGCAAAGCAGAAAACTGTCCCTTGTCAACTCTGGTGGCCCCGCCCTCAACCCACGCCCACCCTCTGTGCACCCTGCCTCCCCACACCCCCCTCACCCCATACTTACCTCCGGAGCATGGCTCGATGATCTTCAGTGGGCCAGAAGCACAACTGCACTCTTCAAACTGACCGCAAACTGAAGAAATGCCTGTAAGCTGTCTAATGGCATAAATAGGGTTTTTTTTCAACTTTGGTGCATATTTCAGACATTTTGGGGAATTTTGGCACCAAATTTTCAACATGGGGTTATTGGGACCCCTCCTCATGAATTCAGTCACTATCATGGTGTTATTCAGTCCCGAAATGTGATTTCACAGTCACTGCATGGAATCACCTTTCGGGACCGATTAATTAAATGACAGTGCCACTGCTCATGAGGGGGGCTCTCAAAAGGTCTATGTTGCAAATTTGGTGAAAAAATTCAAAAACTGGCTGTTTTACAAGCATACGTTGTGTAGTTTCCACGCACGCTCGTAACTTCATGAATTTGTAATATTTTCACTCCAGATTTTCAAAATTGACATTTTTCCATACCTCCCCATGAACAGTACAACTGTCATTTTACATATCCTGGCTGAAATGTGTTTTTGCACATCCGGCACACTATAGACAGGTCGCTGTGCGAAATCAGTTTTTAGGACAGTTTGAGAAAATAACAGTGACACTGTTCATGAGCAGAGGTCCTAAAATACCTGTGTTGAAAATTTGGTGATGAAAGTCCATAAAATGACTGTGTTATAAGCGTGTGTTGCGCAGTTTCCATGCACCATTGAAACTTTGCAAATTTGCAATATTTTCATGCCAGCTTTCCAACACTGCTATTTTTTCACATCTCCTTATGGACAGTACAGCTGTCATTTTTCACATCCTGCCCAAAATATGTTTTCACACCTGTGGCGCACAATGGCGTGGTCGATGTGGGAAATCAACTTTTGGGACAGATTAACAAAATCACAGTGCCACTGTTTATGAGGGGAGGTCCCAAATGCCTATGTTGAAAATGTGGTAAAAAAAAATCCCCAAAATAATTGGGTTACAGACATGTGTTGCGCAGTTTCTATGCCTGCTCATGACTTCACCAATTTTTCATATTTTCACTCCAGATTTTCAGCGTTGCCATTTTTTTACACCTCCTCATGAACAATACAGTTGTCATTTTTCATATCCTGCCCCAAATGTGTTTTCACGCCTGTGTCGCCAAATGGCATAGCCGCTGTGCAAAACCACCTTTCGGCTAACAAACTGATAGTGCCGCTCTTCATGAGCTAGAGTCACAAAAAAGCCCATGTTGAAAATTTGGAATGAAAATACCAACACACGCCTACGGCATTAGGGTTTCCAACTGTAACATCCCACCCTGTAGAGACTGACAGGCATCTGGGGTGTGACTTGGGATCATTGCCTGCAATGCTGTGCCATTCCACCCCCACCCCTACTCCCCCACCCTGCAGCCAATGACAGGCACTGAGGTGTGCCTTGGGGTGTTCACCCCATTCTCCTATACTGCACCCATCTTAGCGTATTTTCTTATGGAATGGGGTAACTATAAGGTCCAAAGACCCCAAAGCATGCCACAACACTTGTCAGTGTCTACAGGGTGGGGCGAGGTAAAATGGCATGACCGTTATAGCTGATGACCCAAAGGCATGCCCCAACGCCTGTCAGTCTCTGCAGGGTGGGGGTGGGGTTCGCGTCAGTTCAATACTTCACTGCCATTCCTATTATGCATCTCTAACTCCTGCATTACCAATGCCAGCAAGACAACATTCGGCATTGACAAATGCTTGTTATAATCTAACTTCAACCACATTATCCTTATACCTTTCGGTGCAGTTAAATACACTATGATTTCTTATTAAGATGTTGTACTGTAGCTACTGTTTACCATCTCTTATTGGGTTGTTAAAGACGTTTGCAGGAATTGTGGGGTGGGAAAAGAGTGCTACCACTATTGTAGGATATTTTACATGTTTAGAATGGGGTCGTATCAGTGTTTTGTTGAATTTAACATTATTGGGACACTTTTCTTTGGGATGATGCCTCATTGTCGCAGGGTGCAGCTATCATGGACTCTTATACTGGACTTTGTAGTACTCCACCTCCTTGCACCAGTCTGCTCAGACTACCCTGATTTTCTATTATCCACTAGATGTCTCCTTACACTCAGTTTTGTAAGCTTGGTAGGCAGTATTTTCTGTATGCCGTTGTTTTATTTTTAAAACAATAAAATATAAGTATAAACAAAAGAGGGGGTCTCATGCCCATAATTCTAAAATTCTGAAGTTCTGTTGGCACAGTCCATTCCTCACAAATAGGATTGTCTAATATTCTGCAAAGTAAAAACATTGATTTTAAATTCAAATTCCATTTTTAAACAAAGGTATTTAATATGATTTAAATATGTTTATATGTACAATTACTACAGTATGTCTCTTTTGGTTATAAGAGTTTCTTCTCGCGTCCTTTGAATGCCGACAGTACTCAGCTTCGCTGCGCAGTTCTCGCACCCAAAGAACTCGAGAATGAGCTCCTATAACCATAGAGATACAGTAACAGTACACAAAAGCATATATAAAACACTTTATTTTCCTCCAGACTTTGTTCTCCAAAATATGGAGGCAGAGACATTAGATCTGCCCCTTGTGCGATGTGTTCAGGAAACCCGGAGGAGCTCCATTGTATATTAGGGCACAGGGGTCTGTTAATTTTTGGCTTCCTTAGGGAAACATTTTGTTTTCAGACCATGGTTTTTCATGGATGTTTTGTTATGGAGGGTAGAACTGGGGGAGGAAAGGGAGAGGGAGGTAGGCCAAGGTGCCTGCCTGGCACCATGGCTTGGAGGGACAGGGAGCGAATCCTCAGGATTGCTGTAGCAACTGTACGGTCCAGGGAGCTGGATGTCATTATCCACCTAGGGACAAATTATAAGGCTGAGAAAGGGATCAGAGCAGTGCAAGAAGAGTTTGTGGAGTTGGGGAGGGGCCTTAGACAAGTAGCATGGATGGTAATCTTCTCAGAGGTGCTGCCTGTCTATGGCATGGGTGATGCTAGGGTGCTCCACACCATGGGATTCAATCAGTGGTTGAAAAACTAGTGCAGAGCTCAGGGGTTTGGCTTCATTGGGGCTGGGGGTCCACCTTAAGAGAAGCAGGCCTATACTGGCGTGATGGTTTGCACCTGTCCAGAGGGGAACCAGGATCCTAGGTGATAGGTTTAAATGCTTCATTGGCAAGCATCTAAGCTAGCCAAGGGGGGGGGGCACTGGAAAGGAGCAGGGAAATCCTAGTCCCCCCAAAAAATCAGGGTAGTAAGTGAGGTAAACACCAAGATAGAGACGTCGATAGGGAGAAGGGCAGAGGTAAAGGGAGAAAATGACAAAGGCAATAAGGACGGGGATGGGGCAAAAAGGGGTAAGGCCATCAAGAAATGGAGCGTAATGAGTACCAATGCCTGTAGTCTGGGCAATAAGCTCCCTGAACTGGTGGCCTTGATGGAAGAGGGATGCCTGGATAGCGTAGCAGTCACAGAAACATGGTAGACAGAGAACCATGACTGGGATGTTAACATACCAGGGTACATAACCTACAGGACAGACAGGGAGGGAGAAAAAGGAGGAGTCTCTCTATGTAAGGGAAGGGATAAAAGCAACAGAACAAAAAGTAAACAGGGAGGAGAGGAGGCACTGTGGGTCACCTTAGAGACTGGAAATGGCACCACAGTCTGCGAAGGGGTTGTATACAGACCCCCATCTCGGGGGAGGGAATGGACAAGGATATGATAGAAGGCATCCTTAGGATGGCAGAGGAAGGGGAGATACTGTTGATGGGAGACCTGAATATGCCAGATGTTAACTGGAGCACCTTTGCTGCAGCCACATCCAAGAGCATGACCATTCTCGATGTCCTACAGAGGACATGCCTCAGACAGCTAGTGTTGGAACCCACTCATGAGGGATCAATCTTAGACCTCGTACTCTCAAATGGGGACAGTGAGAGGATCTCAGATCTAGAAGTGGGGGAACAAGGGACCACCAAACAGTGTGGTTCACAATAAACTCAGCTACAGAGTCAAGCCATACAAAAGTGAAGGTACTGGACTTCAGGAGGGCTAACTTTGGCAAGATGGGAGAGTGCCTTAGAAAAGCACTAGCAAACAGGTTAGAAGGAGGGGTGGAGCAACAATGGGAAAACATAAAAACTGCCATCACAGAGGCAACAAGCCTTTATGTGAAGCAAATAAACAAATCAAAATGAAAGATAAAGCCACTATGGTTCTCAAAAGAGGAAGTATAAGGAAACACAGAAGGAGCAGGACAGAGAACTGTACCAGTTAAGGCAGAAGAAAGCAGGGAGGGAAGTCAGAACAGCAAAGGCCCAAACTGAGGAAAAGATAGCCATCTCGGTTAGAATGGGGATAAAACCTTTTATATATACATCAGGGAGCATAGAAAGACAAAGGGAGGGATAGTGAGACTGAAAAGAATGGATGGTGTGTGGGCAGAGAGGGACAGTGAAAAAACAGGGATACTGAACGAATACTTCTGCTCAGTATTCACAAACGAGGAGGAGGGGGAGGTACCTAATCCAAATAACAGAAGCACTCTGGATAGAGGGGATCAATCCCAGTCCTTTCACAGAAGAAAGGGTTCTGAAAGAACTGCTAAAACTGAAGGTGGACAAAGCAATGGAGCCTGATGGGATTCACCCCAGAATTCTAAAATAATTAAGGGGAGATCTAGTGACACCACTGACTACCCTTTTTAACAAATCATGGGAGGATGGTGTGGTACCTGAGGACTGGAGGAAGGTGGATGTGATTCCCTTTCACAAAAGTGGGAGCAAGACAGAGGCAAGAAACTATAGACCTGTCAGTTTGACCTCTGTGGTAGGGAAAGTGATGGAATCACTTCTGAAGGAAAGAATTGTTGAGTACCTAGAGGCCAGTGGGGGTGGGGCACAGGACCCAAGGCAGCATGGGATCACAGCGGGAAGGTCATGTCAGACAAATCTAATTGATTTCTTTGACTGGGTGACCAAAGTAGTAAACAAGGGAGGGGCTGTGGACATGGCCTACCTAGACTTTAGCAAGGTATTTGACACAGTCCCACACAAAAGATTAATAAACAAATTAAACAGCCTGGGAGTGGGTCCCAGGGTGGTAGCCTGGGTAAAACATTGGATGGACAACAGGACACAGAAGGTAATTGTAAACGGAGTCCAATCTGAAGAAAGAGGGGTTACTAGTGGGGTACCGCAGGGTTCAGTACTGGGTCCAGTCCTTTTTAATGTCTTTATAAGTGACATTGCAGAAGGACTAGAAGGAAAAGTATGCCTCTTTGCAGATGACACAAAGATCTGCAATAGGGTTGATACACAAGGAGGCATGGAAAGGATGAGAAAGGACTTGGCAAAGTTGGAGGAATGGTCAGATGTATGGCAGCTTGGATTCAATCCAAAGAAGTGCAAAATAATGCACCTGGGAAGTAAAAACCCAGGGGAAGATTACACAATGGTGGTGGGGGGTGAGGTAGTAACAACAACAAAAATGGAAAGGGACCTGGGGGTAATCATATCAGATGACCTTAAGGTTGGCAAGCAGTGTGAGAAGGCAGTAGGGAGGGCTGGAGGGATACTGGGATGTATATGGAAAGGCATCACCAGCAGAAAACAGGAAGTTGTTATCTGTCTATACAGACAGTTGATGAGACCCAAGCTGGAGTACTGCATCCAGTTCTGGAGACCCCATCTCCTCAAGACATAGACAGGATGGAGGCAGTCCAGAAGAGGGCAACTAAAATGGTGCAGGGTCTGCAAGAGAAGCCATATGAGGAGAGACTAAAGGAGCTTAATATGTATACCCTTGAGGAAAGGAGGGAGAGGGGGGACATGATAGAAACTTTTAAGTACCTCAGTGGAATCACAAAGCCCAAGAGGGTAGCATCTTTTAGAAAAGAGATGCAGAAGAACAAGGGACACAATTTGAAGGTAGAGGGGATAGCTCAGGAGCAATGTGGGAAAGTATTTTTCACAGAGAGGGTGGTGGATGCATAGAACAGCCTTCCGGAGAAGGTTTTGGGGTCTAAAACTGTGGGAGAATTCAAGAATGTTTGGGACAGACATAAGGCAATTCTTGTGGAGGGTAGGAAGAAATAGACTGTTCGTTAACTAGGATCTGCAGCTTATCCTGTAGGTAGGGAAATGGGCAGACTAGGTGGGTCAAGCAGTCCTTATCTGCTGTCAGAATCTATGTTTCTATGTTATAAAAAAGAGAGTTCTTCTGGTCTTCAGCTGAAGATCTGCCGTTAGAATACTGGAGGGAGTGCTTAACATTCTAAAGTTCTGTCTCCGGTGCAACAACTCAAGGCTGAGATGGCGCAGTTTGTATGACATCACTAATAAACTCTCATTGCTAAAGCTGCATGTCTGCTGCCATTGTGGCTGCTGGTGTCTCTGGTTTTGATGTGACCTTGGTATGGACCTTAGTGCCAGACCTTATGCCGATCTCAGTGTCAGGCTCGATGCTGATCTTACGGTCACTGATTGGCCTCCGGGACGGACTTGGTGCTGGCATCAGTACTGTTGCAGGTTCTTTCTCAGCACTGGTTTCTCTATCAGTTCTGGCACAAGAAGAGTTATAGTATTGGTTAGACTATCTTCACCTGTATCCCCATTTAAGCATCTTGTACCTTCCAAGTTACTGGAAACACAGGTGGTCTCATGGCCTACCTTTTCCTGCTCAGGTTTACTGTCCTATTGTTGACACTGGGTTAAGTACTTAAAGGGGACAGGGACAGTTGTGCTAACTGGCAGCAGTTAGTAATGTTCCTATTTTATTTTGTATCTTCTATTTTAGCACCGACCATATGAGGAACTTTCTCGGGCATCCTCCCGTGCCCCTAACTCTACCTCAATGCCTGAGAGGCCTCCATCTTCCTGGCACCAACCCAGTGATCCCCCCGACTCTGAGCCCCCCGAGGTAGGGACACCCTATCTGCCCTGGGAGCTCCATCTAGACTTTGGCAGACCGGATTGGGCTCGGCCAGGAGAGGAGAGGAGAGGAGAGCGACTGGTGGTGGAGTGTGGCTGTGTGGATGGAGGTGCCATCGCCTATCCCCGAGGTCAGGGATTTTTCTACTTTGTAGGTTCCCCCGGGAGTGCAACATGCACTGACATCCATGCATGGCTGCCCTGCTGATGTCTGCTGCACTTCCACCCCAGTGTTCTGACTGGTGATCCTGTGGTACCCCTGATCTCCATTGGGGGTTGTAAGGACACGAGCAGCCCCAGGAACCCTCCCAGGGGGAGGAGAGCAGTTCTCCGGATGCTCAGTCCTCTCCCTCCCCTGCTGACCACAGGCTCCCCGAGTCCATCCCCAAACCTGGATCACTGGCGTGGCGCGAGGTGTGGCATCCAGCGCCTCAACCCTCAGCACCACTGGGCCAGCCCAGTAATGTTCCTATTTGCAGAATTGAAATTCAGTTTCATGATTTGTGTACAGAATGCTAAACATGAGCTATTGTCCTATCAGAACTGTGCTCAGAGTTCTGTGCACAAACTATGACATAGTCAAAACTCCAAATCACTGGTTCCATGAAGAGAACTGTAACAGGATGCTGTCCATAATGTATGATAATGCTGCCACGGAGATTACTCTAGTCTCATTGATGGTCTCATGAAAGATGATAGCCATGCTGGGCTGCCATCTGTGAGCTCCGCATGCAGTTCTAGTTTTTATTCAATTTTAAGGCTTTTAGAAAGGATTTTATGATTTACTTTGTTTGCAGTCCTTGGATAAATTACATTTGCAGTCCTTGGATAAATTCAATTAGTTATAGTGTAGGTTTAGGGACTGTGGTATAGTTAAGGGGTATGTAAGTGTAGAATAGGTGGTAGATGTATTATTTTTAGATAGGGACAGTAACACGGTACACACATACAGGATTCATCTATGTGATTTGTAACAGTGGTGGAATTAAACCTACCCTGGTGTTGATTTGAAGATCTTGTGTGGAGAGCTGAAGGAGATGCTGGATCACAGAGGTGAAGTGGAATGTGAACTGCGGTCCGGTCCTCGAACTGCTGCTGATGGAGGAGTCCTCCCCTTGTGAGAAGATTGCATTGGCACTGAAGTTTTTGCCTAGCATCGTGAGAGTGTGGCTGATTCTGTGGCATTGGGTGCTGTCTCTGGAGAGAAAATTTGGGATTTGTGACCTGATCTCCTGCAGAGGGGCCTTGTTTGTCTCGGAGGGTCGACTGGACACTGTGCTGCTGTAAGTCAGCTGTTTGGCCTGGCGGGTTCATCTCTAGAACCACACAATTATTGTCATGGCTGGAGTGAGAAAGCTGGGAAGTGGACTGGACCTGGGAAAGGTGGATGTTCACCATTACTTGGTTTTGATTGTGGCGGACTGTTTGAGATCATTTGTCTCCCACTGGCCTCAGACCAGCTCGGAGACTAAGGGTGGTAGGATTCGACCTGAGGCACAGATTGAACACTAGGAGTTTTTGGTTCAAAGTTTCTGAGAACTGGCTTGGGGAAAGCGGGTTAACTGTGAGTACCTGTTAAAACTTTCCGTCAAAGCTACAATAAATCTCTTGGTTAAAAGCCCCTGACAATGGGACAGTCATAGGGCTAAAATAAAACTGATTAATTTACTGAATTGGTGGTGAGAGAGCCAAAGCATTAAAGGACAAACTGCCATAATTCTGGCTGTTGGGAAGTGAGAGTTGCTGGAGTAAATGTCAATCTATTGTGCTTTGGGAAGTGAGAGTCCCATTGCAACTAAGTAAAGAAAAGAATAACTATCAGGACTGGCACTGCGTACTCTGAAAATTTTACATATATATATTTAGGACTGTCTGTGTATATTCAAGGACTGCTAGTATTAAATTTGTGGTGGGACTGGGAGGGTAGGGGAGTGGGGGATTGTTATTAATGTGATTGGTTGTGTGGATAGGTGAGTGTGTGTGTGTGTGTGTATGATTAATTGTTGGATCCTACAAAAAGTCATTTTTTGGGGGTTGAAATAAGGTGATACAGAACACTGAGTTAAAATACTCAAGATGTGCCTGGGATGTAACCCTGTAAGGTGCAGCCACTTGGCAGCCTACCTCTGTGACCTCCATCCTTTTGAGCTCCCCTCACTCCCTGCAGAAACATATAGAAGATGCAGGGTGCTGAGGATAGTGCGCAGGAGGGGGTTGGGGCAGGGGAATGTCCGAGTGGCTGCCAGGGAGTCATGGATTCGAGTGGTGGGGTCAAGGAGGCACCCTGTGGTGAAACAAGATGGAGAGGGGTCCACCCTGTCTAACTCCCATACCCAAGGAGTCCAGTGTAGAAGGTGGGCAGGTAGGTGATCCAGTAGTCTCCCTTCATCCTACTCAGGCTGTGTTATGCAATGCCAGGTTGATAAGGAATAAGACTGCGGTAACAGCAGACTTGGTGTCCTCAGTAGATCTGGCTTGCATCACGGAGACCTGGCTGGCGTCTAGATGAGAACACTGCCCATATTTTAGCGGCAGCTGTGCCGGTGAGATACTCCATGATACACACCCTAGGAAGGATCGCAGAGGCAGGGGAGTGGCCATTTGTTTTAAAGCCAGCCTGGGCCTCACGGTGCTACTGGTGGGTTCTACCAGATCTTTTGAGAGTGTCCCCATGTCGGGGGGGGTTCCTGTCACAGGTCACAGGATTCTTCTTCTTCTTTACCACCCTCTGGGCAGGGAAAGGGGAATTCCTGTGGGAGGTCAGAGACTTCATCACCAGCCTGGTGTTGGAGTCCCCCAGATGGTTAATTCTGGGGGACTATAATATCTGTGTTGATGATGGACACTTGTCATTGGTTGTGATCTCCTGCAGAGTATGGAAGCTCTGAGCCTGTCGCAAGTTGTCACCTCAGTGACCCACTGACATGGCCACACACTGGACTTGATGTTCACACTGAGTCTTGGGGGTCAATGACCTCAGGATTGATCCAGTTGTTTGGCTGGATCATGGCACCTTGAGGTTCATGTTTGGTGCTCCCAACCCCGAGGGTCTTATCTCTATGGAGATGGTCCAGTACTGTCCTTTATGGGGATTGTCCCCAGCAGGACTGTTGGTGGTGCTGGACCTATTGAGTGTTGGGGCTGTGTGTGCAACCAGGCCGGAGGAGGCAGTGGTGGCTTATCATAGGGCCATCAGTGCTGCCTTCGACTTGATCACACTCGTTCATGTCAGCCCCTTATCTACTCGCTGGAGGCCCCCTGGTTCAATGGAGAGCTCAGTGAGTTAAAGATAAAGTGGTGGAGGTTGGAGCAGTGCTGGAGGAGATCTGGTCTGATGGAGGACAAATTGGTCCTGAGGTGACTCTATGGTGGCTATCAGGGGGCAATCTCCCGAAAGAAGGCAGATTTTCTGTCAATGGAGATTGCTGCGGCAAGGAACAGACCAACTCAGCTTTTCCGTATGGTAGATGGACTATTACATCCAGCCTGTCTCCGAATGGGAGGAGCAGGTTCAAGCAAAAGGTGCAAGGAGTTTGCTCTGTTCTTTGCTGACAGTGTCCTCCAACATAGCAGACAGCTCTTCCAGCATCACTCAAAGGACTTGTGGGGTTCAACTTGAGACATGCCAGGACACCCCTCTTGTAAGGGCTGAGTTTAATCCAGTTGGAGTGGAGGAGGTGGCTGAGATAGTCTTGAGGCTGCGACCAACATATTGTGATCTTGATCCAGGCCCAATCCGACTTTTGGTTGGATGTTTGGATCTGATAGGATCTGTGGTGGCTGAGATCATCTGGAGTTCCTTGGGAGAGTGGGGTCTTTCCTATGGCACTGAAGGAGGCCCTGGTTAGACCCCTACTGAAGAAACCCTCAGTGGACCCGGGGTGTCTCAGTAACTACAGACTTCCAAAATTTAGGGAAGATTTTAGAGAAAGTGGTGGCCATCCAGATCAAGATGTGTCTTGTCTCCTCTGCCACTTATGAGTGCTTCCAATCTGGATTCAGGGCTGGGCATAGCATAGAGACTACCCTGGTGAAGGTGTTAAATGATCTCCTAATGGCAAGAGACAGGAGAGAACATACCTTCTTGGTTCTCTTTGATCTCTCAGTGGCATTTGACACCTTGGACCACGACGAGGTGCTGCTGGACCGCCTATGGTACTGATGTGGACTAACCAGTAATGTCATCATTTGGTTTAGGTCCTATCTCATGGACAGAGTGCAAAGGGTGACAGTGGGGTTAACCTCATCTAAGCTGATGTCTCTGCACTGTGGCATTCCTCAGAGGTCAGTCCTGTCACTCTTGTTGTTCACAGTGTACATGCTGCTATTGGGAGACATTATCAGGTTGCATGGGCTGGGTTTACATTGCTATCCTGATGATACCCAGCTATACCTGTCCTGCGCACCTGGAAGCCAGATGGCGGCATTTGTGTTCAACACCTGCCTGGAGGAGATCCAGAACTGGATGACTTTCAGTTGGCTGTGACTTAACCCAGATAAGATGGAGGTACTGGTGGTGGATCTGGGTCATCGAAGGGATGGGGGAAAATTGGAGATCCCCCTGGTTTAATATTGGGGGGTGTTCCCCTGACCCCCTCTGCTTGGGTTAAGGATCTGGGTGTGATCCTCAGTGATGGCCTAACACTTCATGCACAGGTGTTGGCCATCATCAAAAGTGTTTTTTACCACCTGAGGAACATTGCTCAAATCTGGGCCCTTGTTCCAGCTGAGGACCTGACCACCCTGGTACATGCTTTTGTCATGTCGGGGCTGGATTACTGCAGTGCCCTGTACCTAGGGCTATCTAGAGGCAACATCTGCTGAGTGCAGCTGATGCAGAACATGAAGGCTAGATTGTTGATGGGCGCTGTGAGATTTGAGCATATTATGCCTGTCTTCAGTGGATTATTGGGCAGACTAGGTGGGCCAAATGGTCCTTATCTGTTGTCAAAGTCTATGTTTCTATGTTTCTGTGCACTGGCAGCCAGTTAGGTGGAGGATTGTCTTCAAGGTTAGATTACTGACCTATAAATAAAGTCCTGCATGAAGGAGGACCAGCCTATCTGCAAGACCTTCTTGTTCCCCACTGCCAGTTCTGGTCTCTCTGTTCCTCCAAGGTATGCTTCCCTGCAGTTCCCAGGGTTAGGGTGAGATATTCTGGCAACCAAGCATTTTCAGTCACTGCACCAAACCTGTGGAACTCTCTGCCTAGACAGCTGAGGGAGGCATCCTCGATGGAAACCTTAAAAAAGGGATTAAAAACATTTCTATTTAACCAGGCTTTTGATACCTGAGAACAGAATTGACCGACTGTTATTTTAGTTTAGTATTTTATTGCTGTAGTCTACAAATGATAGATAGAAATTTCTCTTTTTATTGTATTATTGCATGCTTTACTGTTTGGTTTTATTAGGTTTGATATCTGATGTTAAGTATGTGTTGTTTTAATGATTTTGTTAAGCGCTCTGAGCCTCCAGGAAGGAGCACTGTAAAAATAAAGTATGTATCTATCTCTCTCTCTCCATCTATCTATCTATCTATCTATCTATCTATCTATCTATCTATGTAGGAACCCAGCAGATAAACACAAATTCACACCCCAGGAATCCCTCATTGTGCTTACTATTGCAATCAACCTGCAGGTCTCAGCTGCCACAGAGAGTAGAATTTTATGCAAATTAGAGAATGATGGAATGAAATTAAAATCTCTGTTGTATGGTCATGCTCCATTCTGCCTTATAATGTCAGATTAATTTCTCCGCCTGGGGAAGACGTCGCCCTGAAGCGCTTGCTTCATTTATCTTCTAGCAATCTTTTTTCTTTATTTTTCTTAGTAGTTTTCTTTTTCTTTTCAAATCTCTGCTTTAGTTAGGTTTTGTTTTTACTTTTTAGCCCTTTTATCTAGTTCCTGAGTGGTTCTCAGGAACCAG
Organism: Neoceratodus forsteri; assembly: GCA_016271365.2. Taxonomy (NCBI): domain Eukaryota; kingdom Metazoa; phylum Chordata; order Ceratodontiformes; family Ceratodontidae; genus Neoceratodus; species Neoceratodus forsteri. The sequence goes on from JADMNL010000026.1 coordinate 215,934,486, forward strand.
AGAAAACCCCTTCCTTCATGGTTTTCTCTGTTGGAAACTCTGCTACATTCCTATATCATTAAAAAAAAATAAAAAAGTAAATAAAACAAAAGCCTGCCTTCATTTCCGGATTAGCAGCTGTTATTCACTCTGGTTCCTCTTTTACAGGAACCAAGATGCAATTGGCACATTTTACTCTAGATTTCATTTAAATTCACTTTTTTGTTAGTGGTCCGTGTAATTTTGGGAACTGAATCACAAACGCCCCCTTTTCCCTATTTTGGAACTGAGTTAATATGGGTTTATCGTGACTGGCATGTCTGATAATCCTAAAAAGAAAACAGGGCCTTTGGGCTTCAAAAACTGTAAAAATGGTTTTAATCTCCTGGCTAAGGCACACTGCTACAAGTTGGGTTTGAGGTGACTGGATCCAGACAATCTTTTCTTTGATTATGAGCTTTGTATTAAGTTTTGCCCTAAAAGTATTAAACAGAGGGCTAAATAAATTAGAAGACATGATGGCTTCTCAGTCCACCTCTTCGTCACTTGCTAAGCACTCAAAAGAGGTCCCAGCCGGGGGCGTGGCTAGCAGTCGAGTGGATTACAGCAGATTTTTGCTGCTCTGCAAGTCGAAGTTTAAAACTGCAGTTCTTTGGGGTTGAAATTCCCCAATCTAAGTCAAAACCACTAGATTTAGTGAGAGCTCATCCTACTGATCTTTTCCATATCAAACATAACCAGTTTCAGTAGGAATGGGACGTCCAAAAACAGTAACAGGAGGCGGCTGCGCCAAGCCGAAAGAGACCTAGCTGGGCCCGAGTAAAGATGGGGACCCTCTAGCTATAGCCTCGAACCAACAGACCAACGCTGCACTGCTAAAAGCCATCCAGGTTATAGACAAAAAAATGAATAACTTCACTACTAAAATGTTGATGGTCAAAACGAAGTTACAGGTGGTAGAAGATGAAGTTAAAGGGGCAATGGGCTTGGCAGGCAAGACTACGGTGGCGGCGGCGGGACTCACCAAAGAAAACATTGTGTTATGACAACACTTGGAGAATCTGCAGAGTGGGGCATGGGCATCCCACATCCATATTTGGGGTTTACCGGGGGCAGGTGAAGATATCAGCTGCTTCCTAATACAATAGTTACAAGATACGCTACAGTTGGTATTCCTCCCTATGATTCAGCGGGCTTACTGGAAAACGCTTCAAGGAGGCCAAACCCATGCAGCAACAGCCAGTCCTTCGGCCTGTTCAATATTAGCAGTAGTGGGCTCTGTCAAGGAAAGGGATGCTATCCTGCAAGAAGCAAAGAAACGGAGCCCACTCAGTTGGCAAGATACCCCTGTACACATCTTCCCAGACCTTAGCTTTGCTATGCAGCTATGCTGCAAAGGTTTCATGGAGTATGTGCCAGATTGCGTCAGCTCGGAGTCTATCATGTGCTACAAATGTCAGCTTGCCTCAAAATTGTGTATGGGAATGAAACATGTCACTTTTCCGACCCAGTAGAGGCAGGGAAACTGCTGAGAAAGTTCGAACAAGACTGTGCAGATCGAGATTCTGGACCTGGTGAGGATGTTGAGGACAACTCTTGAGGTAAGACATTGACAATTTGAGGCTCTGAAGATTGTGGATTGAGAGGGAGCACAAAGAGAACCTGATGGGACTTTCTTTATTTTAAGGTTCTCCTCACTCTTAATGTGGACTTTACTTTTTGGGACGATTATGAAACATGTTCCCTAGTTTAACAAGTTTAAAATATATTATAGTTCTAACATAAAGTCCTAAGGGAGTGAAAGATGTCGGAGTGAGCGTCCTTGCTGGCGTAGTCCCATTTTGTTTGTTTTTCTTTTTTCTTCTCTAAAGCCTGAGTTATTAGCCTGTGGCAGGAATAATGCTCTCTTTTATACTCAGACTTGGGTTCACTAACTCACTGTTTCTCTTTAGAACAGTATTAATTGTGAGATGTGGGATGATGGGTGTCAAATCTCTCTATCTGAATTTAGTTAATTTTAAGAACCTGCACAGCTGTGAAGCTGCTCTGATATAAAGTTACCTTCCGTAGTTAGGTTTTTGGGGATGGTTTACCTATTAAATGGGTGAAATGGTGGAGTATTTGTACTTATCCTGGTGTATCCCCTCTCATGTCAGCAATAGCCCTTGTACTTTATTTTTAAAGTTGTATAACGTTTTTACAAGGACCCTTCCCCCCAGGTGAAGTAACAATTCTAGGAGTGCAAAGATGTTGTACTGTCAAAGTATGGATACAATTCACACTACATGCTGTCCTACGGGAAATGCTTGTATTTATAAAAATCGATAAATATAAATAAAAAAATAAAAGAGGGCCCAGCCCCTCATGGTAAGCAGAAGAAGTCTGCTAAATATGGTTCAGAGTCCAGGGTGTCTGAACAGTGGAACCCTGAGTCCAGTAAACATGAAAGACCCTCTGAGTAGGTACTGGTGTCGGTGCCTGCTAAGGAAAAAAAAAAAAAAGAAAAACTTGTCTCTGCCCCTCTTCTTGAAGAAGGAAAGGAGCCATCAGCGGATAGAAGTAAAATGCCCCCTATGGAGGCATGACCAAGGCATGTCAGTTTTTCCAGGCCTTCCAGGCCATGGGATCACTCAGGGGGATGCCAGTTCCTTCTCCCCCAGCTCCAGTTCCCATCCCAGTCCTGGAGGAACAGGGTGCTGAATGTTATTATGATGAAGAGCAGGAGGAGGGGGAACCTATTGAGCCAGATGGTTTCCCTGAGGAAGAATTCGACTCTCCTCCTTGGGCCCAGGATGATTTCTCCTCACACTATTCTTTTGTGAGGCAGATAGTAAACACCCTCAACCTCTCCACCCAGGAAACCGTGCAGGGTGAGAATGAAGTAGAATTTTTTGATATGATGGGGTTAACCCCAACCAAGAGATTGCACCTGCAGCTTCATAAACTCCTCAAGAAAGCAAGCTGCAAGCTTTTGCAGACATCCACTTCTACCCTGGTATTGACAAAAAATAAATAAATAGAAAAGAAGTACCAGCTGGATAGACAGGATTCTGAGTACCTTTATTCCTATCCTGACCATGAAGGGATAGTTCAGGCTGAGGCCTGTGACAAGGCAAAGGTTACCCTCTCTACTCAGCTTCCAGATAAGGATTCCAGGAAGTTGGATAGCATAGGGGAAAATGTTGACACCTCTGCATCCATGCCTTTAAGACAGGTAGCCTACATGGCTTATACTGCCCAGAATTAGAAGGCTCTGTGGAGCTCTGTTCTTGGCCATGAGTGAAGAAGTACCTGGAGACTTAGCAGACAATGCTAAGATAGCCTTGGATGCCACCAAGTATCAGTTTTATACCACAGTGGACACCAGTGACAATGCCTCCAGAGTTGTGGCCCATGCAGTATCCCTGAGGTTTGTTTGGCTCAGGACTGCCAACTTTTTCCTGGATGATCAGTCAAAAGTCAAGGATTTTCACTGAGAGGGTAATTCCCTGTTGGGTGACAAAACAAGCATATACAAAAAAGGTGAAGGAGTAGAAAGTCACCTACAAAAGCAAGACTGAGAAGGAAAAGGCCTCCACTTCCAGCAGGCCTCGTGGAAGGGGAGGTAAGGGTAGGAGATATTATCCCTGTAGTTTCTTCGCCTATGACTTCTCCCAGTTGAGTGTGGTTTTTTTTTTTTGGAGGTGGAGGTAGAAAGGGCTGTAAGTGTGCTGAATGAACCCCAGCACCCAAGGCCCAGCCAAAGCAGAATCCCTGATGAGTCAGTCCAGGTCGCCCATCCATTGCTACTGGGGGGAAAGCTTGGATCATTTTTTTTTTCACAAATGGAATAACATCACCACAGACAAGTGGGTCCTGGAAGTAGTGAGCCAAGGGCTTCTCCTGCAGTTCGAAATGTTTCCCAGACTGCAGGTTTGCAAAAGCTTTGCACCTCCCACTCCAACAGAAAAGATCCTGCTGGAGTTAGAGGTCAAAAAGTTGCTACAGGTAAAGACAGCAGAAAAAGTGCCCCCATCACATTGGGGAAAAGGCCTTTACTCAAGATACTTCCTCACCCACAAGAAAAATGGGGAGTGGTGACCCATTTTAGACCTCAGATATCTGAACAAACACCTCAGATAGGAAAAGTTCAAGATGGTAACCATGGCTTCAGGGACCCCATCCTTTCAGCAAGGAAACTGGCTAGGGTCTCTGGACCTGAAAGATGACAACTTCCACATTCCAGACAGGCCCAGTCACAGGAAGTATTTAAGATTCAGGGTAGGGACTGGTTATTACCAGTTTGCGACCCTTTCCTTTGAACTCGTGTTAGCCCGGAGGGTATTCACAAAGTGGTTGGCCATGGTTGCAGCATTTTTCAGGATACGAGGAGTGCTGGTTTTCCTTTATTTAAATGACTGACTGTTTGCGGGGAAATCTCACCAGGAGACCAAGTCCTTTCTTCTCCTCCTCACTCGGCATGCCTTAGAGGATCTGGGCTTTCTCATAAACACCCAAATGTCCCAGACAGAACCAGTACAAGTTCTGGAATTCATAGGCACAGAATTGGATGCCCTCCAAGGAAGAGCCTTCCTCCCACAAAAGAGAGTGAGGAATCTTTCAGCCCAAGTCAGCAGGAGGCTTCCTCCAGCTATTAGGCACATATGGCCTCCTCCACAGTAGTAATGTCAGGGGCCAGGTTCCAAAAGAGAAACATCCAGTACCACCGAAGGGCCAATTGGTCCCAAAATTGCGATCCTCTCTCAAGGCTAGTGCCTGTGACAAAATCTCTGTTAAGAGCACTGGACTGGTGAAAAGAAGAGGGCTACTTCAGTGAGAATGTGAACCTCCTGTGGTGGTCACCCACAGTTGTTCTGACAACAGATGCTTCCCTTCTATGCAGGAGGGCTCACCTGGGTGATCTAAATGTAAGCGGGGTGTGGTCCCCACCCCAGGAGCACATAAACCTGCTGAAGCTCAGGGCAGTATTCATGGCTCTACAACGCTTCACTCCCCATGTCAGGGAGAAGTCAGTCCAGGTCAGGACAGACAACACCACTACCATGTACTACATCAACAAACAGGAGCACAAGATCTTCACAGCTACGTACAGAAGAAATTAAGATCTGGAATCTGGCCTACTCCCTGGAGGTGCAGCTATCAGCAGTTCACCTGCCAGGAAAAGGCAACATCTTTGCAGACTCCCTCAGCAGGATCAACCAGAGACATCACACATGGACCCTGAACAAACAGATCTTGGCCACAGTGTTCAGGAGGTGGGGTACACTAGAGATAGATCTGTTTGCATCCTGGGAGAACCATCAGCTTCCACTGCTTTGTTGCAGGCCTCCAGAAGTGGGTTCGGTCCCATCGGATGACCTGACTCTAGACTGTTCATGGAGATTTGTATATGTCTACCCTCTCTTCCTTCTCTTGCTGAGAGTGCTCTTGAAGCAGAGAAGCCAGTCTGCAACCATGATCTTAATAACCCCAGACTGGGACAGGCAGGTCTGGTACTCCCTACTCCTGTTCCTTTCCATCAAGCAGCCCATCCACCTCCCACTGAGGCATAGCCTGCTGACCAGGTCACAGGGCAGGATAACCTTCCCAAACCATAGGTCTCTGTGCCTCGAGGCATGGTTCTTGAGGAACTAGAGTACTCTAACTTTTACTTCTTTGAGGAAGTTTTGAAAGTCCACAGAATTTCCAGAAGACCAGCAACCAAGAAAACTTATGCTTCCAAGTTGGAAAAGTTCTCCCTGTGGTGTGCCCCAAAGCAGCTCAGTCCTTTGTAAGTAGATCTAACCACAATCCTACACTACCTAGTCCACCTTGAGTCCCTCAGGCCCTCAACTCTTAAGGTGCATCTGGCAGCAGTGTCTGCTTATGTTTCACCAGGCAAGGAGAAAACGATGGCTTCACACAGCATTTTCAGGACATTCTTTAAAGAGCTTCTGCATCTATATCCCCCATCAGGGACCCAGTCCCCACATCAGACTTGAACCTGTGCATAACGAAGCTCATGGATTCCTCTTTTGAGCCCATGGCTATTGCTGATTTAAAGCATGTCACTTGGAAAACAGTTTTTCTGGTGGCCATTACTTCGGTCAGAAGGGTGTGTGAGTTACAGGCCCTCTGCACAGACCCATATTACATCATCTTCACAAGGACAAGGTAGTCCTAAGGACAAACAGAAAATTCCTCCCTAGGGTAGTGTCTCAATTTCATCTGAACCAGTCCATCACCCTTCCAATGTTCTTTACAGAAAAATCCAGCTCTGGAGAGCAGAGGCTCCATAGTCTGGATATTAACAGGGCACTTAGTTGCTACCAGGACTGTACTAAGGAAGTCAGGTTCTCCCATTTACAGATCTTTATCACATATGGTGAAGTGGGCAAAGGTATGCCAGCCTCCACGAGAACTATTGCTCACTGGATCATCTCTTGCATTCAGTTCTGTTACAGCAAAGCTGGCAAACTACTACCACAATGCCCCAGGGCACATTCCACATGTGGCATCTCTGCCTCTGTGGCAGCTGCAAGGTATATTCCCTTGCAGGAAATTTGTAAAGCAGCTAACTGGAAAACAGTACAGACCTTCACAAGACACTATTGTCTGGACATACTGTGCAGAAGGGATGTCTGATTTGGCACTGCTGTCCTACAAAACCTTTACCCTAAATAAGTTCTGTACCCAGCCTCCTAAGGTACTGCTTTGTAGTCTGCAATAGTAAGCATAGTGAGGAATTTCTGGGGTGTGAAGAAAAAATGACTTACCATTGTAATGTTATTTCTTCCAAGGGATCCCTCACTATGCTTACCAAACCCACCCTACCACCCCTTCCACAACCTGGAAAAGGTTCTCCAAGAATCAATTCCTATTCAGTCTTCAATGTGTGTTAGTATTACTTGGGCATTGCCCACAATCAGTTTTTGTGTGTTTCTGTTGCATAACATAGGTCTGCAATATTTGTCCCAGTAGGGGCCAAGTATTTGGGGGGGGGGGGTTGTCAACGAAGCACAGGTCTGGAAGCATAGGAAAACCAGGAGCTGTTGCAAACTTCGCAAATGGCATTTTATTTTTCTCAATAACAGCAAAATAAAAAATAAAAATTATTCAGTATATAGTAGCTATTTACAAAGGCAATACAAACAGAGAAACTGGATTCCTTCTTCTGAGGGTATCTCTTAATCCCAAGTTTCAGTCTTTCAATCTCTAACTCTCCTAGTCTCTCTAGCAAAAGCATTGCTGTACTTTTTATAAGTCTTTGTCTGGGAGCTCATTAAGACAGCCTGCTTCTCACATAATGTTCTTGTAAGTTTATAGAATTGTCTTGTCAGTTTTGTTCCTTGCAGGTGTAGCAAAACAATACATGGTGTCCCAGAACTGAACTCTTGTGGACAGCTCTGCAAAAGGCTTAAAAATTGCATCTCAGGTTAACCCCTTGAGTTCCAAATAGCTTTGCAATCATTTCAGCAGTGTAACTATATACAGTTTTAAACAAAGGAATCCCAGTATCACATACAGTTTTACACAGAGATTCACATATGCATTATACCCACAGATATGCAAGGGGAAAAAAAGACATATAGCAAGGGGAGGCAGAGAGATAGAGAGAGGCGGAGAATTTCAAAACTATCAGAGTAATCAATTCCTAGGCCTCACAAGAAAAACTGATTGCACAACCAGACAGACAAGAGACAGAAAAGGAGAGGATAGAACAGACCCTTGCATTTAAACTCTTTTTGCATAACAAATGGAGCAGGGCCTTATTCAACCCTGCCACATACCCCCCCCCAAGAGCCAAAACATTCTATTAAATTCCTGTCTAACATTAGCTTATAACCTTTACAGTTCAGTGCATATGCAGCATAGAAAACAGAGAAATTTAAACTCACACATTTTTGCTGTTTTAACCTTCGGAATTCTCAATTCCTGATCCATATCTTGACAGAAAATCAGCATTTGCATTCTCTTTCCCAGATTTGTGCATCATTTTAAATTTAAATGGATGTAGCATCAGGTACACTGTGTGATTCTAGAATTGTTAGCCTTCATTTGGTTAAGCCAATAGAAAGGACTGTGATCTGTTACAAGTACAAAGTCAGCTCCCAGTAAGTAAAACTTAAGGAACTCCATGGCCCACTTTGCTGCAAGGCATTCCTTTTCAATGTTGGAGTACCTTTTCTCTCTGTTGTGCAATTTCCTTCTTATGTATAGAATAGGATGTTCTTTCCCATCTATATGCTGGCTCAAGACTGCACCAAGGCCTACCTCTGATGCATCAGTCTGCAACAGAAATTGTTTATCAAAGACTGGGCTTCTTAAAACTGGTGCTGAATATAATGTGACCTTAATAGCCCAAAATACAGGTTACTCACCTGTAACAGGAGTTCTAGGAATGGTATATGTTGTTCATCCACACTGACAGGCAGGTTCCTTGCCGCTTTAAATCTTGCCGGAAGGTCTTCAAGCTGGCTCCTCCCACCCACCTGAGTAGTAAAACTCTCGGTTCTGCCCCATGACGCCAGATCTAGCCCACTGGAAACCAGGTTGTGCGTCGAAGCCGGGGAGGTCGGGTGGGTCATGTGGATGAACAACATATACCATTCCTAGAACTCCTGTTACAGGTGAGTAACCTGTATTTCTAGAGACACGGATGTGTTGTTCATCCACACTGTCTGGCAGACTCCTAGCAGTTCTCTGGGAGGAGGGAGGCAAGGTGCACACCCCCCTACTTGGGAAATAAAGACTGGAGAACTGAGGCCCCAAAATCAGCATCCTGGTGTGACTCAAGGTCAATGTGCTAGTGGGTGATGAAGGTGTGTGCTGACTTTCAGGTAGCAGCCCTGCAGATTTCCTGGATAAGGACATCCCTGGAAGCAGCCACCGATGCAGTGGTATGGTGGGTAGAATGAGCTCTTATCCTTCTGGGAAGCTCCATGCCCACCAACCTATAGCAGAGATCTATGCAGGAGGTGACCCACCTGCCTATCATCCGCTTGGCTGCAGGTCTGCCAGGTGCAGCTTCTGCGTAGGTGACAAACAGCTGGCAAACCTCTCCCCGAACTTCAGCCATCTGCTCCTTGTAGTAAGTGAGTGCTCTTCCAGGGTCCAAAGTATGGAGCCTATATTCGGCCTCCGAGGTGTGATTGGGGTAGAACACTGGCAGAGTCAACACCTGGTTAACGTGAAACTCTGACACCACCTTCGGAAGGAATTTCGGGTGGGGGCACTGGACAACTTTGTCCCTGTGGAAGACCAGATAAGGAGACTTGATGGAAAGTGCCTGGAGCTCTCCCATCCTTCTGGTTGACGTGATAGCCACCAAGGAGGTGGTCTTCCATGACAGGTGAGAGATGTCACACTTGTGCATCGGTTCAAATGGCTTGCCCATGAGCTTAGCCAATACCAGCAGTAGATCTTATGGAAGTGGAGGTTCTCACACTGAAGGGGATACATGATCAAGGCCTTTGAAAAAGCACCCTACCACCTTCTCCTGCACCACCAACTGCTTGCTGGCCCACGCCCAGTAAGCAGAGATAGCCGCCAGGTGCACCTTAAGGGTTGTCGACTGAAGCCCTTGCTGAGAAAGGGACCACAGTTAGTCCAGAATGCTTGCCAAGGAACAGGAGGAAGGGTCCAGGCCCTTGCCCTGACACCAAATGGAGAATCTCTTCCATTTGAAGGCGTAGCATTTTCTGGTCGACTCCTTACGGGACGCCTCAAACATGTTGAGGACTTTGTCAGAAAGACCCAAGGCCTGGAACTCCAGCCGCTCAGGAACCAGGCCATCAGGTGCAGGGATTGAAGGTCCAGAGGGGATGGAATACCTTCCCCTGATTCACTGAGATCAGGTCCAGGTGGGCTGGAAGCCACCTCGGGAGCCTGGAGCTGTGACTGAGGAGATCTGGATACCAGAACTGGCGGGGCCAGTCTGGGGCTACCAGAATCACCTGCACCTTGTCCCTCCTCTCCTTGAGAAGCACCTTGTGGATCAAGGGAAATGGGGGAAAGGCATAGAAGAGGCCCGGGGTCCATGACCTTGAGAAGGCATCCCCCTGCAGTGAGCCCTGCTGAGGGCGGTGTGCATGAAACAGTCTCAGCTTCGCATTTTCCCCGGAGGCAAACAGGTCCACCTGAGGCATGCCCCAGTGGGAGAACAAGTCTTGTACTACCTCTGACAGGAGAGACCACTCGTGGGACACAGCCCCTATCTGGCTTAGGGCATCGGCCAGGGTGTTGGAGGCTCCTGCCACATGAATGGCAAGGAGATCTGCCTCCAGGCTGTGCACGAGTGACCAAATGCGGAGAGCTTCCCTGCACAGAGGCATGGAGCGCGTCCTGCCCTGGTGGTTTAGGTAGTACATGGTCGTGGTATTGTCCGTCTGGACCTGAACCACTTGACCCCGTAGAAATGGAGTGAAGGTGATGAGGGCTAGACGAAATGCTCGAAGCTCCAGCAGGTTGGTGTGGCATCAGGACTCCCAAGGGGACCAAAGGCCATGCGCTCTGTGTTCCCCAAGATGGGCACCCCAACTCATCAGAGAGGCATCGGTTGATAGAGAGACTGTCGGCTCGGGGTGGACAAATGGGATGCCCTCCTGCAGATGTGTTGCAACGGTCCACCACTGGAGAGCATTCCACATCCCCTGGGTCACTGTCACTAGCTGATCCAGAGGATTGAAGTGCTGTGACCATTGGCTGGCCAGCCCCCATTGAAGGGGACACATGTACCAGCGGGCCCAATGGACCACGCTGGTGCAGGCTGGCATGAGGCCCAGGAGGTGCAGGAAGTCCCAGGCAGGGCGCGATTGCCCAACCTGAAATGATTGGGCAAAGGAGGAAAGAACCTCGACCCTGTCCACCAGGAGCCATGCTCTGGCTCATAGAGAGTCGAGCTCTGCCCTGATGAATTGTATCACCTGCTTTGGCACAAGTTCTAACTTGGCCTTGTTGAGCAGAAGGCCAACCTCAGAGCAAACCTGGAGGGCCAGCTCTCTGGGACTGCTCCACCTCCACTCTGGAGGGGGCTGTAATAAGCCAGTCATCCAGGTAGAGGTACACTTGGACCCTTCGGTGCCGCAGGAATGCTGTCACCACTGCCATGCATTTGGTGAAGACCCTGGGAGCTAGGGAAAGGCTGAAGGGCATGGCCCAGAACTCGTAGAGGGATCCCTCTGCCCTGAAGTGGAGGAATCTCTGGAGGGGACGGATGGATTGGGACATGAAAGAACACATCCTGAAGGTCCAGAGAGCAGAACCACATGCCTCGTTCCAAGGATGGGATTATCTGAGCCAGAGTGACCATCCTGAAGGTCCGAGACCTTAGGAACCTGTGCAGGTCATGCAGGTCGAGAATGGGGCACCAGCCCCCCATCCGTTTTGGGACCAGAAAGTACCTGGACACAAACCCCATGTCTGGAGGAGGATCTGCCACCTTCCTGATTACCTCTTTTTCGAGGAGCAGGGTGATATCGGCTCGGCAAGCTGAGACAGAGGCTGCGGACACCGTAGCCCCCCGAGGGGCGACGGCTTGGAAGGGCAGGGCCTGCTCGAATTCCAGGGGCAGACCCTTTCCTACCACCTCCAACACCCAATGGTCCGTCGTGATAATGGACTGAATGAAAAGGAAGTGGCGGAGCCATCCCCCATTGGGGGAACCCGGGGAGGGAGTGATGAGGCTGGGGGTGACACCCCTCAACCCGTCATTGGGCAGGCTTAGAGGAGTGACCGGCCAAGGGACCTCCTGGGCCTTTACCTCCCTGCTTCCTGTTGGAGGAAGCTGCGGGCTTGGGTTTGGGATGCCAAGCATGAGCCTGCTGGCCCTGGTGCTGGTGCTGTAGGGCCGGACGTGCCGCAGGTGCAGAAGGATGAAAGGACTTGTGCTGCTGCTGTTGGTGGCCTTTGTCCTTCTGGGCAGAGGTGATCGAGTCCAGAGTGGCATTAGACTTTTCGATCCGCTGGAGGTGACCTTCCACTCCAGGGCCAAAGAGGTCAATCCCCAGGAAGGGGACATCCGCCACTGTGTGCTGGGTATCCGCCGTGAAGGTGGATATCCTCAACCATGCTCTGCGGCACAAGGCCACTGCGGCCGCAACTGATCTGGCACAGGAGTCTCCAATGTCCAGAGCCATTTGGAGCTGCTGTTTAGCCACCGCCCTACCCTGGTCCTGTACCTGCCTGACTGTGGTCTGCAGGTCAGCCGGGAGATGAGGGATCACCTCATCCAGGGAGCCCATAAGGACATGGGAGAAGTGTGCCATCAGCACTGCTGAGCTGGCCTGTCGGAGGTCAAGGAAGGATGCAGTGTACACTTTGCATCCAGCATAGTCCAGCTTTTTGGACTCCTTGTCGGGGGGCTTGTCCATATCCCTAGCGTTCCCGGAACACTGAAAATACTGTCAGTGACCAACCCCTTGGCAGAGGGGTGTTTCAAAAAATGGGCAAAGAGCTGGTAGGGACCGCATACTTCCTGGCCATCCTGGCCGAAGGCACAGGACAGGAAGCAGGCCGCTGCCAGAGCTCCAAGGCTGGGCCAACAATGGCTTCAGCCACCGGAAAGGCCTCCGTGGGTGAATCCCTTCGGTCCAGTATCTCCATCAGGGGATACTTGGCACGCATGGATATGGGCTCGAGCTGCATCCCGGTGGACTCCGAGATGAACTGAAGCAAACCTGTGAAGGACGATGGGCTTTCGTCCATCGACTGGCCCCCTGAGGACTCCAGGTCAGTGGGCCTGCAGAACAGGGAGGAGTTGTTGTCAGACTCTGAGGAGTCCGCAAAGAGCTGCCTGGGGCCTAAGCCACCCTCCACCTACTGAGGACGGTCGGGAGTGAGGGTGACCGACAACCTGTGGGGCAGGCCCTGACCCGACCAAGAGTCCTTGGTTGGCGCTCCTGATTTCGGTTGTGGAGGCGGAGGTTCCACCACAATTGGTGGGGCAGTTGGTCTCGGCCAAACAACTGGCCCAGGCTCGGGCACACCTCGGCTACAGTGAGGGGTTGTTTTGGCCATTCGGGTGACAGCCACTTGATGGCCTGGGAAGGCGACCGCATTGGCTTGTTCCCAGACAGAAGTAACTGCTGCCACATCAGGTCCTCGTAGCATCGACACAACTTGTGCCGAAGCCTCTCCTCTTCTGAGGAGGAAGATGAGGACGAGCGGCAGCGCCGCTTACTTCGGCGCTGAGACCAAGATCGCCGATGTCGGCGGGATCGGTTGGACCGAGATGATGTCTGAGACCGAGATCGAGATCCTCAGCATTTCTGAGGACGGGTCTGGGAAGGGGCGGGGGACACCCACTCTTCCCTTGGCTCAGAAGCCTTAACTGGGGACAGCGGCACTGGAGGTGCAAGCAAGTCCTCGGTCTCCACCAGGGGAACCGGTGAAGAAGGGTTGTCATCTTCACCAGTCGACAGCCCGTCCGACGAGTCAAGAAACATCTCGACTGCATTAACGGGTGTCTCGGCCAGCTGAGCTGACGGGGACGCCATGAACAACCTCGACCGAAGCCGAGTGTTGACCATCCGGGGAAGGGGACCTCTCCCGCTCCCTCAAACGCCGATGATGGGACTTACCTTTTGAGTCCTTCTTTCTGGACCGAGAGGAATGTCCCAATGGCCCCTCTCCCTTCATGGAAAGGGACTGGCAAAGCTTCTTGAAAGAAGCTGAATATGAGGTACCCGGAGAGAGTGGGATGAATGCCGTGACCGAGGCAGAGGATGATGCGGCCTGTGCCGCCTCCTCCTCGAAGGTGATCACCTGCTCGAGTTGCTCAGCCGAGCTAGCCACCGCGGTAACCGCCCAATGGGCCTCCTTTGACTTCACCGGCAGGTAGCGCTTCTCGGGGTGCCCAAGCTGTAACCGGGCAGCATGGTCTTCCAGGACATTGGCCGAAAATGAACGGCATAACTCACAGGCCTGAGGGTCATGTTCTAGGCCGAGGCAGTAGACTCACGTGGAGTGCGGGTCCATCTTGGACATCTGCCCACAAGGGCACCGCCGAAATCCGAGAGTCGATTTCTCCATCGCAGCCGCGAGGAAGAAAGTTGACGGAGTCTTGAAAATTTTAAAATAAGTTTCAGGCGAACCGAAGAATTAGGATCCAGTCTACACGCAGAGCGTTAAGAACGGAACCTGAGCTTCCATGTTGTAAGGAAGATCTGGCATCATGGGGCGGAGCTGAGAGTTTAACCACCCAGGTGGGTGGGAGGAGTCAGCTTGAAGACCTTCTGGCAAGATTTAAAGCGGCAAGAAACCTGCCAGACAGTGTGGATGAACAACATATCCATGTCCCTAGAAAGCCTCATTACACTCTGGGGTCCATTTTACAGTATTCGGGAACCATTTCTTTATGAGTTCAGTGAGGGGAGTAGCTAACGTAGTAAAGCTGGGAAAAACTCAGATAATAACCAGCCAGCCCTAAAAATTACCTGACATGTTTCTTGGTTTTGGGAACAGGGCTGTTAGCTAAAGCTTCCATCTTGAAAACCTCTGGCTTGACTTTTCCACTTCCCAAACCATAGTCCAAATATCTGGTTTCCTACATGCCCAGTGCACACTTGGTAGGATTAATTGTCAGACCTGCCTTTTTGATCGATTGGATAACTGCTCATAGGTGTTCCATGTGGCTTTTCCAGTCTGGACTATACACCATGACACCATCCAGGTACCCAGCACAATAGCCAGTATAAGGGGATAAAATTACATCCATGTACCGCTGGAATGTAGCGCATGCACAATGTAAACCAAACAGCATGGTGGTGAACTGATAGAATCCTATAGGAGAGGCAAATATAGCTTTGTCTCTGGGTTCTTTAGCTAGGGGGATTTTCCGGTAACCCTTGGTGAGATCGAGGATACTGATATACTTGGCACTCCCCAGTCTGGCCACCAAATCATCTATTCTGGGCACAGGATAACTGTCAAATTCTGACACTTGATTAAGTTTCCAAAACTCAAGACAGATTCTTACACCCCCTTCTTTTTTGTTTATGTAACCCCCCCCCCCACACTACTTTACTCAGTTAGCATTCCTGGAACCCATACTGGGCACACACTCAAACATTTAGAAATGGTACCACTCCTAGCTTTGGGAATATATACCAGGCTCATTCTTCTAGAGGTCAAGGGGTGGGGGTGTACAAAAACATAACCTATCGGTATTTACAAACCAGGTCCTGGGGAGAGATTTTTTGCTAGGCATATGCTAGACCTATCATCTGGAAGGGTACCCAGTGAATCCACACAGGAAGCAATAATGTAACTATCCAGACCATAGTTGGGATTCTAGAGTGGGGCTTTATTCAAAAGATGTTCTTCAAAGCCAGGGTGGACCCCCAAGGTTTACACATCTTGGCACTAGGAGCTTGCAGAACAACACTATCAAAGTGTATCTGACAGAGAGTATTTGTATTCCCACAGCAGTAGGACATTGGACACTTATACATGGTATTCCCACATGTCATAGGCCATAGAACAACTTGGACTTGTATTCCCACATGTCGTAGGATACAGAACAATGCTTTCAGTGGCATATTGGCCACAACTGTAAACACATGTGGCTAGCACTTGCGCCATTCTTCCATAACCAGAGAAGAAACTGTAACCCACTCCAGGGGTTAAAAAATCCTCTTCAGACATTTGGTCATTTGTCTAAAGGAACCAGGCACTCTTACTGAACCTGATAGTCCTGAACTGGTTTCTCCAGATGGGGTTCTGCCCACCCTTTGCTCCCAAATTCACACTCGACCATTCTTTCAGAGTTACACCTTAAACATTTGAGACACATTTTGAATTGCTTTTTGAATGAAACTTGGCATTCAGCATTCAAATTCACCACCTTGATAGTGCAAAGGTAAAAGTCCAGAACAGTGTGGTATAGTCACACCTCTGGACATCACACACCTCAGTCAACTTTACTTCAAACAAGATTTGCACATCTGTACTTACAGGAAAAATGATGCACCTTCCCTTTAAGCATGGAACACAACAGAGCAGGTACTTGCTTCCTCTAGCAAAAGTCAGAGTTCACTTTCTGTTGGACATTTCAGGCAGCTTCAAAACATTCTGGACCAAACAGGGGATTGCCCCTTGGATCCACCCACTAGCAGTCCTTTTCACCCCTCCAGGGATAAAAATCAGGAAATCCTGCTGTAGAAAATTTCTCCCCCACTTCACTTGGCAAGCTGGATAATACCAGAACTAGGGTGAGAATTCATGGCTCTCAACTCAGAGCCCACTGGCAGAGCAGCTGTCACTCCCACCCTCCAACTCTAAAAACTGACTCCAGCTGACTGCCAACTCAATATTCTATCTCCCACCTCAACAGCTGGCACAAGGCTTATGCTACTGTGAGAGTTCCAAATGAGCTCATCACTTCAGTCTCAGCTGAAGGCAAGTAAACAGAAGAGTGAGCAGGTGAAAAACCATATAACTAGTTAATCTCAAGCTGCCTCTCCCTGCCTAGCGCTGTTACTGAGGAGATTCAAATAACTCCAGGGGACTGGGTGGTTAAATTTACAATCACCATTGGCTTCTTTTTTTGTTTACAATCACCCTTTGTGATAACCAAGCACTTCTCGACTCTTCAATGATACCCAATTCTTTCATTTTTTGCATTTTCGTAACCACGTCTGCTCTTAACTGATCTGGTAATCTGTGTGTCTTTTGTCTAATAGGGTGAGCATTCCTTATCACTACTACATGCTCGATGCCTTTTGCTAGGCCTTGTACTGTGGTAAAAGTATTGTTAAATATGCTGTTTGCTATCCACATCAACAATATCAACTCGACCGTAAATGAAGCAAAAAATACATCTATGTGCAGACGACACAGTAATTTACGTCAGCAGCCCTTCCCCTGTAACTGCACAGAAAACCCTTCAAAGCAAATTTAATTTGTTGCAGCTTCAACTACTAAACCAGAAGTTACTGCTTAATGCTAAAAAAACTAAAGCATTGCTTCTGTCACCCCTTTTACATGCATCAAATCCTTCTGTTGACGGAACACTTCTACCTATCACCATCATCCTTGGTGAGCAGTTGGACTATGTATCTAAATTCAAGTACTTGGGAGTCTGGATAGACAATAAACTCACTGTCACTGATCTCATTGAAGAGCTGATAAAGAAACTTAGGCAGAGACTTGGTCTTTTCTTTAGGATAAATAACTTACTCACTAGAGATGCCAAGCTGAAGTTGGTTCAAACCACGTTTCTCTCTCTATTGGACCATGCTGACTTCCTATATGACCAGGGTACTGCTGGTACTCTAGCAAAGCTAGACACACTCTATCACCATGCCTTAAGATTTGTTACAGTTTTACTGTATTCTACCCATCACTGCTCTCTGTACTCGGCAGTAGGATGGACATCCCTCAGCTACAGACACAAGAGGAATGCTGCTTTTTGGACATACAAAGTGATCATAGGAATGCTACCTCGGTACATCTCCGTCTGCCTCCCAATATTTTCTCTCGGCAAGTATGCCTTGAGAAGCCGCTTCCTTCATTGCTCGGTACGTATATAAGGCAAAATCACATTTTGGCAGAGCAGCATTATGCTATGTATTACCCCAGATGTGGAATAAGCTGC
The DNA here is from genome assembly GCA_016271365.2 of Neoceratodus forsteri. Taxonomy (NCBI): domain Eukaryota; kingdom Metazoa; phylum Chordata; order Ceratodontiformes; family Ceratodontidae; genus Neoceratodus; species Neoceratodus forsteri. Next base: position 215,952,040 of record JADMNL010000026.1, read on the forward strand.
AAAAAACCTTGAAACTAACCCATCCTATCTCCCTTTCTAACTTCAAATCCCTTTACCTAAGTCATAATAAAGAGCCATGCACCTGTTTCACTCGATGCCATTAATCTCATAACTCTAGCCTAGCTTGAGCCCTGCCTCTACAGTTACACTGTTTCATATTTATAATTTTGGACCCCCTCCTCTGCCTTCCCCTTCCCGTGCCCTTGCTTTTGCCTCTTCTGCCATATCTGGCTTGTTTCTCAGTACCCCCTTGTCTCTCTTCTCCTCCAGAACCCTCTTGTCAGCCAGACGTAGTTTCCCTGCTATTGCTGTGGTCCATTATCATCTTTGAGTTTTTTGATCCTTTTCTTCTCTCCATTCAGTTCCACTATGTCCCTATTCCTGACCCTTCCCTTTACTCTGTTGTTGTTGCCTCCTCTGAAATACCTCCGGAATAGCCTATTAACCTCATCCTTACCCCAAACCTTTACTTTAGTATATACTGAGCACTTATTATTCTGCTGTACTCATTTACTGCTATATTATTTTAAATTGTTGATATGTGTATATACTTTGCTTGATGTGTCATCAGTTTACCCAAATTACAACTGTCTTTCTGTACATGCTTGTGGTTGTTAATACCTGTTCATATTTTTCTAGTGTTGCCTTTATTTTCTGCATTGTATATTATTCAGTGTATCTTCTGACCTGTTTATATCCTGTATACCCCAGGTCCACCTCGAAAATAAGTTATGCTCCATTGTGATCGCCTGGTTAAATAAAGATTTTGATTGACTGATTGAAATATCTTTAGCAAGTTACATATTTCTGCGGTTTGTTTGGAGATTATCAAAACATTCACCTTTACAGCATCAGCAGTTACAGTTTGTTCCAGTCTATCATAAGCTACATCAATATCTTCTTTATCAATTTCTGGTAAAACTAGCAAAACAGCTTTTGGTGTTTTTTCAATCTATTTTTTGAGGAGGTTATCATAGTATATCTTAGTAGGATTTTTCCTGTTGGGGTCTCAGTCTCATAGTTAACAGTGCCAGTACGTTTAAGCACTTTATAAGGCCCTTGCCACTTCATTAACAGTTTATTTTCTGTAGTGGGTAACAGTAGCAAGACCTTTTCACCTGGCTCAAAAACATTTTCTTTTACTCCATGGTCACAATACACCTTCTGCTAGTTTTGAGCCTCTTCTTGATTACTCTGGGCTATTGTAACATATTTTGCCAGCTTCTTTGTCAAGGCACTTACGTAAGATGTAATAAAGTGTTTCTGATGGGGATTACCTTCCCGTGTTTCTTTTATTACATCTAGTATTAGTGGCCCTCTAGGTTGTCTACCGTACACCATTTCAAATGGTGAAAAACCTGTTGATGCCCGTGGCACTTCTCTGTAAGCAAAAAGCAGGTAAGGTAAGTATTGGTCCCAGTCTTTCCCTTACCCTTTTACAAACCTTTTTAAGATACGCTTTAGGGTTTGATTGAAACGCTGTACAAGAACGACTGTCCGAGGGTGATAAGGGGAGGATCTTATGGCAGTGATACCTAGCAGTCAGTACAGCTCCTTCAGTAATGCAGCACAAAAATTACTACCCTGATCAGTGATAATCTCTTTTGGTATGCCCACCCTGCCGAAAATTTTTGTAAGCTCTGCTGCCACTTTGGGGTTGTGACAGTATGCACTGGAACTGCCTCTGGGTATCGAGTAGCATAGTCACATGCTACCAAAATAAATCAATTACCCTTTTTACTTTTGTCTAAGGGTCCAACCACATTCAATGCAATTATCTCAAAAGGAACATCTATCAAAGTAGGGGCACCATGGGCACCTTGTATTTTTATGTTTGCTTGCGAACATGCAAAAGAAACATTCTGTGGCAGCTTAGGAGAGAAGTGGGTTGTGGAGGCGCAGTGATGTGGCAGCCAACAAAGGCACTACATTTGGAGGCTTGGCACTGGTAGACCAATGGAGGCACAATGTGCTGATGACAGTGGCCTCCAAAAGTGCCACCAGTTTGTAACATTCTTGCCGCAGCAATTATGGGCTGCCTCATCATTGCAGCATCAGCCATTCTGCTGCAATGAGGGAGTGACCCATCATTGCTGGGTTGAACATTGCCAAGTGTAATATTGTTTGTGAACACGGCAGCAAGCTGCCACCATGTTCACAAACAATATTAGACCCCCTAGTGCCGAGGAGGTGCCCAATCCCCCTCAGCATCATGTGCCACCCCCACACAGTTTTTGTTTGCCAATGGGGGCCCCAATCCCCGTTGGCTTCATTTGCCCCACCCAGTGTAATTTGCTGATGGGGGAGCCCACTCCCCATCTGTATAATGTTCCCCTCCAAAAAAATGGTTTTGTGCCAAGGGCGTGCCCAGTCCCTCATCGGCTACAGGGTCCGCCCAACACAAACAGTCAGGTGGCATGCTGGGAGCCCACCCCAGCATGTCAAATGTCCCTGTGAATTAAAAAAAGTCCTATGATGTTTGTTTTTTTCCCCTTGTAAATCAGAAAATGATCCCTTGTTGAGTTTGGTGGGCCGGCCCCCAACCCGCACCCACCCTCTGCACACCCTGCCTCCCCCACACCCTCACCCCATACTTACCTCCGGAGCCCGGCGCAATGATCTTGGTGGACCTGGAACACGCCTGCACTCTTCAAAGTCGACCTCGAACTGAAGAAATGCTGATAAGCTGTATAATGGCATAAATATTTTTTTTTTCAACTTTGTTGCATATCTCAGGCATTTTTGGGAATTTTAGCACCAAATTTTCAAAATTGGGTTATTGGAACCCCCCCTCATGAATTTAGCCACTGTCATGGCATTATTCTGTCTCAAAAGATGATTTTGCTGTCACTGCGCGGAATCACCTTTCGGGACTGATTAACAAAATGACAGTACCAGTATTCATGAGGTGGCCTATCAAAAGTCTATGTTGCAAATTTAGTGGAAAAAATCCAAGAAATGACTGTTTTATGAGCGTGCGTTGTGCAGTTGCTATGCATGCTCATAACTTAGCGAATTTGTAATATTTTCACTCCAGATTTTCAACATTGCCATTTTTCCACACCTCCTTATGAACAGTACAGCTGTCATTTTTCACATCCTGGCCGAATTGTATTTTTTGCACTTCCGACGCAGAATCGCGCGGTCGCTGTGGGAAATCAGTGTTTGGGACAGATTAAGAAAATCACAGTGACACTGTTTATTAGCAGAGGTCCTAAAATGCCTATGTTGAAAATGTTGTGACGAAAGTCCGTAAAGTGACTGTGTTACAAGCGTGCGTCATGCACTTTCCACACACGCTCATAACTTTGTACATTTGTAATATTTTCACTCCAAATTTTCAACATTGCCATTTTCCACACCTCCTAATGAACAGTACAGCTGTCATTTTTCACATCCTGGCTGACATGTGTTTTTACACTTCCGGTGTAGAATAGCGTGGTCGCTGTGGGAAATCAATGTTTGCGGCACATTAAGAAAATCACAGTGACACTGTTCAGGAGGTCCTAAAATGCCTGTGTTGAAAATCTGGAGATGAAAGTCCATAAAATGACTGTGCTATGTGCATGTGTTGTGCAGTTTCCACGCATGCTCAGACGTGCGAGCATTTTTAATATTCCCACTACAGATTTTCAACACTGCCATCTCTTCACACCTCCCTATGGGTGGTACAGCTGTCATTCTTCACATCCTGCCCAATCTATGTTTTCGTACATGTGGCACAGAATTGCATGGTTGCTGTTAGAACTCAAAGTTCTGGACACATTGACAAAATCACACCGCCACTCTTCATAAGAAGAGGTCCCAAATGCTTTCATGAGATGGAGTCACAAAAAGGCCATGTTGAAAATTTGTAGTACAAATACCAACAAACACCCAGGGCGTTAGGGTTTCTAACCATAACATCCCACCCTGTACAGATTGACAGGCATCGGGTGTGTGCCTTTGCATTGCTGACTGTACTGCTCATGCCATCCCACCCCTATCCCCCAGCCACTGACAGGCGTTGAGGTGTACCTTGGATTCTTCGGCCCCAGACAGCACCCCATTGTCCTATGCTGCACCCATTTCAGCGTATGTCCTTATGGAATGGGGTGACTGTAAAGCCAAACACCCCAAAGCATACCTCAACACATGTCGGTGTCTGCAGAATAGGGTGAGCTGACATGGCATGACTGTCATGGGTGACAGCCCAAGCACTTACCCCAATGCCTGTTCATCTCTACAGGATGGAGGTGGGGTTGATGTGAAGTTCAGTACTTCACTGCCATTCCTATTCTGCATCTGTCTAGCTCCTGCATTTCCAATGCTAATACCAGCAAGCAAACATTCAACATTGACTAATGCTTGTTTAGTTATAGGGGCTACTTTCTGACACTCAGCACAAAAACTGCAATAGGTAGCAACATCTTCATGAATTTCAGGCCAGTAAAATATGTAGAGCAATCTGACAAGGATGCGATCCCTCCCCAAGTGACCAGCCATATCATGTGCTATCTGTAACAACTCAGATCTATACTTTTGTGGTATAACCAATTGTTCTCTCTGATCCTGTGTCTGAGGTTTAACCCAAACTCTGTACTGTAGCCCATTATATTTTTTTTAAACACAGGTTCGCCCTGTTTTGGTTTCACCCCCAGCTGCTTAAAATAACCCTGGAGAGAAACATCGCTAACTTGTTCTGAAAGAAAATTGCAATCAGCGATCAGTTTAATTTCAGCATTTTCATATGTTAAGCCCTAATGTCCATCAGTGGTGGACACTTGGAATACACTGACAGAAGAGGTAATCTCGTTGAAGACAGTGGACAGCTTTAAGAGAGGCTGGGACAGGTATAGGGAAGGGTAAGGGTCATGGGTAGGGAGGATGGGAGGAGTGGGGAGAGATGGTAGGGACAGTAGCTCAAGGAAAGGCAGAGAGACAGAGAGAGGTGGAGAATTGCAAAACTGTCAGAGTAATCAGTTGCTTGGTCTCACAAGAAAATTTGGTTGCACAACCAGACAGACAAGAGGCAGAAAAGGAGAGGATAGAACAGACCTTTGTGATTAAACTCTTTCTGCATAACAAATGGGGCAGGGCCTTATTCAACCCTATCACAAGGTTTTATATTTTTTTGGTGTTTTGTTGCTCTGCTGGACCGTTGCTAGATCCTGTAGCTTTGATAGCTTGCAAGGCATCTAGCCATTGCTGCTGCTGTTTCTGCATCTGCTGCTGAAGAAGCAGACTTGATAGACCAAATGGCCTTCTTCTGCTGGCTTCTTCATATGTTTGTATCAGTCTTTTGTTGCTACTGTTTCTTCAGGTGCCATCTTTCTTTCCTTTCTGGACTTCCAGATCTTGGAGCTGTGCTCAAACACGTCCAAATCAACATCGGCAAAAGGAAAAGAGTCCCCACCATCTGAGGTTTTCTTTACCTGAGCTCTTGTCACTACAGCTGCTGAAACATCAAGATTTACTCCCTCTTTGATTAATTCAGTAAATCCTGGAAAGTAAATTCCAATAATCACAGGTAAAGGTAACTTAGGTACAACCCTCACATTGATTTGGTGCAACACCCCATTAATAGTTAGAGTCACTTGGGTGGTGGGATAGTATTGAGTGTTCCCATGGATGCACATGCCACCAATACCTGATCCTTTTGGACATTGTTTTTCTAGCACTTCAATATGCACTAGGGTCTGTCTGCTTCCCAAATCCGTAAGCCCCCTCACAGTCTTGTCTCCCACCTTCACATCTGTTAAGTATTTGCCCCAATTTGCTAAGGATAAATCTGCTCCAGTGTTACTCACCTTACCATGGCAGTTTCTTGCAATATGGCTTGGCTTATTATAATTATAACAAATAAAGTCTTTGGGTGAAGATTTGTCACCCCCACCAGAGTTCTTATCAGACTTGGAGTTTAAATGGGAAAAAAGGTGTCTTACTGGTGCTTGTCTGTTACCTCACTGCTGTGGTGTCTCTCTGGTCATTTGGTAGTCTTCAGCCAAAGAAGCAGCCTTTTTGCTACTTTCTGGTTGGTGTTATTTTACCTAAAGCTGCACATCTGTAGGCAGGATGTTGATGAACTGCTCCATTGCAAGTGTGTTGATGATCTGTGGGACTATCTTGCCCTCTGGTTGGACCCATTTTATAAGGAGTTCTCTGAGTCAAGTGATGGTTTCGCGAGGATCATCAACAGAATTATACTTCAGAAACTGGAATCTCTGTCTGTAGGTCACTCTTGAAATGTCATACTTTTTCAGGATTTCTGTTTTCACCAGGTTATAGTTTTCTGACTGTGCCATGTCCATATTGCTGTAGGCAAGTTGGGCTTTCCCTGTCAGGTCAGATAAGGTATCAGACTGATTGCCCATTGCTGCTTTGGCCACTGGCAGGCAATGGCAACCCTTTCAAAAGCTGTCAGGTATGTTTCAGTATCATCTGAGGGACACAACTTTGTAAGTTTAAGGTTTTTAAAATGTTGGTGTTTTGTTGCTCTGCTGGAACTTTGCCAGATCCTCTAGCTTTGATAGCTTGCAATGCATCTAGCCATTGCTGCTGCTGTTGCTGCCTCTCTTCTTTTCTCTGTTTCTCCATATCTTGTTGTTGTATAGCTCATCATTTGAAAAAGTCAGTCAGGTTTTCAAGTTCTGTCACTGCCTGTTCTTCCACGACGGGTGGTGGCTGTACAGTCTCAGTCTGGACTTTTGTTTCTGTTTCTAGTTTGGCTGCCGTTCTTCTGGTAATCACTCCTGGACTTGCTGCTGAAGAATCCATACCTTTCTTCTATGCTTCCCTGGTACCAGGTCTAGTACTCATGCACAAAACTCCTGGCTTAGAGTATGCATAGCACAAATCCATCTAGACTGACACCATCTGTCGTCGAGGCACAGGTCAGAAAGCATAGGAAAACCAGGAGCAGTTTCAAAATTCACAAATAACATTTTATTTTTCTCAATAACAGCAAAATAAAAAATAAATATTCAGTATAACTATTTACAATGGAAGTACAAACAGTGAGAACTAAGTCCTTTTTCTGAGGGTATCTCTTAATTCCAAGTTCCAGTCTCCCACTCTCCTTGTCTTTCTAGCAAAAGCATTACTGACATTTTTATATGTCTTTGGAAACTCGTTAAGAGAGTCTGCTTCTCACAGAATGTTCTTGTCAGTTTCATTCCATGCAGGTGCAGCAAAACAGCACACGGTGTCCCGGAACTGACCTCTTGTTGACAACTGTTCTAAAGACTTAAAAACTGCATCTCAGGCTAACCTCTTGAGTTCCAAATAGCTTCACAATCACTTCAACAGTGTAACTACATACAGCTTTAAACAAAGGGATCCCATCATCACATACAGTTTTACACAGAGATTCACATATGTTATTTACCTGCAGATATTCAAGGGGGAAGAAAAGACATATAGTAAGGAAAGGCAGAGAGATAGAGAGAGGTGGTGAATTGTGAAACCGTCAGAGTAATCAGTTCCTAGGTCTCACAAGAAAATTTGGTTGCACAACCAGACAGACAAGAGACAGAAAAGAAGAAGATAGAACAGACCTTTGTGATTAAACTCTTTCTGCATAACAAATGGGGCAGGGCATTATTCAACCCTATCACAAGGCTTTATAGTTTTTTGTTTACATTTACATAGATACATAAACAGTGTCAGCAGATAAGGGCCTATGGCCCACCCAGTCTGCCCATTTGAGCTTGTAAGTTCAGTCTGTTTTCCTAGAAGTCTGTTTCCCCTTACCCCTGACCTCCAGAATTCCTTTATGTCTATCCCATGCATTCTTAAATCCCGTGATTGTTTCAGCCCCCACCACTTCCTCTGGCAGGGCGTGCCACTTGTCCACCACCCATTCTGTGAAGAAATTCTTTTCATGTTTCCTCTGAATCGTCCTCCCTCCAACTTCATCCATGCCCTCTAGTCCTGGAACATCTTTTCATTAAAATAGTGTTTTCCTGCACTCTGTTTCTCCTGCAAGATACTTATGTCTCTATCATATCCTCTCTCCTCCTCTCCTCCAGGAGTACATGTTCAGTTCCTTCAACCTGTCTTCATAGGACTTGTGATGCAATCCATGCACCATCTTTGTTGCCCTCCTCTGAACCTTTTCTACCCTGTCTATGTCCTTATGTAGATATGGTCTCCAGAACTGTACACTGTACTCAGGTGGGACCTCACTAGTGTCTTGTATAAGCGAATTATGACCTCCCTTTTCCTGCTGGTGATGCCCCTGCCTATACATCCCAGCATCCTATTGCTTTACCTGATGCCTTGTCACACTGTTTCCCTACCTTGAGGTCATCAGAGATGACAACCCAAGATCCTTTCCTGCTTGGTGCATGCTATATCCTCACCTCCCAACTGATATATTGTGCCAGGGTTTTGTGCCCCATATGCATTATCTTGCACTTCTTTGCATTGAATTTCAACTGCCAACCCCTTGACCATTCTTCAAGTTTCTGCAGGTCCTTCTCATTCTCCCTACACCCTCTGGTGTGTTTACTCTATTACAGAGCTTTGTGTCATCAGTGAACAGTGAAATTCTGCCTTCTGAGATCCTGCGCAATGTCACTGATGAAGATGTTGAATAGGACCCGGTCCAGCACTGATCCCTGTGGTTCCCCACTGGTCACTCTTCCCTCTGTGGAGTGACAGCCATTTACCACCACCCTCTGTGTCCTGCCACCCAGCCAGTTACCTACCCACCACACTACTATCCTGCCCACACCATATTCCCCAGTTTGTGTAATAGTCTTCTATGTGGCACAGTGTCAAAGCCTTGCTGAAGTCCAGATAGGCCATGTCCACTGCTCTCCTGATCCACCTCCTAGTCACCCAGTCAAAAAATTCAATGAGATTGGTCTGACATGACCTCCCCTGGTGAAACCATGCTGCCTTGGGTCCTGTAGTCCATTGACAACCAGATGTTCACCAATCTCTCCTTCAGAAGTGCTTCCATGATCTTTCCCACCACCGAGGTGAGGCTGACTGGTCTGTAGTTCCCTGCTTCCTCTTTGTTCCGCTTTTGTAAAAGGGACTACATCTGCTGTCCTCCAGTCTTTGGGTACCTCCCTGTTTCCAGTGATTGGCTAAACAGGATAGCCAGAGGTTCAGCCACCACTCTCTTAGTTCTTAAGGACCCTGGGATGCACCCATCTGGCCCCATTGCTTTGTCAACTCTTATTACTTCCAGTTCCTTCAGGACCCTTTCTCCGTGTAAAGGGACTTGTGTCCATTCTGCACCATTCTCACCCTTGTACTCCCTTCAGACCCATTAACCCCTCTTCCTCAGTAAAGACTGAGCAGAAATACCTGTTCAATATGTCAGCTTTACTTTTGTCATCCTCCAGGACTCCCATCCTCCCCTTCAGTCTCACTATCCCTCCCTTTGTCTTTCTTTTTCACTTATGTACCTGTAAAGGTTTTGTCCCCTTTAACCACTGATTTTGCAATGTGTTCTTCTGTCTGAGCTTTGGCTTCCCTTACTGACTTCCCTGCCTCCCTTTGTTTCTCCTGGTACTTCTCCCTATGCCCTTCTGCCTGTGTCTTTTTGTATTGCCTGAATGCTATCTTTTTGGCTTTCACTTTCTTTGCTACCTCTTTGGAAAACCATAATGGTCTCCTCTTCCTTTTCCTCTTGCTAACCTGCTTAATGCATAATTCTGTTGTTCTTATAATCCCATTTTAAATACTGCCCACTGTTCCTCAATCCCGATTCCTGTCCCATTCCCCTTAATGCCTCTTTCAAGTATTTCCCCATTTTCCCAAAGTCTGCCCCTAAAATCCAGGATCGTGTTTTGTGTGGTTTGGTTCTGCTCTTTCTGTGATTTCAAACCACAATGACTGGTAGTCACTGTTAGGTGCTCCCCACTGTTACCCCATCACACTGTCCCTGTTTGTGAGCAGAAGGTCCAGTATTGCCTTCTGCGAGGTTGGTTCCATGACCAGTTGCTTGAGGAAGGCACCTGAAGGAGTCTAGGATAAATCTGCTCCTAGTTGATGCTGCTGCTGGGATGCTCCAGTCCACGTCTGGAATATTGAAGTCTCCAACCAGTACTACCTCACCCTTGTCTGCCATCCTTTGGATGGCTAGCATCAACTCCTATCTGTTTCTTCCTCCTGGGCTGGTGGTCTATAGACCACACCTGTCTGAGATGGCTGGCCCATTTTCCTTTCTAGCTAACCCACAGTATCTCTCCCCATTTTGTTCCTCCTGGATCTCTTGGCCCTTATGTCATTTTTCACATACAGTGCCACTCCTCCTCCTTCCTGCCTGCTCTGTCTCTTCTGAATATGTTGTAGCCAGGTATGGCCATCTCCCAGTCATGGTTATCATTACACAGGTTTCAGTGATGGCCACAATGTCCAGGTCTGACTGTACCATGACAGCCTCCAGATCTTCCATCTTGTTGCTAAGGCTCCTGGCATTTGCACACATGGCTTTCCATGATTTGACCTCCTAGTCTGCTTCCTGTTCTCCTCAGCCCCTTCCTTGGTTGTCATTTATCCCTGGTTCTCCTTGCTGTCTGCCCTTCTGCTGAATTTTGCCCTTTTCTGCTTATCCACCTTTTGGACACTAATCTCCATCTTTTGCACACCTTTGCAGAGATAGCCACTCCTCTGGTTCACTGGTTCCACTGCTAGCTGTGGGGGGTGAGCAAGTAAGGTACCCTCCTTGCTGGCTGCCACCCCCTTTGCTAGTTTAAATGCTTGTCAATGTAGCATTTAAACTTATCATTAGTACTTGGATTCCCCTCCAGGATGGATGCAGGCCATCGGAGGCTGAACAAACCTCCATCCCTCCAGGTGGGTCCCCAGTCACCAATGAATCAAACCCTTCCTCACAGCATCAGTTCTTCAACCATGAGTTAAAGTTCCTGGTGCATGCACTCCTATGCTCTCCTTGCCTCTCACAGGTGTACTTCTGAGAAAGTGACAGAAGTAGCTACTTGCTTGAGACCCTTCCCCAGTTTCCTAAACTCTTCCTGAACTTCCTTTGGCTCCCCATTTGCCAAGTCATTAGTACCTAGGTGGATAATGACATCCAGCTCACCCTCCCGTCTTGCCTTCCCAGTGATCCCCAGTATCTTCCTTCCATCCCTCCATGCCGTGGTACCTGGTAGGCACCTCACCTCCCTGTCCTTTCCCTCCTGTGTTCCTAGCTGGATCCCTCTTACGATGGAGTCCCCCACCAGGATTCGCTTCCTCCTCCTCTGGGGTCCACTGCTTTCCCCACTGAGGTCACCTCCTTGGCTAACCTCCACATCCTTTCCTTCCACTTCTCTGGGTATCTCTATTTGGTTGTCCTCATTTGCCATTTAGTTAGTTAAGTCGGCACTGCTTCCCTAGCTATCAAAATAAATCTACAATTAGAGGGCAGAGTGGAGCGTGTCCATGCAGTAGAGATTTTAATTTCATTCTATTGTTCTCTAATTTGCAGAAACTTCCACTCTACAGGCAGCTCAGACCTGCAGGCTGATTGCAGTAGTAAGCAAAGTGAGGAACCCCTTGGAAGAAACAACATCACTGTGGCATGTCATTTTTCTTGTAGACCAAAAAGGCCCAAAAACAATGGAGCTGCACTCATACACAGACCCTAACAACTAGAAGACATTTGACTGCAAATTGCACATAAGAAGTTTGTATTTCTCCCCTTTTATGGACACCTCCACCCCCCCACTCCCAGTGTTCATGTACTCTGAAATTACTGTGACCCCACAGCCAGCTTACCATCACTCCACTTGAGATGGGGCACACCATCATCGTTAATGACATCACATCTAACAATATTAGCATAATGCCGGCTACGATGCATGTGATCCCAATCATTATCTGAGTGACCTGAAAAAGAGTGGAAAAAGGGATAAGAAATATCGTGCTTCCTTCTTCTCCTCCTCTCTGACCCTGGCAGCATGACAGGTGTTTACCAAAACTAAACACAAGTCTGACATTGAAGACTGGATGGCTGAAGCATGAGAACACAGGAAGTCCCCAGATACACAATATAAACACTATCAGATAATACAATATGTAATCATTATAGTATGCAAAATATAAACACAATCAAATAGCACAACATATAATCAATATGGGATACACAATATAAGCAACATCAGATGGTACAATATATAAACAGTGTGGGATGCACACTATAAACAATATCAGATAGTACAGTATATAATCAATAAAGGATACACAATATAAACAATATCAGAAAGTATAATATATAAATAACATGGGACACACAGTATAATAATACAATATATAATCAATATGGGATACACAATATAAACATCATAAACAATATGGGATACACAATATATAATCAATATAGGATGCACAATATAAACAGTATCAGTACAATATATATAAACAATATGAGACACACAATATAAATAATATCTCACAGTAAAATATATAATCAATATGGGATACGCAATATAAATAATATCAAATGGCACAATATATAATCAGTATAGAATACATAATATAAACAGCCTCAGGTAATACACTATATACTGCTATATATGTAGTGAAGCTTCTAATTTATCTCTATGTATTGCTATAACCAAGCAAGTCTATGTACCATGATACCCTGCTGCTTTTCTATGATGTACTACTTGTATTGATTGTCTATGATGATTTTTATTAGGTGGTGGTAAACTTAATGTCATGTGGTGCTTTTGCCTTTACATATTTGTTACAACCAATCTACTCTATGTACCATGATATACCTGCTGTATTACTACGATGTATCCTTGTACTGACTGTCTGTGATGTTTAGTACTTTGTATCAGGGACCTCCTTGTGAATGAGCATGCTCAATGGAAGCTATCCCTTCACAATAAACTGAACTGAATTGATATAATCAATACAGGATACACAACATACACAACCTCAGGTAACACCATATATAATCAATATAGGATACACAATATACACAACCTTGCATAGTATAATACATAATCAATATAGGATACACAATCTAAACAATATCAGTACAATACATGAACAATATAGGATACACAATATAAACAATATCAGATAGAACAATACTTATCCAATATAGGATACACAATATAAAGAGTACCAGTATAATATATAAACAATATAATATACACAATATAAACAATATAATGACAATATATAATCACCATGGGCTACACAGTTCAAACAGTATCAGATAATACAATTTATACACAATATAGGTACACAATATAAGCAATATCAGTAAAATATATAAACAATATGGGATATGCAATATAAACAATATCAGATACTGTACTAAAATAAAAATGTAAAAGAATAAATAAATATAACCAGTATAGTGTACACAACATAAGCAGTATCAGTACAACATATAAACAGTATGGAGTACACAGTATAAACAATATCAGATACTACAATATGTGATCGATATCAGAGACACAGTATAAACAATTTCAGATATTACAATATATAAACAATATGGGATACATGATTTAACAATATCGTCTAGTACAATATATAATCACTATAGGATACACAATATAAACAGTATAATGCAATATATAACCGATATAAGATACACAATATAAACAATATCAGACAGTATAATACATAACCGATAAAGGATACACAATATGAACAGTATCAGTACCACATATAAACAATGTAGAATACACAATATAAACAATATATAATAACTATGGGCTATACAACTCAAACAATATCATACAGTACAATACATAACCAATATAGGATACACAATATAAATAGTATCAGTAAAATATAAAAACAATATTATTTGTTTAATAATTTAAAGTTTTTGACTGGGAGAGGCAAACTGAGCCAAGGCTCGTTTCCAGGTGCGACATGGGAGAAAGAGGGCAGGGAAGTTACAACCCAGCAGTAACATATTTTTAATACTGTACATAGAAGCTAAAACTTGGTACCATATTAAAGTAGTTTGTACAGGGCTGGTTAAAAAAGCTTTGCAAAACAGCAACAGAGCAGGTATACAGAGATGTTATAGAGAGTACAGTAATATGAATAGAATTATACAGGGTATCCTAACAATCTGGTGGCAATAAAAGTGGAAATACAAAACTGTAGGAATACTGAGAAACAGCAAGTTAGGAAAGAAGGGAGGAGAGGAGAGGGAGAAGTGCTACAAGGGCAATAGAGGGAGAGGGACTGATATGAAGAAGGAAGTGTCATTTAGTTGGCCAAGGGGTTTGCACTCCAAGGAGGGGTGTTAGAAGATGAAAGAGAGTAGTAGAAGAGGGTACAAACAATGATAAAGGGCTACAACATTCCTGACACATGGGGTTGAGAACTGATAGTTGAATAAAGGTCAAATCTCTGAGGGTGGGAGTGGTGAGTACAGGGAGGGAGCAGTGTGAGTACAGGGAGGGAACAGTGGTGAGTACAGGGAGGGAGCAGTGGTGAGTACAGGGAGGGAACAGTGGTGAGTACAGGGAGGAAGCAGTGTGAATACAGGGAGGGAACAGTGGTGAGTATAGGGAGGAAGCATTGTGAGTACAGTGAGGGAGCAGTGTGAGTACAGGGAGGGAACAGTGGTGAGTACAGGGAGGGAGCAGTGTGAGTACAGGGAGGGAATGGTGGTGAGTACAGGGAGGGAACAGTGTAAATACAGGGAGGGAACAGTGGTGAGTACAGGGAGGGAACAGTGGTGAGTACAGGGAGGGAGCAGTGTGAGTACAGGGAGGGAACAGTGTGAATACAGGGAGGGAACAGTGGTGAGTACAGGGAGGGAGCAGTGTGAGTACAGGAAGGGAACAGTGTGACTACAGGGAGGGAACAGTAGTGAGTACAGGGAGGGAACAGTGTGAGTACAGGGAAGGAACAGTGGTGAGTACAGGAAGGGAGCAGTGTGAGTACAGGGAGGGAGCAGTGGTGAGTACAGGGAGGGAGCAGTGTGAGCACAGGGAGGGAACAGTGGTGAGTACAGTGAAGGAGCAGTAATAATACAGGGAGGGAACAGTGTGACTACAGGGAGGGAGCAGTGTGAGTACAGGGAGGAAACTGTGAGTACAGGGAGGGAACAGTGTGAGTACATGGAGGGAGCAGTGTGAGTACAGGGAGGGACCAGTGGTGAGTACAGGGAGGAAGCAGTGTGAGTACAGGGAGGAAACTGTGAGTACAGGGAGAGAGCAGTTTGACTACAGGTAGGGAACAGTGGTGAGTACAGGGAGTGAACAGTATGAGTACAGGGAAGGAACAGTAGTGAGTACAGGGAGGGAACAGTGGTGAGTATAGGGAGGGAACAGTGGTGAGTATAAGGAGGGAGCAGTGTGAGTACAGGGAGGGAAAAGTGGTGAGTAAAGGGAGGAAGCAGTAAAAGTACAGGAAAGGAAACAGCGTGTGAGTACAGGGAGGAGCAGTGGTGAGTACAGGAGTGAGCAGTGTGAGTACAGGGAGAGCAGTGTGAGTCAGGAGGGAGCACTGTGAGCACAGGGTAGGAACAGTGGTGAGCAGAGGGAGGGAACAGTGTGAGTACAGGGAGGGAGCACAGTAAGTACAACGAGGGAACAGTGATGAGTACAGGGAGGAAATAGTGGTGAGTACAGGGAGGCAGCAGTGTGAATACAGGGAGGGAACAGTGGTGAGTACAGTGAGGGAGCAGTGTGAATACAGGGAGGGAACAGTGGTGAGTACAGGAGGGGAACAGTGGTGAGTACAGGGAGGGAGCAGTGTGAGTACAGGGAGGAAACAGTGGTGAGAACAGGGAGGGAACAGTGTGACTACAGGGAGGGAACAGTGGTGAGTACAGGGAGAAAGAAATGTGAGTACAGGGAGAGAAAAGTGGTGAGTACAGGGAGGGAGCAGTGGTGAGTACAGGGAGGGAGCAGTGGTGAGTACAGGGAGGGAACAGTGGTGAGTACAGGAAGGGAGCAGTAATAAATACGGGGAGGGAACAGTGTGATGACAGGGAGGGAGCAGTGTGAGTACAGGAAGGGAACAGTGTGAGTACAGGGAGGGAACAGTGGTGAGTACAGGGAGAAAACAGTGGTGAGTACAGGGAGGGAGCAGTGTGAATACAGGGAGGGAACAGTGGTGAGTACAGTGAGGGAGCAGTGTGAATACAGGGAGGGAACAGTGGTGAGTACAGGGAGGGAACAGTGGTGAGTACAGGGAGGGAGCAGTGTGAGTACAGGGAGGAAACAGTGGTGAGTACAGGGAGGGAACAGTGTGACTACAGGGAGGGAACAGTGGTGAGTACAGGGAGAAGGAAGTGTGAGTACAGGGAGAGAAAAGTGGTGAGTACAGGGAGGGAGCAGTGGTGAGTACAGGGAGGGAGCAGTGGTGAGTACAGGGAGGGAACAGTGGTGAGTACAGGGAGGGAGCAGTAATAATACGGGGAGGGAACAGTGTGACGACAGGGAGGGAGCAGTGTGAGTACAGGGAGGGAACAGTGTGAGTACAGGGAAGGAACAGTGGTGAGTACAGGGAGGGAGCAGTGTGAATACAGGAAGGGAGCAGTGTGAGTACAGGGAGGGACCAGTGGTGAGTACAGAGATGAAGCAGTGTGAGTACAGGGAGGGAGCAGAGTGAATACAGGGAGGGACCAGTGGTGAGTACAGGGAGGGAGCAGTGGTGAGTACAGGGAGGGAGGAAGCAGTGGTGAATACAGCGAAAGAACAGTGTGAGTACAGGGAGAGAACAGTGGTGAGTACAGGGAGTGAGCAGTAATAATACAGGAAGGGAACAGTGTGACTACAGGGAGAGAGCAGTGTGAGTACAGGGAGGAAATTGTGAGTACAGGGAGGGAGCAGTGGTGAGTACAGGGAGGGAACAGTGTGAGTACAGGGAGGGAGCAATGGGAGTACAGGGAGGGAACAGTGTGAGTACAGCGAGGGAACAGTGTGAGTACAGTGAGGGAACAGTGTAAGTACAGGGAGTGAGCAGTGTGAGTACAGGGAGGGAGCACTGTGAGCACAGGGTGGGAACAGTGTAAGTACAGGGAGTGAGCAGTGTGAGTACAGGGAGGGAGCACTGTGAGTACAGAGAGAGAGCAGTGGTGAGTACAGGAAGGGAGGAAGCAGTGGTGAATACAGCGAGAGAACAGTGTGAGTACAGGGAGGGAACAGTGGTGAGTACAGGGAGTGAGCAGTAATAATACAGGAAGGGAACAGCGTGACTACAGGGAGAGAGCAGTGTGAGTACAGGGAGGAAATTGTGAGTACAGGGAGGGAGCAGTGGTGAGTACAGGAAGGGAACAGTGTGAGTACAGGGAGGGAACAGTGGTGAGTACGGGGAGGAAGCAGTGTGAGTACAGGGAGGAAACTGTGAGTACAGGGAGGGAACAGTGGTGAGTACAGGGAGTGAACAGTGTGAGTACAGGGAGGGAACAGTGGTGAGTACAGGGAAGGAAGAGTGTGAGTACAGGGAGGGAACAGTGGTGAGTATAGGGAGGGAACAGTGGTGAGTATAAAGAGGGAGCAGTGTGAGTACAGGGAGGGAAAAGTAGTGAGTAAACGGAGGAAGCAGTAAGAGCACAGGAAAGGAACAGCGGTGAGTACAGGGAGGGAGCAGGGTTAGTAAAGGGAGTGAGCAGTGTGAGTACAGGGAGGGAGCAATGGGAGTACAGGGAGGGAACAGTGTGAGTACAGCGAGGGAACAGTGTGAGTACAGTGAGGGAACAGTGTAAATACAGGGAGTGAGCAGTGTGAGTACAGGGAGGGAGCACTGTGAGCACAGGGTGGGAACAGTGGTGAGTAGAGGGAGGGAACAGTGTGAGTACAGGGAAGGAACAATGTGAGTACAGAGAGGGAGCAGTCTGAGTATAGGGGGGGAACCATGGTGAATACAGGGAGGGAACAATGTGAGTACAGGGAGGGAGCACTGTAAGTACAGGGAGAGAACAGCAGTGAGTATAGGGAGGGAACAGTGAGTACAGGGAGGGAATAGTGGTGAGTACAGGTAGCGAACAGTGTGAGCACAGGGTGGGAATGGTGTTGAGTGCAGGGAGAGAGCAGTGTAAGTATAAGGAGTGAGCAGAGTGAGTACATTGAGGGAGCACTTTAGCACAGAGTGGGAACAGTGTTGAGTACAGGGAGGGAACCGTGAGTATAGGGAAGGAACAGTGTGAGTACAGGGAAGGAACAATGTAAGTACAGGGAGGGAACAATATGAGTAAAGGGAGGGAACAATGTGAGTACAGGGAGGGAACAGTGTGAGTACAGGGAAGGAACAATGTGAGTACAGGGAGGGAACAGTGGTGAGTACAGGGAGAAAGAAGTGTGAGTACAGGGAGGGAGCAGTGTGAGTACAGGGAAGGAACAATGTGAGTACAGGGAGGGAACAGTGGTGAGTACAGGGAGAAAGAAGTGTGAGTACAGGGAGGGAGCAGTGTGAGTACAGGGAGGGAGCAGTAATGAGTAAAGGGAGGGAGCAGTGGTGAGTACAGGAAGGGAACAGTGTAAGTACAGGGAGGGAACAGTGGTGAGTACAGGGAGGGAGCAGTAATGATACGGAGAGGGAACAGTGTGACTACAGGGAGGGAACAGTGTGAGTACAGGAGGGAACAGTGTGTAGTACAGGGAGGGAACAGTGGTGAGTACAGGGAGGGAACAGTGTAGTACAGGAAGGAACAGTGGTGAGTACAGAGAAGGGAGCAGTGTGAGTACAGGGGAGAGGAAAGTGTGTGAATACAGGGAAGGAACAGTGGTGAATACAGGGAGGGAGCAGTAGTGAGTACAGGGAGGGAGCAGTGGTGAATACAGCTAGGGAACAGTGTGAGTACAGGGAGGGCACAGTGGTGAGTACAGGGAGGGAGCAGTAATAATACGGGGAGGGAACAGTGTGAGTACAGGGAGGGAGCAGTTTGAATACAGGGAGGGAACAGTGGTGAGTACAGGGAGTGAACAGTGTGAGTACAGGGAAGGAACAGTGGTGAGTACAGGGAGGGAACAGTAGTGAGTATAGGGAGGGAACAGTGGTGAGTATAAGGAGGGAGCAGTGTGAGTACAGGGAGGGAAAAGTGGTGAGTAAAGGGAGGAAGCAGTAACAGTACAGGAAAGGAACAGCGGTGAGTACAGGGAGGAACAGGGTTAGTACAGGAACAGTGAAGCAGTGTGGTACAGGGAGAACAGTGTAGTACAGGAGGAACAGTGTGAGTACAGGGGAGGAACAGTGTAAGTACAGGAAGTAAGCAGTGTGAGTACAGGGAGAGAGCACTGTGAGCACAGGGTAGGAACAGTAGTGAGCAGAGGGAGGGAACAGTGTGAGTACAGGGAGGGAGCACTGTAAGTACAAAGAGGGAACAGTGGTGAGTACAGGGAAGGAACATTGTCAGTATAGGGAGAGAACAGTGGTGAGTACAGGGAGGGAACAGTGTGAGTACAGGAAAGGAACAATGTGAGTACAGGGAGGGAGCAGTGTGACTACAGGGAGGGAACAGTGGTGAGTACAGGAAGGAAACAGTGGTGAGTACAGGAAGGGAGCAGTGTGAATGCATGGAGGGAACAGTGGTGAGTACAGAGAGGGAACAGTGTGACTACAGGGAGGGAACAGTGGTGAGTACAGGGAGAAAGAAATGTGAGTACAGGGAGGGAGCAGTGGTGAGTACAGGGAGGGAGCAGTGGTGAGTACAGGGAGAACAGTGGGTGAGTACAGGGAGGAGCAGTAATATACGGGAGGAACAGTGTGATGACAGGGAGGGAGCAGTGGAGAGCAAGGAGGAACAGTGATACAGGAAGACAATGTGAGTACAGAGAGGAGCAGTGAGTGAGTACAGGGAGGGAAAGGAGTACAGGAGAGACACTGTAAGTACAGGAGAACAGCAATGTATGGGGAGGAACAGTGAGGCAGGGAGAATAGTGGTGGTACAGGTGGCGAACAGTGTGAGCACAGGTGGGAATGATTTTGAGTGCAGGGAGAGGCAGTGTAAATATAAAGTGAGCAGTGTGAGTACATTGAGAGAACACTTTAGCACAGGTGGAACAGTGTTGAGTACAGGGAGGAACAGTGAGTATAAGGAAGGAACAGTGTGAGTACAGGAAGGAACAAAGAAAGGTACACAGGAGGAACAATATGAGTAAAGGGAGGAACAATGTGAAAGGACAGGGAGAGAACAGTGTGAGTAAGGGAAGAACAATGTGAGTACAGGAGGGAACAGTGGTGAGTACAGGGAGAAAGAAGTGTAGTACAGGAGGAAACTGTGAGTACAGGGAGGGAGCAGTAATGAGTAAAGGGAGGGAGCAGTGGTGAGTACAGGGAGGGAAAAGTAGTGAGTAAACGGAGGAAGCAGTAAGAGCACAGGAAAGGAACAGCGGTGAGTACAGGGAGGGAGCAGGGTTAGTAAAGGGAGTGAGCAGTGTGAGTACAGGGAGGGAGCAATGGGAGTACAGGGAGGGAACAGTGTGAGTACAGCGAGGGAACAGTGTGAGTACAGTGAGGGAACAGTGTAAATACAGGGAGTGAGCAGTGTGAGTACAGGGAGGGAGCACTGTGAGCACAGGGTGGAACAGTGGTGAGTAGAAGGAGGAAACAGTGGTAGTACAGGAAGGAACAATGTGAGTACAGAGGAGCAGTCTGAGTATAGGGGGAAACCATAGTGGAATACAGGGAGAGACAATGTGAGTACAGGAGGGAGCACTGTAAGTACAGGAGAGAACAGCAGTGAGTATAGGGAGGGAAACAGTGAGTACAGGGAGGAATAGTGGTGAGTACAGGTAGCGAACAGTGTGAGCACAGAATGAGAATGGTGTTGTTGAGTGCAGAGAGAGCAGTGTAAGTATAAAGGGTGAGCAGATAGGGTACATTGAGGAGACACTTTAGCACAGGTGGGAACAGTGTTGAGTACAGGGAGAGACAGTGAGTAGGGAAGGAACGGTGTGAGTACAGGGAAGGAACACAATGTAAGTACAGGAGAGACAACATGAGTAGGGAGAACAATGTGGTACAGGAGGGAACAGTGTGAGTACAGGGAAGGAACAATGTGAGTACAGGGAGGGAAACAGTGGTGAGTACAGGAAAGAAGTGTAAGTGGCAGGAGGAGCAGGGTGAGTAACAGGAAGGAACAATGTGGTACAGGAGGGAAACAGTGGTGAGTACAGGGAGAAAGAAGTGTGAGTACAGGGAGGGAGCAGTGTGAGTACAGGGAGGGAGCAGTAATGAGTAAAGGGAGGGAGCAGTGGTGAGTACAGGAAGGGAACAGTGTAAGTACAGGGAGGGAACAGTGGTGAGTACAGGGAGGGAGCAGTAATAATACGGAGAGGGAACAGTGTGACTACAGGGAGGGAGCAGTGTGAGTACAGGGAGGGAACAGTGTGAGTACAGGGAGGGAACAGTGGTGAGTACAGGGAGGGAACAGTGTGAGTACAGGGAAGGAACAGTGGTGAGTACAGAAAGGGAGCAGTGTGAGTACAGGGAGGGAGCAGTGTGAATACAGGGAAGGAACAGTGGTGAATACAGGGAGGGAGCAGTAGTGAGTACAGGGAGGGAGCAGTGGTGAATACAGCTAGGGAACAGTGTGAGTACAGGGAGGGCACAGTGGTGAGTACAGGAAGGGAGCAGTAATAATACGGGGAGGGAACAGTGTGAGTACAGGGAGGGAGCAGTTTGAATACAGGGAGGGAACAGTGGTGAGTACAGGGAGTGAACAGTGTGAGTACAGGGAAGGAACAGTGGTGAGTACAGGGAGGGAACAGTAGTGAGTATAGGGAGGGAACAGTGGTGAGTATAAGGAGGGAGCAGTGTGAGTACAGGGAGGGAAAAGTGGTGAGTAAAGGGAGGAAGCAGTAACAGTACAGGAAAGGAACAGCGGTGAGTACAGGAAGGGAGCAGGGTTAGTACAGGGAGTGAGCAGTGTGAGTACAGGGAGGGAGCAATGTGAGTACAGGGAGGGAACAGTGTGAGTACAGGGAGGGAACAGTGTAAGTACAGGAAGTAAGCAGTGTGAGTACAGGGAGAGAGCACTGTGAGCACAGGGTAGGAACAGTAGTGAGCAGAGGAGACAGTGTGAGTCACAGGGGAGCACTGTGAGTACAAAGAGAACAGTGGTGAGTACAGGAAGGAACATTGTCAGTAAGGGAGAGAACAGTGGTGAGTACAGGAGAGGAACAGTGGCAAAGTACAGGAAAGGAACAATGTGAGTACAGGGAGGAACAGTGTGACTACAGGGGAAACAGGGTGAGTACAGGAGGAAACAGTGGTGGAGTATTAGGGGGGTTATGTGAATGCATGGAGGGAACAGTGGTGAGTACAGAGAGGGAACAGTGTGACTACAGGGAGGGAACAGTGGTGAGTACAGGGAGAAAGAAGTGTGAGTACAGGGAGGGAGCAGTGGTGAGTACAGGGAGGGAACAGTGGTGAGTACAGGGAGGGAGCAGTAATAATACGGGGAGGGAACAGTGTGATGACAGGGAGGGAGCAGTGTGAGTACAAGGAGGGAACAGTGGTGAGTACAGGGAAGGAACAATGTGAGTACAGAGAGGGAGCAGTCTGAGTATAGGGGGGGAAACCATGGTGAATACAGGGAGGGAACAATGTGAGTACAGGAAGGGAGCACTGTAAGTACAGGGAGAGAACAGCAGTGAGTATAGGGAGGGAACAGTGAGTACAGGGAGGGAATAGTGGTTGAGTACAGGTAGCGATGGTGTGAGCACTGGGTGGGAATGGTGTTGGGTGGGGAGAGAGCAGTGTAAATGTAAGGAGTGAGCAGTGTGAGGTACATTGAGGGGAGCACTTTAGCACAGAGTGGGAACAGTGTTGGTACAGGAGAGAACAGTGAGTATAGGGAAGGAACAGTGTGAGTACAGGGAAGGAACAAGTAAGTACTAGGGAGGAACAATATGAGTAAGGGGAGGGAACAATGTGAGTACAGGGAGGGAACAGTGGAGTACAGGAAGGAAACAATGTGATACAGGGAGGGAACAGTGGTGAGTAGGGGCGAGAGAAGTAAGTGAGTACTGTGGAGGGTGCACAGTGTGAGTACAGGGAGGAGCAGTAATGAGTGAGGGAGGGCAGTGGTGAGTACAGGAAGGGAACAGTGTGGTACAGGGGAGGGAACAGTGGTGAGTACAGGAGGGAGCAGTAATGGTGGATGTTGTGGTGAACAGTGTGACTACAGGGAGGAGCAGTGTGAGTACAGGAGGGAACAGTGTGAGTGCAGGGAGGGAACAGTGGTGGTACAGGAGGGGAACAGTGTGAGTACAGGGGAAGGAACAGTGGTGGGTAGAAGGGAGCAGTGTGTGAGTACAGGGAGGAGCAGTGTGAATACAGGGAAGGAAAACAGTGGTGAATACAGTAGGAGGAGCAGTAGTGAGTACAGGGAGGGAGCAGTGGTGAATACAGCTAGGGAACAGTGTGAGTACAGGGAGGGCACAGTGGTGAGTACAGGGAGGGAGCAGTAATAATACGGGGAGGGAACAGTGTGAGTACAGGGAGGGAGCAGTTTGAATACAGGGAGGGAACAGTGGTGAGTACAGGGAGTGAACAGTGTGTGTACAGGGAAGGAACAGTGGTGAGTACAGGGAGGGAACAGTAGTGAGTATAGGGAGGGAACACTGGTGAGTATAAGGAGGGAGCAGTGTGAGTACAGGGAGGGAAAAGTGGTGAGTAAAGGGAGGAAGCAGTAACAGTACAGGAAAGGAACAGCGGTGAGTACA
This sequence comes from Neoceratodus forsteri, assembly GCA_016271365.2. Lineage (NCBI taxonomy): Eukaryota > Metazoa > Chordata > Ceratodontiformes > Ceratodontidae > Neoceratodus > Neoceratodus forsteri. The sequence continues at coordinate 215,975,643 of JADMNL010000026.1, forward strand.
GGGAGGGAGCAGGGTTAGTACAGGGAGTGAGCAGTGTGAGTACAGGGAGGGAGCAATGTGAGTACAGGGAGGGAACAGTGTGAGTACAGGAAGGGAACAGTGTAAGTACAGGAAGTAAGCAGTGTGAGTACAGGGAGAGAGCACTGTGAGCTCAGGGTAGGAACAGTAGTGAGCAGAGGGAGGGAACAGTGTGAGTACAGGGAGGGAGCACTGTAAGTACAAAGAGGGAACAGTGGTGAGTACAGGGCAGGAACATTGTCAGTATAGGGAGAGAACAGTGGTGAGTACAGGGAGGGAACAGTGTGAGTACAGGAAAGGAACAATGTGAGTACAGGAGGGAGCATGTGGTGACTGGGAGGGAACAGTGGTGAGTACAGGGGAGGAGCAGTGGTGAGTACAGGAGGATAGTGGAATGCAGTGGAGGGAACAGTGGTGAGTACAGGGGGAGACAGTGTGACTACATGGAGGGAACAGTGGTGGTGCAGGAGAAGAAGTGTGAGAGTACAGGAGGGAGCAGTGGTGAGTGGGGAGGAGCAGTGGTGAGTACAGGGAGGAGCAGTGGTGAGTACAGGGAGGAGCAGTGGAATGAGTACAGGGAGGGGAGCAGTAGTGATTGACAGGAGGGAGCAGTGTGTGAGTACAAGGAGGGAACAGTGGTGAGTCCGGGAGGAAACAGTGTGAGTACAGGGAGGAACAATGTGAGTACAGAGAGGGAGCAGTCTTGAGTATTAGGGGGAAACCATTGTGAATACAGGAGGGAACAATGTGAGTACAGGAGGGAGCACTGTAAGTACAGGAGAGAACAGCAGTGAGTATAGGAGGAACAGTGAGTACAGGAGGAATAGTGGTGAGTACAGGTAGTGAACAGTGTGAGCACAAGGGTGGAATGGTGTTGAGTGCGGGAGAGAGCAGTGTAAGTATAAGGGTGAGCAGTGTGAGTACATTGGGGAGCACTTTGGCACAGAGTGGGAACAGTGTTGAGTACAGGGAGGGAACATGTAAGAGTATAGGGAAGGAACAGTGTGGAGTACAGGGAAGGAACAACAGGTACAGGAGGAACAATATGGAGTAAAGGAGGGAACAATGTGGAGTACAGGAGGAACAGTGGAGTACAGGGAAGGAACAATGTGAGTACAGGGAGGGAACAGTGGTGAGTACAGGGAGAAAGAAGTGTGAGTACAGGGAGGGAGCAGTGTGAGTACAGGGAGGGAGCAGTAATGAGTAAAGGGAGGGAGCAGTGGTGAGTACAGGAAGGGAACAGTGTAAGTACAGGAAGGGAACAGTGGTGAGTACAGGGAGGGAGCAGTAATAATACGGAGAGGGAACAGTGTGACTACAGGGAGGGAGCAGTGTGAGTACAGGGAGGGAACAGTGTGAGTAGAGGGAGGGAACAGTGGTGAGTACAGGGAGGGAACAGTGTGAGTACAGGGAAGGAACAGTGGTGAGTACAGGAAGGGAGCAGTGTGAGTACAGGAGGGGGCAGTGTGAATACAGGGAAGGAACAGTGGTGAATACAGGGAGGGAGCAGTGGTGAGTACAGGGAGGGAGCAGTGGTGAATACAGCTAGGGAACAGTGTGAGTACAGGGAGGGAACAGTGGTGAGTACAGGGAGGGAGCAGTACCAATACGGGGAGGGAACAGTGTGAGTACAGGGAGGGAGCAGTGTGAGTACAGGGAGGAAACTGTGAGTACAGGGAGGGAGCAGTTTGAATACAGGGAGGGAACAGTGGTGAGTACAGGGAGTGAACAGTGTGAGTACAGGGAAGGAAGAGTGGTGAGTGTTAGGGAGGGAACAGTGGTGAGTAGAGGGAGGAATGGTGGTGAGTATAATGAGGGAGAGTGGTAGTAGGGAGGGAACAGTGGTGAGTATAAGGAGGGGGAGCATTGTGAGTACAGGGAGGGAAAAGTGGTGAGTAGGAGGAAGCAGTGAGTACAGAAGGAACAGCGGTGAGTACAGAGGGAGGGAACGAGGGTTAGTAGGGGTGAGCAGTGTGAGTACAGGAGGAACAGTGTAGTACAGGGAGGGAACAGTGTAAGTACAGGGAGTAAGCAGTGTGAGTACAGGGAGAGAGCACTGTGAGCACAGGGTAGGAACAGTGGTGAGCAGAGGGAGGGAACAGTGTGAGTACAGGGAGGGAGCACTGTAAGTACAAGGAGGGAACAGTGGTGAGTACAGGGAAGGAACATTGTCAGTATAGGGAGAGAACAGTGGTGAGTACAGGGAGGGAACAGTGTGAGTACAGGAAAGGAAACAATGTGGAGTACAGGAAGGAACAGTGTGATCTACAGGAGGAGCAGTGTGAATGCATGGAGAACAGTGGTGAGTATGGGGAGGAACAGTGGTGAGTACAGGAGGGGAGCAATGTGAGTACAGGAGGAAACAGTGGTGAGTACAGGAGGAACAGTGTGAGTACAGGAGGAACAGTGGTGAGTACAGGAGGGAGCAGTGGTGAGTACAGGAGGAACAGTGGTGAGTACAGGGGAGGAGCAGTAATGTCTGGGGAGGAGCAGTGGCGACAGTGGAGGAACAGTGTGACTACAGGGAGGGACCAGTGGTGAGTACAGGAGGTGAAGCAGTGTGGGTACAGGGAGGAGCAGTGGTGAGTACAGGAGGGGAGTAGTGACATGGGGGAGGGAGCAGTGGTGAGTACATGGGGGGGAGCAGTGGTGAGCAGAGGAGGGAGACAGTGGTGAATACTGGCCCGAGACAGTGTGAGGCTACAGGAGGAACAGTGGTACAGGGGTGAGCAGTAATAATACAGGGGAGGGAACGAGTGCTTGACTACAGGAGGGAGCAGGAGTACAGGAGGAAACTGTGAGTACAGGAGGAGCAGTGATGAGTCACGGAGGGAACAGCCTGAGTATAGGGAGGGAGCAGTAATAATAGAGGGAGTGAACAGTGTGACTACAGGGAGGGAGCAGTGTGAGTACAGGAAGGGAACAGTGGTGATTAAAGGGAGTGAACAGTGTGAGTACAGGGAGGGAACAGTGGTGAGTACAGGGAAGGAAGAATGTGCGTACAGGGAGGGAACAGTGGTGAGTATAGGGAGGGAACAGTGGTGAGTATAAGGAGGGAGCAGTGTGAATACAGGGAGGGAGCAGTGTTGAGTATAGGAAAGGAACTGTGGTGAATACAGGGAGGGAACCGTGGTGAGTACAAGGAGGGAACAGTGTGAGTACAGGGAGGAAACAGCATCAGTACAGGAAGAGAACAGTATGAGTACAGGGAGGGAACAGTGGTGAGTACGGGAAGGAAGCAGTGTGAGTACAGGGAGGAAACTGTGAGTACAGATAGGGAGCAGTGTGAATACAGGGAGTGAACAGTGTGAGTACAGGGAGGGAACAGTGGTGAGTACAGGAAGGAAGAGTGTGAGTACAGGGAGGGAACAGTGGTGAGTATAGGGAGGGAACAGTGGTGAGTATAAGGAGGGAGCAGTGTGAGTACAGGGAGGGAAAAGTAGTGAGTAAAGGGAGGAAGCTGTAAGAGTACAGTAAGAAACAGCGGTGAGTACAGGGGAGAACCCAGGGTTGAGTACAGGAGGAGCAATGTGAGTACAGGAGGGGCAATAGAGAGTACAGGGAGGGAACAGTGTGAGTACAGCGAGGGAACAGTGTGAGTACAGTGAGGGAACAGTGTAAGTACAGGGAGTGAGCAGTGTGAGTACAGGGAGGGAGCACTGTGAGCACAGGGTGGGAACAGTGGTGAGTAGAGGAAGGGAACAGTGTGAGTACAGGAAGGGAGCACTGTAAGTACAAGGAGGGAACAATGGTGAGTACAGGGAGGGAACAGTGTGAGTACAGGGAAGGAACAATGTGAGTACAGAGAGGGAGCAGTCTGAGTATGGTGGGGAACCATGGTGAATACAGGGAGGGAACAATGTAAGTACAGGGAGGGAGCACTGTAAGTATAGGGAGGGAACAGTGAGTACAGGGAGGGAATAGTGGTGAGTACAGGGAGCGAACAGTGTGAGCACAGGGTGGGAACGGTGCTGAGTGCAGGGAGAGAGCAGTGTAAGTACAAGGAGTGAGCAGTGTGAGTACATTGAGGGAGCACTTTAGCACAGAGTGAGAACAGTGTTGAGTATAGGGAAGGAACAGTGTGAGTACAGGGAAGGAACAATGTAAGTACAGGGAGGGAACAATATGAGTAAAGGGAGGGAACAATGTGAGTACAGGGAGGGAACAGTGTGAGTACAGGGAGGGAACAGTGTGAGTAGAGGGAAGGAACAATGTGAGTACAGGGAGGGAACAGTGTGAGTACAGGGAAGGAACAGTGCGAGTACAGGGAGGGAGCAGTGTGAGTATAGGAAAGGAACTGTGGTGAATACAGGGAGGGAACCGTGGTGAGTACAAGGAGGGAACAGTGTGAGTACAGGGAGGAAACAGCATCAGTACAGGGAGGGAGCAGTGTGAGTGCAGGGATGGTACAGTGGTGGGTACAGGGAGGAAGCATTGTGAGTACAGTGAGGGAGCAGTGTGAGTACAGAGGCAGAACAGTGGTGAGTACAGGAAGGGAACAGTGGTGAGTACAGGAAGGGGCAGTGGTGAGTACAGGGAGGGAGCAATGGTGAGTACAGGGAGGGAACAGTGTGAATACGGGGCGGGAACAGTGCTGAGTACAGGGAGTGAGCAGAGGTGTATACAAGGGAGGGAACATGGTGGGTAGAGGGAGGGAGCAGTGGTGAGAACAGGAAAGATAATTTAACATAAAGGGCAGCAGAGTGGAAGAGGGAGTTTAGTGTGGCTAGTATGGGTTTAGAGGCTGTTCTGTAACCTGCATCCATGTTGTCAGACACTAGATAGCTCATTCTAAGGATGGCCAACTTACCCCCAAGGCTTTTGGCTCCCCCTTCTCGAACTTCTTCAGTGCTATTGGCAGCTTGGATGGAGAATCAGAAGTCACAGACGGATATGTCTGGAAGCTCGGGAGGTTGCCAGGAGGGAAGACCTGGGTTGCTGGCTGCAACAGAGTGCCTTCCATGTCTGTAGAAGCTATATTATCCATCTGCAATAAGCAAAGCCAGAGTGAGAGATGATATCATGTTTTTCTTGCACTTTTTTCTGAAATGATTTCTTTCATTAAGCAAGATGGCATGACAGGGTGTGTGTGTTACTGTGGGATAACAGCATCCCTCAGGAAGTGAGGCAGAAGGCAACACACAGTATCTTACACACCTGAGAAGTGCTGTAATCTCATAGTTACACACACCGTGGAGTGCCTTATTGTGATTTTAAACTGGCTTCCCTAATGTTTAATTTTAGAAGCATGTATTGAGGTTCAGAAAGTTAAAAATTTCTGACCTCTGCTGTCATGTTGGAATAACGTACCATCATGTGATCAGATTCCACCAATTACAGCACTGGATTCTTCTAACCTATTTTATAATCAAGTCTAAAGCCTGTACTTAAAGTTGAGGGTGCAGAGAGGGTATTGGAAACCCTTGCAATGCCCACGTGGAGATGCAGCATCTTCTTTTCATGGGTGTCCTGGGTGAACAACAGGAGCAAAGAAGATAGGCATTATGGTAGCAGTGTTAGAAAATACAACACTGCAGAGACTAACTTAGTAAACAAGCATTTGTCAATGCCGAATGTTGATTGCGTTGGTCTGTTGAGCTCGCTCAGTGGACCTGTCAGTGGCTCAGTCTGTTTGTCCTGGTGCTGCAGGCTGCTCTTTTGTACTGGGCTGCTGCCTGAATTGGTACCTTGTTGTGCTGAGGAAGAAATCTGCAGCTGTCCCGACAGAGCTCCATTGAGGTGGCTCACTCTCCCCCCCCCCAACTCACTTAATCTGTTTCTCCTGGCGCTGCAGGCTGCCCTTTTGTACTGGGCTCCTGCCTGTGTTGGTGGCTTTTTGTACCCACAAGAAATCACAGCTGTCCCGACAGAGCTCTAGTTGAGGTCACTCACCCCTGTCTCACCTCAGTCATTTGGTTCTCCCAGGCGCTGCAGGCTGCCTTTTGTATTGGGCTCCTGCCCTGTTGGCTGCTTTTTTCTGCCCACAGAGAAATCTACAGCAGTCCCGACAAAGCTGCGTTGAGCTTGCTCTACCTCTTCTCTTACTCGCTCATTCTGTTCTGCCGCACTGCGGTACGTCTTTTCTACTGGGCTCCTGCCTGCGTTGCTGCCTTCTTATGCCCATAAAGAAATCTGCGCAGTTACAATACAGCTCTGTTGAGCTCACTCACTTGCTCATTCTGATTTTCCTGCCACTGCAGGCTGCCCTTTTGTACTGGGCCCCTGCATGCATTGCTGCCTTTTTCTGCCCACAAAGAAATCTGCAGCAGTCCCAACAGAGCCCCGTTGAGCTCACTGACTCCCCCTCCCTCACGCGCTTGTTTTGTGTCTCCTGACACTGCAAGCTGCCCTTTTGTACTGGGCTCCTGCCTGCATTGGTGGCTTTTTCTGGCCAGAAATAAATCTAAGCAGTCCCGACATGGCTGCCCACTGGAGCCGCTTCACTCCCCCTGTCACTTGCATTCCGCTTCTGCGCGCGCACTGCTGGCCTTTGTACTGGGCCCGCCTGTGTTGCCTCATTTTCGCCCACAAAGAAATCTGCAGCAGTCACACTAGAGCTCTGTTAAGCTCGCTTCAGTACCGCTCTGTATTGGCCCGCTGCTCTAGCCTTTGGCGCCGCGAGACTCGCGCTTTTGTATGGGGCTCCTGGCTGCTAGTGGCACCTTTGTCTGTCCACAAAGAAATCTGCAGCTGTCCTGACAGAGCTTCGTTGAGGTCGCTCAGTCTCCTTCTTTCATTGCTCATTCTGTTTGTCCTGGCGCTGCAAGCTGCCCTTTTGTATGGGACTCCTACCTGCATTGGTGCCTTTTTCTGCCACAAAGAAATCCCAGTAGTCCTGATAGAGCTCTGTTGAGCTCACTAAGTCCCCTTGTCTCACTCACTCTTACTGCTTCTCCCAGCGCTGCAGGCTGGCCTTTTGTACTGGGCCCCTGCCTGTATTGACGCCTTTTTCTGCCCACAAAGAAATCCGCAGCAGTCCTGACAGCGCTTCAGTGAGTTTGCTCACTCCCCTTCCCTCACTCGCTCTCTCGTTCTGTTTCTCCCAGTGCTGCAGGCTGCCCTTTTGTAGAGGGTTCTTCTGTTGGGGCCTTTGTCTGCCCACAAATAAATCTGCAGTAGTCCTGACAGAGCTCAGTTGAGCTTGGTCACTCCCCCCTCTCACTCGGTTGATCTTAATCTGTCCCAAACACTGATTTCCCAGAGTGACCGCGGCTATTGTCCGCAGGAGAGCAAAACATATTTTAGCCAGGATGTGAAAATGACAGCTGTAGTGTTCATAAGGAGTTGTGAAAAGTGCCACTGTTGAAAATGTATGCGTGACAGTATTACACATTTGTGAAGTTACAAGGGTGCGTGGAAACAGTTCAACGCATGCTTGTAACACAGTCATGTTATGGAGTTTCGTCACCAAATTTTCAACATAGGATTTTATGACCTCTGCTCATGAACAGTGCCACTGTCGTTTTCTTAATCTGTCCCCAACACTGACTTCCCACAGTGACCACGTTATTCTCCGCCAGAACTGTGAAAACACATTTTGGTCAGGATGTGAAAATGACAGCCATACTGCTTATAAGGAGGTGTGAAAAAAATGCCACTGTTGAAAATCTGGCGTGACAATATTACAAAGCTGCGAAGTTACAAGGGTGCGTGGAAACTGCGCAATGCACAATTGTAACACAGTCAATTGATGGGCTATCATCACCAAATTTTCAACATAGGCATTTTAGGACCTCTGCTCATGAACAGTATCATTGTTATTTTCTTGATCTGTCTCGCACAGTGATTTCTCACAGCGACCGCTCTATTCTGTGCTGGACGTGCGAAAACACATTTCGGCCAGGATGGGAAAAATGACAGCTGCACTGTTCATAAGTAGGTCTGGGGAAATGGCAATATTGAAAATCTGGAGTGAAAATATTATAAATTTGCAAAGTTACGAGAGTGAGTGCCAACTGCGCAACACACGCTCGTAACACAGTTATTTTATGGAGTATCATTACCAAATTTTCAACATAGGCATTTTAGGACCTCTACTCATGAACAGTGTCACTGTCATTTTCTTAATCTGTCCTGAACACTGATTTCCTACAGTGAGCGCGTTATTCAGCGCCGGAACTGCAAAAACACATTTCGGCCAGGATGTGAACAATGACAGCTGTACTGCTCACAAGGAGGTGTGAGAAAATGCCAATGTTGAAAATCTGGCATGAAAATATTGCAAATTCGTGAAGTTACGAGGTACGTAGCAACTGCGCAACACACGCTTGTAAAACAGTAATTTTTTGGATTTTCCCACCAAATTTGCAGCCATAGGCTTTTTGAGAGCCCACCATGAACACTGGCACTGTCGCTTCGCTAATCAGCCCCGGGGGTGATTCCCACAGTGACCACAAAACCACCTTTCAGGGCTGATTAACACCATGACAGTTCAAGAATTCATGAGGAGGGATCCCAAAAACCCCATGTTGAAAATTTGGTGAAAAAAAGTCCCAAAAATGCCTGAGATATGCACTAAAGTTGAAAAAAACCTATTTATTACATTATACAGCTTACCGGCATTTCCTCCGTTCCTGGTCGGCTTTGAAGAGTGCAGATGTGTTCCCGGTCTACCAAAGATCGTCGTACTGGACTCCGGAGGTAAGTATGGGGTGGGGGGATGTGGGGAGGCAGGGTGCGTAGTGGGGGTGTGTGGGTTGTGGGAGGGGGGCCTGGGAGAGCTCCGAGGGACCGTTTCCTTCTTTGCAGGTTGAAAAAAAAATAAGACATTGTTTTCTTGTTTAACAGGTGTTTTGGCATGCTGGGGTGGGCTCCCAGTGTGCCACCTGTGTGGGTGGGTGCATTAGCCAACGGGGGATTGGGCACCCCCGTCGGCAAACAAGGACGGGGGAGGGGAGCTGCAGGAGCCATGATGGATTGGACACCCCTTCGGCTATAGAAACGGAAGGGGGGTATCATTATGCTGATGGGGATTGGGCACCCCATAGGCAGGAACAAAAGGGGGGGTATCATTATGCCGATGAGGACTGGGCACCCTGTCGGCAGGAACAACACCGGGAGGGGGAGTTACAGAATACCGATGGGGAGTATGCTCCCCCATCGGCAAGTAAACACGGTGGGAGGGGGTTATATTGTTTGTGAACACGGCGGCAACCCACCACCATGTTCACAAACAATATCAGGGGTTTCACATCCCGCCCTGCAATGACGGGTCGTTCCCTCATTGCAGCGGATGGCTGACGCTGCAATGACGAGGCGGCCCCTGCTTCAGCTGCCACTTTTGTAGTTGTTCGCACGCTGGCTGAACTAGTGTCAGCAGCAGCGCGCACACGGATTGGATGGGACAATGCTTTTGCAGGCTCTGGGGACATTGGGCACAACAGTGCCACGCTTCCAAAACCTGCTTGTGCAGAAAGCTGACGCAACATGTTTCTTGTGCATGTGCGCAATCAACATAAAAAACAGGCAACAGTATTGACAATGAAGATGGAAGTATATAACTACATTAGGCATAGGGTGCAGACATTATAAACATATGAAAGGCAGTTCCTTGGTACAAACTAAATGTGAAGCATGAAAGGTTTTGTGTAAGTCAATGGCTTTTAGATAGCTGATCCCATGCTGTCGGGGGAGAGTGAGTGAAGTCCTGGCTGCCCATTGTTCACTCCTTCAGAAGGAGAATGTGAGCTGTAAGTTACAAACTGGGGGTCTGCATCAGGATCAGAGGCACACAGGAGGGTAGTCTGTGGATACAGTTCAGTAATGTGCTGAGCTATCCTCCTTCCAATGATATCTATCTTCCTCTTGTGCTTTTGCTGATTTTGTGGAATACAGCAATCTCTCGCTATAGCAAACCTGACTATAGCAAACTCCCGGCTATAATGAGCAGGGTGTGTGGTTCCTGACAGTAAATAGCTGTTTCTGGGAAAAACAAAATTAGTGCCTCATGTACTCCCCTCACCGACTCTGGTTCCTTCCCCATCCTGACTGCAGCCTCTCTCCAGCAACTTTTCTCTTCGAACTTAAAGTAATAATTTCAGGGATGAGGGATAGGTTCAGTTACAGAGACTTTGTCCATTTCTGTGGATCACTACACTAAAGATCTTGTCCCAGACAATGCTGTATCCATTCCAGGCTATGCTCTGTTCCGACGCGACAGAATTGCCATGAGAGGGGGTGGCTGCGCCATTTATTTAAGGGAAACTCTTAAAGGGCTAGTCATCCCATTACCCTCCTCTGCAAACAACTCTCAAACCCTAGCAGTTAAAATAATCCTGGACCAGCAGGGAAAATCCCTCACAGTTGCATCAGTATACATCCCACCACGTGAACATGTTACAGGCTTCAAAATGATCACAAACTTCGTGGACGACAGCACCTCCCGTGGTGAGACAATTGTAATGGGTGACCTAAATGTAAATTGGCTCGCTCCAGAAGCTGACCCATATAAGGATGCCATTGCTGCCCTAAATATTACTCAAACTGTCACCTCTCCCACTAGGTTTAATTATAAGTCTGGTAGTAGCTCCTTACTTGACCTGATCCTCACCTCTCATCCCAGCAGAATCACTAACACGGAAGTTCTCCCCGATACCCTCAGTGATCACTCCCCAGTTATTTGCCACTGGTCAAACAAGGCACCTAAACCTAAGTCCTAATTTTCCTATAAAAGAATCTTAACAAAAGGAAAGCTTCCACAATTCCTTGCTGCCCTGTCAATGGTTGACTGGACACCCCTTGACTCCTTGAGCAGTGTCGACCAAGCACATGACTTCTTCATTGCCCAGTTTAACAAAGTTTGTAACAGTTTTGCCCCCCTACGTAAATGCAAAACTCAATCTACCACTAATCACTGGATTAACTCTGAACTCGTCTCCATGATGCGAAACCAAGATAACCTCTAGCACCGAGCCATGGACTCAGGGGAAACCACATGATATGCAGCTCTATAAGGTGGCTAGGAACCAGTGCACAATAGCTATACGCAGAGCCAAGCAAGTCTTCTACAACTAGGAACTCACTAACTCCTGGAGAAATAGCAACCTCTTCTGGGAGAACAAGAGCCTCACGGGTAAACCAAGCAAATCCACCCCCACTATGATTGAGGTTAATGGCTCCACTTTACAGGACCCCAAAGAAATAGCGTACTCCTTTAATCTCGCTTCTACTGATCTTAGTAGTGTCCTTCCCCCCAACTTCTTTGACAGCTCTGCCCAGGCCTGCCTCAATAATAAAATCAATCTCCATAGTAATACCCCCCGTTCTACTTTAAGTGTGTATCCATGTCTGAAGCTAAAAGATATCTTAACAAAGTGCTAAGCAAAGCCAGTTTCAGCAGTGATACCCTTGACCTCAAACTCCTCTCTCTCTCCCTTGACATTGTCCTACAACCTCTCACTAAACTTCTGAATCTCTCACTCTCTCATAAATAAATCCCCCAGCTCTGGAAATCAGCAGTAGGGTCGCACCCGTTCATAAAAGCAGTGATAGGTCTCTTCTTTCTAACTACCACCCTATCTCTATCCTCCCACCATTCTCCAATGCGTTGGAATGAATTGTAGTTTACCAGTTGTCTGAACACCTCAACAAATATAACTTACTCTGCCCACAGCAACACAGCTTTAGAAAAGACCATAGTACTACCACTGCCCTGCTTGACTTAACCAGCCATATTCATAAGGTGATTGATACTGGCCACCTACTGGGTGTGGTGTTCATTGATTTGACCAAGGCATTTGACACTGTGAACCACCAGCTCCTGCTTCACTCACTCTCCTCCCTTGGACTATCTAATGATGTAACCAAATGGTTTGAAAGCTACCTCTTGGCAAGGAACCAAAATGTCAAAATCGTTGACTCTCTCTCAAGTGCCCTTCCAGTCCGCTCTGGTGTACCCCAGGGTTCCATCCTTGACTCTACTTTTCAGCCTTTTCATCAATACTCTTCCTGCAGCTTGCACTAATAACTTAATACTCTATGCTGATGATGTAGTCCTCTGTTCCTCCCATACTGTCTCCATCTCGCTCTCCAAAGTGCTACAGACGAACTTCAGCCTAGTTGAAACCTGGCTTCTCCAATATAAGCTGTTGATGAATTACGAAAAAACAGTCCTTGCTGTTCCATAGCTCTTACAGCAAACACAGATCCATAAACTTCACCATACATAACATAGAAACATAGAAACATAGACTTTGACGGCAGATAAGGACCGCTAGGCCCATCTAGTCTGCCCATTTCCCTACCTACAGGATAGGCCGCAGATCCTAGTTAACCAACAGCCTATATCTTCCTGCCCCCCACAAGAATTGTCTTATGTCTGTCCCATGCATTCTTGAAGTCTCCCACAGTTTTAAACCCCACAACTTCCTCAGGAAGGCTGTTCCATGCATCCACTACCCTCTCTGTGAAATAATACTTCCTCACATTGCCCCTGAACCGCCCTCCTTCTATCTTTAAATCGTGTCCCCTTGTTCTTGCAAGTCTCTTTTTCTGAAAGATGCTACAATCTTGGACTTTGTTGATTCCCTTGAGGTACTTGAAAGTTTATATCATGTCCCCCCTCTCCCTTCTTTCCTCAAGGGTATACATATTAAGCTCCTTTAGTCTCTCCTCATACGGCTTCTCTTGCAGACCCAGCACCATTTTAGTTGCCTCCTCTGGACTGCCTCTATCCTGTCTATGTCCCTACGGAGATGGGGTCTCCAGAACTGGACACAGTATTCCAGATGGGGTCTCACCAACTGTCTGTACAGAGGGATAACAACTTCCTGTTTTCTGCTGCTGATGCCTCTCCCTATACATCCCAGTATACCCCCGGCCCTCCCTACTGCCTTCTCACATTGCTTGCTAACCTTAAGGTCATCTGATATGATTACCCCCAGGTCCCTTTCCTGTTTTGTTGTGGTTACTACCTCCCCACCCATTGTGTATTCTTCCCCTGGGTTCTTGTTTCCCAGGTGCATTATTTTGCACTTTTTTGCATTGAATCCTAGCTGCCATACGTCTGACATAATGAACTTGAACAGCCACTTGAGCAAGTGCAGGAGTTTAAATACCTTGGTATTGCCCTTGTTTGCACAATGTGTTTCACCTCACATGTTCAACATATCTCAAAATCAGTCAACTCAAAAATTGGGGTCCTCTTTCGCCATCGTCGCTGTCTCTCCAAAGAAGCTATGCGTGCAGCCATAACTGCCTCAGTCCTACCCGTCATTGACTACGGGCTTGTCTTCTATGGGGCTGCCATTGATACCACCCTAAAATGGGTCAAGACAGCCCTTAACAAATGCTGTAGACTTCACACTGGTGCAGGGAAGCATACGCATACCTGTGATCTCTACAAGCAATCCAACTGGCTCAATCTAAATAGTAGACTTGTCAACCAGACCTGCCTACTGGCTAAGAAAATTTGTCTTAACCTCACACCCCCTGCAACTCATGCCTTATTGTTGCCCGCAGTCACTGTACATTTTATGTGCAGTTCCCTCAAACCAACATTTATTGTTCCATTCTGCCGTACCAACCAGGTTCAACGTGCTTTCCACACCAGGGCCCCCCTGCTGCTAAACAACCATCCCCCTGAAATTGCAGCTGAAAACAAGCTTGGCCCATTCAAACATAAACTCCACCAGCACCTCACTGACCTCAGCAGTTGTGACTGATTTGCCTGGGCTTGCGGCTTTGTTTCATCTCTCCTAGGCTTGCGGCTTTGTTTCATCTCTCCCTCCTCTTCTCTCCTCCCTTGCTACCCTCCCCACTTCTCTCCTCCCCTTCATCCCCTGCTACTCCCCATCTCTCTCCCACCTCACCTACCATTCTACCCCTCTCACTCCCACCTACCATTCCACCCTTCCACTCCTCTCCTCCTGTCTCCCTCCCTATCACCCTATCTCTTGTTGCTCCACCCAGGCTACCTAGCACTTATCTTTCTAGTTCTTGCACTTACGACAATGTCAAATCCTTGACTGCCTACCCCCTTTTCTCCCACCCATCCTCTTATCCTCCACCCCTTGCTCCACTTATGTCACCCTAGGATGTTTGTTATTTGTATTTGTGTCTTGCTATATATACACACCTGTATTGTTAATTGTGCATTATTTGCCACTGACTGTTTGCTACTGTGCTAGTCTATACACACGTACTGTCTTTTGCTACTAAGTTAACCTCCTGACCTGTATTGTAGCTTACCTCTGCTTACTTCTATGTTAACCTCCTGACCCTGTATTGTACCTTACCACTGTTTTGCTTGCACCCATTGCTGATGTGGAACCTTTGTAAAAGAACCCTTGCTTCTAAGGTATTTGTAATCCTAGTGTAACACCCCCCCCCAATAATCCCACTCACCTGAGCTGCCCCGGTGAGACTGGGGCCTCAGCAGTACTTCCCTGAGGGGCTGGGCCTGAGTCCTTACCAGTAGTTTCTGTGGTGCCTTAGTGCCTCCACCTGGGCCCCTGCATTGCCTCCTGTGGGTAGAACAGGTTAGAACATTTCCCCAGGATAAATAATGGTCTTCCCTCTAATGACTGCCCGTGATGACCCCCAGACCCACAACGGCTTTACACACACAGCCGATGAAACAGATGAACAATAAATATCCAGTTTATTACTACAAGCTAATACAAAGGAGGTGGGGGCTACTCCTCCAAACACTCCTGGTTACCAAACATTCACTTATCCCCACTTCCCCCCCCTTTCCCCTGGGTGCACCCAGACCAGTCACAGTTAGTGGGTACCTCACAGTCCCTTAGTCTGCAGGCCTGCTGTTTATCATTGGGGCCCTACACACTCACACAAGTTCCAAGAAAACAAAGATAAACTGGTGTAGAGGACGGTTCCCTCCTGACCCTCCTGGCAAAAAAAAACAATGGTGTCCCCTGAGCTGCGGCTCGGAGTACTCACAGTGCCCAGAGAGGGCAATGACCCCTGCAATCCACAGCATGCTGTCTCCCATGAAATAGGTGGTGTAGTTCTTCGCCTGCCTGGCCTTTCCAGCTTCGCCCGCAGGCCTTTGTATATGGCTTTCGCCAGGTAAACCTGTTCATCCTTCTCTCCTCGGTTCCTCTGATCTTTGCAATGGGGGGTGCAGCAGTTCAACTCCCCCTGGTGCTTTTTTAGTCTCCCCAGCTTCTACCCTGGCAGGAAGATCTGTCCCTGATGCAGCAGCCTCCTAGAAACCCCAGGGAGGTCGCAGTACCTTCAAGCCAAACAGTCTGCCACAGTACCTTTGAACGACCAACCTGAGGGGTCCTCCTGCACAGCCCCAGTGGCTGTCTGTCTCCTTCATGTTCCTTATGATTGAAGGGGGGAGAGAGGGGATGGAGAGGGATGGAGAGGAATGCAGTCCCAGAGCCTTTGCTAGGCAAAACCACCAAAACAGCCCTCTGGTTTCCTGTGGGGGGCCTGCGATTCCCTTTCCTCCTGCTCCTCCACCCTGCTCTCCTTCTTTCTCCCAACTCTCCTCTCTCTCTTCAGCCCCTCCCTTTCTCCACCCCTTCCTTCTTGCTGTGGGGGAAGGTAACCAAAGCCTCCCATGTCTGCAGGCAGTCTTTTTGGAGGGGGGAGGGGTAGAGCTGCCTTTTCTCTTTGTAGAAACCCAAAAAAGTAGCATGCACTTTTCTAGCTAGACACCTGGTTCCTAACACAGCGCCAACAATAATCACAGTCACAGCTAGGCTTGCATCAGGTCCAGCCACATCAATGGACCAGGCGCGAGTACCCCCAGGACAGCGGAAGCCCCCCCGCCCACTTTATGTAAGTGCAGGGCTGGGAGGGGGCTTATACTAGTAATAAATAAATAAAATAAACAATCACCCCCTCTTACATTAAGAATTCAAAACACTGCATACAGCTATTGGAAACCTTTAACACAGAACATCCAGAAATTACAGAGTGCATTTTAGTGACCTGTGATGTAAAAAATCTATACACAAGTATCTCCCATGAAGATGGCTTGAAAGCTCTAAGAGAATCCCTCAAACAGAAGATATGAAAAGAAACCAGATAAAGAACCTTTAATAACACTTACAGAATTTACGCTTAAAAACAATTACTTTAGTTTGAAAAGTTATGTACAGAGAAGGGGTATGGCAATGGGGGCAACACTAACCCCCACAGATGCAAACTTAATGATGGCAGAATTTGAGAGACACTGTATTGACAACCCAACTAATAAATACAAAACATCGATTTTGTTATACAAACATTTTATTGATGAAATTCGAATTTATTTATTTTTTTTAACTTTATGTTTAATTTTTTCCGTATAATCATACATAGAACATATACAATTTTCATAAAGGGTACAAAATTATCCATCTGGCCTTATTGACCAACCACTATACATATGGGGTGGGATATTCAGACTGCGCCTGGCTGTGGAGCAAGCCTGGGCGCAGCGCAACTGGGATGTGCCAGGCGCTGACAGGGTGATATTCAATGGTGCTATGCCATGGCTCAGCACCGTTGAATATCGCTCCATGGCCACCCACATAGCGCATGATGCAGTGGCACTGCACCAGTGCAAGTGGTCAGAGAGGAGCAGGGGATACGCTAGCGCAAGTGCCATTGCACTAGGTGCATCAACTGCGATATTCAGTGATGGACATGCAAATGGGGCCATGATGCATTCAAAGCACAAATGGGGCCATTTGCATGTCATTATGGCCCCATTTGCATGCAGGTGCACCGACCCCTGGTGACCTGTGCCTGGCACCCTGCCAGGCAGCAGCCGTCGGGGACCGACGCCTCCTGCCCCCACCGGCAAAGTGCTCCAATGCCCGATCGCAGGCTGTAAATAGTTAATAACTCCCTGGTGGTCCAGTGGACCTATCCCCTTGCCCGATCGTGGGCTGTAACAATAACCAACCTCCCTGGTGGTCCAATGGACCGATCTCCATGCCCGATCGCGGGCTGTATTAAGAATTAACCTCCCTGTGGTCCAATGGACCGATCTCCATGCCCGATCGCGGGCTGTATTAAGAATTAACCTCCCTGTGGTCCAGTGGACTGATTTCCATGCCTGATCATGGGCAGTACTATTATAATCACTAAAAACAACCAAATAGCACTCTCAAAACCTTTGCATAGCTCAAAATGCAATTCACATTTCTGCAGAAGGGTGCTGCTGGTGTGTGGCATCCAGTGCACCCCCCCAAAAAAACATGGCATATATTCAACATTCAAACATTTTAACTGCCTAATGGCTTTTCTTACTTTAAACTACATGTTAAAAGGGGGTCCTCTTAGTTTTCAGATTGGAATTCCAAAGTGAGCAAGCTACACCACCCCTTCACGGTGGGACCCTCTCGGTATAGTCCCTACACTAGCTGCTCAGCTCTGAAATGCCTGTAGTGGCTACTCATAAATATAGAGTGCTGCCTAAATTGGCTTAAGTCACATGGCCTTATTGGCTCCTTAAATTGATTCCACCAGGAATTTCAAAAAGTGGTGGCAGGGAGCATGCTAAGGGGAGTACCACAACTCTCAAAACTCTAAAAACAACCAAATAGCACACTCAAAATCACTCCCTGGTGGTCTAGCAGTACCTGTACCCCCCTCCCAACCTGCCTACTCATTCCTGTCACCCCGCTCCCCCCCGGTTAGCAGCGGCTGGCAGCACTCCACCCGCAAGCCGCCCGGCCACCCACCAACTGACGGCGTACAGTACGGCTGTACGCCCATTGGTCCACAGCGTGGGCCAATGGGCGTGCAGACCATATTGTACTACACAGTCCTGAACTGCTAGTCGTCAGTGCTCCGAGGGTCTTACTAGTATTTGGTTGTTGCTCTTTTGTCTGATCTGCTGCTTGCGTTTTCTGTTGACCCATCCTGCATGTTTGGTATCGTTGTGTTCCTCCTGGTAAGCTGTGTCGAGTTCTGGTTTTATTTTAGATCTTATCTTAATTTAGTAGAACTTTTATTCAATATTTGACTCCCTGAGGTGAAGAGCTTCCAAAAGTTTGACCTGCCTAGAAGATGGCTCTCTAGTGCCCCCGACATTCTAATTCTATGGGGAGACACAGAGGAGATATTAATAGAATTCCAACAATATCTCAACACATGCACTCATTTTCTGGATTTTACTATGCAATATGATCACCAAGAGATTATTTTTTGGACCTGAAAATAATATAGGAGAATAACAAAATTATTACTGACCTATACCGTAAGCCCACAGATAAGAACACGATTCTACATTCAGCGGGTTACCACCCCAGAGCATTAAAGGAGGGTACACCGTATGGACAGATGCAGAGGGTGAAACATAACAGTGGCAGTGAGAACAGATTTAGAAGGTATATGAAAAATCTAAAAACAAGGTTTAAACAACATGGGTATAAAAATGCCACTTTGAAACAAGCAGAAGATAAAATGCAGATAACCATCAGGAAGGATATATTGCACGATAAGGTGGCAGAGGAAGTCTCTGAAAAAGTATGCTTCTCAACTACATATTTTGATTTTTTCTAGAAATAAAATGAATAACATATGGAAACTGGAAAATCCTCAAATCAACAGACACAGGAAACAGGGTCTTCAACACTAAACCATGGGTCACAGCAAAATAAAAGCTACAATATAAAGAATGAATTAGTTCATACACAACACTGGAGGCCTGAATAACAAAAAGAAACCTGACTTAGTAGAGATGTAAAAGGTTTCTTTATATGTGGACATTGTATACATTGCAATAATGGAATAAAAACAAAGCAGATAAAAAGTACGTGCCAAGAAAGAACTTCTCAAATCAGAGACCTGGTAACCTGTGACACAGATCACGTTCTATACTGCATCATTTGCCCACGCTCGCTGCATTATGTGGGTGAAGCAACAAGACTCCTAAAAACAAGAATAACGGACCATAAAAGCCAAATCAGATGTAAAGATGAAAATTCCCCCTTAGCAAAACATTTAAATGAACATAACCAACAGATCTCATCACTGAAATTTATGGGAATGGAAAAAGTAAACTGACCAACAAGAGGCGGTTATTGGGAAACATCCCTGGAGGAGAGGAGGGAGAGAGGGGATATGATAGAGACATACAAGTATCTTACAGGGAGGAACAGGGTGCAGGAAAACACTATTTTTAAGCGAAAAAGATGTTCCAGGACTAGAGGGCATGGGATAAAGTTGGAGGGAGGACGATTAAGAGGAAACATGAGAAAGAATTTCTTCACAGAACGGGTGGTGGACAAGTGGAACACCCTGCCAAAGGAAGTGGTGGGGGCTGAAACAATCACGGGATTTAAGAATGCATGGGATAGACATAAAGGAATTCTGGAGGTCAGGGGTAAGGGGCAACAGACTTCTAGGAAAACAAACTGAACTTAAAAGCTCAAATGGGCAGACTGGGTGGGCCATAGGCACTTATCTGCCGACACTGTCTATGTCTATGTATCTATGAACAGAAGCGTGGTGGATTTTCACTTTAAGGACTTACAAACGTCATTATGGACAAAATAAAAGCTTAGTGTGGAGCTCTTTTTCTTAATTTAGAAATATATACATTGTAAATTGTGATAAACATTAGTTGTGAGGATTCATATAGTGTAAAGTAAGAACATTAGTATATAGCTGTACAGTTATTTATTTATTTATTTACTGAAATTCGGAATTACAAACCTTTGAGTCAAAGACTCTTTTGCAAAGGCTCCACGTCGGTTACAAAGGGTGGAGGGGGGAACACGAGTTGGGGGAAGACAGACGGAACAGGCCAGGCAAGTTATATACAAGCACAAATTATTTACAGTTTTATGTACAATCACATTTTAGTAACATTAGCTCTCCGGTGGTTACAGAGGGTGGAGAGATATATGACAGAAAGGCCATGGAAGGCAACTTTCAATGCATAATAAACAAGTTAGGCCAGGATATTCAAAGGGAATGCGCTCGGTACAGTATTGAAAGGTGGAACTAGTGCAAGCACAAGTCCTGGGGTGCCAGGGCACAAAGTTAATATATGCCGTGCAAATGCAGAGGGCGTGCCCATGCATATGCGGCACATCCTGATATTTAGCCCGAGATATGCAGTACATTTGCTGGCACAACCCTGCTTTGCACCACATGGGGGGGCTCAAAGTTGAGCCAAAAAAAAATGGAACAAAGCCAGACCACCCACAGGCAGGCTGCTGTATTGCAGGGAGCAACACAGCACTCACCAGCCGTGGGTGGCCACCCGCCCAGCAGGGACACCGTCCGTAAGCACCCACACCTTCCCTGGTGGTCTAGTGGTTCCCCCCTCCCTCCCGTTATGCCCAATGGGTGACTGTACAGGTTACAAACCTGGCGGTCCAGTGGTAACCCCCCCCTCCTGTAAACCTGATTGTGGGCAAATGTTACATGTATAATCCCTGGTGGTGTAGGGGTGTAGTGGTATCCCCCTCCCTCCGTATGCCTGATCACGGGCAAATGTTAAAATATTATCCCTGGTGGTCTAGTGGTACCCCCACACCCCACCCACAGAGTCACCCTGCCCACCCAGCTCTACCCCCAATCATCGGCGGGTGGCAGCAACCACCTGCATACACCACCACCGCCGAATGACAGCTTACAGTAGTAGCTGTAAGCCTATGGTCCACACTGTTGACCAATGGGCTTGCAGTGCATACTGTACTAGTCATTAACAGATTCGTGAATGATTGGTACAGTATGCACTGCAAGCCCACTGGTCCACAGTGTGGACCAATAGGCGACAGCCGCTACTGTAAGCCGTCATTTGGGCGGATGGTATGCGGCGGTTGCTGCTACCTGCCAGTGACAGGGGAGCTAAGTGGGCTGGGGTGCCTTCATGGTTGGGGTGGGGGTATCACTTGAACCACCAAGGACATATTTAACATTTGCCCATGATCGGGCATACGGAGGGAGGGGGATACCACTACAGCACCAGGGATTATATATTTAACATTTGCTCGCGATTGGGTTTACGGAGGAAGGGGGATACCACTGCACCACCAGGGATTATATATTTAACATTTGCCTGCAATCAGGTTTATGGGAAAGAGGGGGGTTGCCACTAGACTACTAGGGATTTCTGCCATGTTGAAGGTGGCTATGCAGGGCGCCAGGCGCATTTCGCCAGGATGCCCTACACATCGCATGCAAATGGCCCCATTTGTGCTATGCATACATTATGGCTCCATTTGCATGCCCAAGTCTGAATATCACGGAAGATGCACCCAGTGCAGCCACAGTTGTGCTGGCGCATTCCCAGTCCTCCCTCTCTAGGGAATGCACCAGCGCCTTGTACTTGCACCATGCACATTCTGTGCCATATGCAAAGGTGCTGCGCCATGGTGCATCACCTCTGAATATCACACTGTCCTGGCCCTGACACATCTCAGTTGCTCTGCGCCCTCACTTGCGCCACTGCCAGGTGCAGTCTGAATATCTGGCCCTTAAAGGAGAACTGTAATTAGCCCAAATCACCCAGCCCTGAAAGCCTCACCCCCCGATTAAGTGTTTTGCAAATAAAGCTCCCTGTTCTGTCACTTTCCACATACTTTATTTAATTTTTGAAAAGTCCGGTGTTTGCCAAAATGCCACATGCTCCGTAGCTCCATTTCATGATAAAGTGTGGCGCTGCACTGCTTGGCTCCAATGTATTAGTGCGGTGCCGCACTTTATCACAAAATGGAGCTACAGAGCATGCGCCATTTTGGCGAATGTGGATTTTTCAAAATTAAATAAAGTAAGTGGAAAGTGACAGAACAGGGAGCTTTATTTGCAAAATCCTTAATGGGGGGGGGGTGAGGCTTGCAGGGTTGGATGATTTGGGCTAATTACAGTTCTCCTTTAATGTAAAGATGAAAATGTGGTTTTCAAAACATCATCAGTAGCTTTTCAGATTTAAATGCAGTTTAAGAAAAGTGAATAATCTATCACACTTACTAGCTATATGAGCCAGCATGACTCCCTTTTTAGATGCAAAAAAATATTGTAGGTGCCGTATTGGTCCTTTAAAAAACAGAGCCAGAAACAAATGATTTGATACCTTTTATTGGACCAACATGGATGTTACAGAAAAGAACAAAGTGCTTTAGCTTTCGAACCAACCAGGTCCTTCTTCAGAAGCTTTGTGGCAGTTTTTTCAAATATCCCATACTATTAACACCAGGTTATATAGAAAAAGCAGAAATAATTCTCATTGGTTTAACATATACATTTAAAACATAATAGAAGATTACGTCAGAGAAGCTAATTAACACCAGTATGCCTTTATCCGAGGAGCCTCAGAAGGGCAAAGGTTATCAAGAATTCTCTACAGCCAAACAGTTCTTGTCACATACATTTTAAAATGTCTCAGTATGCCAAGAAAGCATTCTAGTGATAAAAAAAAAAACCTTGGAGTGGCATTCTCTCTAATACATGTAAGATGAGCTTACAACTTACATTCCAATTGTCCTGGTATATTAAAGGACAGATAATGAGAGACAAAATCCTGAAATTAGGTATAACTGCAAGTTGGAATCAAGCCTCAAATTAACCTACACATATAAACATGATGCATGAAAGTATCACTTGTAAGTGTAAGTGCAAAAAAACAAAAAAAACAAAAACAAAAACTTGTCAATGACCCCCAAGAAAACGAGACCATAAGCCTGATAAATGCAGATTTCAACACAGAGTCTGTGTATAACAAAAATGCACAGAATCAGTCTAAGCAATCTAAATGAAAACCCAAAGGAATTACACCTTTAATGAACCCCAAGTAAATGAGATATGCATCTTAATATGAGCAGTTAAAGATGTGACAGTGTGAAATCCACCCACTGACAACTAATAGAAGGAAATAAATGCACATTATATGTGAAAATTAAGTGTTCTAGCCACATAACAACTGCCCCATGCCACGCTCCACCCACATGTGTGTACACATACACCACACCACCCCCCACACACACACACCTGCACACCCACACAACAAATATAGCAAACACATTCCACACACCACACCACAGCACAACAAACAACACACATACACACCATACCCACAACACACAAAAACACACACCAAACACACACAAAACACACACACATACATACATACATACATCAGTATACACACACACACATCAACGCACTCACCACAGTGTTAAGGTGAAAAGTCAACAATGTAGATAACCATAAACTTACAAAATCAAAGGCCGTTGAAGAACTAAACTGTTCATGTCCATTTTGTAAAGTAAAGGTCTGTGTAAGTTTAAGTGGAATAATGTGTCATGTACCCAACATCAATGTTCAATCCATCTGCCACCATACTGAGAAGTAAATAAGTCTAATTTCAGAAGCCGTCTCTGTTGTGTACTGTTGAAATGTCCTTTTAAGACCATCACAGACATATCTGAGATTGAGTGGTCATCCTGGGAGAAGTGCTGGGCTACTGGTTTCTCAATCATCTTGTGATTAATAGAATGTCTGTGTGAATTCATTCTAGTGCGAGTTGTTGGCTTGTCTCCCCATAACCTGTGCGAGGACATTTCTTGCATTGGATAAAATAGACCACATTACTTGATGTGCATGTATAATTCCCTGTATCCTGAATAGTCTGTTTGTGATGTAACCACACAGTCTGAAGTGGAAATGAGGTTACATGTCTTACATGTGCGTTGATGACAGGGTGTGTACCATATGATGTCATGGTATTCTGTTCCGGTTCAAGTTGACTCCTAATAATCAGGTTGGCTAAATTAGGTGGTTGTTTAAAAGATAATAGTGGTAGTTCTTGAAAAATACAGTTAAGGGTTTCATCCTCACTAATTATTGGATGGAGATCCTTAGTAATCTTACGTAGGAGTTCAAGGTCAGGATGGTATGTGACTACTAAGGGTATTCTGCTGGTAGTCATCCTACATACCTGTCTTTACAGGAAACCAACAGACAGACAGAGATACTTACACAAGAAAAGTAATCACCTGAGCCACACAAAGAAATCTGTTATATATAGTCAAGCACTTCGGTATCACCGCCTCTGTTCAAATGAGGAAGACAGAGACACACATCTGGTGATGTTGAAAAACACCTTTATTGAGCAGGGACACTCATCCAGGGAAATTGACAGAGCAGTGGAATGTGCAACACAGGTCCCAAGAGAACAGCTACTGCAATATAAGGAACGGATGACTACCAGCAGAATCCTACATACCTGTCTTTACAGGAAACCAACAGACAGACAGAGATACTTACACAAGAAAAGTAATCACCCGAGCCACACAAAGAAATCTGTTATATATAGTCAAGCAGTTCGGTATCACCGCCTCTGTTCAAATGAGGAAGACAGAGACACACATCTGGCGATGTTGAAAAACACCTTTATTGAGCAGGGACACTCATCCAGGGAAATTGACAGAGCAGTGGAGCGTGCAACACAGGTCCCAAGAGAACAGCTACTGCAATATAAGGAACGGATGACTACCAGCAGAATACCCTAGTAGTCACATACCATCCTGACCTTGAACTCTACGTAAGATTACTAAGGATCTCCATCCAATAATTAGTGAGGATGAAACCCTTAACTGTATTTTTCAAGAACTACCACTACTATCTTTTAAACAACCACCTAATTTAGCCAATCTGATTATTAGGAGTCAACTTGAACGGAACAGAATACCATGACATCATATGGTACGACCCTGTCATCAACGCACATGTAAGACATGTAACCTCATTTCCACTTCAGACTGTGTGGTTACATCACAAAACAGACTATTCAGGATACAGGGAATTATACATGTACATCAAGTAATGTGGTCTACTTTATCCAATGCAAGAAATGTCCTCGCACAGGTTATGTGGGAGACAAGCCAACAACTCCGCACTAGAATGAATTCACACAGACATTCTATTAATCACAAGATGATTGAGAAACCAGTAGCCCAGCACTTCTCCCAGGATGACCACTCAATCTCAGATATGTCTGTGATGGTCTTAAAGGACATTTCAACAGTACACAACAGAGGCGGGCTTCTGAAATTAGACTTATTTTACTTCTCAATATGGTGGCAGATGGATTGAACATTGATGTTGGGTACATGACACATTATTCCACTTAAACTTACACAGACCTTTACTTTAAAAGATGGACATGAACAGTTTAGTTCTTCAATGGGCCTTTGATTTTGTAAGTTTATGGTTATCTACATTGTTGACTTTTCACCTTAACACTGTGGTGAGTGCGTTTGAGTGTGTGTGTGTGTGTGTGTGTATACTGATGTATGCATGTATGTGTGTATGTGTGTGTTTTGTGTGTGTTTGGTGTGTATTTTTTGTGTGTTGTGGGTATGGTGTGTATGTGTGTTGTTTGTTGTGCGTAGTGTGGTGTGTGTGGAATGTGTTTGCTATATTTGTTGTGTGGGGTGTGCAGGTGTGTGTGTGTGTGTGTGGGGGTGTGTGGTGTGGTGTATGTACACATGTGTGGGTGGAGCGTGGCATGGGGCAGTTGTTATGTGGCTAGAACACTTAATTTTCACATATAGTGTGCATTTATTTCCTTCTATTAGTTGTCAGTGGGTGGATTTCACACTGTCACATCTTTAACTGCTCATATTAAGATGCATATCTCATTTACTTGGGGTTCATTAAAGGTGTAATTCCTTTGGGTTTTCATTTAGATTGCTTAGACTGATTCTGTGCATTTTTGTTATACACAGACTCTGTGTTGAAATCTGCATTTATCAGGCTTATGGTCTCGTTTTCTTGGGGTCATTGACAAGTTTTTTTTTGTTTGTTTTTTGCACTTACACTTACAAGTGATACTTTCATGCATCATGTTTATATGTGTAGGTTAATTTGAGGCTTGATTTCAACTTGCAGTTATACCTAATTTCAGGATTTTGTCTCTCATTATCTGTCCTTTAATATACCAGGACAATTGGAATGTAAGTTGTAAGCTCATCTTACATGTATTAGAGAGATGCCACTCAAGGTTTTTATCACTAGAATGCTTTCTTGGCATACTGAGACATTTTAAAATTTATGTGACAAGAACTGTTTGGCTGTAGAGAATTCTTGATAACCTTTGCCCTTCTGAGGCTCCTCGGATAAAGGCATACTGGTGTTAATTAGCTTCTCTGATGTAATCTTCTATTATGTTTTAAATGTATATGTTAAACCAATGAGAATTATTTCTGCTTTTTCTATATAACCTGGTGTTAATAGTATGGGATATTTGAAAAAACTGCCACAAAGCTTCTGAAGAAGGACCTGGTTGGTTCGAAAGCTAAAGCACTTTGTTCTTTTCTGTAACATCCATGTTGGTCCAATAAAAGGTATCAAATCATTTGTTTCTGGCTCCCTTTTTAGAAAAATCCCCCCACCGCCACCCTTACCATCTCTCTGGCATAGAAAATATTTTTAGAATATGATCCGGAAAACATAATTAACTTTAAAATTCCCTAACAACCTGATGTCATTGCGGTGTGTGAAACCTGGTTCACCCCTCGTACCCCAGATTCCTCCGTATCATTGCCTGGCTTCACCCTTTACCGTGCAGATCATCATGGTATGCGAGGGGGTGGCTGTGCTCTCTACACTGGGGATACCTTACAGGGTCACCTACTCCACTCCCCTCATCTGGGGGCTGGCGCACAGGCCCTCACAGTCAAGCTGGCTCTGGGAAGAGCCAAACCCATTATACATTACAACAGTATACATTCCCCAAGGGACCAAAAATCAGCTTTCAAGCAGTATTGTCACATCTGGACACATTACCATCACAGTTGGAACTACTTGTGCTGGTGATTTTAATATCAATTGGCTAAGTAAGGATGCCATCCCACACATTGATCTACACAGCCCAAGACCTAACTCAATTGGTCACTTCCCTACCCGTTTGGATCCACGTACTGGATCCTCTCCCTACTGGACCTCATCTTTTCAATCATGCCGGGCAAGATTCTGAGCGTTTCTGTCCTTCCAGATGCCCTCAGTGACCATTCTCCAGTTCTCTGCTCCTGGTCCTGTAAAATCCCAAGATCCCCTCCCAAAATAATTGTGCAACGTAAACTTGGTCCTGGTAAATTGGCACAATTAAAAGCGCAGCTCAGGGCCATGGATTGGTCCTTCATTTTTAATACTGTAAACCTAGACACCGCCTTGGACTTATTTACCCAGTCCTTCAATGATATCTGTGATCTCTATGCACCATTCACGAAAAGAATGGTTAAAGACAATCATGTACCTTGGTTCACTGAATGGCTCAAGACTTTAATGCGAACCAGAGACTCACTATGGTACCTCTCCATTGAGTCCGGCCTCCCCCAAGATAGACAGAATTATAGAATGGCCAGGAACAAGTGCACGTGTGCCATTCATAGGGTAAAAGCAGAATACTATAAATCCGCCTTAACCTCGTCCTGGGGCTCTGGCCGTAAGTTTTGGAACAACATTAAGGAAATTTGCGGTAAGGTCCCCAACCTGGTCCACTCCCAAGTCTTGTCAAATGGGTCATTGACCTCTGACCCTACTCACATTGCTGCAGCGTTCAGTGATGTCTTCTCCAATCTTAGCCATGTTCTCCCCTTTAATTTCTATGACCCACCTGCTCCTAGCTCACCCGCCCCGCACCTCGGTGCCCCCCCTTTTACCTTCGCTACACCTCTCCCATGTCAGCTGAACCATATCTTATGGCTGCCCTTAGTCACGCCTCCTCCAACGATGACTCCGTGGACCCCAGAATTCTTCGGCTCTCCCTTAAGGAAGTCCTTGCCCCTCTCACCCACATTTTAAACCTCTCCCTCTCCCTAGGCAAATTCCCTGCCATTTGGAAATCCACCTACATCTCGCCCATATTTAAAGGTGGGGACCACTCCTCTGTTAACAATTACCACCCTATCTCCATACTCCCCCCCCAAGGCCATAGAGAGGATAGTGTCGGATCAGCTCACTGACCACCTCAATAAATAGGACCTACTCTGCAAACAACAACATGGTTTCCTCAAAGGTCACAGAACGACTACTGCCCTGCTTGATCTAACATCTCATATCCACACTGCACTGGATAAAGGCCACATCACAGGTATGAACTTCATTGACCTCACCAAGGCCTTTGATACCGTCTACCATTCACTACTCCAAACCTCTTTGCTCAACCTGGGTCTCTCACAGGAAGCAGTGGGATGGTTCGCTGACTATCTTACCAACCGGACCCTTCAAGTTAAAATTGGCAATACCCTATCACCTAAATCTCCTGTCCTCTCTGGGGTCCCACAAGGGTCCATTTTGGGTCCCCTCCTTTTCAGCCTCTTCCTAAACTCCTCCCGCATCCTGCACCTCCAACTTACTACTATATGCAGATGATGCTGTCATATTCTCCTCCAGCCTTGACCCTCCCTACTCCACCACTCCCTCAGTCCTCCTTTAAGGCTGTTGAAAGTTGGTTCTCCTCAGCGCCTTACTATTAACTATATAAAGACCAAGTGTATGCTATTCACACATCCATAGGAATTCCAGAATTGGGCTTTTCCACAAATACTATCAACATCCCAGACTCTCGAATTTGTGCATTCGTTTAAATACCTGGGCATCACTTTGGATGCTGGTCTTACCTATCATGAGCATATACAACAATTATCAGGCCCTAAATATCCGGCTAGGGGCTCTTGCACATATAAACATTGCCTTACCCCGGAGGCCCTTAAGCTTGCTATTTCCTCCTTGGTACTCTCCCTGCTAGACTATGGTCTCCTGATTTTTGGAGGGGCTAGCTCCTCAGCCCTTGATAGTTTTAGACTCGTCCTAAACAAGGCCTGTCGTCTTATATTAGGATGTGACAGACTCACCCATACCTGTGCTCTATATAAGGACACCGATTGGCTGAACCTTGACAACAGAATCAAATTCCACACTTGTGTCTTGGCAAAAAAAATTACCCTTGGCCTCTCCCCCACTGCACTCATCCCTTTAATCACTAAGGACTCAAAAGTTAAGCACACCTGTAGCTCTGACACCCTTTGTTTCTCCATCCCTTCCTGTCGCACAGCTCAGTTCCAAAGATCCTTTTGTTACAGGGCTCCCCTGTGGATGAATAACCTACCCTCCTCCTTGCATTTTGATCATAGAATTGGACACTTTAAAACGCACCTCAGGGCTCATCTTCGCTCCACAAGTGACTGCGTCTGTATGTGAATCGGTGCCACCTGTTCCGTCTACTTCTGACAGTGGCCTCTGGCCTGCCTCTGCAAACAGCTCTTAATCCCCCCCCCCAGGGATGTTAAGCCCAGTTTTTTTCCTTCAACTGCCTCAGACTGTACTAATTCTTGATTGTTAGCCTAACTGTTCCTGTTATTAACATAGCTCTACTCTGTAACAAGTACTGTATTGATTATCTGTCCTCACTGTATTGTATATCTATAGATATTCTATCTGACGTGGAACCTTTGTAAAGGAGTCTTTGAATCAAAGGTATTTCTGATTTCTGTAATAAATAAAATAAATAAATAACATCATTTTACTGATATAAATAAAATATAATATTTTTCATTATCAGTAAAATACTAAAACAGGGTTTTAAGAAAATAGCTTCTTTTGAATTAGAGGGCTTTAAGATATTTAATTAGTATAGGCACTAAATAAACTCCATTATTGCTAAATTTCTCCTTTTTGAGTTTGTCGTGGTGCACAGGTGCAGACGAACTCATTGACATGAGAGGTGCTATACAGGGGTGTGAGGGGGGTGCACCCAATGGAGAGCTCCATAGCAAGTGGCAGGCCAATAGGTCGGCAGTCTGGGAATGATTCAGTTTCTGTTGTTGGGGTGGAGTTGGCCAACATTTCAAAGGACAGAGCTGCACCAATAGCGGTGCAGCTTGGTCCTTTGATGTGTTTCATTGACTTCCTGGTTGCGTGTTCACACTGCTGTAGCCCTTACAGCGTGAACATGCTGAGCCTGCCCACTGCTCC
Source organism: Neoceratodus forsteri (assembly GCA_016271365.2). Classification (NCBI taxonomy): domain Eukaryota; kingdom Metazoa; phylum Chordata; order Ceratodontiformes; family Ceratodontidae; genus Neoceratodus; species Neoceratodus forsteri. Next base: position 216,005,556 of record JADMNL010000026.1, read on the forward strand.
TATTTTCCTGTTCGAGACACCCCCCACCAGCAAATTACTCCCTACTACTTCCTCCCACTGCTGCTATCCTCTGCACACCTGTGTTCTGTTTAGATCCCAGCTGCAATTCAGCATCCAGACCCCCCCCCCATGGCACCAGTACACACGATGAACATTTGGCATTGACAAATGCTTGTTCTTTGAGGTACAACCAGTTCTGATGTCCAAAAGCTAGTCAGATTATACTGCAACATATAAAACAATTATGCTGCAAGAGGTTCTTGAAAGAAAGACTTATAGGGAGGAGGATCACACTTTGTTCCGCACCGGGGGACAAGCTGTACAGGCATGTGTGATTTCCTTAATAGACCGAGCCACATGAGACGCCACTTGTGACACCACCACGCCTGAAAGGAGCATGATAAACTGTGGCTCAGCCCCTTCCTAGCTGCACAGACAAGCAGCCGAGGAGTAGACAGCTCTTCTACCAGGCCTGCTCACATTTACCCTTCTGGCTCAGACCACCCCCCATCCTGTGCCCCTACCCTCCACCCCAAGCATTTCTCCCTTAAGCCACCCCCAAACAGCTCAGCCCCCTCCCACCTTGGACCCCCCCAACTCCTCTGCATCCACCACCTACCAACACCCCCGATCCCTCTGCCCTCCCGGGCCCATCCTGGACCCACCTCTTCCTTGCCATACCTACCCTCCATGCCATACCCATCTTCTGCACCCCTACTATCAGGACCTCATATCGGCACCACACTAAGGGTCCTTGTCACCACCATCTCCTAATTAGATTAATCACTCTGCTCTTATTGCTGTCCAGGAATATACACCCAAACCCTGGACCTATACCAACTAGCCCTCCCATACGCCACTCTGGAGCTGGTCTCTGCATTGCATCACTGAACATATGCAGCCTTCTAAAAAAATCCACCGCACTCCTGTGCTGGGTAGTACAACACCAACCTGATATTATTGCGTTAGTAGAGACCTGGCTCTCCAAAACAACCCCTGACTCCATTATTTCCCTCCCTGGATACACCCTGTTCATGGAAGACTGAGCTGGCAAACGTGGTGGTGGGTGTGCAGTCTACATGCAGAATACCCTTATAAGCCATGCGCTCCCTGCCCCCATACCCTCACTCTAAAAATTACCCATGACCCAGCCAGGGGCCCAATCTTCCTCACGGTCTCCTACATAGCCCCGAGAAACCAGAACCCAGCGGTCCAGTCTCTCATTGACTACCTCACCACCACACAAAGCCGAGCAACTCATCCTAGGTGACCTTAACATCAATTGGCTTGGTACCACTGACCCCCATACCAGGAACTCCTTCGCTGCCCTGGACATGTCCCAGTTAGTCACCCAGCCCACTAGATTCAACTGGACAAGAGGCTCCAGCACCCTCCTAGGCATAATACTATTGAACCGCCTTCATAAAATCTGGGATATCAACGTCCTCCCCGACTCATTTAGTGATCACTCACCTGTCCCCTGTCCCTGGTCATCCTCCATACCGAAACCTGTGTCCCAGGCCACCTTGCACCTGTGCTCTGGGGGTCTCAGAAAGCTAAAATTGCATCTAGCACAGCTGGACTGGTCCCCCATCCATCACGCCCCTGATATTGACTCTGCCCTAGACCTCTTCACCAATGCCTTCGGCAAGGCCTGTGAACTTTTCACCCCCCACACCAGAATCCGTACTAAAAACACAAAATGCTGCATGGATCTCCCCATCCCTTATCCAAACACTTAAGCATAGGGATAATCTCTGGCACATCGATATCGAATCAGGCAAGTTGGCTGAAAGAGACAAGCCTACAATGCGGTGCGTAATCAGTGCACCTGGGCCATTAGATGGGCCAAGGCAGAGCACTATCAGACCACCCTTGCATCCACCTGGGGTTCCACCCAGACTTTCTAGGACAGCATGAAAGAGCTTAATGGGAAGACCCACTCCCACCCCACTATCCCAGCCGTCCATTGATGGCACTGTCACTACAGACCCAACTCGCATAGCTGATTGCCTCAATACTACCTTCTCTGACCTAAGCTCTGTCCTCCCAAACAACTTTTGTGACCCAGTCTCTGCCTCTATCTCCCCTGCCTTGGATCGCCATCCTTTCTACCTGCACACTATATCCCCCCACGTAGCCAGGCCACACCTGCTAAAAGCCCTTGGTAGCAACAACCCCAGCTGTGACCCCCTAGACTCCAGGATCCTCCGCCTGGTCTTGGATGTCATCTTAGTCCCCCTTATAGACCTACTAAACTGGTCTCTATGCCTTGGTCAGTTTCCCAGTGCTTGGAAATCAGCCGAAATCACCCCTATACATAAGAGTGGAGATCAGTCTGCACCTAACAACTACCGGCCGATATCTATCCTCCCCCTCCTCTCTAAAGCCCTAGAAGACTATTGCACAAACTGGGGAATATGGGTGTGGGCAGGACAGTAGTGTGGTGGGTAGGTAACTGGCTGGGCAGCAGGACACAGAGGGTGGTGGTAAATGGCTGTCACTCCACAGAGGGAAGAGTGACCAGTGGGGTACCATGTGGATCAGTGCTGGGACCGGTACTATTCAATATCTTCATCAGTGACATTGCACGGACCTAGAAGGCAGAATTTCACTGTTCGCTGATGACACAAAGCTCTATAACAGAGTAGACACACCAGAGGGTGTAGACAGAATGAGAAGGGACCTGCAGAAACCTGAAGAATGGTCAGGGGTTTGGCAGTTGAATTCAATGCAAGGAAGTGCAAGATAATGCATATGGGCACAAAAACCCTGGCACAATATATCAGTTGGGGTGAGGATATAGCATGCACCAAGCAGGAAAGGGATCTTGAGTTATCATCTCTGATGACCTCAAGGCAGGAAACAGTGTGACAAGGCAGCAGGTAAAGCAAATAGGATGCTGGGATGCATAGGCAGGGGCATCACCAGCAGGAAAAGGGAGGTCATAATTCCATTATACAAGACACTAGTGAGGCCGCACCTGGAGTACACTGTGCAGTTCTGGAGACCTTACCTACGTATGGACATAGACAGGGTAGAGAAGGTTCAGAGGGGCAACAAAGATGGTGCATGGATTGCATCACAAGTCCCTATGAGGACAGGTTGAAGGCACTGAACATGTACTCCCTGGAGGAGAGGAGGGAGAGAGGGGATATGATAGAGACATACAAGTATCTTACAGGGAGGAACAGGGTGCAGGAATGCACTATTTTTAAGCGAAAAAGATGTTCCAGGACTAGAGGGCATGGGATGAAGTTGGAGGGAGGATGATTCAGAGGAAGCGTGAGGAAGAATTTCTTCACAGAACGGGTGGTGGACAATTGGAACACCCTGCCAGAGGAAGTGGTGGGGGCTGAAACAATCACGGGATTTAAGAATGCATGGGATAGACATAAAGGAATTCTGGAGGTCAGGGGTAAGGGGCAACAGACTTCCTGAAAAACATAAACTGAACTTACAAACTTAAATGGGCAGACTGGGTGGGCCATAGGCCCTTATCTTCCGACACTGTCTATGTATCTATGTAAAAAATAATGTCTATTCAACTCTCTGAGTACTTGGCCAAATATGACATAATGTGCCCAGAACAACATGGTTTCCGCCGAGGACACAGTACCACTACTGCTCTCTAGGAGTTCTCTCAAAACCTGCACTCTGCTCTTGACTCCGGCAACCTTGCCGGCACAGTGTTCATAGACCTCTCCAAGGCTTTTGACACTGTTTGTCACCCCCTCCTGCTTGACTCCCTCCACCAACTCGGTTTTTCTGCTGGTCCCCTTGTCTGGTTCTCCAGCTACCTCTCTGCTAGATCCCAGCATGTGAAGATAAACGGATCCCTGTCCAATACTCAGCCCGTTCATTCTGGGGTACCCCAGGGCTCCATTCTGGACCCTGTAGTTTTCAGCCTCTACCTCAACACTCCCCAGTTCCTGCACAGGAAAAATGCTCCTCTATGCCGATGATGCAATTCTCTTTGCCTCCCACCCCGATCCCTCTTCTCTCCAGGTACCCCTCCAGCACACCTACAACCAAGCTGAAAAGTGGTTTCTTGACCACCGACTTGTCATTAACCTAAAGAAGACTAAGTCAATGCTCTTCTCCCATCACCAAAACAAGACCAAGAATGCCACCCTCTTCATTCTCCCCAGCACTCTGCACCCGCTGGAGCAAGTGACCTCTTACAAATATCTAGGCATCACTTTCGACTTGGCTCTTACCTTCCTCACCTTCCACACCCACATCAATGCCCTATCCTCTGCCATAAATTCTTGGATAGGCCTACTATACCATCATAGAGATTGCCCTCCAGCTGGCCGTCACCTCTTCCGTCCTGTCGCTAGTGGACTATGGCTTGCCCATTTATGCTGTGGCAGACAATACCGCCTTGACCAAAATCCAGCTCTCAATCAATAACCAGGGCCCCTAGCCACACTCACACTTGCCTGCTCTACTCCACCGCCAACCTGCTCACCTTTGAGGAATGTCTGCACTACCAGACCTGCCTATTCACCAAAAAATCTCTTCTAGGGCTCTACCCCCCCGGGGGTCTCTGCTTCCCTACGGTGTGCATCCTTGTCTTTTACCACCCGTAGCTCTGTCAAGGCCACCTTTCTGGTACTCAGAACCAAGACCTTGCAAGCCCAGAGGTCCTTCTGCTACCGAGTCCCTGCTTGGTTCAACTCTTTCCCACCCTGTATGACAGACATTGCCAAAATTGGTCCCTTCAAAATCACCCTCCGGAACCATCTCTTCGATGCTCGTTGCTGTAGATGCACCTAATTAATCCCACAGTGGGATCCTCCTTTCAGGCCTCCCTGGCTTGACAATGTCCTCTGGACAGCCTATGCTCTCCCTCCCTCCCACCCCTCCCTATCCCTACCTCCACCCTCTCCAGGTATTATCTAGGTATGTCCAGGGCTGTACCCCCAATGTAACCCTTGGGTACCTTGTACATGACTGTAACCTGTTATAAGTAACATTATTATGTAACCATGTGCATATGTTTATGTTCTGCACCTGTACTGTTCTCACTGTTGTAACCACAGTATGTAACTCTGTCTACCCCCCCCTCCGTGACGAGGTGCCTTTGTAAATGAGTCCATGACTTAAAGGTTGTAAATCTGACTTTTCTAATAAATAAATGAACCCCCCCCCTACAAATGGGGTTCCCAAAAAGTCTTCCTTGAGCTTGCCTAAATGCTCACTGCCAGGCTGGTGTTCTGCGTTTTAGCAGATTAAATGTATTGCCAGAGAGTGCCTGTATAGCCTCTGTGTACTCTCTCTTTAAGAACTGCCTGGAAGAAGATGTGCTTGTTTGCTGATCATTTGCTAGAGTAGTAATATATTGCAGTTTGTTCTAACCTGCCTTCTTTGCAGCAAGGACGGTTCCGTTTATCTCCACCAACTTGGCCCAGGACTGTCAGAATAGGCCAATCAGTCCTGTTGGGACTCTAAAATGGAGCCTGCCTACAGAGGCTTGGTGGGGTCAAAACTTGTAGGAATTGTAGTTTTTGCATTTTGACACCTAAAATAACCTGGAGGGGGAGCCCTTGTTGTGACTGTCAGACAGATCAGCCAACCAAACCTTTTGGATCTTGGGGAAATTTCCAAGCTTACTTGCAGCTAGTTTCAGTTCTGAGTTGGGAAGTGAAGAGATAACAGCTTGAATGATTCAAGCAGCAGTCACGGTGTAGATTTGCATGGGAGAACTGTGGAAAGGCCTGTGTTTTGGTCTGCATGCCTGCCTGCTGTACCGGAGAGAGAACTTGTGCCTTTTTCAGACTGAATCCGAACTTGGAGAGCAAAGTGAGCCACTGAATTGTGACCAGGCTCCTACCTGAAGAAGACCGAAGATTTGCTGAATGCAATCGGCCTGTCTGGACTTCCAACCACCTCTGAACTCCCAGATTGTGCAGACACTCTGTAATTGCAACCGGAGAGCCTTTTGCCTGGTACAGTGGAATTTCCTTACATGTGAATGTGTTGTGTGCTTACAGTGGGTCGTGATTTGGTTCCCCACTGTGGTTTGAATTGTGTTCTGCTTGCTGGAAGCTGCATTAGAATTTCCTTACATGTAAATGTGCTGTGTGCTGTTAGTAGGTCATGATTTCGTTCCCCACTGTGGTTTGAATTGTGTTCTGCATGCTGGAAGCCGCATCCAGCCCCATGGACTGAATCCAAAATCATCTCCATTGGGCCTGGGCCTTGCCACACTGGCCCAGCCTGACTACCTGCTGCACAGAGAAAGTCATCGACGAGAGACCTGCCTGGGGATCAGCCCCCTGCTCAATGCTTGAACAGGAACGATGCCTCAGTGATTTGTGTGGGCCCCGCTTCTCCGGGCACTCCAGCTCAACAACTTGCAGTTTCAATTTTGTCCTGCCTGTGTCCAGTATTGGATATTGTGAGTAAACATCAGGGTAGCTCCCTGCAACAACAGCTAAATCTAAAGTGTTGTCATCTGATTGTCTTGTTGCTTTTTCTTTTATGAACTGAGCCCTCTGGCTCCGGATTACAAGTAGTGTGTGTTGTGCATGTTGCTTTCTTCCATCACTGTTGCTGCTGCCCAGGTGCCCGAGGATGCACATGTGAGTGATGCTCAGGGGCAAAATACAGCGCCAGTTGAACATTGGGAGGCCAGCAAGGATGCTTCACCCTGGGGTGAGATACTGCAAGGGGTCTGAGAAATGAGGGCTACCGTTTCCCTACAAGCCCATTCCAGAGATACAATGGGCCCAAACCGCTCTCAGAGCGTGTCCACTATGGGGGTGGGGGTGCACTCCCAGGCGTCCCCTGTTGACAGCAGTTCAAAGATTGATGAATTGACTGTGGAAGTGAGGGAATTACTGAGGCATCTCTCCATGCTCACCACACGCCAGACAGAGGTTGAATCACGATTTTCTGTTGGTGGTACCCCCGCCTCAGCCCCCAATGTGATGCTTCAGCCACGCCAGACTCTAGAAAGCATACTCTGTCATAATTGTGGGAAGGAAGGGCATATGTAGAAAGAATGCCAGTCCCCAAAAGACTTAGATAAGGTTGTATACAGACTTCAAGAGGAGCTCCGGAAAGCAAAACCATGGCCGAAGGGTGCTGGAAACTACCGCAGTGAAGGCTCAGCTAATCCCAACTCCAACTTCTTTGTGGCTAAGTCGTCTGTACCGGCCCCTACTACTGTACCTCCAGACTGGTCCAAGATAGTGGGCCCTTCAATGGAGACTAACATGGCTATGAATGGTATTCCTACTCGGGCTGTGCTTGACAGTGGGTCACAAGTGACCATTGTATTTCAGGACTGGTATGACAAACACTTATCTGATGTGCCCTTACAATCCCTGGAAGGCCTACATGTGTGGGAGCTGAGCGACAAGTCTTATCCATATCTAGGGTATGCCCGCCTCTGGTTGACTTTTCCTGCAACTGTCACTGGTGTAGAGGAGCAAGTAGAGACACTGGCCCTAGTGTGTCCCCTCACCAGACTGTATGATGGGGTTCCCCTGTTAATTGGAACAAATGCCCACATGTTTGGGAGACTAGCACAGCTCTGCCATGAGAAACAAGGGCAACTGACTGGATGGGCCCTAATAATTCCAGCCTTAGTAAAAAGGGCTTATGACTGGCAACAGAAACCCGATGAAGTGGACCAAGATGAACCAGTGGGGATAGTGTGGAAAAAGGAACCTGACTCTTTGATATTGGCCCCCAACGCCCAGTGCACAATCCATGGAGAAGTCCACTTAAAGAGAAATGTAAAGAACAAAATATTAATGTTGAATGCACCAGGAGATGTAAAGCTGCCAGAGGGATTATTGGTCAAACCCATCATCTTGCCTGCTCGTGCCCATGCCTATGCACAGCGAGTGATGGTTCAAATTCAGAATGTGTCAGATCGGGAGATTCAGGTGAACAGAGGGTGCACCCTAGCTACAGTACACTGCACCGACACTGCCATATTGCCCAGCAACAAGTGCTCTGGCGAGAAGGAGAGAGTGACCCTGGACTTTTTGACTTTGGTGACTCCCCATTGCCAGCTGAATGGAAGGCTAGAATTAGCAAGAAACTCACTCAGAGGGACCAAGTGTTTTCATTAAAAGAATGGGACGTGGGGTGTGTCCAGGGTGCAGAGCATCACATATGCCTGCATGATGACCGGCCATTTTGAGAGAGATCCCGACGTCTCGCCGCAGCAGACATAGATGTGAGGAGACACCTGTAGGAAATGCTCACTGCTGGTGTGATACAAGAATCAAGGATCCCATATGCCTCTCCCATTGTGGTTGTGTGTAAGAAGAATGGGTCAGTAAGGATGTGTGTTTATTATCAAACCCTGAACCGGTGGACCATCCCCAATCAATACACCATGCCCCGTATGTACAAGATGCCCTGGATTGTTTAAATGGGAGCAAATGGTTTTCAGTATTGAATCTTCGCAGCAGATACTACCAGATCCCAATGGCCCTGGAGGACCATGAGAAAACAGCCTTCATCTGTCCTTTGGGGTTCTATGAATTCCTGAGAATGCCACAGGGGATTTCAGGTGCCCAGCCACCTTTCAGCAACTGATGGAATGTGCGGTTGGAGATATGAACTTGCTGGAATGTCTAGTGTTCCTAGACAATGTCACTGTGTTTGAGCGCACATTAGAGGAGCATGAGACCCGACTGTTTAAAGTCCTAGACCTAGACAAAGGACCACACACATTACCATCTCATACAGCGGTGTAAGACCACATTGGTGCAGCCTACTTCGGCAGCATCCTACCTCCTCTTAAAGTACCAGCTACCAAGGGAGACTGCACATCTTCAGTGATCATGTAGGCTTGGTGCCATCTGCTATCTTGCTCAACCCTGTGAAGTCCCCAAATTCCGGCACACACCAACTTGTCTTGTTCTGTCTGGTGATTCTCTAGGAGTCTGTTTTCCGGCTATGCCATCTACAAATAAAAACACTTTGCCATAGTCATAGCTTACTATTTTTCACAATAAGGCGTCAACATGAGGGCTAATACCTGGCTCCCTCTCTTCATCTTCCTATGGCTGGTGCCTTATGTAGTGTATCACCCAGGCCGAAATAACTCACAGGGGGAGTCGGACCCTTTGTCACAGTGCTATTTGTACAGCAATTCATCTCATAGCTTTTGTTGCACCCCTGCGCTCCCATACTTGCATCAGTCTGAGGTAGCTTCTGGGGTTGGGACCTGCACCTCCCTACCCATACAGGGTAAGCTCCCCTATATCCCCAGTAATAATCCCACTTGGTGCCACCTGGCAAGGGTTTTAGTAGCTGCATCCTTAGGACAGCACTGCGTAAATAGCAGGGCCCAGCACTCTCATTCTGTCATTCCAAGCAGTCGTGGAAGAATTAGAGCTTTCAAATTATCTCTGGCTGCCCAAAGAAAATTGTGTTTCTCCTCCTATTGTGCTCAGGCAATGTTGAACTTAACCCTGGTTCTTCAGATGCCTTGTCATCTCCGTCCGACCTTACAAGGCTTAAAGGAATGAGCTTTATGCACGTTAATATTTGCAGTCTCTTAAAAAAGCTTACATCAAGCCAAACCTGGGTCATTCATACCAAACCAGATGTGCTGGTAGTCTCGGAATCCTGGCTCAGATCTTCTACCCCTGACAGGGAGGTTAGCATACCTAACTATTGGCTGTTCAGAGCCGACAGGCAGACTAGGGGTGGAGGGGTAGCCATTTATGTCAAGGACAAATATACGGTCACTACCATTGACTCCTCCTCCTCTATTGCAGATGGCTTTGAATGTCTGTCCTTTAAGGTTGAAACATTCCGCTCAATGGCTATCAGAGTTATAGGGTGTTACAGGCCTCCATCTGCTGGGTCCCAGTTCCTGTCTCACCTATCGACTATTATGGGACATGAGACCCTCAAAGCTATTATTCTAGGGGATCTAGATTACGACTGGTTATCCAAGGCTTCCTTACCCCTCAGATCGTTCTGTGACTTTCTTGGGCTCACACAACTCATTGAAGAACCTATGCATCCTAACAAGAAAACCCCCCAGGAATAGCACCCTATTGGATGTCTTTCTTACAAGCAAGCCACAGTCCTTTTCCTACGCTGGAATATTTTTCTCGGATGTCAGCGATGACTGCTTCATCGCCAGTATAAGATCTGACTCCAATCCCCCCTCCACATCTAAGTTCTCCACCAGAAGGTCCAGGCGCAACTTTGACCCATTTGCCTACATCGATGAGCTAAAATCGTCTGTACACTGGCAGAACTTTTACCTAGCCAAATCGGTCAGTATGGCACATGACATTTTTCATGAAATAGTGTCTTGTGCCATAAATCATGCTCCCTTGGTAAAAGTCTGCGTAAAGACCAGAATTTGCCGTTGGTTCTCTGCTGAACTCAAGGCTGCATTACTAGCGAGAGATAAACTCTGGAAAAAAGCCCTCAAATCAAAAACCGCTGAGAACTGGTGCCACTTCAGGAAGGCTAGGAACTCCTGCACCAAACTGGTTAGAGTGGCTAAGGTCAACTTCTACCGTTTTGAGCTTGATTCTGCCTCAAGGTGCCCAGCTAAATTCTGGTCCACAATCAAAGAGCTGTCTGGTCATACAGCTGGAAATATACTTCCCTCAAAAATCATCTCTGACAATGTTACTATCAACAATAGCAAGGAGATTCTCCAGACCTTCAACAACCACTTTGCTATGGCAGGCCTAGCATTCGACAATTCACCAGCATCCGTGTTACATTCTCAGGTTAGTGCACAGATTTCTGAACCTAGCACCACTAATGCGGTCTTCTCATTCTTTCCTGCTTTCTTTGAAAGAGGTCGAAGACCTCCTTTTACAGTTGGACACCAAAAAAAACGCTGGTGCCGACTCTCTCGACCCCTACTTCTTAAAGATTGCATACCACGTCCTAGCTGTACCAATCACACACCTATTTAACTTGTCCTTGTCCCAGGGGACTCTTCCACACCTGTGGAAAGTTGCTCACATCATTCCTCTGTTTAAATCAGGGGATCCCTGCGACCTAAATAATTACAGGTCGATATCTCTCCTACCAATATTATCTAAACTGCTGGAAAAAATTGTGACTGCTCACTTGAGAACCTACCTAGATAACAAGAACCTTCTAAACCCTATGCAGTCTGGTTTCAGAGCCAAGCATGGAACAGCCTCCCTGAAGAGGTCGTGGAGTCAAGAACAGTGGGGGAATTCAAGAATGCATGGGACAGACATAAGGCAGTCCTAGTGGGGGGTAGGAGGAAGTAAGCTGTTGGTTAACTAGGATCTGCAGCTTATCTGTTAGATAGGAAAATGGGCAGACTAGGTGGGCAAAACGGTCCTTATCTGCCGTCAAATTCTATGTTTCTATGTTTCTATGTAAGCACAGTACCATTACAGCTCTGGCCAAAGTGACTGATGACTGGCAACGAGAGCTGGAAAACAAAAAATTTGTATGTGTCATGTTCCTGGACCTTAGCAAGGCCTTCAACACTGTCAACCACTGCCTGCTACTTTCCACCCTAAAGGTGATAGATCTGGACCTGACCTCTCTGTGCTGGTTCAATAATTACCTTACAAATAGGCTTCAGCAGGTCAAGGCCGAATGGGAGCTTTCTCCACTCAAACCACTAAAAAGAGGTGTTCCACAAGGATGCCACCTGGGGCTTCTATTGTTTGCCATTTATACAAACAATATTGATGTTGGCATCAAGGAGGCCAATGTTCACCTTTTCGTTGATGATACACTGTTGTACCTAAGTTGCCCAACTCTGGAAGCCACATGTGGAGATTTACAAACAGAATTCAACTTGTTGCAGAATCAGCTCCTGAATAAAAAAACTCTTACTCAATGCCAAAAAACCAAAAGCTATGTTGTTCTCTCCGGCTACTCACTCAGCGAACCCTGCCATCTCTGGCTCCTTACCGCCCATAAACACTTTACTAGGAGACAGGTTGGAATTTGTTATGAAATTCAAGTACCTAGGGGTCTGGCTAGACCACAGACTCTCCTTTGTGGAGCATGTCGAGGATCTGCTGAAAAAGTGGAGGCAGAGGTTTGGTCTCTTCTTTAGAATAAACCGCCTCCTGACCAAAGATGCCAAGATGCAGTTAGTTCAGTCCACTTTTTTATTCCTAATTGATTATGCTGATTTCATTTATAGTCAGTGTAATGCCTCCTGTCTTACTAAACTGGACACCCTATACCACAGAGCCTTGAGATTCGTAACTGGCGTACCTATCACCATCCACCACTGCTCCTTATACGCAGCTGTGGGGTGGACCTCCCTTCAGTACAGAAGGAATAGAAATGTGGCTCTCTGGACTTACAGAGCTATTACCAACAAATTACCCCAATACATTTCCGACTGCTTTCCATTATACGTGGTAGGCAACTATGCACTGAGAAGTATTCACTGCTTCTGCTGAAGGTACCGAGGGCCAATACACGCTTTGGGAGAGTGGCCATAGACTTTTGTGTTGCCCTCACTCTGGATCAAACTACAGAAATCTATGAAACTGAGTCTCCCTGTTAGTCTTACCACCTTCAAGACCTTATATGCCAAGGCTGTTAAGGAGCTATGCAGCTGTTTCCAGCACGCTTAGCGTGCTAGGGTGCCTACTGCTTACCTGCCCACTACATCTCCACCTAACCCAGCCCCTTGATTGTCTCCATCCATACCCCCCTTTTTTCTGCTAATCCACTACATTTCTTACCCTCAGACTCCTAACATATATGTCCCCAGCCCATCTACCGTAGCACCCCTCCCAGAACAGCTGCAGTCATGTACCCCTCCCCTCCATATCTGCTCCTTAAGTTTGTATATGTCCTGACCAATGATATGTCGTGCTGTTTGAAAATGTTTTAATATGTTGGCTGTTTCAGAATGTTTTAATTCCCCTTCTCATACCATTCTCCCTAACCTTGTTAACCCTATAGCTGAAATACTTGTTATTGCTCTGTGTATTTTTTTTTCTATTTCTGTATAATTATGTCTATTTATTATCTGTACATAAAAGTGTTATTCTTGACCTTATGTAACATAGAAACTTAGAATTTGATGGCAGATAAGGATCGCTTGGCCCACCCAGTCTGCCCAATTGCCAAAGTGTCTGCCAAAGTGTAATGCAGATCCACCTTGTAAATGAGCCTACTCAATGGTGTTCGCCTGGATAAATAAAGACTTTGATTGATTGATTGGAAGACTTCGGCTTCAAGCTATCCATTGACAAGTGCCAGTTTTTTCAAACCTCCGTGAAGTATGTAGGGCACATAGTGTCTACAGAGGGGATACAGACTGTTCCTAGTAAGGTTGAATTACTGACTACTTGGCCCCAGCCCTATAATTTGAAAGAATTACAATGTTTCCTGGGGTTCTGTGGCTACTACTGCAGATTCATAAAAAACTATTCAAAGGTGATTCACCTGCTCTTGAATCTTACCCAGGGTTACCCTCCTACCAATCATAAATATAAAAAAGAGTCAGTCAAAGAACCAGAGAATGTGTACTTCTGCACAGGTGAACTTTTTGGGCACCACTGGACACCCAAATGTGAAGCAGCCTTTCACAAAGTCATATATCAGCTCACCCATGCCCCCATCCTCGCCTATGCTGACCCCATCAAGCTCTGTGTGCTGCATACGGATGCCAGTCTGTAGGGTCTAGAAGCAGTGCTGTATCAAGCCCATGAGGATAGCTTGAGACCAGTGGCTTTGCCATTAGGAGCTTAACCCCATCAGAGCGAAACTACCCTGTGCACAAGCTGGAGTTCCTTGCACTAAAATAGTCCATCGTCGATCAGTTTCATGAATACCTCTATGGGGCAAAGATATTGGTGAAGACCGACAATAACCCATTAACCTATGTACAGACTTCAGCTGAGTTAGATGCTGCTGGGGACCGGTGACTTTCCACCTTATCAACCTGTGATTATGCTGTTGAATACAGGCCAGGACTGAACCATATTGATGCTGACACCTTGTCATGAAGGCCAGTTTCCAAGAGTGACTGGGTCAGGCTGTCTGAAACTGACATCTGAGCCTTGTGCCAAAAATTTGACCGAGATGAACAGATGTCTGCAGACACAGTGGACTGTTTAGTAGATTGCTTGGGCCCTCCTGATACCTGCATACCAGCTGCCTATTGACACTTTTCTGCTCTAGACATTAGTGCACCACCTCAATTTGACAATGACAGCATTCAGTGGGCTCAATCCCAAGATCCTATGATTCAGCCTGCACTTCATGCTCTGCGTTCGGGAAAAGATGTGTCCAAGTTGCATTCCCCTGACTTGCGAACAGTTCTGTTGTTTAAAGAAGGCCTCAGGTTGAAGCTAATCTATCAGTTGTTGTACAGAGAGACAGTAGATCATAGGGGTCAAGTAGATAGACAGCAATTGGTCCTGCCCACGACCTTTAAAGATTTGGTACTGAGGTCCCTCCACAATCACATGGGCACCTTGGTATTGACAGAACTCTCGACTTGCTACGATCTCAGTTCTACTGGTCCAAGATGGGGGCTGATGTTGAGCACCATGTAAAGACCTGCAGTCATTGTCTGAAAAGGAAAGCCCTGCCTCAGAGAGCTGCTCCCCTTGTCAATATTACGACCAGCACCCCCATGGAACTGGTCTGCATAGACTTTTTGTGTTTAGAACCTGATGCAGAATATTGGCAATATGTTAGTGGTTACAGATAATTTCACACGGTATGCGCAAGCTTTTCCAACTAAAGATCAAAAGGCCTCTACCATGGCCAAGGTACCAGTGGAAAATGTCTTCATCCCCTATGGTGCCTCTCAGCGGATCCACTCTGACCAAGGCAGAGATTTTGAAAGTCAGCTAATCAAAGAAGTGCTCTCTCTGTGGGGAAGGGGTGCAGAAGTCAAGAACCACCCCTTATCACCCACAGGGGGACCCTCAACCCGAACGTTTTAACCGCACCCTTCTAGGCATGCTGGGCACCCTCCATCCCACGGACAAGCCTAAGTGGAGTCAGCAGATTAGCACCTTGGTCTACGCATATAATTGCACAAAAAATAATGCTACTGGGTTCTCCCCCTACCATCTCATGTTCGGGATGGAGGCCCAACTGCCTGTTGATGTCTGCTTTGGGGTCTCTCTAGATGGGGTCCAAACCGAAAATTACCTAAAGTATGTACAGAAACTGAGAGCTCAATTGAACCATGCCTATCAACTGGCCCAGACAATAGTCGCTGAAAGAAATTTTGCCAACAAAGAGAGGCATGATAAAAAAGTAAAGGCTCAAGAGCTTCGGCCTGGAGACTGTGTGTTGTTAAGCAATTTGAGACTGTATGGCAAACACAAATTTGCTGATAGGTGGCACCATCTTCCCCATGTAGAAGTTGGAAAGTTAAATGATTTACCAGTGTACAAGGTGTGCCCAGAGAATAACTCCAAAGCTGTCAAGACCATGCACCGTAACCACTTGCTACATATTGGTCAAGTCATAATTGAGGCTGAACCATCAAGAGATTGATTCCCCTGGGCTAGTGACTCATGCTGCTGTAAGAAAGAGACAGAGTCAACCTACCACAGTAGTTACAGATTTAAGGTTTCCCCCGCAGCAGGCCCAGAATGATAGTGACTGTCAGTCCACCTCTGACTAGCATGAGTGTGACAATGCCTATTACCCCCTCCTATGAATTGAGTCAGCTGTTTCAAGGTAACCCTATGACTAATTGTGGGGATGAAGCTGGGCCTTCTGGACTGCCTAACAGCCCAGCTTCGTCCTTGGAGCCAATGCTCCCTGAAAGTGAAGTGCGAAGTATTATGTCTGAGGTTGCGGACTCTCTGTGTTTTGTGGAACTGTGTGACTTGCCTGAAGAAGGGACTGATTGTCTGAGTCTCTCTGGTGACACACCAGAACTTGAAGAACAACGTGAGAGTGTTGACAGCTCTCCTTCAGTGCCGCAAAGTCTAACTGTGCCAGAGCCTCCTCAAAATGAGCAACCTGGGCCTCCATCAGAAAATAATGAGCAAAGTGTTGTGGAAACAGAGCCTACAGAGCAAGTAGCTGACAGTGCTCCAAGTTTGGACATTCCCATCTATGCAGAGGCACCCCTCACAAGTGACGAAAGCTCCAAAGTTAGCGCTGAAAGTACAGAGACTGTGGCCGCTCCCCCCAGAAAGCCAAGCTGTCAAGCCAGTGCTACGCTTTAGTTATGATTCCTCTGGGAGGCCAGTGGATTTGCCTCTCAATGTGGTCACAAAGGGGTTTATGTTTTGCCAAGCTCACTGCCCAAATTGAGCTTGATGGCCAACTCCAGGTTACTTGTTCTTCCCTCTCACCATGGTGCTCCTGCCCCATCCAGCCCCAAGTTAGCTGACAGGAAGGGCCCTCTTTCATTGTTTAATGTACAAGAAGTTATTAAATGAATCAGTATTACCTGTATGAAACATGCATAAGTATTGTCAATATGGATGTAGTAATGTGAAGTATATTGAAATGTATATAGTAATGTAACAAGCTAATGATATATATGTCTCGTTTATATCACATTTTTGATATTGTGATGGTACAGACTTGACGCGGACGCCAAGTTTTCTCCAGGCAGGGAAGAGTGTAACCCCACTACAAATGGGGGGGGTTCCTGAAAAGTCTTCCTTGAGCTTGCCTAAATGCTCACTGCCAGGCTGGTGTTCTGCATTTTAGCATATTAAATGTATTGTCAGAGAGTGCCTGTATATCCTCTGTGTACTGGCTCTTTAACAGCTGTCTGGATTGCAGTCTTAATTAATCTAAAAGGGAGCTCTGTTAGAAGATGTGCTTGTTTGCTGATCATTTGTTAGAGTAGTAATAATGTTGCAGTTTGTTCTAACCTGCCTTCTTTGCAGCAAGGACTGTTCTGTTTATCTCCACCAACTTGGCCCAGGACTGTCAGAATGGGCCAATCAGTACTGTTGGGACTCTAAAATGGAGCCTGCCTACAGGAGCTTGGTGGGGTCAAAACTTGTAGGAACTGTAGTTTTTGCATTTTGGCACCTAAAATGACCTGGAGGGGGAACCCTTGTTGTAACTGACAGACAGATCAGCCAACCGAACCTTTTGGATCTTGGGGAAATTCCCAAGCTGCTTGCAGATAGTTTCAGTTCTGAGTTGGGAAGTGAAGAGATAACAGCTGGAATGATTCAAACAGCAACTCCAGCATAGATTCACGTGGGAGAACTGTGAAAAGGCCTGAGTTTTGGCCTGCATGCCAGCCTGCTGTCCTGGAGAGGGAACTTGTGCCTTTTTCGAGCTGAATCCAAACTTGGAGAGCAAAGTGAGCCACTGAATTGTGACCAGGCTCCTACCTGAAGAAGACCAAAGATTTGCTGAATGCGATCGGCCTGTCTGGATTTCCAGCCACCTCTGAACTCCCAGATTGTGCAGAGACTCTGTAATTATGACCGGATGCATAACTGTTTGATTAATATAGCCTTTAAGCCCATCAACCTGATTACACCTCCTCCTTGTTCAAGCCCCCTGAATAAATCAGATCTGACTTTTTTACTGCATTTAACCTGACTGTGGTTCCAGTTTGTGCCAAGAGTACTGTACTGTTGCTATTTACTGTGAATAACCTTGTTTTACTGGGGGTCCTCAGGATCAAGCCAGAGGAACCAGCCCTAGTGGTAAGTGCAAACAGTGTGGGTACTGGAATGGTGTACAAGGGGTACTGTGAAAGTGATTATCGTGTATTGCTCAGGCCACTAGAAGGGAAAGAGGGGGGTTACAGTGTCTCAGAGGGCTGTGCCCAGGTTAGTTTGACCACTGCCAACCCTGACCTCTGGGTGGAGGCACCCGTTTAAGAACTCAGGCCCCTTAACCTGTTACTAGTCGTGCAGGTAGGGATAGTAGTCCTTGGGATTGCACCACCTAGGGGTTACATAAGTAAATAAGAAATGCTGGTGGCTTTCTAGTAAATGGCCACACTTGCTGAAGCACCAGCTTCAGATATTTAGGCATCTGGCTTGACCCACACCTTGATTACGCCACCCATATTGACTCCATACACAAGAAACTTCTCCCTAAACTTGGCGCTCTATATGGGAACAAAAGCTGCCTCCCTTCTCCTGCCTGGAATGCTATTGTCCAAAAAATGATACTCCCAGTACTCGACTACGGCAATATAGTCTACAATACTTCTCCCTCTTCCACCTTGGCCAGCCTTGACACCCTGTTCCACTCTTTTTGTCGCTTTATCCTCGACTGCCCACACACAACCCACAACTGCATCTTATATAGCTCCCTAGCCCTGCCGTCCCTCCAAGACTGCAGAGTAACCCATAGTGCGAGGTTTGCTGCAAAATTCTGGTCCCACTCCCTACCCCCTACCCCCCTACCTAGCCTCCACCCTCTCTCAACAACTCTCCCACTTACTCCCTCAGACTCACTGACTCCAGGCTCCTCCTCATCCCCTTTATGTGCACAGCCAAAGGGCAGGATGCTTTCAAATACTGTATCCCACAGTTGTGGAACACCCTGCCAGCTGACATAAGACACTCTCCCAACACCAACCATCGCAACCTCTTACTCAGCACCCACTTCTCCTCCAAATGTTCTTGCTATAGCTAAAGCCAAATTAGTATTGAAATGTGCTCTGTGCAGATGTACGTATCTATCTATATTGTATCGTGTATTCAATTTTTCCCACTGTCTGTATGTAACTGCAATTATCTGTATGGCTGCTAGCCAACCCACCGCCTATACTAACTATGTAACTAGTGTTTGTTCTATTGTCTTGGGTCTTGACCCCCAGGTCGCATCTGGAATCGAGCAACACTGCTCAGTATGCCTTCCTGGTTAAACTCGTAAATAAATAAATAAATATATACATTCACACATGCCCACATAATGCAAAGCATCATGGGCTGCATATGCAAACCACCACAGAATGTTATGCTGGTCCAACTTTAAGCAGAATTGCATGGTGCCAAAAGGCTTCTCACACAGTTTGCAAAGGATGCTAACAGAAAACATAGACACGTGTTTCATCCTACCAGGATAAGCCGTTACAGCAGACAACTGCTCAGCCAATATTGGTACCCGAAACGAAACATGACACACCTCCTAAAGACACCCAGCAAAGTGCACATCAAGTGCCATATCCGAGCAAAACAGCTGAAGCTCTAGGTCAACCCATACAGAGAGCGGAAGAGCAGAAAATGCCACCACCGGAACAACCCTTAACCAAGAGGAAGAAAACATGAGAGAAGACTTACTGGACCTAATTGACATGGATAAATATCAAAATACATCAAAGGGAAAGACTGCAAAAATTACGCTGACATACACAGTTAGGGAACAAATAAAACAGATAAACAAAGTTATTGGAACCATCCAGAGGATCCATACGATGTCACTGAAATAAACAGAATACATTATTGTGCAGCGAGACTAATAACAAATAGAGCAATGCCAAAAAAGCAAGGAATGAAGAACAAAGAGAGAGGGAAATTCAGCATACCACCATGGAAAAAGTGGATAGAAGGGACAATTATGGAATTAAGATCAGAAGTATCACTGCTGGAGGAGTTTAGAAAAGGTAATAGATCAATGAAAGTCATCAGGAAAGTGGATGAAATCAAACAAAAATGCTGTATTAAAACAGATCAGGACCTAAATTTTACCATCTCAAATAACAAGCTTAAGATTTCTGCTCAAGCCGAGAAGCTCAGAAGATACGTAGAAATGAATAATGAAAAAATGCAAAATAGATGGTTTAGAGAAGACCAGAAGAAATTCTATAGGGAGCTGGGAAAGAAAACAGCCATTATAAAAACTCCACCAGTAAAGAAAGAAATTGAGGAATTCTGGAGAAGTATTTATGAAGATCCAGTTGAACATAATAGGGATGCAAAGTGGATACAGGAAATAAAAGACAGCATTAGAAATGGTACTACTAGAGATATGAAGTGGCCTGACGTAACAGCTAAGGAGATAGACATGAAGATAAGGAAGGCCTCCAACTGGAAAACCCTAGGTCCAGATGCAGTACCCAACTTCTGGTTGAAAGTATTAACATCTTTGCACCAAGATTAAGCTACCTCAAAAAACTATTTATATGCACACCCTGACTTAACACCTAGATGGTTATAGACAGGGAATACCACACTTCTTATTAAATCTGAACCTGCCAGTCTCCCCAAGAACTATCGCCCAATAACCTGTTTACCAACAACATATAAACTATATACTGGAATCGATGCAGATAGAGTCTACAATCATTTAGACTGCAATAAACACATGGCAATAGAACAAAAAGGTAATAAAAGAAAATCATATGGCACAAAGGACCATCTCTTGTTGAACAAAGCCATTATGGAGAGCTGCAAAAAATGCCGAAACCTTAGTGTAGCATGGATCGACTACAAAAAAGCATTTGACAGTATCCACACTCCTGGATCACTGAGCTTACGGATCTACAGGATACACCCTACACTGATAAACTTCATCACAACAATGACAAAGTGGCAAACCACCCTGCAATTAAATCATGAGAAAGGTCAAATCACCATCCCAAATATAAGTATCCAATGAGGATATTTCAGGGTGACTCTTTGTCACCGCTTCTGTTTGCCTTGCCCCTCAATCCTTGGAGTAACCTAATCAACAACCTAGGCTATGGATACAGCTTGAATCCCAGAAACAAAAATAATCAACAGCTAACATCTCACCTTCTATTTGTAGATGACCTAAAACTTTACAGTTCATCTGATAAACATTTGAAAGAACAACTACAAATTTTTAAGACCTTTTCTGATGACATACGGATGACGTTTGGCCTAGACAAATGTGCCAAAGCAACATTTGTAGCAGGAAAGTTAGCTCGTAAAGAAAACTTGAATCTGGCGGAGGTCTGTGACATAAAAGAACTTGAGCAAGAGGGAATGTATAAATATCTGGGAATAGATGAAGGAGCAACAGCACAACATGAGCAAATGAGAGTAAAAGTAAGCAAGGAATATTTTAGAAGGTTAAAGCTAATTTTGAAAAGTGCCTTGACAACATGAAATAAAGTGCAAGCTATAAATCAACTCGCCCTTTCAGTGATATCATACAGCTTTGGTGTGATAGACTGGCCACAGAAAGTGTTGAACCAGCTAGATATAAAAACAAGAAAAATGTTTCATGCTCACCAATTAATATACAAAAATCAGTGCATGCCAAGATTATACATCCCAGGGCAGAAGGAGGCATGGGCCTCATTGAGATTGATTACACATATAGATCCACAATAGTGGGATTGCATACATACATACTGACATCCTTGGACCCAAATATAGCCAAGGTCTTACATCATGAAGAAAATAAGCCCAAAATGACTTCACTCATCAAATTAGGAGAACCCTTCAGAAGGGTAGCAGAGATTGATGTCAATCCAAAAGAAGATAAGGAATTGTCAGCAACAGAAAATGCAAAGAATCAGAAAAAGGAGTATAAGGATAAAGACCAACAGAAAAGAAAAAATTGGAAAGTCCATAATTATAGTGGAAAATACAGGGAGCTACTGGAGCAACCACAGGTCGATCAAGCTCTGACCCATGAGTGGTTAAAAAGAGGTGAATTTAGGCCACGAGATGAGAGACTAATAATGGCAGCCCAAGATAGTGGGCTACGCACAAGGTGGTTCACAAAATCCATTGAAAAAACAGGAGAAACAGACAAGTGCAGGTTCTGTAGTACAGAATTAGAAATGGTTGCACATCTTGTGGCTGGATGTGAAGTACTCATGGCAGAAGGCCTGTATACTGAAAGACACAACAATGTAGCAAGATTGATCCACTGGAAACTGTGCAAACACTATAACATACAGGTAGCAGAGAGACACTGGAAACATGAACCTCAAAGAATCACAGAGAATGAAGAAGTAATAATCACATGGGATCACCCAATACCAACAGCCAAGAAAGTGGAAGCAAGAAAACCTGATATTGTAATACAAGAAAAGAGAACAAAGGTAGCATTACTGATTGAAATAGCCACCCCATGTGACTACAGTGTGCTGCGTACAGAGAGACACAAAATCATGAAATACCAAGATATGCAGTCAGAAACTAAACTGATGTGGAATAAGGACACACAGATTGTTCCAGTAGTGCTTGGAGCAATGGGACTAATCAAAAAGAACTTTCAGGCGATTTAAATATGCTACCAATACTTGTGACACCTTATGAACTTCAAAAGGAAGCTATTTTGGGGACGTTGCGTGTGCTGAGAAGAGCGCTCTCAGCAAACATCAAAGATTAATACAGGACTAATTTCTTGAGTTTTGAATATGCCCTGGCTAAAGAATGGGGTCCATTCTTGCCACGGTATTAAAAATCCCTAAACATTTGGAGACACTAACCCCGAGAGGGACTCATTAGTATGCCTCATCTGTTTGACACCCCAGTGGAATGGGCCAGCTACCCTAAGACAGTGTGCCTTGGATATGTTGTGGTGAACCCATTAAAATAAAAAACTATTAAAAGACAAATAACCTCTGTGTGCAAACAGTGAGGCAATGGTTACCCCAAAGGGCATTTGGCTGGGAAGCCAAGTTTCAAGAAAATACAAAATCACACATGCCCACACAATGCAAAGCATCATGGTCTGCATATGCAAATCACCACAGAATGTTATGCTGGTCCAACTTTAAGCAGAATTGCGTGGTGCCAAAAGGCCTCTCACACAGTTTGCAAAGGATGCTAACAGAAAACATAGACACGTGTTTCGTCCTACCAGGACTCATCAGTATGCCTCATCTGTTTGACACCCCAGTGGAATGGACCAGCTACCCTAAGACAGTGTGCCTTGGTTATGTTGTGGTGAACCCATTAAAATATGTATATATGGAATATATATATATGTATATAGGGGATATGACATGGCCTGACTGAAGATATCATATTTATCTTCACGAGAGGCCAGTGATATCATGATATGACTGGCCTCGAGTGAAGATAAATATGATATCTTCAGTCGGGCCATGTCATATTCTGTTTATACAATGTTTACTTTGCCCCCCCAATACAACTCACCACATGCCCCTCTCAATGCAATGGGTGATATTAAGGTGATGGCCCTAGCAATACAACCCCACTTACAGAAAAGCTGGCAAAACAGCAGATGTCATTTATTGTTTAAAAAATAACTGGTGGATCCTGCTATTTATGGTTAGTTTTAAAAAGTCTTATCTGGTTCATCCTGCCATGCCCTCCCCCCCAACAGAGGTCCACATGCCCCCAACATAACAGATTACATAGAGTTTTCAAATATCTGGTTGATCCTGTCAATTTAAATTACTAAAATATCTGGTTGATTCTGGTATTATTTTGGTGAAAAGTGATTTTTTAAATGGTTATCTGGTTGATCCTGCCACTCTGAGTACTTTCACTTTCCCTACAATTGTAGCGTGACCGAGAGCTATGCACACTGACGATTTGTATATTGCCAAATCTTTTGTAGGAGGTGCCACAACAGACGCTCGCGCTTCATTTTACTGTTGAAAGCCATTGTCTGTCACTGCTGCACTCTATGTACAGTTCAAAGCTTTTTTACAACGAAATACACATAATTAACAGAGAAATGACGGCGTATTCTGAGTTACTGACCCAGGGGCACCTCCTACAAAAGATTTGGCAATATACAAATCGTCATTGTGCATAGCGCTCAGTCATGCTACAATTGTAGGGAAAGTGAAAGTGCTCTGAGTGGCAGGATCAACCAGATAAGTTTCGATATGACGTATAGGAACGTGGAGATAACATATGACGTATAGGAACATGAAGATAACAATGTTATCTTCACTGGCCATGTGAGATATCATGTTTTATACTGTCATTTATCTAACAACATACATTGTATAAATATATATATATATAGAATGAAGTGCAACTTAAAAAATATTTTTTTGTTCCTCCTAAATACCCCCCTTCCCCCTTCTTTTCCCTTCATAAATATGCTTTCTACAGGTGTGCTCACTCACAAATACCACTGTATATGAACTGTGGAATGAAAACGCAGTCATTTAAGAGGGTATCACCATAAGAAGCAGGTATGTTCCCCTTGCACTAAAACTATATATTTACCAGGTTTTTGAAGATTTACAAAAATGCTATTGAAAACATTTGGATGTGAGGAAAATACTGACTGTCATTTCTTTTGTTTTAACAATAGCCCCAATGTGTTCTGATGAAGGGACAAATTAGCCCTGAAACATAGATTAACACTAGGTGGGAGCAACTGAATGTGAAAAGCAGACAAAAACTGAGAGAGGAACTGATCTTTTGTATGTACAGGAAGTGTGGGTTGAAGTACTCTTAATAAGTTTAAATTTGTTCATGGTTCTGTTTTTTCTGGGACACTCTCCACCTTGGATTCAAGTCACAGATATATAAAAGGGAACCATGGGAAACTTTAACAGATGCAAAAAAACACCAGTCTCCGATCCTGCCTCTGTTGCAGCTTATTTCAGTAAGTTTTTAATCACATGAGCTCTGGCTCATCTCCCATCCCTCCATCTCCACCCTCCTCTCCATGCATCCCTGGGTTCCATTGTCCCTCTGTCTGTATGTAGCCTTGATGGTTTGGACACTGCACTCCCCCCATCTCTCAGCTCCAGCCATTACCTCCCCACAGCGTACCTCCTCATCCTCCTCATCCTCCCCATCACCCTCTTCCTCTTTCCAGCCGTCTTGAATGATTGCTGAAATGCTCTCTTCCACAAAAAATGAGATCCCTCCACCCCGGCAACTTCCGTCCTATCTCCATCCTCCCCTCTCTCTCTCAAAGCTGCAAAAGAAACTGGTCTTTTCCAGACTTTTCAACTTCCTCTAGTCCTCTTTTCCTTCTAGTCTGTTTTTCAGAAGCACCATTCCACTGTCTCCTCCTTGCTACATGTCACTGACTCCATCCTCTCTGGGCTAGATCAGGGGGCACATCACAGCTGCCATTTTCATTGATCTGGCCACAGCCTTTGATTGAGTGGCCCATCCACTCCTCGTCCTGGATAAGCTGAGTTCTGCTGGCCTCTGAGTCCTTGCTGCTGAATTGTTCCATTCCTTCCTAGCAGGCAGCCAGCACCAGCAGTCGGTACAGATAGGAGGCACTCTGTCCTGTCCTTTCCCCTCCACTCCTAATCCAGGCTGAGATCCCACAGAGTCCAGCCCTTTTTTCCATTTTCTTCATAGATACATAGATACATAGACAGTGGCAGCAGATAAGGGCCTATGGCCCACCCAATCTGCCCATTTGAGCTTGTAAGTTCAGTTTGTTTTCCTAGAAGTCCGTTTCCCCTTACCCCTGACCTCTAGAATTCCTTTATGTCTATCCCATGCATTCTTAAATCCCGTGATTGTTTCAGCCGCCACCACTTCCTCTGGCAGGGTGTTCACTTATCCACCACCGTTCTGTGAAGAAATTCTTTCTCATGTTTCCTCTGAATCGTCCTCCTCCAACTTCATCCCATGCCCTCTAGTCCTGGAACATCTTTTCGCTAAAAATAGTGTTTTCCTGCACCCTGTTCCTCCCTGTAAGATACTTGTATGTCTCTATCATATCCCCTCTCTCCCTCCTCTCCTCCAGGGAGTACATGTTCAGTTCCTTCAACCTGTCTTCATAGGACTTGTGATGCAATCCATCCACCATCTTTGTTGCCCTCCTCTGAACCTTCTCTACCCTGTCTATGTCCTTACGTAGGTATGGTCTCCAGAACTGTACACTGTACTCCAGGTGGGGCCTCACTAGTGTCTTGTATAGTGGAATTATGACCTCCCTTTTCCTGTTGGTGATGCCCCTGTCTATACATCCCAGCATCCTATTTGCTTTACCTGATGCCTTGTCACACTGTTTCCCTACCCTGAGGTCATCAGAGATGACAACCCCAAGATCTCTTTCCTGCTTGGTGCATGCTATATCCTCACCCCCCAACTGATATATTGTTCCAGGGTTTTTGTGCCCCATATGCATTATCTTGCACTTCTTTGCATTGAATTTCAGCTGCCAAACCCTTGACCATTCTTCAAGTTTCTGCAGGTCCCTTCTTATTCTCTACACCCTCTGGTGTGTCTACTCTGTTACAGTGCTTTGTGTCATCAGCGAACAGTGAAATTCTGCCTTCTAGATCCTGTGCAATGTCACTGATGAAGATGTTGAATAAGACCGGTCCCAGCACTGATCCCTGTGGTACCCACTGGTCACTCTTCCCTCTGTGGAGTGACAGCCATTTACCACCACCCTCTGGGTCCTGCCACCCAGCCAGTTACCTACCCACCACACTACTGTCCTGCCCACACCCATATTCCCCAGTTTGTGTAATAGTCTTCTATGTGGCACAGTGTCAAAGGCCTTGCTGAAGTCCAGATAGGCCATGTCCACTGCCCTCCCCTGATCCACCTCCCTAGTCACCCAGTCAAAAAATTCAATGAGGTTGGTCTAACATGACCTCCCCCTGGTGAAACCATGCTGCCTTGGGTCCTGTAGTCCATTGACAACCAGATGTTCCACCAATCTCTCCTTCAGTAGTGCTTCCATGATCTTTCCCACTACCGAGGTGAGGCTGACTGGTCTGTAATTCCCTGCTTCCTCTTTGTTCCCACTTTTGTATAAGGGACTACATCTGCTGTCCTCCAGTCTTTGGGTACCTCCCTGTTTCCAGTGATTGGCTAAACAGGATAGCCAGAGGTTCAGCCACCACCTCTCTTAGTTCTTTAAGGACCCTGGGTGCACCCATCTGGCCCCATTGCTTTGTCAACTCTTAGTACTTCAGTTCCTTCAGGACCCTTCTCGTGTCAAGGGACTTGTGTCCATTTCTGTACCATTCTCACCCTTGTACTCCCTTCAGACCCATTACCCCCTCTTCCTCAGTAAAGACTGAGCAGGAATACCTGTTCAATATGTCAGCTTTACTGTTGTCATCCTCCACGCGACTCCCATCCTCCCCCTTCAGTCTCACTATCCCTCCCTTTGTCTTTCTTTTTTCGCTTATGTACCTGTAAAAGGTTTTGTCCCCTTTAACCACTGATTTTGCAATGTGTTCTTCTGTCTGAGCTTTGGCTTCCCTTACTGACTTCCCTACCTCCTTTGTTTCTCCTGGTACTTCTCCCTATCCCCTTCTGCCTGTGTCTTTTTGTATTGCCTGAATGCAATCTTTTGGCTTTCACTTTCCTTGCTACCTCTTTGGAAAACCATAATGGTCTCCTCTTCCTTTTCTCTTGCTAACCTGCTTAATGCATAATTCTGTTGTTCTTATAATCCCCATTTTAAATACTGCCACTGTCCTCAACCCTGATTCCTGTCCCATTCCCTTAATGCCTCTTTTAAGTATCTCCCCATTTTCCCAAAGTCTGCCCCCTAAAATACAGGATCAGTGTTTTTGTGTGGTTTGGTTCTGCTCTTTCTGTGATTTCAAACCACAATGACTGGTGGTCACTGTTACCCAGGTGCTCCCCCACTGTTACCCCCATCACACTGTCCCTGTTTGTGAGCACAAGGTCCAGTATTGCCTTCTGCCGAGTTGGTTCCATGACCAGTTGCTTGAGGAAGGCACCCTGAAGGGAGTCTAGGATAAATCTGCTCCTAGTTGATGCTGCTGCTGGGATGCTCCAGTCCACGTCTGGAATATTGAAGTCTCCAACCAGTACTACCTCACCCTTGTCTGCCATCCTTTGGATGGCTAGCATCAACTCCTATCTGTTTCTTCCTCCTGGGCTGGTGGTCTATAGACCACACCTGTGTGGATGGCTGGCCCCATTTTCCTTTCCAGCTTTACCCACAGTATCTCTCCCCATTTGTTCCTCCTGGATCTCTGTGGCCCTTATGTCATTTTTCACATACAGTGCCACTCCTCCTCCCTTCCTGCCTGCTCTGTCTCTTCTGAATATGTTGTAGCCAGGTATGGCCATCTCCCAATCATGGTTATCATTACACCAGGTTTCAGTGATGGCCACAATGTCAGGTCTGACTGTACCATGACAGCCTCCAGATCTTCCATCTTGTTGCTAAGGATCCTGGCATTTGCACACATGGCTTTCCATGATTTGACCTCCCTAGACTGCTTCATTGTTCTACTCCAGCCCCTTCCTTGGTTGTCATTTATCCCTGGTTCTCCTTGCTGTCTGCCCTTCTGCTGAATTTTGCCCCTTTTCTGCTTATCCACCTTTTGAACACTAATCTTCATCTTTTGCACACTGCTTTGCAGAGATAGCCACTCCTCTGGTTCACTGGTTCCACTGCTAGCTTTGGGGGGTGAGCAAGTAGGTACCCTCCTTGCTGGCCTGCCACCCCCTTTGCTAGTTTAAATGCTTGTCAATGTAGCATTTAAACTTATCATTGAGTGCTTGAATTCCCCTCCAGGATGGATGCAGGCTGTCAGGCTTGAACAAACCTCCATCCCTCCAGGTGGGTCCCCAGTCACCAATGAATCCAAACCCTTCCTCACAGCACCAGTTCTTCAACCATGAGTTAAAGTTCCTAATGCATGCACTCCTATGCTCTCCCTTGCCTCTCACAGGTAGTACTTCTGAGAAAGTGACAGAAGTAGCTACTTGCTTGAGACCCTTCCCCAGTTTTCTAAACTCTTCCTGAACTTCCTTTGGCTCCCCATTTGCCAAGTCATTAGTACCTAGGTGGATAATGACATCCAGCTCACCCTCCCGTCTTGCCGTCCCAGTGATCCCCAGTATCTTCCTTCCATCCCTCCATGCCGTGGCACCTAGTAGGCACCTCACCTCCCTGTCCTCCCCCTCCTGTGTTCCTAGCTGGATCCCTCTTACGATGGAGTCCCCCACCAGGATTAGCTTCCTCCTCCTCTGGGGTCCACTGCTTTCCCCACTGAGGTCATCTCCTTGGCTAACCTCCACATCCTTTCCTTCCACTTCTCTGGGTACCTCTATTTGGTTGTCCTCATTTGCCAGTGTGGCATATGAGTTCTTGAGAGGAATAGGACCTGGGATGTGCCTCTGCCTGACTGCTCTAACCCTCCCTGAGCCCACTGTCATCCAAGTGCTCCTCGTTCTAGGCATCCTTTGAGGCAGCTGCATTGGACTGGGTGGTCCCTGGATAGGGGTGATGGTACTCCTGACCCAGTTTACTTCCGCTCTGAGTCTGGTTACCTCATCCCGTAGTCCAGAGAGATGCATGCAGATAGGGCAGCACCTCAGTGTCCAGAAGGTCTGCCTGAATATGGCTGCCCCACAGCCACTGCATTGCACCACTCCCCACATTATACTGCAATTCCACTACTTGTCTGCTACTGAAACTCTCTTAGTTCTCTTTTATTAATTTACAGTACTAAAAATCCTGTAACTGATCCTCAGATTTTTTTAAGGAAAAAGAAACCAATAAATGAGTCAAAACACTTGTGGAGTCTGAGGGTGAGCTTCTTCCCTTATGCCCTCTCTACTTCACACCTCTTACTATACTCTGTGTTTAGCTCCTGTCAATCAGATTTATCAGGGCATATAATTAAGAGTTGGGGAAGGGAGGGGAAAAATTTGCAGCAATTAAAGACAGCACAGAATTACACCACCACTATGTTTTAAATTTTCAACAGCCCAAAAACAATTATAAGTAAAGACAACAAAGAAAGTATAGTGTCACTACAAGCCCACAATCTAAGTTTAAAGGAAAAATACCAATTACCAGTTACTCTGAAGCACTGAATTGAATATGTTTCCTTCCTTCTCCTCCTGGCTTCAGTTACCTGCCCTCTACTTGTGCTGACATGCGTATTCCCATGTATGCAGATGACACAGTTCTCTACACCTCAGGCCCTTTGTCTGCGACAGCAGAAATCTCACTTCAGCAAGAATTTTCCCAAACAGCCTGTGAGGTCTGGTGTACAGTAGCTCTTAACTCAAGAGGCTCACACAAAAACAGCAACGGTGAATGTTGTACTAATACAGAGAACATGCATATTTAACAAGGTAGTACAAAATACAAATGTGTACTAAACAAATTAAAAAAACTACAGTGTGCCTGAATCTGTATGCAAAGTACAAGTAGAAACATACGTTTCTTTAAGAATAAATACTGCAGGAATCAAATACTTACTCTTTACTGAGGTCAGCTGCTCTGAATAGAAACAGAAACTGCCACATAGACTGAAGAGGTTTGTCTAAGACAGCTTACGCAATCACCCTTATGTTTCTTGAACGTGTAATCACTGTTTCACGTGACTGTATGAATACATATCCCACAATGCTCTGCATCACTGGGGTTTGTGTAACTGTGTATTTCTTCAAGTCATACTATGATACCACCAGAATCCCAAAGTGTCCTAGCAACTCTGTCCTTCTCTGTTTTTTCTTTTACTTTTTGTAATGGATTACTTTTCTGTATTGCAATTAAAACATCTCATTTACAAGTGAGCTAACTGTTCTGGCACTTAGTTCACCATTAATCAGACACAACAGTGTAAAACCTCCTACTCACACTTCCCTGTGGTGCTTCTCTTCCTGTGTCAGTGCTGCTCTGGGAAAGTTTATACATTCTAGATCGAGGGAGTGCTCCTGACCAATCAGAGTGCTCCTTTTCCCTGCACGTGAGACGCTCTTTTTCTGTGAAGAGTATCTCACACACAGATGACCTGGAAATAGGTATTTACTGGGACAGTTTAAAAAAAAAAATAATATGTTATTGAGTGAGCTCAGTCAATAATATATATTACGTGACTAGTCACAAAAGACATAAGTAGAGACGTAAGAGAATATGGATATATGCTGAAAGGGGAAAATTATAAAAAGATTGCTAGAGGAAATTGGTTTAATCAAAGGGTGGTGGCTGAGTGGAATACACTATCGAAAAATATGGTAATGAGTCCAAACATGGACCAATTCAAAAAACAATTGGATTTACAAATAATGCATTTTGCTCCTATGTGTGTGTTCTGTACATATTGCTGTGATTTCTTCATTAACTAATTGATCTCCCAAAGCTTTACCTAGATTGCTTTATGTACTATGCTGTGCTTCCAAGTCCTCTGTACTACTGTTCCTACTCCTGCTGTATTGCTCGCCGTATTTTTTATTTTTATTTTCATTATTGCCTTTTGTGAGTTCTACCTTGTACCAATGTAATTTATGTGATTTTTCTTGCAATGCATTGTAAACATGTCCTTTGTTTATTTGAATTTTGGTAACTGGGTAGGCCTACTGAGACCATACAGTCCCTTTTTCAATGACGACCTGAGAGGTAATTACAGGGCAATACAGCAATACAGATACAATGAAATGTCAGAGATTGTTGTCCTTGCCCTGGGTCGCACCTGGAATCAAGCCTCTGCTCAGTGTGCCTTTCCCAGTTACCAATTTTTAAAGAAACAAATTAAATATGAAAATAAGAGGAAGAATGGGATTTGTCTATTGACGTGACAGGTCACGATGGCTAACTGCTGCTGACTTGAAATACCTATGCTGCCTACGATGTCTACAATGCCTAAGATGCCTAGGATGCATAGGATGCCCGATGCCTATACCTATGATGCCTATGGTATCTATGATATATAAGATGCTTATGATGCCTATGATATATATGATACCTATGATATCTATGATGCCTATGATGTCTATGATACCTATGATGTCCTCCATTGCTACTCGTTGCTGAATGGTTTCACTGGTGTTCAGCTTGAGCCAGAACAGCTCAGCTTTGCTGTTGTCGCTCCAGCTAAATGTGCGTGAAACCACTCTCATACAGCAACAAGTGGTTCCGGGGGACATAGTGACATAGTAACATATAAAACAGGCTGTTTATTCTGAATTGGCTCCATGGTCACCATGGAAACCAGTTTGACACATTCCAAGTTGTTCTGCACAACTCTTTGCTCTGAAAAAGCAATTTTGCATGGTTCTACATGCAAGAAGAAGACTTTCAGAAGCCACCAGCAAAATGGGCTAATCAACTAATATGTGAAGAATAATCCATGGTTGGATGTACGGCAATAACTGAATGACCTGGGTAGGTTGTGAGGACTGAGGCAGAGCCGAAGTCCTTCAGCCACACAGACAGTGAGATTATGGCACTGATACACACCTGGAGTGGATTATTGCACTTATAACATTCATAAAATGCTCAAAACTGAGTGTTCTAAATGATTTTGTTATGGCTGTCACCACATTTGAGTCTGGCTTGTATTACACCTGCTTGCCGTTTACTGTCGTCCATTTCTATGGTTTCCCGAACATTCTGTAACATCAGTGCCAACACGCAACGCTGTACACTCCGCCATGCAGAATGGTGGAAATGGCAACAGAGAATATCAGGGAAAATGTAAAATAAACAAATAAAAATGAATAAATAAAAAGAGCAGGTGAGATAAAGGAACAGACATCATGGCATTTATTTAGTTTTTGTTGACCAGGAGAGTGCATTCGACAAGACACTACCTATTTTCAGGCATGACCCAGGAGGTTACAGAACAATGGTACAACAGCAGAACAAGCAACAGACAGTAGCAAAAATAAGACGGTATACAGAAAACTTTCTAGCAATACATAAATTTGTTTTTTTCAATTGTTTAACCAGGAGAAAGAGACACACACTAAGCTGAAAGCTTGTTTATAGGTGCGACCAGGGAGCACAGAGAAGTTAAGTGACTTGCTCAATGTCACATAGTATGCAGTTGGGGACTGTGGGATTCAAACCCAGGTCTCTAGATTTGCAGCTTAGAGCCTTAAACCACTATGTTATACTACCTCCTTAACATACATTCTCAGAAGGAAATAGGTATTCAACATGATACTACAAGCTAGATGGTTGAGAGAGGGCTCCAGAATTGACTCTTTGCAGGCAACACTAAGATCTGCAACAGAGTTGACACTCTGGAGGATGGGGGGGGGGGAACAAAGGATAGAAAGAGATTTAAAATGACTGGAGGAGTGGACTAAAGTTTGGCAGCTAAGTTTTAATGCACAAACCTGCAAAATAAATGCACTTGGACCACAGAAACTCAGGGGGTGCAGTATCAAATAGGGGGTACGATACTAGCAATGACCAAGCAGAAAAGGGACCTGGGTGTAATGCATATACAACTACTGAGACTGCTCGCTGTTTCAGACTCCACTTTATTGAACCACACTCACATGCAGGAACATGTTTTGCTGTTTGACTTTCTAAAGGCGCCACCTGCTGTTACTTCATTATACTACATCTCCCACTTTTTTCCCTAACAATATTAATTAGCGAAAAAAAAAAATGTTTGATGTCTGTAACCATATAATTAGGGCCAGAGGTTACTAGCACATAGCCCTGTTGGGACCTGGTCTTACCACCAGTCCATGCTGCAATCTTATTCTTTGTCCTGAGTGTAATCTTAATATTTTCTCAGATCTTTCATCTCTCCGCTATATCTTGGAGTTTATTTATTGAATTTTGTTGACCGGGTAGTCCCACTGAGACTAGAAGTCCCTTTTTCAGGGGTGATCCGGGGGGTGTGTGGCTATAGGTTAGGGCTGGATGGACTGTTCTGCAGGAAAGCTGGACCCCCAGATTGAACACGTAATCCACGGACCCGGATGAATATGGACTTCACCGCAGAGGTCCAGTTCCAGGTCCATGGAGGTATCATTTGTGCCGTTTTGTGTACTGTTGCCATGGAGATACTGTTGGCATGCTCACTCCACATACAGGTGGCAGGCAGCATACAATCAGACAGTCATGTGATGCACTTATAATATATAACTGTGCTGAGTGTGCAACGCAGCACAGATGAGAGAAGGATGGTCGGAGGAGCACCTCGCTCACTCACTTCAGCAGAGAGCTGCCAGAAGAAGTTGCCAAAAAATCAAACACAAATATAAAAAAATATGCATTTTTGGAGGGGAGGGAAGAGAAACTAGGAGACACAAAGGAGACTTACTGGGCGAGGAGGAGGGAGAAACTGATTGTCGGGGGAGGGTGATGGATCAGGACTGGAGAAATGAGGAATCCAGAGGAACTGAGAGATAATGATGGCCTAGATGGCTGCCGGGGGGGGGGGGAGGCAAAAGGCTGGCAGTGTGACTGTGTACATGAGCAAGGTCAGGCTGGCAAAATCTTAGACTTGTGCCATTGCAGAAGATGAGGAGAGAGGGCGCGACTACTAGAGGCCCAAGGGAATTGTTGCAGTTACAGAAAATCCCAACAGAAGGCTTTTTTCTCAGACAGTGTAGCTGTGTACATGAGCAAGGGCAGGCTGGCAAAATTTTTGACTTGTGCCATTCCAGATCCAGATGAGAGATGGTGAGACGACTGGGGGTTCAAAAGAATTTTACATTTACAAAAAATCCAAAACATCTTTTTTCCCTGGCTTCAGTGTGGCCGTGTGTACAGGGCAAGGGCAGCAGACTGGCGAAATAAATCTTTGACTTGTGCCATGCAGAAGGGAGAGAGACAGAGACAGAGAGAGACAGAGAGAAAGACAGCAGAGGGGCCAATGAGAAGTGTAACAGTGCCAGAAATTCCAAATATTTTTTTCCTGGCTTCAGTGTGGCTGGATGTATACAGCAATGGCAACAGGCTGGCAAAATAAATCTTTGACTTGTGCCATCTAATCACGATCACTTGTTAACATTCATTCATGATTTCATGTATTAAAAAATACTGTTTGCACAAACAACATACAAGTTGATGCATCTGTGCCGCTGGCTGTGGATGGCCCAGTTGATAAAATCTGACTTTGTGACTTATAGCAGGCTGTTTACACTACAATACAAATAAAGTACCACTACACACATGCATCTTGATCATCGCTCATTCCCCATTATTCCTCCTTATTATCATTAGTTTTATTGTATATCATGTCACATTATGTATAAGCATTAACCATCCCCTAGTGTGGGACTGGGCTGCATGCGGCTATGCACCAGATGTGTCTGCATCTCCAATTCAAATTCTGAGGCACACTTAACAGTTGCTGAATCTGGTCAATTAACAATAACTGTACTGTAGGACTCTGTTAGGTAATCTTGGAAGGAAGTGGTGGTGGACTGCTGTGCTGTCGGTGTGCTTTGAACAGTCACAAGTCACAACAGTAAATGTGTCCCTGGCCTGTGGTCCCTCTGTCTCTTTCTCTCTCCTCTCATGTCATGGACCCATGCAGGATATGCCACCATTACATGCCAGCCTTGAAGGGGCTAGTAGTGAGCGATGGCCACTTTTATGCATTTGGTTTGCATTTTTTCAAATATTTGCCAATAAACCAAGACTAATCAGAACAACTCAGAACTTTACCATAGAAACATAGAAACACAGACTTTGACAGCAGATAAGGACCGCTTGGCCCACCTAGTCTGCCCATTTCCCTACCTACAGGATAAGCTGCAGATCCTAGTTAACCAACAGCCTATCTCTTCCTACCACCCACAAGAATTGCCTTATGTCTGTCCCATGCATTCTTGAATTCTCCCACAGTTTTAGACCCCACAACCTCCTCAGGAAGGTTGTTCCATGCATCCACTACCCTCTCTGTGAAATAATACTTCCTCACATTGCCCCTGAACCGGCCCCCTTCTATTTTTAAATTGTGTCC
Organism: Neoceratodus forsteri; assembly: GCA_016271365.2. NCBI lineage: Eukaryota > Metazoa > Chordata > Ceratodontiformes > Ceratodontidae > Neoceratodus > Neoceratodus forsteri. The sequence goes on from JADMNL010000026.1 coordinate 216,041,035, forward strand.
CCTTGTTCTTGCAACTCTCTTTTTCTGAAAGATGCTACCCTCTTGGACTTTGTTGATTCCACTGAGGTACTTAAAAGTTTCTATCATGCCCCTCCCTTCTTCCCTCAAGGGTATACATATTAAGCTCCTTTAGTCTCTCCTCATACGGCTTCTCTTGCAGACCCTGCACCATTTTAGTTGCCCTCCTCTGGACTGCCTCTATCCTGTCTATGTCCTTGCGGAAATGGGGTCTCCAGAACTGGACGCAGTACTCCAGATGGGGTCTCACCAACTGTCTGTACAGAGGGATAACACCTTCCTGTTTTCTGCTGCTGATGCCTCTCCCTATGCATCCCAGTATACCCCCAGCCCTCCCTACTGCCTTCTCACATTGCTTGCTAACCTTAAGGTCATCTGATATGATTACCCCAGGTCCCTTTCCTTTTTGTTGTTGTTACTATCTCTCCCCCATTGTGTATTCTTCCCTTGGGTTCTTGTTTCCCAGGTGTATTATTTGCACTTCTTTGCATTGAATCCTAGCTGCCATACTTCTGACCATTCCTCCAACCTTGCCAAGTCCCTTCTCATCCTTTCCACGCCTCCTCATGTATCAACCCTGTTGCAGATCTTTGTGTTATCTGCAAAAAGGCATACTTTTCCTTCCAGTCCCTCTGCAATGTCACTGATGAACACATTAAAAAGGACTGGACCCAATACTGAACCCTGCGGTACCCCACTAGTAACTCCTCTTTCTTCAGAGTGGACTCCATTTACAATTAGCTTCCATGTCCTGTTGTGCAGCCAATGTTTTACCCAGGCTACCACCCTGGGACCCACTCTCAGGCTGGTTAATTTGACTATTAATCTTTTGTGTGGGACTGTGTCAAATGCCTTACTAAAGTCTAGGGTAGCCATGTCACAGCCCTCCTGGTCCACTACTTTGGTCACCCAGTCAACAAAATCTATTAGATTCGTCTGACATGACCTTCACGCTGTGAACCCATTCTGCCTTGGGTCCTGTGCCCCACTGGCCTCTAGGTACTCAACTATTCTTTCCTTCAGAAGTGACTCCATCCTTTCCTACCACAAAGGTCAGACTGACAGGTCTGTAGTTTCCTGCCTCTGTCTTGGACCCACTTTTGTGAAGGGAATCACATCCGCTTTCCTCCAGTCCTCGGGTACCACATCATCCTCCCATGATTTATTAAAAGAGTAGCCAGTGGTTTCACTAGTTCCTCCTTAATTCTTTTAGAATTCTGGGATGAATTCCATCAGGACCCATTGCTTTGTCCACCTTCAGTTTTAGGAGTTCTTGCAGAACCCTTTCTTCTGTGAAAGGACTGGGATCGACCCCCCTATCAAGAGTGCTTCTGTTAATTGGATTAGGCGCTTCCCCCTCCTCTTTTGTGAATACTGAGCAGAAATATTCATTCAGTATCCCTGCTTTTTCACTGTCCCCCTCTGCCCACCCACCGTTCATTCTATTCAGCCTCACTATCCCTCCCTTTGTCTTTCTACGCTCGCTGATGTACCTATAAAAGGTTTTATCCCTCTTCTTAACTGAGTTGGCTATCTTTTCCTCAGTTTGGGCATTTGCTATTCTGACTTCCCTCCCTGCTTCCGTCTGCCTTAACTGGTACTGCTCTCTGTCCTGCTCCTTCTGTGTTCTGGTTCTTATTTAATAAGGGTCAGAACTTCAAGTTCTCCCAGCGCTATTAGAGATGATAACCCACTGAAATTGAACCAGATTAAGCTGTTGGTGGTATTTTTAGTGAATGGGGGAAATTTGGCCAAGACATCAGGGAAAATCACCTACTCTGTGGCAGGGGTACTGCTGTCCATTTGGGATGGCGGCCATTGGTGCCAGCATGGAGCGAGCCATGGAGGTGGAAGGAGCAGGAGTGTCAGTCTTGCATGATTGTGCACAGTTTACTGTAGCCCAAATGGAGCTTACTGGAGAGAGCCCTGTTTTGCAGGAAGAGGATTCAAGGAGGTGATGGTGCTTTTACGCTGGTCAGTACAGGACGTCGAGGACTATTTCATTTTGGAGCTGGAAGGGAAATGAAGGCATTACATGGAAATCATCCAACAGCAGGAACTACTTTTGCAGACTAAGTGCCCGGCCGACTAGGAAAATGGCTGGACCACGGCCGCAAACAGGAAGAGGACCTTTGTCCTCAGGAAATGATGGGATGTTAAATAGACAGTGCAACATTCAGGAGAGCAGACAACTCCAGGACTAGTCTGAAGTAATGGTTACGGGGCCGTTCAAGGTCTTGATGCAAGGAGCATGAAAGAGCAGTGCCAGACACTGACTATGCCGCTGAACAGCGCAGAGACCGCAGGTACAGGTAAGGGACCTGCTCATCCTGTGGATTCACAGGGTTTGGAGGGGGCTCAGAATTTTTCTATACTGTTGGGAACAGAGGACAGTGAGCAAGGATTCTGTAACTCTATCTGTTGAAACGGACACAGTCTTGTCTGAGGACGATATTAGGCAGGCTGCTTTGCCCTTTGAAGACAATGTTTCCACTTCAGGCTTGACCATTGCTGAAGCACTTTCACAAGCGGGTTGGGTTAGATCTTCAGCTCAGAAGCCCTTTCAGTCTCCAGGTCCGGTACTCACAAGTAGCTTGGGTTCTTCTGCTATGGTGGAATATTCTGAGGACTACAGTCCCCTGCATGAGCCTTCTTCATTGGAAACGACCCACAATCCACAGCTAGCTATTCCCACCACACCAATTGTTGTGCTGGAAGGAACCACTGTACTCAGTGGTGAACAACACTATCTAGACCAACATTCTGTCTGTCTGAAACAGAGTTTGACCGACCAACCTGGGGATGAGACTCCTCTGCCCCCTCCATGCCTGCCCAGGCTTCTCCAACCAGGGTTGGAACCACCAGTTCTGAGGCAAGACCCCCACCATCCAAAACATACGCCAGCTTGATTCATGCTCCCCCTGAACCAGCAAAATGCAGGAACGTGGTTTGCATTAACCGCAGAGTGGAACTGGAAGTCTTCCCGGATAGAATTTATGTGGGGAAACAATTGTCGAAATTAAGCCTGTACTTTCATGCTAATGAAATTTATACGCTGATCCACATATCGGGAGACCCAGTCTTTGATGTGAGCTTTAAAACTGCAAGCGGCCTAAAAAACTTTTGGCTCTGATATCAACAGGTCAAATATACCCCTCTATGGTCCCCTTTTGTAGTATTTCCACTGGCCAAACCTGCTTTCAGGGTTATCACAGTTTTGTTCAAAAATGAGGAGGTGGTGATTTCGTACATTCTACATTGGCTGAGATCCAAATGCACAAGTTTGATAAATCCAGATCCCATTACAGACTCGGAGCAGCTTTGGACTAGGGTGGTGGAAACTATGGGTGGGACTGCTGCAACTGAACAGGTCAATCTAGCACCTGCCGAGTTGTTTTTACTTGGGTTGAGACAGAGGTTTTATTTTTTATGCTGGGCAACCAAAATCTTGTTTCTGTTGTGGGGTTTACAATCATCACTTAAGTAATGCCTGTGACTGCATGAAATGTTCCTTGTGCAGGGGAATGGGGCATCTACGCTCTGGCTGTTGTAACTCTCTGAGCTGTAATATGTGTCTGAAAACAGGCCATTCTTTTCAAGACTGTCCATGGGCCTTGCACAACATAGAAACATAGACTTTGATGGCAGATAAGGACCACTTGGCTTGCCCAGTCTGCCTATTTCCCTACCTATTGAATAAGCTGCAGATCCTAGTAAACCAACAGCTTATTTCTTCTTACCCCCCCACAAGAATTGCCTTAAGTCTGTCCTATGCATTTTTGAATTCCCCCATTGTTTTTCACCCCATAACCTCCTTAGGAAGGTCATTCCATGTGCCCACCACCCTCTCCATGAAAAAATACTTCCTCACGTTGCCCCTGAGCCAACCCCCTTCTATCTCCAAATTGTACCCCCTTGTTCTTGCACATCTCTTTTTCTGAAAAATGCTACCCTCTTGGACTTTGTTGATTCCCTTGAGGTACTTGAAAGTTTCTATCATGTCCCCCCCCCCCAACTTCCTTTCCTTGGGGGTATACATATTAAGCTCCTTTAATCCCTCTTTGGATGGCTTCTGGTGCAGACCCTGCACCATTTTAGTTGCCCTCCTCTGAACTGCCTCAATCCTGTCTATGTCCTTGCGGAGATGGGGTCTCCAGAACTACAAGCAGTACTCCAGATGGTGTCTCACCAACTGTCTGCATAGAGGGATAACAACTTTCTGTTTTCTGCTGATGATGCCTCTCCCTATGCATCCCAGTATACCCCAGCCCTCCCTACTGCCTTCTCACATTGCTTGCTAACCTTAAGGTCATCTGATATGATTACCCCCATGTCCCTTTCCTTTTTTGTTGTTGTTACTACCTCCCCACCCATTGTGTATTCTTCCCCTGGGTTCTTGTTTCCCAGGTGCATTATTTGCACTTCTTTGCATTGAATCCTAGCTGCCACACTTCTGACCATTCCTCCAACCTTGCCAGTCCCTTTTCATCCTTTCCATGCCTCCTTGTGTATCAACCCTGTTGCAGATCTTTGTGTCATCTGCAAAAGGTATACTTTTCCTTCCAGTCCCTCTGCAATGTCACTGATGAAGACATTAAAAAGGACTGGACCCAATACTGAACCCTGCGGTACCCCACTAGTAACCCCCCTTTCTTCAGAGTGGACTCCATTTACAATTACCTTCTGTGTCCTGTTGTCCAGCCAATGTTTTACCCAGGCTACCACCCTGGTCCCACTCCCAGGCTGGTTAATTTGACTATTAATCTTTTGTGTGGGACTGTGTCAAATGCCTTGCTAAAGTCTAGGTAGGCCATGTCCACAGCCCCTCCCTGGCCTACTACTTTGGTCACCCAGTCAAAGAAATCTATTAGATTCATCTGACATGACCTTCCCGCTGTGCACCCATGCTGCCTTGGGTCCTGTGCTCCATTGGCCTCTAGGTACTCGACTATTCTTTCCTTCAGAAGTGACTCCATCACTTTCCCTACCACGGAGGTCATACTGATAGGTCTGTAGTTTCCTGCCTCTGTCTTGGTCCCACTTTTGTGAAGGGGAATCACATCCGCCTTCCTCTAGTCCTTGGGTACCACACCATCCTCTCATGATTTATTAAAAAGAGTAGCCAGTGGATTCACTAGTTCCTTTCTTAATTCTTTTAGAATTCTGGGATGAATTCCATCAGGACCCATAGCTTTGTCCACCTTCAGTTTTAGGAGTTCTTGCAGAACTCTTTCTTCTGTGAAAGGACTGGGATCGACCCCTATCAAAGTGCTTCTGTTAGTGGATTAGCACTTCCCCTCTTCTTTTGTGAATATTGGTAGAAATATTCGTTCAGTATTCCTGCTTTTTCACTGTCCCCTCTGCCCACCCACCGTTCATTCTATTCAGCCTCACTATCCCTCCTTTGTCTTTCTCACGCCGCTGATGTACCTATAAAAGGTTTTATCCCCTTCTTAACTGAGTTGGCTATCTTTTCCTCAGTTTGGGCCTTTGCTATTCTGACTTCCTCCCTGCTTCCTTCTGCCTTAACTGGTACAGCTCTCTGTCCTGCTCCTTCTGTGTTTCCTTATACTTCCGAATGCTATCTTTTCTTCCTGACTTTCACAGCCACCCTTTTGAGAACCATAGTGGCTTTTTCTTTCATTTGATTTGTTTATTTGCTTCACAAAGGCTTATTGTCTCTGTGATGGCAGTTTTGATAATTCCCCATTGTTGCTCCACACCTCCTTCTAGCCTGTTTGCTAGTGCTTTTCTGAGGCACTCTCCATCTTGCCAAAGTCAGCCCTCCTAAAGTCCAGTACCCTCACTTTTGTATGACTTGACTCTGTAGCTGAGTTTAACGTGAACCACACTGTTTGATGGTCACTTGTCCCCAGATGGCAACCCACTTCTAGATCTGAGATCCTCTCACTGCCCCGTTTGAGAGCACGAGGTCTAAGATTGCTCCCTCACGAGTGGGTTCCCAAACCATGCCTAATGCCTGCCACCTGTAGGGGCATCAAGAATGGCCCTGCTCTTGGATGTGGCTGCAGCAAATGTGCTCCAGTTAACATCTGGCATATTCAGGTCTCCCATCAACAGTATCTCCCCTTTCTCTGCCATTCTAAGAATGCCTTCTATCATATCCTTGTCCATTCCTTCCACCTGACATGGGGTCTGTACACAACCCCTGTGCGGATTGTGGTGCCCTTTCCAGTCTCCAAGGTGACCCACAGTGCCTCCTCTCCTCCCTGTTTACTCTTTTGTTCAGTTGCTTTTATCCCTTCCTTTACATAGAGAGCTACTCCTCCCCGCTTTTCCCTGCCTGTCTCTCCTGTAGGTTATGTACCCTGGTATTAACATCCCAGTCATGGTTCTCTGTGTACCATGTTTCTGTGACTCGATATCCAGGCATCCCTCTTCCATTAAGGCCATCAGCTCAGGGAGCTTGTTGCCCAGACTACAGGCATTGGTACTCATTACCCTCCATTTCCTGATGGCCTTACTCCTTTGCCCCATCCCTGTCCTTCTTGCCTTTGTCACTTTCTCCATTTACCCCTGCCCTTCTCCTATCGACACCTCTATGTTGGTGTTTGCGCACTTACTACCATGATTATTTGGGGGCTAGGATTCCCTGCTCCTTTCCAGTACCTCCCCCTTAGCTAGTTTAAAGCTTGCCAATGAAAGCATTTAAACCTATCACCTAGGATCCTGGTTCTCCTCCCGGACAGATGCAGCCCATCATGCCAGTATAGGCTTGCATCACTCCAGGTGGACCCCAGTCCCCATAAAGCCATCCCTGAGCTCCACACCAGTTTTTCAACCACTGATTGAATCCCATGGTGTGGAGCACCTTACCTCCTATGCCATAGATGGGTAGCACCTCCGAGAAGGTTACCGTGCGTGCTACTTGACTAAGGCCCTCCCAATTCCACAAACTCTTCCTGCACTTCTCTAATCCCTTTCTTAGCCAGGTCATTTGTCCTTAGGTGGACAATGACATCCAGCTCCTCCCTGTGCAGCTGCTCCGGCAATCCTGAGGATTCGGCTCCTGTCCCTCCAAGCCATGGTGCCAGGCAGGCACCTACCTCCCTCCCTCTCCCTTCCTCCCCCAGTTCTACCTTCCTAACAATGGAGTCCCCCACCAGGAGTTGTTTCCTTCCCCTGCAGGGTCCCTTGCCACCCTCCTGTGGGTCTCCTTTGTGGAGGTTCCCAGCATCCTCCTTGGTCTCCACTGTGGGTGCCTCCATAGAGGAACCACACTTTGCCAGAATGGCATAGGAATTGTGGAGAGGTACAACAGGAGGGATGCGCCTCTGTTCCACCACCCTCACCCTCCCTGAGCCCACTGTGGTCCAACCGCTCCTCTTTCTTGGCAACCTCTGAGGCAACGGCAGTGGCACTGGTGGTCCCTGGATGGAACAGGAGGTCCCACAAATCCTGGCCAACTCAGCCTGGAGATGAGCAACCTCCTCCCTCAGCCCAGAGAGGTGCCTGCAGATGGGACAACACCGCATCCTCCAAAACATCTCCCGGAAGACTGCTGCTCCACAGCCACTGCACTGCACCACTCCAATCATGTCTTATTTCTGGCCCCTTAACTGTTTGCAATCCTTACTCTTTCCTCTGTTTTTTTTTTCCTCTCTCTCCTTACTTTCTGCCTGTATGCCCTTTAAGCTCCTGATTGTCCTGTTCTGAGACAAGAATATCCTATATTCGCAGTAGACCACTTACTTGCTCAGGCGCAGACCTCCAGCAGCTACAGGGGCAGGAGAGCTACTCTTGCCCTTCTAGGATGGTGGGTCCTTGGTGGTTCTGTGATCACTCACTTCCTGCCCCTAAACAGGAAGTTCCTGTTGTCAGTCAAATCCTGTGCCTATAAAAATAGAACTAGCTTTGGGTGGGGGTGGAGGGAGGAAGGAGGGCAATATAGTCCCAGCAGAGAAGTTCAGTCACACAGCAGTCCTTTCTCCTGGTGTCTTCTGCCAAGCTATTAGCAGAAACTTTCTAAGGCAGTCTTTAAATGTAGCTTCCTTCTAGCGAAGCCACTCGCCCTACTTACCAGATCTTTCTACAAGTAATTTAAACCTCACAGCAGTTAAGTCCTTTCAGTCACCTGAGATTTACACCTAGATAACTCTTCAGATACCCATTCAGTTCAGTTAACCCAAACACACACTTTTTTTTTTTGTATGTAATATCAATATCAAGACTTGGACTTAAAACTAATCTCCCTTACACTTGATGAACTGCTGACACCCCTAACAAACATCATTAACCTCTCCCTCACCTCAGGTAAATTCCCCAAGCTGTGGAAAGTCGCAGTTTTAACCCCTGTCTAAAAAACTGGTATTAAGACAAGTCATACTAACTACCGACCTATTTCTATTCTCCCATGAATCTCCAAAGCCCTGGAGAGGATAGTTTACGATCAGCATGTAGACTACCTTAATAAATATCAACTGCAATGCCAACAGCAACACAGCTTCAGGAAACTCCACACCACTACTACAGCGCAGGTAGAGTTCACGGGGTTCTGGCACGATGCCTTTGATCGTGGGCACTTGGTGGGGGCAACCTTTATTGACCTCACCAAGGCCTTTGATGCTGTCAATCATGACCTCCTACTGGCCCAATTAAGAGCCATGGGTCTGTCCCCTGACTCGCTGTGCTGGTTCCAGAGCTACCTAACAAGACGAGTTCAATGGGTAAAAATATCTAACATTCTCTCGGATTCCCAAAATGTAACTACTGGTGTTCCCCAAGGATCCATATTGGGCCCCCTACTGTTCAGCCTTTTCTTAAATAATCTTCCCCTAGACTGTCAACACAAAATCCTTCTCTACGCAGATGATGTGGTTATCTACACTAGCCACCCCGACCCCGCCACCCTTGAATTATGGCTACAGCACAACTTTAATAATGTTGAGGACTGGTTTGGTAATGTAAAGCTGCTCTTACACTATAAAACAAACTAAGACCATGCTTTTTTCCCCAACCCACAGTCACCTCAAGACATCCATGATTAATATTCTAAACAAATAAAACAAAGTCATTGAAGTGGTCCACAACTTTAAATATCTTGGCCTCACCTTAGATAGCTCCCTCTCCTACTCTTCCCATGTTGACCATGTCACCATATTAGCTAACCAGAAGCTCAGTCTACTTTATAAACATTGGAACTGCCTCACTGAAACTGCCCTCCAGCTTGCCATTACCAACTCAGTCTTCTAAATCATTGATTATGGCCTTGCCATTTATAGTGCGGCCCCTGACAACACCCTTAATTGGGTTGCCACTACACTGAATAAAGCCTGCAGGCTAGGTGTTGAAGCACCACACCTAACTCTTACCTGTAACCTCTACTCACAAACGGGATGGCTAAATCTGGGTGCAAGGATCCGCTACCATGTCTGTCTCCTAGCCAGAAAAGCAGCCCTAAGCCTTCTGCCTCCTGGCACCAGTTCTTTGCTCCTTCAGGCTGAATCAGCAAGACTGACTAGGGCATCAAACAATCTCTCCTACAAGGTCCCCTTCTGGTGCACCTCTCAAGGACAGAGATCTTTTGAATACCGAGCCCCACGCTGGCTGAACTCTCTTTTAACCGAGCTACTCTCCATCAATAAAACTGGCCCGTTCAAAACCAAACTCATATCTCACCTGTCTAGCTAACTGAAATGAACCTGCTTCTCATGATCTGTTCTCCTTGTAACTGATATCATCAACCCTCCTAATTAAGCACTTCCCTACCCCCACAACTAGTAACTTAATACCTTCTTTCCATCCTCCTATGCCCTCACTCCCCTCATCTGCCCCTTCCCTGCACTAGTCACTGTGTCAACGGCCCTCCCCTCTCCATAGTCCCTTCCTATCTTCTCAACATCCTCTACCCTCAACCTTGACAAGGTAATCCTGATCCTATGATTACTGCAATCTCCCTCTATAACCTCTCCCCCAGTCCTTCCTTTTTCCACATCCTTGGCTACCATTTGTTTCTCTCTTATTTTCTTTCTTCAAATAACCTAGTTAATTCTGATTTATGTCTATGTTTTACGACCATACCAATTTATTTAGTTTATCCGTACTGTTAGTTCCTTGTTGCCTCTGCTGTTTTTGTGCTGCTGTTCTCCTTCCTGATGTGGAACCTTTGTAAATGAGCTTGTAGTTCAAAGGTTGTAATCTGAGACTACGATAAATAAAAATAAAATAAATAAAATTAAAAATATAAAAATGGAAATGTTCCTAGTCCAATATGATAGGGCATCCTCCTCACTGGCGGAACAAAAATATGGGACCCAGTGGAATAGTAGTCAGCTGAACCCATATGACTGCTGTGAAGACTGAATTATGGCTAAATATATGGAACACATCCAATGGCCTGATGGTTCCTTAGCTTCCCATAATTTGGGGATGGCACAATTAGTGTATAATCACAGATTACAATTATTTGGGTCAGAAGGGAAGGTCTGGGAGTCTATTGCTAGTTTTCTCTGGGATATCAATATCCCAGTTCTTCCAAGGGAGATGAACGAGCAACTCCTCGCTCTGATCTCATCTGGAGAGATATGTAATGCACCGAAATCTGTGAAGGTGAGTACAGCACCAGGTCCAGATGAACTGTCGGTTGACTTATACAAGAAACTGATTGACAACTTAATAGAATACCTAGTGGTATCCTTTAATGTAATTTTGCAGGGAACTCAAGAGATTCCCTAAGTAATATCAGAAAGTCTTTTGATATACCTGTTCAAGAAAGAGGAAAAGGCAGACTTAAATAATTGGCAACCGATCAGTCTGATTAATACAGACTGGAAACTCCTGAGCAAAATCTTGGCCAATAGATTGTCTAAAGCAGCTGCAACCCAAATGAGTGCAGTTCCTAAGCGAATGACTCAGGAAAACTTGTTTCTCCTTAGAGAAGTTTGTGAAGGATCAGATCAAGAGGTATTTATTTTCAGTTTTGATCAGGCAAAAGCTTATGACGCAGTGGAGCACACATTTCTGTTTATAGTATTATGGAAATATGGCCCCCCCCACCCACTTTCATTGCTTGGATAAAGCGTTTATATAAAACGACTACCACTAGACCAGTGGTGAATGGTCTACCTGGAGCACCTGTCACCATAAGCAGGGGTGTACGACAAGACTGCCCCCTCAGTCCACTGCTGTATGTTTTCAGTATTGACCAGTTGATTAGGAAAATAGAACACCATCCACAGATTACACACATAAAGGGTAATCTTGGAATAACTTATTCCAGTATTATGGTTTATGCTGATAACCTTTGCCTGATGTTTGCTGATGGATGATCAGGGATTACTGCATTAGCAGTGATACAACACTTTTCTGCTAGATCTGGGTCAGCTCTTAACAAAGAAATGTAAAGGAATAGCTCTGCAAGGGGGACAGGGAGCAACAGTGGAAGAAATAGCGGGAATTATGATATTACCGGGCCCTATTAAGGTTTTCACGATTTTGTTTGGGTGTTCTGATCCAGTGCTGGAAAACTGGATGGAAGTAACATGAGTAGCCAAAAATAAAGTGGAGAGGTGGAAAGCTTGGCCCATGACAAAGCAGAAATGGGTGTGTTTATTGAAGACTTTATGTCACCTTTATTTCTTTATGTGAGTTATGTGTATCCCCACCCACTATAGTTGGAACCTAAAATGTATAGTATATGTTTTAGACTATTATTGGGGAGTTGTTTGAACCCAGTCAAGAGGGCAGTGACATATAGATCAATCAAGCAAGGTAGGCTACATATGATTAATCCTGTAGTGTTCTTTTTTTCCATCTACATCTATGCAAATTATATACCGGTAATTCAGGGTCAAAGGAAAGTGTGGGTTCCCTCTTATACAACCAAGGACAATCCTTGTTTTCCAAATGGGTCAATGGAGTGTGGGGGGTATTTAGGAAGCAGTCCTGTACTACCGCAACTGATCTGATTGTGTGTTTCAAGAAATTAAAACAATGGTATAGCAGTACTGCGTGCGTCCTGTATAAAACTAGGAAAGAATTTTACTATTATGTGTTGAATGCAAACACTTTCATGACACCTTGGTTTCAGTGTCCTTTGGATATTTCAGAGAACTGCCTTACTGGTCAGTTGTTAGAACAATGTATCCCTCAAAAGATGTGGAACACCGTCTGGTTTTGTTGCCATGACAGGTTAAGTGTCTGAGGCATTCATCATCACAAACGGATTGAAGAGAGACACTGCCTGAGACACTCTTGTGAGCTGCATGTGGAGTCCATGGAACATTTATTTTTTTCCTGTGGGTACATAAAAAACTTCTGTCCGCTACTTGCTAAAAAATGGCGTTTACTGTCATTTAGAAAGATGACTTATGATGTTTTAGTTTTTGGCGTGTTTAAGGATGGGTGGGAATCTTTCCATCCTGGAACTCTGTGGGTGGTTCTAGTCTGTGTAAAATGGACAATTTAGTAAGTGCATTGTCAGTTTATCTTACAACAAAAATGTGTCCCTTTGGAAGGTGTGGTGGACTTCATAGATTAGGAAATGTATCAAATTTATGGGAAGGAAGGAACAAGGCATTTTATCCTGCAGGGTTGTGAATCCTTGGTGGAGCCTTTTCCCTTGGCATTCCCCATGAAATGTGTTTAACATAGTGAGCACTTTACAGCTGGTGGAGGGTCAGCACTTTGTCATTGGGTGGAGGGCAACAAGTTTTTGGTGGTGTGTATCACTGATGTGTTTTTTTTTTGTGAGTTGGGGTTCGGTGTTTGTGGTGAAGTTTACCCACACTCAGATTTTTTTATTTCTTTTTGTTTGATTTTTTTTTGCATATCTCTAATTAGTTTCCTTTATTAATAAAATTCCCCCAGTCCTTTTTGAGAAGTGCCATATGATCTTTAACGTTCACCTGAACAACCACCAGAACAGGCAGACAGGACCTTGGTTTAATGTCTCATTTGAAGGGCAGCACCTCAGGAGTGCAACACCCACCTCATGATGCTCTACAGTGTTAGTATTGGGATTTAACCCAAGTGTCTGGTGTGTGGATAGAACCCACAACCTTTCAATCTTCCGGCCTTAGAGGTGAGTGCACAACCTGCTGAGACACTGGCACTGCTGAGTTCTTGCTGTATTTCCTGCTGTTTGCGACGACTGTATATTTTCCTTGTGGATATCAGGCAACTCAGCAGGTGAAGAAACATTAGGTTGATCTACACTCTCTGAATCTTCATCTGCTGTGGTTGGGCTTGACATATCAAAGGAAACAGGGATCATCTCAGAGGATTTTTTCCCCTGTGTTTTCATTTGATGCTTCCGCTTTCTTCTGTACGTTTTGTCATCAGGCATGTGAGCTATATATGACCTAGGTGACCCATGACTGGTGCCCACAACTGCAGGTTGACACTTCTTCTCACGTCTAACTCGCACTTGGTCTCCCTTCTGAATCACTGGCAGCTCCTGTGCATACCTATCGTGGTAATGCTTCTGAGTAAACTATCTCGATTTCAGCTTGTCTTTCACATTGATCGTATGCTCAGGTTTCAAAAGCAATGCTGATGCTGGCAACAGATTTTAACCTGTGTCCCACAAGTAACTGTACAGGAGAACATTCAATTCCTTCTGGAGGTGTATTCCTGTATTCTAACAGTGCAAGATAGGGGTCTCCACCACTTTCTTGTGTGCCTTCTTCAGTAAGTTTTTTACAGTTTGCACTGTCCTCTCTGCTTGTCCATTGGAGTGTGGGGATCCCGGACTAGATGTGGAGGGCTTAAATTCCCAGCTGTCAGCAAACATTCTGAACTCCGAGCTAGAAAACTGTGGGCCGTTATCAGAGAATACTACATCTGGTATGCCATATCTAGCAGACAGTGACTTCATGGATGTGATAACTGTCTTGCTTGTAGACTCACAGAGTTTTGTTATTTCTGGGGATTTGGAATAATAGACCACACACAGAAGATATTCTGTTCCACTAAACTGAAAGAAGTCTGTTCCTATTTTTGCCCAACACCTGTCAAGTATGTCATGAGGCAACAGAGCTTCTTTAGGATTATTGTCTTTATCTGAGTTGCAAACATCACATTGTAAACTGTTTCTTCACTTTATTTAGACATCCCAGGCCAGTACAACATATCTCATGCTCTCTGCTTACATTCTACAATGCTGAGGTGGGCTTTGTGTATTTTCTGGAGTATCTGTTTCCTCATTTGTTGTGGAACTATCAATTTTACTCCCTTGAACAGTAGCTTGTTAAGGTAAGTGAGTGCCTCACAAAACATCCAATAGTTCCTGATTTCTATCAGCACTTTGTCCCTTTCTGTAGGCCATCCATTTAGCACAACAGCTTTGAGCTGCTGTAGTGTCATGTCTTTTCTGTGGCTGACTGGAACTCTTGTAGTTTCTCTGCTGAAATAGGTAGCTGTGTAGTAAGCAGATTTACTTCCAGGTCTTCATCTAGCAAGTCTTCAGTCTCCTCTCTAAGGTAAGTTCTGCTCAATGCATCTGCAATGTACATTTCTTTCCCAGGCTTGTACTTGCAACCGCATAAGCATCCTTGGTAGTCTTGGTGGTGCTTGAATTAAAGGTTTCCTGAATACTGCCTCCAATGGATGATGATCAGATACAATCTGCACTTGTTTCCCATATCATTTGTTTTTTATTTTTATTTTATTTTAGTCTTTGATAACCAGGTAAGGCCCACTAGGCACAGGTGCCTCTTTTCAGGGGTGACCTGGGAGCACTGGGTGGTCAAGTGACTTGCTTAGAGTCACACAGTATGCAAGTGGAGGCTGTGAAAATCAAACCCAGGTCTGGTCTGCTGGATGTACCAAGATCATTCACAGCTCATTACTCTAACCTCTAGGCTATACTGGTGGGATTTTTCACATCCATAGACGATTGCTAGGAGTTCCTTTTCCATTTAGGCACACCTCTTCTGGCAATCAGTCAGTGCTCTGGAACCATACGCTATTGGTCTCTCCTCTTGCATTATCACTGTTCCCGTGCCTTCCACATTGGACTTCACAGACAGCATAATTGGTTTGGTTAATCATAGAACTTAACACTTGCCCAAATCACCTAATTCTTAACCTCTTGAAAGCTGTTCGTGTGCTGTTGTTCCCAGTGCCACTGGACCTTGTCCTTCAGTAATTTTCTTAGTGCTGCAGTTACTTCAGACAAACTGGGAATGAATTTTGCTAAACACTGGATCATATCCATGAACCTCATCAGAGTTGGTTTATCCTCTGGTTCTGGCACCTGTTGAATGGCTTTCACTTTCTCTGGGTCCAGTTTTAACTCTTCACTGCTCCGAACATGTCCTATGTAGATTATTTGTCATTCTGATTTTGCACTTTGTTTTGTTCAGTTTCAGATGTATACTGCTGGCTCTCTCCAGCAATTGAATCAGTCTCTGAACATGAAACTTCACCTTTTCACCTCACATGAGTATGTCATCAATGATGTTCACTACTCTTTATAGGCCTTCAAGCATCTGTGCCATAATTTTATGGAATGCCTCCGGTGTAGATGAGATGCTGAACGGGGGAATCGTGAATCTATATCTTCCAAATTATGTATTAAATGGATGCAATCTGGAGCTTTGTTCATCAAGTCATATTTGCTGAAATCCTTGGTTTGCATCCAGTGCTGAGAATAGTTTGGCCCTTGACATTCCTGCAGCTACTTGTTCCATTGTTCTCCTTTTATTGCACAGTTTAAGTCTTTTGGATCAATGCAGATCCTGAGTTTATTAGGCTTTACTACCGTTACCATACTGTTAACCCAGTTTGTAGGCTTGGTTTGTTTTGCAATCACATCTAATTTTTCCATTCTTTCAAGTTCTGCTTTGATTCTAGCCTTTGGTGCTACAGGCATTTTCCTGGGTGGGTGCACTACAGCTTTTTTAGCAGGGTCTGTCTGTATGTGGTGCAGCCCTAGTACACACCCTAGACCTGTAAATAAGTCTTCATAGTTCTCCAGTATGTCTCTTCCTCTGTTATCTACATTAAAGAGCCTTTTCGGCATGCCTAACAGCAAGCGTGTTGCACAACCCAATACTGCTGGTGCATCTTGTTCTATTACCTGGAACTGAATGTCATATTCTGGCCTTTATACTTGCATTTGAGCTCTTTTTGCCCTTTTGGAATCATCTGCTCTCTTGAGTAAGTAATCAGTTTGTACTCGGACTTGCTCAACTTATTATCTTTCAGCTTCACCGAGTTGGTATGACATTACACTCTGCTCCAGTGTCAAATTTGAATTGAACTTTCTTGTTGTTTATTTTAAATAGTTCCAGCCAATCCATTTTGTCATCAGTAACACATGTAAGCAATAACCCACAGCAAGGTGTGTGGTTATTGGGGATTAATCAACACCCTGGGTGCACTGTGAGGCACGAGGTCACAAGCCGAGTGTCCTCACAGCTAGACCCCGGAGTCAGTTGCAAAACCAATTATGACTGACTCACAACACATTATGACTGATTTCTTCAAGTAGTTTAAAATTTATGACTACGATTCACTGAAAAAAAAATCCAACCAATTTTTTCAACTTCTGCCATTGGTAAATTTGATTTATGTACTAGGAAGCTGTACTTTTTTTGTGTGCAATTAATGGAAAAACTTGGCAGCATGTGTATTTACTTAGTAAATACCAGGAGAAGCTTGTCACAGTCTAGGAGCAGAAGAGATGAAAACATTCACTGCAGTGCACCAACTAACCGATACCAAGAGCTGAGGTCAACAGTAATGTAAATTAAAAGATACACTGAAGGGATAGCAACTTTCTTGTTGTAGGATGGGAAACCTAGGGTACCTCAAATGTTTTCAATGCTAACAATGTAAGTCGCTGTTGGGCACTTCATTTTTTTTAATTATTCTCGTTGTTTTGGTTTGGCCTTGCTTGCTTGCTTGCTTGCATTATATACCTTGTAAGCACACTTGATTTGTACGCCTCACACCACCAGCCCAGCCTCAAAGTCACATAAACAGCTTTAGATCCTGGTATGGAAAGACGCTGCTGTACACCCCCAAAGCCATATGCAGCTTTAAAGCCTGGTGTGGGATGCTACAGTACACCCCTGAGCCACATAAACAGCCTTATACCCTGGTGTGGGATGCTGATGTACACCCCCCAAAGCCATATACAGCTTTAAAGCCTGGTGTGGGATGCTACAGCACACCCCTGAGCCACATAAACAGACTTAAACCCTGGTGTGGGATGCTGATGTACACTCCCAAAGCCATATACAGCTTTAAAGCCTGGTGTGGGATGCTACAGTACACCCCTGAGGCACATAAACAGCCTTAAACCCTGTTGTGGGATGCTGATGTACACCCCCAAAGCCATATACCGCTTTAAAGCCTGGTGTGGGATGCTATAGCACACCCCTGAGCCACATAAACAGCCTTAAACCCTGGTGTAGGATGCTGATGTACACCCCCGAAGCCATATATAGCTTTAAAGCCTGGTGTGGGATGCTACAGTACACCCCTGAGCCACATAAACAGTCTTAAACCCTGGTGTGGGATGCTGATGTACACCCCAAAGCCATAAACAGCTTTAAAGCCTGGTGTGGGATGTTAATGTACACCCCCAAAGCCACAGACAAACAGCCATGTATCCAGTGTTGGATGCTGCAGTACACCACCAAAGCCATATAAACAGCCTTATACCCTCATGGGATGCTGCTGTACACCCCTGAAGCCACATAAATAGCCTTAAACCCTGGTGTGGGATGCTGGTGTACACCCCCAAAGCCACAGACAAACAGCCACGTATCCAGTGTTGGATGCTGCAGCACACCACCAAAGCCATATAAACAGCTTTATACCCTCATGCAAGGGTGTAGACAGGCATACTCACTGTACACATTTGTGTACAGTTTTGTTGAGTGTCTGCCACAAACTGTAAGCCACTCTGATAATATTATCATTCTAATCTGTAGTATTTGGGTTAGTATAGGCCACGGAGGAGTGTCCAATACATGTATAACCTCTTTAGGGAGTAGAGGAGTCATCTGACAACAATCTGACTTGTTTGGAAGGGGGTGCCATTTGGAAAGAATGTGTACATTTTTTAATTGGGTGGTGTAACTGTTGGAGATTGTGTACAAAATGGAAATTTCTGGCTACACTCCTGCCCTCATGGGATGCTGCTGTACACCCCTGAAGCCACATAAACAGGCTTAGACCTGCTATGGTGTGGGTTGCAGCAGCAGCAGTACACTTGTAAACTCACAACAGTCTTAGGGTGTGGGATGCTGCTGTACATCCCCAAAGCAAAGCCACATAACCAGTCTTGTATCCAGTGTGGGATGCACTTGTGCAGTACACCCCAAAGCTTCAAGCTACATAAACAGCCTTAGAACCTGGTGTTTGTTACTGCAGTAGCACACCTTCAAATCAACATAAACAGCCTTGCTCTTAGACCCTTCTGTGGGATGCTACACCCACCCCACCCTTGAAGCCACATAAACAGGGCAGCCTTAGACCCTGGTGTGGGATACTGCAGTACAGTGACCACCCCGCCTTGCCTGAATCACCATGATCTCTCACTTTTGTTTAATTTTTTGTACACACCACCAGTCACTTACTGTCCAGTAGTCAGCCAAGCCAAGCCAGGCCTGCAGCCCTACCTACCCTCAGCCAGTTCAGTTGCCAAAAAAACAAACAAACAAACAAACAAAAAAAACACCATCACAACAGCTAAATTGCTGAATTTTGAGAACAGATCCCTTCTCTGCTACCAAACAATACTGTTTCTTTAGTTGTAAATATATGCTAATGCTGCTTGCAACCTGTGTCTGCCATAAATCCAACTTAGTCTCTCAGAAAAAGAACAGATATCAACATTTCAGTTACCAGGAGTCATCGTCTCACACCAAAGGCAGCTCAGACAATACTTCACTGAGTCAGCTCTCTCTCGGTCTCTCTCCTCCAGCCTCCACTGTCGCTCCAACTCGGTCCCACAACTTTCTTCTCAGCTGTACCGCGGCTGCGGTGCAGCCTGAGAGGCCAAATTAGTGCTACCCACGGCCGGCCACCTGCCTCATCTGCCACACAGTTGACTATACTGTGTGACCACCAGCAGCCAACCCCACACAGTCTCGCTGCTTGCTCGGCTGCTTGCACAGTGGTCTGCTGCTGATCCATCCTGGCCTAGTATGACTGCATGCATGGTGGTTGAGTCATCTATGGCAGCAACTCCTTCCCGCCACCCTTCAAATTTGCACTGCTGCCACTACTATTGCACTTTCTCACAACTTCCCCACAAGGCCACCAATCGAATCCAACAGTCAGCGACTCACACCAGCTTAGAGAGTCTCCAGCTCACTCTCCTCCTGTTGTCCACTGGCTCATTGGCTGGCATAGGCGGGCCATGGGGCACCTCCTCAGTATACCCTACCTGCCCGGCCAGCGGCGGTCTCGGCCTAGTAGTAGGCTGCTTGGCTAAACCTCCCCCACAGTGAGCTCACTTTCACCCTTTCCTGTCTCCCTCGACTGATGATGGTCAGGTTGGCTGAGGCTCCCCTGGGCCCGACCTCACCTCCCGTATCCCTCTGCGGGTGGCTGCCTGTGGTGTCCCCTACATTAGTCCCTGGCTGGCCGCTCCACACACCTCACTGCTCCGTGTCAATCCACTGCTCTCTGAGTCTCTGCGTGCTCTCTCCCTGGCCTCAGTGGTGGGTCTCTCGGGTCTTTCAGGCCTCTCGGCTCACTCTCTCCCAGTCCCTCAATGGTGTGATTTGGATCTCCCTGGCACCAACCTTGCCTCGCCTCCTGCATGTGCCCGACTCTACTGCTGTGGTGTCCTTCCTACACTGTGAACCAGACACTGATGGCTTGAGCACTACTATTAGTCTTCACCTTGAAGACTACTTGCGCCGCTGTTCAACTCCATCTCACCGCCTTTTGCAGTTGCAGGCAATGCGCACACAACTCCTGGCTCCTCCCTCTCTCATGACTCACTGGCAGAGGGTTGGCACCGAGGAACTAGGGGTGCATTAATTGGCTGGAAGTTGAAGAATGTTCACCCCCACACAAATTCAAAAGTGGCTGGCTGCAACACTGTCAGGCAAGACAAAAGCTGTGACAGAATCATTGACTTCACGCAAATATAACTGCCCACAATTATGGCTGCAATTCAGTGCAATTGCAACTAATTGCAGCTGCATTAAATTGCAGCCAATGATTCTGATGGCTTACGGCGGCTCCGGAGTATACTCACAGCACCCAGGGTGTTGATTAATCCCCAGTAACCGCACACCTTGGAGTGGGTTATTGTGCTTATAACATGGGCCAAATGTGGAGAGAAATGGACAAAAACTCTAGGAATAATAGGGAAAAAATGTGGGATCTATTTAGTGTTCTTCTACTATTCATGGCCATGGTACCACAGTTTTCTGTGTTCTACCACTGTTAAAATAGTTCAACACAGACAAGTTTGTGGTAAACAGGTCACAGAATACTGAATCAAGGAGCAACTTGAAGTTTACCCAGATTCAGCCTGAAGTTTACCACTGCAGCACCCGACATCCACACTGAGATATAACTTCATGTACATACTGCTCTCTATCTGTCCTTTTCATTGTCTGCTGTCACTCTCCCTATCACTGAACACACTGTCGCTCTGACACCGGCTGTCTGTCTCTACACTGAACCAGGAAGTTACTGTGTAACACTGTGTCTCCAGTTCAAGGAATGCGATTAAAAAAAACATTTATGGCGGTATTTTACCATTCATACTGCACTTTTTTAACTACTTTTTCGACACTCCACTGTGTGCCTGCCACTCACCTGCTATGGTCTGCTCGTGCTGTCTGGGGGCCCGCAAACCAGTATGAAGACGTGCACATAGGTGCTATTGTTGAGTACTCCTCTCCCGGTCTCTCTACGGTGATGCAACTGAAGCGAGGAGAAATATTTTTTTTATTTTAGTCTTTGGTAACCAGGTAAGGCCCACTAGACACAAGTGCCTGTTTTCAAGGGTGACCTGGGAGCACTGGGCGGTTAAGTGGCTTGCTCAGAGTCACACATTATGCAAGTGGAGATTGTGAGAATCAAACTCAGGTCTGGTCTGCTGGATGTATCAAGCTTGTTCACACCTCATTCCTCTAACCTCTAGGCTATACTGCCAGCCCATATGAATACAAATACGAGCTCTGCTGTGTGGCTACAACTACTGGCGGAGACATACATGGAACCGGGGGGGGGGGGCACCACATTAGTTCAGTTTGCTGCTTGATTTCTGTATTTTGGGACTGTTCACCACAAACACATACTGTTAAGTTAACATAAATTAATGAACGGTCACCTGGTCACTCTTCATCAATTAAGTTATAGAAAGCTATCTGCCCATGTTATAATTAACAATATTAGCTTCAATCTGCACTTTGCTCTCATCTCTACTTTTTTCCTATCTGAATTGTTCCAATAAACATTTCTGCTCCAGCATCTTCTTCAACTACCACATGTATTTTCCAAGGCTGAGTCTGAGGCTGTGCTCTACACATTTTTGCAAAGTGGTTTCTCTTGGGACAGGCTTTACATGTTTGTCCAAAGGCAGGACATTCTCATCTTTCATGTTTGTAACCACAGTTGCTACATCTGATTTCTTCTTTTTGTGTTTTCTTTTGTTTTTCTTGAGCTGCTCTTTTTAAATTGACTGTGGTCTGGTGTCACTTTTTTTAGTTTATGCACTTGGATTTCTGCTTCATCATTAAGCGCTGTGACTGACTTCACTTGCACGGCATACAGTATATCAACTACTTTTTGTAATGTGAAGTCCACTTCTCTAAGAAGTCTTCCTCTGACCGGATCATCTCTAATGCCACACACAATTCTGTCCCACATAAATGACTTGGTTAGCTGCCCGAATTTACAACTCTGGGCCTTTTTTTATTTTTTGATCAGTCACGTACGCATCCATTGCTTCCGATGGCCCTTGCGCTCCGGAAAGAACATGTGTCTGATATATGGCACATTCTATCTCAGCTCACAATACTGTGGGAACTTTGCTTTTTACACTGCTATCTTGTCTCTGTCTTCTGCATTATCATATTCAAAAGTATTAAATACCTTTATCGCTTCTTCTCCAGCTACATGCAAAAACATGGCGCACAGTACCTTCTAAGGCTTCTCTGCTTTTCTACATGCCGTCAACAGCTCGAATTTCTGTATCCATGTTATCATTCTCCAATTCTTTAACAAAGTGCCATCCAGACACAGACTATCTAGAGGTTTAAAATGTTCCACTTCTCTTTCCTTCTTTCAGCACTTCTGACACCATGTAATGTATATGCAACTACCAAGACTGCTTGCTGTCTCAAACACTATTGAACCACACTCACATTGAGAATAGCACAGTTACGTAAGAGCTTACCATAATAGTGGATCTTCGAGAGGAGCTCTTGCAGCAGGCTATTACCATTAAGACTATGGCGCAGGCAGTAGGACCCACCGGAAAACTCCTAACTAGCAGCACCCAGCAGGGGCTGCACCCTGATACTGGCTCTGCCCTGACATCAGCCGTGGTACAAAAGGGGGCAGTCCCTGGCGTCACCTCAGTTCACCCGCTAAAGACCCGTGAACAGGCTCCAACAGGCAGACCAGACAGAAGCATGCCAAAAAGGATGCTTAAAAACTTACCAGGGGGAAGGAGGGCGGAAAAGCAACACCTGCTGCAAGAACTCCTCTCGAAGATCTACTGTTATGGTAAGTTCTTACATAACTGTACTATCTTACTTTGAGTGGGAGCTCTTGCAGCAGGCTATTACCATTAGGACTGAGTCCCAAGCAGTCCCACGAGAAGGAAATGTAAGCAACCCTGGGATGCAGCAAAAAGGCAGCAGTGCTGAAACAAGGCATGTAAGAGAGAAGTCCCTGGAGGACTGCTAGGCTGAACCCGGCCCTGCGCCTGGAAGCAATGTCCAGACTGTAGTGCCTAATGAAAGTGTGCACTGAGCTCCAAGTAGCCGTTGCATAGATGTCTCCAACAGAGATGTTCTTCAAAGAGGCAAAAGAGTTAGACACTCCCCTGGTAGAATGACCTCTGACAGTACCTGGAAGGGGCTTGTAGTACTTATTGTAACAGTAAGCTATACAGTGAAGTAATTACCTAGAAATAGTCTGTTTTGACACTGGTTTACCTAGGTGTTGAGGCAACAAAAAGCTGCTTCGACCTGCGGTGGGGAGCAGTGTGCTTGAGATAATGCCTCAGTACCCTGTGGACATCCAAGGTGTGTAGGAGCACTTCCTCTCTGTTAGAATGGTCAGGATAGTAAACTGGAAGGTTGACATCTTGATTCAGAGTCAATTCCGAAACTACTCTGGGTAGAAACTTAGGATTTGTTCTTAGGGAAACCCTGTCCCTATGAAAAACCAAATAAGGCTCCTTACACATCAGGGCCCGAAGCTCGGAAACTCTTCAAGCAGAAGTGACAGCAACTAAAAAGGATATCTTCCAGAAAAGAAAACGTAGTTCGCAATCTGTGGCAGGTTCAAAAGGGGAAGGGTAAGCTTCTCCAGCACAAAGAGGAGATCCCTAGGGGTACTGGATCTCTGATGGAAGGTTTCATGTGCAGAATGCCCCTCAAAAAAGTTCGGGACACATCCAGCTGGGCCAAAGTTTTTCCCTCCACCAGCATATGATAGGCTGAAACTGCCAAAAAATGCACTTTGATGGTGGAGGAGTAGCTCAAGCCTTGACTCAATAAGAAGAGGAGATATTGCAAAACTAAGTTCTCTGGACAGGGAAGTGGGTCTAAGTGACAGGAAGAAGCCCAAAGGCAAAAATATTTCCACTTCATAGCATAAGTGGACCTAGAAGAGGGCTTTCTAGCAGAGACGAGAATGTCCACCACCTCCTGAGAAACCCCACACATGGTTTTGACTATGTCTGCAGGAGCCATGCATGAAGGTGCAGGGACTTGAGATTTAGATGGACCAGCTTGCCCTGATCCTGTGACAACAGGTGTGAATTTTGAAGCAGTTGAATCAGAGGTTCTGCTATTAGCTGCTGAAGTAGTGGGAACCAAATCTGCCGAGGCCACAGTGGGGCAATGAGAATCATGCATGCCCTCTCGACCTGGAGCTTCAACAGAACCCTCTGTATCAGTGGGAAGGGAGGGAAGGCATACAGAATCCTCCCTGCCCAACAGAGGGAGAATGTGTCTGGCCAGAAAACACCAGGCACATGCTCTCGTGAGTAGAAACTTGGCAGTTTGGCATTGCATGGAGACGCAAAGAGGTCCAGCTCTGGAAGAACCCACTTATTGAAGAGCTGGTCTGCTACTGACTGGAGTAGCTCCCACTCATGTGCCTTGGACCGTGACTGACTTAGGCTGTTGGCCAAGATGTTTTGGGCGCCTGGAACATGTACTACGGCTAGACTGACCTGATGTTCCGGGGCCCAATACTAGACTCTCATTGCCTCCCTGCATGGGGTTATGAATGCTTGCCCCCTTGCTTGTTGATATAGAACATGACGGCTGTGTTGTCTGGATAAGAAGAGAGCCTGGCACTAGGTCCTCCTGAAAAGCCCATAGGGCACTGAGGACTGCTCGCATCTCTAGGACATTGATATGAAGTCTGCACTCATCCAGAGACAAATTCCCTGGGTCTGGCTGTCTCCTAGATACGCTCCCCAACCGAGCTTGGAGACATCTGTGGTCAGGGTCCAGCTCGGCAGCTCCTGCCAGAAAGGAACCCCTTTTTCTAGATTGAAAGGTTTCAGTCACCAAGTAAGGGTCCTTCTGACTGGGTCTGAGATCTGGACCAATAGGTCTAGACCATCGGATCTTTGGTCCCACTGCACCCTGAGCATCCATTGAGGGACCCTCATGTGAAGGTGAGCCAAGGGAACTACAGGTATGGCCGCCACCATATGCTTCAGAAGCCTGAGGAAAGTTCTGACCAGGACTTGAGGGGTCATGGAAACAGCCCAAGCCACTTCCCGCAGACGATCCCCCCTGTCTTGTGGGAGGAAGGCCATGCCTTGGACTGTGTCCAGAACTGCCCCTATAACAGATAGTTGTTGACTAGGCTCTGGGGATGACTTCAGAAGATTCAGGGTGACCTCCCAACTCTTGGAGCAGTGTATAGGTGTCTCCGAGAGTGTGAATAAGACATGCTCTTGAATGGGCTGCCAAAAGTCTGTTGTCCAGGTAAGGGAAGACGTAATGGCCTTTGCATCTGAAAGCCACAGCTACCACTGCTAAGCACTTCTGTAACCCCCCTACAAATAGGGGTTCCCCAAAAAGTCTTCCTTGAGCTTGTCTAAATGCTCACTGCCAGGCTGGTGTCCTGCGTTTTGCAGTTTAAATGTGATTGCCAGAGATTACCTATATAGTCTCTGTGTACTGTCTCTTTAAGAGCTGCCTGGAATGCAGTCATAATTAATCTAAAAGGGACCTCTGTTAGAAGATGTGCTTGTTTGCTGATCATTTGTTAGAGCAGTAATAATATTGCAGTTTGTTCTAACCTGCCTTCTTTGCAGCATGGACAGTTCTGTTTGTTTTCATCATCTTGGTCTTGGACTGCTGAAATGGGTCAATCAGTACTGTTGGGACTCTAAAATGGAGCCTGCCTATAGGGGCTTGGTGGGGTCAAAACTTGTAGGAATTGTAGTTTTTGCATTTTAGCACCTAAAATAACTTGGAGGGGGTTCCCCTTGTTGTGACTGACACACAAATCAGCCAACCGAACCTTTTGGATCTTGGGGAAATTCCCAAGCTGCTTGCAGCTAGCTTGAGTTCTGAGCTGGGAAGTGAAGAGATAACAGCTTGAATGATTCAAGCAAGAGCCTCTGTATAGATTTGCGTGGGAGAACTGCGAACGGGCTGAGTTTTGCCCTGTCTGCTGTCCCTGAGAGGGAAAATAGAGTTTATTCGGACTGAACCCGAGTTGTGAGAATGATTTAAGCCACTGGACTGCGACCAGGCTTTAACCTAAAGAAGACTGAAGATTTGCTGAATGCGATCAGCCTGTCAGGATTTCCAGCCACCTTTGAACTCCCAGTTTGTGCAGATACTCTATAATTGTGACTGGATAGCAATCTGCCTGGTATAGTGGAATTTTTTACATGTAAATGTGCTGTGTGCTGTTAGTGGGTCATGATTTGGTTCTCCACTGTGGTTTGAATTGTGTTCTGCTTGCTGGAAGTTGCATCCAGTCCCATGGACTGAATCCAAAACCATCTCCATTGGGTCCGGGCCTTGCCACACTGGTCCAGCCTGACTACCTGCTGCACAGAGAAAGCCATCGATGAGAGACCTGCCTGGGGATCATCCCCCTGCTCCACGCCTGAACAGGAATGATGCCTCAGTGATTCGTGTGGGCCCCGCTACTCCGGGCACTCTAGCTCAACAACCTGCAGTCTCAATTTTGTCCTGCCTGTGTCCAGTATTGGGTATCATGAGTAAACATCAGGGTAGCTCCCTGCAACAACAGCTAAATCTAAAGTGTTGTCATCTGATTGTCTGGTTGCTTTTGCTTCCACGAAGTGAGCCCTCCGGCTCCGGATTACAAATAGTGTTTGTTGTGCATGTTGCTTTCTTCCATCACAGGGCCCCAACCAGCTGCAATGTTCCTGGCTAGCCCATCGTCTCCCTACCTGGGTACCCAGTGGTGTGACTATGTGGGGTCTTAAAGCTCATGCATAACTGTTTAATTAATGTAGCCTTTAAGCCAATCAACCTGATTACACCCCTTCCTTGTTCAAGTCCCCTGAATAAATCAGATCTGACTTTTTCTGCATTTAACCTGACTGTGGTTCCAGTTTGTGCCAAGAGTACTGTACTGTTGCTATTTACTGTGCACAACCTTGTTTTACAGAGGATCCCCAGGGTCGAGCCAGAGGACCCAGCCCTGGTGGTAAATGCAAACAGTGTAGGTACTGGTATGGTGTACAAGCGGTACTGTAAAAGTGATTGTCGTATATTGCTCAGGCCACTAAAAGGGAAAGAGGGGGGTTACAGTGTCCCAGAGGGCTTTGCCCAGGTTATTTTGACTACTACCAACCCTGACCTCTGGGTGGAGGCACCCATTGCAGAATCTAGGCACCTTAACCTGCTACTAGCCAAGCAGGCAGGGGTAGTAGCCTGTGGGATAGCGACACCTAGGGGTTACACTTGGTAAAGACTCGAGGAGTGGAGGAGAGTCTGAATGGTAGAACCCAAAACTGATAATGCCTCCCCTGAAAGTGGAACCTCAGAAACTTCTGGTGGGGAGGGAAGACCCCTATGTGCATGTAAGTATCTTGCATATTTAGGGAACAGAGCCAATCTCCCTGGTGCGACAGAGGAAGGAGACCTGGTAGAGTCACCATCCTGAACCTTTTGTGTTCTATAAAGTGATTTAAGGAGCTGAGGTCCAGCCAGCCCAATGGCACAGAGGGGCGAGGCACCAGTGCCTTACCTTGCATCACACTGGTGACCTGGGTTCGAGAACAACCTCAGGCCACCAGGGTCCTAGCTCGGGGGGGGGGGTCAGAATGGGATTAAGCCTTGGCTGTCCCTTCCATGGGTGGATGCCTGCTCTGCCATTGTCCCACTGCCATCAGGTGGTGGCCCAGTAGGTAGCGTAGGCAGCCAGGAGCGACAACAAAAGTCAAGGAGGGGAGGAGGGGGCCACCAGATCCTGGTGTGTGTGTGTGTGTGTGTGTGTGTGCACCTCTAAGCACATACAAGCATGTGTATGCCGTGGCCCTTGGGAGATGGGGGGAGTAAAAAGAAATACAAAAAACTACCTATAGAAAAAAAAAGAGCTGAGGTCCAGGATAGGCCAATGGTTGTTCGTTTTCTTTGGAACCAGGAAGAAGTGGGAGTAAAACCCTCTTCCCTGTTGCCCCTGTGGAATCATCTCTATTGTTCTTTTCTGCAAGAGGACCTAGATCTCTCCTTCTATCAATGAGATGTGGGAAGGAGGAGAGTGGGAGGACCTTGGCGGACTCTCTGGAGGGGTTTGCGTGAACTCCAATGTATGTCCTCTCCTTATGTTTCTATGACCCAGAGGTCTGAGGTGATCCTGCTCCACCCTTCCACATGGAGGGAGAAGCGGCCCCGCACTGCCTCCCACTTCTGCCAGAAGAGGGAGGGTCTGCAGGGAGTCACTGGGAGTTGGCAGAGAGGTTTGGGAGGATTTGGAGCATCTTGAGGGGGCACCCCCAGTCCGCTGGATGGATTGTGGCTTTCCTCTTGAAACCACCTCTCTGTGCAAACTGGCCATGGGTGTTCTGCCCTGAAGACTTGCAAAAGGACCACTTGCGAAAGGACTTTTGTTCCCTCTTGTAAAGTTTCCAAATGGACCAAATTGACTTCCTGGACTCCTGGAGATGAGAAATCAATTTCTCAGTTTCCTCCTCAAATAGGACAGAACCTTGAAAGGGAAGATCCTTGATTCCAGACTGCAGATCCTGAGAGAATCCAGAGACCCTTAACCAGGTGTGGTGCCTAAGGCAAATGCCAGAAGCTGCAGCTCTAGACACCGTATCTGCAGTGTTGTATGAGGTCCATAACACATGCATGTCTACGTCTGAACCCAATTTCAGAATTTCCAGTAATTTGGTCTTTTGAGCTGAATCTAGCAAGGTTCTGACTACTTCCTGGTCCTTCTCCCACACTGTGTTTTGGTACTGGCCCATATGTGTGAGGAAGTTGAGCGATCTTATGGAGCAGGTGGAGGCAGAATAAATCTTCTTGCCCACCTGGTCCAAGTACCTGGACTCTGCATTGGAAGGCTGTGAGCTAAGGTGCTTCGGCTGCTTAAATTTATCATGAGCAACCATGATGGCCATTGAATCCACCTGAGGGTGTTCCACCAGGAAGGGCTCCTCCCTTGGTGCTCTATTAAGCCTGTCTGACATTTTGGGAACTGTTGGGGTAGTGGCTGGATGCTTCCAAGTAAGCCGGGTCAGGTCCTGGAACGTATCCACCAAAGGAGGGACCACTGGAGGCTTGGACTCCTTTTATCTCTGGTATTTGGCCAACCTCTGGCATTCTAGATCCAGGTCCTCCATCTCCCATTCATTGGAGGCCTGGATGTGCCTCATGATGTCCAGAAAAGTGGGGTAGTCAGGAGGCGAGCGAGGGGTCTCCTTATTGTCTGGGGACACCCTCTCTCTCCTGAAAGGGACTGGCCTGAAGGGTAAAAAGAATAAGACCTGCCCCTGTCAGAACAGGATGAAACAAACCCCAACCTGGAAGGGCTTCTGTCCACTGAGTGTAGGCTACTGACCGACCGACGTTGGCTGAGGGACCGATGTTGGGTCAGTGACCAATGACGTAAGAAGACCAACGTCGGCTAAGGGCCTGATGATGGCCAGTAGAGCACCTGCAGTAACTGACAGACCTATGGGAGCAATGAGACTTGCTTCTGTGAGGTGACTGGTGCTGGCTCACTGACCGAGAACACCGGTGCCATCGATGGTCCTTTGACCTTGAGCGAGAACAGACAACTGAAGGAAAATGGGACTTGGAAGACTTAGGCCACTCATCGAGAGCAGGTTTGTCAGGCAGCACCGAAGGGCTGCCCTTAGTGGTCTGATCCTCAGCAATATCGGGTACTGGAGCCAGGACAGGTTTGGGAGGGATAACATCCTGCTTGGCCTAGCTCCACCAAAATTGAAACTGTTTTGTGAGCTCTTCCTTGTTGAACTGGGATGCCGCTGCCCCAGCCAGGGTGTCAGGCATAACAGGGTTCTGAAGAATTGGTGAGGCCAGCAACTCAGGAAGATCCTGAGGAGAACTGCCCACAGAGACGTCTTCCAGGGTAGAGGCTCTCCGCATCAGCGACCGTGCCATGTCAGGTGTCACCTGGTCTAAGGAATGACTGGCACTGGTACCTGAGGCTGGTTTCTAGCTACTTGGCTAGACCAGCGCTAGGTCATGTTTGACCAGAGTCTTGAAAGGGTGAGAAACTGAGATCGATTTCACGGAAAGTTCCCATTCCTTTGAAGAGGCCTTACCTGGAGCCCCAGGTAGGGCCGAGACTGAGGCTTTTTTTGGTGGGGCTGAGGCATATGTCAAAGTGGAAGCCTTAGAAATATTGCCTGAGGTAGAAGGAGGGCACAGAGGCGTGGTCTTCACCTTAATGGGTGGTGCCAGCTGAGCAACTGGGCCTTGCTTACCTTCTATCGGTGCCGGGGTCTTAGCGTGCCTGGAAAGCCTACCTGGTCCTGGGAGTGTCTTGAGTGGTTTGAGCAGTCGGAACCCCCAAAGCCTGATGATGGAGTCTTTTTATGGGGTGAGTGAGAGCAGGAGCACGGATGGGACTGACCACGGTCCTTGTCGCGGGACTTATGGTGACTTGTCCTTATGCTTAGATCTCTCCCCTGGACAGCTCTGCATCATGGTGACCTGATTTTCTAGGAAGTGGGCTTTTAATGCCTTCAGACATTGAATTCTCAGCCTGCTGGTAAAGCCTCTGCAGATTCTGTAGGCCTGAGTGTCATGGTTCGGTCCCAAGCAGAACACGCAGGCCTCGTGGGCATCCTTGGCAGGAATCTGGAGGGCACAGGAACATTTCATTTTCTTTGGTCCCGATGAGGACACTGATGGAAGTGAAGAAGACATAGAACAACAAACACTTGATGGAGAAGAAGGACTGCTGAAGAGAAAAAACACTGAAAAACTTCGCTGAACTGCTGAGCAATGAGCAAGAGCAACCGTTGAGAGTGGGTCTGTGGCAGGAAAAGAACTGAGGTGGAGCCAGGGACCACCCCCTTTTGTACCACAGCCGATGTCGGGGCGGAGGCGTTGTCGGGGGACAGCCCCTTCTGGGTATTGCTAGCTAGGAGTTTTCTGGTGGGTCCTAGTGCCTGCAGCATAGTCCTAATGGTAACAGCCTGCTGCAAGAGCTCCCGCTCAAAGTAAGATCATGTGTTTCATCGCATGGCTTTCTGTAGGGGCCACCTGCTGTTACTTCATTAGACTACACTGGGGTAATCATATCAGATGACCTGAAGGTGGCCAGACAATTCAACAAAGCAATCAGGAAGCTAGTGGGATGTTGGGGTGCAAAGGCAGTGGTATTACTAGCAGGAAGAGGGAAGCGGTGTTCCCACTATATAGGTCCTTAGTAAGATGCTACCCAGAATGCTGTGTCCAGTTTTGGAGGCCACATATCAGGAAGGCCATAGGATGGAGGCCATCCAAAAGAGGGCTACAAAGATGGTAAAGGGGCTACATCAAATGTCCTGTGAGGAGAGGTAAAAGGAGCTAAATCTGTGCAGCCGGGAGGAGAGAGGGGAAGGGGGGGGATATGATTGAGAACTTTAAATACTTCACAGGGGTGAAAAAGGTACAAATGGGAGATATTTTTCAAAGGAAAGGGTGCTCTAGAACCAGGGGTCATGATATGAAGCTGGAAGGGGGGGTAGGTTCTGGTGGGTTGTAAGGAAGTACTTCTTCACAGAGAGGGTAGTGGATGCTTGGAACAATCTTGCAGAGGAGGTAGTGGGGGCAGAAACAGTGATGGGATTTGAACAAGCCTGGGATAAGCACAAGGGGATCATTAGGGATAAGTAAGGGGTGAAAAAATAAGTACCGTAGTGCTGGAAGGGTCTACAGTATACTGTATGTAAAGCAACAAAAAAAGGGCAGACTGGATGAGTCAAGTGGCCCTTATCTGCCATCAGTTTCTATGTTCTATGTTTCAGAACTGGACCTATGTATTGCCATCTGCACACCTGTGATTTTGTTTTATAATATCTGT
Organism: Neoceratodus forsteri; assembly: GCA_016271365.2. Taxonomy (NCBI): domain Eukaryota; kingdom Metazoa; phylum Chordata; order Ceratodontiformes; family Ceratodontidae; genus Neoceratodus; species Neoceratodus forsteri. The sequence goes on from JADMNL010000026.1 coordinate 216,072,724, forward strand.
TTATTGAGTTTCATAATATACATATTGGTACATTTAAATATAGTCCATTGTTCCAGAAGAGGGCAATTATTAAATCAACTGTAACATATTTCTGATAATTCAAATCCCTCCAGTGGTTTGGGATTCCAAGATATTAAATGTAAAATTTTTACTTCTATATGGTAATGTATTATAGCACCTTGTGTATGTACAAGTGTTAATTGTAATGCTTGTGTTAGAAATTATAAGTCAGCCAGCCTGATGGTGCTGAGGCGCTGGATGCCTTACCTTGAACTACACTGGCTACCCAGGGTGGGGAGCGACCTCAGTTCATCAGAGTGCCGGCAGGGGGGAGGGAGGGAGGGAGGGAGCAGGATTAACAGCGGAAGGCAGCTCTCCTCTCCTGGGGTGGAGGTGGGGTAGTTTATCCCCACATAGTTCTGATTCCACTGGATGGAAGTCCAGCGGGTAGCATAGGTGGGAGGGGATGGCATTGTATAGGGTGGGCAGAGGGGGCTGTGCTGGTGCCACAGTGTGCATGCACACCTACAGGTGCACACACGGCCATGTGCTGGGGCCTCGGGATGGGGAGAAAAACAGGGGTAAAAACTATGTATCCCCATCGCCAAAGTAGGAGGGAAGTGGTGACAGGGGTCAAACAGTTAAATTAAAAAAATAACATAAAAAAATTAAGTCAAACTAAAACAGGAGGAGCAGTCATTACTGGCAATTCGCAAAATAATTAATACTTGGTATCTCACAGTTATCCATTTATAATCAAAGCAAAGGAAAAAAGAGATAGAGTAGTTCAGGTCAGATGTGTCCTGAAAAACATTCTCCTGCCCATATCCATTTATCACAAGAGACTTAAATCCCTTCGTCGAGTTGTGGAAGATATTCTATTTCCATTTCTTCTTGTTCCCCTGTTGGTTTTGTTCTGCCTGTCGGTCTCTAGCTTTTTCTTTATTTTTGTTCTTTAGAAATGTGGCAGTCTGTTCAGACTCAAGAAAAACATATATTTTTTTTATTTTTATAAAAAGTCACACATTTAGAAGGATAAGGAAAAGATGCTCTGCCCATATTTCTCTCAGATCCTCCCTATAATTCAATAGTTTTTGTCTCCTCTCCTGAGTTATAGGAGACACATCAAGAAAAACATGAAAACAATGGCCATGAAACTCCAGAACACCCTTCTGCCTTACAGTTCCAATGATAATCTCTCAATCTCCAGTGAAAACGCTAATGTTTTTTTTTTGAGTTGTCCGTACCATTCAAAGTTTCTAGCTTTTTGCTGTCTCATTTTGTTGGAGTATTGTTTTTCCATTAGCTGAGAACTGCTTTACAGAAAGCCAAAAAAAAAACATAAAAAAGGTAGGTTAGGTTCCATGTCAAAAACCACAAAACCAAAAAACAGCACAGTCAAATATCAGTGCTGTGAAAATCCATGAATAAAATTCACAAGCAGCAATTTGCAAGGTTTTTTTGAAAATTAGTTAGATAAAATCCTCCTGAAATGAATTCTGCATTGAAAATTGGACGTTTTTATAACAATCCTTTGAAAATAGTTGCCCAAAATGTATTTATTTGACCACACGCTTTTTCTCATGTGCAGTCTTGATAGGATACAGGCAGGTTAGACTCAAACAGACCAGTGATTCTGTAAAGACAGCATTCATTAATTCGTTAAAGGATTCAAATTGGGCATCAAGACTAACAGGTAAACCCACAATACCAACAAAAATACTGCGCATTTACATCCCAAACTGGCTGCAGAAAAAACACTTCCACTACTATATATCAATAGTAAATATATGAAGTTTATTTAAAAAATAATAAATTCTTTATCATTGAAAAGAGTGCATAATATTCTGTAAATACATAGAGGCCCGGATATTCAAAAGGGTTGCGCCATGCACAACAGGGTTACGCATGCGCAAGTCCAAAATTGCGCCATTTTGCGATATTCAGAAGGAGGCAGTTGCGCCACTGAAAACATGCTGAGCAACAGCGCAATGAAAATGAAGGCATGCGCAACCAAAGGGGGTGGATCCATGCATAAAGTGCGCAATGCGATATTCAAAGACTTGCGCGATCGCAATAGCGGCACAGCCAGAGGTGCGCACTAGCGAAATGAGCCAAATTAAAAAGGCTCAAGGAAGCGGTGCAAGAACGCTACAAGGCTGCCAAGTGGGGGAGAGAGAGAGAGAGACAGACAGACAGACAGAGACAGGCTAGGGCAGGCAAGGCAAGTGTGAGCCATAGGCTGTAGAGGCCAGCAGGGGGTGCCTGGCGCAGTGGAAGTAGCAGTGAGGACAGCGGGCGTAACACAGCAACACCAGCCGGGGGGGGGGCAGAAGCCAGGGAGATGGACAGTGGCAGCTTCCACATGGAAGCTGTAATGAGGGGGGTGAGAATGCATGCTGCAGGGGGACGTGGCCGTGGAAGGGCCCGTTGGCGGTGTACTCCCAACAGGCAGTACCGTGCCTGCATCAGCTTTGAGCTGTACACAGATGTAGAGATCGTGGGCCGGTACCGCCTGAACAGGGCAATACTGAGACGGCTCTGTGAGCTGTGCAGTGATGTGATGCAGGCACCCTCACGACGGAGTCACTCTCTGTCGGTGGAGACCAAGGTGACAGCCTGCATGTGCCTGCTCGCCACGGGCACCTTCCAGAGGCTGACAGGGGACAACACAGGCATCACACAGTCGGCCACGTCACGCATCCTCACCCAGTTCCTCAGCGCACTGCTGCCACATGCTGCGGAGTACATCCATTTCCCCAGCACCGCGGCAGAGCGTACAGCAAACATGCAGGAGTTCCACAGGGTAGCACGTATGCCTGGCATGCTACGGGCCATAGACTGCACCCATGTGGCCATTCGCACGCCACCTGGCCCCGATGGGGTCGCATATAGGAACAGAAAGGGCTTCTCCAGTGTCAACTGCCAGGTGGTGTGTGATGCCACTGGGCGCATAATCAATGTCTGTGCCACACACCCTGGCAGAGCACATGATGCCTTCATATGGTATCAGTCCGCACTGTGCCATCGATTCGAGAGTGGGGACATCCCCACAGGACATCTAGTGGGTGAGTACACATGTATGGAATGCATACTCGGGGCAAGGGTGGGAATGCCACAGGTGCCATGGTAGTGGCACACAGGGATATAGGCAATATGGACCTGAACATGAGACTGATCTCCACTATCTCCACACAGGTGACAGCGGATACCCACTCTGTCCCTGGCTGCTCACACCGTACTGGCGCCCCATGACCTCATCGCAGCAATGCTATAATGAGGCACATGTTTCCACATGCAACATCATAGAGTGGGTGTTTGGGATGCTCAAGGCATGCTTCTGATGCCTAGACACCTCCGGCGGTGCCCTACAGTAAAGCCCCCAAAAGGCCTGTGGGATATTCCTGGCCTGTTGCATCCTGCACAACATGGCCAAAGACTATGGGATAGCCGTACAGGTTGAAGAGGGGGACAGCGATGGGGACGCCAGTGGCGCCGGTGTTGATGGTGATGAGCAGCCCCCCCTAGGACAGCGGGACCCCCGACTGATCCAGCAGGCCCGGCTGCACCAGGACACCATCACAGAGGAGCACTATGCAGAACACAGGTAAGTCAAGGGAACATGTGCAACCAACACTGTCCATGCACAAACCACAGGCACACAGGATAACACACCAGGGGTGCATGACGGCCAGGGGAGTGAAAGGGTCCAGGCATACAAACACACCATCAGGGAGGGGTGAGCACTCATATGGATGCACACACACCAGGCACAGAGCGTACATGGGCACCTGCACAGCACAGCAGAACTGACATTGCTAACACACAGCACCACCGACCACCCCCACCACCTGTACTGCCCAAGTATGTGTGTCAGATGCTGGGCACCCTTGCACCTTGGTGTACAGTACAATGCAGGCATCATCATGCACACACACCTGTGGACAGCAGTTGGGAGGGTGTGCAGGTGGTCCGTGTGTCGGCGTGGTGAGCAGAGCACCCAGCAGTGCACTGCCCACCATGACACACATTGCACACATGGCAGCACCAGACAGGACCCGCACTGGGAGACAGCTCAGTCATGTAGCACTGTCCCACGGCCACTGCGGATGCGTGGGCGGCTCCTCCGTGACTCAACAGCACTGGCAGGCTGAGCAGGGGCCACATGGGGTGGCACTGTTGCACCACCAGGGGTCCCACTGCGTGAACGTGACCTTGCCCGCACAGGGGTCTGCAGCATGCCGAACAAACCTGCACCAGGGGTGCTCAGGATGGCCACAGCAGAACCCGGCATCGACAGGCCTGGTGTCTCACGATGCCGGGAACGGGGAGTGGAGAGTGAACTGTGTGGGGTGTGCGGTACAGGGGCACCTGACTGTGTGCCCAATGCGTCCACGACAGAGACCACTGCCTGGGTCAGCCTGTCAATGGCGGCGGTCACATCCGTCCGCATATGAACCAGCTCTGCACGGTCCACAGCACACTCCCTGCTGTGCCGCTCCACAGCCACAGACAGTGCCTCCACGGACATTGCAACCCGCCTCTGCAGCTGTACTAATTCCCACAGCAGGCGGGTGTGCTCGTCCAATGGGTACTGTGCCCCAATGGCATCCTGTCCCCCAGGGTGTGGAAGGTCCTGATGCACAACACCCCTTGAGGGTGGGCGCTGTTCGCCAGGACCAGGAATGGGTGGATCAAAGGGCGGCGGACATGTGCCACCACTTGACACTGTACCCCCAGACCTGGTGGGTGACTGCTGCTGCTGCCCACCAACTGCTGTGCCCCAGGGTCCACTCGTTCCACCGCTGTGCTAGCAACAGTGCCAGACACCTGCACAGCCACCGGTGCTGCCCCACCAGTGCTGACAGGCACAGCCTGGGACTGTGCCAGCATGCTGGTACACAAGTTGGAACCAGAAAGGCCCAGGGGCATGTGCTGGCCTGCTGTGTGTCCGTCATGGGACACACACCTATCACTGCCCATTGCAGTCCTTGCATCATCAATGGTGCAGGTGCAGTGCAGCCATAGTCACAGGCGCTGGCATGCTTGCATGCCAGACTGCTGAGACACAGGCTGTGCACCCCGCACCGAATCACCGACACCAGAGTTGGCAGCCCAGCGTGCATGCTGCTGCAGTGCCTGCTGGCTGGTGATAGAGGTGGATGGACCCTCCTCCATGTCCAGCAGGTCATCATCACTGCCTGGACCCACCACCACCGTCTCCTGAAGACAAACAGGATCTGTAACAGAAAGAGAGTACATGTGAGTGCATGTGAACAACCTTCCCCAACCCCCAACACCACCACCATGTCATACCGTGCAGTGATGGGCTTCCACCTGTCTGGAATCCACCTTCTGGTACACCCTCAATAGCGCTCTGCTGCATTGATGCAACCAGTGTCTCCTCTGCCGGGGTCAGCTCCAACACCACTGGCGGGCCCCCGCCAGTGCCAGCACGTGCCGCCCTGAAGGCTGCCACCTTCTCCTTCAACCTCCTGCGGTCTGTCCCCATCTTCCTCTTGCATTCCTGCACGGAGCGCTGGTGGCTTCCGTGCAGGTTCACGGCCTGAGCTACCCCCTCCCATGCAGCCGCGGGACTGAGGGGTGCCCCTCCGTCCACTCAGTACTGGCTCCTCATCCAGGTAGGCCTGGAAGAGGGCCTCTGTCTCTGCTGGGGTAAAGTTGGGCCTCCTCCTACGCCCACCGTCCTCACCCTCACCTTGGCTCTGCTCGGTCATGGCGATCTGTATGGGGGCAAGTGGACACCTGTCACTGTGCAGTCTACAGCATTTTCCCATGACCATTGTCCAGAACATCACACAGCATGCAACTCACCTCTCACCTGCAGTAACCAAATCTGGCCAGCGCAGCCCAATGTCGCACATTTATAGCGCAATGCATGCAAATTAGGAGTGGAGCAACTATAATGACATGCAAATCGCGCCACTGCGCCTTTGAATGGCTGATCAGATGATTTGCATGTGTCAGCTGAATATCGCAAATTTGTGCTTTGCACAATACGGTTGAGTCGGCTGAGCCAATGGCGCAGATCTGTGACTGTGTGGTACACTGCATTGCACATGCCCAGATAGCTTACGCAGGCGTCTGCCACGCTGCTGACGTGCTGTGTGTGATCGGCAATTCAGGCCATGGCCACCATTGTGCCAGTGGCGCTACAGCACTGGGCACTATATGGCGCTGTGGCACTACTGCGCAATAGTCCACTGTGGCACTGGTACGCAGCTGGTCAGTCGCGCAGGATGCATATACATCAGATGGTGCTGTGCGTGGCCTTGCGTCATTGCCCATGACCTTGTGTCCGACCTTTACCCCCTGGCCCTGTTCGGCTGCCATGTGTACGGCCCTATTGCGCTGTCTGGTGACAGCGCTATGTGGAAGTGACGACGCTGTTCGAACAGTGCGATTGGAACCTGTGGTGGTCTATTGCGCAACATCTCCACGTGGGGTTATGGTGCAGTGGGGCGCCATATTGCCTGCTGTAAAGTTGGTACCATGGCTCACAGAAGAGCAGTTCAGTGGAGCCCAGTCGAACTGGCCAACTTGGTGGCCCTAGTGGAGCCCCACTATGGGGCACTTTATGATGAGGCACCCCTCATCATTGCCAGGACGCAGGTGTGGCAGCAAGTGGCCACTGACCTGGTGGGGGTCACTGGACGGTGCCGGTCAGCTGAGCAGTGCCGGCACCGGTACGGTGACCTCCGCCGGAGGGATCCGGATCTTCTTGATCGGCTGCGGTCACGTGCCAGGCGGGGCGTGGTGCCTAGGCCAGGTGGGTGTACCATCTATGCACCTGTATTCTCTGTAGGGGTGTGAGTGTGTTTTGGTGGCTGTGCATAGGTGATGGCTCTGCCATGGTTGGCTGTGTCAGTGTGTGCAGGTGTGAGATGCATGGGTCTGGCTGTGTGGGCAGGCACTCTCACTGGGGCAGGGGGCAGTCTGCTTTGGAGTCACACTGATGTTTGTCTCAACATATGTCTCCCACAGGCCAGGATGTGAGGATGCAGGCACGGGGTGAGGAGGGCCGTGCCAGGGTCCCGGTGCCGGTGGGTGTTGCACCCCAGCAGCAGCAGCAGCATCAGCAGCAGACCCAGCTGCTTGAGGAGTGTGAGTATCATTACTTCATGGATGCTATTGCATGCTGGGGGGGGCAAGACCACCAGCCATGCACAACACAACCATGCAGGAAAGGGAGGTCATATTTCCACTATACAAGACACTAGTGAGGCCCCACCTGGAGTACAGTGTACAGTTCTGGAGACCATACCTACGTAAGGACATAGACTGGGTAGAGAAGGTTCAGAGGAGGGCAACAAAGATGGTGCATGGATTGCATCACAAGTCCGATGAAGACAGGTTGAAGGAACTGAACATGTACTCCCTGGAGGAAGGAGGAGAGGGGATATGATAGAGACATACAAGTATCTTACAGGGAGGAACAGGGTGCAGGAAAACACTATTTTAAGTGAAAAAGATGTTCCAGGACTTGAGGGCATGGGATGAAGTTGGAGGAGGACGATTCAGAGGAAACATGAGAAAGAATTTCTTCACAGAACGGGTGGTGGACAAGTGGAACACCCTGCCAGAGGAAGTGGTGGGGCTGAAACAATCACGGATTTAAGAATGCAGGATAGACATAAAGGAATTCTGGAGGTCAGGGTAAGGTGCAACAGACTTATAGGAAAACAAAGTGAACTTACAAGCTCAAATGGCCAGACTGGGTGGGCCATAGGCCCTTATCTGCCGACACTGTCTATGTATCTATGTATGTATGCACGACACAGGTGACATGCATCACTGTCCAGTATCACAGCACGTCTGTGTATGCATCACTGGTGGTCCATGCATGCACTGGGCACATAGCTGTGTAACTGACATTGCACCACGTTGCCACGTCACTTGACAGCCTTGTTTGTGCTGTGATGGACATGGGCAGTGTGTGTGTGCAGTGGTGCACATAGCTGGTGCTGCCTGTTTGTGATGGCCATGTGCATGTTCACTGTGGGTGGGTGGGTGCATGCCATCACAGGTGCGGGACATTGGGCTATATGGCTTGCAGGTTGGGTGGTGTTCAGGGTTGTGGTCAGTCACAGCCATTGACTGTGTTCCCATTTTCTTAGGCCTCGAAGTTCTCTGGAGGGTACATAGGGACATATGGGGCCTGACACAGGTGTCCCTGGATAACCAGGCCATCCTGGAGTCCATTAGGAGACATGGCCTGTGGAGGAGGCATCACAGGGGACAACGGAACCAGGCACAGGATGACCAGCCAACTGGGCTTTAGGCCACAATACCCTTCCCACTTCTCCCATCCCTATCACCCTGCCTTCCCTCTCCAAGTTGTTCATCCCTACCCCTTGAACACCCCTACCTTGTACCCATCCCCCCCTTGTAAATAGTTCTTGTTTATTGTTTGGTTATTTACTATTTGAAATTTTGAAAATACATATTTATATTTTGATATGAATACTGTGTTGGTCTCTGATTTGCAGCTAGCTATGGGTGCTCAGTTGCAGTGGTGTACATGCCATCTGGGGTGGTATGGTCCTTGGTGTGTGTGTGCGTGTGCGTGTGTGTGCATGGGGAGGTATCTCTGGCATGGCAGTGACTTTCTGTTGGTCTTGCCATCTGCTGCCACCCACTGCTGGGTGCACAGGGTGTGTCTGGCTTGTATGCTTCTGTGCTGCACGAGGTTGACGTGTGCTGGGGGGATGCATGGTTTCCTGCAGTGCCAGTCACTGCACATGGGTGGTGTCTTGGGGTCACGGTGCAGGGTGTGCTGTGCGTACAGGGGGCTGATGTGCACTGTGGTTGTCAACCCCTGTGTGTGGCACTCTCAGTCTGCCAGTGGTTGTGCTGGGGTGTCATGGCTCTGCTGTGCTTTGTTGGCTTGTCCCCATGGGCCAGTAGATCATCCGTCACACCCCCCAGTGATGCTGTGCTTGGGGTGTGCAGGTGTCTTGTTGGTTCTGCAGTGTGTTCCTGTGCCCATGTGTGGCATGGCTGGTGGTGGGCCCCAGCCTGCCTCCCTGGATGTGCAGTTCCATTGCTCTGGGGGGGGCTCTGCCTGCGCTATGGCACCTCTGGACTGCTCAGCTGGGCTGCCCTGGTTGCGCTATAGCACAACATTTCTGCTCAGCTTCTCCTTCCTGGTTGCGCTATGGCGCAGTTAGTGCGATATTTAGATGTTGGCTGCTTGCGCAATTTGTTCTGCTCCATGTTTGAATATCACACCTGTTGCGCATATGCGCAATTGGTTTGTGCTTGCTCCTGCTGTTGCGCACATTTTGGGCGCAGTTTGAATATCTGGGCCAGAGTGCATAGTATACTATAAATGCATAGAGTGCATAATATTCTGTAACTACACAGAGTGCATAATATACTGTAAATACAGAGGCCCAGATATTCAAACTGTGCCCAAAAAGTGCACAATAGCAGGAGCAAGCGCAAGTCCATTGTGCCCATGCGCAAGAGGAGTGATATTCAAAAACTGAGCCGGCCAAACTGCACCTACAGCCGATGACTGAATATCGCACCACCTGAGCCATAGCGCAACTAGGGAGGGGAAGCTGAGCAGATCAGATACGCCATAGCGCAACAAGGGATGGTCAGCTGAGCAGTCCAGAGACGCCATAGCACAACCAGGGATGCCCCCCAGCAGTAAGGTGGCAATGCAACTGCACAACCAGGGAAGTAGGGACCCACCACCCATGCCACAGATGGGCAGAGGAACACACAGCAGAACAGACATTTGTCCCTCCACACCCCATGCACTGCACAACTGGAGCAGGGCTGGAATAACCACTGGCCCATGGAGACAAGCAGCCAGCCCACAGCCGGGCCATGGTGCCCCATCACACCCCCCCCGGCAAGCTGTGACTGGCACACAAGGAGGGCTGACCACCCCGTGCCACACCATCCCCCAATGCAGAGCACACCCTGCACCGTGACCCCTAGACACCCTGCCCAGGAGCAGCATCCACCACTGCAGGAAACCCCATGCATGCCACCACCCCCACTGTGACAATGCAACCCTGTGCACCACAGAACCATGCAAGGCAGCCGCACCACCAGTACCCATCAGAGGGTGGCAGCACACAGTGATGCAATGACGGCATACACAGTGCCACCACGCACAGCCCCCCCGAGGTACTGCTGAGAGACCAACCATGCATCGGCACACGAGGTACCCCACATGGGACAGGGCATGCCCCCGGACCCCACCTCCAGTGGTACAGCACCCTGCACACTCTCCCAATGACACACCCCAACCCAGCACTGGCCACAACAGCCAGCGCAGACACCCACAGTGGTGTGTGGAAGCATGCACCACACCGGATGCCACACAGTGCATGGACAGACACCTACCCATACCCAAGGGCACAACAACACAGGGACGCAGTAGCAGGGCAACCCAAGCCCCCAGCATGGGCCCATATAAACTGTGTACACACAACCTGCAGTCCTCCATGGCACAGGCATGCCAGCCACCCTGTGCAGGCACTGTGGACCTGTACACCACCAGCATTTGACCAGAGCACAAGTCACAGACAGTGATGCACATCCCCCTGCAACACACACAAGCCACAGCATGGAGGTGGGTTAACAACTGTGGAGGCCACAGTGTTACCCGAGGCAGACATGCACCACACCAGTGACAGGAGGAAACCCAGCATTGTGACGGGTACAGTGGCTGCCCTGCATGGACAGCCACCACTGACATGCCAGCAGACCGTGCAGGTCACAGACATGCATGGGTGTCAGCTGTGCAGGCCATGGACGGGCTGACAGGGGTGCCATGGACACAGAGCATGTACCATGGACCACTGCACACAGTCATCCAGTGCACAGGGCACAACACACACACCACAGACACTGACTGATAGCTACCCCCACACCCTAGTCACCTCCCCACGGACACACATACATACCAATGACTGCACCACCCCTGATGCCATGCACACAACTGCAGCTGAGCACCTATAGCCTGCTGCAAATCAGAGACCACCACAGTATTCATATCAAAAGATCTGTATTCAAACAAAATATAAAAGTGAACTATATACAATAATATATACAAAGTTGGGGGGGGCCACAAACAAGGTGGGGGTGGGTAAGGGGCAGGAGTGAACAAATGGGACAGGAAAGGAGGGGTGTGAGGGTGGGTCCAGGGGGGTAAGGGATATCAGGGGCAGAGGGACTGTCAACAGGAGCCCCACTCCCTGCTCTGGCTGCTCCTCCACCGGTGCCTCCTGAGGACCCCAATCTGGTCAATCCTCTGTAAGATTACCAAGGACGACCTTGCCATGTGCAGGATCTCCCACAGTGCCTCCCTGATGTCAATCAGCCGGCGGACACCTAGGACAAGGGAGCACAGTCAATAGGTGTGAATGCACAGCCCCATACAGCCCACCCACTGTGCATGGCATACGGCCGTGGGACATGCCTCTGTGATGGTGTGTGACCACCCACATTGATCATGTCCACATGACCTGCCCACACAGATGCATACAGCCATGCAGAACGCTGCACACACCCACCGGCCAAGTCACACACAGCACCACCGTGGCTGTTTAGTGACATGGCTATGTGGTACAAAGGCAGTGGCACAGCCATGTACCTGGTGCATGCATGGACCACCATTGACGCACTCCCAGACATGCATTGCCACTAGACAGTGCTGACTGTAACAAGTTGCGTGCATGGCAGTGGTGTCAATGGATGGTGGCCATGCCCCGCTGCCCACCCTGTTACACAGCATGCAATAGTAATCATGGAGGTATGGCACTCATCATCATCGGGCCGGTCCCTTGGGCACTGTGGACCGTCGCCCTGCCTTGCCTCCCTGTCCTCTTCATTGTGCCGCAGCTCACGTGCCAGGTGCCGCTCCTCCGGCCCTGTGGTACAAACATGGAGAGAGAAACATCAGTACAATCTTGTAGGAAAGTCCCCCTGCCCCCAGGTATGTGCCCTCCCACCCAGCCAGACCCACCCACCCCACACCCTGATAACACCACCACAGCCAACACCAGACAGTCCTCCCCATGTGCTGGACACATACAACCATGATACCCATATGGAAGATAAAAGTGTGTTGACATAACACCTACCTGGCCGTGGCACCATGCCCTTCCTTGCACGTGCCCACAGGTGGGCTAGCAGGTCTGGCTCCCTCCACCGCAGGTCGCCATACCTGTGGCGGCACTGCTGTGCTGTCCTCCCCCTTCCAGTGGCCTCCTCAAATGCAGTGGCCATCTCCTCCCACACCTGGCTCCTGGACCTGTCCGGGGTGCCTCCCCAAACAGTGGTCCATGGTGTGGCTCCACTATGGCCACTAGGTTGGCCAGTGCAACCTGGCTTCATTGTGCAGCCCTCCTGCACACCATTCTTCTAGCTCGGTCTGCAAAAATGGCGCTCTGCAGCATGGCTCCCCATGTGCAGATGCTGCGCGGTACAGTGCTGCCATTCTCTATCGTGCTGTCACTGAACAGCACGATAGTGGTGCACCCAAGCCTGACGCATGGTGCCTAGGGGGCAAAGGTCGGGCACAGGGTCAAGGGGCTCTGGCACATGGATACGCACAGCGCCATTGGAACCCAATGCGTGTAGCGCGATTGGCTGCCTGTATGCTACCTCCAGTAGCGGCCTACCACGCTGTTGCCCCAGTGCGCCTATGATGGCCCAGTGCCACAGTGCCATATAGATGAACATTGCTGTAGCACCACTGGCACAATGGTAGCCATGCCCTGCATTGCTTTCCACGCACAGCACGTCAGTAGCGCAGCAGACGCCTGCGTCAGCAACCCGGGCATGCGCAGTGAGGTGTGTACTATGCATGTCACAGAACTGCGCCCTTGGCTCAGCACGTTAAACATAATTGTGCAAAGCGCAAAAGCGCGATATTCAGTCATCATATGCAAAACAACTAATCAGCCATTTAATGGCGCAGCACTGCAGTTTGCATCCACTTAAAGTTGCGCCTCGCCTCATTTGCATGGGTTGCGCTACAAAAGTGTGACATTGGGCTGCACTGGCCATAGTCAGTTACTGCAGTCTGTTGGTGAGTTGCATGCTGTTTGGGAGTGTGGACTGTGGATTTAGGGACATGCATGGGACTGCACAGTCACAGGTAACAACTGTCATTCTTACAGGCTAGAAAATGACCGAGCGAGTTGTGGGAGAGGAGGAACACAGTGGTGGGAGGAGGAGGAGAAGGCCTAATTTTACCAAGGCCGAGACCGATGCTCTGTTTGAGGCCTACCTACCTGGGTGGTGTACCTAAATCACACCTCTGATGCCGAATACAGGCTTCATACTTTGGACCTTAGGCGAGCACTCTTCCTGTTACAGACAGCACATGGCCGGAGTTCAGGGAGAGGTTCACCAGCTGTTTGTCACCTATGCTGAAGCTGCACCTGACAGACCTGCAGCCAAGTGGATGATTGGCAGGTGGATCACATCCTGCATTGATCTCTGCTACAGGTTGGCGGGTAGGGAGCCTCCTGTAGGGCATAGGGCTCATTCCACCAGCCATATTGCTGTATTGCATTGCTGTATTGTATTCCATATGACTATATTGCATATAGTCACATGGAAGAGGGATGCCTGGATATCGTAGCAGTCACAGAAACATGGTACACAGAGAACCATGACTGGGATGTTAACATACCAGGGTACATATCCTACAGGAGAGACAGGCAGGGGAGAAGAGGGGGAGGAGTAGCTCTCTATGTAAAGGAAGGGATAAAAGCAACTGAACAAAAGACTAAACAGGAAGGAGAGGAGGCACTGTGGGTCACCTTGAAGACTGGAAAGGGCACCACAATCCGCACAGGGTTGTGTACAGACCCCATGTCAGGGGAAGGAATGGACAAGGATATGATGGAAGGCATTCTTAGAATGGCAGAGAAAGGGAGATACTGTTGATGGGAGACCTGAATATGCCAGATGTTAACTGGAGCACATTTGCTGCAGCCACATCCAAAAGCAGGGCCATTCTTGATGCCCTACAGGTGGCAGGCATTGAACAGCTAGTTTGGAACCCACTCGTGAGGGAGCAATCTTAGACCTCGTACTCTCAAATGGGGGCAGTGAGAGGATCTCAGATCTAGAAGTGGGTTGCCATCTGGGGACAAGTGACCATCAAACAGTGTGGTTCATGTTAAACTCAGCTACAGAGTCAAGCCATACAAAAGTGAGGGTACTGGACTTTAGGAGGGCTGACTTTGCAAGAATGGGAGAGTGCCTCAGAAAAGCACTAGCAAACAGGCTAGAAGGAGGTGTGGAGCAACAATGGGAATTATCAAAACTGCCATCACAGAGCAACAAGCCTTTGTGTGAAGCAAATAAACAAATCAAAATGAAAGAAAAAGCCACTATGGTTCTCAAAGAGGTGGCTGTGAAAGTCAGGAAGAAAAAGATAGCATTCCAAGTATAAGGAAACACAGAAGGAGCAGGACAAGAGCTGTACCAGTTAAGGCAGAAAGAAGCAGGGAGGGAAGTCAGAATAGCAAAGGCCCAAACTGAGGAAAAGATAGCCAACTCAGTTAGAAGGGGATAAAACCTTTTATAGGTACATCAGTGAGCGTAGAAAGACAAAGGGAGGGATAGTGAGGCTGAATAGAATGAGCAATTGGGTGGGCAGAGGACAGTGAAAAAGCAGGAATACTGAACGAATATTTCTGCTCAATATTCCTAAAGAGGAGGAAGTGCCTAATCAATTAACAGAAGCACTCTTGATAGGAGGGTCGATCCCAGTCCTTTCACAGAAGAAAGGGTTCTGCAAGAACTCCTAAAACTGAAGGTGGACAAAGCAATGGGTCCTGATGGAATTCACCCAGAATTCTAAAAATTAAGGAAGGAACTAGTGAAACCACTGGCTACTCTTTTAATAAATCATGGGAGGATGGTGTGGTACCCGAGGACTGGAGGAAGGCGGATGTGATTCCCCTTCACAAAGTGGGACCAAGACAGAGGCAGGAAACTACAGACCTGTCAGTCTGACCTCTGTGGTAGGGAAAGTGATGGAGTCACTTCTGAAGGAAAGAATAGTTGAGTACCTAGAGGTCAGTGGAGCACAGGATCCAAGGCAGCATGGGTTCCAGCGGGAAGGTCATGTCAGACGATCTAATAGATTTCTTTGACTGGGTGACCAAAGTAGTAGACCAGGGAGGGGCTGTGGACATGGCCTACCTAGACTTTAGCAAGGCATTTGACACAGTCCCACACAAAAGATTAATAGTCAAATTAACCAGCCTGGGAGTGGGTCCCAGGGTGGTAGCCTGGTAAAACATTGGCTGGACAACAGGACACAGAAGGTAATTGTAAATGGAGTCCACTCTGAAGAAAGGGTGGTTACTAGTGGGGTACCGCAGGGTTCAGTATTGGGTCCAGTCCTTTTTAATGTCTTCATCAGTGACATTGCAGAGGGACTGGAAGGAAAAGTATGCCTTTTTGCA
Source organism: Neoceratodus forsteri (assembly GCA_016271365.2). Classification (NCBI taxonomy): domain Eukaryota; kingdom Metazoa; phylum Chordata; order Ceratodontiformes; family Ceratodontidae; genus Neoceratodus; species Neoceratodus forsteri. The sequence goes on from JADMNL010000026.1 coordinate 216,088,200, forward strand.
GATGACACAAAGATCTGCAACAGGGTTGATACACAAGGAGGCGTGGAAAGGATGAAAAGGGACTTGGCAAGGTTGGAGGAATGGTCAGACATATGGCAGCTAGGATTCAATGCAAAAAAGTGCAAAATAATGCACCTGGGAAACAAGAACCCAGGGGAAGAATACACAATGGGTAGGGAGGTAGTAACAACAACAAAACAGGAAAGGGACCTGGGGGTAATCATATCAGATGACCTTAAGGTTAGCAAGCAATGTGAGAAGGCAGTAGGGAGGGCCGGGGGTATACTGGGATGTATGGGAGAGGCATCAGCAGCAGAAAACAGGAAGTTGTTATCCCTCTGTACAAGACAGTTGGTGAGACCCCATCTGGAATACTGTGTCCAGTTCTGGAGACCCATCTCCGCAAGGACATAGACAGGATACAGGCAGTCCAGAGGAGGCAACTAAATGGTGCAGGGTCTGCAAGAGAAGCCGTATGAGGAGAGACTAAAGGAGCTTAATATGTATACCCTTGAGGAAAGAAGGAGGGGGACATGATAGAAACTTTCAAGTACCTCAAGGAATCAACAAAGTCAAGAGGGTAGCATCTTTCAGAAAAGAGACTTGCAAGAACAAGGGACACAATTTAAAGATAGAGGAGGGCGGTTCAGGGGCAATGTGAGAAGTATTATTTCACAGAGAGGTAGTGGATGCATGGAACAGCCTTCCTGAGGAAGTTGTGGAGTCTAAAACTGTGGGAGAATTCAAGAATGCATGGGACAGACATAAGGCAATTCTTGTGGGAGGCAGGAAGATATAGGCTGTTGGTTAAACAGGATCTGCGGCCTATCCTGTAGGTAGGGAAATGGGCAGACTAGATGGGCCTAGCGGTCCTTATCTGCCATCAAAGTCTATGTTTCTATGTTTCTATGTTACCTGGATCAGGAGCCGCTTCTCAGCAGACAGCAGGGAACACCTCAAGCCCGTGCTGCTACATGGGAGGAGGTGGCACATGCTGTGAACCTGCATGGCAGCCACCACTGCTCCATGCAGGAGTGCAAGAAAAAGATGGGCATGGACAGGAGGAGGATAAAGGAGAAGGTGACTGCCATCAGGGCAGCATGAGCTGTGACAGGTGGGGGACAGCCGGAGATGGTACACCTGACCCCACAGGAGGAAAGGGTTGCTGGAAGCATGCAGCATTGTGCCATTGAGGGTGTTCCAGGTGGTGGCTTCCAGACGGGTGGTAGCCCATCACTGCATGGTAGGTCATGGTCTGTCTATGGGGGGGCAGGGTAGGTCATATGCAGTAACGCGACCTTGTTTTCCCTTACAGATCCTGAGCGTCTGCATGGGTCAGCGGTGGTGGGCCTGTCCACTGAGGACAGTCAGCTGAAGATGGAGGAGGGCCCATCCACCTCCACAGGTATATGCGGCTCAGTGTGACAGTGGGCCCGCCTGGCTGTCCACACTGATGTTGTTGGAAAAGGTGTGGAGGAAGCCCTGCCCATGTCCCAGCGTGCCAGCGTCCACGGATGCCTGCATGCTGTGACTGGGGCCAGTGCCAAGTCCGTCACCGATGATGATGTTGCTAACAGCATGGGCAGTGACACGTATGTGCCACGGGATGGCCACACAGCAGGTAACATCGCGGCCATGGCTGTGGGTGGTGCTGCCGTGGAGGCCTGCGTGTCAGCTCAGTCCCAGCCTGTGCCTATCAGCACCAGTGGGGCAGCACTGGTGTGTGTTCGGGACAGTGGGACTGTTGCGGCCACTGCGGCGGCACCACTGAGCCCTGGGGAGTGGCAGCCGGAGGGGCAGCATCAGCAGACGGCCAATGGGCTTGGGTACAGGGGTCAGCGGCGGCATCTGTGCACCACCTGTGGATGCCAGACCTGGTCCTTGTGTGCAGCGCCCACCCTCAAGGGGTGCTGAGCATCAGGGCCGTGCACACCCTGAGGACAGGATGCCGAGGAGGCAGATGACCTCTTGGATGAGCACACCACCTACTGCAAGCATCAGTCCAGCAGTAGATGGACTGTGACATCGGTGGATGCAGCGTGTGGCTCTGGAGTGGGCAGAGGAGCGTCGCAGCAGAGACACCGCTCTGATCCTGGCAGGGATGGACCGGTTGCAGGAGGATGTGACCGCTGCCATTGACAGGCAGACACAGGCATTCACTGCTGTCATGGCCACAATGGGCACACAGTCATGTGCCCATGCATCACAGACACCACGCAGTGCACTGTCCACCCCCTTTCCCTGCGTCGTGCGAAACCCTCCCTGTCGACACCGGGTTCAGCTGTGGGCATCCCAAGCATGCCTGGAGCAGGTATGTTCGGTGTGCTGCAGACCCCTGCGTGAGCATGGTCGCATTCACGCAGTGGAACCCCTGGGGGACCATCGGTGCCACCCCATGATGCCAGTGGTCGGCCTGTTAGTACTGGCAGGTCTCGGCTGGGCCGCCCTCGCATCCGTGGTGGCCGGGGCACTGTGTCGCGTGACTGACCTGTCTCCCAACATGGCTACTGTCTGGTGCTGCCCTGTGTGCATTGTGTCTTTCAGTGGGCAGTGCACGGGTGGGTACCCGGCCCTGCACGCGGACACACAGTCCATCTGCACACCCTCTCGGCTGCTGTCCACAGTTGCATGTGCATGATGATGCCTGCATTGCGCTGTACACCAATATGCAATGGTGCTCAGCATCTGACACACGCACATGGACAGGCAGTGGGCATGGTGGCCTGTGGACATGTGTGTGGCTAGGGGTAGCGTTCTGGGTCGGTGTGCCTCCTACCCTTTGTGCATGTTTGGTGTGTTGTGTGTGTGTCCATCCACGTGGCATGTTAGAACTCACCCATCCCTGGTTGTGTGTGTGGTTCCATGCCCTGCCACTTCCCTTGATGGCTTGCACCCCTGGTGTGTGTCCATGCATGTTTGTGGGTTGTACCTTAGCCACTGTTGGCTGCACATGGCCCCATGACTTACCTGGGTTGGCTGAAGTGCTCCTTCGTGATGATGTCCCGGTGCAACTGTGCCAGCCGGAGCAGTCGGGGGTCCTGTCGCCCAAGGGGGGCTGCCCATCACCATCGTCACCGGCGTCCTCATCGTCGTCCCCCTCTTCAACCTGTATGGCTATCCCACATTCGTTGGCCATGTTGTGCAGGATGCAACAGGCCAGGAATAGCCCACAGGCCTTTGAGGGGTTGTACTGTAGGGCACCACCAGAGGTGTCCAGGCAATGGAAATGTGCCTTCAGCATCCCAAACACCCACTTGATGACATTACATGTGGTGGCGTGTGCCTCATTGTAGCGTTGCTGCAATGGGGTCGCGGGCTGCTGGTAGGGTGTGAGCAGCCAGGGATGGAGTGGGTATCCACTGTCACCTGTGTGTAGAGGGTGGAGGTTAGTTTGGTGATCTGCATAGCCCTGCCCCGGGCCATGTAGACCACTACCCATGTCACCTCTGACCATGCCCCCCAGGCCCTATGATTGTCCATGTGGCTTGCATACTCACCCACTAGGTGGCCAGTAGGGATATCCCCACTCTCGAATCTATGGCACAGTGCCAACTGGTACCAGATGAAGGCATTGTGTGCTCCCCCAGGGTGCGTGGCACAGACATTGATTATACACCCCCTGGCATTGCACACCACCTGGCAGTTGATGCTGGCATAGCCCTTGCAATTGATGCATGCGGTTCCCTCGGGGCCAGGTGGTGTGCAGATGGCCACATGGGTGCAGTCCATTGCCCCTAGCATGCCAGGCATACGTGCTACCCTGTGGAACTCCTGTATGTTTGCTGTGCACTCCGCTAGTGTGCTGGGGAAATGGATGTACTCCGCAGCATGTGGCAGCAGTGCTCTGAGGAATTGGGTGACGTGGCGTGACATGGCTGACTGGGTTATGCCTGTGGTGTCCCCAGTTGGTCTCTGGAAGGTACCCGTGGCGAGCAAGCACATGCAAGCTGTCACTTTGGTCTCCACTGACAAGGCATGGCTCCGTCGTGTGGGTGCCTGCATCACATCACTGCACAGCTCACAGAGCCACCTCAGTATTGCCCGATTCAGGTGGTACCGGACCACAATCTCGGTATCACTGTACAGCTAGAAGCTGGTGCGGGCTCGGTACTGCCTGTTGGGGGCATACCGCCAATGGGCCCTTCCACGGCCAGACCCCCCTGCTGCCCACTTTCTCACCCCCCTCATAACGGCCTCCATCTGGAAGGTGGCACTGGCCATGTTCCTGGCTTATGTTCACCCCCTGGCAACTGTTACTGTATTCCCCCGCTGTCCTCACTGCTACTTCCCCTGCACCAGGAACACCTGCCTGTGCTTGCCTCACTGCTGTGTGGTGTACCTCCCCCTTCTGCACTGTCTTCCCACACCTTTCCCTGTGGCTGTTGCTTCTAGGTGCCCTTTCCTGCCTGGCCCTGTGTGTCCCTGCTGCCCAGTGTGCCCTGCTGTATTTTGCTCTCATGTGGCTTCCCTGTAGCGTTCTAGCACCTCTCCCTTGCTCCCTTTTATTTTGGCTCATTTCCACTATGGCGCAACTTCCGCTTGCTCCCCTAATGCGCATGGCGCAAGTTGTTGAATATCGCACTGTGCCATTTATGCATGGTTCCTCCCCCTTCAGTTGTGCATGCCTTCATTATCATTGCGCTGTTGCTCAGCGTGATTTGGGGGGCGCAACTGAATATCACAGAATGGCGCATTTTCGGACTTGTGCAGGCACAACCCTATTGCGCATGGCTCAACTCTTTTGAATATCTAGGCCATAGAGTGCATTGTATACTATAAATACATAGAGTGCATAATATTCTGTAAATACATAGAGTGCATAAGATACTGTAAATACAAAGAGTGCATAGTATACTATAAATACATAGCATGCATAATATTCTGTAAATACACAGCGTGCATAATATACTGTAAATACATAGAATGCATTGTATACTATAAATACATAGAGTGCATAATATTCTGTAAATACATAGAGTGCATAATATACCGTAAATACATAGAGTGCATAATATACTATAAATACATAGAGTGCATACTATTCTGTAAATACATAGAGTGCATAATATATTGTAAATACATAGAGTGCATAATATACCACAAATACACAGAGTGCATAGTATACTATAAATACACAGTGCATAATCTCTAAATACATAGAGTGCATAATATACTGTAAATACATACAGTGCATAATATACCGTAAATACATAGAGTGCATATTATACTATAAATACAGAGTGCATAATCTGTAAATACATAGAGTGCATACTATACTGTAAATACATAGAGTGCATAGTATACTATAAATACATAGCGTGCATAATATACTGTAAATACATAGAGTGCATAATATACTGTAAATACATAGAGTGCATAGTATACTATAAATATAAAGGCCCAGATATTCAAACTGCGCCAGGCCGTGGCGCAATCTTGGGCACAGCTCAACTTGGCTGCGCAGGGGTGTGGACTGGGCAATATTCAATGGAGCTGCGCCATGGCACTGCATTGTTGAATATCGCACCCTGGCCACCTGCAGTGTGCATGGCGCAGTGGCACTGCGCCAGCACAAGTGGCCAGAGTGGAGCACGGGGACGCGCTAGTGCAAGTTCCATTGCGCTATGCACTGCAACCGCAATATTTAAAACTTGACATGCAAATAGGGCCATAATGTATGCAAGGCGCAAATGGGGCCATTTGCATGTCATTATGGCTCAATTTGCATGCAGGTGCGCCGATCCCCAACGACTTGCGCCTGGCGCCCTGCCAGGCAGCAGCCGTCGGGGACCGACACCCCCTGCAGCATGTGCTCCACAGCCCGATCGCGGGCTGCAGTAAACAAAGGAAAAGCATAAATCCCTGGTGGACCTGCCCGCCTGATCACGGGCTAACTAAATATATAAAATTCCTATCATTCCTGGTGGTCCAGTGGACCCCTGTCTGCCCGATCGCGGGCATTTGTAATAAAATATGAAGAATTCTGTCCAATATACCTGGTGGTCCAGTGGACTGCTGTCTGTCCGATCGTGGGCATTTGTAATAAAAATATGAATATGTCCAATATTCCTGGAGGTCCAGTGGACCGCTGTCTGCCTGATCGCAGGCATTTGTAATAAAAAATAAATGTCCAATATCCCTGGTGGTCTAGCGGTGCCCCCACCCCGCCCACTGAGCCCCACTGCTCCGCTCCCCCAGTCAGCCCGGCGGGCGGCGCCCACCTGCCCCTGCCGCCCACCGACTGACACTGTCGTGGGGCTGTACGCCCATTGGTCCACAGCAGGCCAATGCGCAGCCCTCATCTGATGTCAGTCAGCGAGCGGCGAGTGGCGAGCAGGTGAGGTGCTGCCGCCAACTGACGAGGGGGTGGGTGGTGGGGCTCCAGTGGGCGGTGAGGAGGGGGTACCGCTTAGACCACCAGGGATATTGACATATTTATTTTTTTATTACAAATGCCCTAATCAGGCAGACAGTGGTCCACTGACCACCAGGATATTGGACAGAATTCTTCTTTTATATTACAAATGCCAGCGATCGACAGACAGCGTCCACTGGACCACCAGGGATATTGACAGATTTCTTTTTATTACAAATGCCAGCGATCGGGCAGATAGCGGTCCACTGGACCACCAGGGATATTGGACAGAATTCTTCTTTTTTTATTACAAATGCCAGCGATCAGGCAGACAGCGGTCCACTTGACCACCAGGGATATTGGACAGAATTCTTCTTTTTATATTACAAATGCCCGCGATCGGGCAGACAGTGGTCCACTGGACCACCAGGGATATTGGACAGATTTCTTCTTTTTTTACAAATGCCCACGATCGGGCATGCGGGGCACCACCAGGTGCAGCCGTGATGTACACCATTATGCGGCAGCTACGTGTTGCACCCTGCACTGCGGCAGCTCACCTGTGGGTGGCCATCTGTTGTTCCTTTTTTTTTTTTGGATCAACTTTGTGCTGGCGCAGGTAGGGGTTGCGCATGCATGGCTCTGCACATCCCGGGCTGAATATCGGGCTATGAAGGGTATGCATGGGCACACCCTCCCCACCTGCGCCTGTGCCTGCATACATTACTGATGTGCTCTGGCGCGTCGGGATTTGTGCCGGGCATATTTCCCTTTTGAAATCGCGCCGGGGTGCAACCCTTTTGAATATCTGGGCCATAGAGTGCATAATATTCTGTAAATACATAGAGTGCATAATATACTATAAATACATAGAGTGCATAATATACTGTAAATACATAGAGTGCATAATATACTATAAATACATAGAGTACATAATATACTGTAAATACACCCCCTGCTATCATCTGACTCTGCAGGCCACTCCCAGCACTAGCACTTACTTCTTCCTTTCCTTCTACTGCTTTACCCCTCCTTTTGCACTACCCTGACCCTACACCCCACCTCTTCCCTCTTACCCTGTCACCCCCTATTCCCATCCTGACAAGATCTGCCAAGCCTGTTCCCTACACACTCTGCCTCTTCTGGCCCACTTGTTACTCAGTTCTACCTGACAATGGTATACATTGTACCAGACTTGGCGAATGTTATGTAACCCATTTGTAATTCCCAGTATTTTTACTCCTGTAATTGACTTGGTATAATTTACCTGTAGCAATGACTTGTCTGTATGCACTGTATTTGTCTCCTGATGCAGAACCTATGTAAAGAGCTGCTGCTCAAAGGTATGAATCCTAGATTTCAATAAATAAATAAATAAATAAACAGCAGCTGCTAAGCCTCCTGATGCTGTTTTGCAACCCTATGGGTGCTTTATCAAGGGTGAGGCTCACTCAAAAGGACCCTTCTTATATAGTCCCATATTCATGATGTCATCAAGGCATCATACTTGTGACAATATTAACCACTAATACCCCCAAAAAACATTATTTAAAAATACACGCATAATCCATCACGACTCGGAAAGAAAATCAGATGCAGCCCATAAAAAATCTATAGTTTCAATGCATTATATATTGTAATATCAGCATTCCATGTTTATCTTTATATAAGAATGTCCATATAGAGCTGAGTATGTTGTCTTCATTTGGCTACTGGAACAGTTCCTGCAATATGTGTTTGATTCTCAATCACCGAAAGAAAGAGAAAGGTACAATGTAAGTACACATGGTGTCACATTCACAGGTATTTTTTGTTGGCATTTGAGATATTGATTACCATATGCACTACAGCTCTTGGGACTACCCTTTTTCTTTGTTTATAAACCTACAACTCTCAGTTTTCTAAATTGCGCCTAGTTTTCCAGCATTTCCATTCTCGTATTTAATGCTAGCATTTTGCTGGTATTTGAGGCAGCAAGCATCTCTGTTGTCAGTGTTTTTTCTTTAAAACTTTCAGTTCTTTACTTTTAAGTTCATTGCCCGAATCTATGCACATCTCGGGTCACCAACATGGCATTAGGTATCGCATCCAGCACCTCAACCCTCTGTGTCACCGGGCCGGCAATCAGTGTTTTATCTTTTAAACATTTAGTTCTTTACTTTTAAGTTTGTTATCCAAGTCTATGCACATCTTTTTCACCTCATTGAAATCATTTTCTATTTTAGACTCTAGTTCAGCAGTTTTTATTGCCAGGGTCTTATTTTCACTGATGAACCCGTCAATTAATTTTCAGTCCAATCCAAGACAGAAAAAAGTCCGGAGAAAATGGAGTTCACCTCTTTAAATGAGGTGTGTAATGTTTTTGCTCCAATAAAGAAACGTAAGTTAAAGGGTATAAACAATTCCTGGATCAACGACCCTTCTGAACCTCACGGCCGCTAGAGACCATCTTTGGCAAAACAGCCAAGGCCACTGGCAAGCAGGCAGACATCCAGCAATACAAATCAGCCCAAAATGCCCGTATCCACGAGATCAGACTCGCCAAATCACAACATTTCAAAGACCACCTCACAAATACATGAGGGGATGGTAGAAAATTCTGGGACAACATGAAGGACCTAACAGGCAAAACTAACAAATCCTCCCCCTCCGTGCTACTAGTGAATGGGGAAATCACCCAGGACCCTAAAGCAATAGCTGACATGTTCAATGTAGCATTCTCAGACCTTAGTAGCATACTCCTCCTGGACCCCCCCCCCACTATGGCCAAAGACAACACTGCAAGTGAAAGGATTACCAGAAGCAGCTCCCCTGCCAGACCCCCCCACCTTCTATTTCAAGGTAATCTTTATGGCTGAGGCCAGAAAATACCTTCAACATACACTAGACACAACAGCGACTAACCTGACCTAAAACTAATAGCATTCACTCTGGACAAAGTGTTAACTCCACTTACTAGAGTATTGAATTTATCACTCAGACTAGCACAATTTCCACATAGATGGAAAGCCACCATGGTAACCCCAGAATACAAAAGTGGTGATCGAGCTCTCCATGCTAATTACTGACCCATATAAATCCTACCACCCTTCTCCAAGGCTTTGGAACATATTGTTTCTGATCAGCTGGTAGACTACGTAGACAAGTACGATATTCAATGTCCCCAGCAACATAGATTTCAGAAAGCTCAAAGTACCACCACTGCGCTACTCAAGTACACCAGCTGTCTCCATTGGACCCCTGATACAAGCCAGCTGGTGTGGGCTGTCATGAACCCACTCCTGAGGGTCAGGTCCACTGAGCACACAGTGCCCACCACTAAGTGCAGTCCATGATGGTGGGGGGACAGGGATACCCTCCTTGTGTCCTTTTAGAATGCTCGCCGAGGTCATGACTGAACACCTGCCATGGGGACCAAGGGCATCCCTCTAAACTCTGGATAAGGGCACAATGTCAGTCTTGAGTCTTGTAGCCAAATATGAACCCTTCTTGGTTGTTAAACAAATGGGGAAGACCCAGGCGTAACACTCTCTTCCATACATGTGATGTCTCCCGTTTCCCGGGACAGTCCCATTATTTTAACTAAACTCCAACCCCCTCCACCCCACATGGGAAAGCAAATCTCATGGCTGAAACAGTCGGTCACAGGAAAAGAGTCAGCATTTTTTTGGATTGGAGTGGCCACCTGAAAACTTGAGTGACAGGGACAAACAAGAAACAGACCAAGGTGTGCCGTGTGACGTTTCCAATAATTTCCCCACTCGCAGGCTCTCTGATGGTGGTAACTGGAATTCTACTCATCCTTCCCTCACAGTCTGTACTCTCTGCTTCTCTCACTCTCTCTCCACGTGGTGTGATGGCAGGAATTCTGTGGTGCTCTGGCATCAAGCATGGCAGCAGCAACAGCACATTCCATTCTGGAGCGGCACCCGTGGACTCTACCCCTCCTGATGTTGTAACTCATACTCTGCCTCCATTGTACAACTGTTGCTCACAGTTCATGTTGGGATATTACTGCTGTATGTAATATATTAGCTGTAAATGTATGCTTTTATTTTATTTTTGGAAGCATACTTTAAGGAGAATGGACTGTGGATGTTGGTATTTCCACAGGCTGTGTTGATGAGAAACAAACTCTGTTTGTGGAAGTGCAACTCTGTATTAGTGGGAGAAACATTATGCATATGTATGTTTGTATGTGTGTGTATATATATATATAGATATATATAGATATATATTCATTATTTAATGGCCACTCAGTGCGTTTACGCATTCTCCCTCCTAAAGAGCCAATCTTCCTCCTAACTTTGCAAAACCTCCCTCTCACACAGTTTCATATTATCACATGTATGCTCTTCAGGGTAGCTGTGTGCTCCTGATTTCGTCTTCTCCAACAGGACATGTAACAACCTGGTTCAAAATCCCTACAGACTCTTCCCTGAGACTTTGGTATTCTCCCTATCTCTACCCAGATATTCCTTACAGACTCTTTCTAGATTGGTTGCTTATGGAGGCACCCCTTAGCAATAACAGTTTGTCACAGCTTATGTATAACTGTCCCACAGTTCACACACAATTTAGAAATCTCACTTAGACAGGTTTCTTAAAAAGGAATGTTTTTACTAAAATACTTAAATAATAATCATACAGTCACAACTAACAGATGCACTAATTGGTCACAGAATAACAGAAATAAAAGTGGAAAATAAACATGAAAAACACACTATAATGGTTATTTAAAGTCTACCTTAATGTCGTAGCAAACTGAAGTGCAAAGAAAGTAAATGAAAGATTCAGTTTCCTTTGTCCTGGCAGTCTTGGGTCTCAGATGTTTTGCTTCTTGTGTCATGAGAAGAGTGTACCTTGTAGATGCTCAGCAAAAATGAAAGCAAATGACCCTCATTCAATTCCTTATATAGCTGGAGGATGCCCGAAGAAAAATAACTGTCTAATCCCAAAGGGGCCTTCTATTTTATACCCAATAGATGTCACGCTTGCTCTTTCCCCACAATCTCATTTTTCCAGTGGCTTTTGAGGTCTCTACTGTCTTACTGGGAATACAGTTGACACCTGTAAGAGAATTCACACAGGTCTTCCAGAAAGGATGTTCCTGGTCCTCTTACCTCATAAAATGCAACATAGTATAACAGTTTCCTGGAATCAGAACATCCTGCCACTGGAGTGCATGGTTTATGACAAGTAAATGGATTTTGGCATATCTCTGTTAAGGGTCCTGGAAATGCAACCTTAGCATCCTGGCAAGCAGCTGCCCCTCAGATCAGAGGAAGATCAAACATTTTTAAAAGAAATCCAGTCTCTCTTTCTCCATGTGCCCCTTGCATTAACACTGGTATTCTTGTGGCATGAACACATACACAAAATCACATAAAAAAAAAAAATATATATAAACATAATTATATCTGCAAATAATGACTGGCAGTTGGCTAGCTTGCCACAGGGGCGATATACATCGACCTCACAAAAGCTTTCAATATGGTTAACAACAGCATACTGCTTGACAAACTCTGCTCAACAGGTCTCTCAGCAGAATCTGTTGGTTGCTTCAAAAGCTACCTCAGTGACAGAAAACAACAGGTCAAAATAAATGACACCCTCTCTGACAGCAGGCAGGTGCACATGGGCGTGCCACAAGAGTCAATTCTAGGTCACCTCCTTTTCAGTCTTTTCCTTAGCCACCTTCCCCTTGTCTGTACTGAAAACATTCTCCTATATGCAGAAAATGCTGTTATTTTCTCTAAAAATTCCAATCCATGCTTATTGGAAATGCTGCTCCAACAAAATTTCTTCACCATAGAGGCCTGTTTCAATGATAACAAGCTTGTGAATTATATAAAAAATGAAGGTCATGCTGTTTGTGAGCCCCCATAATAAACATAGAGGCCATCAAATGTCAATTCTCAATAACCAGCAATCTCCTCTAGAGCAGGTGCATACCTTCAAGTACCTTGGGGTAACCCTTGATAGCTCCTTATCCTTTGCTCATCATGTTGACCATGTTGTCAAGGTTGTCAACACCATAACTGGACTCTTATATGGGCACTGTCATAGTATGCCCTCTGATGCACTATTGTTTGCCGTAAAAAGTTCAATCCTGTCCATAACTGATTTGGGCTAGTGGTGTATGGCACAGTCCACAACACAAGAGTTAGTATGGCCTTAAATAAATCCTGTCTGCTAGTTACAGGTATGCACCATCTAATCCACACCTGTGACCTGTACACCCAGTCCAACTGGCTGAACCTCTGAGCCAAGGTCAAGTACCAGGTTTGCCTCCTTGGGGAAGAAAACTGCTTTGGTCTAACCCCATCAGATATCCAGCATCTCCTTAATACTGTGTCAAATTCCCACCAGATGAGAGGTATGACCAGAAAATTTCTACAGGTCTCCTTCTTCCAAACAACACAAGGACAGCGGTCCTTTGCATACTGAGCCCCATGCTGGCTAAATGCTCTCCCCACTGCCATTTCTAATGAGCTCAAGCTAGCACCGTTCAAGAAAAAACTCTAACATCTTATTGCTCAAAGCAGCTGAGACTGTATACCCGAACTACTCCCACCTCTTTCCCCTCCCCTCCCCCATACACCTACTCCCCACCACTTTCTTTTTCACCTCCCCCCACTCTTAAAGTCAACTCAGACTGCTTCCACAGTGATTATGTATCTACCAACATTGACTAATTCCTTAGCACTTGTTAATATGTATCTACCTGTATTATATAAAATGTACTTGTTTCACTCATATTGTATTATACCACATGTACTGTTGTCTGGTGTCAACAATGTCGATCTAGACTGCATTCCTCAATGTCTTTACTGTGTACTCCACATGTATGCCTACTAAGATAAGTATTCTGTATTGTACACCCACAGTAGTTGTTAACTCCCTGTACTATTCTTGTTTTGATGTGGAACCTTTGTAAATGAGCTTTTAGCTCAAATGTATTTATCCAAGAAATTAAATAAATATGATTTAACTTCTGGATTATTTTTACCTTGCAAAATCGCGGTCTTCATGGCAGCAGAATTTGTATCAAGTTTTGTTTTTGGTGTGGGGCTGAGAGTTTGATCATTTCCAGCAGGAGGCTTCACTCTTTAGTATTTTATTCAATTGGAAGTCAACAGACAGTTCTTGCGAGCTATCTGGCTGGATGCAACGTCTGTTCCCCCTTTGGTCTGCAGTATGTCCCAATTTCCAGTTTCAAGTAAGAGAGTTTGTTTGGTCAGGCATTCCCCCCCGTTGCTTGGCGGCTCACAGGAGCAGCCCTTGGGTTGGTTCTCTGCTGTGGTTCTGGACTCCTCATCAGAACAGGCAGCCATCACAGCCATTCCAGCTTCTCTGGCATTCCCCGGACTGGTTTCAGCAACAAACAGAAGAGCATCCTAAGGTCCTCTTTTCACCAGCTCTCAAGTTCGAGGTAGGTGACGACTTCTCTTTGTGCTTTTGCTGAAGAGCTTACCTTGGGGGGCACAGTAGCCAAGTTTATTGGTTGATTGAACAATCTTTATTGTTATTACTGTACATAAATAAGCACATCACACAACAGTGTTAAAAATGCTCCAGTTACATTAAAACAAGGAAGAAACAGAACAATATTTGCACAAAAGTAGGAATTTTGCTATTTTAAAGCAGTGGTGCGTGATAGCAATAACAATTCTGACCTATACCTTTTTTATTCTATTTTTAGATTGCCTCTTATCTACTGACTTGTATGAAACCCTTTTTTTCCCAATTTGAGTCTGTTTAGCAGTTTTTTTGTCCACATTTGAAATAATAAAAGGAGTCCTCCTTTTAATATGGCTTAAACCAGGTCATCACTATTAGGATTACCACCTGTTCCGATTTTCACAGGACAGCCCTGATTTGGGCAGCTGTGTCCTGCAAACAAACATGAGAAATACTTCATGTCCTAACATTATAGTAGAAAAAAATATTTTCTTTCCTCTAAATGTTGCAAAACAAATATAATACCTTAACTAAAATACCTTAAAATGATGTGACACTAGAAACAACAACAAAAAAAACCTACAGTACTTAACCTCAATTCTGATTATTTATAGAAAACAAGTAATTTGCATTCATCAAGGTTACATATTGTCCTGCGAAAAAGCATGTTTCAGTAAGATATGTCCCACTTTGGGCTTCTTAAAAGGTGGTAACCCTAAATTCACTATTCTCTGTTGTTTTTCAACACCCATTGTTTTTTAAATTTTTGTTTACTTACTATTTTTCTGCCCCCTTCTTCGCTGCTCCAGGAACCTTTCTTCAGGGTTTCCTAGGTCGTGCGCGCTCCCGTAGTTCCACCTTGGGTACTTCTTATTCCGGGTATCAGCTGCCTACCCCCATCCTGCCGCAGTTTAGCCCCACGGGCGAGGAGGAGAGGGCCATCCCTTACCCTCTCTCACACCTCGAGACAGTGTCGGGAGGTCAGCTGACCCCATCTCTAGAGCCCAGTTATGGATTTTCTCTGGACGACCAGAACCTGTCTACAGGAACCTGGGACAGGGTATTTCCGTTTTTCTGGTCCCAGCCCTCAAGGCGTCCATACGCTAGAAAAGCCTAGGGGCCTAGCACGTCATGAAGTGCTTGTACTCTGGCTTCCGACGGGCGCCTTCTCACCCTTGTCCTCAAGCTACCTTCACTGCACCTCCACCTGTGGTCACTCAGGTGGTGGTATAGCAGCGAGACTTGCATCCCACCCCACCTGGAGGAGGAGAGCAGCCTTTCGGTGCTCAATCCTCCTCCCCCTGGCTGGCCCTCTAGCTGCCCGAGTCCACTCCCGAACCCGGGTCACTGGCAACACCCATTGTTTAAGATCACTTTTCTTGTGACTATAATGAACCAACATGCAGCATACACTGCTCCCTGACTTCACTGGACAACAGGCGTACAAAACCAGCTGGGAATACTGATGAAAGCCTGGTCCGAGCTTGCCTCTAATATGCGTCCTCACCAGCAACCATCTCGGAATCCATACAACCTTATGATAACAACCAGTTCGTTTTATGCATTTTTCATTACATTTAATTAAAACAGAGCACGATATTCATGTTATAAACACTGGTAGGGGTGGATATCAGACAGAACCAAAATCAATTGGTCTGGGCCAGAATGCGGCCCCCACGCCAGTCAAGTTGTACGTCGTGGTTTACTTGGCGCATGACTTCCTACACCCAGGAAGCAGATACAGGATAGTGAGAGGATGATGAAGATCATCAACTGGAGTAGTTTATTATGTTTTTAGGTGGGTCTGTAGTGGGCATAGCAGTGAAGAGCTGCGAATCATCCATTTAATATGTAACCCCACTCGTCAATGCAGCTCTTCTCTGCAACCCCCACACCCCGTACTACAGGAGCACAGGGTGCCAAATGCAATCCCCCATGCCCTTGCATATCCGAGTTAGATGTATAAGACATGGAGATTCTATAAGAAGTGAAAAGCAGGGTACAGCTTACATTAAAAAAGTGCTTTAGTATCATGTTACTGTACCTTTTGTCTGTGTCAGAATGTCTTCATTTTAGTTAGAAATAGAGGGCGCCTCTGAAAAACACAGTGGTTTTGTCATCGAGTGAAGTCGAGGGCAGGATAAGCCATTGCCCCAATTTCACAAAATGAAAGTGTGCTAAATCACTGCCTGCGCAGCGTCTCTGACAGCGCAAAAAGTGGGTCAGTTTCAGAGTGTGTCATGAGAATTTATAAATGGAATAATACACGGGGAAGCATCATCTGATGCTCACTATTAATCACAGTGCTTTCCTCAACAGCGTGTGTGACACTCTTAAGAGTGTCTCCTGTTCTGTGCTGCAGTAATGGGCATCTTGCTGTCTGCACCATCAACAGTGCAAAGAAATAAAAGGCCATTTTGCTATCCCGACAGAACACCACCTATACGTTGCTGCCATTACTAAACAGCCCCGGCATCAGAGCTGCAATACCAGGGCAAAGAGATGTTTTTAAGCTATTTTTGGGGTTGATAGTGAATATTATTGAATACTGAAGATATTAATTAATAAAGTATTTTTATTTATTTTACTTAAGTTTTTTGTTGACCGGGAAAAGAGGACTGAGCAATTCTGCCCATTTTCAGCCTTGTCCCGTGGAGGGGGGATACAGACGGAAATTAACAGAAATGTAACCAGATTAAGCTGTTGGTGGTATTTTTAGTGAATGGGGAAAATTTGGCTAGGACATGGGTGAAATTCTCTTGCTCGTTTCAAGAAGTGTCATGGGATCTTTAACATCCACCTGAAGAACCACTAGAACAGGCAGACGGGACCTCAGTTTAATGTCTCATCTGAAAGATGGCACCTCAGAAGTACAGCGTCCCCCTCATGCTGCACTACAGGGTCAGTATTAGGTTTTATCCCACGTTCCTGGTGTGGGGCTAGAACCCACAACCTTCTGATCTTCTGGTCTTAGAGGTGTGTGTGCAATCTGCTGAGCCACTGACACTGCTGTAGAATGTAGGTGAGGTTCCATCAAGATTTGAACTGGGATTCCTGGATTCAACGTCCAGACTGCTAACCATTACACCATGGAACCAGTTTAACCATTTAATCAGACACAGTTTTCACAGCTGCATTACTGTGTAGTCTGCCCACTCATTCTTTTGCAGAGAGGTGTACTTTACGTGTGCTTAAAAAGGTATTTTTTTTTAAAGTTAACGTGATCTATGATATGGTTAGAGCTATGGTTGTAGGGACTCCGATGGGTATTAAAGTGCCACCTCTTGCATCCTTGTGATGCTCGCAGTTCTCCTGCCCTAAGAATATGCGAGGCAATACTCGTAGACTGTGACCAGACTACAACCCAGTAAGTTGTAATGTTTTATAAAACATTTTACCACTTACTGTGTTGGTGCATCTCAACTGAGTTCAGTCGTGTTTTAGCACGGCTAAAACATCCATACACCAGGGTCCATACCTGCTTCTCTGATTGTACTCAGTGAGGCTTGCTGAGCACACGGGTGAACACATGTTCTGTGCACTAAAGTGGATGGAACTGTGCCTACATTTCCAGACTTGCAGGTAATGTGGTTCTGTATTGTAATCCATTTCAAAAACTGTGTTTAAGCCTAGGCCCTATCAAGGCTCTAACATGGGTTTTGAATCCATGTTTAAACCCACACATAGTGCAGATGCAATCTGTGTTGGATGTACTTAAAATTATTTAAGTGACTCAAACTGTGTTAAGCTGTCTAGTCTGGATGGGCCTTATATACATTAGCGGCCCTTCAGCCTGACCCAAAAACTTATGAATAAGAACCTCATCACCTAAGGGTGCACACCAGATAAACATAATGTTCGGACAGCCGTTTAAGCCTCTCCATGGATGGGACAGTTTTTAATGGACTGCATTATAGTTTGAAACAAGCTATGAACAGTAGGGTTTGAATCTAAGGCACATTTAAAAAGTAAAGCAAATCATTTTTCTGACTCAATAAACAGCCCAACTGTGGCAAAATACAGAAGAGGCTGTAGAAAGCATGCAGCAGTGTGACAAGTGTGTGCACTGGGCTGTCCCCATGTTAAAATGGCACAGCTAGGATGAACTAACATCTAAGGTCTAAAATAAGAGGGGGCACCCTAAGGTATTTAAAGTCGAGTCCAGCAGCATTACAAACTGATTGTATGGCAATGACAGGAGGTGCAAGACTTCACACAAAAAACCTTGGTGGCCTTTACAGGGGAAATGGCTTTTTCTCAAGGTCTGCAAAGACTGCTCAGATGGTGGTGTCACTTATGTGACTGCTGCAAAAGTGCACCTATCTGTTCTTTTCTTCTCCCCACCCTGGAGGGCTGCCCAATCTGGAGCCCCCCCCAGTCCCATGAACAGGACTTCTCATGGATTTACCAGCTTCTCCTCCCCATCTGCCCCCAGGGCATGCTCCCCCATGGTAGGGTGCAGCAGGACCTCCATCTGCCACAGACCAAGATCCAGTTCTTGGGGAGGCTGCCACTTTGCTGCAGTGTGAGGCCCATGAGGTGTCTGTCCTTCACCCTGCTCCAGCCCACCTGTTGTCCAGTTTTCACATCCTCTCCTCAAGGCACCAGCCTTGGGGATTAACACAAGCATTGTGCAAGTCATGCACCAGTGTCTCCCCCTCCCCTTAAGTTGCTCCCAGGTGTGCTGCTACCTGTGGTCACCCAGGCGGCAGTCACGCACTGGAGCCTACTACCCTCCCTCTCCAGAGGAGGACTGAGCATCCTGTGGGAAGCTCAGTTCTGCTCCCCTCAGCTGGCCCCCGATGACACGGGCTCGAACCTAGGTCACCAGCATCATGAGTGGTAGCACTATCGCTGCACCAACAGGCTGACCCAATAACTGTTCCCATCTAAACTGACTTCACTACACCCCTGTCCTTGCATTAGACATGTCTAATGTACACCCCTTCGTGTCTTATTACTTACATCTCCTCTTGAACTACAATCATAGCAAGTTTCAGACTAAGTCAATAAAAAGTGAAGGACATATTCCTAAAAAAAAACAAAACAAAAAAAAACTAATTTTTGCCCATGTAAAATCAACTGCTGTGAGCTAAGATGAACACTTAATATATTTTTCTTTGAAGCGAGCCTGACAGATGAAAATTAGAACAAAGCAGGTAAAAATCACTTTCCAGGTTGTCCCAATTCCCTTAACCGTAATCTGGCAACATATTTCTATAGGTATAAGTCAAAAACATCTATCTTACCCTAACCTGCCAAAATATTTCTAACTGTAAGTCAGGTACAAATTTCTAACCCTAACCCGGCAACCTGTTTATAACCCTAAGTCTCTAAGTAATGCCAACTGAAAATAGAAATAGAAAAAACATAAAAATTTAAAAATGTAAATTCCCATTGGATAACATTGCAACTTTAACAAGCTGTAACTCTGTCAAACGTAGAAGTTAAGGGACAATATAGATATATGTCTCAATGAGTACTACAAGATTGGCACACAATACCCCCATAAATCCGTTGGGTACTCACAGCACCTTGATATTACCTCCCAACTTCACTAAGGTGTCAAATCCAAGATTTGCTGTTAGCAAACAAGGTCAGATGTGATCTGTTTCCTGGAGGCAGGGCCCATAGGCTGTTGCCAATAGGTGGGGAGTCACAGTTCTCTACTTTTGAATGCATATCAGTATGAGGCACTGGCTTGGAGGTATACGTTGTGATTGGACAGGAGGCTATGGGCTGGGGGCATGAGCACTAGGGTTGAGAACCCAAAGGAAGACCCCAGCAGTGATTCAGCAAGGCTCAGGACAGTCAAAGCCCTAATGTTTTTTCCTTTTGCTGGGGGTGTTGGTGTGGAGCTAGGGTTGGAAACCCTAACACCACACTTCCCTACTTTTGTTGCCTAACTGGTGCATTAACACAGTTTTTTTAAATTAATTATAGGGGTGAGGTCACAATCCTATAGTTAGGGCTGAGAAGGCAGTTTAATGTTAAACTCCAATTGTTGCACTTTAATAAAATTTGCAACAGTTCAAGAGATTTGAATGAGATTTTGCACACACAGTCTTATGTGGTAGGTCTGTGGATTTGCCAAGTTTAGTTTTGGTTGGATGTGCAAATTTAGAGTTCTAGATAGTGCAAAAAGTGAATTTTCACTCATTGGTTTTGCAGGTTTTTTTCTTTGAACTTGCCTACAGCCTAGATAGTTTGGAATTTTCAGGGTAGAATGGGGATGGACCACGGATGTGCCTTTTGCTTGTTTGGTGGAAAAACATTAATCCCTTCCAAAGTTATTTAATTTTGAAAAATGTGGTTCTAAGCATGCTCAGTAAGCACTTCAAAATAGCTGTATGACGGGAAAGGAATACTTTTTTGTATTGGAATAATCTACTTTTCATTTGCCACCATCTTGTTTTCATTCTTTTCTAAAAAAAAAAAATCAAAAGCCACAAAAGTTACATCTTGGAGAGAGACCAACACATCTATCTGGCTGATCAGGACTTCACTATTGGAGAAATGCATTTTTTTAAATATTATAAATCTTTTTTCACGATGTGTGATACAAAAAAAGAATCTTTTTCCATATCAGGAGTCATGAAAAAAAGATCCTTTTCGTGAAAGGAAAATTCCTTTTCATTTGCCGCAGTGCTTAGGAGGTGGGATTTTTTTTGGGAGGGAGGGAGGGGGCACCAGGAAAAATATGACTCTAAATGCACACATGGAAAGAAGGATGCTGGAGGTAGGCTTAGAAGCAGAATAATTAGTCAGAGGTATAAGAGTTGGAGCCCAGAAGGGGATAGAAACATGTAATTTACTCTTGCTGGTACTATGTGACCCAGTTGCATTCCAGCATGCTGTCCTGCCAACACTTCCTGCATATGCTCCGATTGATTCATTGTTTTGCATAGTTCTTAGTGTAAAATGTGACAGAAAGTTAGTGGTAGGGGAGTTCAGAAGGCAAGGTCTCATTCCTTACTTCTGGGGAGGAGTCACATGGCATGGTCTCACCATCTGAGCAGCCTTACAAAAAAAAAAAAAAGCTGCTGAGAGAGTCACAGACACAGGTGTTTTTGGTTTTGCACTTCTGCCCAAATCCTCAATGCCAGCTACCACCATCTGCATGGAGTTCTGCTGAAAAGCGGGCACAGCTTAATTCTTGTTGCATAGCAGGAGACATCTCAGTTGTGCAGATATGTTAAAACGTGTTTGCTAAATCAATGGTTTGTGTGCATATCAGCTGGAGGTGTAGCACAGTCACAGACTATGACTGAAAAGGGTGATCATATTTCAATGTCATGTAGTTGTGTCAATACAGGTATGAGTGGAAGCACTGCCAAAAAAGGTAATGAAATTCCACAGGAGAGGACACAACACTCTGTTTCCCACAAGGGTACCATCGGATCACATCAAGTAACTGCAGAAGTTGGAACTGATGCCACAGAGGAAAGGAAATGACTCAAGAAAGATCGGTATACTCTTCACATGGAAGGACAATGCCTTGTGTATGCATGAGCTGCGTGCAAACAGACACAAGCAGCAGGCATCGTGAAGCCTCCAGGGACGGGACATTTTAAATAAATAATACTAAGCACACTCTCCCATTTCCCCTATTCACAATATTCAGGTGCTACTCAGTGATAAGTTGTCATGCGGGCACTGTTGACAGCCCACACTGTAAATCATCGCTGTTCAGATTCCGCTTACCTCCTGTAACTATAATGTCAGCTCCCACTGTTCTGAGAGTTTGAGACTAAACTATTCGCACAACCAGAAACTCCTGGTGGCCCTAAACGGCACTATTGGTGTGTCCCATGTTACCTACAGAACAAATGCAGGGAAATACCTGTTGAGAAGAATGCCATTTTTATGTTGCTTGCATGCATGTGCAAGAAACATAGTGCCATCATCGGAGATTTCGGAGGTGTGTCACCTCCTCCTCCTCCAATTCAGTCAGTGTGCTGGCAGGCGAGGCCCCTGTAAGCCAATGCATTTTGGAGCTGCCTATGACACGCTCAAAATGCAGTGGCGCTCTGATTGAAGAACAGCACTTCAGTGAGCACCGATGAGATATCGGCTACCATGCGCTCTCCCCAGACACGCAGGCGCAGCGCCGCCCGCACGCACTGTATAGCCAACGGGTGCCCAATCCCTGTCGGGCTGAGCTGTGTCCCCAGTAGTAGGTGCCACGCTGGGAGCCCACCCCAGCGTGGCAACGATCGCGGCGGCGGGTGCCCAATCCCGTCAGCTAACCCCTCCCGTGTCCTTGTGCCACGCCAGGAGCCCATCCCAGCGTGGCAACCATATACCATAAGCTTCACTGGGTGCCCAACTCTGCCGGCTGAACACCCCCATCGCCCCGAGCCACGCTGGGAGCCCACCCCAGTGTGGCAAACATCCCACGACGCTCTTTTTTTTTTAAACCTGTAAAACGAAACGGTCCGCAGCGCATTCTCCCAACCCCCCACAACCCACACCCACCCACTGGCAAGACCCAGTTTCACACCCTCACCCCATACTTACCTCTGCACCGGGCGTGACGCATCTTCGGTGGACCGGGAACACGCCTGCACTCTTCAAAGCCGACCGCGAACTGAGGAAATGCCGTAAGCTGTATAATGGGCCAGATGGGGGTTCAACTTTGTTGCATATCTCAGGTATTTTGGATTTTAAATTTTCAACTGAGTTTTGGGACCCTCTTCATCGAAGATGTCACTGTCATGGCGTTATTCGGCCTGAAGGGTGATTTCGCAGTGATCATGCAATCACCCTTCGGCCTGAATACTGCCACCATGACAGTGACATCATTCATGAGAAGGGTCCTAAACCCCATGTTGAAAATTTGTTGCCAAAATTCCAAAATGACTGTTTTATTTAGCGTATGCTATGCAGTTCCCTACGCAGGCTCGTAGTTCGCTAAATTTCAATATTTTCACTCCAGATTTTCAACATTGTCATTTTACCACACCTTCTTATGAGTAGTACAGCTGTCATTTTTCACATCTCACCCAAAATGTGTTTCCACCCATGTAGCGCAGAATGGAGCAGTCGGTGTGCGAAATCAATGTATGGGACAAATTAAGAAAATCACAGTGACACTATTCATGAGCAAGGTCTTAAAATGGCTATGTTGAAAATTTGTGAAAAAATTCCTAAAAATGACTGTTTTACGAGCGTGCATTGCGCAGTTCCTACGCAGGCTCGTAAGTTCACAAATTTTCAATATTTTCATCCAGATTTTCAACATTGCCATTTTACTACACCTCCTTATGAGCAGTACAGCTGTCATTTTCACATCCTGCCCAAAACATGTTTCCACCCATGTAGCGCACAATGGCGCAGTCGGTGTGCGAACTCAATGTATGGGACACATTAAGAAAATCACACTGACACTGATCATGAGCACAGGTCTTAAAATGCCTATGTTGAAAATTTCGTGAAAAAATTCCTAAAAATGACTGTTTTACAAGTGTGTGTTGCACAGTTCCTACGCACGCTCGTAAGTTTGCGAATTTTCAATATTTTCACTCCAGATTTTCAACATTGGCATTTTACCACACCTCCTCATGAGCAGTACAGCTGTCATTTTTCACATCCTGCCCAAAACATGTTTCCGCCCATGTAGCGCACAATGGCGCAGTCGGTGTGCGAACTCAGTGTATGGGACACATTAAGAAAATCACAGTGTCACTGTTCATGAGCAGAGATCTTAAAATGGCAATGTTGAAAATTTGGTGAAAGAATTCTTAAAAATGACTGTTTTACGAGTGTGCGTTGCACAGTTCCCACGCACGCTTGTAGGTTTGCGAATTTTCAATATTTCCACTCCAGATTTTCAACATTGTCATTTTACCACACCTCCTTATGAGCAGTTCAGCTGTCATTTTTCACATCCTGGCCAAAACGTGTTTCCGCCCATGTAGCGCACAATGCCACAGTCGCTGTCCAAACTCAATGTATGGGACACATTAACAAAATCACAGTGGCACTGTTCATGAGTAGAGGTCTTAAAATGGCTATGTTGAAAATTTGGTGAAAAAATTCCTAAAAATGACTGTTTTACGAGCGTGCGTTGCGCAGTTCCTACGCACGCTGGTAAGTTCGCAAATTTTCAATATTTGCACTCCAATGACTTCCAAATACCTAAACAGCACATAGAAGCAAGCAACAGTTGGCACTGACAAATGCTTGTTTGTTATACAGACAGACAATAATACAGATCATAGCATTTTATTAAGGGACATGCAAAGCGCATATTTAAAAATAAAAAACAGAGGTATAAAAGCTTCATAGAGGTGAGATGATAACGGCAAAATAAACAATGTAAAGACACTCTTCTACTTTACACTTGGCAAGTGGCTCTTGCTAGAAATATAAAAACCGCAAATGAACTGTTGCCGGCAGACATTTCTCCATGCAAATGAACTGAATGCCAAATCATTTGTCTCATTGAATTTCTCTTTTTAGAAAATGAAGTATGAACTCAATAGCTCTAAAGTAAACAAATATGACAATCATGGAACTGGGCAGTAAATATGCAATGAGCACCTTGTCAACGGACTGTAACTAAAACAAAAAACATAACTTATTCAGGAGCTTACTTAATGTGTTTGTTAACTAACAGGGGGTATTACAGAAAGCAGATGCAGTTAAAAGTAGCTACTCCTCTATGGAGGGGATGGGAGCGCAGAGCCCAAGGGCAAATGAGGATACCGTTGTACTATCTCAAAAAGTAAGGAAGTTCAAATCCTCTGTTAATGCATCAGTTAAGGTTAAAGTGAAAAAGTGGGGAAACGTGGCATTAGGGTATCAAACCTAACACTCCGCCCCCACTATGCAGGCAGCAAACCAGACGTGAGGTGTGCCTTGGGGTTCTGAAGCCTAACTCTCACCCCATTCTCACACACTGTACACATCTCAGCTTATTTACTGATGGAATGGGGTGAGCATTAGGCTTGAGAACCCCAAGGCACCCCTACGCCTGGTTTGCTGCCTGCAGGGCGGGGGTGGGGTGTTAGGGTTGGAAACCCCAATGCCACATTTCCATACTTTTTCCACTATAATGTTAACTGTTGCATCAATGCAGTTTTTTTGCAAAGAATATAATATATATGTGTGTGTATGTGTGTGTGTGTGTACACACATACAACAGAAATGGGGAAATCACAAGATTAAAGTGATATCTTGGCTAGTACCAGTAAGATATCAAAATATGTTATTACTGTTGTCACAATGGATATTTTTTAAATTACTGTCATCACAGTGGAATACTGAACCAATCAGAGAGCAGCTTTCACAATGTACATGACATCACAACAGCCATGTGCAGCACTGAAGTCAGCAGTTGAAATCAAACAAACAGTTACAACTTCATGCAAACAGCAGATTTAAAAGGTAGAACTAGTAAACGGGGGCAGGACTTTCATAACTTATGCAGCAAATAGTCTGGCCACTCAGCATAGAAGAAACAGACCTCTAAGTTAGGTCTCATTAAAAAAGCATTTTTAATACATAAATAGGATACAAAAACAGCAGCATCCCCCTTACACAAATGTTTCACGTCACCCTGATGCTTTTTCAACACACTGAAAAAGTGTCAGGGTGATGTAAAATGTTTGTATAAGGGGGGTGCTGCTATTTTTATATTCTATTAATGTACTAAACATGCTTTTTTAGTGAGACCTAGCTTAGAGATCTGTTTCGTCTATGCTGAGTGGCCAGACTATTCGCTTTTACGTTGAGGCACCAGCAGTGTTTCTTCAGGAAGCAGTCTGTTTTCTATTTTGTTACTTTCACACCTTACTCTTGGCTCTGCCAGTTGTGACTTACAGTCCTGTCTCCTCATATGTGAGGATAAATTGCATTATTCTGAGTCTGGCTATCGCGTTTCATATATGAGTGTATATGTATATATCTATATATATATATAAATTTATAAAATGGGGTGGTAAAATCATAGAAATTCCACTAACATGATTGGACAGAATGCATCACATGACCGTGCATTATTTCCCAACGACCGCACGCCTTCCAGTACGACCGCACGCCTAAACTACTTTCCACTCCTCAAAACCTTCTCACCAGCAGTGAGATCACTCCACGCCTAATGCAGTTAAGCAGTCACATACACACACACACACACACACACACACACACACACACACACGTGGCACCCACAGGCATAACTAAATATACCACTAGTAATCCCACACTGTACAACCTGATGTGCTTGATTGCACCATTCATTTTTAAATAAAATATCATCTAAAATCAAATTCTGCCTGCCATTTTCACACCTTACTACAGAGCCACTAACTTTTAGTACTGCACACTGTGTCACCAGTCTAAATCCCACAAAAATATAATGGCAGCCGCTTTACTTGCTACTCTTACTTTCTGTTAAAAATTCCGCTTTCTAGAGACAGTTGTCTGATCGCAGCACTTTCATTCTATATATGATGTTGACAGCGGTGCGATTGGTGGAGGACAACCTGTTAGCAGTTGAAAGTAAGTCCTTGTTAAAAAGATAAAAGTGTTTTCCTCGTGAGCTCTGTTAATTTCAGAAAACAAGTTGCAGATCAGGACACGAGGACGCAGTCGGCAGTTTAGACGGAAGCCAGCAGTGTTGCTATGACAACACTCGCCTGGCTTCCGCCTACCTTCCTAAAGCTGCCGACTCACCTCGGCGTGTCCTCGTCCGCTCTACATAGAGTCTGCAGCTTGTTTTACTGAAATTAACAGAAGCTTACAGGAAAACACTTTTCATCTTTTTAAACACAAAACTACTTACTTTCAACTCCTAACAGGTTGTCACTTCCCGCAATGCGCACCGGCCGGGTCACGCTTATAGTTCATCACCGCCTGGCTTCCACTAGTTTCCTAAAGCTGCCGACTCACTCACTGTAACAGAACCTAACAGGAGGGACACACTTTCATCTTTTTAAACACAGAAGGACTTCTTTGAACTCTGCCAGCATATCATTTACCAGCTAGGCAGAGGTTTTTCCACCACCCCAAAACATGTGTGGCCATTTTATGATAGATATACCACTCTAGGTTATGTGATGGCGCTCTGATATATACTGCCTTGGGGGTTGAATAGACCTCGCCATCGGCCTCGTGCATCACAACGCACACCAAGGCGCATGCGATATCAGAGCGCCAATCCACACCCTAGAGTGGTATATCTATTACATATATTATATATTGTGTGTGTATGTATATATGTAACAGATAATCCACTACAGGGCATGCAGACATGCTCTGATAAATGCACGCCTTGATGTGCATTATCAGACACGAGGCATTTAACCGTATATCTGAGCACAACTGCACATCCTGCTAATGGATTATCTGACATAAAATAGCCATACATTTTTTTGGGGGGAAGGGGATTCAAATGTAGTCCCTGTCAGCCATAAGTTAGCCTTTAAAGTTGATCTGGTTATTACTATCAAATTAAAGACTATATTAATAAACAAATTAGAATTAGAGAAAAAGGATCTCAGATGTGTGAGGACCTCACCCCTTTTATACAAATTTGGACCTCATCACAGGGAAATAAGGCAATATCAATCATATACAAATTCTTAATTCATCAATATGCCCACTCCACGGATCCGGTTAAAGCAAGCTAGGAGAAAGAGCTAAGTCAGGCTATAAGCAGTAGGGACTGGCCTAAGTTATGGAGAGGATCATGGTCCACCACATCCTCTCCAACTTGGAGGGAGTTCACCTGGAAGGTCCAAGTGAGATTCTTCTTGGTACCCTCAGCAGTGGCCCAGAGAAACCCAGGTGCCTCCTCAGGCTGTTGGCGAGAATGTGGAGGTCCCACCGTATTAAACATATTTTTTATGATTGCCCGAAAATAGACACTTTTTGGACTTTAATCTCCCAACACATCACTAATACCTTGGGTTTTCAACACCCCTTTCCAGGGTCAACCTTTTATTAGGTATCCCACCTTTTGGAATCCAGGACAAAGCTGTTTTGTATTTATGGTCTATTATGCTAGGTGCAGCATATAAGGCTGTCAGAAAAAGATGGCCCCAGAACATCCCGCCCACAGTCACTGAATGGAAGCCCTGATTCTCACCATCCAACAGAATGAACAGACGTCATATGCCCTACACAATAGGTTGGAAACATATATTTCCTATTGGTCTAGATGGGAATTAGCCCAAGATTGAATCTCATAAGATAGATGGTCAGAAGTTGCAGAAGGAGAGAAATAGACTATTAGCCAAGATAGCACCCTTTCTCTTTGAGTTGACACATCTGAAGGTGCCTTATCGAAAGCAGATACTAGAAACTGATTTATCTTAGAAGTGAATTTATAAAGAATACCTCTTGAAAGTAAAAATGAGTCTACCCATTAAACTTATTTATCTATTATAGGTTTCTAGCCCAATTAATGTTACAGGTTAATCTGTTATTTATTGAATTTGATTTTTCTTTATCTAGTCTTTCAATTTTTTGACTAATGTATTAACTTTTACAGGTAATAGCTATAGTATTAGATAGCTATGAACGGTTAATTCTGTGTGTTAAACTGAAACAATGGAAATGTATTCATGAAGAGTTTTCTGTAAATATATCTACTAATAAAGGAAGTATAAAAAATAAAGTTAATCTGGTTGATCCTGCCATTTCTGCAGTCCCTTAACATGTTGCTTCTTCACTTTCTCTCAGGAGTAGCGTGATTGAGTGATATTTTTTACTAGAAAAGAGCAGTGGATAATATGAAGTGCAGCATGTTTTAGTCACAAAGAAGTCTGTGTGTTTCTAATTGAATTTATCTTATCATAAGTGAAAATGCCACTGTCTCGACTGAGATTGTGAGTAACTGAGTTGATGGCTTCAGCAGCATGGATGGAGTAAAGAGCAAGCGTTACTACAGCAACTCTTGCACTTGCTTACATATACGCTACTGAAGCCGCCAACTCAACTGCTTGCATTCTCAGTCGAGTCCACTCACAGTTGTCTATCATTCGTTCATTCTACGCATTAATACTGTTTAGTGCTTCATGTGGAGAAGGTACAAAAATATTGTTTTTTGGTTAATAAAAACGAAGAAGAGTGATTAAACAATGCAGTTAGTCCAACTGTGTATGAGATGTTACACAGACTCCCCCTGCTGGCCTCGTTCAATTAATTTCTCAAGTAGTCTTGTATAGAGAGGCCACTTATTGATTGATCGTCGGGCCAGACACATTCACCGCTGGATTAGGAGTGTACTGTACAATCACCACAGGCTGCAAATCCAAGAGGAAAAAAATGTTATATATTTGTAACTAAAATGAAAACATATATTTAGTAAGAAAACCCCACAGTGGACCAAAAGACCCTCTTCTCCAGGTGGGGTGCTGGCTAGTTTTCCTTTATAATGATTAATTTTTTTCTGGGATTGTCCCCACTTTTTTTACCCCACATCCACTTCACTCCACTCCCACTGTAGCTGTTCCACACTAGCCATCTGCTGCCCCTTTACCATGTAGCCCCCCCGTCCTCTGTAAGCCACCTCATCGCCAACCCCTAGCATGACTGGCTTCCTTTGCGAGTCTACTTTTCTGGAGTAAAGAGAAACCATTGTTGGTCAGAAACAACAGAAGGGGCTATTCCTAGGCATGCACTGGTCTATGGCATCTGTGGTAGGGGAGCTCACATTGTGAATTGAGTAATCCCGTGTTAGAGAGTCCCCCAGACTAGACAGCACTCTGTCTCCTGTCAACCCAGCTGGGAACTCGAGCAGGAAATCAAACCCAGGCCCGTCACAAGAGAAGTGGATATGAAATGTGGATGGGGTGGTTAACATAGTTTATCCGACAGTCTGTCTTGTCTTATTCCTTGCTCAAATAATCTGTAACATCTGTTGGATGCCCGGAATAATCTGTAACATCTGCTGGATGCTCCGGATAATCCATAACATCTGTTGGAACTCTCAGATAATCTGTAACATTTGTTGCATACCCCATCTGTTGAATTCCCCAGATAACCCATAACATCTGTCTGATATGCTGGATAATCTGTACCATCTGTAGGATTCCCTGGATAATCCATAACAATTGTTGAATGCAGGGGGAAATCTGTAGCATATGTTGGATTCCTTAGATAATGCAATTTTTGGTTAAGATTTTTTCCCCCCAGTGTAGGTAATGAGTTAATTCTAGGTCATTATTTAGAAAAATAATCCACTATTCAGGTCAATCCAGCCAGCTACTTTTACTCGATCTGTCTAAGAGTAGTGATCCAGAGAGGTTTATCAAGTATTACTTACCACATAAGGGTAGCCACATCTGCATCTGTACAAAGCCCTGCACCCAAAGGCGAAGCCTGAGATCGCAATGCACAGCTCCAGAATGGCGAAGACAAGCAGAAAAATGTGGAAAATGGCTTGGATCACCTTTAAAACAACAACAGCATCCTGTCAGACCTCAGGTACTCATTAACCTTCATGATCCCTGCCTTTTCCTTCTCTACTCTCCCTTCAGTACCGCCATGGCTGCACCTGTCCTCAGCCTTGAGGGTGGGTGGGCAAGTGCATTCTTCACAAGGGATGCCAAAAAATGCCATTCTGTGGTCACCCACCAGGGAGTGCATGAACACAAGATGACCCCTTGACCGCCCCCAGAGTGTCGAGCACATCACCTCTGCAATTTGCCTGGAAGGCTCCCTGGGGTACCGAGCAACTTACCTCTGTGATGTGCCTAAACCACTCCCTCCCTGTGGTACAAAGCACCTCACCTTAGCGATGTGCCTTGACCCCTCCCTCCCTGCCCAGGGAACCAAGTAATGCATCCTCTTTTCTATCTTTGAAAATGACATGCTCCTCAACTGTGAAGGGCCTACAGTACAACTGTGTGCAGATGATGCTATTCTTTATAGATTCTCAGTAGATTTAAGCTGGATCAACAACCACTCAGGAAACGATTTCTACCTCCTTGAGAATTGGTTCCAAAATAACAAACTTGTACTTGACACAGGAAAAAAAAACAAGGCTATGCTTTTTGGTCACATGAAACTTGTCCTAGAGAGACACCACCTTCTTAACCTTACCACTACTAATGGTGTCAGTCGTGAAGTGGAGCAAACTTTTAAATACCTTGGGGTACTGCTGGACTAAAATTTGTCTTCTGAACCTCATGCAAACATCTTGGCCAAAACACTTCACCAGAAGCTCAGCCTGCTTTACAGGCTTGCCCCTTACCTCTCCACCACTGTTCACCTAGCAACTGCTAACAGTACCCTCTTGCTAATCCTTTGCTATGGTGCCCCGGTGTTATAGTCTGATGGAGAATTTGTTTTGTCCAGACTAAAGATTCTCTAACAGAATTGGCCATTTTGCTGTGGGCGCCCACACCAGAGTCCACCACTGGGGGGTACCAGCATCACTGGGGTGGCTCTCTCTTGAAGCCAAGTAACTCACCTCTGCAATGTGCCTGAACTTCTCCCTCCTCAGGGTACCAAGTACCTCACCTCGGCAATGTGCCTGAACCCCTCCTTCCCCAGGGTACCAAGAAACTCACCTCAGCGATGTGCCTAAACCCCTCCCTCCCTGGGGTACAAAGTACCTCATCTTGATGATGTGCCTGGACACCTCCCTCCTCAGGGTACCATGTACCTCACCTCTGCGATGTACCTGTACCCCTCCCTCCCTCCCCAGGGTACAAAGTAACTCACCTCTGCGATGTGCCTGGAATCTTCCTTCCCCAGGGTACCAAGTACCTCACCTCAGAAATGTGCCTGGATGCCTCCCTCCCCAGGGTACCAAGTATCTCACCTCAGTGATGTGCCTGAACTGCTACCTCCCTGGGTACTAAGCTTCTCCCCTGCATGATGTGCCCCGATAACAGTCTCCCTGGGTTTCCAAGGACCTCACCTCCACAATGTGCCTGCAACCCACCCTCTCCAAGGTACTGAGTACTGCACCACTTACACTTTGTACCTGTAGTCCTCCTTGCTGTGTACCGAGTACTTCACCTCCATGATGGGCCTGGACCCCTCCCTCCCCGAGGTACCAACTACCTCAGTGAGGTGCCCAAATCGTTCCTTCCCCAGGCACTGAGCATCTCACTTACACCTTGTATGTGGATCCATCCCTACTGTGTACCAAGTACCTCACCCCCACGATGTGTCTGGACCTCTCCCTAGGGTAACGAATACCTCACCTTTAGGATGCGCCTCGACCCTTTCCCCAGGGTGCAGAGCACCTCACCTCTGTGACATGCCTGGAAACCTCCCTTTCAAGGCTACTGAGCATGTCACCTCATGATGTGCTTGGATCCCACCCTCCCTGAGTACAGAGTATTCACCCTTCCCAGGGTATCGAGCACCTCACCTCCGCAATCTACCAGAATTCCTTCCTCCACAGGTACCAAGCACCTCACCTCTATGATATGCCTGGACCCCTCCTCAGATATTAACATAGAATTTGACGGCAGATAAGGACCGCTTGGCCCACCCAGTCTGCCCATTTCCCTACCTAATAGATAAGCTGCAGATCCTAGTTAACCAGCAGCCTACTTCTTCCTACCCCCACCCTCTAGAATTGCCTTATGACTGTCCCATGCATGCTTGAATTTCACTACTGTTTTTGACTCTACAACCTCCTCCAGAAGGCCGTTCCATGCATCCACAACCCTCTCTGTGAAAAAATACTTCCTTAAATTACCTCTGAGCCCCTTATCTTCAAATTGTGCCCCTTGTTCTTGCACACACCTTTTTTGAAAGATGCTACCTCTTGAACTTTGTTGATTCCCTGAGGTACTTGAAAGTTTCTATCATGTCCTCCCTCTCCTCCTTTCTTCGAGGCTATACATATTAAGCTCCTTAAGTCTCTCTCTTCATATGTCTTCCGGTGCAGACCCTGCACCATTTTAGTTGCCCTCCTCTGGACAGCTTCCATTCTGTCTATGTCTTTGTGGAGATTGGGTCTCCAGAACTGCACGCAGTACTCCAGATGGGGTCTCACCAGCTGTCTGTACAGAGGGATAATAACTTCCTGTTTTCTACTGGTGATACCTCTCCCTATGCATCCCCGTATCCCCCCAGCCCTCCTTGCTGCCCTCTCACATCATTCCTTGCCCACCTTTAGGTCATCTGATATGACTACCCCCAGGTCCCTTTCCATTTTTGTTGTTGTTAGTATCTCATCCCCCATTGTGTACTCTTCACCTGGGTTTTTGTTTCCCAGGTGCATTACCTTGCACTTCTTAACATTGAATCTAAGCTGCCATACATTTGACCATTCCTCTAACCTTGCCAAGTCCCTTCTCATCCTTTCCACCCCACCTTGTGCATCAACTCTGTTGCAGATCTTTGTGTCATCTGCAAAGAGACATACTTTTCCTTCCAGTCCCTCTGCAATGTCGCTTATAAAGACATTGAAGAGGACCGGTCCTAATACTGAACCCTGCAGTACCCCACTAGTAACCCCCCTTTCTTCAGAGTGGACTCCATTTACTACTACTCTGTGTCCTATTCTTCAGCCAATTCTTTACCCAGGCTGTCATCTTGGGACCCACTCCCAGGCTGGCTAATTGTATATTAATCTTTGTGTGGGACTGTGTTAAATGCCTTGCTAAAGTCTAGGTAGGCCATGTCCACAGCCCTCCTGATCAACTACTTTGGTCACCCAGTCAAAGAAATCTATCAGATTTGTCTGGCATGACCTTCTCGCTGTGAATCCATGCTGTCTTGGGTCCTGTGCCCCTCTGACTTCTAGATACTCGACAATTCTTTCCTTCAGAAGTGATTCCATCATTTTCCCTACCACTGAGGTTAAATTAACAGGACTGTAGTTTCCTGCTTCTGCCTTGCTCCCACTTTTGTGAAGGGGAATCACATCTGCCCTCCTCCAGTCCTCGGGTACCACCCCATCCTCCCATGATTTGTTAAAGAGGGTAGTCAGTGGTGTCACTAGTTCTACCCTTAGCTCTTTTAGAATTCTAGGATGAATCCCATCAGGCCCCATTGCTTTGTCCACCTTCAGTTTTAAGAGTTCTTTCAGAACTCTTTCTTCTGTAAATGGGCTGGTATCAACTTCTGTATCCAGAGTGTTTCTACTGTTTGTTTTAGGTACCTCCCCCTCTTCCTTTATAAATACTGAGCAAAAATATTTGTTTAGTATCTCTGCCTTTTCACAGTCACCCTCTACCCACCTTCCCTCCATATTATTAAGCCTCACTATCCCTCCCTTGGTCTTCCTTCGCTCCCTGATGTACCTATAAAAGGGTTTTATCACCCTTCTTAACTGAGTTGGCTATCTTTTCCTCGGTTTGGGCCTTTGCTGTTCTGACTGCCTTCCCAGCTTCCTTTTGCTTTAACTAATACAGTTCTCCGTCCTGCTCCTTCTGTGATTCCTTGTGCTTCCTGAATGCTTTCTTTTTCTCTTGAACCTTCACTGCCACTTCCTTTGAGAACCATAGTGGTTTCTTACATCATTTCATTTTGTTTATTTGCTTCACACAAAGGCTTGTTACCTCTGTGATGGCAGTTTTATTATTCCCCATTGTTCTTCCACCCCTCCTTCCTGCCCATTTGCTAGTGCATTCCTTAGGCACTCACCCATTTTGGCAAAGTCAGCCTTCCTAAAGTCCAGTACTTTTGCCTTTGTATGGCTTGACTCTACTGCTGTGTTTATTGTGAACCATACTGTTCGATGGTCGCTAGTTCCCAGATGGCTACCCACTTCTACATCTGTGATCCTCTCTTCATGTCCATTTGAGAAAACCAGGTCTAAGATTGCTCCCTCTCGAGTGGGCTCCAATACTAGTTCAGGGGATGAAAAATCCCCAAGTCCGAGGTCCGGGACGCATCTAAACAGCAACAGGACTTGAACAGCACAGCCCTGTAAAGTCCGACGGACTTGTTGTGCAGTTTCTGTTGCTGCTGCTGCACATGCGCAGTCATCTTCTGTGGCCCCCACCCCGCGCGCTTACCTCTCGTCAGTCCAAATCCTCAGGAACGTGCCAGGGGTGGGGAATGCTCATTGGGCAGCTTCGTTCTGTAGGAAACATGGGCCGGGGTCCAGAGAATGCAGGCGGAGTCCAGAAAATGTGGGGCGGGTTCCAGGGAATGCGGATCGGGGTTGACGTAGATAATTAGTGGCGGCGGTCAAAAAATGCTGTGCCCCAGTTCATGCCCCGGTACTCAGACTCTCGACCAGGTCCACATTTATTTGTTTAAATTTTCCGTTTTGCTAGCCTGGCCCTGGCCTCCGGCAGTTGTGCTGCTGCCTACTGAGTGGCCTCCGATGTCCCACCCCGTCCCAACTCAGAGTCCTGAGTGATTCCCACTTTGCCCGACTTCCCACACCCGCCCCGCTCTAGCTGACCTCAGTGACCTGGTCCGCTCGGCTCGGGCTGCTCAGCAGAAGTCGTCCTCCGACCCTGTGTGACCCTGTGTTTCTGTATTGTTGATGAGGGTTGGACTTCTGAGATGTAAGCACCAGTTGCTTGCATCACGAACAAATGGACCACAGGACTGATCAGCTGTGCTGCCGACAGAAAGGGAGAGAGAGTGTGCCGCTCACGGTAGACTTTTTTTTTTGCCGCTTCCCCACAAGTCCACGGTCCATGCCTTCCTCAAGCATGCTTGAGTCGCCGCTCAGAGTAGTTGGATCAAACAGACCCGGGATGGGAGTCTGGACTGTCTGGGGCACCGGGGACGGCTGCACATGCCATAGACAAAGTTAGTAGATCGCTCGCGACC
The DNA here is from genome assembly GCA_016271365.2 of Neoceratodus forsteri. Taxonomy (NCBI): domain Eukaryota; kingdom Metazoa; phylum Chordata; order Ceratodontiformes; family Ceratodontidae; genus Neoceratodus; species Neoceratodus forsteri. The sequence continues at coordinate 216,123,727 of JADMNL010000026.1, forward strand.
ACCACCGCTGAGTCACTGGCTGCAAGTCGGCAACAGTACACTCCAGACACAAAAACACTGCTGGTCAGGTTGGTCGAGATCGGGGGATCGCTTGAAGACAAGCGCTAGGTGCACCCGCAGGTACTTAACTAATCAAGGCCACTGGGTCTACTGGAGTCTGGCAGGCAGCTGAATGCTCTTTTTTTTAATCCAGTTCTGCTGCCAGCCTGCTACACAGTGCCTCTGCTGCCGACGGGGGCGACTCCCTCTCTGACCCTTCTGGGTCCTGGGGCTAAGTGCCAACCGAAGCAAGAAGCGGAGGAGGCCCAAGAACAGAGAAGCTGCTTGCCTGCCCACAGAATTTGAACCTGAGCCAGACAGGGAGGCCAGCCACCAGGGTCCTGGTGTGAGTCAGTCAGTCAGCTGAGTCTGCTTCTGCTGCTGCTGAAGTATATTGAGGTAAGTGGGTTTGTCTTACTGTCAAGTTGTCCGAATCAGTATACTGTGGGTGCTGGGGCTGGGGAGGGGAAGGGAGGGGGCTCATGGAAGGGAGAGAAAGAGAAGTTAGAACACACAGCATCCACCTGGCTGGCTGGCCATACTGTGACTGTTTGGGAGGTGGTGATGATTGGCAGGGGTGGTGGTGGGTGGATATCTGCTGGAGAGGGATAGGCTTGATGACATTTCTCTTCAGGTAGGGAGGGGGATGTCCGTGCTTTGCCTGATGTCTGGGGCTGCTTTGTCTTGCTCAGGGCAGGGGTAGTAGGTATGGTCCTCCTGCTCCTTCTGGCTTGAGGGGGGTGGCTATGGCCCTGCTTTTTGTGGCTCTGGGATGGGTTCAACTGGGGTGGGAATCTGTGGATGGCCCAACTTTTTCTGGCCTTTTGGGGTGATCCTGCTGGCTTGGCGGGAGGAGGACCCTGCCTCTCCTCCTGACTGGCTTGGGGGGGGGACTCAAAATGCTTTAAGTTGGGCAGCACAGAGTAAGTCATGATGGCGCATTGTGAGATCAGCGACAGGGAGATCACATCCAACTGTGATCAGGTGGTCTGTGTCTGATCTGCACCCATGTGGGGAATTTAGTACCGCGCACTCACTCCGGAGCTAATTACTGAACTGGACAGATGTGTTCTCTGACTCGCGACTGGCTCTCAGCACGGGGAAAAAATGTAATCTTGGGTCCCTTCCCTCTGCGTTTGTTCAGGTAATATTACATGGGGGCTAGTGTGAATTGCCTTGACGGGTCAGGGATTTACTGGGGCAGAGTATATTACCTTTATTTTTAGTAGTGAATGTTTCAAACTGGGGCTGCAGCTGAAAGGTGGGACCCTATCTTGCAGCTGCTAAACAATGGGCAGTATAATTATTTTACTGTGAGGACTCGCATCCTTTTTATTTGAATCAACTGACAGCTTAGAGCAGCAGCACTTAAGGGGGACATCTCTTGTTTTTGAGCTGGTCAGACTTGGGCTGAAAAAAGACAGAGGCCCTGACAGGCGTGATCACTGATTTAGTTAAGCCTGTTTAATTTCTGTGCTTCACTACAGCAGCTAATATAATATCTCCTTTCTTGGGCTGCTAGTGGGCTACTAAGACAGTTGAGCCAGTGTACTGTGTATACTTGAGACAGAGTCCTAGTGCATTGTCAACAATATATTATTTTCCTTGACTAGAGTAAACCTAGAAAAGAAAGGATTAGTGAGCAGCTAAAAATGGGACAGAAGAATCTTTTGGGCTGGGGAAGGGGGGAGGCTACCTGCCAAGTCAGGTCCAAGCCAGTGACAGTCACAAAATATTATTTTATTTGTCCATTTTTAGCTGCTCACTAATACTTTCTTTTGCAGGTTTACTCCAGTCAAAGGAAAATAATATATTATTGACAGTGCACTAGGATTCTGTCTCAAGAAAATGCAGAGAATGAAAAATAAAATGATATGGAGTACTGTTGGAGGCTTGCTTCCAGACAGAAAATATTGATATTTTCTGGGCTGGAAGCAAGCCTGTGACAGTACTCCATATATTTTATTTTTCATTCTCTGCCTCTGTCTCTCATCCTAACACTTGGGCATCCTACCGGGGGGAGGGGGGGGGCATTATTGTTTTCGGTATCGATAATTTACGCAGAAAAAGGTGTGACTTACTGAGCCTTTCAAAGGACTTATCCTAAAAATATAACACAAGTCCTGGACTTACGCATCCCAAAAAAATTTTTCAACCCCTGCTAGTTGTCTAAGGCATGCCCCCTGTAGGGCATCTAGAATAACCCCACTCTTCGAATTGGCTGCTGCAACTGCACTCCAGTTAACATCTGGCATATTCAGATCACCCATCAGCAATATCTCCCCTTTTTCTGCCATTCTAAGTATACTTTCTATCATTTCCTTGTCCATTTCCTCCCCCTGTGAAGGGGGTCTGTATACAACCCCTGTGTGGATTGTGGTGCCATTGCATGTCTCCAAATTTGCCCACAGTGCTTCTTCTCCTCCTGTTTACCCTTTTGTTCTGTTGCTTTGATTCCTTCCCTTATGTAAAGAGCTACTCCTCCTCCTCTTTTACCCTCCCTGTCCCTCCTGTAGATAGTGTATCCTGGTATGTTTATGTCCCAGTCATGGTTTTGTGTGTACCATGTTTCTGTGACTGCCACGATATCCAGATGTTCCTCCATCAAGGCCACTAATTCAGGAAGCTTGTTACCCAGACTACGGGCATTGGTACTCATTGCTCTCCATTTTTTGATGGCTTTACCTTCTGTTGCAGCATCCCCCACTGACCTTTTCTACCTTGTCCTTTTTTCATTTAGTACCCTGTTTTGTAGGAGAGCTGGGATTTTCCTGCTGCTTATCAGTGCCTCCCTTGACTAGTTTAAAAGCTTGCCAATGAAGCATTTAAACCGATTGCTCAAAAGACTTGTTCCCTTCCTGGACAGATGCAGACCATTCTGCCGGTATAGGCTGGTGTCCCTCCAGGTGGAACCCCAGTCCCCAATGAAGCCAAATCCCTGTGCTCCACACCATTTTTTCAACCATTCATTAAACTGCATGGTGCAAAGTACCCTCACCTCACTCATGCCACTGACAGGCAGTATCTCTGAGAAGGATACTGTGTGTGCTACTTGTCTTAGGCCCCTCCCCAATTCTACAAAGTCCTTCCGCACTGCTCTAATCTCATGATGAGCCAAGTCATTTGTCCCTAGGTGGACAATGACGTCCAGCTCAGACTCCCGTGCAGCTGTTCTCACGATCCTGAGGATGCGCTTCCGCACCTCCAAGCCATATCACCAGGCAGGCACCTTACTTCAGTTTTCCCTGCTCCCCCCAGTTCTATCCCCCTAATAATTGAGTCCCCCACCAGGAGCTGCCTTTCCTTGTGGTGTCCTCTGCCTCCTTTCTGTGGGCCTCCCTGTGACAGTTGTCCCCAGCCTCCTTAGTCTCCTCTGCGGGTGCATCCATAGGGAGCTATGCTCCACAGAATGGTGTGATGGATGTGTAGTGGAACAACTGACTGGTGTGCCTCTGTTCCACCATCCTCACCCTCCTGAGCCCACTGTGGTCCAATTGCTGTGCTTTCTTTGTAACCTCTGAGGTAGTGGTGGTGGCTCTGGTGCTCCCTGGATGGGGGAGGTTCCCTTCCTACCGTCCAGTGTGGCCTGGGGGAAGGTTCCCTTACTACTGTCCAGTGTGGCCTGAAGATGGGCAACTTCCTCCCTCACAGCAGAGAGTTGTCTGCAAGTAGGGCAGCATCTCAGCCTCCAGAAAGACTGCCGGAAGACTGCTGCCCCACAGCCATTATATTGCACTACTCCCCACATGTTTATCTACTTTTGTGTGTGTGTGTGTGTGATTGTTATATAAAAATATATATATTATACAATGTGTATGCTTATATTGTCAGTGCAGTGTGCTAGAGAGGATATGACAGTGATATGCACCTTGCACTCTTGAGGAAATGATGTCAGAACCCCAGGTATAAAGGAACTATTTCCAGGGGTGGGTGGGGTGAGGGTGGGAAGGGGTTGGGCCTAAACTGTGCCCTCACAAAACAATCAGCTAAAGCTCTGACCCACCGCTGTGATGAGTGCCTTCCTGTCAGCAAGATGCCCTACACAACAATTTGACAGAGAAAATACCCTGCTAATCAAACAGAGAAAAATCCAGACATCCAAGTCAGAAACAGGTAAACCTCCCCAGCCCCAAAACAGCCTGGTGGTTTGTGCTCTGAAAGCAGTCAGCCCCAAAATAAGTCAGCTGTGCTTTAAACTCTTCCTGCACAGAAAATCTTAAGAATTGTAACAAAAGTAAAGCTAGATCCACTCTCTCTGTTGCTTGAAAGACTGTCTTTTCCTGATAATTCTAAGTTCCTTATTTCACCTTTCAGTTAGAAGTAGCCTCCACCTGCAGAATATCTGCTACAAACCAAAGACAATTGTAAGGTTCACCTCCCTCTGTTGTGAGCACAACTCGCTTTCTTGCAAATCCTATGTTCAGTATTGCAGCTTCCAGCCAGAGGTAGTTTCACTTGAAGAATATTAGCTGTTATTAGTACCTGTGGAGGAAGGAGTGGTGGCAGATAATTAGTAATTTACATTCGCAATGTGCCTGGATCCCACACTCCCTGGATACCAAATACCTTACTGCCACAAAGTGCCTGGACCTTTCCCTTCTGGCGTATCAAGCAGCTCAACACCTGCAATGTGCCTGGACACCTGCCACCCTGGGCTATGAGCACCTCACTGCTGCAATGTGACTTGACACCTCCCCTCTCCAGGATACCAAGCACCTCTCTTCCGCAATGTGCCTGGACTCCCACCCTCCCTGGGGTATTAAGTACCATATCTCTGCAATGTGCCAGGACCCCACCATTCCCAAGGTACCAAGCTCCTCACCTCTTATCTGTCAGCACTCCTTCCTCCACAGGTACTAAGCACATCACCTCTGTGATATGCCTAGACTCATGCCCAGGTATCAAGTACCTCCCATTCACAGCCCCACACTCCCTCGATACCAAACACCTTACTGCCACGATGTGTCTGGACCTCTCCCTTCTGGCGTATCAAGCAGCTCAACCACTGCAATGTATCTGGACTCTCCTCCTGCCCCAGGATATTGAGCGCCTCACTGCTGCCATGTGCCTTGACATCACCCTCTCTGGAGTACTGATCACCTCACTTCTGCAGTATGCCTGAACTTCCACCCTACCTGGGGTACTGTGTACTATACCTCTGCAATGTGCCAGGACCCCACCCTTCCAAGGGTACCAAACATCTCACCTCTATGATCTGCCAGAACTCCTTCCTCCACAGGTACTGAGCACCTCACCTCTGTGATATGTCTGGACCTCCTCCCCAGGTATCGAGTACCTCACGTTCGTGATGTGTCTTCACCCCATGCTCCCCAGATACCAAATACCTTACCGTCATGATGTGCCTTGACCTTTCCCTTCTGGCGTATCAAGTAGCTCAACCACTGCAATGTGCCTGGACAATTGCTGCCCCAGGATATTGAGCGTCTCACTGCTGCAATGTGCCTTGACACCTCCCTCTCCAGAGTACTGAGCACATCACTTCTGCAGTGTGCCTGGACCCCCACCCACTCCAAGGCACTGAGTACCATACCTCTGTGATGTGCCAGGGCCCCACCCTTTCCAGGGTACCAAGCTCCTCACCTCTGTTATCTGCCGGTACTCCTTCCTCCACAGGTACTGGGCACCTCACTTCTGTGATATGCCTAGACACATCCTCAGATAGAAACATAGACTTTGATGGTAGATAAGGACCGCTTGGCCCATCTAGTCTGCCCATTTCCCTACCTACAGGATAAGCCACAGATCCTAGTTAACCAACAGCCTATTTCTTCCTACCCCCTGCAAGAATTGCCTTATGTCTGTCCCATGCATTCTTGAATTCTCCCACAGTTTTAGACCCCACAACCTCCTCAGGAAGGCTGTTCCATGCATCCACTACCCTCTCTGTGAAATAATACTTCCTCACATTGCTCCTGAACCGCCCCCTTCTATCTTTAAATTGTGTCCCCTTGTTCTTGCACGTCTCTTTTTCTGAAAGATGCTACCCTCTTGGACTTTGTTGATTCCACTGAGGTACTTAAAAGTTTCTATCATGTCCCCCCCTCCCTTCTTTCCTCAAGCGTATGAAGATATCAAGTACCTCATATTTGTGATGTGCCTGGACCCCAGATTGCCCAGATACCAAATACCTTACCACCATGTGTCTGGACCTCTCCCCTTCTGGCATATCAAGCATCTCACCTCTGCAGTGTGTCTGGACACTTCCCACCCTGCAGTACTGAGCACCTCACTGCTGCAATGTGCCTAGACACCTCCATCTCCAGGGTACGAAGCACCTTACTTCTGCGGTGTGCCTGGACACCCACCCTCCCTGGTGTACTGCGTACCATGCTTCTGTGATGTGTCATGACCCCACCCTCATCAAGGTACCAAGCACCTCACCTTTGTGATCTGCCAGAGCTCCTTTCTCCACAGGTATTGAGCACCTCACCTTTGTGATGTACCTGGACCCCTCCCCAGGTATTGAGTACCTCACATTTGTGATGTGCCTGGAACCCAGATTCCCCCCAGATACCAAATACCTTACCACAACAATGTGCCTGGGCCTCTCCCTTGTGGTGTGTCACACAGCTCAGCCACTGCAATGTACTTGGACACCTCCACCCCAAGGCACTGAGCTCGTCACTGCTGCAATGTGCCTGAACACCTCCCTCCCCAGGGTACCGAGCACCTCACTTCTGCAGTGTGCCTGGACCCTCCCCCTCCCCGGGGTACTGAGTACCATACCTCTGCAATGTACCTGAACTCCCTCCCTCTGCAGGGTACAGAACAGCTCACCTTCACAATGTGCATGGACCACACCCTTCTAGGGGTGCTGAGTACCTCACCGTCATTATTTACCTGGACCCCTCCCCCCCAGGTACCAAGTACCTCACCTCAGCAATGTGCCCAAACTGCTCCCTCCCTGGGTATTGAGCACCTCCACTGCACGATGTGCCTGGACCACACTCTCCCCGGGTTACCAAGGATCTCACCTCCATGATGTGCCTGGACCCCACCATCTCCATGTTACCTAGCACCTCACCACTGTAATATGTCTGGACAGCTCCCTCCCCAGGTACCAAACAACTTACTTATGCCATGTGCCTGGATCCCTCCCTCTTAAGTACCCAGCACCTCACCTCCATGACTGCCCAGGCTTCACCTTCCCAGGGGTACTGTACTGAGCACCCCAGCTCCGATGTGCATACAATACTCCTTCCCGAAGCTACTGAGCACCTTACCTCTGCAATGTGCGTGCACTACTCCCTCCCTGAGCTATGGAGTACCTCACCTCCACGATATCTTGTTCGGCATCCTCTTTATTATTATAAACTCACTTAATAAATGTAACTAATTATTTAGTAGCCGTGGAGTGTTTTTTCTGTTCCTTGAGTACAACTATTCAGTTTGTGTGACACTTCCACATTGTGGCTGCACTATTCCCTCTCCAGGTACTGCGCATTTCACCTCCACGATGTACCTGGATCCCACCGTCCCTGGAGTACTGAGCACCTCACCTCCACAATGTGCCTGGACCCCTCCCTCCACGGGGTACTGAGCACCTCATCTCTATGATGTGCCAGGACAGTTCCCTCCCCAGGGTATGGGGCATCTCACCTTCATGATGTTTCTGAACCCTTCCTTCCCTGGGGTACTGGGCACCTCACCTCCATGATGTAGCTGCACCCCTCCCTCCCCAGGGTACTGTGCACCTCACCTCTGCAGTGTGCCTGGACCCCATCCTTCATGGGGTACTAGGGACCTCACCTATGCAATGTACTGCACTGCTCCTTCCCCATGTACTGGGCTTCTCACCTTCATGATTTGCCTGGACACCTCTGTCCACAGGGCACTGAGCACCTCACCTCCGCAATGTGACTGCACTACTCCCTGCCCAGGTACTGAACAACTCACCTGAGTGATGTGGCTGGACTCCACCCTCCCCAGAGTATTAAGCACCTCACCTCTGTGATGTGACTGGACCCCCTCCTTCCCCGGAGTATTGAGCACCTCATCTCTGTGATGTGACTGGACTCCCTCCCTCCCTGGGGTACTGAGCACCTCATCTCCATGATGTATCTGCAATACTCTCTCTCTCCGGGTAGTGAGCACCTAACCTCTGCGATGTGCCTGGACCCCTCCCTTCCCAGGATACTGATCACTTCACCTCTGTGATCTGCCTGTACCCTTCCCTCCCCAAGGTACAAAGTACCTGACCTCTCAAGGTGCCTGGACCCCTCCCAGTGCCGAGCACCTTCCCTCACCCTCTCTGATTGTGCCACGACCCTCACTCTTCTCAGGGTACTGAGTACCATCTCCAAGATGTGCCTGGATACCACCTTCCCTAGGGTAATGAGCACCTCACCTACACCATGTTTCTACACCCTCCCTCCCCAGGATACCAAGGAACTCACCTCTGCGATATACATGGAACCTACCTGCCTGGGGTATTGTGCACCTCACCTCTGTGATGTGTCTTCACAGCAGCCAGTCCCAGCTTGGGATCCTGGGGTTACTCCTGAATCCTTGTCTCTGAGCTGGCAACATTAAGCCAACCAGAGCAAGTCACATGGCCGTCACTGTAAACACACACACACACACCATGCAACTCCAAACATAAACACACACACACACACACACACACACACACACACACACACGTGCCACTCCACACACACACACACCATGCAACTCCAAACATAAACACACACACACACACCATGCCACTCCACACACACACACACACACACACACCATGCAACTCCAAACATAAACACACACACTACAAATAAGATGGGGCACCTCACTTGTAAATCTGTTACTAACATCACTGGTCTGATAGTGATGTTGCAAGTGTTTCTGGGAAAAGGGGAAAACTGAAATACTAACAATTTATGGAATATAACCTAAAATGTGTCAAGAATAATGCTTGCTATTCTGAGCCAATAAAGCCACAGCTAAGCAGTAAGATGAAGTCTAGATTCACGATTTAAAGAAAGAAGCCTACTTTGTAGCACAGCAGTAGTGTTACCCCTTGCTATACTGGCGACTCACAATCAGGAATGTACGCTGGCTGGTGGGGGTGGGCGCGGAAGGACTGAGCATCCCAGGCACTCCTCTCCTTTTGGGAGGGCAGGGCACTGCTTCCACTGTGTGACTGCCACCTTGTGGAGACCAGTCAATAGTGCTGCAGGGAGCACCTGAAAGGTGGGGGTTGCTGACGAGCATGCATGTGCGGCTGCATCACCGCACATCGGCACCCCGGGGGGTCACTGCCGAGCATGCATGTGCGACTGCATCACTGCACACCAGCACCCCAAAGTGGGATCATTGCCAAGCATCCATGTGCAACAGTACCCCAAGGAGGGTCACTGCCAAACATGCATGTGTGACTGCATCACTACACACGAACACACCGAGGGGGGTCACTGCTGAGCATACATGTGCAACTACATCACTGCACACTACCACTCTTTGGGGGTCACTGCCAAACATGCATGTGTGACTACATCACTGCACACCAGCACCCCGAGAGGGGTCACTGCAGAGTATGCATGTGCGACTGCATCACTGCACACCACCACCTTGAGGAGGGGTCACTGCTGATCATGTATATGCAACTGCATCACTGCATGCTGGCACTCCAAGGAGTGGGTCACTGGACCTGCCAAGCATGCATGTGCGACTGCATCATGGCGCACTGGCACTCTAAAGGGGGGAGTTACTGTTGAGCATGCATGTGCGACTGTGTTACTGAGGGAGGGTCACTGCCGTGCATGCATGTGTGACTGCATCACTGCACACCGGCACCCCAAGGGTGGGGGGTCACTGCTGGGCATGCATGTTTACTGTATCACTGCACACTGGCACCCTGGGGGGGCACTGCATAGTATGCATTACAGCATACTGGCACCCTGGGGAGAAAAGAGGGAGTTGGTGGAAAACACCGAGTGGCTCAAGTCGGCACCCCCTGCAGGCTGTCACATGACTGACACGGCTACACACCCACCATGTTTTGGTCCTGCGTAAGTCTTAGATAAGCTGTAGGTTCATGAGAAGGTTGGTTGCATGGTCATTGGGTGCCTCCTGGCATGATTCAATGGAGTAAAATCTCTATTTAAAAAAAAAAAGATTAGGGCAGGTTCACCGGCACAGCGATAATGTTACTGGTAGTGGCACCAATGACCCAGGCTCGGGAGCGAACTTGGAGTGACAGAGGGTCAGCTGGGGAGGGGGAGGAGGATGAGCATCCAGTGGACAGCGCTCCTTCTCCATGAGGGATGGGAGCAGGCTCTCGGCAATATACTGACTTCTGGTGGTGGCCAGGAGTCAGAATGCCATTTAGGACCTCAGAGCAGGGATTGGCACTGCGGCTGATGTCGGCATGTAGTGTGCGAGAGGACACACTTAAGACATGGACATCATTGTACATCCACCATATTGGGGGAAGCCTGCAACAGAACACCCCCCAGGCTAAGCTCAATGACTCCTAGTCTGCATGTTCTCTCTCTTTCTCCCTCTCAGACCTGGATTAGCTTATCCCTTACTCTCTACTCTCTACTCTCTCTTGCCCTCCCAGGAGGGGGGCCCACTGTCAGGGTCACTGCAGTCTCCTTGTAGGTCTGGGGAGGTGAGCCAAGTGACAGGGACCAAACAGAGGCAGAATTTAGGGTATATCCCTACCGGCTTTGGGGTGCGTTAAGTAAAAAAAAATATAGACATAAATATTCAAGGAGGGAGATGTTTTACAACCAGCTGTTTACACAGGGGCCCTGAAAAGGATTTCAATAGAAACACATTTCAGTTATGGTCACACAAAGACAACAATAACATAAAATAATACAAAACTATTTTTAATATTTTTGGCCATTGAAATCTGCAGAGAAGTGCAGCAGATGTTCCACTCATCATTAAAGCACTTCTTTAGACTAGATAAAGACAGACAGCACCCCGCCACTGGCCACGTGCTGAGTGGCACATCTTTCCAACATTTGGGGCCTGCAGATGAAGAGGTCTGATCTCCAGACAAAGCAATAACTTGAGGATCATGAATTCCAAACCACTGGAGGATCGGAGAGCATTCCATATCTGGAGCTAGAGGGTCACACCTCCTACAGAATGCTCTCTGGGGAAGAAGGGGCGCATCTCCTATAGTGCATTCTCCTGGGAAGGAGGGACACAACTCCCACTGAACTTTCTCTGAGAACGAAGAGTCGCACTTCCCCCCAAAACACTCTCTGGTGAGGAAAAGCTGTGTCCCCTACATAAAACATTCTCTGAGGAGGGAGGGAGGGAGGGTTGTCCCCGTAGAGGATGCTGTCCAGAAGAGAGGGTCACACCTCCCACAGGGCACTCTCTGGGAAATAAGGGTTTTGCCTTCTACAGAACACTCTCCAGGGAGTGAGGTATGTGTTTCCCACAGTGCACTCTCCAAGAAGAGATTGGCTTGCTTCCCACAGAACACTACGGGGAGGGAGGGAGGATTGTGTGTACCACAGAACACTCTACAGGGAGGTAGAACATTTCTTCAGGGATGCTCTCCAGGGAAGGAGAGTCTGGGGAATAACAGGGAGGTGGGCTGTGGAATGGTATCCTTGGGTCATGGAGGGTAGTCTGGGCAATAAAAGGGAGGTGGGCTATGGTATGGTATCCCTGGGTCTCGGGGTAGTCTGGGGAACAACAGAGTCGGGGCTGTGGTATGGCATCCTTGGGTCATGGGGGCAGTCTCGGGAATAACAAGGAGGTGGGCTGTGGTATGGTATCCTTGGATCTGGGGGGTTGTCTGGGAAATAACAGGGATGTGGGCTGTGATATGGTAATCTTGGGTCCTGGAGGGTAGTCTGGGGAATAACAGGGAGGTGGGCTGTGGCATGGTATGCTTGGGTCTGGGGAGTTGTCTGGAGAATAACAGGGAGGTGGGCTGTGGCATGCTATCCTTGGGTCTGGGGGGTGTCTGGGGAATAACAGGGAGGTGAGCTGTGGTATGCTATCCTTGGGTCTGGGGGGTGTCTGGGGAATAACAGGGAGGTGAGCTGTGGTATGCTATCCTTGGGTTGGAGGGTTACCTGGGGAATAACAGGGAAGTGAGCTGTGGTAAGGTATCAATAGATCCTGGGGAGTAGTCTGGAGAATAACAGAGATGGGCTGTGGTACGGTATCCTTGGGTACAGGGGTAATCTGGGGAATAACAGGGAGGTGGGCTGTGGTATAGTATCCGTGGGTCCTGGGGGTAGTCTGGGGAATAACAGGGAGGTGGGCTGTGGTATGGTATCCGTGGGTCCTGGGGGTAGTCTGGGGAATAACAGGGAGGTGGACTGTGGTATGGTATCCTTTGGTCCTGGGAGGATAGTCTAAGGAATAACAGGGAGGTGAGCTGTGGTGTGGTATATAGGGATGCTGGAGGGTAGACTGGGGAATAAGAAGGAGTTAAGTTGTGGCATGGTATCCGTGGGTCCAGGTGGTGGTCTGGTCTGGGAAATAACACAGAGTTGGAATGTGGTATGGTGTCTGTGGATCCTGGGGGTAGTCTGGGGAATAACTTAAGAGATGGGCTGTGGTATGGAATCTGTTGGTCCTGGAGGGGTAGTCGGGGAATAACACGGAGAATGGCTGTGGTATGGTAGCCGTGGGTCCTAGGGGGCAGTCTTGGGAGTAACAGAGAAGAGGGCTGCAGTATAGTATCCATGGGTCCTGGGGGTAGTCTGGGGAATAACAGGGAGGTGGGCTGTGGTATGGTATCCGTGGGTCCTGGGGGTAGTCTGGCGAATAACAGGGAGGTGGACTGTAGTATGGTATCTGTGGGTCCTGGGGGTAGTCTGAAGAATAACAGGGGTGGGCTGTGGTATAGTATCCGTGGGTCCTGGGGGGGTAGTCTGAGGAATAACAGGGAGGTGAGCTGTGGTATGGTATCCTTGGGTCCTGGGGGGGTAATTTGGGAAATAACAGGGAGGTGGGCTGTGGTATGGTATCCTTGGGTCCTGGGGGGGAGAGTCTAAGGAATAACAGGGAGGTGAGCTGTGGTGTGGTATATAGGGATGCTGGAGGGTAGACTGGGGAATAAGAAGGAGTTAAGTTGTGACATGTTATCCGTGGGTCCGGGTGGTGGTCTGAGAAATAACACAGAGTTGGAATGTGGTATGGTGTCTGTGGATCCTGGGGGTAGTCTGGGGAATAACTTAGAGATGGGCTGTGGTATGGAATCTGTGGGTCCTGGAGGGGTAGTCGGGGAATAACAGGGAGAATGGCTGTGGTATGGTAGCCGTGGGTCCTAGGGGGCAGTCTTGGGAGTAACAGAGAAGAGGGCTTCAGTATAGTATCCATGGGTCCTGGGAGGTAGTCTTAGGAGTAAGAGAGTGGAAAAGTTGCGATATGGTATCCGTAGGTCCTGGCAGGGTGTTCTGAGGAGCAACAGACAGCTGGGCTGCGGTATGGTATCCAAGGGTCCTGGGATTGGATGGTGAGGGAATAACAGAGAAGTGAGCTGTGGTATGATATCCTAGGGCCCTGCAGTGTACCCTAGGGGGTAACAGAGAGGTGGGCTGTGGTATGGTATCTGTGGGTCCTGGGGGATACTCTGGAGTATAACAGGGGATCGTGTTATGGTATCCTTGAGTCCTACAGTAGTCTGGGGAATAATAGAGAGGTGGGCTGTGGTATGGCATCTGTAGGTCCTTGGGGTAGTCTGGGGCATAACAGAGAGGTGGGCTGTTGTATGGTATCTGTGGGTCTTGGTGGGTTACTATGGAGAATAACAGGGGACTGTGGTATCGTATCCCTTTGTCCTACAGTAGTCTGGGGAATAATACAGAGGTGTGCTATAGTATAGTAGTCTGGGGAATAACAGGGAGGTGGGCTGTGGTATGCTATCCTTGGGTCCGGGGGGGGGGGGTATTCTGGGAAATAACAGGGATGTGGGTTATGGTATGGTATACTTGGGTCCTGTGGAGTAGTCTGAGGAATAACAGGGAGGTGGGCTGTGGTATGGTATCCGTGGGTCCTGGAGAGTAGTCTGAGGAATAACTGGGAGGTGAACTGTGGTATGGTATCATTGGGTCTGGGAGGGGGTGTGAGGAATAATAGAGAGGGGGTTGTGGTATGGTATCTGTAGGTCTTGGGGGGTAGTCTGGGGAACAACAGGGAGATGGGCTGTGTATAGTATACATGGTTGCTGGAGGGTAGACTAGGGAGTAAGGAGGAGTTAAGTTGTAGCATGGTATCTGTGGGTCCTGGCGGGATGGTCTGGGGAATAACAGACAGCTTGGCTGTGTTATGGTATCCCAGGGTCCTGGGGTTAGATATTCAGGGAATAACAGAGAGGTGGGCTTTAGTATGGTATCCATGGGTCCTGGGGGGCTAGTCTGGGGGATAACAGAGAGGTGGGCTGTGGTATGGTATCTGTGGGTCCTGGGTGGGTAGTCTGAGGAAGACCAGAGGGGCGGACTGTGGTATGTTATCCGTGGGTCCTGGGAGGCTAGTCTGAGGAATAACAAAGATGGAGCTGTGGTATGGTATCCATGGGTCCTGAGGGAGGGGTAGTCTAAAGAATAACACAGAGGGGTCTGTGGTATGGTAGCCACAGCTCCTGGGGTAGTCTGTGGCATAACAGAGATGTGGGCTATGGTATGATATTCTAGGGTTCTGGGGTAGTCTGAGGAGTAACAGAGAGGTGGGCTGTGGTATGGTATCCATCGGTCTTAGTGGGGTTGTCAGAGGAATAACAGAGAGGTGGGCTGTGGTATGGTATTTGTGTGTCATAGGGGGTTTGTCTGGGAAATAACAGGGGGCTATTGTATGGTATCTATGGGTCCTGGGGGGTAGTATGGAGAATAACAGATAGGTGGGCTGTGGTAGGGTATCCCTGGGTCCTCGGGGGTAGCCTGGAGAATAACAGAGAGGTGGGCTGTGGTATAGTATATGTGAGTCCCTGGGGACAATTTAGGGAATAACAGAGAGGTGGGCTGTGGTATGGAATCTGTGAGTCCTGGGGGTAGTCTGGGAAATAACAGAGAGTTGGGCTGTGGTATGGTATCCACCAGTCCTGGTGGGCTGCCTTGGGAGTAACAGAGAGGGTGTGTGTGGTATGGAATCCATTGGTTCTGGGGTTGGATAGTCAGGGATTAAGGGAGAGGTGGATTGTGGTATCCTAGAGCCATAGGTGGTAGTCTGAGGAGTAACAGAGAGATGGGCTATGGGATGGTATGCATGGGTCAGGGAGGGAGGGTTGTCTGGGGAATAACAGAGGGGCAGTGGTATGGTATCCATAGGTCCAGGGGTAGTCTTGGGAGTTAGCAGAGAGGTGGGCTGTGGTATGATATCTGTGGGTCCTGGGGTGGGGGTAGTTGGGAATAACAGAGGTTGGCTGCAGTTTGGTATCCTAGGGTCCTACAGGGTTATCCTGTGAGTACAAGAGAGGAGGCTGTGGTATGGCATCCTGGGTCCATGGGGAATCTGGAGAATAACAGAGGTAGGTTGTGGTATGGCATAATGTGGGTCCTGGGGTTAGTCTAGGTAATACCAAGAAGGAGACTGTGGTATGGTATCCATAGGTCTGGGGGTGGGGTAGTCTGAGGAATAACAGAGAGGTGGGCTGTGGTACAGTATCTGTGGGTCCTGTGGGTAGTCTGGGGAATAACAGGGTGGGCTGTGATACAGAATCAGTAGATCCAGGGTAGCCTGGAGAATAACAGAGAGGTGGGCTGTGGTATGGTATATGTGAGTCCCTGGGGACAATTTAGGGAATAACAGAGAGGTGGGCTGTGGTATGGAATCTGTGAGTCCTGGGGTAGTCTGGGAAATAACAGAGAGTTGGGCGTGGATGGTATCCACCAGTCCTGGTGGGCTGCCTTGGGAGTAACAGAGAGGGTGTGTGTGGTATGGAATCCATTGGTTCTGGGGTTGGATAGTCAGGGATTAAGGGAGAGGTGGATTGTGGTATCCTAGAGCCATAGGTGGTAGTCTGAGGAGTAACAGAGAGAGATGGGCTATGGGATGGTATGCATGGGTCCAGGGAGGGAGGGTTGTCTGGGGAATAACAGAGAGGGGGCAGTGGTATGGTATCCATAGGTCCAGGGGGTAGTCTTGGGAGTTAGCAGAGGTGGGCTGTGGTATGATATCTGTGGGTCCTGGGGTGGGGTAGTTGGGAATAACAGAGAGGTTGGCTGCAGTTTGGTATCCTAGGGTCCTACAGGGTTATCCTGTGAGTACAAGAGAGGAGGCTGTGGTATGGCATCCGTGGGTCCATGGGGGATCTGGAGAATACACAGAGGTAGGCTGTGGTATGGCATACGTGGGTCCTGGGGGTTAGTCTAGGTAATACCAAGAAGGAGACTGTGGTATGGTATCCATAGGTCTGGGGGTGGGGTAGTCTGAGGAATAACAGAGAGGTGGGCTGTGGTACAGTATCTGTGGGTCCTGTGGGTAGTCTGGGGAATAACAGAGGGCTGTGATACAGAATCAGTAGATCCAGGGGTAGCCTGGAGAATAACAGAGAGGTGGGCTGTGGTATGGTATATGTGAGTCCCTGGGGACAATTTAGGGAATAACAGAGAGGTGGGCTGTGGTATGGAATCTGTGAGTCCTGGGGGTAGTCTGGGAAATAACAGAGAGTTGGGCTGTGGTATGGTATCCACCAGTCCTGGTGGGCTGCCTTGGGAGTAACAGAGAGGGTGTGTGTGGTATGGAATCCATTGGTTCTGGGGTTGGATAGTCAGGGATTAAGGGAGAGGTGGATTGTGGTATCCTAGAGCCATAGGTGGTAGTCTGAGGAGTAACAGAGAGAGATGGGCTATGGGATGGTATGCATGGGTCCAGGGAGGGAGGGTTGTCTGGGGAATAACAGAGAGGGGGCAGTGGTATGGTATCCATAGGTCCAGGGGGTAGTCTTGGGAGTTAGCAGAGAGGTGGGCTGTGGTATGATATCTGTGGGTCCTGGGGTGGGGGTAGTTGGGAATAACAGAGAGGTTGGCTGCAGTTTGGTATCCTAGGGTCCTACAGGGTTATCCTGTGAGTACAAGAGAGGGAGGCTGTGGTATGGCATCCGTGGGTCCATGGGGGATCTGGAGAATAACACAGAGGTAGGCTGTGGTATGGCATACGTGGGTCCTGGGGGGTTAGTCTAGGTAATACCAAGAAGGAGACTGTGGTATGGTATCCATAGGTCTGGGGGTGGGGTAGTCTGAGGAATAACAGAGAGGTGGGCTGTGGTACAGTATCTGTGGGTCCTGTGGGTAGTCTGGGGAATAACAGAGGTGGGCTGTGATACAGAATCAGTAGATCCAGGGGTAGCCTGGAGAATAACAGAGAGGTGGGCTGTGGTATGGTATATGTGAGTCCCTGGGGACAATTTAGGGAATAACAGAGAGGTGGGCTGTGGTATGGAATCTGTGAGTCCTGGGGGTAGTCTGGGAAATAACAGAGAGTTGGGCTGTGGTATGGTATCCACCAGTCCTGGTGGGCTGCCTTGGGAGTAACAGAGAGGGTGTGTGTGGTATGGAATCCATTGGTTCTGGGGTTGGATAGTCAGGGATTAAGGGAGAGGTGGATTGTGGTATCCTAGAGCCATAGGTGGTAGTCTGAGGAGTAACAGAGAGAGATGGGCTATGGGATGGTATGCATGGGTCCAGGGAGGGAGGGTTGTCTGGGGAATAACAGAGAGGGGCAGTGGTATGGTATCCATAGGTCCAGGGGTAGTCTTGGGAGTTAGCAGAGAGTGGGCTGTGTATGATATCTGTGGGTCCTGGGGTGGGGTAGTTGGGAATAACAGAGAGGTTGGCTGCAGTTTGGTATCCTAGGGTCCTACAGGGTTATCCTGTGAGTACAAGAGAGGGAGGCTGTGGTATGGCATCCGTGGGTCCATGGGGGGATCTGGAGAATAACACGAGGTAGGCTGTGGTATGGCATACGTGGGTCCTGGGGTTAGTCTAGGTAATACCAAGAAGGAGACTGTGGTATGGTATCCATAGGTCTGGGGGTGGGGTAGTCTGAGGAATAACAGAGAGGTGGGCTGTGGTACAGTATCTGTGGGTCCTGTGGGTAGTCTGGGGAATAACAGAGGTGGGCTGTGATACAGAATCAGTAGATCCAGGGGTAGTCTGGAGAATAACAAAGAGGTGAGCTGTGGTATGGTATCATTGTGTTCAGGGGGTGGGGGCTATGGAGTACAGCAGCTCCTTCAGATGGGAAATGGCACTGAACTAATGGAAACCAGTCCAACCCAAACGAAAAAAAAATCAATGGAGAAGGAAAACCATTCCTGTACTTACTGCTATTTGTTGACTGTCGCAGACAACGCCATAACTATTCCAACTACAGAAAGGTCCGAAACCGCGTGTGTCCATGTACCTGGCATAGATGGTGATTGCAATGAGAGCATGTACAGAGCTGACAACATTGAACGCCAAGCTGGTTTTGATCTAGAATTCAGAAGAAAAAGAAACGGCACATTATTTTGTGACGGATCTTTGTTTTAGCTCCACCTTTTGCTTAGCCTGATTCCAAGAACGGCGCAGATCTGACCAACCTGGTGTTACTCTGAAGCCATGTTAAACACATCACCTCAGTTCAGGTTAGAATTTATTCCTTTATCAGGATTATTCTATTATCAGATATTCCCTAAAAAGCATTTCTGTAAAGTATTGATTTGTTAACACAATGGGTGCACAGCAAAATTATTTACTTAACTAGCAGCTGATGTTTCATGTATTTTCTATAGATTTGAAATAAGTATCTTGTATAGAGGAAGGAAGGAAGGAAGGAAGGAAGGAAGGAAGGAAGGAAGGAAGGAAAAATACTCACAAGACATGTATTTCTTTTACATCCTGCAGACAGAGTGAGGGCTCCTGAAGTAATGAACTGCCAAGAAATTGGAGAAAAACAATTATTTACAATCCATACAATCTCAGTTTGCTTTTAAAGAGCATATGTAGCATTTTACATAATTAGGCTGATCTACACCTGCAGTGCACCTATTAAACTATATAAGTTAACTCTTGCAGCTTTTTCACAAACACTGGTTTGGAAACCCATTAATTTGCCTATTATAGATCGAGGGAGCACTCCCAACCAATCAGAGTGCTCCTTTCCCCTGTGCATGAGACACTCTTATTCTGTGAAGAGCATCTCGCATGCAGATGCCCTGGAAATGGGCACATTAGAGGACTTTTTTTTTTTAAATAACTTTGAGTATTCTCTCTGTCTATAATATAGTAATATATCCCCCATCGCCACGTAACATTGAGTGCTCCCTCGATCTATAATATAACACTACATCCCCCGTTGCCATATGCAGCAAAGAGTGGTTTCACTTGGATTCTGCTTGAGCCAGAACAGCTTGCCTTTGCTTCTCTATTCTCTCTTGAGCAGAACACGCATGAAACCACTCTTATCCAGCAATGAGTGACTAAGGCGTAAACATTAATATATACAGTGGTAGTCGTGCAAAGGTTGACTGGTAGTGTGGTATACCAAGCAGTGCGCTAAAATGGTAGCCACTGAATAACATGTATAGCAGTACCACGCAATGATGCGGACCGTGCAGTACCGGTCAACATTTGCACGATTACCACTGTAATATAAATCATGATGTCATACACAGCCAATCAGGATTGTTTATTTCTGAACATTACAGGTACTCTTACAACCACAAGAGGTTGTCTCATTAGGGGGCACTGTAGATCACGCTAACTGAAAAGATGTGCTTAGTTTCAGCTCTGCATTCCTGTGACTTTTGTTCCATAAAATACTTATTACTTTGGCGTAAACTTTAAACTAGTCTGACAGATTCTGGCAGCTTGTGTAACAAGGATCATTTGATATCCATTTTTACTATGGGACATTTGGCTAAAGGTGACTCCAAAAATCAACAGCCCATGGAGCAGCCGGCCCAACTGTCATTATTGGACCCACTGGAGTCTGCTGAATTGCCATGGCAGTCTACGGTTGTCTATGTAGCTACAGATGGGAAAATGGAGGGGATTTTGAAGCCACTTGCTGACCAAGATCTTAAAACTGAGTGTGCCACCAAAACTGCTTCCTCGGCAGAGCCTCATACGACTAAAGTTTTGTCTACCACCACCAAACTCATTCAGGAGAATGGCCAGGTCTGGTATCACTTGGAGGCCCTTGAATATGCACAGAGGGTCATAAATCTGTGCCTTGTCAAACTTCCAGAAGGTAGTGAGGGGACTGACTTGATGGCCATTTTTAGCTATTGGTTGCCAGGGGCTCTACAACTCTCCGCTGGTACAGATACTACCTCTGCAAACCTAGGGCCCATCAAATCTCCCCCACAGCCACAATGGCTCAGTCGGACTTCTCCCGAACTGTCCTCCTGGTCACTGCAGGAGTGACAGTTCGGGATATACATTTGCAGGCAACATGGAATTCCCAAAATGTTACCTTTAATGGCCCATGCAGTATCCCTGGGAAGGTTTTCTTGGCTCAGAACTACCAACTTCTCCCAGGATACTTAATCAAAAGCCATGGATTTTTCTCTGCAAGGGAAATTCTGTTTGTTTATAAGATAGAGTCATATATGAGCAAGCATTTGTCAATGCCAAATGTTTACTTGCTTGTATTGGCATTGGTAGTGCAAGAGGTAGAGAAATGCATCATAGGAATGGCAGAAAAGTTTTGATGTTGTTTACAGCATGTGAATGAGTACACAAATATGTAGGTGTGTAGTAGGTCGAAAGCATATTTACTAAGAGGAGCGGGGGAGGTGAGAAGGAGGTGCTAGTAAGTGAGGTAGGAATGTAAACAGGTAAAGTTATACAATGTATATACGCCCAAGGTGTGTGATGACCCACAAACCTCAAGAGTGAAGCTCAAGAGGTTTATTAGGTCATCACACACCACGGGTGTGTAAATAAACTTCATAGACACACAGTCGTCCATGTTTCATGTTTTATAACTACTGGTGCATTGTGTAAGGTAAAGAAAGTGTCCAAAGCAATTCTGCCATGATCCCTACTGCCCGTTGCTTAGTTCCTCTGCCCCCCCCAATGCACACACCCACACCCTCCCTCCCTTTCTCCAGTGTGGAAGCGCTTAGTTAGCGATGGCCCGTTCCCTATCGGAGTTTGTGTCACAGAGCCGACAATCACCAGCAAGTGAAACCAAGTTGTAAAGGTAGATTCAACCAGATAAATATTGAAAAAATGTAAATAAATAAACAAAAAAGTAAATAAATGAGCAGTGTGACTCTTCGGCAAACCACACATGGAGCTGCCAAATTTCTGGCTCTGTTTAGCCTGCCTATATGCAGAATGACAGCCAATGTAGTAGCACGGTACAAGGAACAGAAGCGAGAGTG
Organism: Neoceratodus forsteri; assembly: GCA_016271365.2. Classification (NCBI taxonomy): domain Eukaryota; kingdom Metazoa; phylum Chordata; order Ceratodontiformes; family Ceratodontidae; genus Neoceratodus; species Neoceratodus forsteri. Next base: position 216,145,079 of record JADMNL010000026.1, read on the forward strand.
GAACAAAACGTTTTGTGAAAATGCCATAATAACCAATTTTGGGATCATCACAGAGTTTGACAGGTAGCTGAAAACAGTGTGATAAAGTAGGTCGCCAGTAATACATATATTATATATATATATACACACACACACACATATGCAGAAAACTATGTTAATGCACTAGTTAAGGTTCATATGCCTTTCAATGTAAGGAAATGTGGTGTTAGGGTTCCTAACCCTAACACCACACCCTCCCCCAGCCAACCATACCACCCCATCCCACTCCTTCACACACCAACAGGCACTGGGGTGTGCCTCGGAGCCATCGGCCCTAACACTCACCCCATTCTCCTATACTGTGTCCATCTGAGCTTATTTACTAATGGAATGGGGTTAGCATTGGGGTTAATGACCCCAAGGCACACCCCAATGCCTGCTGGTAGGTGAAGGGGTGGAGCGGTGGGATGGGGTGAAATGGCGTTGGCTGGGGAGGGTGGGTGGTGTTAGGTTGGTAACCCTAACACCACATTTCCTTACTTTGAAAGGCATTATATGAATCCTAACTATTGCATTAATGTAATTTTTTTTGCATTTAATTTCCATACTGTTTATGAACTGAACACAAAGAAATATGTGAACAGGTAATGTAAACAATCAGTACAGAGAACAGTAGTTAATTTTTCAATCCCTCCGCAGATGCATATATGCATGTACGTGGCCCTGCACTTCCATGTGTCGAACAGCAGTGGCCAAATTGTCAGCATGCTATCTTATTACCCCATCCCATGTATCCCAGTACAGAGAAATTGTAAAATGCAAGGAAAAATGTAATTATGTACAGCTGCAACACCATTCTGCACCACGGGTGAGAAAACACATTTTGGGCAGGATGTGGAAAACGACAGGTGTAGTATTCATGAGGAGGTGTGAAAAAATGGCTACGTTGAAAATTTTGAGGCAAAATATTGAAAAGTAGCAAAGTTATGCGAGTGCATAGAATAAATTCAACAGACACACTTAACTCTGGCATTTTAAGGAATTTTTTCATCAAATTTTCAACATGGCCTTTTTGGAACTCCCCCTCATCAGTATCAATTCTTTATTTGTTCGGCATAAAGCCATTACAACAAAAACAACAAAGAAAATAACAATAAATAAAATAATAAATATGAGACATTAATAATACATCCTACAAATTCCACTATTCACATACAAATAGTACAAGCATATGAATACATCTTACTAAAATCTCAGAACAGTACATAAAGTCCATAATTCATAGCTTAAAGTCTGGTGGAGATGAGAAATCGAGCTAGTCTGTTTAATATTTGCTTGTCATTTGAATTGAACAGTTCATAAATGATCTGGTCCATGGGGAGACCAAGGTTCGCCAATATAGGTCCCAACCAAAACTGTCTATGCCTCTCATATAGTGGACAGATTAAAGTAACATGTTTCAAGTTGTCCACCATATTCATGTTACACTTACATTTATCACTTTCTACACCTGGCCTTCTCTGCGAATGGTAAGCATATTGGCATTTGTATAGTTCCATTCTGAACCTCGTTACTATCCTCCTTATATCAGGGCTTTCCATAACTGATAAATAAGGTTCCAATTTGTGCTGTATCTTAAGCTTTTTGAACCACTTATAAGTTTTGGACGTTTTAATCTGCTCAATATCTTTGGTATTGCATACATCTCTGAGTCTCTCCTTAACCTGTGAGGTTATTTCATCTGGGGGCCGAAGGCTATAATAGACATGATAGAGTAAATGCCCTAACCCTAGTGGAAAGAGATGTGTGGCTATACACTCCATGGAAGGGGATCGAAATGCTTGTAAGGTGTAGTCGATCTCTTCCTCTAAACACATTCTAGGCAATCTGTATTCTGGATAGAGAAATAGTTTTAAAGTAAATAGTAATTTATTTTCTATTATATGGGCTTTGAGGGGGAGCTGCCCTAATTCAGATCTTAATATTGAGGCTGGAACAGATTGTGGGACTTTTAATATACAGTAAATCTATATTGTTTGTTAAGTTGTAGTTGTAATAACTTAGCGTTTGGCAGAGCCCAAATCTCAGCAGCGTATAATATACTAGCCCATATTTTGGCTTCAGTTACCTTAAGTAGGCCCCTAACCGACTCATTGCCCATTTGAAAAAATGGTGTGGAGCACAGGGGTTTGGCTTCATTGGAGACTAGGGTTCCACCTGAAGGGACACCAGCCTATACTGGCAGGATAGTCTGCATCTGTCCAGGAAGGGAATGAGTATTTTGGGCAATCTGTTTAAATGCTTCATTGGCAAGCTTTTAAACTAGTCAAGGGGGGAGGCACTGATAAGCAGCAGGAAAATCCCAGCCTCTCCCTACAAAACAGAGTACTGAATGAGAAAAAGACCGAGGTAGAAAGGTCAGTGGGGGATGCTGCAACAGAAGGTAAAGCCATCAAAAAATGGAGAGCAACGAGTACCAGAGCCCGTAGTCTGGGTAACAAGCTTCCTGAATTAGTGGCCTTGATGGACGAGGAGCATCTGCATATTGTGGCAGTCACAGAAACATGGTACACACAAAACCATGACTGGGACGTAAACATACCAGGATACACTATCTACAGGAGGGACAGGGAGGGTAACAGAGGAGGAGGATGAGCTCTCTACATAAGAGAAGGAATCAAAGCAACATCACAAAAGGGTAAACAGGGAGGAGAAGTAGCACTGTGGGTCAGTTTGGAGGCAGGCAATGGCATCACAATCCACACAGGGGTTGTATACAGAACCCCCTCTCAGGGAAGGAAATGGACAAGGAAATGATAAAAAGTATACTTAGAATGGCAGATAAAGGGGAGATATTGCTGATGGGAGATCTGAATATACCAGATGTTAAATGGCGTGCAGTTGCAACAGCCAATTCTAAGAGTGGGGTTATTCTAGATGCCCTACAGTGGGCATGCCTTGGAGAACTAGTATTGGAATCCTCTCGAGAGGGAGCGATCTTAGACCTTGTCCTCTCAAATGGAGACTGAGAGAGGATCACAGATGTAAAAGTGGGTAGCCATCTGGGAACTAGCGACCATCAAACAGTATGGTTCACAATAAACACAGCAATAGAGTCAAGCCATACAAAGGCAAAAGTACTGGACTTCAGGAGGGCTGACTTTGCCAAAATGGGTGAGTGCCTAAGGAATGCACTAGCAAATGGGCAGGAAGGAGGGGTGGAAGAACAATGGGGAATAATAAAAACTGCCATCACAGAGGTAAGCCTTTGTGTGAAGCAATTAAACAAAACAAAATAATGTAAGAAACCACTATGGTTCTCAAAGGAGGTGGCAGTGAAGGTTCAAGAGAAAAAGAAAGCATTCAGAAAGTACAAGGAATCACAGAAGGAGCAGGACAGAGAATTGTATCAGTTAAAGCAAAAGGAAGCTGGGAAGGCAGTCAGAACAGCAAAGGCCCGAACTGAGGAAAAGATAGCCAACTCAGTTAAGAAGGAGGATAAAACCTTTTTTAGGTACATCAGGGAGCGAAGGAAGACTAAGGGAGGGATAGTGAGGCTTAATAAAGGGGAGGGGGTGGGCAGAGGGTGACTGTGAAAAGGCAGAGATACTAAACAAATATTTTTGCTCAGTATTTACAAACGAAGAGGGGGAGGTACCTAAAACAAACAACAGAAACACTCTGGATACAGAAGTTGATACCAGCCCATTTACAGAAGAACGGGTTCTGAAAGAACTCTTAAAACTGAAGGTGGACAAATCAGTGGGGTCTGATGGGATTCATCCCAGAATTCTAAAAGAACTAAGGGTAGAACTAGTGACACCACTGACTACCCTCTTTAACACATCATGGGAGGATGGGGTGGTATCTGAGGACTGGAGGAGGGCAGATGTGATTCCCCTTCACAAAAGTGGGAGCAGGGCAGAAGCAGGAAACTACAGACCTGTTAGTTTAACCTCAGTGATAGGGAAGATGATGGAATCACTTTTGAAGGAAAGAACTGTCAAGTACCGAGAGGCCAGAGGGGCACAGGACCCAAGGCAGCATGGATCCACAGTGGGAAGGTCATGCCAGACGAATCTAATAGATTTCTTTGACTGGGTGACCAAAGTAGTAGATCAGGGAGGGGCTGTGGACATGGCCTACCTAGACTTTAGCAGGGCATTTGACTCAGTCCCACACAAAGATTAATATACAAGTTAGCCAGCCTGGGAGTGGGTCCCAAGATGATAGCCTGGTAAAGAACTGGTTGGTGAATAGGACACAGAGGGTAATAGTAAATGGAGTCCACTCTGAAGAAGGGGGGTTACTAGTGGGGTGCAGCAGGGTTTAGTATTAGAACCGGTCCTCTTCAATGTCTTTGTAAGCGACATTGCAGAGGGACTAGAAGGAAAAGTATGTTTCTTTGCAGATGACACAAAGATCTGCAACAGAGTTGATGCACAAGGTGGGGTGGAAAGGATGAGAAGGGACTTGGCAAGGTTGGAGAAATGGTCAAATGTATGGCAGCTTAGATTTAATGCTAAGAAATGCAAGGTAATGCACCTGGGAAACAAAACCAGGGAAGAGTACACAATGGGGTGAGATACTAACAACAACAAAATGGAAAGGGACCTGGGGTAGTCATATCAGATGACTTAAAGGTGGGCAAGCAATGTGAGAGGGAAGTAAGGAGGGCTGGGGGGATACTGGGATGCGTAGGGAGAGGCATCACCAGTAGAAAACAGAAAGTTGTTATCCCTCTGTACAGACAGCTGGTGAGACACCATCTGGAGTACTGTGTGCAGTTCTGGAGACCCAATCTCCGCAAGGACATAGACAAGATGGAAGCTGTCCATACGAGGGCAACTAAAATGATGCAAGGTCTGCAGCAGAAGACATATGAAGAGAGACTAAATGAGCTTAATATGTATGTATGGCCTCGAGGAAAGAAGGGAGAGGGGAGACATGATAGAAATTTTCAAGTACCTCAAGGGAATCAACAAAGTCCAAGAGGGTAGCATCTTTCAAAAAAAGAGGCATGCAAGAACAAGGGGGCACAATTTGAAGATACAGGGGGGGCGGCTCAGAGGTAATGTAAGGAAGTATTTTTTCAAAGAGAGGTTTGTGGATGCATGAAACAGCCTTCCGGAGGAGGCTGTGGAGTCAAAAAAAGTGGTGGAATTCAAGCATGCATGGGACAGCCATAAGGCAATTCTAGGGAGTGGTGGTAGAAAGAAGTAGGCTGCTGGTTAACTAGGATCTGCAGCTTATCCATTAGGTAGGGAAATGGGTAGACTGGGTGGGCAAAGCGGTCCTTATCTGCAGTCAAATTCTATGTTTCTATGTTTCTGTTTGTGCTGATAATCTCTTGAAAGCATTAAAAGCTGTAGATGCTTTCTGTTTGACAAAATCTTGATGTACTATCATTTGGTACACTGTGAAAACTGCACACCTAAATAGGGCTATGATTTGACTGTCTCTATCTTTGCTTTATCAATAAAAAGAGACAGAGTCTTCTTCTGCCTTTTCCAAGATATCAGCATTTTAGTTTTATTTGTATTAATTATTAACGTATTTTGGTGACATAGTGCAGAAAATGCAGCAACCTTACACTGTAGCCCTAAGAAGGATGCTTATACAAGAACAAGATTGTCCGCAAAGGCCAACAGCGAGACTCAACTCCCCCCTCATGTACACTGCGACTGTCGTTTCATTCATTGGTCCCAAAATGTGATAAAGCACAACGACTGCTCCGTTCGGCGCCACAGGTGTGAAAACACATTTTGGGCAGGGTGTGAAAAATGACAGCTGCAGTGCTCATGAGTTGCTGTAAAAAACAGCAATGTTGAAAATTTAGAGTGAAAATATAAAAAATTTCCAAAGTTACGAGTGTGTGTAGAAAATTTTCAACAACCACACGTAACTCATAAGTTTTTGGGTATTTTTGCACCAATTTTCAACATGGGGGTTTTAGGACCCCAAGTCATGAACACTGGCAGTGTCATTTTGTTACTCAGTCCCAAAAGATGATTTTGTGCAAGGACTGTCCCATTCCATGCCAGAGGTGGGAAAACACATTTTGGGTAGGATGTCAGAAATGACAGCCATGGTGCTCATGAGGTGGTGTGAAAAATGTATATGTTGAAAATTTGGAGTGAAAATATAAAAAAATTGGAAAAGTTATGTGCGTGCATAGGAAAACGTGAACGAGTGAGCGTAACTTGGATGTTTTTTTGTATTTGTGCACCAGATTTTCAAAATGGGCTTTTTGGGACCCCACCTCATTAACAAAGGCAATATCGGTTTGTTACTCAGTCCAGAAAGTTGATTCCACACTGCAACCCCCAATCACCTTTCAGGACTGAGAAACAAAATGACAGTGCCACTGTTCATGAGGTGGGGTCCCAAAAAGCCCATGTTGAAATTTTGGTAAAAAAATATGGAAAAATGGCCAAGATATTAAGATAAGTTCAAAACGCCATTAGGCAGCATTTACCTTGATTCTTCAGTTCGTGGTTTGGCTTTGAAGAGTGCAGACATGTCCTGGTCCACAGAAGAGGGCAGAAGACGATCTTCAGTGGTAACTATAGGGCGGTGCTGGTGCTCAGTGGGAGGGTCGGGATGGGGGTTGGGAGATAACAAGGGACCGTTTCTTTTTACAGGATAAGCAAGGTTTAATTTGGGACATGGGGTGGGCTCCCCAGTGTCCCATAGTGCTGGGGACACAGCAGCAAGGCAAGGCATGGTAGTTTGCCATCTCTGTTGTTCTCTGTGGGCAGCAGGGTGGGCACAGCACTTTCAAAGAGGACAGTCCCAGGCTTGAGGATTGCGGGCTGCAGTGGGGCACTTGTTGTTTGTAATACTTCATTTAATAATGAGACTGGGAGGCAATGAGCTAGCCTGGATTACAGGACTGAAAATTATTTTGAATTTTAAAGCAAATTAAGTCATGGGGCCAGACTGCAGGTCACTGTTGAACAGGTTGGGAATCTGTATTGCACTGGGGGGATTTCGCTGCTCGCTTAGCGGGAGTCAGGTGTTCGGGCACCACAGGCATGAGCAGCAGGAAAAGTCAGCGAGAAAGGGAGTAGTGTTGTTGAAACCCCTCACATCGATATCAGCCGTTCTGTGGTGGGGATACTGATTAAGGCTGAGGGTCGCGAATGAATGGAGCTGCTGGGAATGGGCCCTGGATCTGTATTACACTGGGGGAGATTTTGCTGCTCCCTTCAGCATGGGCATGTGTTACAGCTGCCTGAGCTCGTGGCTCATCGGAACCCACAGACACTCCTCTGTCACTGGTGGTTACTACATGGGGAACCAGGGAGTGGCAGTGGCTGAAGTGGGAGGAGGGGACACTGCTGCCGGACAGCTCCAAAATGCCGCCACTGACCCCTTGCCCCACCCCCAGCTCTGGAAAGAACAGAGAGCAAGGCTCAAAGCGGAGAAGAGAACGAGCCAACACATCGACAAGAGTCTGCCAGCAAAGTACGCTTTTATGTTTGAGGAAAACATTAGGGAAGGGGTCCAGGGCCTGGCCAGCATAGTAAGCTTTTTTGGGGGAGGAAAACATTACTGGTAATTGCCATAGTGCTTCACCTAGGAGGAGGAGGTATGTCTGTGTGTTATGCAAATCACTGCTGTGATGAACCCGTCCCTGACTGCAGTGCTACATTTCTTTCAACTACACACAATTCCTGCCCACTGCAGTCTGAATGCTGTCATAGACAGTTTGCAGACTTATTGGTGTGTCAGGGACGAGCCCACCAAAGCTTGCACTGCATTGGCCAGGACAGTGACATACCTCTCTAATGCCATGTACTGTCCCAAAATGTTTCCTACGCATGTGTGCAAGCCAACATAAAAAGGTGGAGGAGTACAAAACCACCTACAAAAGCAACACTGAGAAGGAAAAGGCCTCCACTTCCAGCAGGCCTTATGGAAAGGGAAGTAAGGGTAGGGGTTATTATCCCCATGGTTTCCTCGCCTATGACCTCTCCCAGCTGAGGGTTTTTTCAGAGCCAGAGGTACTGTAGAAGGGGCTGTAGGTATGCTGAGTCAACCCCAGCACATAAGGCCCAATCCAAGCAAAACCCCTGATGAGTCGGTCCAGGCCGCCCATCCATTGCCACTGAGGGGAAGGCACCTGGCTAACTTAACATCACCACAGACAAGTGGGTCCTGGAAGTAGTGAGCCAGGGGCTCACCCAGCAGTTCAGAAGGTTTCCCAGACTGCAGGTTCGCAAGAACTTGGCACCTCCTACTCCAACAGAAAAGACCCTGCTGGAGTTAGAGGTCAAAAAGTTGTTGCACACAATGTCAACAGAAAAAGTCCCCCATCACAGTGGGGAAAAGGGCCTTTACTCAAGATACTTTCTCACCCACAAGAAAAATGGGAAGTGGCAACACATTTTAGATCTCAGATATCTCAACAAACACCTCAAGAAGGAAAAGTTCAAGATGGTAACCCTGGCTTCAGTGATTCCCATCCCTCTAGTAAGGGGACTGGCTAGGGTCTCTGGACCTGAAAGATGCCTACTTCCACATTCTAGTCAGGTCCAGTTCACATTCCAGCCAGGTGCAGTAACAGGAAGTATTTAAGATTAAGAGAAGGGACTGGTCATTAACAGTTTGCAGTCCTTCCCTTTGGGCTCTCGTTGGCCTCCAAGATATTCACAAAGTGCTCAGTCGTAGTGAAAGCATATTTTTTTTGTTTTTGTTTTTATACTTAGTTTATTATCCACAGCAATAGTATATCTGCCAACATTTGATCGATCTTACAGTTAGTACTTCATTAAGTTCCAACTTTTTACCAAATCTATACCGGTATACTTTCTTTTCCTTATGTACCGAAATACTCTTCATTCCAATTATCATAGTTAACAAACCCTCAGTAAAACTATAGAAACCATAACTGTTTGGGATGTGTTCCTTCAGCCCTATGTCATGAATCTGAAATTTAATCCAGATATGTCCTATACTAGAGAAAGAGAGATCTATTCAGGAGAATTAGACCGGGGAACGCTTTACTTCCACAGGAGGGAGATCCATACCTTAATTGCCTATCCACTATCAAGGAGTATCCACCTAGTCCATCTTTGTTGATATATCTGTGGTTTTTGATTAAGATTGATTGTTAGCCTTTCCATCCTATGTATGGTTTCAACCAGCTCTTTCCAGTCCGCTATCTCTGGGGCTCTCAGTTGTAACCAATTTCTGGTGATAGCCTTTAATGCAGCTGCTACCAGGATTACCCATAGGTATTTAGCGTTCCTGTCATCAAGTTCTCTAGGGACTAATCCCAATATTAAATGTTCAGGCCCCAGTTTTGTCTGAAGTACGAATATCCACTCTAAATAGTGAGTCACCTCCTTCCAGAATGAGGCAATGATTGCGCAAGACCAGAAGATATGCGCCTGTGAGGCGGAGTGTGCTCCGCAGCTCCTCCAGCACTTTGCTGTGGCCTCCCCCTTAAAATGCGCCATCTGAGTCGGGACCAAGAAATATCGGGTCCTCAACTTCCAACAGAAGTCACGCCATGCAAGTGAGCTGGTTGTTGACCATGTACTTCTCCATACCAGTGACCATTGTTTATCTGAGATGGGGATCTTTAGATCCCGCTCCCATCTGCTCTTTATATAATGAGAAGTGGTCGCCCTATCTGCCATGTACCTATTATATAGTACGGAGATTACCCGCTCCACTCCTTGCGAACCCCAAATCCTTGGGAACAGCCCACTCTCTTCTGATGCCGGCTCTTTCAGCGTTGATTTATTTATTTGTGTACTCAGGTAATCTCTTGTGGCAGCATATCTCAGGAGAGAACGACTGCTGTTTTTTTCATTATCTCAATGACTGACTGGTCACAGGGAAATTTTACCAGGAGACCAAGGCCTCTCTCCTTCTCACTCAGCATACCTTGGAGGATCTGGTCTTTCTCATAAACACCCAAAAGTCCCAGGCAGAACCAGTACAAGTTCTAGAATTCTTAGGAGCAGAATTGGATGCCCTCCGAGGAAGTCAGGTCCTCCCATTTACAGCTGTTCATCACATATGCTGAAGTGGGCAAAGGTAGGCCAGCCTGCAAGAGAACTGTTGCTCACTGGATAGGTTCTTGCATTCAGTTCTGTTACAGCAAAGCAGGCAAACTACCACCACAAGGCCTCAGAGCACATTCCATGCGTGGCACCTCAGAGGCAGTTTTAAAAGATGTTCCCTTGCAGGAAATGTGGAAAGCAGTTACCTGGAAAAGAGTACACACCTTCACAAGACACCACTGTCCGGACATACAGTCCAGGAGGGATGCCAGATTTGGAACTGCTGTCTTGTTTGTTTGTTTGTTTGTTTGTTTGTCTGTTTTATTTACACTGGATAGTCAATGATCCAAGAACCCGTTTTCATGGGTGACCAGTGTACATATAAATACATAACTAACCATATAGACATTATTTTTAAAGTTACACAAGTAAGATATGCTGCAAAAACACTGACATTCACAATGACATAAACAGCATTATCATTTGAAACACACAAAGTACTTTGATGTAAAAGATACTCCTTCAAGCGTGTCTTGGAGGACATCAATAAATTATTTAAACATTCAAAAATGGTTATTAATGAGTTAAAGAAGCATGGAAGGATGTACAATAAAGACCTTTGTCCTAATGTGGTTTTCATTCTGGGTATTGTGAAGAACTTCTCTGTCAATCTAATTGCTACTGTACCAATTTGCCTTGTAAATAAAGAACCCTAAATAAGTTCTATATCCAGCCTTCTAAGGTACTTCTTTGTAGTCTGCAATAGTAAGCATAGTGATGGACTCCCGGAGTGTGAAGAGAAAATTATTTACCTTAGTAATGTTGTTTCTTCCAAGGGATCCCTCACTATGATTACTAAACCTACCCTATCCCCCTCCCGAACCTGGAAAATGTTCTACAAGATTCAGTAATTTTTCAGTCTTCAGTTTGCTTGAGTATTACTTGTGCATTGCCTACAATTATTTTTTGGGTGCTTTTGTTGAACAACTTTGGCCTGCCATGTTTGTTCCAGTGGGGGCCAAGTATTTGGGGGGGCTTTCAATTTTCTTTGTTTAGGTGTAGCTAGTTAAGTGGTCACTGCTCTCTTAGCTATCATAATAAATCTGACGTTAGAGGGCATAGTGGAGTGTGACCACATAGCAGAGATCTGAATTTCATTCCCTCATTCTCTAATTTGCATAAAATTCCACTCTCTGAGGCAGCTCAGACCTGCAGGCTGATTGCAATAGTAAGCATAGTGAGGGATCCCTTGGAAAAAAAACAACATACTGTGGTAAATATTTTTTCCTGTAGACCAAAAAGGCCTCAAAACAACAGAGCTGCACTCACACACAGACCCTATAAATGGAAAAATTTCTGACTGCATATTGCACATAAGAAGTTAGTATTTCTCCCCTTTCATAGGCCCCTTCCCCCACTCCTGGTGTTAATGTTCTCTGAGATCACCATGACACCACAGCCAGCTTACCATCACTCCGCTCCAGATGGAGACTACTATAATCGCTATTGTGCTCCCTTCTTGCAATATTAGAATAATGCCGGCTACGATGCACGTGATCCCAATCATTATCTGAGTGACCTGAAAAAAAGAGGGGAAAAAGGAATAAGAAATACAGTGATTTCTTGTTCTCCTCCTCTCCCTTCCCCAGCAGGTCAACTGGTGTTTGCCAAAACTAAACACAAATCTGACACTGAAGATTAGATGGCTGAAACATCAGAACACAGGAAGTCCCAGGATACACAATATAAATACTATCAGATAGTACAATATGTAATCAATATAGAATACAAAATATAAACAAAATCAAATAGCACAACATATAATCAATATGGGATACACAGTAAAGACAACATCAGATAGTACAATATAAACAACATCAGATGGTACAATATATAAACAGTACGGGATGCACAATATAAACAATATCAGATAATACAATATAAGTAAGTAATAAGCCACGACAGGGTGTGCATTAAAGATTTTTAATGCATGCCCAAGGGGCGTACTAATGCACGAGGCCAAAGGCCAAGTGTCCTTACGCCCCCTGGGAAGTGCATTAAAATCCTTTAATGCACACCCTGGAGCAGCTTATCACACTTATAAAATGGGCCACCATCATAAAAGAATTAGTTTGATTTACTCTGATAGGGATTAAAACTTATTTACTATTTTCAAAAGAATGTAGAATACGTTACCTCTAAAATGTTTAAAAACTGAAAAAAGTAGTCCCTATTAATGCATAAAATAGCATTTTTCAGCAATAGGTTAACTAGTACAGTACTTTGCAGTAAAATTATTTATTAGTAGAGTTGGTTGAAAATAAATATTTTCTCTAACATAAATTATCATATAAATGCACTGTAACATCTGTAAATTTGTAAAACATAAGCAGTGGGAGGGAGCAGTGTGAGTACAGGAAGGGACAGTGTGAGTACAGGGAGGAAGCAGTGTGAATACAGGGAAGGAACAGTGGCGAGTACAGACAGGGACCAGTGATGAGTACAGGGAGGGAACAGTGTGAGTATAGGTAGGGAACAGCGGTGAGTACAGGGAGGAAGCAGTGTGAGTAGAGGGAGGGAACAGTGGTAAGTACAGAGAGGGAGCAGTGTGAATACAGGGAAGGAACAGTGGCGAGTACAGACAGGGACCAGTGATGAGTACAGGGAGGGAACAGTGTGAGTACAGGTAGGGAACAGCGGTGAGTAAAGGGAGGGAACAGTGTGAGTACAGGGAGGGAGCAGTGTGAGTACAGGAAGGGACCTGTGATGAGTACAAGGAGGGAACAGTGGTGAGTACAGGGAGGGAGGGAGCAGTGTGAGTACAGACAGGGACCAGTGATGAGTACAGGGAGGGAACAGTGTGAGTACATGGAGGGAACAGCGGTGAGTACAGGGAGGGAACAACGGTGAATTCAGGGAGGGAGCAGTGTGAGTACAGGAAGGGACCAGTGATGAGTACAGGGAGGGAACAGCAGTGAGTACAGGGAGGGAGCAGTGTGAGTACAGGCAGGGACCAGTGATGAGTACAGGAAGGGAACAGTGTGAGCACAGACAGGGAACAGTGTGAGTACAAGGAGGGAACAGTGTGAGTACAAGGAGGGAAAAAGCGGTGGGTACAGGGAGAGAACAGCAGTGAGTACAGGGAGGGAGCAGTGTGAGTACATGAAGGGACAGTGTGAGTACAGGGAGGTAGCAGTGTGAGTACAGGGAGGCAGCAGTGTGAGTACAGGGAGGGACAGTGTGAGTACAGAGAGGGAGCAGTATGAGTACAGGGAAGGAACAGTGGTGAGTACAAAGAGGGAGCAGTGTAAATACAGGGAGGGGGCAGTGGTGAGTACAGAAAGGGAGCAGTGTGAGAACAGGGAAAGAACAGTGTGAGTACAGGGAGGTAGCTGTGGTGAGTACAAGGAGTGAACAATGGTGAGTACAGGGAGGTAGCTGTGGTGAGTACAAGGATTGAACAATGGTGAGTACAGGGAGGGAATAGTGGTGGGTACAGGGAGGGAACAGTGGTGGGTGTAGGGTGGGAGCAGTACGAGTGCAGGGAGGGAAAAGTGTGAGTACAGGGAAGGAACAGTGCTGAGTACAGACAGGGACCAGTGATGAGTACAGACAGGGACCAGTGATGAGTACAGGGAGGGAGCACTATGAGTACAGAGAGGGAGCAGTGCGAGTACAGGAAAGGACAGTATGAGTACAGGGAGGGAACAGTGGTGAGTACAGAAAGGGAGCAGTGTAAATACAGGGAGGGAGCAGTGGTGAGTACAGGAAGGGAGCAGTGTGAGAACAGGGAAATAACAGTGTGAGTACAGGGAGGTAGCTGTGGTAAGTACAAGGAGTGAACAATGGTGAGTACAGGGAAGGAACACTGTGAGTACAGGGAGGTAGCTGTGGTGAGTACAAGGAGTAAACAATGGTGAGTACAGGGAAGGAACAGTGTGAGTACAGGGAGGTAGCTGTGGTGAGTACAAGGAGTGAACAATGGTGAGTGCAGGGAGAGAATAGTGGTGGGTACAGGGAGAGAGAAGGTGTTGAGAACCGGGAGGGAACAGTGCTGAGTACAGGGAGGGAAAAGTGGGGGTGCAGGGTGGGAGCAGTGTAAGTGCAGGAAGGGAAAAGTGTGAGTACAGGGAAGGAACAGTGGTGAGTACAGACAAGGACCAGTGATGAGTACAGGAAGGGAGCAGTGTGAATACAGGGAGGGAGCAGTGTGAGTACAGGGAGGGAACAGCGGTGAGTACAGGGAGGGAGCAGTGTGAGTACAGGGAGGGAACCGCGGTGAGTACAGGGAGGAAGCAGTAAGTACAGGGAGGAAGCAGTGAGTACAGGGAGGGAGCAGTGAGTACAGGGAGGGAGCAATGTGAGTACAGGAAGGGACAGTGTGAATACAGGGAGGGAAAAGTGTGAGTACAGGAAGGGAACAGTGCGAGTACAGAGAGGGAGCAGTGTGAGGACAGGGAAGGAACAGTGTGAGTACAGGAAGGGAACATTGGTGAGTACAGAAAGGGAGCAGTGTGAGTACAGGGAGGGAACAGTGTGAGTACAGGAAGGGAAAAGTGTGAGTACAGGGAAGGAACAGTGATGAATACAGGGAGGGAGCAGTGGTGAGTACAGAGATGGAATAGTGGTAGGTACAGGGAGGGAGCAGGGGTTAGTACAGTGAGGGAGCAGGGGTGAGAACAGGGATAGAGCAGTGGTGAGTACAGGGAGGATAATTTACCATAAAAGACATCAGAGTGGACAAGGTAGTTTACGGTGGCTAGTATGGGCTTGGAGGCTGTTCTGTAACCTGCATCCATGTTGTCAGACACTAGATAGACCATTCTAAGGATGGTCAACTTACCCCCAAGGCTTTTGGCTCCCCCTTCTCGAACTTCTTCAGTGCTATTGGTAGCTCGGATGGAGACCCAGTAGTGACAGACGGTTGTGCCAGGAAGCTCGGAAGGTTGCCTGGAGGGAAGACCTGGGCTGCCGGCAGCAGTGGTCTGCCATCCGTGTCTCTAGAAGCCATGTTATCCATCTACAATAAGCAAAGCCAGAGTGAGAGATGATACGACCTTTCCGTGCACTTTTTTCTGAAATTATTTCTTCCATTAAGCAATAAGGCATGACAGGGTGTGTGTTACTGTAGGATAACAGCATCCCTCAGGAAGTGAGACATAAGACAACACTGAGTACCCTACACACCTGTGTAGTGCTGTTAGCCCACAGTTACGTGCATCCTGGAGTGCATTATTGTGATTTTAAATGGGCTTCCCTGATGTTTAATTTTAGAACCATGTAATGAGGTTCAGAAAGTTAAACATTTCTGACCTCTGCTGTCATGTTGGAATAACACAGTCATGTGATCACATTCCACAAACCATAGCACCAGATTTTTCCAACCCATTTTATAATCTAGTCTAAAATCTGTACGTAATGGCGAGGGTGGAGGGAGGGGGTACTGGAAACTCTTGCAACACCCACACAGAGATGATACATCTTGTTTTCATGGGGGTCCAGGGTGAACAACAGCAGCAAAAAAGATAAAAATTGCAGTAGCAGTGTTAGAAAAGACAACATTACACAACTGTATAACTTAGTAAAAAAACAGGCAACAATATTAACAATGAATATGGAAGTATTTAACAGCCTTCAGCAAGGGACTCTGACACACGAACATACAAAATTTGCCAGCAGATAAAGGCCTAGAGGTCTACCAAGTCTGCTCTAATGTGCAGCTAGCACCCTGATGTTACAAATATCTGCATGGCAGTTTGGAGTAAGTCGATGCCTTTTGGATAGCTGATCCCATACCATGGGATCAGAGTGAGCAAAGGCCTGCCTGCCCAGTTTTTGCTCATTTGGAAGGAGAATGTGAACTATAAGTTACAAACTGGGGGTCTGCGTCAGGATCAGGGGTACATAGGAGGGTGGTCTGTGGACACAGTTCAGTAATGTGCTGAGCTATCATCTCTCCAATGATATCCACCCTCCTCTTATGCTTTTCCCCGATTTTGTGGAATACAGCAGTCCCTCACTATAGCAAACCATGCTATAGCAAACTCCCAGCTATAATGAACGGGGCTCCCAACAGCAAACAGCTGTTCCTGTAAAATGAAAACTATCAATGTTTAATAGTTTAATTAGTATTTCGGAAAGACCTTTGAGCGTGAGCTCTTTTACAAAGGTTCCACGTCAGGGTGGACAATAAGACAATACGCATATTCAGTGGTTACAGAGGCCTGATCATTAGGCATTAAAGAGTGATTACATGACAATTAGACAAATAGGAGAAAAAAAAATGAGCAGTTGTAATTGAATACTAAGCTATTTCTAATCAGTTGCCCTAGGTAGCACACCCCTGGAAACCTCCAAATCCATTGATAGACTATGGCAGAGTAACTGCATAGGGTTTAACGCTATCCCAGATGGCAGAGGCTGGGTGACAGGAAACAAGGGGATTGGGTTTGAAACCAACTGCAGAGAGCGAGAGGTGGGGGATAGTGAAACGGGGGGCCCAGAGGGTTTGTTGAGTCTGGTGTGTGTGTGTGTGGGGGTGGGGTTTGGGAGGGGCAGTACCAAGTGCGTTTATAGAGGACTGATAGCTTACTTAAGCCCTTGGCTAGGCTGGAATGGAGGCAGGGTTCTCTAGGTAGCCCTGCTGGGTGTTACCTTGGGGTAGGCCTGTCTATCATATCAAGTGGGGCCTGAAAAGCAGGTGCATTTTGAGTTAGACATTAGGTGCTGTTTGAGGCCTACTTTGAGTTGACACAGGCTGTTGTTTGTTTGTAATTTCATCGGGAGTTCATTTATCCAGAGGGGGCCCGATAGGAGAAAGCACGCTGCCCTAGTGAGGTTTGGCGGAATGGTATGGACAGTGCTCCATTCTTCCTCCATCTGGTGATGTGTGTTGAGAGAGGAGCCTCGAGCAGGTTTCCTACACAGGGTGGGGTTTTTCCAAGGAGTGCCTTCTTTCCCAGGAGGAAAGTTTGGTATTTGATCCTGTCTTTTAGGTTGGGCTTGTTTGTATGCTCACAGGGGCAGGCATGAGGTGGTGATCTGCACACAGAGTGAGAGGCTGCATGCTTTATTGAGTGCAATTTGGACCCTTCGAGCACTGTATCAGTAGCAGCCCATAGACCACCAGCCCGTAGTCTATCGTGGAGAGTATGGAGCTGGAGACTGAGATTCGGAGTACTTCCGGGGTGAGGGATTTCTTATGCCTACAGAGGACCCCGATCTTTGTGTTTACCACTTTGACAAGGGAGTCTACGTGGTGCGTAGAAGTGAGAGAGTCATCAATGGTGGCTCCAAGGTACTTGAACAAGTGCACCTGCTCAATCTGCTAACCAGCCTTGTTGGTGATTACGAGGGGAGCATGCTTGTGTTTGTTGTAGGGTCTGGATTGTAGCATGGCCTTGGTTTTCTTGTAATTTAGTAGCAGCTTTTGCCTACTGAACCAGTCCTCGAGTTTACTGAAAGAGTTCTGTAGTTCTGTTTGTAGGGCAACTTGAGAGGTGCTGCTGCTCAGCAGCACGGCATCGTCCGCATACAGAATAAGTTTGGTGTCACAGGCTGTGGGTAGGTCATTTACAAATAGGCTGAAAAGCAGGGGCCCTAGAACTGATCCTTGAGGGACTCTTAGGAGTACATCTCTGGAGCTGGATAATGTCTGCCCGATTTTGACTCGCTGGCTCCTGTGTGTTAGGTAGTCATTGAATCAATTCATGGCATTTGGTGCCACACCCAATCTTTGGAGCTGGAGTACTAGAAGAGGGTGGTTGACGGTGTCGAAGGCTTTGGTGAGGTCAATGAAGATGGACCCCACCAATTTGCCGTCACCCAGCGCCTTGTGCGCATAGTCAGTGTATTCCAGCAGTGCCGTGGTGGTACTGTGTTTTTGCCTGAAGCCATGCTGGTTTGGGCAGAGCAGATTGTACTTACTGAGGTATTCTGTGAGTTGACTTGCTGCGATTTTTTCCAAAGCTTTGGATAGTGGGGAGAGGATAGATATTGGCCTGTAGTTTGACACCAGCGCCTTGTCACCATTCTTATGCACTGGAGTTACCAGGGCTTGGGTTCCATACCTCTGGAAATTGAGCTAGGGCCAAGGATTTATTAAATAGCTTGTTATGGGCATGATAAGAATATCAAGGGTGAGCGATAGTAACTTCATGTCTAACCTGTCACTCCCCAATCTGGTTTTGCCTAGGACTTTCCTGACCATTGTTAGGGCCTCCTTCACCGTCACCTTCTTAAAGTAGAAGGCTGGGTGGTTAGTTATGAGCAGGCTGTCGCAACCTTGATCCTCCACAGGCAGAAGGTAGTCTGGAGGCAGCACTGAGGACAGGTCTGTAAAGGCCTGGTTAAAGGCATCAGCAATGGCTAGCGGATCTGAGGAGGATGAGTTATTAATGTTGAGCATCTTAGGGTGCTGCTTTTGATCTTTACCAAGGATGTATTCTTGATGTTGTCCCCAAATCTCTTTCCATCTCCCCATGCATTGTTAAGCTGGGTCTTACGGAAATTGGCTTTTGCGAGCCTGATAAGTTTGGTGCACCGAATTCTAGCCGTTTTGTAGCACTGTAGGTCATGCTTGCTGCCTGAGTTTAAGACTTTTTCCCAGAGGCAGTCCCTCTCCTTTAGGAGGGAGAGGAGCTTGCCATCAATCCAGCCATTAACCCCCCCCCGAATTTTCCATTTTGTGTGTGGTGCATAGATATCACAGATGGATTTGAAGCCCTCAGTGAAAAAACTAAGTGCCTGGTCCAGCGTAGGTGCCTTGTTGATGGGGGACCAGTTGTAGGCAGACAGGGCCAATTTGAGGGATCCAAGTTTGTCTTTCCACAGAACCCTGCTCTCGATGAGGCGGGGTGGGCTTTTGGCAAGTTTAGTGGTCCATATAATGGAGATTGGGGAGTGGTCACTTAGCACGTCTGGGAGAACCCTGAGTTCGGAGAATCGAGTCCTGTGAGCTAGCTAAGACCCAGTCAATCAGGGTGCTGGTACCAGCCTTGTAGTTCTGCCTGGTGGGGTGAGTTACAAGTTGCGTGAGATTGTAGGAGGTGATTAGGTCTCTGGAGGGTATTGCCTCCTTACATAACCAGTTAATATTAAAGTCACCGGTCAAGATGAGTTCTGAGCCCTTTCTGAGTGCGCTAATTTCTTCCATAACAAAAGGAAGGCCTTCCTTGGCTTTCTTGGGGGGCAGGTAGGTTGTGGCGATGGTAAGAGTCTTGCCTTGTGGGCCGACTTGTATTTTACCACTAGTAGCTCATAATCCTCCACAACTTGGGAGATGGGAGGACAGAGCAACTCAGTGAGTTTCTGGCATATACAGGAGGCAGCCACACCTTTCCCGCTTCTATTCTATCAAGTCGAAATGCTTGGAATCCTTCTTGGCGGCCGCACCATCTTTGATCCTACCCGACAGCCATGTTTCTAGTTAAAGGTTAGTATTCAGGGGTATGGATGGTCATCCAAGCCTGGAGTTGGTCGAATTTGGCAGTTAGGCTGCAGATGTTTAGTGATGCTATCTTTAGGCCGTTCACTGTATGGACCCCCCTGCTCCTCAGGGTTGTTGGTCCGGGGTTTAGGTGAACATTGCCAGAGAGTAGCAGTAGCAGAAAGATAACCTTTCTGGCAAATAGGGTCATGTTTATCTTCCCTCGTGTCTTCCGTTGCCTGCGCTTCAGGTGGAGGAGGTGTCTTCACGTACCTTCCCCAGACTGTGGTTCTTCCCCCGGCTGTGCAATCCACCCTGACTGCAGCCTCCCTCCCAGTTGCACAGTCCCCTAGCTGATGGTGGTGTTATGTCACTTATTGTATTTCGCTGGTATTTTCTTGGGTCTCTAACTGTGCTTTGCAACTTGCAACGTCGACATGGACAGAACACTGGAAGTCAAAACTGCTGAATGTCTGAGTGACAGGTTTTGTAATTGGAATCTGTGCTGCCTGTGGTTTCCTTTTTATGTTTGCTTGCACGCATGTGCACACCGGCACAGGGGGAGGAGTTAGACAATGCGCTAGTGGAATTAATCCACAAAATGGCAGCAAAAGAGGAGATGCTGCTGATGGGAGACTTCAATTTGCCAGATGTCAATTGGAGCACCCATACTGCAGCTACAGCAAGGAGCAGAAACATCCTTGAAGCTCTTCAGTGGGTGGTACTCAGACAGCTAGTGATAGAACACATCCATGAGGGGGCAATATTGGACCTGGTATTCACCAATGGAGAAAGGGTAATAGATGTAGAAGTGGGGAGTCACCTGGGGTCCAGTGATCACGTACAATAAATGTGAGGATAGTAGAGGAGTCCAGCAACACAAAGGCAAGGGTCATGGATTTCAGAAGGATCGATTTTGCAAAGATGGAGGTATGTCTGAAGAAAGCCCTAGGGGGTAGAGTGGGAAAAGGGGATGTAGAGGAACAATGACCACATCTTAAGGGAGCCATAATGGAAGCCATGCACCTTTGCGTTAGGCAAATAAGTAAAACAAAGAGAAAGAAAAAGCCACTCTGGTTCTTACATTAGGTGGCAGGGAGGGTGAGGGAAAAAAAGACATCATGCAGAAAATACAAAGTAACACAGACGGAGGAAGATAGAGGAATGTCTGTGAAAAAGCTAAAGGAGATGGGGAAAGCAGTCAGAAAGGCCAAGGCACAGACAAAGAAAAGAATAGCCAAGGCAATTAAAAAAGGAGAAAGGAGACAAGACCTTTTTTAGATACATTAGAGAGAAGAGAAAAACCAGGGGTGGGATTATGAGACTAAAATGAGATGGGAAGGGGTCAGCAAAAGGGGACCAGGAAAAAGCAGAAATCCTGAAAAAATATTTTTGTTTAGTGTTCACGGTAGAAGGTGACTGGGAGGGACCACAGTTAGGCGTAAGAAGTACCAAGGGGAGGAGTGTAGATATCAGTCTGTTCACAGTAGGGGGAGTCCTAGAGGAATTAGAAAAACTAAAAATAGATAAAGCAATGGGGCCAGAAGGAATACATCCCAGAATTCTATAGGAACTAAGAAAGGAGCTAGGAGGACCACTGACAGCCTTGTTCAACAAATCTTTAGAAATGAGTGTGGTTGTCCACCTGTGCAGCGTACTGCTACCGCTCACAATGCCAGTGACCCGAGTTCGGGAACGGGCTTGGGTTGCTAGAGCGCCAGCTGAGGGGAGAAGACTTGATTGTCTAGGGGCTGCTCATCTCCTCTGGATGGCAGAGGGTGCATTGACTCAGTGTAAGCCTGGCCTCTGGCGGAAGCTGGAAGAACAGCTTGCCCAAGTCTGACACAGGAGGAGGCATGACCAATGCTGGCTTCCGTCTTGGTGTCAAACGCACATGCCTGGGGGGGCGTACACGAAAAAAAATGCTTGGCCCTGGCATGACACTGACGTGAGGGTGGATACGAGCCCTCGGCCACTGGTGCCTCGGCCTGAAGAATGGACCCTGATGGGATTTAAAGTAAGGTTCGGGGTTGGGGGTTGAAGATGGGGCCCCCCCTTCCTACTTCGGCCCCACTTGGGGGGTAAACTACAGCAAGATGGGGGGTCCTCCCTGGGGGTTGAGGTGTTGGGTGGGTCAGTCGGGTGACAGTGCCGGAGTTGAGGGGGCTATAAACAGAAATCAGAAAAAAAAGAAATGTGTGGTTCCGGCAGATTGGAAGAGGGTGAAGATTGTCCCTCTCTATAAGAGCAGGAACAAGGAGGAAGATGGTAACTCAGTCAGCCTAACCTTAGTGGTAGGAAAATGGATGGAATTACTAGTCAAGGAAAGGATTGTGACATACCTTGAATCCAGCAGACAGCAGGATCCGAGTTAGCATGGTTTCATGTAGGGATGGGTGGACCAGTCTGACAAAGATTAGAACCCCCACCCAGATCACCCAATGTTTGTTGGACTCAGGTAGATCCGAACTGTAGTCGAGGTGTACCGGATCTGCCTCCTGATGCTTTCCCTGCAAAAAATCTTTTATTTTAAAACAAATAAAAAACAGAGTCCCCTCTCCCAAAGACCCACCTTGGATCCCACAGGATTTTTTTCTGTTTTTTTTTCTTCCCATCTGTTGCTTATGCTGGCTCTCACGCAGGGATTCCAGTGTGCATGCACATGCTTGTAGTGTGAGAGAGAGTGAATGCGGAAACTATTTGGGGGCCAGAGCACACTTGAGGTGTCCTTGGAAGTTGCAGTGACCCAATGAATGGTGACAGTCAGGCGACCCAACGAAGGTGACCCAGTCAGAAAGTTGTGGACTTGGCCATGGTGGGCGCAGCTTTGGGGAACAAATGAGCCAAAGTTGCAATGGTGAGTTCAGATCTCGGTCAAGGTGTGCACACTGAGTATGGAAGGCAGTGTACGAGGTGGTAACTGGCACATTCAAGCGGGCAGCAGCTCAGAGTTTCTTGCTTCTCCATCCTGCCATCGCAGGTTACAGTCCAGAGTAAGCACTCCACAGGCAGGCTTCATAGGTCGTGCAGTAAGAAGGAAAACAGGTAGGCCCCCACCAGGGCAAGGAGGTTACATTATTTTGAAATATGTAAAGACATAAGAAAAAAAATCTATGGAACACTGTCCTTTGGTTAACCTTCTCAAAGCGCTTGTCATTTTAGTAAATTTATTCTACACTAGATCATCCTTCCTTACTGGCCCTGTGGCCCACTCATGTTCTCCTATTCTATATCTTCTGTGGAAGAGTTCTGTCACTTTAGCTCATGAGATGACGTTTGTGCAGTAGTCTATCAGTATATGATTCAGACATTTCTCTGCTTGTGCTGTCTGTGCAATGGCATGTGCGTAATTGGGTGCCTGGGTCCCACTACTTTTGGGACAGGTTGCATGGGAATTGGCAGGTGGAAGGGGTATTCATTTTATTCTGGGTGGGTATTAGTAGATGGGAGGAGGATATAAGGCATTCATTCTGGCAGAAGTTGGGCATCAGCAGATGGAAAGTGAGGGAAGGGGTATTCATTCTGGAACTGGGTAGGTAGGTACTACAGATAGGAGGAGGGGGCAGCGTGATAATAATATTAGTACATGATGGGTCTCAGCAGATGGAGAGGGAAGGGATATGGTATTTGATACTGGGATAGGGAAGGGTCAGATGTATCCAGTGCAGGACAGGGTGGTAAAGTATTCATTCTTGGGGATGGTGGATGTAAACCAATGAGAAGGGGGTAGGGTTATTCATGGGGCTGGTTGGGTGGGTAGCAGCAGATGAAGGGGCAGGCGTTTGCATACTGGGGCAGGGTGGCTGGTGGCAGATAGAGGGGCAGGATGTAGATACTGGAGAAGTGTAGGTATCAAGCAGATTGGGGGAATTTAGGGTGTGCTGCATATGGGGGGTCATGAGGTGGTACAGACTGAGGATATTTATAATTACTGGGTCAGAATGGGGAAGTGATACCATGCCAACGGCCCACACAGAGGGTAAGAAGCACAAGTGGGTAACCTACAGTCGGCAGATGAGGACACAGAATTGAAGTCAGCGACAGAACAACGCACTCAGGTACGAAAAACTATTTTATTTCCTATTTTTCAGTGCTTTTGTGATTGTCAAATATTACTATTAATTTTCTTAAGGTTTTCATTTGAATCAGGATCAATCAGAACTTATCAGGACTCTGACCTGGATCCTGGTCCTGATAATAAGGGTAAGGACCTTTTCGGGTTCACCCATCCCCAGTTTCACAGCAGGCAGATCTTGCCGAACAAACCTGATAGATTTCTTCAACTGGGTGACAAGAGAGGTTGATCAGAGAGGGGCGGTACATGTGGCCTACCTGGATTTTAGCAAGGCCTTCGATACCATCCCGCATGAAAGGCTAATAAACAAATTGAGCAGCCTGGGAGTCAGATCCGGGGTTGTTAACTGAGCTAGAAATTGGCTGAGCAGTAGGACACGAAGGGCGGTAGTGAACGGACTTCAGTCCATAGAAAGGGAGGTGACCAGTGGGGTGCCTCAAGGATCGGTGCTAGGCCCAGTCCTCTTTAATGTCTTCATAAGGGACATTGCAAAGGGGCTGGAGGGGAAGGTGTTTCTCATTGCAGATGACACAAAGATCTGCAATAGGGTACTCACACCGGGGTGTGTGTGGAAAGAATGAGAAGGGACCTGGGCAAGCTAGAGGATTGGTCAAATGTATGACAGTTGAGATTCAACGCAAAGAAGTGTAAAATTATGCACTTAGGCCACGGGAACCTGAGATAGGAGTACTCAATGGGGGGTACTGTCAGCCACAAAACAGGAGAGGGATCTAGGAATAATTATATCTGAAGACCTAAAGGTGGCCGGGCAGTGTGAGAAGGCAGTTAAAAGGGCCAGCGGGATGTTGGGGTGCAAAGACAATACAAGCAGAAAAAAGGAGGTGGTGATGCCACTATACAGATCGTTAGTGAGACCTCATCTGGAGTACAGGGTCCAGTTTTGGAGGCCGCACCTCAAGAAGGACATAGACAGAATGGAGGCAGTCCAAAGAATGGCTACAAAAATGAAAAGGGGCTGCATCAGAAGTCATATGAGGAGAGGCTGAAAGATCTCAACATGTATTCTCTAGAGATGTGAAGAGAGAGGGGGGACATGCTAGAGACATATAAATACCTTAAAGGGATCAATAAGGTACAGGAAGGTAGCATCTTTCAGAAAAGGAGATAGACAAGAACTTTCACCCAACAGCCTGTGACGTCTGGTGTAGCTCTTAAGAGGCTCATACAACAAACTGGTCAGAGCCGATAAGACCACTCAGAGCAGCGAGCGAGACTGCAGGAAAACATGGTATTCTCACTGCGCTAGAGGCTGCCATACCCAAGATGTTGGCGATATCAGAACTGGGACACGTTCTGGAATCACTTTTCTACAGATGGTAACATGCTGCCAGCAATCTAGTCACAAAAACTCAGTCCTCAATCTCCAACTTGTTCATGATGTTGTTTTATTTTTCAACCATGTCATGTGCCGAGAAATTTCGGAGTCGGTGTCAACAGCAGTGCTCACCTTTCACATGCCAGCTTGATTTCTAGATCACTCCCGCCTTCAAACAATCATGGAGCCACAGGACTGTGAGAGAAGCATCTCCTGCTAGTTGAACGGTGGGTGGACTGCATATGACAGCCATGGACAAGGGTGATGTGAAAAATAAACAACACGGCACAGTACCTCAGGTAACTCCTTAGAAACTAGTGCTCCCTACTGGCACCCACTGACAGAGGAACTATTTTGCCTTTCTTTAATAGTGTGTGTGATTAACTATTTGTTGAATTACACTGTTTTTCCTAAATACCCATTTTATGACAGCAATAAGACACCCCAGGGGGTGCATTACACTGTGATAACCACACTCCCAAGGGCAAACAGCGCTCAGCCTGCAGCCTTATGCCTAGCTATGCCCCTGGGAGTGTGGTTATTACATCGTAATGCACACGCCATCATGTATCATTGCTTACCTGCACACCTCACAATCAATCGAGCCATTCAGACTGATCTGGAGGCTGTAACTGATGGACTAATAAAGAACGCAAGACTCTTGAATTTTGTTCTCTGAAAATGTGTCTTCAAGTGATAAACCAAAACAGCAGTTGCACACAACATGTGCAGGCTAGTTACCAGTTTCACTGTCTTTTGAGCTCATCAGATGTAGGCAATGGCCTTAAAAAACAGAACACAGCAAGATCTTATGCACCGATGTTGCCCTGTGTTTAACAGAGTATGGGAACAAGTACAACCCAAGACATAGCTTGATTATGAAATCTGATTTTTTAAAATCCCCTGTGCATCCCCTGAATCCCCGGCATTAAATGTGTTACATGTAATCAGTGCCCTCCCTACAAAATATATTTTTCTGTGTGTTACGGCACACACACACACACACACACACACACACACACACACACACAATATAACAAATGCTTAAGAAGCCATACTGTGAGCAAGAGCATTTAACACCGGGTCCTTTCACTATCCTCTGACCTTCATTCTGGGTCTTTTCACTACCCTAAGCTCCTTACCTTGAAAAGATCTATTAGCTGAATATATGGAGCCCTAAAACCATTTTATTTCCTCCATACAGCTTTTCCTCTCTGGCCATGCCCGTCAGGGATATGAACTATATCATGTAATATACCCTGTTCTGCCCAGTTAACCCCTGTACTTCCTGGGTCCTAGTCTATCCTGATGTCCACCATGGTTCTACCCTCTGTGGAGACAGGTTTCAGAGGAGGGCCGCCCTCCCCCCGAAGCAGCTCACTACAGGATCCCGTATAGGATCCAGAGCGGCAGGCACTTGGACCCAGTGGAGTGCTTGGAGCTCAGGCAGTCATATTGTCTGGTCATGGTTTTTTCTACCAGAGAGAGCGCAACTATTAAAAACTAGAAAGGACATCACAAGGCAAAATCGAGGCTTACCCATGCTATATGCAGGTGGCCTATGCAACCTCTATGGAGTTATTATTCAAATTACTTGAGGGGTTACATGATGACCCCTCTTGTTTTTAATATATATACACAATCTCTATGTTTTGTTCTCCATTTTTCTTCCATCTCTTCTGGCATGGGCCTTCCTGGTGGCCTGAGCTGCAGCCAGCAATGTCCTGCGGAGGAAGCTAGCTCCCATGGTCCAAAGCAGGGGTTGCAGGAGCCGCAAGCATCACAGCCAGACGCCAGCCCTCCATGATCACAGTGCACTACCAAGCTGCTGCTGTTGCTGCTACCTGCTCTGCTGCCCAATGTTGCGTCCTGAGTTGCTTCCGAACTCGGAACCCCTGCTGAGCCATTAGCAGAGAAAAGCAAAAAGTGACTGCGCACCTGGCATTGTGGAAAACTTAAGTTGTACACACAAAAAAAAATTGCAATCGACGAAGCAAAGAGTCCAGCACAAAGGTTCGATTCATTGCTGAAAAAATAGTGTGGTGTGACAAAATCCAAACTAAAATGCAGAGAACAACGACACATTCCTGGGGGGGGGGGGTTAGTGGTGACAGCCAGCATCGCCACTGAGTGGCTTCTAGTGCCCGGCCTTCAGTGATCCACCTTGCGGTGTGGGTGATCACATGCTGCGGGTGCATTCGGCTAGGATGCCATGGGCATGCAGCACAGGTAGAGAGAGGGGGTGGCAGGGAGCAAATCCCCACAGAGCCTAGCAGAATGCCTATAGGCTGCGTATTACACTTGAACCAAGGGAGGGAGGGGGATTGCCCGCCGAGAGGATATGAATGGGCTGTACAAGGTGCAGAATCGTGTTTGGAAGCAGATGGCAGGAGGGGCTATCCTGCCTGGGGCCCAGGAGGATTGAAGGAGAGGTTGATTGGGCAGCAGAGGAGGAACAGAATATATACATATATATATATATATATATATATATATATATATATATATATATATACATACATACACATACATACACACACACAGGTATATATATATATATATATATATATATATATATATATATATATATATATATACACACACACACACACACACACACACATATATATATATATATATATATATATATATATATATATATATATATATATATATATACACACATACACACATATACATTTCAGGACCCCCCCCAAATTCTGACAAAGTTCCTTCTTCAGTAAGGCCACATATTTGAGAATTTCTGAATTAATCAAAACCAGTTCTCCGATCCATTAACAAGAGTTCAATCACCTGAATACATTTTGTTTTCTTAAGAATCCCTACAACTGCCTTGAAGCTTTTCTTGCCATCTGTAAATATTCTAGTTCTGGGTCTGGGCTACCCTTCTTCCTCATTCACCAACTGGTATACTAATAATACTACACATTAAAACAACAAAAAGAAAAAGTTCAAACTGAGATCTAGTTATAATCAAGAGAAAGGAGAGATCAAAGGTCAGTCCCTGTTGCATAGGAACAATAAGGAAAATAAGGAAAAGTCAGGTTTTTGTCTTTAGTCATTTTAAACAAGGGGAACTCAACACTTTGTTCCTCCTACTGTATGTCGATCTGGGATCACTGCATTCAAATGCCGCAGTAGAACATTTAAACAATTCACAGCAAACTTGCTGTAATCCACTGCCTTACTCAACCTCTTTTTTTTTCCACAGTTTTAACACTAACGCCAATAAAGACAAGACACAAACATGATTTGAAAAAGAAACTAAAAAGGTTTGGAAATGACCCTGAACTTACACAGACCAGCCCATGTGTGGGAAAAGAAGAAGCACATACAGGTTTCAGTGAGAAATACTTGCTAATTGTTACTGAATGAAGTCAAAGGCAAGCTTCTGCTGTCCCTCTGACTCCCTCTTTCACGCTCTAGTTTCACTTCCCTGGAGCTTCAAGGCATGAGCAGTCAAGCACAGAGACCATTGATTCTTTAAAGTTACATACAAGTCAAGTCAAGTTTATTGGTCAGCATAAGAAGCCATTACAAAATGTTATAAAAATTGTTAAAACATAAATTAAATATTCCAGAATACACAATACAATAACAAATAGAATAATAGATAGATGAGTATGTATTACAAGGCAGTTAGACCATCGAGAGGTTTTGGAGACTTAGTTGGAACCTTGAAAGCAAAGCTTGAGAGGTTCCCAAAGTCCTCAAAACCTCGAGATGGTTTGATTGCCTTGTAATACATACTCATTTAGCTGTTATTTTTTGTAATATATGGATCTGGTTGTAAAAAAACAGGAGTATTTTTATTTGGATTCCATAAAATGCGCTGGCCGCCCGCTGCACTGAAGATGCGCTCTCTCTTAGCCGCACACAGCACTGCACTGTCTGTCTCGCTCGTTTGGGAACATTTTGTCTGTTTGTATTTATTAGGCAGTCCTACCTTTCAGTTTCTTTCTTTGTTTTGCGATTGCAAGATCAGCCAGATATTCCAATTTACTGTACGTAGTTTGAACAAAAAGAAAAGAAAAAAGAAGTTGAAGCATTCCTCTTACTAAGCAAGAGGAAAGAACCGCCATGTTTTCCATTTTGTTTTGCCCGCCCTTAGATAAAAAGCTGCCAATGGGGATGCACGCCGTCACTATGGCTATGGAGGAAGGGACGTGCCACCATGGCAACAGGCTTTCTTGGCAGGCAGAGTTGCACATGCGCTGTGGCATTTTGGTGACAATACTATCGTTAAGAGCTGAAACGATAGTATTATCAGCAGTGAACGATAGTATTATCACTTCAAGCATAACAGTATTATTGAAAATGGAGTAGTCTATTAGAGGGATATTTTTGCATGGATTTTGATGGTATTATTTTCAATATCCATATATAATTTATGTAACCCCTACCTGCTTGACTAATTGCAGGTTGAAGGGCCTGAGCTTGTTGAATGGGTGCCTCCACCCAGAGGGTAGGTTTAAGGGTAGGGTAGCTGCTTTGGGTACAGCCCTCCAGGACACTGATACCCCACCTCTAACTGCTCTAGTGACTTACACTGGTCAGTAGATAAGTAATCACAGTTAACATCAAGTCATAATATTGAACCCACTCCTGGCATACTCACCACCACCAGGGCTGGATCAGCTGCACTGGCCCTGGAGACCCCCTGTAAAACACAACCTGAAATAGAACAGTGCAAAGGCAATACAGTATCCCCTCCACAAAGGTATACAATAGCCAGGTTAAATGCAGAAAGAATAGAATCTGATTTATTCAGAAGACATGAACAAGGGTGGGGCAGCAATCGGATTTACTCACCTGGTAAAGGTGATTATCTGAGTACCCTTTATAGTACTCCACAGTCAGATACCAATGGGTATTCCTTGTCCATCCGATAGGTTGATGCACGACCCTATCAAAATGAAGGGGGCGAGGACATACCTCTGTGTGATCTTTAGAGCTTCTCCAGTGTGAGTCTTCCATAGCTAGAACATGGTAAAAGAGATAGAGACAGACAGGCCAGAGAGAGAGAGAGAGAAACAAAGTAGATGTGGACCCTAAGTGCACAAGGGTGGCCCCTACGCTCCAGGTAGTGTCCGCTCTGGCTGTTGCCTGGTAGCCTGTACAGTAAGGTTGACCATAATAAGCATAAAAGATAGTCCTTGCTCTGTAACTGTCTTTCTTTTATTGTGGAACAATTCCTGAGTATAGTAAAATCCATACACATAATGTCATAATGTACTGTTAATAAATGTACACTCCATCCATTTGTGTGAGACAGTTGGAGACTGGGAGTCATTGCTTATTGAGGTTGACTGGCTCCGTTTCATGAGTCTGCCTTAGTCGACCCATCCCGAGTTGTAATCTGCCATCCTGGGGGTGGGGCTGTGGAGTACTATCAAGGGTACTCAGATAATCACCTTTACCAGGTGTGTAAATCACATTATACGTTGTACCCTTTATAGTACTCTGCAGTCAGATACCAGTGGGACCTTAGTAGCAGTGCACAATCACGAGTGATTACTCCTGGGTGGGGCTGCAGAGTACTATAAAGGGTACTCAGATAATCACCTTTACCAGGTGAGTAAATCCCATAACATTTCATGCCCTTTATAGTACTCTGCAGTCAGATACCAGTGGGACCTTAGTAGCAGTGCACAATTACGAGTGATTATTCTAGGGAGGGTAGAGGAGAGAAGAGGCAGATTCTTTTGTAGATATGTGGGGCTGTGTCCCTGCCCTCAGCACTGACCTGGCGAAGGCTGTTCTTTCTTGTGATGTAATGTCTAGCCTATAATGCCTGGTGAATGTGTGTATGGAGGACCACGTTGCAGCTGAACAAATGTCTGCAATTGAAACATTCCCCCGTTCTACCCTTGATGGGGCCACTGCCCTGATTGAGTGGGCCTTTATTCCCTCAGGTGGGGTTAGCCCTGCCGAAAGGCTTCAGTAATGGTTTGTTTGATCCATCTAGCAATGGTGTCTTTGGAGGCTGCCTGGCCTGCTTTCTGCCCCTTTATGTAATACAATTTGTCTGTCTGTTTTGTGGATGCTACTTGTCATGTTGAGGTACTGTCTCAGCAGGTGACCAGCATCTAGTGGGTGGGGCCGTGACATGTCTGTGGGGTCACCTGCCATGTAGGGCAGAAGGACATCTTGTTCCCTGTGATAAGTGGAGGCTATCTTGGGTAGAAAAGAGGGTACTGTTCTTAAAACTACTCTATCACTAGGAAACACTATGAAGGGTTCCCTGCATGACAGAGCCTGAATCTCTCCGATCCTCCTCGTGGAGCAGATTGCAACCAGGAAGGCTGTCTTAATTGTGCACCAGTGCAGGCTGTCGTGCTGGAGAGATGAGGATTGAAGGGCATCCAGCACTGTGTTGAGATGCCATGGGGGCATCTTGGCTTTACCTTCGGTGATGCAAGTGCCACAGCCCTCAGTAGTCTGACTGTGTCTGGGTGTGAGCCTATGTGACCTATCCCTGACTCTGGCCCCCTAATAGTGGAGATTGTGGAGGCTTGAACTTTGAGGGAGGTGGGACTAAGGCCTTTGTTTGCCCCTTCATTTAGAAAGCCCAGTATTTGTGGAAAACCTGCCACTGAAGACTAGGTTACCATTTCTCTGCACTACTTGTGGTAAATCTGCCATTGTCTATGGTAAGCCTTATTGGTGGAGTTTTTCCTGGATTGTAACAATCAGTTCACCACTCTGGTGTGGTAGCCTTGATTTAACAGTCTTTGCCGGTGGTAAAATTGGTCCCTGTGACAGAAGGTCCTGTTGGTGAGGTAGGGCTATCAGCTGGTCCACTGTCATTGCGTGAATGAGGGAGTACCATGGCCTCCTCAACCAATTGGGTACTGCCACTACTACTGACGCCCCATGCATCATATCTTGTGGAGTAGTTTGTACAGCATTGGAATGGGGGGAAAAGCGTAGGCTCGTCTGAAGTTCCACTGGGCGTAGAGAGTCCACTTGCCTTGCCTTGGGATCAGAAAACCAGGAGTAGTAGTGAGGTAACTGCATATTCTGGTGAGATGCCATGAGTTCCACTTGGAGGGGGCCCCATTTGGCTTGTAACATTCGGAATACTTGTTGGTTGAGCTTCCATTCCACCGGGTTGATGGTGGTACTGCTCAGCCAGTCCGCCTCGGTGTTGGATGTACCAGCTAGGTAGATGGCTGTAATGGACTGTAGGTTTAGCTCTGTCCAGTGTAGTAGTTGTAGTGATTTTTTTATCATTGCTTTGCTTCTGGTTCCCCTGTTTGTTTATGTAGGTAACTGTCACTTAGTTGTTGCACCTTATTAAGACTGTTTTGCTGTAGATGAGAGGTGCGAAGAATTCTAGAGCCTGTCGGACAGATCTAATTTCCAATATGTTGATAGGCAGTTTGGTCTCTTGCTGGGTCCCTAGTCTCTGGGTTACATGGTTCTTGTAGGTTGCTCCCCCCAGCCCAGTAGACTCGTATCTGTGGTTATCACCTCTGGCGGTCCCTGTGTTAGAGATCTCCTTTTCTGGATATTGTGTTGCTGCATCCACCATTTGAGTGCGGCAATAACTCATGGGGGAGGTGTTAATTTGAACTTGAAATTCTGGGTTGTCTGCTCCCACGATTCCATGAGAAACGTTTGCAGGATACGTATGTGTAGTCTCGCCCACAGGACTATATCTATGAGGGCTGCCATGACTCCCAGAATCTGGAGATAGTCCCATACCTCTCAGTTTGGTCTGCTGATTAGACCTGATGCCAGTCTGTGGATGTTGATTGATTTATCCGCTGTAGATGTCACCTTGTTGTTTGTTGTGCCTGTCACTGTGTCTAGGTGAGCGATTGTTTGTGATGGCATTAGTTGGCTCTTGGCTGTGTTTATTATCCAGCCATGGTGCAGAAGGCATTCTATTGCTAATTGCATGCTGTGCCATGCTCAGTCTGCCATTCTGGCTCTTATGAGCCACTCAACCAGGTATGGGATGACGTGCACCCCTAGTTTTCTTAGGTGTGCTGCCAGGACCACCAGCGGCTTGGTGAATACTTGGGGGGCTGATGCCAGGCTGAATGGGAGACAGGTGTACTGAAAGTGTTGGCCTTGGATGTTGAACATGAGGTAGCGGTGATGCGATGATCGGATGGGAATATGGAGGTAGGCATCCTTGAGGTCTATTGAGGTGAGAAAATCCCCCGGTTGTATGGCCAGAAGTGTTGACAGTAGGGACTCCATTTTGAATCTTTTGTATGTCACATATTGGTTCAGGTACTTCAGGTCCAGCACGGATCACATACTGAACATCTTTTTTGTCACAACAAACAAGAAGGAGTAGACTCCTGTATCCCTTACCCCTGTGGGGACTGGCATGATAGCCCCATTGCTGAGTAAGTCCCATATTGCCTCCCATATTGCTCATGCCTTGATTTGGCACTTTGGGAGGGGTGAAGGCAGGGGTCTGTGCTGAGATGGGGTGCTGCTGAATTCTATCATGTGGCCCTTTATCACCAGTTCTAGTACCCACTTGTCTGACGTAGTGTGGGCCCATAGTTGCACATACCACTGGAGTCTCCCTGCTAGTGGTAGGACTGCATGGGCCAGCACACCTTCATTGT
Source organism: Neoceratodus forsteri (assembly GCA_016271365.2). Classification (NCBI taxonomy): domain Eukaryota; kingdom Metazoa; phylum Chordata; order Ceratodontiformes; family Ceratodontidae; genus Neoceratodus; species Neoceratodus forsteri. The sequence continues at coordinate 216,178,530 of JADMNL010000026.1, forward strand.
TTACTACCTTGTGGTCTGCAGTTTGGTTTTTACAGCTTTTTTTGGAGTAGTTACCCCCTGTGTTACCCTTGGATTTGTTATTGTAGGCTCTGTGCTGGAAATGGGGTCTTTGGTCCCAGTGTCTGGAGGGTGGAGGGTTATAGGACTGTGCCTTGGGTTTGAAGAATTTATTTTTGGAATGAAAGGGTTTGTCTGAGGGCAGGTAGACGTCCTTGTCTCCTTGCGCTTGTTTTCTACCCCTATGTTTGAGGTATGGAGTCAGCCCTTCCCCAAACAGTGTGCCTTCTTTGAAGGGGAGTTTCATTAGTGCATTCTTGGATTCGTTGTCTGCTTGCCAGAGCTTAAGCCACAGTACCCTCCTTGCCCTGTTGATGAGCAACATTGTTATAGTGCCGAACTTCAGGATGTCTGAGGAGGTGTCCATAATGTATTTAACTGCCTGTATGGTGCACTCTGCTGCGTCGGCCTGCAGGGAATCCTCAGGAATGTTTTCAGTGAGAATGTCCAGCCACCTGTGTAGTGCTCTGGAAGTGAACCACATTGCCGTGTCTGCCGAACTTAGCATACCAGAGGCCTCATGGATTTTGTGAAGGTGCTCCTCGATCTTTTTGTCCATTGGGTCTTTGAGAGCTGCCGTGCTTTCTATTGGTATGTTTAGTGAGCTCAGACATGGGTTGGTCCACCTTGGGAGCCTTCCCCCAGAAATCACTTCCTTCTTGGGCCATGGGGTACCATTTAGCCACCATGCTCCGCTCGGGGAGTCTGGTTAGTTCAGTGGCCTTGTGCTCCTTTGTAAGGATTGTATCTTTGGTTTTGCAGGAGGGGAAACGGATTCTTTCCTCCAGTTCACCCATTGAGAGAAAGTGGGTCCTCTGAGGTGGATGGCTGTTCTGACTGTTGGGATGTTTTTAGAGCCGCCCATACCATTGTGATGAGTTCATCAATACTGTCGCCGTGGCACATCCTTGTGGATTTGTCTGAGGTAGCCTCCTCCTGGTCTGTTGGGGCTTCCATTGTTGTGCTGTCTGTGTCCCATCTTGGCTGTTTGCTGAGGGGTTCCTCTGGGCGTTTTGGAGTGCCCATGTGTGGCAGCAGGGCACCTGCTTTCAAGGATTTGAGAAGTTGGAAGAGGAGTTGTGCCTGGATGGCGTCCAATGCAATAGGTGCCGTTGGGGGCGGGGTGAATTCAGTAGCGGATCTGTCTTCTTCCACATCCGCCATACCCCTACAGGGGTGAGGGTACAGACTGAGCACATCATGTCGTCCACCTTGAGTGCCATGAAGACTGACCCACATTCATTTCATTTTGTCATGGTAACTCTTGGTCCGTGGAGATTAAGAAAAAATTGTATCATATAGGGTCTGTGCAGATCAGCAGGCCACATAGTAAATAGTTTACTCTGATTACTGGAAAGAGAGGAGGATATAATGCTGCCTGTCCCTATAAATAGGGCTAGAGAATCTCATTGTGCCAGAAAACAACAAAGAAAAGATGCAGGCAAGATTGCAGCACTGAAATCTTGTGGGAACCACCGAGATTTGGGAGCCCTGTATACCTTTTTCAGCCATAGGCAATATGGCGCCCAAGTCTCGTGGGAACATGCGTGAGATTTGCAGAGCTCTTATTGTTGTGGTGCCTGTAGCCCTTGTGAGAGTTGCAGGGCATCATGGTGCTTGTGGGGAATGGAGGAGACCCAGAACATGGCTGCAGCTTGTCTCAAGAGGTGGGGGATCATGATTTATGGCCCCCAGAGACAAAGGACTGCACAGATTCACGCCCAGGCCGTCCTGCTGAAACTGAAGGGACTATGTATGCTGAGCTCTACAATACAGAGTGGAGCCATCCAATGACTGCATTTATGCATGTAGGAGCTTGCCATTGTGAAGAAAAGCACCCAGGTGGTCTACTTTTGAGATTGTTTGTCCTGGATTAGTGAGGGGGGAGTCAGGCATGAGTTGTTGTAGAGGTCGCTACGGGAGGAAGCTCCACAGGCTATAGGCAATGTTTCAGCTTGTAGTGGTGATTGTGTTGCTGCCTATCGTGGAGCAGGAGTCACTACAGGAGGGACCTAGGCCCTGGGCTTATCTGGCACATGGTTTGGGGACCCTAGAGGCAGGACCCGCTGCTGGAGGGGGATGCCTGCCAGTTCTCTAAGCTCTGTTTGCCTGTGTGGATCTGAAAGTTTTTTTTTTTGTGTTTATTTGTGTGCAGTTCAGTACTGCAGCGTGCAGACTGCTTCCAGTTTGGAGCTTGTGGGTTCAGGTCCCACTGCAGGAGGGGGTACCCGCCCTGCTAGAGATGATTACTTGCAGAGATTTCTAGTTTCTTTGCCACTATCTAACATATATTGACATTTCCCGGAGCCCGATGAGATGCTCTGTTAGCATGAAAATGTTATGGAGGTAGAATTAGTATAGGACTTAGCTGGCTACCAGGCTGTTAGATGAGAGTTGAGTCATTTTAGAAAGTATCACACCTGTAACAGTAGTAACGTTGTTGGGAGCAGTTGGGAAACATGACCAACTTATCTTGATGCACGAAGAGAACTGAAGAAGCTCTCAGGATCTCAGGTATGTCCTCGCCCCCTTCATTTTGATTGGTTCGTGCATCAACCTATAGGATGGATGAGGACTACCCACTGGTATCTGACTGCAGAGTACTATAAAGGGTATGAAATATAATCTGGTATTTGATTTCAGATCTGATTTAGTCAGGTTAAACATACATGCTCTAAGAGTCCCTCTAGTACAGTTACATACACTCTGGGTACCCAGTTGTTACGCAGTCTAGCCTGAGCATTGCCAGGGGTAGGCCGGCGTTGCAGCTGTTGTTAGATACATAGAAACATAGAAACATAGAACTTGATGGCAGATAAGGACCGCTTGGCCCACCCAGTCTGCCCATTTCCCTACCTACTGGATAAACTGCAGATCCTAGTTAACCAGCAGCCTACTTCTTCCTACCCCAACCCCCCAGAACTGCCTTATGACTATCCCATGCATGCTTGAATTCCACCACTGATTTTGACTCCACAACCTCCTCCAGAAGGCCGCTCCACGATCCACAACCCTCTCTGTGAAAAATACTTCCTTAAATTACCTCTGAACCGCCCCTCTATCTTCAAATTGTGCCCTCTTGTTCTTGCACACCTCTTTTTGAAAGATGTTACCTCTTGGACTTTGTTGATTCCTTGAGGTACTTGAAAGTTTCTATCATGTCCCCCTCTCCTCCTTTCTCGAGGCTATACATATTAAGCTCCTTAAGTCTCTTCATATGTCTTCGGTGCAGACCCTGCACCATTTTAGTTGCCCTCCTCTGGACAGCTTCCATCCTGTCTATGTCTTTGTGGAGATTGGGTCTCCAGAACTGCACACAGTACTCCAGATGGGGTCTCACCAGCTGTCTGTACAGAGGATAATAACTTCCTGTTTTCTACTGGTGATGCCTCTCCCTATGCATCCCAGTATCCCCACCCTTCTTGCTGCCCTCTCACATTGCTTGCCCATCTTTAGGTCATCTGATATGACTACCCCAGGTCCCTCTCCATTTTTGTTGTTGTTAGTATCTCACCCCCGTGTACTCTTCCCTGGGTTTTGTTTCCCAGGTGCATTACCTTGCACTCTTAGCATTGAATCTAAGCTGCCATACATTTGACCATTCCTCTAACCTTTGCCAGTCCCTTCTCATCCTTTCCACCCTCACTTCTGTGCATCAACTCTGTTGCAGATCTTAGTGTCATCTGCAAAGAGACATACTTTTCCTTCCAGTCCTTCTGCAATGTCACTTATAAAGACATTGAAGAGGACCGGACCTAATACTGAACCCTGCGGTACCCACTAGTAACCCTCCTTTCTTCTGAGTGGACTCCATTTACTATTACTCTGTGTCCTATTCTCCAGCCAATTCTTTACCCAGGCTGTCATCTTGGGACCCACCCCAGGCTGGCTAACTTGTATATTAATCTTTTGTGTGGGACTGTGTCAAATGCCTTGCTAAAGTCTAGGTAGGCCATGTCCACAGCCCTCCCTGATCTACTACTTTGGTCACCCAGTCAAAGAAATCTATCAGATTTGTCTGTCATGAACTTCCCGCTGTGAATCCATGCTGCCTAGGGTCCTGTGCCCCTCTGGCCTCTAGATACTCGACAATTCTTTCCTTTAGAAGTGATTCCATCATTTTCCCTATCACTGAGGTTAAACTAACAGGTCTATAGTTTCCTGCTTCTGCCTTGCTCCCACTTTTGTGAAGGGAATCACATCTGCCTCCTCCAGTCCTCGGGTACCACCCCATCCTCCCATGATTTGTTAAAAGCAGTCAGTGGTGTCACTAGTTCTACCCTTAGTTCTTTTAGAATTCTACGATGAATCCCATCAGGCCCCATTGCTTTGTCCACCTTCAGTTTTAAGAGTTCTTTCAGAACCCTTTCTTCTGTAAATGGGCCGGTATCAACTTCTGTATCCAGCGTGTTACTACTGTTTGTTTTATGTATCTCCCCCTCTTCCTTTGTAAATACTGAGCAAAAATATTTGTTTAGTATCTCTGCCTTTTTACAGTCTCCCTCTGCCCACCCTTCCTCCCTCCCATTTATTAAGCCTCACTATCCCTCCCTTGGTCTTCCTTCGCTCCCTGATGTACCTATAAAAGGTTTTATCCCCCTTCTTAACTGAGCTGGCTATCTTTTCCTCAGTTTGGGCCTTTGCTGTTCTGACTGCCTTCCCAGCCTCCTTTTACTTTAACTGATACAGTTCTCTGTCCTGCTCCTTCTGATTCCTTGTACTTCCTGAATACTTTCTTTTCTCTTGAACCTTCATTGCCACTTCCTTGAGAACCATAGTGGTTTCTTACATCGTCTTGTTTTGTTTATTTGCTTCACACAAAGGCTCGTTACCTCTGTGATGGCAGTTTTTATTATTCCTCATTGTTCTTCCACCCCTCCTTCCTGCCCATTTTCTAGTGCATTCCTTAGGCACTCACCCATTTTGGCAAAGTCAGCCCTCCTAAAGTCCAGTACTTTTGTCTTTGTATGGCTTGACTCTATTGCTGTGTTTATTGTGAACCATACTGTTCGATAGTCGCTAGTTCCCAGATGGCTACCCACTTCTACATCTGTAATCCTCTCTCTCCATCTCCATTTGAGAGAATCAAGTCTAATATTGCTCCCTCTTGAGTGGGCTCCAGTACTAGTTGTCTAAGGCATGCCCCCTGTGGGGCATCTAGAATAACTGCACTCATCGAAGTGGCAGCTGCAACTGCACTCCAGTTAATATCTGGCATATTCAGATCACCCATCAGCAATATCTCCCCTTTTTCTGCCATTCTAAGTATACTTTCTATCATTTCCCTGTCCATTTCTTCCCCCTGAGAAGGGGGGGTCTGTATACAACCCCTGTGCGTATTGTGGTGCCATTTCCTATCTCCAAATTTACCCACAGTGCTTCTTCTCCTCCCTGTTTACCCTTTTGTTCTGTTGCTTTTATTCCTCGACACCGACACTGTCAGCAGATAAGGGCCTACGGCTCACTCAGTCTGCCCATTTGAGCTTGTAAGTTCACTTTACATTTTTCTAGAAGTCTGTTGCCCCTTACCCCTGACCTCTAGAATTCCCTTATGTCTATCCCATGAATTCTTAAATCCCATGATTGTTTCAGCCTCCACTACTCAGTGGTGCCGGAACGGTTTGAAAAGTGGTAGGGCCAAGGACATAAGGGGTAAATTTTCCCCTATTACATATATCACCATGATAGCAAAAAGTGATAGGGCCACTTATTAAAGTGGTTGGGCCATGGCCCTAGTGGCCCCCCCTGTTCCGGCACCTATGCCACTACTTCCTCTGGCAGGGTGTTCCACTTGTCCAGCACCCGTTCTGTGAAGAAATTCTTCCCACGTTTTCTCTGAATCGCCCTCCTCCAAATTCAGCCCATGTCCTCTAGTCCTGGAACATCTTTTTCACTGAAAAATAGTGTATTCCTGCACTCTGTTCCTCCTAGTTAGATAATTGTATGTCTCTATCATGTCCCCTCTCTCCCTCCTCTCCTCCAGGGAGTACATATTCAGGTCCTTCAACCTATCCTTATAGGACACGTGATGCAATCCATGCACCATCTTTGTTGCCCTCCTCTGAACCTTCTCTATCATGTCTATGTACTTACGTAGGTAAGGTCTCCAGAACTGTACACTGTACTCCAGGTGGGGCCTCACTAGTGTCTTGTATAGTGGAATTATGACCTCCCTTTTCCTGCTGGTGATGTCCCTGCCTATGCATCCCAGCATCCTATTTGCTTTACCTGCTGCCTTGTTACACTGTTTCCCTACCTTGAGGTCATCAGAGATGATAACCCCAAGATCCCTTTCCTGCTTGGTGCATGCTATATCCTCACCCCCCAACTGATATATTGTGCCAGGGTTTTTGTGCCCCATATGCATAGTCTTGCACTTCTTTGCATTGAATTTCAACTGCCAAACCCCTGACCATTCTTCAAGTTTCTGCAGGTCCCTCTCATTCTGTCTCACACCCTCTGGTGTGTCTACTCTGTTACAGAGGTTTGTGTCATCAGCGAACAGGGAAATTCTGCCTTCTAGGTTCTGCACAATGTCACTGATGAAGATGTTGAATAGGACCGGTCCCAGCACTGATCCCTGTGGTACCCCACTGGTCACTTTTCCCTCTGTGGAGTGACAGCCATTTACCACCACCCTCTGTGTCCTGCCACCCAGCCAGTTACCTACCCACCACACTACTGTCCTGCCCACACCCATATTCCCCAGTTTGTTTAATTGCCTTCTGTGTGGCATAGTGTCAAAGGCCTTGCTGAAGTCCAGATAAGCCATGTCCACTGCCTTCCCCGATCCACCTCCCTTGTCACCCAGTCAAAATATTCAATGAGGTTGGTCTGACATGACTGCCCCCTGGTGAAACCATGCTGCTTTGGGTCCTGTAGTCCGTTGACAACCAGATATGCCACCAATCTCTCCTTCAGTAATGCTTCCATGGTCTTCCCCACTACTGAAGTGAGGCTGACTGGTCTGTAGTTCCCCGTTTTCTCATTGTTCCCGCTTTTATACAAGGGAACTACATCTGCTGTCCTCCAGGCTTTGGGTACCTCCCCTGTTTCCAGTGATCGGCTAAACAGGATTGCCAGAAGCTCAGTCACCACCTCCCTTAGTTCTTTTAGGACACTAGGGTGCACCTCATCTGGCCCCATTGCTTTATTAACTCTTATTCCTTCCGGTTCCTTCCGGACCCTTCCTTGAGTAAAAGAACTTGTGTCCATTTCTGCACCGTTCCCACCACCTGTAGCCCCTTCAGGCCCATTACCCTCATCTTCCTTAGTGAAGAATGAGCAAAAATGCCTGTTCAATATGTCAGCTTTACTGTTGTCTTCCTCCACGCAGCCCCCATCCTCCCCCTTAAGTCTCACTTTGCCTTTCTTTTTTCACTTATGTACCTATGTATTTATTTATTTATTTATTTATTGAATTTTGATGACTGGATAGGCCCACTGGGCCCCGAAGGTCCCTTTTTCAGGGGCGACCCGGGAATAACAGTACAAGAATAATTAAACAGTAGAACATAAGCAGATACAGGTTATCATGGGTATACAGTATTCGGCTGTGTACACATAGCAGTTGTTATAGTGGGTTCATATATGTAGTTGATAAGTTGTTATTTCATTACATTACATTCTTCTTTGTCCTACATATTAGCGAGACAGTACTGGAGATTCGTTAGGTATAATAGTTCTGGAGCATCAGGAGGGTTCAAAGAGGGGAGGAGAAGTTAGTGCTACCTTGTTGGGGGTTAGAGATTTTAGTTTGTAGCAGGCAGTTGTGGTCAATAGTAGTAGTGTCAGGTGCGGTGGCACTGGCATACGCTTGTTGTCATAAGATAGGTCTTGAGTCTTGAGCGAAAGCACGGCACCGATTGGGTTTCTCTTACCTCCAGAGGAAAGTTGTTCCACAAGGCAGGGGCAGCATGCGTGAAAGATTTCTGTCCTGCCTTAGTCCTAACCTTGGGGACCTCTAGTAACGTTAGGCCCGAGGACCTTAGGCTGCGCTGGTTTCTTTTTACTGTGAGGAGTCCCAATAGACTCAGGGAGGCGTGAGTAATTATCTTCTTCAGCCAGACAGAGCACAGGGTAACTGAGGCAGGCTTCAAGGATGGCCAGTTTAGCTTAGCTAACGCCTCACAGTGGTGACTCCTGAGGGGATAAGGTGGCAAAGGGCCACCTTGTTGTATAAAGTATGTAATTTCCTGTACTCCAGCTTTGTAATACCCTGAATGACTGGGGCAGCATATGTTAGTGTTGGAAGTAGGACACTGGCTGCAATAGCAGTCCTGGCTTCTGGGGTTAACTGTTCCTTGATCCGATACAGTAATCCGAAGTTTTGTATGGATTACTTTAGTGACTTGTTCCACATGTTGTTTGAACATGAGACCTTGGTCGATGGTGAGGCCGAGGTACTTTGTCGAGGGAACTACTTCCAGCTTGTTGCCCTCCAGGGATGAAAGTTGGAGTAGTTGTGATCTATCTTGTCCAAGGGCTCTTGGTCCGAACAGCATGGCTTTGGTTTTGTTGGTATTGAGGACCATTTTGTTCTTGATGAGCCACCTCTCCATGGCATGAATATCCTCTTGGAGAGAAATGCGGAGGTCATCCAGGTTATCCGAGGTTTTGTAGATAACAGCATCATCCGCATATTGGATTAAGTTGCTGCTTCCACAATGTTTGTGCAGTTCATTTACAAACAACGAGAACATAAGAGGCCCAAGTATGGACCCTTGGGGTACTCCGTCCATTAGGGGCTGTGGTTTGGAGAGTTTATCCTACCACCTAACCCTCTGTGTGTGATCTGAGAGGTAGCTTTCCACCCACTTGAGGGAGTGCGCCGAGGCCTGTATGGTGGAGTTTTTGGAGGAGTAGTCTGTGATCCACCCGGCTCAAGGCCTGAGAGGTCTATAAAACTTCCCCTGTATTGGATCCAGAGTCTAGATCTCTGAGTACGTAGAGGAGAATTTGGTCAGGGCAGTGTCTGTCCTGTGGTTAGCTCTAAAGCCATGTTGCGATGGAGACAACAGCTTGTGTGCCTCCAGATATTCTCTAAGTTGGGCATAGACGAGTTTCTCCTGTATTTTGCCAGGGTACACAGCAGGAGATGGGCCTGGTTCTCAATTGGTTCTGGGTCCTCCCTTATGAATCGGTACCACATGTGCCTGCTTCCACAGCTCTGGGACCCGATCCTTCAAGTAAGGACCTATTGATCAGCCAGAAGAGGGTCAAAGGCGAGTGCCGTGGGCTCTATCTTTTAGCAATCTAGCTTTGAGTCCATCTGGACCTCCTGAACCTCTTGTTTTCAGGGTTTTCAGGATGGCCAGGACCTCTTTAATTTTTTCCAGTCTCAGGTGAAAGGGTGGGTGGGTGGTTGAGCCTGTAAAAGGTTTTGTCCCCTCTACCCACTGATTTTGCAATGCACTCTTCTGTTTCAGCTCAAGTTTCCCTTACTGACCTCCCTGTCTCCCTTTGCTTTTCCGGGTATTTCTCCCTATCCCCTTCTGCCTGCATCTTTTTGTATTGCCTGAATGCAATCTTTTTGGCTTTCACTTTCTCCGCTACCTCCTTGGAAAACCATAATGGTCTCCTCTTCCTTTTCCCCTTGCTAACCTGCTTAATGTATAATTCTGTTGCTTTTGTAATCCCCACTTTAAATACTGCCCACTGTTCCTCAACCTCTGATTCCAGCCCCATTCACATTAATGTCTCTTTCAAGCATCTCCCTATTTTCCCAAAGTCCACCCCCCTAAAATCCAGGATACATGTTTTTATGTTGTTTGGTTCTGCTCCTTCTGTGATGTTAAACCACAGTGACTTGTAGTCACTGTTCCCTAGGTGCTCCTCCACTGTTACCCCCATCACACTGTCCCCGTTTGTGAGCACAAGGTCCAGTATTGCCATCTGCCAAGTTGGTTCCATGACCAGTTGCTTGTGGGAGCCACCCTGAAGGGAGTCCAGGATAAATCTGCTCCTAATTGATGCTGCTGCTGGGAGGCTCCAGTCCACGTCTGGAATACTGAGATCTCTAATCAGTACCACCTCACCCTTAACTGCCATCCTTTGGATGGCTAGCATCAGCTTCCTATCTGTTTCTTCCTCCTGGTTGGTGGTTTGTAGACCACCCCTGTGTGGATGGCTGGCACCATTTTCCTTTCCAGCTTAACCCACAGTATCTCGCCCCCATTTTGTTCCTCCTGGATCTCTGTGGCACAGTAAACTGAAAGCTTGTTTACAGGTGTGACCTGGGAGCACAGGGAAGTTAAGTGACTTGCTCAGGGTTACACAGTATGCTAGTGGGGGCTGTGGGATTCAAACCCTGGTCTCCAGGTTTACAGCTCAGAGCCCTAAACCACTGCACTATACCCTTCTCTTTATGCTGTATTTCACATAAAGTGCCACTCCTCCTCCCTTCCTACCTGCTCTGTCCCTTCTGAATACGCTGTAGCCAGGTATGGCCATCTCCCAGTTGTGGTTATCATTACACCAGGTCTCTGTGATGGCCACAATGTACAGGTTTGATTGCACCATGACAGCCTCCAGATCCCATTGGGGCCCTTAGGAAAGAAAAACAACATGCACTTTATCCCACAATTTGTAATCCGGAGCCGGATGGCTCAGTCCAAAATGATTAACCAAAACAATTAAATCAGATGACACACTAATGATTTTGGGCTTTTGTTGCAGGGAGCTACCCTGATGTTTACTCACACTACCCAGACCAGGATGCAGGACTTGATGTGATGAAGACCTCAGGATGGAAGGCTGGTTTGCCAGGGGAAGCAGGGCCCACATGATGCACCGTGGTGGTTGATCTTGTTCGATGATGTTGAGCAGGGAGCTGAATCCCAGAGCGGGTCTTTTTTCAGATGAATCTCTGCAGCATAAGCAGCAATCTAGGTTGAGATGGAAAGGCCCAGACCAGGTGAACAGTTTGGATTTTAGTCCAGTTAGTTGCTGGATGCAGCATCCAGCTCGCGTAACACATTCAAGGGTGTGGGGAACCAAATCACGACCCACACCACACATTCAGCACACCTATAGTAAGAATAGTCAGGTACTACACTTTGAATGACAGTCCGGTTGCAATTAGGCAGTGTCTCTGCACAAACTGTATGCTTTGCGGTTCTCTTCAGTTCCTCACAGGCCGATAGCTCCAGGAGCAAGTCTTCAGTCCACACCAGGCGAAATTCACTCTCACACTTCAGGACTCCAGTCACAATAACAGCAATTTTGGCTAAAGTACAATATTAGGTGGTAAAATTCTTCATACAGGAAGATGGTAGCAGGCAGGCCAGACACAGCTTTACCGACGATTCTCCGCGCTACCAGGCAGGAGCAGCTGCTCGAATTACTCAAGCTGTTCACTCTCTAAACTCCAGCTCTACACTGACACACTGCTGCAGGCAGTTCTGGGATTTTCCAGTGATCCAAAAGGATCAGTTGGTTGATCTATTTGTCTGTCACAGAAAGTGATCCCTCTCCAGGTCCATTTAGGCACCTGTAACAGCGTGGGATCAAATGACAGATCAACAGACAGAAATAAAGTGCGTAAAATGCATAGTCTTCATTTATCAAATTATTCAAAAACAAAAGTCAGAAAAAAAATTCAATATTTACAGAACGGAAAATAGGTGTTAGTCCTTTACACCAACGTAACCTGAACCTTCCTTTCACCAGACAGTGTGAAACTTTGCACGCTTAGCACCTTCTTACTGCGTGGTCAGAAAGCTACTGACCAGTTGTCTTTTTTCAGACCACTAGTGGAGAACATTTATACAGCTATTGGGCAACATCAGAAAACGTGATAAATCAATTAGTAGAATTACGCCTTTATATGTTCTCTGTTTAGTTTAGACATGTTCTGATATACTTTAAACAATTCTAACATCAAAATCAAACATCTACGCTAACTCACATAAAATGATCTGAACTGTAAAGGGGGTAAACTCCTTAATTCTGAGGGCTTTACATCACAACAAGAATTAGTCCCTCCCTCTACTCTGACATCACTTCAATAGAGTCCCATATAACCAGTCATTTCAGGGGCTGCCAGCCCTATAGCAGGATCTCCTAGGATAACAGATTTTCTCTAAGGTAAATTATTTTATTTATTTATGTGTAACACATTAACAAGTTTACTGGAAAAAGGTTTCTCTAGCCGTGGCAAGGAAAAGTAGATGAAGGGAGTGCTCCCTATCTGCTATTCCTGCAAGGCTAGGAAACCTTGTCTTAAAAATAAACCTCCAACATAAACCAAAAAAGGAAATAACTTCATAATAAACATGTCCTGCAACCTCATATACATATCTTGTTTGTCTTTTCCCATTTATGCATGTCACCAGGCTCATAAAACCCTTTTTCTGGGGTTTTCATTCATGAGTTCAGAAACTCGATGGCTTTTCTTTTGGCTGTCAGCTTTACTTTACAATCTAGTCTGGTGCCAGACTTACTGTCCTTAAACCCTCTTGGGCCAATATGTGTATTCTCTATCCCTTCTGGAGGACACTACTGGGCTCTCTATACCATGCCCATAGTGTCCTGCATATGTATTTTATTAAAAAACACTTTTTCTGGCTTTTCTTTCAGCAGGGTAAGTCGGAGCAACTCTTTATGGCATTGCAGAGGAGTGTGAGTCGGCTCCATGACAACACTACACAACTCCTGCTGCCTGATAGCCAAATGGACTCTCCTTTTAAGGAGCGCAGCAAGCGGTGCACATTAATGAGCTCAGGCCTATTTTTAACCAAAATCCCACATGTACGTGCGCATAGTCCATCACGACCGTGCGCACACTTTCTTTCTCGAATGTGTACACATTCCGATAGGACACTGCAGGCAACAACAGCCTTTCTCGGGATTGCAGCGCAAAAGCACTTTTGTGCGTTTTTCAATGACTAAGCATTTTAAATGCTTGGAAAAATTCCTGCATTATAATCAAAACAACAGGGGGATTTTGTAATTCAAGAGAAGTCTGCACAATATTGTTCTTACAGGGACAGAACAACTAGATAGGAATAGTACAGATAAGGTAGAGAAATGTCAGGTTGACCACCCTGACATAAGAAAAGAAAAAAAAGAGGATAGTCAGAAATAAGTACAGAGGACAGAAAAGTGTGAGGGAAAAATAGAGACTCTAACCCTCTCAACGCCCATGGTATAGTTATATTACTGCAGCACCAAACAGTAAAAACTACAATTCCTACAGAAATTCACTCCCACAAGACCTCTGGGGACAGTCTCCATTTTAAGGTCCCCCAAGATAATGACTGGTCCAAACTGGCAGTCCAGAACAAAAATGGTGGCTCTTAGCAGAAAGTCCATGCTGCAAAGAAAGGCAGGTTAGACAAACTACTATATTATTATTACTAAAACAGATAATCAGCAAACAATCACAGATCCTATTAGGGCTTTCTCTGCGCACTTAACAATGGGAGAAGGCTGACTCGGTCTCTTTTTGGCAGCAGCACGAGTCACAGAGCCAGAAGGGGCAGCATCTGATGGTACAGAATCAATAATAACTTGGCCAATAGGCAACAGGTGGTTCCTGTGCATGGTCTTAACAGCTCGAGAATCATTGTCAGGATGTACTTTATACACTGATAAATCATCCATTTTGCTGACGATGATATGTGGAAGCTGATGCCACCTATCGGCAATTTTATGTTTTTCATGCAGTCCCAAGTTGCATAACAACACACGGTCTCTGGGTAACAACTCCTGAGCTCTTACACAGCTGTCATACCTCTCTGTTTGAAAGATTTATTTTTGCTGCCATAGTCTGTGCCAGTTGGTAGGCATGATTTAGCTGGGCGTTTAGTTTCTGGACATATTGCAAGTAGTTTTCAGCTCAAACTCCATCCGGGGACACCCCAAAACAGATGTTGAGAGGCAACCAGGCTTCCCTGCCAAACATTAGATGGTAGGGGGAAAACCCAGTAACATCACTTTTGGTGCAGTTGTAAGCATGTACCAGGGTGCTGATCTGTTGGCTCCACTTGGGTTTGTCCTTAGGGTGAAGCGTGCCCAACGTGTCCAGGAGGATCCTGTTAAAGCGTTCAGGCTGTGGATCTCCCTGAGGGTGGTAAGGAGTGGTTCTGGACATCCTCACTCCCCACAAAGAGAGCATTTCCTTTATCAGCCGGCTTTCAAAGTCTCTCCCCTGGTAAGAGTGAATTCTTTGTGGAGCGTCATAATGGACGAAGAACCTCTCTACCAGAACCCTGGCCACTGTGGATGCTTTCTGCTCTTTGGTGGGATAGGTCTGGGCATATCGTGTAAAGTGATCTGTCACAACTAGCACATTCCCAGTGTTCTTTTGGTCGGGCTCAAGGCACAGAAAGTCGATGCAGACCAGCTCCATGGCAGCACTGGTGGAGATATTGACTAGTGTGACAGCTTTTTGAGGCAAGGCTTTTCTTTGAAGGCAATGATTGCATGTTTGAATATGGGCCTCAACATCAGCTCCCATCTTTGGCCAGTAGAACCGTGAGTGAACCAAGTCAAGGGTCCAATCACAACCTAAATGTCCTATTTGATTACGAAGGTCCCGAAGTACTAGATGTTTGAAAGCTGTGGGCAATACTAACTGTTGTTACTCCAGTTAGCCTTGATGATTCACTGTCTCTTGATACAACAGTTGGGCACGTAATTTAAGTCTGGGGCCTTCTCTAAACAATAATGCAGTTTGTGAGTCAGAAGAATGAAGTTTAGGCAAATCTTTTCCAGCACGCAGGGCACTAAGCACAGGTTTAATCATTGTATCTTGGGTTTGGGCCCACTGGATATTTTCATTGTCAAACTGAGGTAATGCACTGAGGTCTAATGCTGCAAAATGGCAGTAGGTTGCAGGGACACAGGTTTTGGGGGTCCCCAGGAAGTCCACCAAGCAATCATCAGTGTCTGTAGACTGGTGTTCATCTTTATTGAAGTTCTGGCACAAAGCTTTGATGGATTGTTCATACAACCTCTCCCAGTTTTCAGTGGGGCTAGGTTGCCTCGAGAGAGCATCTGCGTCGATGTGGTTCAGGTCAGGTCGGCACTCTACTGCATAGTTGTATGTGGACAGGGCAGATAGCCACCTGTGCCCAGTGGCATCTAATTTTGCTGATGTTTGTACATAAGTCAGTGAGTTATTGTCAGTTTTGACTAAAATCTTGGTCCTATATAAATATTCATGAAATTGGTCCACCACGGCCCATTTAAGAGGGAGAAATTCAAGTTTATGAACTGGGTAATTGCGCTCAGATGGAGTCAAACTTCTGCTAGCAAACACCACTGGTCGCAGGCCCTCCTCATGTTCTTGATATAAAATAGCCCCCAGTCCCTTCAGGCTGGCATTCGTGTGCAGGACATAGGGTTTGGTGGGGTCAGCATAAGCAAGCACTGGTGCATGGGTGAGTTGATAAATAATTTCAAAAAATGCAGTCTCACATTCAGAGGTCCACCTGGTCCTGAAGGGTTAATTTGTCCGGAAATATCACACTTAGAGGTCCACCTGGTCCCGAAGGGTTAATTTGTCCGGAAGTATACCTTGTCTTCCTCCTTGATGGAGCTTTTCTTGTACTCTTGGTTAGTGAGAGGATAGCCTTGAGTGAGATGGAACAAAGGGTGAATAACTTTTGAGCAGTCTTTGATGAATTGGCGAAAATAGCTGCAGAATCCCAAGAATGGCTGTAGTTCCTTCAAGTTATTCAGCTGAGGCCAAGTGGTCAGGGACTCCACTTTGCTCTGGTCTGTCTGAATTCCATCGGCTGATACTATATACCCAACATACTTTACAAATGTTTGAAAAAAATGGCATCTATCTATAGAAAGCTTCAACTCAAAATCTTTCAAATGATCGAGGACTTTGAACAGCCGGGCCTCATGCTCTTCTAGGGTTTGCCTAAATATGATGACATCATCCAGGTACATGAGGCACTCCAATAAGTTCATGTCTCCCACAGCTCGTTCCATCAGCTGCTGGAAAGTGGTGGGTGCACCTGAAATACTTTGAGGCATGCGTAGAAACTCAGAATCCCAGGTGGCAAATGAATGCTGTCTTCTCACAGTCCTCTGGGGCCGTCAGGCATGGTGTATTGGTCTGGCATGGTTCTTCAGTTCAAAGTCCGATAGTCCACAGATATCCTCACTGATCCATTTTTTTTGCGTACCACCACAATTGGGGAAGTGTAGGGGTTTCTCAACTCCTGGATGATCCCAGCTGCTAACATCTCCTGAAGGTGCCACCGTACATCATCTGTATCAGACGGGGCAAGGCGGTGGGACCTCTCTCAGCATGGCCTATCGTCATGGAGTCGAATATGATGTTCAGCCCCAGTGACATAGCCCACATCCCATTCCTTTAAAGAAAACACTTGGTTCCTCTGGGACCGCTTCTGACTAATCTTAGTCTTCCATTCAGCAGGTAGGGGAGACTCCCTGAAATCAAACAGGTCTGGGATCACTTCTTCACTCTCGACAGAGCACTTCTTGCTGGGCAGCACAGCACAAAGTGGCTAGAGTACACCCCCAATTCATTCGAATCTCTCAATCAGACACATTCTGGATTTGTACTACTACCTTTCGGGCATAAGCATGAGCTCGGGCAGGTAGAATACTGGGCTTGTCCAGCAATCCCTCTGGTAGCTTCCCTTCTTCTGGGGTGTCCAACATGAGGATTTTGTTCTTCACATCTGCCTTAAGGTGCACTTCACCATGGATAGTATATTGAGTGATGGGAGGTAGCACCAAAGAGTCAGGAGCTTTCTTCCACACTATCCCCACAGGTTCATCCTCCTCCATTTCTTTATTCTGCCCTTTTAACTCATAAGCTCATTTCACCCATGCTGGAATGCGCAAGGTCTGTCCAGTTTACTTGTCTTGCTTCTCTTGATAATGTACAACTGAGCGAACCTCCCAAACATGTGAGCATTGGTACCAATGAGTAGGGGAACACTGTCATACATACCCGTAAGTGGGCATACCAGGGCCAGGGTCTCTACTTGCTCATCTACACTGGCTACGGCCATGGGGAAGGGTAACCAGAGCCAAACATATCCTAGGTAGGGATAAGACTTTTCACTCAGTCCCCACGCATGTAGGCCTTCCAGGGATTGCAGTGGCACATCAGATAAGTGTTTGTTATACCAGTCTTGAAGTACAATGGTCACTTGCGACCCGCTGTCTAGTACAGCCCGAGCAGAGATGCCATTCACAGTCACAGTGGTCTCCATAGAAGAGCTCACCACCTTGGACAAATCTGGTGAAGTTGGTTTGGCAGTCCATCCCACAGCAGTTTTGGAGGAATAGGACTTCTTTATTGTTCCATCTGAGGCCTTACGTTGCTCCACTGGACCAGAGCTAACAACCTGGAGGTGACTTTTCTAGTTCTCAGGGAGACTGCAGCCCAGCCGGGTGTGTCCATCCTCCCTGCAATGATAACAAAATACGGGTTCCTTGGTATCTCTAGAAGGGGAAGGATCATCCCTCACCTTTGATCGATTAGGAAAACCCTGAGGATCCTCTTTGGGCCGGGGTTCATTTTCTCCTTCCTCATGGCCTCTCAAATGATCAGTTACATGAGTGGCTCGAATAAGATCTCCCACCAGGGCTCACAAATCGCTCACTTCTTCCATCAACTTTGTTTCAACCTGGGTTCGGGGCAATAGTGTGAACCCCCACGCCCCCCCAGGTGAAACCTCACTTCTGGGCTCTGGAGATGTCTGACAGAAAGGCGAACCATTAGCCACTTCAACAGCAGCTTGTTGATTAGCCCATATCTCTTTCACCTCTCTAAACAATTCTCTCACTTGTTAAAGCTCGGAATCATCACTCTGCTCCTCACGCTGGTCAGGGGCTTGGCTGGTATGGGCAGCCCCGGCATAGGGTTCCCATCCCTCATCATCATTCTTGGCCTCTCGAATTTCCTTCATGAGCCAGTAGTATTCAGGAGGATTAGCTTTCAGATCCTGAAATTTTAATTTCAGCATAAGCACACTGGAATACCTGGTGGATTTTATGATATGTTCCAGTCTGACTTGATTCAGGTCACTAGCAGTCACCCCTCCTTTCCTATTGGCCCTCTGCAAGGCCCTCTCAATTCGGGTGACAAAAGAGGACAATTTTTAATTCTTCCATTGCTTGGTGTATTTAAACTTCCACATCAAGTCCTCCCCAGATTCTGTGCTGCCGAACACTCCTTCAAGGGCAGAGAGGTACTTGGCTGCAGTGGCTTCTGGGTTAGTGCAGCGAAGAAAACGGATGGCCTCCAGTGAAGGACCCCTTAAACTCTCCATAAGTCTCTTTCTCTTTTCTCCCTTGGAGCATTGCCACTCCTGGACTAGTGGGGTGGAATAGTCCATCCAGATTTCTAAATCATCCTCCCCCACAGGTACCAGAACTGTACCGGAAAATAGTCTGAGCCTATGATAAGAGCCCAGGTGTGCAGACAGCATCAAAATGTGGGATGCTACCACAGGGGAAGCTCTAGGGGTGGATGGAGATGCTAGGGGAGACTGTAAAGGGGTGGTCTTCTCTGAGATGTCTAACATTCTCACTATTTTTTTGGCAGTTCACCCTTCAGCAGCTAATAATCTTAACAGTTTGTCCTTAAACCTCTCTACTTTTGGGGATTCCCCAGGTGAGGACGGGTTACTATGCAAATGGATAACTCGCCACCCTTTCTGGGACCCCTCAGGCAGGATAACGGGGTACTCTCTCAGGATCTATGGGGAGGCTGCAGGAGAGGAGGTCCACCATGGTCTGGTCAAACAAGTCTGAGTCCCTCCCCCTCACTTCAACCTTCCCCAAACACCTTAACTTCTCTACAGTTTCCACAATAGTAGCATTAGTGGTCCCTAAAGGGATAGCCAGCAGTAATATGGCATGTTGGGGAGCTACTCCCTCAGCCTTGCTCCACCCCATCATGCAATGTACAACCAGCTTGTGGGGGGCAATTTTAAGCGTCAGCGTAGCAAGTGCCTCCATTTCTGACAAAATCTATATTTCTGAGTTGTAGTTTCCACTTCTGACCACTAGGGGGTGCAAATCCCAGCGGCACCTCCAAGATGTAACCCCTAGGTGGCACTATCCCAAGGGATACTACCCCTGCCTACGTGACTAGGCATAGGTTGAGGGTCCTGAGCTCGGTGAATGGGTGCCTCCACTCGGAGGGTTGGTTTAAGGGTAGCATAGCTGCTCTGGGTATAGCATTCCGGGACACTAATACCTCCCTGTAACCCCTCTAGTGGCTTACATTGGTCAACAGATAAACACTCACAGTTAGCATCTGAATACAATATGGAACCCACACTTGGCACACTTACCACCAGGGTTGGATCAGCTACACTGGCCCTGGAGACCCCCCTGTATAACAAGATCTGCAATAGTACAGTGCAATGGTAATACAGTATCTCCTTCACAAAGGTACACACTAGCCAAGTTAAATGCAGAAAGAATATAATCTAATTTATTCAGGGGATATGAACAAGGGTGGGGCAGCAATCTGGCATTTGATTTCAGATCTAATTTAGTCAGGTTAAACATATATGCACTAAGAGTCCCTCTAGCACAGTGACACACACTCTGGGTACCCAGTAGTTATTCGGGCTAGCTTGAAGTTTTTTCCCGGGGTAGGCCAGTGTTGCAGCTGTTGTTGGGGCCCTTAGGAAAGAAAACAACATGCAATTTAACCCATAATTTGTATTCCGGAGTCAGATGGCTCAGTTAGTAATGATCAACCAAAACAATTAAATCAGATGACACACAATGATTTGAGCTTTGTCGCAGGGAGCTACCCTGATGGTTACTCATGCTACACACACCAGGAGGCAGGACTTACTAGAAGAAGACCTCAGGATGGTATGCTGTTTGCCAGGGGAAGCAGGGCCCACATGACACACTGTGGTGGTCGATCCTGTTCGATGGTGTTGAGCAGGGTGCCAAATTCCTGAGCGGGTCTTTTGTTAAATGAATCTCTGCGGCATGAGCGGCAATCTAGGCAAAGATGGTGAGGCCCAGACCAGATGAACAGTTCGGATTGAGTCCATTTTAGATGCTGGATACAACTTACAGCTAACGTGACACATTCAGGGCTGTGGGGAACAAAATCATGACCCACACCACACATTCAGCACAATTACAGTAAAATTAGCCGGATACAACAGTTCAGATGCAAGTCCAGTTGCAATTAAGCAGTGTCTTTGTGCAAACTGTACGCTATGCAGTTCTCTTCAATCCCTGATAGGCCTATCGCTCTGGGAGCAAGTCTTTGGTCCACAGCAGGTGAAATTCACTTTCTCACAATTCAGGATTCCTGTCACAATAACAACAATTTTGGATAAAGTCCAATATTAGATGGCAGACTTCTTCACACGGGAAGATGATAGCAGGCAGGCCAGACACAGCCTTCCCGCTGATTTCCTACGCTACCACGCAGGAGCAGCTGCTCGAATTACTTAAGCTGTTCACTCTCTAAACTCCAACTCTACTACTAACACACTGCTGCAGGCAGCTCTGGTATCTCCCAGTGATCCAAAAGTTTGGATGCTTGATCCATCTGTCTGTCACAGAAAGGGCTCCCCCTCCAGGTCCATTTAGGTGCCAAACAGTAAAAACTACAATTCCTACAGAAATTCACTCCCACAAGACCTCTGGGGACAGTCTCCATTTTAAGGTCTCCTAAGGTACCGATTCATCCAAACTTGCAGCCCAGAACCAAAATGGTGGCTCTTAGCAGAAAGTCCATGCTGCAAAGGAAGGCAGGTTAGACAAACTACTGTATTATTATTACTAAAGCAGATAATCAGCAAACAATCACAGATCCTATTAGGGCTTCCTCTACGCACTTAGCGATGGCAGAACAAAGCAGCAGAATTGCAGCCCGGGCGGGACTTGAGTCTGAAACCACTCGGCCCTCACCCAGATTAATTATAACCCATGAGATAGATACCTCTTAAAGAGACAGACATGGAGGCTAACAGGGCACTCTCACGCAGACATATTTAAATGGTTTAGATACAAAACACCAGCCTGGCAGTGAGCATTAGGCAAGCCCAGGAAGACATTCAAGGAACCCCCATTTGTAGGAGGGTTACACCTACAATTATTCTTGTATCTGGCTTTAAGAACATTGCTCTCAAAGACTTCAAACCTGTACTGTGCAGTAATACACAGTATCTATGTCGGGGTAACTGGACGGCCTTCAGAAAGTATTTAAGTGAATGTTCAACAGGATTCTTCACCAGCGGTCTAGATACTTTGAGCTGTTTAATATCTATTAGGTCTGCTTCCTTAGCCCTCTTCTGTATTTTTGTTTTGACATACTTTGTATCTGCCATTCTTAAAATATTTGTATACTACGTTAAGGCCCCCCCCCCCCCCATATTGTTGAAGCAGTTTTTTGTCCTTAAGGCAGCTAGCTGACAGTGTATCCTTTTTCTTGGACTGTAGTTGTATCCAGACAGTAACCAATCATTCTTGAGTGATATGTCTGCGACATTCCGCAATCTCCCATAAGAAGGCAGAGTTCCTGTCCAGTGAGATTGCAGCTACTCAGAACCAACCAGCTCAGCTCTTTCGAACTGTAGCAAGACTGTGCAACCCAGCCTTTTCACAAGTAGAATGTGAAGAGCTTGCTTGCTTCTTTGTGGCTAAGGTGGCCGACATCAGAGCGGCATTCCAACCTGCATCCTCTATGAGAGAAGCCATGGATCGGCACTCGGTCGCTGCCCCTGGGTTCTCCTGGAGTTTCTTTGACCAGTCGGAGTTCATTGATGTCATGTAGATTGTCCAGGGTATGCACCCTATATGCTGTAGTTTGGATCAGGGCCCAACTTCCCTGGTAAAGGGTTGTTGTGATGTTATCGGCCCGGTCCTAGCGCGGATAGTCTGGTGCTCCTTGGAGACAGAATCAAATCAAATCAGATTTTATTTTTAAAGTGCTTTTCTAAAATCAAAGACAAGTGAGTTTCCTAGCACCCTGGAGGAGGCGGTAATAACGCCCCTCCTGAAGAAAGCTTCTTGGGACCCAGTCTGCCATGCCAACTACAGACCAATCTCTAACCTTCCCTTTGTGGGGAAGGTGATTGAGAAAGTAGTGGCCGTACAACTGGAGAACCATTAGACCATCTGTGACATTTATGAACCACTCCAATCTGGTTTTCAAAAGAAACTTAGTACCGAGACTGCGCTGGTTCAGGTGCTCAATGATCTCTTGATGGCAAGAGATCGAAAGAGCCATTCTATCTTGGTTCTTCTCGATCTCTTCTCAGCATTTGACACTGTAGACCATGGGGTACTCCTCAAACACCTGAGGTTCATCTGTAGACTGTCTAGTACAGTCCTCGGGTGGTTTAGATCATTCCTCACTGGCAGAACTCAGAGGGTGGAGTCAGGGATAAATTCCTCTGTCCCAGTCTCTCTGTCATGTGGGATTCCTCAGGGTTCGATGTTGTCCCCCATGTTATTCGCAGTGTACATGCTACCCATCGGAGACACTGTAAGAAGGTATGGGCTGAGGTTTCATTGCTATGCTGATGATACCCAGCTCTACCTATATTTTTGCGCCCGACCAGGATAGAGCTCTCTCGATATTTAACAACTGCCTCATTGAAATCCAGAACTGGATGAATTCAAGCTGGTTGAGGTTGACTCAGAGAAGATGGAGGTGATGGTCATGTACCCAGGCTGCCGGATAGAGGGGATGGGAACTGGTTTGCCTTCAGGATTATTTCTGAGTGTCTCCCAGCTCCCTACGTCTGAACAGGTGCGGAACCCGGGGATGATTTTTGGCAACGGCTGACGCTGCGATCGCAGGTGTCAGCAGTCATCAAATCATCCTTTTACTATCTGAGGAACATCTCCAGGATTAAGCACCTAGTTCCATCTGGTGATTTGCCTACATTGGTCCATGTCTTTGTGACCTCGCGCCTTGACTATTGCAACTCACTTTATCTAAGGCTACCTGCGGTTAATATCCACTGCTTGCAGCTCGTGCAGAATGCTGCAGCCTGGTTATCGACGGGTACTTCTCATGCCTGTCATATTTTCCCAGTGCTGCACGAACTGCACTGGTTGCCAGTACAGTGGCGGATCACCTTTAAGGTCGGTCTTCTGACTTATAAAGCCCTATATGGACTGGGCCCGGACTACTTGAAAGAGCTCCCAGTACCCTACTGCCCTAAGGAATTGTTCTGCTCAGTGGACAAGGGGTTGCTAGAGGTTCCGAGGGTTGCTTTGAAATCTTTGGAGGCCCATGCTTTTATGTACGTGGCCCCAACTCTCTGAAATTCTCTACCTCGTCCGTTGCAGGAGTGCACATCTGTGGAGGAATTTAAACGTATCTTAAAGACCCATCTGTGGTCGTCAGCTTCCCCTGATGATGTTTTAAATGCATTTTATGAATTTAGTATTATTGTATTGTGTTTTATTTGTTGTTTTATGAAGCTTATTGTTAAGGCGCCTTGGTTTGAGAAAGGTGAGATATAAATAAAGAATATTATTATTATTATCTAAAGCTAATTTGTCTTAGCTGGGTTCTGACCAATGCATTTGGTGTACTAAATGGATTCTAATTGATTATTTGTAAGTTTGATTAAGGGCAGTATCTATTTTATTCATTTTATCTAAACCCCAAAATTCTACAGCATAAGCTGCTTGCGGGATGATTTTTGCGTTCATGGCTTTAATCATTGGGGTGACTGTTTTTCCCCCATATGGTATGCTAAACCTTTTTAATAGTTTAACTGAATTTAGAAGTTTTTTATCCAGATAATATGCTTGTTCCATTTACCGTTACTTGAAAATAAGACTCCTAAATATGGAAATTCCTTCACAAATTCTAATTTATTTCCTGCCAGCGTAAGTTTTCTATACTTCTTAGAATGTCCAAATACCATCATTTTAGTCTTATTTGGGTTAGGCTTAAGATTGTGTCTGTTGCTCAGTGGTTCTTTTTTTTTAATTCAAGTTTATTAAGGTTACAGGCATACATATCAAATTTATATTCTCAGATGCTTGTACAATACATTTTTTCAATTAACAGGCTCATTTCAATTAATACATAGTACTTTATTTAGGTTAGACTTTGATATAATTTCATACAGATTCTTTAGTAATTGTGAGGAGTCCTCAAGCACAGTCCCTTCTCTTCCCTTCTAACTTCATTTAGGTACATGTCAATACGGACAATTTATTTATTTCCTGCAATAGGAAATTTCTCTGAGTCAGACTATCTCCATCCCTCCCTTATCTAAGTGGGCCCCCCCTTCCTCGTAGTGTCTCCTTCAGTGCCTCATGCCACATTATCCATCTAGTCCATCTGTTTAGAAAGACTGAGGACCTAGAGTTAATTTTGTGGGTCAGTTCCTCCATATCTCGGATCTCCAGGGTTTTAGTAACAGTGGGGCTGTCTGTAGCCATTTTCTTGTGATGACTTTGTGGGCAGCAGTCACTAGAATATTCCACAAATATATCTGGTCCTTACTTTTCACTCCTCTAGGGACCAGCCCCAGCACCAAATGTTTGGTGTTGAGAGCCTCTTCTAAAGGAAATATGTTTTCTAGGGCCCTAGTAATTTCTCTCCAGAATTGGGTCAGATTCAGACAAAGCCCTAGAATGTGCTGGTGGTCAGCTATCTCTGCCCCACAACTTCTTCAGCAGGCTGGGTTGTGTCCCCTGTCCCATCTGTTCTTCACCACCAGAGTGATAAAAGAAATGTGGTCTGATTTTCCAGGCAAACTCTCTCCATCTCTGGGAGTACATTTTGTAGTGTGCCTGAGTGAAAACAGTGTTCCACTCTTTCTCTAGTAGGTGCTTCCCTAGCTCACTTTCCCACCTGCCCTTGAGATGGCCAAGTGCCCCTCTTCTATTTCTAAGTGCCCCATAGATAGCAGAGGTGTGACCTCTACTTGTTTGCGAGGTCATAATTTCCTTCATAATGACCTGCAGTCCCTGTTGTTCTACTATAGGACCATATTGCTTTTGGAGGTTCTGAATGTGAGTTCTGAGCTGAAGGTACCTGTAATGGTCTGAATTCCTCAGCCGCAATTCTATTGTAATATCTTCAGATTCCCTAATTGTATTACCATCCAGAAATTGTCCAAGGGAGTTCAGACCCAGCCTGCTCCATTTCCTGAAAGTAAGGTCTTGTCTCGCCGGCTTAAAGTCTCCATTCCACGCAAATCTTCTCAGTGGCCACAGCTCCCCAAGGCATTTATGTTTTACCCAATGTCTGTGAACAGCTGCCAAGGTATTTCTAACTGAGTGCAATGAGAGGCCTGTGTCTTGTATCAATAATTTGGGAGAGAATATTCTCACTTCTAAAGGGATACCCTCCGTAATCTCCGTCTCCATAAGCTTCCAGAGTGCTTGGTAACATGTTGTTGACCAGAGAAGG
The DNA here is from genome assembly GCA_016271365.2 of Neoceratodus forsteri. Lineage (NCBI taxonomy): Eukaryota > Metazoa > Chordata > Ceratodontiformes > Ceratodontidae > Neoceratodus > Neoceratodus forsteri. Next base: position 216,203,956 of record JADMNL010000026.1, read on the forward strand.
GCACATCAGAGGTGGGAGGCCAGAAAGTAATCCTCCAGGTTGGGGACTGCCCTTCCCCGTCTTTCTTATTAGACTGAAGTAATTGGGTTTTAATTCTAGGTTTTTTGTTAGCCCAGATGAATGCCATAATTATTCTTTGCCAGATCTTGAATTGTGCTGGAGAAATCTTGACCAGGACACATTGAAAGATGTATAGGAACCTAGGTAAGACATTCATTGATATTGTTTCAATTTGAGAATATAAGGGTAAGTTCAGGAGTTCCCATTTTTTAATGTCTTGTTTGATCTGTATGAAGAAGGGATCAAAGTTAGTACAAAAAAGTTGACTTAAGTTCTTAGTGCTATAGGTACCCAAATATTTAATTTTGAGGGAATTCCACCTAAGGGGGAGAGGATTATTCATTTTAGGGGTAGCTGTGTAGTAAAATTTTAAGATTTCAGTTTTATTTTTATTTAGGGCATATCCCGAAAGTGTACCAAACTTATTCAATAAGTCTCAAACCTTGGGCAGGGACTCTTCTGGGTTCGTTATGTAGAATAGCACATCATCCGCATATAAGGAGATTTTATGTTCCTTATCCCCCACTAGAAATCCCCTTATATTAGGGTCCTCCCTAATTGCCTGTGCCAGAGGTTCAATGTATATAGTGAACAGTAGTGGGGACATCGGGCAACCATGATGGCTACCTCCAACCAGCGCAAATCTCTGCAAAATACACCCATTGACCCTTACACAGGACTGTGGAGCAGCGTAGAAGGACTTTCTTGGCCGAGAAGGCAAGCAGGGGTACAGTATTTGTTTATCAGGTCTACAACATTTATTGTTCTCATTACCCCCTCTTGGGCCTGTCTCCCTTCAATAAACCCAGTCTGATCAGGTTTTATCATTTGTGTCAGGAGTGGGTTATTTCCTTTTGCCAGAATGGCTGTGAATATTTTATAGTCTACATTTAAGAGGGAGATAGGCCTATAGGAGCTACATACTTTAAGATCTTTTCCTCTTTGGGAATTACTGTGATGGTGGTGTAATTCCAAGATGGTGAGAGAGTATCTCCCTCCAGCTAAATCAAGTTATAGACCCTTTTCAAAAAGGTTGTGACCTCTGAGGCAAAGACCTTGTAAAACTCACTGCTGTAACCATCCAGTCCTGGACATTTACCTGACTTCGGAGTTTTGATTATAGCAGCAATCTTCATTGTAGATATTGGGCCATCAAGGCCCATGCCTGGGTTTCACTTAATTTGGGTAATCCCAAACCTCTCAGGAAGTTGGCTGTATCTCCTACCAGAGTCACCTTCTCAGCCCTATACAAAGTCCTATAATACGATAGCAAGGAGTCTGTTATATACTCCCATTTATGCCTTAATGCTCCAGAGGTTGGATCTCTTATACCAGTTATGGTGGCCTTGGCTGCCTTCTGCCATAAGTGGTAGGCTAGTTGTTTTGCCGCTTTGGACCCCCCTCATAGTATGTCTGCTTTAGATAATGTAGAGCCCATTCTGTTTCTATTTTATTTAGCTCCTGTATTTTATTTGTTTTAATTTCAGCGTCCCTCTCCTTAGTCCAGTGTTGCTTTTGTTGTGTTTCTAAAGACCTTAACTGTATCATAAGGCTCTGCATTCACTTAAACCTTTCTTTTTTTTTAAAAGAGGCAAGGGAAATCAATTTCTCTCTCACCATGGTCTTAACTGTATCCCATAGTATTTGAGCTGTAGTGCCCGGTTTGTCATTAATTTCAACTGTCTAATAACCTGCTGTATTCCTTTTTTAATGTCTTTGTCTCTTAGTAAGGTATATTTAGCTGCCAATGCATAGGTTTTTTAAGGGAGCTGGAGGTCCATTTCCAAAAAGATGGGCTGGTGGTCTGAAAGTGTGGCCATGCCCACCCGCATATCCTGACAGAGGGGAATATCCCTATCGAAACCAAAAAACCTATCCAATATGGATTATATCTTATATCTCGGTGAATAGTAAGTGAAGTCTTTAGTCTTGGGATAGTTTTCTCTCCATACATCTATTATTCCTGAATCCTTCAGAAGTCTGGAAACCTGGGTTGCAACTCGACTCTCTCTAGTGGGGATACCAGAAGTAGACTCCCATCTTCTGTTTAGAATTAGATTCCAATCTCCCTCAGCTATCACTACTCCTTTTGCTTTCTGCATCACCAGCTGCAGTAGATCTGCATAAAAAGTAGTTGGAGACCCGGGGGGGGGGCATATACATTAACCAGTGTTACCCACAAGTCCTGTATTTTCCCCACCAGGATTAAATATCATGCCCCTGTATCAGTTACCTCCTCCACCTCTTTGAATGGAAGATTCTCAGACAACAATATAGCTACTCCCCTCTTTCTACTCTTTTCCAGTGAAGACTAGTAGATGACCGGGAAACCCTTTGTTATAAGCTTTAATGCTTCTTTCGGAGTTAAGTGCGTTTCTTGTAGGAAATTAATTGCACATTTCCAGGTTCGAATAAATTTCTGAATTTGCTTTAGTTTCATTGGGTGATTAACCCCATTAATGTTATAGGATAACATTTTCGTGTTGATTGTGGCCATTTTTATCATCTATGAGGGTCCAAATACCATTTGAGGGTCTCTCTGTCCTCCCCAGCCTTTTATCAGTAATCAATGTCTCTCTCTCAACCTTCCGATCACATTTTCTGGTGTTCTTCAAGAGAATTAGTTTGCCTGCTATGACATGCTGAGAAATATAATACTGCTGATTTACTACAGAGTTATGCCTTTCCTATTTCTCAAGTGTTTGAACATTTAACCCAATACTTAACCTACATTTCCAAAACATTAACTTATAAGAACATTTCCAACTTCCTCCACAAGGTGGGAATAGAACCTGTCAAAATTTATTTAACTGTTCTCCAGCTCTAAGTTTCTCAGCTGGAAGTTTAGACTGAACAGATGTCCATGCGTAGGATCGAGGAGGATGCTTCCGTATTCAAGCCTGCTGCCCGGTGATCTTCTGGCTACCATCCAGGCTGAACATATCAATTCCTTTTTAAGCCACCCCTTAGCTAGGTGGGGGACAAGAATTCTTATGCTCTCAAGGTAAGGAGTCGCTGCTACCAGGTCTTCAAAAGTTTTCAGGCCCCCCCCCTCTGTCTCAATTTTAAGGCACACTGGGTAAAGGATCTGAGCTTTGATATTTTTAGCATGCAATTGTTTCAGGATTGGCCATAAGGTTTTCCGACTGTCCTGCACCAGGGTGGTATAGTCATTATCGATTTGTATGTGGTGGTCTTTATAAGTAAACAATGTTTTTCTCCAGGCTTGCCTTAGTATGTCCTCTTTGGTGGTATAAGACGTTAGTTTGGCTACAAATGAACAAGGCCTAGCCCCTGGGTTAATAGACTGATGCATCAGTGAGTGGTGCAGCCAGTCCATAGCCAGATCGTAGCTCGGTGGTAGATTCAAGGCTTCCTGGAGTACTCCTTGCAGGAAGGTGACCATATCTTGAGTTTCATCCTCCACGCTCTCTGGAATGCCATACATCCAGATATTTTGCCTTCAGCTCATACCCTCAAGATCATCTAGCTTAGAAGTTAATTCTTTTTCTCTTGCTAGTAGGAATAGGAGTAGGCGGTCATGGCAATCGGCCTGCTCTGTAACGTTGGTGAGGCCAATTTTGAGCTGGTCAGCACGATGCTCAATTTTATTTATATCTTCCCTGAGTTCTTCCAGGGTGCTGTCAATTTTTTTGACTGTTTCAGCCGTCTGCAGAATGGATGTAACAAGTTGGGACATTCGTCTTCTTCGGCGCCCGCCATGTCTGTATCTGGCTCCTCTCCAGCAGTCTCTGGCAACAAACCCCTTTTTTTGTGCTGTAGCATAGAATTCAGCTTCTGTACTGGGGTCTGTGGATTCTTTGGGAGTAGCCCTCTGGAGTGGGTTACTTTAACCGGAGATTGCATTTTTCAAGAGTGTGGATGCCAAAGGATTAATCATAGGGCAAAGTGGAGCTCTGAGTTAAGCCACCATTCAGCTGCCAACGTCACCGGAAGTCCCTGCTCAGTGGTTCTAATTTAATTAATGCTCTCTGCAGTCCCAATCTGCTGGTGGAAATTATGACCAAATCGTTAGCGTACACTAGGATTGGTATGCATCTGTTATTTATTTTAGTTGAATGGAATAAGGGATTATCTAGGGCAATGATTATGTTATTAATATAAATATTGAACAGGGTCAGGGCCCAGACACAGCCCTGCCTAATACCCATATTAGTGTCAATTTTGTTTGTTAATTGTCCTGATTATGTGTATTTAATTTGCACTCATGTATTCATATATCATCTTTTAATCAAAGTTATAAGAGTTTGGTCAATTCCCAAATTGAAAATTTTTCCCCATAAAAGGGCTCTTAGAATACTGTCAAATAATGACGTAAAGTCAAGAAAAGCAAGAAAGATGGACTCCTCCTTTATTTTAGTATATTTTTCAGTTAAGTGATTTAATAAGAAGATTTGAGTCAAAGTACCTGTATTTTTTTAAACCCAGCCTGTAGTTCAGATATTATTTTTTGTTTGATCTAGCCAGTCTTTTAACCTATTTAAGATCATTTTTGCAAAGATTTTTGAAATTGTATCCAATAGACTAATTGGTCAATAATTAGTTGGGTCATTATATGATCCTTTTTTTACAAATGGGGACGACGTGACACCTGAGCCACGAAGAAGGGATATATACATACATTACTGATTATTGAAAGAATGATGAAAGAACAGCAGCCCACCAATCAGTATTAATAAGTATAAGGTCAATAGGGAAAGGACCCGGGGCTTTATTGCTTCTAATGCTATCTATTGCTGTTTTTACTTCAACAGGTGTGAACCACTGAAAAAAGGCACTTATTTTCAGGTTGTCTATGGTTTCAGGAATAGAGCCATCATAGAATGTTGATGAAAAGTGTTTAATCCATACATCCAGAGCTATGTAAATATCTTGATGTCTTTTATAATTATTTGTACCCATAGCAATTAACGTCTAGTACTTTTCATCATTTTATTTTTCCAATGGCATGTAGCATTGTATCCCAAAGTTCCCCCTGATGTGCTGAGCGCAGGTTATTAACATGATGTTTGTACAATTTCCTGCAGTTAATTAAATTCTTCAGATTTTGTTTAGCAGGATTTTTTTTAACTATCCTGATTAAGCTGTCCAGCTTTCTCTTTTCCCTCCTGCAGTTTCTATAAAACTAGTTATCATAGATTTTCTTTTTAGTGCTTTCCTTTTTATGACTGTTTTTATTCTCGCAAAATTTATATTGGGCAACCAGAGAATTATAAATTAGTTCTGGATAAAGTTCCTGTTAAACCCTTGTAGTAACACCATTAATAAATTTCTCACAAAAGGGTCTATGTGTTTGTTAATTTGGCCCATTTTATTTTAACATTTATAAGATTTGCTCACCTGGTAGGGCAATACATATAACTTTAGTTTTCCTGTAATTAACCAGTGGATGGTGATCACCCTCCATTCTGTGTATAATTTTAAAGTCCATGGCCCAGATATTCAAAAGGGTTGCACATGGTGCAACAGTGTTGCACCATGTGCAACCCAGTGATGCGCCCTGGCGCGATATTCAAAAGGGAAAAGTGCGCGGCACAAATCCGATGCGCCAGAGTGCATCAGTGATATATGCAGGTGCAGGTATGGGGGGCGTGCCCATGCATACCCTGCACAGCCTGATATTCAGTCCCCTACCTGCACCAGCACAAAGTTGATCCAAAATAAAAAGGAATAACTGATGGGCACCCACAGGTGAACTGTCGCATTGCAGGGCGCAACACGGCAGCTGTCACCTGTGGGTGGCCACCCGAGCTCCGGCTGCACCTGGTGGCACCTGGTGGCACCCCCCCCATGCCTGATCATGGGCATTTGTAAAAAAAAAATAAGAAATCTGTCCAATATCCCTGGTGGTCCAGTGGACCGCTGTCTGCCCAATCATGGGAATTTGCAAAAAAATAAGACATCTGTCCAATATCCCTGGTGGTCCAGTCGGCGGGTGGCGGGGCAGCAGGCAGGGTGGGGTGCTGCTGCCCGCCGCTGACTGGGGGGAGTGGGTTGGTGGGATTCAGTAGGCAAGTGGGGTGGGGGGTTCACTGGATGACCAGGAATATTGGGGATATAATTATTTTACTGAGCCCGCGATCGGGCGGGCAGCGGTCCACTGGACCACCAGGGATATTGGACAGATGTCTTATTTTTTTTTACAAATATCCGCGATTGGGCAGACAGTGGTCCACTGGACCACCAGGGATTTATGCATTTCCTCTTTTTTACTGCAGCCCGTGATTGGGCTGTGGAGCACATTGCCGGCTGCAGGGGGATCAGCGCACCTGCATGCAAATGGGGCCATACTGACATGCAAATGACCCCATTTGTGCCTTGCATACATTATGGCCCCATTTGCATATCAAGTTTTGAATATTGTGGTTGCTATGCATAGCGCAATGGAACTTGTGCTAGCGTATCCCCATGCTCCACTCTGGCCACTTGCGCTGGCGCAGTGCCACTGTGCCATGCACACTGCAGGTGGCCAGGGTGCGATATTCAATGATGCTGTGCCATGGCGCAGCTCTGTTGAATATCACCCAGTCCACACCCCTGCGCAGCCAAGTTGAGCTGCGCCCAAGCTTGCGCCGCAGCCTGGTGCAGTTTGAATATCTGGGCCCATGTACTTATGAAAAGTGTGCAATGATGCTAATATGTAACCAATGGTAACTGAGCCCTTTGTACTTATGCAGGTCATTTTCCCCACTGGATCTGAGGGGAATCTCCCATTCAATATAATGAGTTGTAATGATTTTAATTACGTTTCAGACTGTTTATGTTTATCTGTTCTCTTTTTGTCTATAGTCACTCATTGAGGGATATTTAAAGCTTGAATAATTTGTTCATTTAGTCACATATAGTAAGGCATGTGATATAGAATGCCTACTGAATAGATCACCATCACTCAGGCACGCTCAAGAACACTACTACTGTAGTGTGTGAATGAACTGGATCCTTCAGTGAATTTCTTGTATGTTCATGTAAATTACACTGCTGCTTAAGGAATTTGATTTGCTTTGTTGTCCAGTATAAATAAAGTCTATGGTAATAAGTAATATGATTTCCCAGTAGACTGTGCCATTTCCCAGTTAAATATAGGAATGGATGTAGAACTGCAAGTACTGCTAAATGAATAAAGGGTTACCCCTTACGAGCTTAGCAAGACAAATGGGTTATGGTTTTTTAACAAAAAAAAAAACACAAAAAATGCAGCCACCATGCCCAAGATAATGGCCATATCAGAACGGCACATGCACGATACTCCTGTATGCACAGTTTGAATCAGTGGCCATCTTGGGCATGGCACCTGTCATTTTCACAGTTGCAGAAGAAAAAACAGTGCCCTACAAAGTGGATGTGTTTATGCATCCAGCGGAGGAGAACGGCCACATAAAGACAACCACTAGAATTGTGCCAGAGTACTGTGGAAGCACACTGGACAGTGGTCTGGTTATGTGCTTTCAACAGTTCTACTGAAAGAGTTACAACAATATATCTGCGGAGCTTTGCCCATGTGGCTGTAAAATCCCCAATGGTGACAGTTGTGCTAATACAAGGCATAGGCATATCTAACAAGGAAGCACAAAATACAAACATGTACTAAACAAACTAACACAACTACAATGTGCCTGAATCTGTATACAAAGTACAACTAGAAAGATATATTTCTTAAAGTTTATACAAGAATCAATACTATAGGAGTCAAATACTTACTGTTTCCTGAGGTTGGCTGCACTAAACAGAAATGGAAACTGTTATACAGACTGAACGGCAGGAGTGTCAGGGACAGGTTACATGATCACCCTTATGTAACACATATGAGACACTGCTGGATTAGATTGTAACTAACTGGGAGGACTGTGTTCTGCACTCTGGTACCATGGCCAGCTCCATTAGCGATCACTCTCCTACGTACCTTTTCTGGTCATCTAAACTTAAACGGTCCCCACCCAAATACCTGTCTTTCCATAATTTCAGAAGCCCAAACACCCCCGTCCTTCTCTCTGAGGCATGGGCACTGGACTGGTCTGCCATTTTCTCAGAATCAAATGTGACCCAGGCAGCATCCATGCTCTCTCAAGCTCTCCTAACTCTACAGGACAAGCATTTCCAGTCACCACCAGAAGGGTGAGGGGTGGCTACTTGCAATGGATCACAAAAGACCTCCATACCCTCATGAAAGACATGGACCTCACCTGGGCAACCTATAAAGCATCCCCATCCCCTAACCTATGGGATGGTTACAGGAGGAACCTTTGCAAACACCTGGCCAAAGCTCTCAAAAAATCAAATTTACGCAATCTCCAGCAAACTAACCTCGGGGATCCTAAACAATTCTGGGCATCCACTGGCTTACTACTACCCCCCCAGTAGGCCTGTCCCACAGCTACACACTACTGCTGGTCTCATTACCGAGCCCCAAGAAGTAGCCAAGGCCCTCAATGACAAATTCTCTGACCTCTCTATGTACCAAAGCAAACTCTCAAATGACCTGCAAAAACACCCTGTCCCTCTGCACGCCCTCACGACATCACCCACCGGGCCTACCTCCCAACCTCCACCTCCCCTCTTTTTCTTCAAAATACTCTCACACGCTGATGTAGCTAAACTCCTAAGGAGCCTCCCAAACCATAGCTGTCCTGAAGCAGACAGATTATCCCCTGTCTTCCTTAGACTTATCTCCCCTGCCATTGTCACCTCCCTAACATTCATTTTTAGCATCACCCTGACCACTTCCTCCATGCCTGATACATGGAAAACCACAAAGGTCATTCCCATTCATAAAGCAGGGGACCCACAATCCACAGACAAATATCGCCCGCTCTCCATCCTTCCTCACCTGACAAAGCTACTAGAAAAAGCCATCCACCACCAACCTGCTGACTACATAGGTAAATATATAACCTACTATGTAGCCAACAACATGGTTTCCACAAGAATCACTCCACCACCACGGCCCTTGCACTCCTAATTGACCACATCCTCACAAACATGGACCATGGAAATGCAACTGGCACAGTCTTCGTTGACCTCTCCAAAGCCTTTGCTCTGGTCAGTCACTTGCTACTTCTCTCCAAATTGCATCACCTTGGCTGTACTGCAGAGGTCACCACCTGGTTCTGAAGCTACCTTACAGGGTACTCTCAGTTTGTGTGTATTGGCCCGGCCCGCTCGTCCACCCTGCCTGTCTCTACTGGGGTCCCCCAAGGCTCCATCCTGGGAACGCTCCTGTGCTCCTTATTCATTAACTCCCTTCCAGTGGATAGTCTCAACTGTCACTCAGTCCTTTACGTTGATGACCTCATGCTCTTCTTCAGTGGAAAGTCTTCTACCCTCATCTCTGCAGCCCTCTCACAAAACTACACTGCAGCCCACAACTGGTTCTCTGATGACCTCCTTCTGGTCAATGCCAACAAAACAAAAACAATGTTGTTCGGATCTAATCCCTTCCTAACAAAATGCAAATCTAACCCATCCCTAATCATCACGTCCCCTGATGGCCATGCCCTAGAAGACGTCAAGCATTTTAAATATCTAGGAGTTGTGCTTGACCCCTCTCTTTCATTTACAGAGTACGTAAACTCCCTGGTTATAGGATTTCACCAAAAACTAGGGGCTGCCTATAGATACCGGCAATACCTCACCCCTGAGGTCTGCCATGCCATCATCCAGGGAAAACTGCTACCTATCCTGAACTACTACTGCTCTTCTGTCTACTCCAGGACCTCCGCATCCACCATGGCAAAACTATCAGTAGCATACAACAGTGCCTGCTGCTTCTCCCTGCTGGCCCCTTTCTCCTCACACTACTGTACACTCTACACTACACTTGGGTGGCTCCCACTACAAGTCCGCTTTGACCTTGCACTGTACAGTTTTATTGATTCTGCCATCCGTACTGGCCAGAAATCCCCTCTTGTGCTCCTTCTCATTGTCCAAACCTCACACCACTGCCTACGCTCCTCCAGTATCTCCTCCCTGAAAATCCCCAGGGTAGTCATGAACATGGGTGCTAGAGCCCTGTCTGTAGCAGCCCCCACACTATGGAACAAGTTGCCCACTGAACTGCACACCATAAACACTCACCGCCAGTTCAAAACTTGCCTCAAAGACTGACTCCTGTTGGCATCCATCTGCCACTGCTTTAAGGACTAGCCCCCAACCCCCCATAGGTTCCAGGGTTAGGGCCAAATAGGTTCTCTTATTTACCGAAACTGTCCCACCATGAGCCTTACTTTGCTCTATTTGTTGTCCCTGAACTACTGCCACCATGTATTGCCAAATGTAACAACTGTAATCTTTCACTACATGTTACCTGCTCTTATTATTCTGATGTTTCTGCTCTGTGCTGCCTTATGTGGCCCAGGTCATGCCTGAAAATGGTCCCTGGGATCAGTGCACCTACCCAGTTAACAAAGTCATAAATAAATGTTTCTGAATGAGCTATCACCTGTTCATCTGACTGTATGTATACATTTCCCATGATGCTCTGCATTATTGGAGTATGTATAATTTGTATTTCTTCAAGTCTTACCATGATACCACCAGAATTCCAAAGTGTCCTAGCAACTCTTACAGAGTTTTTTATTCTTTTACTTTTTGTAGCAGATTACATTACTGTATTGCAATTAAAACATCTTATTTACAAGTAAACTAACTGTTCTGGCACTTAGTTTACCATTAATCAGACAAAACAGTATAAAACTTCCTACTCACACTTTCCTGTAGTGCCTCTCTTCCTCTCTCAGTGCTGCTCTGGAAAAGTTTATATAAAACAAGATGTTTATTCTGAATTGGTTCCATATGGTCACCGTGGCAACCAGTTCTGCACATTCCTAGTTGTTATGAACAACTCTGCGTTCTGAAAAAGCCATTCTGCATGACTCTGTATGCAAGAAGACTGAGAAATCACCAGCAAAATGGGATAATAATCCATGATTGGGTGTGCAGCAGTAACTGAATGGCCTCTGTAGGTTGTGAGGCCCAAGGCACAGCTGAGGTCCTTCCACCACCTGTGCAGTGAGGTTATTACAGCACTGATGCACACCCAGAGTTTGGGCCTACAGTAGATTACACAGAAAGATAGAATTTGATGGTAGATAAGGACCACTTGGCCCACCTAGTCTGCCTGTTTCCCTACCTGACGGATAAGCTGCAGATCCTAGTTAACCAACAGCCAACTTTCTCCTGCCCCCCCACCAGAATTGTTTTATGTCTGTCCCATGCATTCTTGAATTCCCCCACTGCTTTTTGACTCCACTACCTCCGCAGGAAGGCTGTTCCATGTATCCACAACCCTCTCCTTAAAAAAATACTTCCTCACATTACCTCTGAGCCGTCCCCACTATATCTTCAAATTGTGCCCCTTTGTTCTTGTACATCTCTTTTTCTTAAATATGCTACCCTCTTGGACTTTGTTGATTCCCTTGGGGTACTTGAAAATTTCTATCATGTTCCCCCTCTCCTTCCTCTCCTCGAGGGTATACATATTAAGCTCCTTTAATCTCTCGTCATATGTCTTCTGGTGCAGACTGCAGACCCTACACCATTTTAGTGGCTCTCATCTGGACAGTCTCCATCCTGTCAATGTCCTTGCAGAGATGGAGTCTCCAGAACTGCACTCAGTACTCCAGATGGGGTCTCACCAACTATCTGTACAGAGGGATAACAACTTCCTGTTTTCTAGTGGTGATGCTTCTCCCTGTACATCCCAGTATCCCCCCAGCCCTCCTAACTGTCTTCTCACATTGCCTGCCCACCTTAAGGTCATCTGATATAACTACCTCCAGGTCCCTTTCCATTTTTGTTGTTGTTAGTATCTCACCCCCCATTGTATACTCTTCCCCTGGGTTTTTGTTTCTCAGGTGCATTAATTTGCACTTCTTTGCATTGAACCCAAGCTGCCATACACTTGACCATTCCTCCAACCTTGCCAAGTCTAGATAGGCCATGTCCACAGCCCTTCCCTGGTCTACCACTTGGGTCACCTAGTCAAAGAAATCTATTAGATTTGTCTGACATGACCTTCCTGCTGTGAATCCATGCTGCCTAGGGTCCTGTGCCCCACTGGCCTCTAGGAACTCAACAATTCTTTCTTTCAGAAGTGATTCCATCATTTTGCCTACCACAGAGGTCAAACTAACAGGTCTGTAGTTTCTTGCCTCTCTCTCTCTCTTGTTCCCACTTTTGTGAAGAGGAATCACATCCACCCTACTCCAGTCCTCAGATACCACACTATCCTCCCATGATTTGTTAAAAAGGGCAGTCAGTGGTGTCACTAGTTCTCCCCTTAGTTCTTTTAGAATTCTTGGGTGAATTCCGTCAGGCACCATTGCTTTGTCCACCTTCAGTTTTAAGAGTTCTTTCAGAACCCTATCTTCTGTGAATGGACTGGTATCGACCTTCATATCCAGAGTGCTTCTATTCTTTGATTTAGGTATCTCCCCCTCCTCTTCTTTTGCGAATACTGAGCAGAAGCATTCGTTCAGTTTCCCTATTTTTTCGCTGTACCCCTCTGCTCACCCTCCCTTCCCTTTATTAAGCCTTACTATCCCTCCCTTTGTCTTTCTTCAGTCCCTAATATACCTACAAAAGGTTTTATCCCCTTCTTAACTGAGTTGGCTATCTTTATCTCAGTTTAGGCCTTTACTATTGACTGCCTTCCCTGCTTCCTTCTGCTTTAACTGGTACAGTTCTCTGTCCTGCTGCTTCTGTGTGTCCTTATACTTCCTGAATGTTACCTTTTTCTCCTTAACCTTCCCCACCACCTCTTTTGACAGCCATAATGTTTTTTTTTTCCTTCATTTTGGTTTGTTGATTTGCTTCACACAAAGGCTTGTTGCCTCTGATGGCTGTTTTGATTTTCCCCCATTGTTCCTCCACCCCTCTTTCTTGCCCATTTGCTAGTGCTCTTCTGAGACACTCTCCCATTTTCCCAAAGTCAGCCCTCCTAAAGTCCAGTACTCTTGCTTTTGTATGGCTTGACTCTGTGGCTGTGTTTATCATGAACCACACTGTTTGATGATCACTTGTTCCCGGTGGCTACCCACTTCTAAATCTGAGATCTTTTCTCCATCCCCATTTGACAGTACCAGGTCTAAGATTGCTCCTTCCTGAGTGGGTTCCACCACTAGCTGTCTGAGGCATGTCCCCTGTAGGACATCAAGAATAACCCTGCTCTTGGATGTGGCTGCAGCAAAGGTGCTTCAGTTAACATCTGACATATTCAAGTCCCCCATCAACAATATCTCCCCTTTTTCTGCCATTCTAAGGATGCCTTCAATCATTTCCTTGTCCATTGCTTCCCCCTGAGATGGGGGTCTGTATACAACCCCCATGCAGATTGTGGTGCCATATCCTGTCTCCAGGGTGACCCACAGTGCTTCCTCTACTCCCTGTTTATCCTTTAGTTCCATTACTTTGATCCCTTCCCTTATATAGAGAGAGCTACTCCTCCTCCTCTTCTACCCTCCCTGTCCCTCCTGTAGGTTGTGTACCCTGGTATATTGACATCCCAGTCATGGTTCTCAATGTACCATGTTTCTGTGACTGCCACAATATCCAGGTGTCCCTCTTCCATCAATAACTATATTTATAACTATATATGGGATATACAATGGAGAGCTGTCAGATAAATTATTTATCTACACAAGTGCTGTTTGACCTCGGGTAACCTCACGAGTGGCATATGCCATGAGTGAGGTGTCCGAGATCAAACAGCACAAGTGTAGATAAATCATTTATCTGACAGCTCACCATTGTATATTTCAGTTATGCAAAAGGGATGCTTTCTGTCAGTGCAGGGACATTTGTCTTTGATTGCTTATCTTGTTTTTGCATATGTTTGCCAAAAAAGTGAACAAAAGTGAATAAAAAAATGTGCATTTTCTGCTCTTTCTTGCTAATTATAAAAAAATCTATAAGGTATCTATAAATGAAACATGACCCATTTTGTAGATAATTTTGTGCTGAACAACTTTCATGCTTGCAGTATCATGCTATCTTTTTTCATTTTAAAGTTATTTGCATTTGAATATGGGTAGTACTACTACTGAGGCTGAACATTCTAAATGAGTGCCGGAGTGATTGTGACATAGCTACTATATGGATACATTTTATTTATTCAACGGCTGTGAAGATAAATGGATTTATTCAATGGTTTCCGAGTCCATGCCTATTGCATAAATATATATATATATATATATATATATATATATATATATATATTTATGCAATGAGTATGAACAATAAATGCATGCCATAAATAATGTGTATTGTAGCTACTGTGTAAATAAAACCAATTATGTGCATAGTAAGTATGTCATCACTCATTTATGTACACTGTTACTGTGTCATCTCTCATTTATATACACAGTTGCTATGTCATCAGCCAATTTAGAATGTTCGGCTTCAGTAGCAGTACTAATCATATTCAAATGCAAATAACTTTAAAATGAAAAAGATAGAATGGTACTGTGAGCACAAAAGTTGTCAAGCACAAAGATATCTACAAAATGAGTGGTATTTCATTTATAGATACCTTTTAGTTTTTGTAGAATTAGCAAAAAACAGGAGAAAGTTAAGGATTTTTTTTGCACTTATTCAACAAATAAATACAAATAACTAAAATGAAAACTGATAGCATTGTACGTTGAGCACAAACATTGTTCAGCATAAAATTATCTACAAAATGAGAGGTGTTTCATATACAGATGCCTTTTAGAGTTTTTTATAATCAGCAAAAAATGGCAGATAATTCAGTTTTTATTTACTTTTTCTGATTAACAAATTCCTCCCAAAAAATGTAAAAACAAAAGAATTGTGCATCAAACTTTTTCATGATGTACTGTCCATAATGTAAATTTGGAGCATCCATAGCAACTGCTTAGCAACCACTATTCTAAGCCAAGCTACCCTGGGAAAACTACAAAAGGTCCATGTATGTTAACACGAAAAATTAAATAAACAATTTAAAATAAAACTCCTTACACAATACTAAAGAATCCTTATTGCATAAATGAAATACATAACAGAGACCTCGTGGAATACATGATTTATTTTCACTCAAACTGTTTGAACTTGGGCACAGCACTCGTGGCTTACGCCACTCGTGAGATATCCCAAGGTCAAACAGCTCTTGTGAAAATAAATCATCTATTGCACAGGTCCCTGTTACATATCCCTTATTTATACAATGGGGGTGAGACATATTCCAGTGAGATAAAACAAGTTATTTTCACTGTAGTGAAATAAATCCTGATGACACCAGCAGAGTTAAAATAAATGCCATTTATTACACCCCCAAAACCCACGCTAAACCTGCACAAAGCTGCGCAAAGCCCTGCAAATTGGACATTTTGCAACAATGAAGCCCCCATTGTATAAATAGGATACATGATGTGCACTCATGTGATATGGGAAATATGTTCAGTCCTGTACAGTGACCTCTGAAACCTCACTCATGGCTTCGCCACTCATGAGTATTCAGAAGTCACTGTAGAAGAGTGAAAATATTTTCCATATCACACTCGTGCCCATCATGTATCATGTGTGTGTGTATATATATATATATATATATATATATATGTGTGTGTGTGTGTGTGTGTGTGTGTGTGTGTAAAACAATACTTATAATTAGGGGTGGATGGGTCGGATGTGACCCAGTTCTGATTCCAACTGTGATTTATTTCAAAAAGGTTCTGATTTACTCTGATTAATTTTAGACCCGTTTGAATATGAGAAATGCACTGATTTATTGTTTTTGATTTCATTGTCATATAAAATATTAAAATTCAGCTTTAAAAAAAAAATGTTGTCTGTATTTTTATATCCTTTTACCTTCTCTGAGTGTGACATGCTTGTTTGGGGAAGACAGGCAGTATGAATAGAAGATGTGACTGGGCCCAGGAGGCCACCCCACCTCTCCCACCCTTCTGAGAGCTTATTTATATTTAGCTAGGAAACACAAAGTCTGAGATGTGAAATGACAACCGCCCTAAAGCAACAAGGCACTGTGGCCTAGAAGTTCAGGCACAGAGCTTGAGACCACGAAATGTGAAATGTAGACTCCCTCCCAAGCGCAGAGAGACACTGTGGCCTAGTACTGCAGGCACATACCTAGGGAACACAGAATGTGAAACATGCATTCTCCCCTAAAATCTGTGAAGCAGAATGGCTTAGTAATAATTCAGGAGCACAGCTTGGAAACAGAGAGTCCAAAATGTGACTCCCACCAAAATCAGTAAAGGCACAATGGTCTAGTAGTTCAAGTGCAGTGCTGGGGAACACAGAGTCTGAGATATAACCCCCCCCCTCCCCATCCTGGGTCTTTCTGTCACTTCATTATGGTTCCTTGAGTGGCTGCTGGACTATTAAAAACAACATTGGCCCATTCTTCAGGGGGCAGAGCTGTGTGTTCCCCTGCTGCGTTCCTCATATCCTAACTGTACAAACTAGGCTAGCCCAATGCTTCTCGTCATGAGGGGGAATGTAGAAGTGCATTATTCAGCACAAAACTGCTGTTTACATATGCCATTCTGAGTGTGAGTGACAACAGTGCAGTCTGAGGTGGGATGTGCATCAGGGCGTCCATATGCAAAGGTCTACCTACCACAAGTCCTGCCTCAAACTGCCCTGTCATCGGTTATCAACAGACACGGCATACGGAAACCAGGGTCTGGCACTGGACACTGTGCTTCTACCCCCCCCACACACACACACACAATGGGGCACATCAAGATTTGGGCTAGCTTCCTGGTGTGGACAGGTGGAGGGGGTGGGCAGAGGGGGACAGTGAAAAAGCAGGAATACTGAATGAATATTTCTGCTCAGTATTCACAAAAGAGGAGGGGGAAGTGCCTAATCCAATTAACAGAAGCACTCTTGATAGGGGGGTCGATCCCAGTCCTTTCACAGAAGAAAGGGCTCTGCAAGAACTCCTAAAACTGAAGGTGGACAAAGCAATGGGTCCTGATGGAATTCACCCCAGAATTCTAAAAGAATTAAGGAAGGAACTAGTGAAACCACTGGCTACTCTTTTTAATAAATCATGGGAGGATGGTGTGGTACCCAAGGACTGGAGGAAGGCGGATGTGATTCCCCTTCACAAAAGTGGGACCAAGACAGAGGCAGGAAACTACAGACCTGTCAGTCTGACCTCTGTGGTAGGGAAAGTGATGGAGTCACTTCTGAAGGAAAGAATAGTTGAGTACCTAGAGGTCAGTGGAGCACAGGATCCAAGGCAGCATGGGTTCACAGCGGGAAGGTCATGTCAGATGAATCTAATAGATTTCTTTGACTGGGTGACCAAAGTAGTAGACAAGGGAGGGGCTGTGGACATGGCCTACCTAGACTTTAGCAAGGCATTTGACACAGTCACACACAAAAGATTAATAGTCAAATTAACCAGCCTGGGAGTGGGTCCCAGGGTGGTAGCCTGGGTAAAACATTGGCTGGACAACAGGACACAGAAGGTAATTGTAAATGGAGTCCACTCTGAAGAAAGGGCGGTTACTAGTGGGGTACCGCAGGGTTCAGTATTGGGTCCAGTCCTTTTAATGTCTTCATCAGTGACATTGCAGAGGGACTGGAAGGAAAAAGTATGCATTTTGCAGATGACACAAAAGATCTGCAACAGGGTTGATACACAAGGAGGCGTGGAAAGGATGAAAAGGGACTTGGCAAGGTTGGAGGAATGGTCAGATGTATGGCAGCTAGGATTCAATGCAAAAGTGCAAATAATGCACCTGGGAAACAAGAACCCAGGGAAGAATACACAATGGGTGGGGAGGTAGTAACAACAAAAAACAGGAAAGGGACCTGGGGAATCATATCAGATGACCTTAAGGTTAGCAAGCAATGTGAGAAGGCAGTAGGGAGGGTCGGGTATACTGGGTCGATAGGGGAGGCATCAGCAGCAGAAAACAGGAAGTTGTTATCCCTCTGTACAGACAGTTGGTGAGACCCCATCTGGAATACTGTGTCCAGTTCTGGAGACCCCATCTCTGCAAGGACATAGACAGGATAGAGGCAGTCCAGAGAGGGCAACTAAAATGGTGCAGGGTCTGCAAGAGAAGCCGTGATGAGGAGAGACTAAAGCAGCTTAATATGTATACCCTTGAGGAAAGAAGGAGAGGGGGACATGATAGAAACTTTCAAGAACCTCAAGGGAATCAACAAAGTCCAAGAGGGTAGCATCTTTCAGAAAAAGAGACTTGCAAGAACAAGGGGACACAATTTAAAAGATAGAAGGAGGGCAGTTCAGGGCAATGTGAGGAAGTATTATTTCACAGAGAGGGTAGTGGATGCATGGAACAGCCTTCCTGAGGAAGTTGTGGGTCTAAAACTGTGGGAGAATTCAAGAATGCATGGGACAGACATAAGGCAATTCTTGTGGGGGGCAGGAAGATAAAGGCTGTTGGTTAACTAGGATCTGCGGCCTATCCTGTAGGTAGGGAAATGGGCAGACTAGATAGGCCTAGCGGTCCTTATCTGCCGTCAAAGTCTATGTTTCTATGTTTCTATGAATCTTTAATAACCCCTGAGCTCTCATCCACCACCCCCCACCTCTGCCCTTATCAGCCCCCCACCTGTGGCCAGCAAATGTATTATATATATAAAGAATAGGGTACTCATAGCTCTTTAGGGTTCAGACATTCAGAGACAATGGAGCAGCAGCACAATCTGCACAGTCACTCAGCCTCCAAGGGTACAATGCAGGAGCCGTCTGTCAGACCTCCCCCATACAGTTACACACTGCTGTGTTTAATGAAGAGTTCCATTTTTAATAATATTTTTAAATGATATATTTTTTAAGGCTGGTGAACAATTTGATGATGTTGGAGCTGTCCTCCAGACCACCCACAGGCACATACCACACACCCTTCTCCTTGTTTTCCCTCCACCTTCCTCAGTCCAATATACAAATGTTACGCTGCACTAGTGTCCACTGCCTATAGGCTGCCCTGATAGCTGCTTAAGAAACCAATCCACTAGTTATTTCATTTCTTTGGATTTAGTGGTTGTTTATTTTCTTCTGGCCCGCAGGCTGCTGTGCTCAGCAAGAAAAAGGAGGGTACAGACTGCTTCTCTCACCCACAGTGTGCACGCTGCTTAGAAGCACTGCTGCTGGTTTGTGCTGGCCAGCCACCCACATGGCTCTCTTTTGAGCAGCTCCAATAGCTGGTCATCACTAAATGACAGCCTCCTACATCAGCAAGTCACCCGATACACTGCTGATGGGGGGGGGGAATGTGTCGAACCTGCAGAGTGAGATCTCACATGATGTCTCCTCTGAAAGAGCTATGAGCATGCGTGGCTGAAGTTGACCCCTGTGATGCGCGGGAGAGTGAAGACTGGTAAGAGCTTTTTTCTTTGTATTGACAACGCAGCAATGAAATCGCCACTAATAATGTGTCTTCAGACTGGACCTGCAATTCTGAACTGGGCCAACTCAATACATCAGGTCGAGCCATGAAAGGCTCTATGTGCCCGAGTTGAGTTAAGTCAGTCTGTTTCGGGAAGGTCCAATAGTGCAACAGTACCGCTTCACCCATTTCTACTTATAACATGTATAAAGTGCTCAAAAGTGTTCTAAATGATTTAGTTATAGCTGTCACTGCAGCTGGGTCTGCATTGTTTTGCACCTGCTAGCCATTTACTGCTGCCCATTTCTATGGTTTCTCAAACATTGTGTAACATCAGTGTCAACTCTCAATGCTGTAAACTCTGCCATGCAGAATGGTGGAAATGGCAAAACAGAATATCAGGAAAATGTAAAATAAATAAAAATAAAAATAAAAAAAAGTAGCAGGTGAGATAACAGAAGAAGCACATGTACATGATGAGAGGGAGCTGATTTCAGAGTAGATGGTAGGGAGAGTGCTCTAGAACTGCCACTTCACAGACGACACCAAGATCTGCAACAGAGTGGATACTGGGCAAAGGGTGGAAAGAGATTTAAAATGACTGTATGAGTAGTCAAAAGTTTGGTAGCTAAGGCTTAATGCAAAAAAGTGCAAAATAATGCACTTGGGCCACAGAAACCCAGGGGTGCAGTATCAAATAGGAGGTGAGATACTAGCAATTGCCAAGCAGGAATGGGATCTGGGGTTAATCAATATCAGATGACCTTTAGGTGGCCAGACAATGCAACAAAGTGATTGGGAGAGATAGTGGGATGCTGGGGTGTATAGGTAGGAATATTACCAGCAGGAAGAGGGAAATAGTGTTGCCGCTAACTAGGTCCTTGGTAAGACCCCACCTGTAGTACTGTGTCCAGTTTTGGAGATCACATCTCAGGAAGGACATAGACAGGGTGGAGGCCATCCAAAGGAGTGCTACAAAGTTAGTACAGAATTTACATCAAAAGTTCTATGAGGAGAGGCTAAAGGAACTAAACTTGTACACCCTGGAGGACAGAAGGGGAGGATATGATCAAGACCTTTAAATACCTCATGGGGGGGAGGAGCGGATCCAAGATGAGCACAAGAGAGATGTCAGCACAGCACCACACACAAATGCCGACACTGCTCTAACCAGAAAAATATTTTAATATAGACTACTGAATGAATTACAAGTTGCTGAATAATTGCTGAATAAAATGAACTCTCTTTTTTTGCCCGTCAACACTACCACACATCCGACATACCAACTTGCAAGGTAAAATAACCGACTGAATGTCTTTAGCATCTTTTTGAGCTTTGACAACACCACAGAGTGGTTGGAAAGTCTGGTCAAATGCTGTCACAGCCCTGACGAGATTGCAATGCGATATGCTGAAAAACTGAATAACGAAGCAGTAGTGCCTAGAATGTATGAATCAAACACAGCACTAGTGCAATGTCGAAATTGGTATGCACTGTAAAGGTGCTCTCTGAAGCCACATCTCTTTTCAAAAAACAACACGGTGCCTGGACAAAACAATTTGACAATTCTGGCCAAACCAACCCTAAAAGTAAAGAAACCGCTACTCGCACTCACTTGCAGCAGAAGAAACTGTAGTTTGCTTGTTTTTTTATTACAGAAGTGAAATCATTGTCTCAGCCCTTGTTTCTGATTCCTGATACTCCCAGGCAACAAAACATCCAGGTGGACGCTGCACAGGGCTTGGCTATGGCTGGCATTTCAACCGATACTTCTCTGCAGATTGATCCAAATTTTGAATTTGCCATGTTGGAAGGAGCGCACACTGCCATTACATGGGATCGTATTACCAGTTTGCGAACTTCATTTACATTAAATATGGATCTGACCAAAGCACAAGGACAAGATGCGTAGGTAGGTGAAAAATCTAATAATCCTTTGCACTTTGGCTAAGATAATGTATAATTCTGTGGTAACTCAAAAATCTTTGCCTATTAACCCTCTTAGCTGTTCATTATCTACAGCAGACAAGAGGTTTTAATCAATACTCGGGCAATTCCCCCCTCCCCCCCAAAAAAAGCTACAAGCACATCTCAGTTAGACTTGGATGCCTTGGTTCAATTTAAAAATGAAATTCAAACAGAAATCAAACAAGGCTTTGACTCACTCACTAATATGTTAGCCTTGCTGACTTCATCGATAAATGAACTGCGGGACAAGTTTAACTCGCTGTCAATAAAAGTTGCTGAACTGCAAAAATGAACCTTACAGCTTGGAGATAATCAGACAACTGTGCTACAAACTCTGTTTAATCACTTTGTTCAATTATTATAAGTTCAGAGGAAAATTACAGAATTTGATTACTGCTCAAGACGTAACAGTCTTAAATTCATAAGGATACCAGAAGGTTTCGAGGAGTTGTTAATGGAGGGCATTGTTGAGCTGGGCACACCCACTCTGATGAACTGAGCAGCTGCAGAGGGGAAGCTCTACTCCTCCCCTTCAGGAGTGTGTTATCACACACTATGGCGTTCTCATGGAGGCACGCAGTCATTTGAACAATGCCTTGAAAGGTCTAACAAAGAGGACAAAGCGAATACAACTCTTCTTAATTATGGCTTCACAATGTCGCTGAAGAAAAGGAAGAATTTAGCT
The DNA here is from genome assembly GCA_016271365.2 of Neoceratodus forsteri. Classification (NCBI taxonomy): domain Eukaryota; kingdom Metazoa; phylum Chordata; order Ceratodontiformes; family Ceratodontidae; genus Neoceratodus; species Neoceratodus forsteri. The sequence continues at coordinate 216,226,039 of JADMNL010000026.1, forward strand.
ACTCCACCCGGCAAAGTAAATCGACAACCAGAGGTCTTAACCAGACTTAGAGCAGCAGCTTTAGAGCCTAAAGCGAGTGACCATCGTTCTGTTGAAAACGCCAGAAAAAAAAGACCCAATAGAACCAGAAGCTGTTGGTGCATTTGTAAAGGCAGGGCTGCTGGACCAAAGTTTAACAAAGGCCATGAGGAATGAAAACCTTCAGATGCAGACAATTAGCAACATTGAAAATGCGGGGCTTGGAACTCTTGAGAATCATAAACAAAATGAGACTAAAAATAATTAGGAGCTTAAAATCAACATGAGTGTTCCAGAGCAGACAATGGTTGTGAGCATTCCAGATGAACAAGGAGTAGATTTACCAAAGAAAGGCACCTGGATAGAAGGAACATGTGATACTGCTCATGGTGTGGAGACACCCGGGACAGTCGCCGACCCGAAAGCTAAGGCAAAGATCCCTGCTTCTGCATTGTTTGATAAGGGGAAAAATGTTCCTGGTATTAATCAAGAAAATGGGGCACTAGAGCAACAGCCTTTTGATAAAGGAAATAAAAGAAATAGTGGGAATACACAAAATTATGAATTTATAGGAAGCTGTTCTAAGTCGGGGGGGGGGTGTGGAGAAAATGGGTGAAGCTACTGTGCCAAACATGATGAATTAAAGAATACACGAGAATGTAAGCCCTGGAATTGCTACCACACGTAAACTTGTTGGAGAGGAAAATATTCCTCTAAAAAAGAATGGCAAAGCTGCAATGAAAGTGAGTAGTAAAAAAGTGATAGTATATTTAACAAATAAAGAAATGGATTCTGAATTGGACTATCATGAGGCCAAAACTGATACAGAGGATTCAGATAAGGAAGGCTTTAGCCCACCCTCTTGGGTAAAACAAATTTTAACACAGCTAGCTGCACTGAATGAGGGAGTGAAAAAAAATAAAAGATTGGAAACTAAAATTGACACAATTCAGAATACAATTAATTCCTTGGCAGCAGAAAATCAAAGAATAAAGCAAGATATTGCAGGTTTACAACAGAAAGTGTTGGACATGGAAGGTATAAATCTGCCTGCACAGAGACAATTGAAAGAACCCGAGGCTTTAAATAAAGAGTTAAAGAACAAAATGCTGGACTTTGAGGCCTGTTCATGGAGAAAAAACATAATAGTGCTGGGAATGCCAGAGGTGTGGGACTCAGAGACCATTAAAAGAATCAGTAAAACAGGTTTTTGCATCTTATTTAGACATGAGCATTTCCAGCATTCAACTTGCTATAGACAGAGTGCACAGAATTTGGAAACCTGAAACAAACTTTCAAAATGTGGCTTTTAGACTTGTGATAGTTAAATTTTTTGAATTCTGAAGATAAAGAGACGCTTATGGCTCAAGTCTATAAAAAGAAAAGAATTTCGATCATGAATATGGAAATAAATTATTTTCATGACTATCCTTCAGAAGTGATTCAGGAGAGAAGAAATATGACTTTTTAAGATCTAAGTTATGGGCTAGGGGATTAAAGCAACCTTGATCTATCCTGCAAAGTTAAGTCTTAGTAGAAGGGACTCACTAGACCTATTCGACAGTGGAAGAAGCTGGAAAAGACCTAAGGATGAACATTCCTAACTTATATAAGTAGTGAATGTAGAACTTTAAAGCTTCTGATGGTTTTTTTTGGTTGGGAAATTTTACTGATGCCTTTAGTGTGGGGGGGGGGGTAACTAAGAGCTATATTAAATGTTATTAGGGAAGATGGCAATACCGGAGGATTTAGGTCCCCGCTTGCGTGAAAAAAATATTTCTGTGCACTACGGTACTTAAGGTACTAGCAACTTCACACACACACATGCCTCCACAGACTGAAATGGCATACAAAGACACTCCCAATTTTGCAACACGCTATGTATTGCATGCAGTCCAGTCACACTCTTTTGAATAGTATGAAATGCAGTATTGCACAAGCTCAGAAAGGTCTAAAACAAACAAGACAGTCTGTGATTCTGCACTGTATTAGTCTCGGTAAAATGTTTATCCCAAGGTGCGGACAGAAGCTGCAGCCGGTAATGATTTAAGCATCTGTAAACTTTTCTTGTGAGTCCTAGACCTCCAAATGTCTTGCTGCTAATTGTCGGAGAATTATAAAAATTACTTTATGTGGGTGTGCTCCGCTCCTCACGCCCTCCGGGTGTGCTAATGAAGTAGTTGTGCCTTAAATATTATTCTATTGATTTGGTGGTCTTTTTTGTATTTGTGGGGGCTCCACCCCTCCACTCCCCTGTATTTTGCTTTATATAGTTTCCTCGTTATTTCAATGTACCGGTCATGATGGATGTGTACTGACGACCTCCGATGCTGTGATGGGTGGAGCAGTGCTGTGTGAGCAGCATTTGAAACTGCCGTAATTATCCATGAGCGCAAGAGAGATCCTTAATGCTCCGGTATCTCCGGGAAGATCCCTTTGGATCTAAATCTTCTTTTTTCCATAATAATTTTGTATTGAGTTTTTAAATGTTTGACATTGTACATATTGCATACAAAAGCTACATATGCATCATAAAATAATAGTAGATAATAAGATAAACTATACATATATCAGACTAACTTCCCATGGTAGAAATAAATAACATTATTTACTAATATCCTAGTTGAAAATTGAGGGTCAACAGGATTACATACTGCTCAGAGAAAAATCTCTCACTCACCCTCACTCTTTCTAAATCCTCTTAAAAAAGACAATTTGAAAGTTACACAAGTCAGTGTTAACATTTGCTGCATACTACTTAGTTCATGTCCCAGAAGGGGGACCAGATTTAATAGAAGACATCTAACTTATCAGTTAAACAGTAACATATTGTTTCATTGTTGAACAAGAAGGCCACCTTATTATAACATTCAGTAACTGAGGGTGACAAAACATTTTCCCAATTTTGCAGAAAAAGAGATGCATATGAGACCCAGATTTTCTGGTACCTGGCCAAGCTTAAGGAATCTGGGTATGTCCCCAGGATAAACATTTGTAGGGGTGGTGGGATGTTGCATCCCGATACTTTATCACAAATAGTCAAAATATCTTTCCACACTCTGTCTAAAGTAGGACAATCCCATATCATATGTGCAAGCCCTGTTTTAGGCTGGCTACACCTCCAACAGTTGGCATTTGTTGAATAGCCCACTGCATGCAGCTTATCTGGACTGTAGTAGTATCCATGCAAGATTTTGAATTGAAATAAATTAACCTACCTTGTATTTCCTTGTAAGATTTGTTGGCTAAATCCCATGTCAAATCCCATTCCTTATTGGATATGCTAACTCGCAGGTCTTCTTCCCATTTCCCTTTGGCCTTAATTGTCAAACAGGTAGATGTTAGATTATTAGTTAGCATTTTGTAAATGATCCCTGCCCCTTTCTTAAGTAGTGATATTTGTATCAGTTGATCCCACTCTCCACATTTTGGTAGAGTGAAGTCATTATTTAAGATGTCAGATTTCCTAAATTGCTCCCTTATGTGCAAATAATAATAAAACTGATATCCCTGAATATCATATTTTTTCCTAAGGTTCTGAAAGGAAAGCAAAACTATGCTGTCTATGTATACTAAGTGGATTAATCTGGTGATGCCATACTTTCTCCACTCTGCATTTGGGAGACTTTATTTACCATCTGGTAGTCAAGGATTGCTCCAGATTGGTGTTTAGTCTAAAGGAGTCCTCCTGGGTTTAATGACCTCCCTGTCTCTCTCCCACCCCCACCTACCATTCTACCCCCCCTTCCACCTACTATTCCACCCCTCTCCTGCTCCTCTCCTCCCCTCCTGTTTCCTCTCCCTATCACCCTATCACTTTTTGCTCCACCCCAGACTACCTAGCACTTATCTTTCTGTTCTTGCACTTACGACAATGTCAAATCCTTGACTGCCTACCTCTCTTTTCCCCACCCTTCCCTCTCTTATGCCCCACCCCTTGTTCCACTTATGTCACCCCAAGGATGTTTTTCATTTGTATTTGTGTCTTGTGATATATACACACCCATATTGTTAATTGTGCATTGATATTTGCCACTGACTGTTTGCTACTGTGCTAGTCTATACACACGTACTGTCTTTTGCTACTAAGTTAACCTCCTGACCTGTGTTGTATCTTACCTCTGCTTACTTCTATGTTAACGTCCTGACCTTGTGTTGTATCTCACCATTGTTTTGCTTGCACCCATTGCTGACAAGGAACCTTTGTAAAAGAACCCTTGCTTCAAAGGTATTTGTAATCCTAGTAATAATAAATAAATAAATAATGCATGCCATTAATGTTTTTCAGCATCAGGACAGAACCTTGTATACAAGGATTGTGCATCAGATATGCCTGCTGTACGATGTATAAGTAATCAGAAAGAGAGTTAGGAGTAAGAATCTTTTTTCCAAATGTTCTAAACCTTTATTTTTTTATATAATTTGGTAATGGGGAATGCGTTTTATCTTCAGAAGGATATGTTTGTGTTATGTCTTTTTATTTCGGGGAGAAATCAATAGAAAGGAAAAATGTTTATTAGGTAGTAATGAATAACTTTAAATGTGTCTCATTAAATGTAAACGGAATTCACTCCCCTAGTAAAAGAAAAAGATTGTTTTCCTTCCTAAAAAAAAATCCAATGCTTTCTGCATTGCATTACAGGAAACCCACTTAGATAAAAAGAAAGTATTAAGCTAAACTAAAAATGTTTATTACATATATTTTTCTTCAGAAGGAACTACAAAAAGTGCTGGAGTTATGTTATTTTTTAAGAAATCAATTCCATTTGAAATATCACAAGCTTATTCAAATAATGGTAGGTGAATCATATAGATTAAAATAAACGTGAGAGGGCTAATATTAATTATGGGTTCAATATATGCACCATTTATTAATTATCAAGAGTTTTTGGCCAAAATAACACATGTTTTGACAGATTTGTCTGCACAAAATATCATTCTTTTGGGAGACTTTAATGTTTTAATGAACCCGGACAGGGATAAGACATTAAAAGTTACACCACATAACAGGTATCAATCCAGACTAATTAACCAGTTTACTCAATTACACAATTTAGTGGATGGCTGGAGAAATTTGAATCCACAGTTAAGAGAATATACATTTCACTATAAGAAGAATGGAGGCTTTTCTAGAATTGATTATAGTTTCTTATCTAAAACTTTAGCACAGTTAGTAACCAAATCAGAGACTGACTCAATTTATATTTCAGATCATGCTATGGTAATTATGGAAATAAGATTACCTGATCAAAATAGAACAATTTCTTTGCAATGGAGAATGGATAATTCACTGTTATTAGAAGAAGATTTTATTCAGAGGATTAAGTTAGCAATTAAAGAGTTTTGGCAGTTCAAGTATGATGGTTATCAATTTATTATCAATTTGTGGGATGCTTTTAAAGCAGTGATACAAGGGGAAATTATTTCCTACAAAGCATTTCGAACAAAAGAAAAAAAAATAAAAATCAAACATTGATAAACAACTAAAAAACTTGGATATGTCAGCTGTTAAGTATTATAATAAATACTCAAAGGAATGGTATCAATTAAAGGCTGAGAAGAATGTGATTAATAATAAAGAGATGGCAAGGAGCATAAACACAATTAAAAAGGCAAGATGTCTACAAGGGGACAAGTTGGGTAAATCGCTGGCCTATTTGTTAAAAAAACAAACAGTGAGAAATTTAATAACCTGTTTAATAGTTTGGCAGTGTATTAGATTAATGAAAGATGTAGAGATGCAAGTAGTTATTAAAGAAGCTTATAAGGCAATTTACCAAGTAAAAATACGGCCAAGATTAATGGATACAAGAAATTATTTATCAAAAGTACTACTTCCACAATTAAAGTGTAAACAGGAAAATTTTGAGGTTAATGAGATCAGAGAAGTTATTATGAACCTTCCAAAAAATAAGAGCCCGGTATTAGATGGGCTAACAATGGAATTTTTCATTATGTTCTTGGATGATTTAATTCCATGGCTTACTTTATTGCTGACAGCAATTTTAGAGGAAGGGCAGGTTTTGCCACCTTCTGTGGAAGAGGCAAAAATAATATTAATATTAAAAGAAGGGAAGAATGCTGAACTAATAGATAGTTATAAACCAACTGCTTTACTGAATAGTGATTAGAAGATTCTAACTAAACCGTTAACAGAATTAAGCAATATTTGGCCAACATTATCCACAGTGATCAATTTTGATCTATTTTAGGCCGAACGATATCAAATGTCACTAGGAGAATTCAATCTCTGATGCATTATGCAAGAACAAATTAAATTCTATTGCATGCTTTGGCTATACATGCCTCTAAGGCTTTTGACCTGATCAATAGAGAATATATGATGGAGGCACTTAGAATTTGGGGACTTACTTCCAAAATAATTAGGGTAATTTCTCTATTATATAAGAATACAACAGATTTAGATAAATTTGTATTTATGTGATTCTTTTAGTATGACAAACGGGGTTGGGCAGGGTTGTCCCCTTTCTCTGGTGCTATTCATATTGGCTTTGGAACCTTTTTTGAGAACAATAAGAGGAATCCCACAAATTAAAGGTGTGTTAGTACAGGGTTAGGGATATTAAATTAAACATCTTTGCAGTTGATATTTTACTAATAATTCAAGATATCAATAAAACTCTGCCAATAATAGTACAAGAAAATAACATATATGGAACCCTATCTGGATATACTTTAAATAAGGCCAAATCCATTATTTTGGAAATTTATGCTGATGGCTAAGTATTGGATAAAACAATAACACAAGATTTTACGATAAGTAATAACTGTAACTATTTGGGGATCATATTAACTCAAGACAAATGGAGACAATTAAGTTAAATTATGATAAGGCAAAATGAAAAATGAGTATGATGCTGGAAGGGTGGGGAAAATGTCTCTTTCATTGTGGGGAAGAGTAGAAACAATCAAGATGATGGTGTCGCCCCATTTGGGTTATGTTATTCAAAATGCAGTAGGATTCCCAACAAAAAAATGGTTTAGTAATACACAAAGGAAATTTCTTAAATTTCTTTGGGGGGGGGGGAACCGAAGATGCCACGGAAACCCGTGATATTCCCAAGGAAGTAGGGGGAATCTAGTTGCCTGGACCCTATGGTCTATGTAATGTCTTTCCAGACTAAGCTATTATGGGAATGGGCTTTCATACCAGAATGGGAAAAATATGTTGAAACTGTGTTTTGGGAGGAACCTAGTCTGCCTAGCTTTGATAACATTATACAGGAACTAAACATTAAATCAAAAGTACCAAGTATAACATATCCTATCAAAGGAAAACTAATTCAATCTATGGCCAGAATCAATGAAAGGGGTTTCGTTCCTTGGAGATTTTTTAAATGTGTGGGGTAATAAGCTTGTTATGGAAGCAAAATTGTAAAAAAGAAAAAAAAATGAGAGAGACCAAAGGAGAATTCTGAATTGGTAACATGGTCACAGCAGGTAGTGGTTTAAGGCTCTGAGTGGCAAACTTGGAGACCTGGGTTTGAATCCCACAGCTCCCCACTTGCATACTGTGTGACCCTGAGCAAGTCACTTAAATTCCTTGTGCTCCCAGGTTGCATCCGGAAACAAGCGTTGTCTTAGTGTGCCTTTCCTGGTTAAACAATTTCCCCTTCCCTCCAAGAAGGAACATTTATTTATTTGGATAAATTTAAGATATTATTTCCAAATATGGGGAATGGGTATGTTTTTTATTACTGTCAACTAAACAATATTTTTATGGATAAGCTCGCCCAAGGAGATATGTGAAACTTGTCAGTTTTGATGGAAATGTATGATAAAATGATTTATAAAGGGAGATTCAAGTTATCCTAACAAATTTACACCATGTTAGTAACCCATGAGCAGGACCCCTGGATTAAAGTTAATGCAAAATGGAAGAAATAAAGTAATCTTTGTTATTCGGACCAACAATGGAAACATTTAAGAGTAAAAATTAAAAAAAAGATTATTTGTTTACAAAAAATAAGGCGATACAAAAATAAAACTTGAATAGAACATATTTTACTCCCCAGATACCTGGGAACATTAAAAAAGGGGGCAGACAAGATTGCTGGCTTGGATATGGACTTTTAGGTGACTTTGATCGTTGCCTGTGGGGGTATAAATATATTCAGGTGTGGTGGGGAAAACAAAGCAGATATTATTAGACTGGTTTCACCTGAATCTCCCTGTGAGTTTTAAGAACCTGATATTGAATGATATACAAGAACAGGGGTTAACATTACCCTAAAGGAAACATTTCTGAGTAGCCACAATGGCTACCAAGAGATTAATTCTGTCTCAGTGGAATGCAGAGAAATTGCAAGATTTTGATTATTATAAATGGGAATGTATGGTAAAAGATGCTATTCAGATTGAACAATTATGGGACACATATGAAAGTGAGAATGGGAAGCCAGATGTTTTATGAAGAGAAGCGTTGGAATTGATTTCTCCATTGGAGGCTTGAAAAGAAAATAAAGGTGCTTAGGATAACCCTGTTTAGAAAAAATAAGGGGGAAGGGGGGTTGTTTCATAGTAATTTTAGAATGTAATAAAAACTAAATTATATAAGCATGCTTAGGGAATTTCCAGGTTTAATAATTTACTAGAATTACTAGAAATTGGAATGTTTTTGAACAAGATTCATATATGTTCAGTGTGTGATATAATGTGCATTTCTATTGTAAAAATGGTATGGAATGATAACTGGATAAAAAAAACAATAATAAATCATATTATAAAAAAAAAAGGACACCAGAAGGTTTAGAAGTGAAAGGAGATCTGCTCCCTTTTTTTTGAAAAGTAACTGACCAATGCAATGGGACTAAAATTCCCTGAGGAAAAAAATGTTCTTGACCGAGCACATCATGGAGTGGGGGAAGACTCAGCACACTTTAACTGATTGATCCTCCATAAGCTCCAGCAGTTCTTGCCCTGTGTACATAAAGCCACATTATTACCAAGACTGGGAGAAAATGCTCAGGAAAGCTAATCTTGAGAAAGGACTACACATGCTGAGGGCATTAAATTCTCTGCATTTCCAGATTTCAGCACTGAAACTCTGCAGTCATGCAAAGCTTTTGACAAAGTTAAAGCAATGCTTTGGGGAAAAGGCATTAGATTCTCTCTTCTCCTCTCAGCCAAGATTCAGTTTATGTGGCAGGGGAACTATCACACCATTTCCGATCCTAGCAAAGGAGAATCCTTCTTGAAATCACAATTCTCCCAAAGATTGATGGACATTCCAAATAAAGAAACTAACTTGGGGACTACCTCCTTCAGTGTGGTTCAGTAAGTTCAAGCTAACAAGCCAATGGTGGGCTGAGGAAATGGAGAGACATAATCAACTACTAGATCATTCTTCTGTATGGCTGCTACAAGAATCTGACTTATTAATTGAGTCTTAGAACAAGGAATTACAACCAGCTTAAGATGTCTCAGTACCCGTTACATCGCTGAAGATTAAGATGATGGAATGAGAAGTTGCTACACAAGAAACAACTGGAGTTTTTTTTTTCTTCTCTTCCTCTCATTTCTACTACAGGTTAATTTTATTTGCTACATGGTCTGATTGTTCAACTTCTGGAAAAAATCTCACAGCATTTTTTTTTCTTTTTTTTTATTCTTTCCACATGTTAATATAATTCTATACATGGACTGATTGTTGAACTTCTGGAAATAATCTTGCAGTAAAGAGGGTGAGGGGAACATTATTTTTTTTACTTGTTATAAAAAAACATGGTGGAAGGGGCTATGGGGCTTTAATCTTAATCTATTAAAGAGCCATTGGTGCCTCAAGAAGAACTTTGAATAACATAATATATATTTTTTTAAATTTCTCTGTAACTCCCCTATGTCCTGTGGATGCCAGCCCTTTGGGAGCACCAAGGAGTCATCCTCCTACCTCACTCGCCTTGCCTGATACTTACCTCCCGGTTCCCAAGGAGCTGTGGCTCCCCCCCCCCCGAACGGGGCCGAGGTGGAGCGACAAGCACCCTGATACTGCAAGTGGTGTCGGACCATTGGTAGTCAGACAGGTGTGGGCATATAGAGGCACACTCCTGATGCTCTGTCTTCCCAGCATCTGTAGGCATTTTGGTGATTTCCTGGGAAGGAGTGGCATGCCCCTATGCAAAGGCATTGCTGCCGGTGCACCACTCCCCATCCCCATTGTCAACTCTGTGCTTACTGTGCCCCTGCCTTCCACCAGGGGTCTGTCAAGCACCGAGTATGGATCCCCCTCCCACCCAGGAGAGGAGAGCTGTCCTCCAGATGCTCAATCCTCTCCCTCCCCTGCCGACCCCTGATGGCCCAGGCTCGCTTCCGAACCCGGGTTGCCAGTGTGACGCGAGGTGTGGTGTCCAGTGCCTCAGTGCCACTGGGCCAACCCTGAATAACATAATATTGGCACACAAAGCAGCTTTTATTTCTCATTAGCTCTGTATTTCTTACCTCCATATTTATTATTGAGGTCAGATGCATGAAAACAGAAGAGTTGTTCCCTGAAGGTTCATCAGCTCCTACTGCTTCTTCCCAACATGATGTCATAACACTCTGCTTGTAACATCACATTCCCACAGCAACAGACTGTGGTGTCACAGCAGAGCATTATGATGTCAAGTAGGGAGTAAGTTATACAGACAGATGAGCTGTAAGGGATAAAGATCCTGTTTTGTGGGCATTTCTTCGGTAACAAATAATGAAGAGGAGAAAGCTATAGAAGATATGAGAAATACAAGCTGAACTGTGGCCAACAATTATGTTTTCCAAAGTTTTTTTAAAGGTGTCAGCTGCTCTTTAAGATATAATAAAGGAGTATGGTAGAAATAGACAGCTCTTGCTTATATTTTTAAAGGGCAGTTTACACGATAATAGAATCTTGATAGAAATGAATTGTTTTTTAAAGACAGTGATCTGAGGACCACGTGACAGCTGTGCACAGCTCAAACTGCTGTCTGTCATGGTCACCTTTGTAGGTGAATGGGGATTTCAGGGGATGCTGAATTTTGGTCACAGGTAGCACATATATGGCTAGGATATTTTTTACTGAAATCAAGATACCATTATTCATTTTCTTTAATAACCCTAGTGTTCTTATGAATTGGATTTGTGACTGTCTCCAAATGCAGGGATGGAGGGGATGGTTTCAGGATTAAATGGAATAATATACAGTATTTAGAAAAAATATGTATGAGGCTTTTCAGGGATTGGAAAGTAGGAGAACTAACAAACAGGTACTTCATAATGCGTTGACCTTTATAAATAAAACAAAATATGGAAGATGTGTAACCTTTCTTATAGATAGTAATTTATTTAAAGCAGGCAATATAGAAAATAAAGCTAATTATAATTGAAGTTTTGATAAAGCGGGACTGAGATCAATCATATTGGATATCCTAAAAGCAATTTATAGAACCATGAACAAAAAGGACATATACAGTTGACCCCACTCAATCGCCCTTCCTGAAGTAGTCGTACTGATTACCAAGCTTTTGATAAGTCACTTCAGTTGTCAACCTTTCCATCTACCTGGAAAACTGCCCTAGTCACCCCTGTACTGAAAGGAGGGGACCTCTTGCTGGTGTCTAATTACAGGCCCATCTCCATCATGTCTCCTCTCTCCAAAGCGCTGGAGAAAATCATTGCTGATCAGCTCACTGCCCACCTACATAAATACAACCTCCTCAGTCAGCAACAACATGGATTCCGCAAGTGGCACAGCACTAACTCGGCCCTCATTGAGTTCACTAGATATGTTCACAAGGCACTCAATCAGGGACATTTAGTTGGGGCAGTCTTTATTGACTCATCCAAGGTATCTGACCTTGTGGATCATCAGCTGCTGCTCCACAGGCTAACCTGCTTTGGGCTGTCCTCTGATATGGTGGGGTGGTTCTCCAGCTACCTGTCTGGGCACTCACAACAGGTAACGATCAATGGTGCCATATCTGAGACTAGGGATGTCACTGTAGGGGTCCCACAAGGGTCCATACTGGGCCCATTCCTGTTTAGCCTCTTTGTGAACAACCTACCAGCTGCATGCCCCTCTGCCAGAGTTCTGCTATATGCAGACAACACAGTTCTATTCCTGTGAGGCTCCTGCCAAGACATGTTGACTAGGAACCTGCAGCACAACTTCGACCTGCTACAGGACTGGTTTAACAGCAGTCTAGTACTAAATAGCAAAATGACAAAGACTGTGCTTTTTGCTGGCTGTCAGAAGAAAAGATCCACCACACCTTTTATAATTGCACACAACCCGGACTCCCCTCTTGAACAAGTCTGCTCATTCCGTTATCTGGGGATTACTACTGATGAGTCCCTTCCCTTTGATGAGCTTATAAGTAATATCACTATGGCTGCAGGCAAGAAACTGGGGGCACTATATGGACTATGCTTCTGCCTCACCCCTGAAGCCAGGCTCCAGGCGGTCAGTGGCACAATCCTGCCTATCTTGTATTATGGAAACATAGTGTATGGTTCAGCCTCGGACACCAGCCTTCACAAAGTCCACATGATCCTCAACAAAGCATGCAGATTCGTCCTGGATGCTGATTGCCTCACACATACCTGTGAGCTCTACATAAGGATGAAGTGGCTCCCACTTAAGAACAGAATAAAGCCACAGACTTGCCTTCTAGGGAAGAAGACCCTCTTAGGACTCGCATCTGCCTTCATGCAGGCTTTATTCAGATCTGCCCCAGGTGAGCATGCCACTAGAAGCATCACCAGACAAGCATTAGCTATACCATTCAGGAGAACAACCCTAGGGAGGCGTGTCTTTGTGGTAAGAGCACCTACCTGGTTAAATGAGCTCCTCAATTCTATCACCAATATACAACGCCTTGGGCAGTTCAAATCCACACTCCAGAAAACCATCTCTCATCCAGTCCACTGCCTGTGTCAAATTTAATCCCACCGACATTCCAGAACACAACTTAACTGTCACTCCCTGCTTTACTCTGGCGCGCGCCTGCCCTCCATTTTCGCCTTCCCCATCTCCTGTGCCCCACCCAACAACTTGCCCTTTCCTCCTGTCCGTATACACTACACCTGCTAGCTGCCTAGGTCAGCTACTACCTCCCCATACTCCCCTTGTCCACACCCCTCCCCCCCCATCCAAGCTGAACTCCCCTCTCTTTCCTCCTCCTCCTCTCTTCTCCCACTGACACCTACCTCAACCTCCCTCTTTTTGGGTCTCTGCTCTTAACTTCTCAGCTTTGCACTTTACCCCACTACTGGGGGTTTGACAATGCTTTCAGCAGCTTCATGTATTCCCACTACTGGGGGATTAGACAATGCCTTTGGCAGCTTCACGTATTCTGACATGTAAATGTGTAGCTTGTATCTCTTACCCCAGCCTACTTAGACTCAATGTTAGTTCATGTTACTACTTTGTCAAAACTGTTCTGCTGCAACATAATGTATGTTTCTATGCTACTGATGAGGATCCTTTGTAAACGAGCTTTTAGCTCAAAGGTTGTAATTCCGATTTCTCAATAAATTAAAAAAAGAAATAAGTGAATACCTGATAAGTGAATAAACCGGATAAGTGAATACAAGTCTAAAGTCTCAATTCCTTTCCTATCTGCTTACTGTTAAAATACTCAGTTAAGTGAATAGAACAGTCTGTTTAAGTGAATATTTTTTTTCTGATTTTGAAATCCTGCTGACAGCCCATCATCACACCTCCTCAGGTTACCCTACTCTTCCCCGCTCCTTTTGCTACTTCTGGATAATAGCTTGCAAGCCAGGGGGCTGGCAGTATAGCCTAGATGTTAGAGTAATGAGCTATGAATGAAGTTAGTACATCCAGCAGACAGACCTGGGTTTGAGTCCCACAACCTCCAGTTGCATACTGTGCGACTCTGAGCAAGTCACTTAACCTCCCCAGTGCTCCCGGGTAACCCCTGAAAACAGAGACCTGTGTCTAGTGGGCCTTACTCGGTCCTTAACAGACAATAAAAAAACACTTCCAATTAACACTTCAATTAAGCACAGCTGGTGTTAATTGCAGTTCAATGTGTGGTGTCAAATCCCGTTTCCTGCCTTTTGCTCTTGATTCTGCCACTCACTGCGAAAGATTCCACATGCCTCTCAAAAACTCCAAGACACACAAATGAATGTCTTAAACAAAGTGCATAACTTTTTAAAAAGATTTTAAAGCCTTTTATGCCTTGAATAAGTAAACCTGACTCATAAGATCTAAACAAAATGACTACACGTATCCCTGTCAGCCTCTGCAAATGAAAACTGTGGAAATCCTGTTTAGTAAATAACCCGCTAAAGTGCATATTTTTTTGTGGCACATTGGATATTCACTTACGAGGGTTTCATTGTATTTACCTCATAGCGGATCTTTTTTGCTGTGTAGTTATAGACAAAGATCAGTATATTATTATTCACACGCACGTGCTTGGTTTAAACCAGCTTATGATAAACTCTTCAATGAATAATATACTAAAAATTATGACATGGAATGTTAAAGGAATTTCAGCTCATACTAAGAGCTCTAGGGTCTTTAATTATGCTGATCGAATCGATTGTTTATTAATACAGGAGTCACACCTTCTACATGATGAATTTAGGTACTTATCCAAAGAAGGGGGAACAAGGTGTTACTGATGATAATTTTTGATGAAATTTGTATACAAATAACAACATTCAACTCTCCAATTGTTATTGGTGGTGACTTCAATTTAGTATTAAACAATAGACTGGATAGGTCAAACATTATTGAACGTAAGCCACAATCAGCAGCAGTTAAACTTATTAATTATATGTCTGATTTTAAATGAGTGGGCCCATTGAGACATTTCAAATCTTTGTAGCACTCAGTTCTCATTCTTTTCTGGACCAGGATTCATAAAGTTTTGTGAACTGTGCAAAGCATTTGTGTTGCATTTATCTGGCTTTTGCCCTGAGGCACGATCCACAAAAGGACAACTGCCCGGGGGAACCTCGTTTACATGACAGTGGCAACGTTAGTTATGAATGACACAAAGGGGAGGGAAGTGTCCATGCATACAGGTGCAGTGCAGCTCACAAAGCTTTTCTATCATGCAAGTGGCTGTGCATGGTACTTTGCATGGCGCAAATTACCGCCTATAAAAAGGTTGTCTTAATCCAGGCAAAGCACAGAGGCCAGAGGGAGAACTGCAGCAGGCAGCAGAATGGAAGAATGGCAGACAGCACACAACTGCTGTACATGCTGGGGAAGACTCCATGGGAAGATAAGAAAGGAGGACATCTTGGGGCCATCTGTCACTGGCAGAGGCATCCTGCCACACAGAGACAGTTCTGGAGAAGAGTCTCCTTTGAGACTCTGAATAATTTACAGTTGGTTGGCTGCTGGTACCGCTTCAGCTGGGCCATGTTCAGGCAGCTGTGTGAACTCCTGAAGGAAGACCTGCATGCCACCACCCATTGCAGCCATGCCCTGATGGTGGAGGGGACCCTCTGCCACGTGCCTGCTGGCAGCAGACACCTTCCAGACCCTCCTTGGGGACACCACAGGAGTTTTGCAGTTATCCACGTTGCACTTGCTGGCCAAATTCCTAGATTCTCTGCTGCTACATGCTATGGAATTCATAGTATTCCCTAGCACTTCAGAGGAGTGCACAGCAACAATTTAGCAGTTCTACCAAGTACTGTGCCTACCACGCGTAGTTGGTGTCATCGACTGCACCCATGTGGCCATCCATGCACTACCTGGCCTGGAGTTGAATGCCTACCTTAAAAGGAAAGGCTTCCACTCCAACTACCAGGTGATTTGCAATGCCACTGGGTGCATCACCAACGTGGTGGCGCATTACCCTGGAAGTGCCCATGCTTTCTTCATCTGGCAGAACTCCACATCATGCCAGAGATTTGAGGGAGGTGAAATACCTGTGGGTTACCTGGTGGCTGAGTACAACAACTGGGTTGTGACAAGCAATCCTTGTGGGTTACACAGGGCTGCATCCCACAGAGGGGGAAAGGGGGTGGGAACCTTAAGAAGGTTCTGGAATGTGGGATGATTGCAAAAACCATCAAGATGGGAAGGGGTGGGAACCCTAAGAAGGTTCCAGAATGTGGGAAGACTGCAATAGCCAGCAAGATGGGAAGGGGTTGGGAACCTTAAGAGGGTTCCAGAATGTGGGAAGACTTCAACAGCAAACAAGATAGGAAGAGGGTGGGGACCCTAAAACAATTTCAGCAAGATGGGAAGTTTGGGACCCCTAAGAAGGTTCCGGAATGTGGGAAGACTTCAATAGCCATTGAGATGGAAAGGGCTGGAACATGACATGGCCTGCAGAGGGGTCATTGACAATGTGACAATGCACTGCAGCACAGACTGCTCAACCCATGAAGGGGACTTGTCTATGTGGTGTGAGTGGGGGATGTGCAGGAGCCCACCAGAAGTTTCCGGAATATGGGCCAGAGTAGTACATCACAGACATGTCCCATCTCACATGTGTTCTTTACCCTTTACAGGTGACAGTGGCTACCCCTTGTACCCCTGGCTCTTCACCCCATCTGCCAACCCACAAACAAAGCAGAGGAGAGGTACATGCGGTACACACCACCACATAAAACATCATTGAGTGGGGTCGTTGGCATGCTTAAAATGCATTTCTGTTGCCTGGACTTCTCAGACAATGCCCTACACTACACTTCTCAGAAGACCTGTGGCATATTCCTTGCCTGTTGTATGCTACACATCGTGGCTCATACACGTGGAATACCACTGCTGGTCAAAGAGGAACAAACATCCATAGACATCAGGGGTAGGAGGTGGCACAACGGCTGCAAGGCAGAGCTCCGTGCATGGCATGGAGGGCCCAGGAGTGCAGATAGAACATCATATGACAGCTGGAAGCAAGCTGAAGGTAAGTAATAAGCAAACAACACAAATGGCTCCATTATGACCCTTGTTTACGTGCACAATGCACAACATGCACAGACCCACAATATAGAAATGGAAACTAGAGAACACAGGAAAACCAGGCACACAAAGGTACAAGCAGTTACAAGCAAGACATGATACAGCCTGGAACTGAACAAAAATGCACAGGGGTATGGCAAAACAGGAGCAAAGCTGCACATTATCATAATGGATTGAAATTGAAAGGCTCACACAATGCAAGAACTGTCACGTCACAAGTCACAGATGTAGCTGGGGACAGCCTGCCTAGCCATGTTATGCAAGACACCACACAGTAAGGGGGCAGATGGTGAATGGGGCAAAGGAAAATGAAACCCATGCACAGGACCCTGCTGGGGGGTGAAGGGAGGAGCTGGGACATAGCAGGCTATGACCTCCGGAGGCCACCACGTGTAGAGACAGTGCCATGGTGCACAGGATGGAGAGATGTCATTGTGGCCCCAGAGGAGGCCGAGGCTGAACGGGAGGACACACAGGCTGGGGACCTCACTCAGGAGCCAGTGTGGCTGTGAGGGGATGTGTACACTCGCAATGACATCTGCAGACCAGGGGTGGATGGTGGACCAAGGGATGTGGGGGATGCAGCTGTGTGCCAGTGCCACTGCTCTCTGTGGTGTGGACACATGCCACCATCCCCACCGAGAGACAGGGGACTGCCCACTGTCTGTAGACATGGCCCAAACTCGGTGCTGAGTTGCATGACATGCCCTTCCCCGGTGGCCAATTGCCCCTGTGAGGTCACCAAACAGACACACAATGGTTCCGAGGAGCTGTTCTCCAAACTTCTGGGCCCACTACAATTCCAGCTGGTGCTGGTGGTGGTGGAGGAGAAGGTACTGATGCAGCAGGTCCTGTATCTCCTCAAGGATCCTATGGGATGTGGCCTGGGTGTCCACCATGGCAGTATGCATCATGTCATGGGCACTACGCTCAGCATGCTGCAAGGCAGAGGGCACAGGCACTGAAGTCTCCCTAGATGGATCAGTGCCCAGAAGAGGTTTGTGTGTGCCTGGGACAGTACCACAAGTTGGTGGCAGCATAGGTGGAGGTGGTTGCGGTACGCCACCCTGCATCCCTGGACCCATGCTCTCCCTGGGCTAGGTAGGAACACCCGACACTGTGTGTTGTGCCAGTCCATGAGCAGGCACAACACAGGAGAGGGGATAGGAAGACAAAACAATGGAGATGGAGGTGTGGGACGGCCAGCCCAGGTCAGGTGAATGGGCCTCTGAGGTGGAGGTGGTGGTGATGGAATGGACGGTTGCAGGGGGTTGCTGGATGACATCCATGGGGGCAGTGGAGGGGATCACAAAAGCATCCATTGCTGCCAAATGGACTGTTGAGAACAGTTCCAGGCTGGCTACCCATGTCTCCAGGACACTACCTGCTGAAGTGTCTGAGTTACTCACCACCGAGAAGTCTACTCATCTTGGGGGTGTTCCGTGGATGCCATGGGATGTACTGGGCCATTCTGCTGCTGGCTGTGGGTGTTCTGTGTCAGAAACTGTGGGAACAGGGGCATGTTTGGGAGGGATGGCATGTGATGCAGGGCAAAGTCTACTGACAGAGTAATGCAACAGCACCACCGTGACAGTGCCCTGTGCATATGCCCTGTGTGACCAGGCTACACCCACAGATGGAAATAGGAGACCACCACTGTGGAACATACAGTGAGGAATGCGCAGGCACACACATGGACATGTAGTACACCCAGCACAGTAGGGCATGGCACAGGACAGACTGACACACAAGGACACAGCATGCGGGGGGAGGGGTTGCGCACAGTACTGATGGGAGTCAGAGTGTGGGGGGATGACACACACTGCATCATGGAGACATAGATACCATCAGGGAGTGTATGTTGTGTGTGGTGTGGCCCCAAACCAGCATGGCAGTCCCAGCCATTATCATCCATTGGCAACAGTCCCAGGCCACTCATGGAAACCAATGCAAAGGTGCACAACAGCCATAGCATGGTGGCCCAGAGATACGTGGTGTGGAATCACAGTGCTACATCCAGTGCGGTGGTGCATGCCAAGTCATTGCTGATGCCAGTGTACTACTTATGTGGCTCATTGGCTGGTATGTCTGTCTCAAAGCTCCTGGACAACTTAACCTCCCACAACGATGATGACACCGTCTCCCCAACAGGGTCAAGGGTGTGGGACACTGCAGGTGCAGGAGGCCCACCGCCACTGGCATGTTGTTACCTTCACACTGCTGCCAAGTCAGACTTGCCACAATGGTGGAGATCACCATACTGCTTGCACACTACATCAACTGATCTGCCCCTTATGCCAATGACATTCACTTAGTCAGAGATCTCCTGTCACACCTGGCATACGATGGCATCAGTGTTGCTATGTCGCTTGATAACAGACTCCTTGTCCCGCTATGCCTGGACTATGACTTCAAGCTCCAGGGTGCTGAACCTGTGGGTGTGGAGCCTGGGACTGTCATGGTCAGCACCTGCTAGGGGAACGGCAGTGAGAGAGGTCAGTGGCATGTAGGCCCTTTGTGTTATCAGCCTAGCCAAACCTATCCAGGGCAGGGCGGATGAATCGAGTGCCAGTGTGCATCTGGTGAGCAGTTGATGGTAACCTCTCATGCCCACCCTTCTCCTACAGCAAAATGTCCAGGGGCACACCTCACAGGCTGGCCAAAAAGGCCCCTGGCCATGGCGTCCAGTAGATTACAATGGGGACTGCATGACACAATGTCAACAGCTATGGCAATGGCACCACTGACTGATGTGAGCCAGCCACAGTGACTGCACTAGATTAGGCCACAATACCCTGGCCCACAGTACCACCACTGTGCATTGGGCTGGGGTGAAACACACATGGGCCACACAAATGTCCATGCTGACATGCAAGAGCACCACACCCTCATGCTGGGGCTGTGTGGGTCCAACAGGACAACGCAGGAACACAGGACGTGCATGCTATTGATTGTGCAGGCAGAGTTACAAAACACGGAGCATCACAGGTAGAGGGATGGCGAGCCATGTCCATGTTCGGACGCAAGCCTGTGCATGTGGGCTGCTGGACACCAAGTGGTTGTCACACTGTGTGTGTGACACATTGTCATGGTCTGCAAAATGTGTCTGTCTGATGATCCGGTGGCAACCTTGTTGCACATGTCAAGGGAGCACATGAAGGGAGGCAGTATAGCACAATGGTTTAAGGCTTTGAGCTGCAAATTTGGAGACCTGGGTTTGAATCCCACAGCCGGCACTCGCATACTATGTGACCCTGAGCAAGTCACTTAACTTTCCTGTGCTCCCAGGTCGCACCTGTAAACAAGCTTTCAGCTTAGTGTGCCACTCCTGGTTAAATAATTGGACAAAACAAACAAAAAAAAATGTCAGACTGCCAACTGTGGAGGTGGGCCAATCTGCACACCACACCAAACCCTGGGAAATGACCCTATGGTCTGAAATGCACACATGTACTGCCATGTGACACCGCTGGGTACAGGATGTAGGGGGGTGGGCCGGGGGATGCCCACAGAGACACAGCCTGAAGAACACAGTGGCCAGAGGGCCACCACGCTGATGAATGGGCCATAACATTTAGGGAACTCCCCCTCCCCCATCAGCACTGGGCAGGGTATGACATCCCTGCCATGTGTTTCAGCAGGGGTCATGACATGCAGTGGCAGAAGGAACAGTCCCCAACCCACACAAGCTGGGTGGAATGCATAATGCAGACCAGCTCTGCAGGTGCTGGCCCATGTGCCACATACATCAACAGTGCTGGTGGGGCCACAAGTGAAATGTCAATGTAGTCCGTGTATCTGCAGTGATATGTAGCCAGAAGGGACTGCTGGGTATGCGCAAGGGAATGCCTGCCTAATGACAAGCAAATACGCAGGGAAAATGTGCAACATGATGACAAGTGCCAGAGAATGTGTCAGGGATGGAGATAAACAACGTTCTCAAAGTAGGATAGTTATAGTTGCTTACCTTGCTGTGAGGCATTTCCTTCCTGGCTCACACCTGTTGCAGGCTGAGTGGGTTCCATGACCTGCAATTCCACAGCTGACTGAAGGTGGTGCACAGGTTCCCCTTTTATAGCACTGGAGCAAAGTAGCATGTAAATGAGATGCAAATAGGCCACTTAGCCCACTGACTGCCTAAGTAGCTCATTTACATGTCAGCTTTGTGAATAGCAGTTTTTTAGAATCGCACAAACCAGGGGCATTTGCATGATGGGATTGTGCTATGCTACATGTTTGTGAATAGCACAATAAGGGTTGCATGGGTCATGGCTGCACGGTACTCATGTGTGCGACACCTGTCCATGATGCCGCATGATCCACTGGCACCATGCATGCACGCACTGTCACCCAGTGTAGTCTATCACACAAACAGTTTTGCAATGGCCATTGAGCGATGTGTCCCCTTGTGCTATTGCACTAAAGTTGTGCTGTGGCATGCACAACCAATGTGTTCCAGAGCTGTGAAGGAATTCCAGAGGAGGAGATGGCACCCACTCACACAGCCAGTCACCAAGTCATGCAGCGGGCAGCAGGGTGGATAGAAGTTGAGCTGGCCAACCTGGTGGTCCCCAGGGAGGGCCAGCTGTTTGCCCCGGAAGACCTTGAGGATCCAAGGGGGGATATGTGGGCTAGTATAGGCCAAGACCTTACCAGGCACACAGGGGTGCCCAGGACAGGGAAACAATGCTGCCACCGCTTTGTGGACCTGAGGAGGAGGGAGCAGGGATGGCTCCAACAGTTCCACAGCATGGTGCGTGATGGCACTGTGTCACCCAGATGAGAGGAGTTCAGTACTTAGCCATCTGTTGCCTGGTACATGGGGGGGGGCGGGATTGGTTTCCACATCCACAGGACAGGTAGCACGTGGGCTATATCGCCATCAAGGCCAGGATGTGTAGTCCCTGCTCAGCCATGGGCAGGGCTGCCTGCTGGTCTGTGGTCAGACTGGTGACATGTCGACATGCTGCTGTGGCATTGACTGTGACTGCCCACTGCACACTGTGGTGGCAGCACAGCCCCACTGCTTATGTGGGAGTCTGTCATGGTGGGACACGATGACTCCCAGCCAGGCATGTCTGTGGGGTTATGGTCTGACCACATGTGTCAAGTCCTTGTGCAGTATGTCTGCACACATGACCAGCATCTCCTCCCAGTTCCTGTCATTGTGTTCCCTGGCCACCATTGCCCTCGCATGTGCTTGCCACCTGTCACTCAGAGGGCACATCTAATTGCAGCTGATTTTATTGGTATGTTTATTATTATCATTTATTAATGCTCATTTGTTGCATAATTTTAAATTGTTTTTATAAAACCCTTGTGCAGCTTTTCTTTGTATGTTGATGTGTCTACCCTGCCTGTATTGGCCTTCTAAGGTGCCCAGAGTCCCTGGGATTGGGTGCAATATGAAGAAAGTTTACCGTACCTTACCTTATCACACATCACCAGTGTGCACCTTGCATACAGTGCATGTGTCCCATGCTACCCAGTCCCCTACCCATCCGACAGATGTGTGGTAATACATGCCACCATGAACACCCTGTGCAGACATGCTGCACGCGAGGAGTCTGCATCTCAGCAGCCACAGGGTATGCAGCGTTAGCATCTCACAGGAGGGGCCACTAGATCCATGACCTCACACAGTAGTACATGCTAAACACCCATGTGCCATGGGCAATGCCAGAACACGTTGCCTGCGCAGTACACCATATGCCACCTACCGCAAGGCCCACAGAACATGTTGTGGCCAACATGCCTTGTCGTGGGATCCTGCAGTATGCAGAAAGTGACCCATGGTGTGTGGATGGGCCAACACTGTGTGCACACATGGTACATGATGACAACATAATGTCTGAGACAGGTCAGGCACAGGGCTGTTCCTGGTATACATGCCCGCCACCGGTTGTATGGTGGCATGTGGCGATCATGACAGGACAGGACCTCTCTGCAAAGTTGGGTACCCACAACACCCGGGCTCTATGGCCCCACTACACACCCCTGTCCAGATGGTGCATGTATAGCCACTGAGTCCAGCACCCCAGTGTATGCCCATGGCTGTGACAACCTGCATCACCATGACTGCTGGCCCTGCCTCCGATTATAGCAGCGTTCCTCCCCCAACAGAATGTGCCATCCCATGTGGAGCTGTCCAGCTGGTGAGTGGACACTTACCAAGCAGATCTAACCTGCCATGGCCCAATGCCATGTTCATCACAGTGCCCTGCCATGTTGTCCACCTAATTGCCCAGGGTTCCCCATGTATACCCTCCTACTGGTTGTGTACCGCAGCTGCTACACCACCAGCCCACTCAATATGTCATTGTGTGTGCGCGCGATATGCCACTCAGCCAGTCTGTTCCTCTCCCCACATGTCAGGCCGCATTGTGGCAGTTTTTTTTGCATGTCTCACTGCGTGATGTGTCCCCATTGACATGCCCCGCATGGTGTATGCCAGTATGACAGCATATGCCCATCCCAGGGTCCCACACCTCTGCCTGACCATGGGCACCCTGAAGCGACGTGCACATGGTGTAACCACCACACATTGTGGACTGCCTCAGGGACACAGAATGTTCCCTGACGTGCAGTCCAGTGGGTGCCCATCACAACATACACAACATGCACAATATGCTGTCACAGCCACAGTTCCACATCCCTGTCACTGTCCTGACATGCTGGTGTCACTGTTTACAACACCGGCTTGCTGAAATGTTGGACACTTACATGTGCAAAGTGATGTTACTGGGTGCATGATGTGGCCTCATGTGCCTGTTGCTATTGACACCATTCTGCTTTTTTGTTAGTGGTGGTGAGGCTCCCTGCATGAGACTTCTGGAGGGTGGGTCTTGACATGTACTGATTATATATATAGTCCCCCACCCTGGCGTGTGCCTGTGTCCACCATGCTGTCACTGTTGTGTACATTCACATGTACAATCCACCCTGCATATACCACGCAACTCTTGTTCTCCCATGTGTGCCACAGTAGTTGTCTGGTACTTTGCATGACTGCACACAGCAGCTTGTGGGAGCCCTTCTGCCACACATGGGCTATCCATGGGTTACACAGCTGTTTATGGCTACCAACTGCACCTGTCATGCACACTTGGCCACCACTTTGCACCAAGCAGGGCCTTGCCTTTACATCCTTGCAGGTGCACAACACCCACCAGGCATGCTCAGGTTATGCGTGTTGTGGGGGATGTTGGCTGTGGCCACAGGGTGCTGTGGTTGTCCACCAGTCTGTAGGGTCTTCATGCAGTATGGTTGGTGGCCAGCAGGGTAGTGCCACAGCTGCTCGTGTGCATGCCTGGGTTGCGTGTTATGCCAATAAGGTGTCTGCAGCATCAGCAGTGCCATACCCCTGTCACCAGTGGTGACCTATTGTCTGCCCTGGCCAGATGTGGGTGTGTGTGGGCATGTGTGTGACAAAGCTGCAGCACCACATGGTACAGGCACTCGTGGTTTACAGATGTCTCTCTGCCATGGACCTTGTCAGCATAGTCCTGGGGTGAGTTTTGGCACTGTATTGCTTAATGCATGCCACTGACAGTTTCTGTTCTATTTCTGTTGCAGACCGAGGGGTCAGAGGAAAGCCCACAAGAGGGGTAGGGCAGGGGACAGCAGCACCACCACCAGCCAGAGGAGGATGGGCCCTGTATCCCAGGCACGGAGCAGAGGCCGGTCACGTGTGTATGCCTTTAGCTTCTACCTCGTTTGCCTTCACCTGTGGCAATCATGCTCTGTGTGGCATCTGCCATATTCCAGGAAACTGTTATTCTTGGTGTGCATACTGTCATCACAATGGTATGTGGTGACCTTGCCCTGGTGCCCCACATCCCCACTGCAACCCCCTGGGCATGCTTTGGGGTGACCAGCCAACCCAGCGTACTACACACTCCAATGTCCGGTGTGGGGACATCATGTTTGTGGTGTGACTCTGCTGCATGCTGGACCCTGGGAACACAACCACAACATGCCTGGGGCCTTGGCACATAGAGGTTGCAGTGGCCTGGTCCTGATGTGATGCTCCACAGGTGTAGTGTTCCCACATCGTGTGCTCCCATTTCATGCCCATGTGCCCCTTGGTTGTGCTTCTGCCCACAGGATCCTTGGGTGTCCCTCATCATGTGCTGGCCTGTGGCCCTGCGGCTGTGGGTGGCCCATTTGTTCAAACCATTCATGCAGGCATCCCCTGCAGTGATCCTACACTGCAGCACAGTCATAGTGCTACTACAAGCCATATTCCTGAACACATCTGTCAGTGTGTTCCCATGTGCTTGTCTGTGGCTGTTTGGGCTGGGGCCCGTATAGTATTCCCTCTTGCTTAGGTGCCTGTGTTTCAGACTGACTACATTCCTTTGGTCGGGCCAGGACACCATTTGTGTGGCACTGACCCCTGCCCTTGCTCATCCTGCAGTCGTCAGTCATTGACCATCAGCATCCTTATTGTGGTCCCAATACCCATTTCCCCATGTCTCTTCACCAGTTGGCACTCTGTTGCCCCTTGGGTAGTTGTCATGCCAGCCTTCTGTATTGG
Source organism: Neoceratodus forsteri (assembly GCA_016271365.2). Lineage (NCBI taxonomy): Eukaryota > Metazoa > Chordata > Ceratodontiformes > Ceratodontidae > Neoceratodus > Neoceratodus forsteri. Next base: position 216,251,529 of record JADMNL010000026.1, read on the forward strand.
TCTATGTACTAGCTACGTGTTGGTGGTTTGGGCTTTTGTGCTTCTGTTACAGGTGTTGTTCATGGGCTTTGGATGGAACATTGCTGGCCAATTCTGCCATGGCATTGGTGGCATGCTCAGTGTGGGACATGCACATATGGCCTGCTGGTTGTAGCACCCCATGGCCTAAGCCAAATATTTGGCTCAAGGCCCATAAAAAGGGTATCCGGGATTGCCGCAAGCTAGACCAGAAAAAGTTGGTCTAACTTGCGACAGTTGGTGTTGTATTTGGTGGCCGAAAATAAGTACCTTAAAACACATCAGGATCTTGGTGATAAGGAAAACATGCACCACACAAATGAATGCCCTCTCTGATTACTTCCATACAGCACAGACACAGGGGAAACACTGATCTCAACACACAGGAAAGAGCATTTACAGGAAGTGCATCTCCCAAAACTGCACTGTCTAACATTTCTTAAAGCTGCACTACACATAACAATCCCTTCTGACTTAGCTAGAAAGTAGGTAAGTCAATAATTCAGTAGTAATATGAAACTATTAAAGTTATTACTGCAATGTCCCTTTAGTTAGTCTATGTCATTAGATTATACCTCTACAAGTCCATTCTCTTTGGTGGACGTCTTATACATTCTGAACGACGTAGTAGGACTGGAGGCTGTTGCTCTGGAATCTGATTAGCATCAGCCACATCTTGTCTTAATTGCTGTGGTTCCACTATCTCTTCCTGTGCTTGTTCTGAAAGAAATAATGCTGGATAACTACCCCAACGTTGGGTACCCTTTTTTATTCTGTCTCAATTCTAGTATGTAATTGGTCCACATTTTTTTCACTCTCCTCTGGTTAGTCAGTCGAACAGTATAGACAACATTTCTGAACTTTTTTTCCGCCACACCTTCTATCCATCTCTTTGGGCCTACGTGCATCTTGTCCCACACAAGATCATTAGGTTTGAAGAATATGGTGTTAGGAAGCATTTCAGTTGCTGACTTTTAGCCTAGAGGGTGAAGAAGGTCCAATTGAGTTTGAATCTGACATCCAAACAATTCTGCAGGGGATTTTCCCATGACACAATGTGGTGTTGTTCGATACATTGCAAGAAAGTCCAAAAGGGCTACTTGTATTGCCGTCGTAGTAGGATTAGCTTTCTCCATACTCTTTTTAAAAGTCTGAACAAGGTGTTCCTCTTCACCATTTGAACTTGAATGGTAGGGAGGTGAGTAAATATGGTGGATACCATGTTGCTGGCAAAATGCTTGGAATTCAACAGATTTGAACTGTGGTCTGTTATCCGAGACAATCACTTGTGGAAAACCATGGCTAGCAAAGATAGATTTCAACACTTTGATGGTACTCTCAGTAGTTGTCGAAGGCATTTGATGAATTTCTGGCCATTTACTATAAGCATCAGTTAAGAGTAACCACATGGAATTTAAATAAGGTTCTACAAAATCAATATGCAACCGTTGCCAGGGTTTGTCAGGTCATTCCCAGTGGTGAACTGGAGCTCTTGCCAGATTTCCCATTGATACAGCACAACCTTCACATCTTTGCACAACCTGGTATATGTCTCTGTCAATGGAAGGCCACCATACGTGAAGTCTGGCTAGGGATTTCATTTTAGCAATGCCTGGATGGCCCGCATGCAAAAGAGTCAACACATTTGAGTGATAACATTGGGGTACTATGATACGCAATCCCCACAGAAGACACCTCTCAGCAATGGACAACTGCTGTCTCTTTGTATAGTAGGGTTGTAGTGCAGTCGAACAAGTAGTGCCTTGTGGCCAACCCTCAAACATATACTGATACACTTGTTTCAAAATTACGTCGTGACTAGTTGCTTTTGCAATGTCTTTGGCTAGTACTGGAAGCTGATCTAACTGTTGTAGCTCCATTGCACACACAACAGTAGAGTCCTCCATATCATTCAATAGCACTGGAAAACTATCTGGCCCCATCTGGCATACTAATGGCTCCTCTTTAAGTCCCATATAGAACTCCATTTCTCTGGATATTGGTAACCTTGAAAAGGCATCCACATTTCCATGCTGGTCAGTTGGTTGGTATGCAACCTCAAAATTATATGCAGACAAAATTAATGCCCATCATTGAAGTCGGCCAGCAGCTATCTCTGGAATTCCTTTTTCTAGACTGAAAATTGTCACTAGTGGCTTGTGCTCCGTCTTCAGGTGAAACTTGCAACCTAGCAAGTATTGGCGAAATTTCTGGACTCCAAACACAATTGCTAATGCCTCTCTCTGAATCTGGGCATAATTCCTTTCAGCTGCAGTGAGTTTGCATGAAGCATGGGCTTTCGGCTTCTCCACTCCTTCCAGATCTGTAGGGAAAAGGACAGCTCCTATGCCCACAGAACTAGTATCACAGGCCAAAGTGATAGGTAAGTTAGGGTCATTATGAGTTAAATTATTCACATCTGTTAGAGAGAGAGAGCTTGATGGCTTGAACTGCCTTACAGTGGCCCTTGGTCCAGTTCTACAGAGTAACTTTATGTAACAGTTAATTTAGGGTAGCACATTTAGTGGCTAAGCTAGGTATGAAACGGTTATAGTAGCGCACCCAAACATAAGTGCAACTCTGAAACCTTCTGCGGTTCAGGCATGTGCAGAATAGCTTTCACCTTTTCATCATTCAGACAAATTCCATCTTTGTCAATAGTGTGACCTAAGTATGTGACACTTGGTTGACAAAATTGGCATTTTTCTCGCGAGTCTGAATCCACTCTGTTGCAATCTCTCTAAAGTCTTTTGTAAGTTAAGTAAATGTTCTGATTCTGTCTTGCCTGTGACAATGATGTCATTCAAATAACAAGCAACACCTGGTATATCACCCACTGTTTGCTCAATCACTTTTTGAAAAATAGGCACAGAACTAAAGGCCAAAGCATAACCGTTTGTACTCGTACAGTCGTTGGTGTGTATTAATCACTACCAGTTTCTGACAGTCTGTATCCAGCTCCACTTGAAGGTATGCATCAGCGAGGTCCAGTTTAGAGAACCCCACACCACCATTCAGTCTATCAAAAAGTTCCTAAGGTGAGGGTAAAGGAACTACATCTGTGTTAAGTACTGGATTAAGTGTCACCTTAAAATCTCCACATATTTAAACCTTACCTCCTGGTTTAGATACCACAACAATTGAAGTGGCCCAATCTGAACTTGAAACCTTTTCCAGCACACCTGCTTTTTCCAATCTGTCCAATTCTGCCCCAATGACCAGTTTACAGGCAAAAGGAAGTTTCTGTGGTTTACAAAACTAAGGGACTGCATTAGGCTTTGTAACTAGCTTGGCTTTAGCTGTTGTGCTACATCCCAGGCCTTTCCACAACTCTGGATACAAGTCTAAAATCTCCCCAAGCTTGGGCGGATTACTGCTTTGTGGTACCTGGACAGCAGCAAGTAGGCCAAAATCTGCTGGATCAATATGAATGTTTAGAAGAACCTGAGCGTCTCTGCCCAAAATGTTGACACCCTTTTTTGAAACCAGAAAAGTTAAAGGTGTACTAAGAGAATCAGTCCTGTGTACTAAAGTGGTAAATGAGCCCAGTGGCTGAATTAGTCACACTTCAAATGCATGCAGCAACTTATTACAAGGAGACAATAGTGGCTTATTCAGATCAGACCATGTTTGATGGTTAAAAAAAGTAACTGGGGAAACAGAATCTACCATTAAAAGCAACTGACGCCTCAGTTGTGGCAACTGAAGTAACACATAGAAAGAAGGAACATCTTTAGTCTGCATTTGGGGTGCAATAGGAGCCACTGCACTGTCTGTGCTCTCTGAACTGATCACTGCAGTTCTCCTGCTTCTTCAGACTTTAGCCATATGACCCTGACGTTTACATGCATGACACTGAACTTCTCTGAATTTGCACTGGTCCCTGCTATGCTGAGAAGACCCACATGATGTACATTTGTACTGGTCATGCAGTTTGGGTGGAGTGGTTGAATTTTTCTTTGAAAACAGTGGTTTAGACTTAGGTTTGAGCTGTTTCAATTTGGGGTTTACAGCAGTTACTTGCAGGGGTGTAGCCAGAGATTTCAGATCTGCACACCAAGTGGACTCACTGCTACCCTTCCCCCCCCCCGGTGCAGCCAGACAATATACAAATGTACACCAGGACCGTGTTTGTTGCCTCATTTGGCACAATAAATGCAACTTTTGTATTCCATGACCATGGTTGATGCCATGCATGGGTAAACACAAATGCCATGCATTGCTCCCTAAGACACCCACATACCAGCCCAGAGCCTGTAAAGTTGTATTGTCCTTGGGATGCAAAGACAGTATTAGTGACCAGTCATTCTAGTTTCAACTCCTACGAAAAAAATTACAGAAAGGTTCAGCATTTTCTTTGTTAGTTTTCATGGAAAAAGGAAGCAGTTCAGAGCCTATTTGCTACCCCCTTAAATAAAATTGCACACCATGGAGTACTTGGAGTATGCCTGGCTACACCCATGGTTACTTGTACCTCATTTTTAGTGTTCATCTTAGCATGTGTGTCATTTTCTGCAGCCTCATACATTAGTGCCATCTGTAAAAGTTCATCAGCAGACTTCTTGACACTTACAGAAAGTAGTTGCTGAATACGATGTTCATTATTCAACCCCATAACAAACTTATCAGCTAAATTAGATTCAAGATGCTCCCTACTCCACTCACATGTGAGAGCTAAGCGTTTGATCTCAGCCAAATAAGACTGTAATGAGTGACCTGGTTTCTGCTGGTAACTGTAGAATTTATAATGTTCAGCCCTTGGAAAAGTTGTTAAACTGTATTGTGCATTCAATTTAGCCTTTAGCTCTTGCTATGACTAATCCTCTGGCTAGTCTGGTGCACAGAGACTGCATAAAAGTTTGAAGGTTTCACTTCCAAGAAAGTACAAAAAGCAGCTCAAATAAGCTCACCTTGTAGCTGAACATTTACAGATTGTATGGCAGGATTAAGCAATAACCACCGATCAAACCGTCTGGACCATGTATCCCAGTCCGTTCCTGTAAAAATCTCAAAGCTGGCTGAAGTTGCCATGATACTGTACAGTTCCAAATTGCTTAAAGTCACAAAATGGTGTCATTCAGTAAGCTGGAGCTATAAAAATTTTCATCATCCTTGTCGCCAGTTTGTTGTATTTGGTGGTCGAAAATAAGTACCTTAAACACATCAGGGACTTGGTAGAAAGAAAAACATGCACCACAGAAATTTAGGCCTTCTCTGTTTACTTCCATACAGCACAGACACAGGGGGATCACTGATCTCAGTACACAGGAAAGGGCATTTACAGGAAGTGCATCTCCCAAAGCAGCATTAATATTTCTTAAAGCCGTACTACACATAACAGTTGGCGCACGGGATCAAAAATCCCGATCCCCGTCCAGGAGAATGCCGTATGCCCTATGTGCCATATGTTCTGCACACCTGGGGCTCGTAGCATGCTCTGCCTTTTGAAACTCCAGCACCCTGTTACCATGCAAGTTCCCTCAGTGATAAACATCTCAGAGGAAAATTCTGCAAATGATATGTGAAATACCAGCTGAACTGTGTCTAAATACTGCGAGCTTGATTCAGAGGCATGGCGGGAATGGTGCAAGCCCTGAGTGCGCTGAACATATGGCGCTTGCAGCATTCCCAGGCTGACAATCGAGATTCACGATCCCGTGCGCCATTTGCCATGAGTTAGACCAGCCATCTGCTGGGTTAACCTTGTGGAGAACATGGGACCTTTTTATGGGGTTTGCGCCAAATCATTGGCGCAAGCCACCGTAAAGTGGGAAAAGTGTTGCAAATGCACATGACCCTTGTGAACTGGGCACGAGCTGCATCAATGTGTTTGGTGCAGTGTTTGATGCAAACCCTGCATCAGCCTTTCTGAACTGAGACCTACGTTTTCCAACATTTTCCAGAGGCATCAGCATGCTCTGTAAGGGTTTTACTTAGCTCCGTGTTAAGGTTTGCAAAAAAAGGCTAGCCATTTTTCAATTGGCACATACATATTATACAGGATTGCTGCTCTACGTTCTAGCATCCCATTATCATGATCCATCTTCCATCTGCATCTTTAATGACACTGTGTGTGGAATGCGCTGTTTTCCTTAATAAATTAGCCACACCTCTTTTTTTTACTGTTAAAGCAGTTATGATAAACCCCGCCTTCTCAGCTTACATTAAGTCTGTCTGCCTCTTTATCCATTAGATACATTTATTAAAGGATGGCAATAGCTACCTTTGAGAGGATTAAAAACTGCAAAATTGTGGACCTTTTAACTGGTGACCCTGCACCGTTCACATCCCATGAGATAAAATTTTAAGGTTTTAGCCATGCTAATTGTAATATGCCCCCACCCCCATGTGGGACTTACCTGCTGAGCTATGGCCCATTTCTGCCCCTGATCTTCACAGCAGCCACCACCAAGGTCCTTCTTCCTCCGCCCCATGTTGGAAGCAGGGCTGAGGTTCAGTGAGCTGTTTGTGTCTCCGGGTGCCGGAGAAAGCACCTGCCCCTAGTTTGGGGGTTTACAGAGCAGCCAGTGTGCCATTATAACACCTGCCCCTAGTGTGGGGGTTTACAGGGCAGCCAGTGTGCCATTACAGCACCTGCCCCTAGTGTGGGGGTTTACAGGGCAGCCAGTGTGCCATTACAGCACCTGCCCCTAGTATGGGGGTTTACAGGGCAGCCAGTGTGCCATTACAGCACCTGCCCCTAGTGGGGGTTTACAGGGCAGCCAGTGTGCCATTACAGCACCTACCCCTAGTGTGGGGGTTTACAGGGCAGCCAGTGTGTCATTACAGCACCTGCCCCTAGTATGGGGGTTTACAGGACAGCCAGTGTGCCATTACAGCACCTGCCCCTAGTGTGGGGGTTTACAGGGCAGCCAGTGTGTCATTACAGCACCTGCCCCTTGTTTGGGGTTTACAGGGCAGCCAGTGTGTCATTACAGCACCTGCCCCTAGTGTGGGGGTTTACGGGGCAGCCAGTGTGCCATTACAGCACCTGCTCCTAGTGTGGGGGTTTACGGGGCAGCCAGTGTGCCATTACAGCACCTGCCCCTAGTGTGGGGGTTTACGGGGCAGCCAGTGTGCCATTACAGCACCTGCCCCTAGTGTGGGGGTTTACGGGGCAGCCAGTGTGCCATTACAGCACCTGCCCCTAGTGTGGGGTTTACGGGCAGCCAGTGTGCCATTACAGCACCTGCCCCTAGTGTGGGGGTTTACGGGGCAGCCAGTGTGCCATTACAGCACCTGCCCCTAGTGTGGGGGTTTACGGGGCAGCCAGTGTGCCATTACAGCACCTGCCCCTAGTGTGGGGGTTTACGGGGCAGCCAGTGTGTCATTACAGCACCTGCCCCTTGTTTGGGGTTTACGGGGCAGCCAGTGTGCCATTACAGCACCTGCCCCTAGTGTGGGGGTTTACAGGGCAGCCAGTGTGTCATTACAGCACCTGCCCCTTGTTTGGGGTTTACAGGGCAGCCAGTGTGTCATTACAGCACCTGCTCCTAGTGTGGGGGTTTACAGGGCAGCCAGTGTGTCATTACAGCACCTGCTCCAAGTGTGGGGGTTTACAGGGCAGCCAGTGTGCCATTACAGCACCTGCTCCTAGTGTGGGGGTTTACAGGGCAGCCAGTGTGTCATTACAGCACCTGCCCCTAGTGTGGGAGTTTACAGGGCAGCCAGTGTGTCATTACAGCACCTGCCCCTAGTGTGGGGGTTTACAGGGCAGCCAGTGTGCCATTACAGCACCTGCTCCTAGTGTGGGGGTTTACAGGGCAGCCAGTGTGTCATTACAGCACCTGCCCCTAGTGTGGGGGTTTACAGGGCAGCCAGTGTGTCATTACAGCACCTGCCCCTAGTGTGGGGTTTACAGGGCAGCCAGTGTGCCACACAGCACCTGCTCCTAGTGTGGGGTTTACAGGGCAGCCAGTGTGTCATTACAGCACCTGCCCCTAGTGTGGGAGTTTACAGGGCAGCCAGTGTGTCATTACAGCACCTGCCCCTTGTTTGGGGTTTACAGGGCAGCCAGTGTGTCATTACAGCACCTGCTCCAAGTGTGGGGGTTTACAGGGCAGCCAGTGTGCCATTACAGCACCTGCTCCTAGTGTGGGGGTTTACAGGGCAGCCAGTGTGTCATTACAGCACCTGCCCCTAGTGTGGGAGTTTACAGGGCAGCCAGTGTGTCATTACAGCACCTGCCCCTAGTGTGGGGGTTTACAGGGCAGCCAGTGTGCCATTACAGCACCTGCTCCTAGTGTGGGGGTTTACAGGGCAGCCAGTGTGTCATTACAGCACCTGCCCCTAGTGTGGGAGTTTACAGGGCAGCCAGTGTGTCATTACAGCACCTGCCCCTTGTTTGGGGTTTACAGGGCAGCCAGTGTGTCATTACAGCACCTGCCCCTTGTTTGGGGTTTACAGGGCAGCCAGTGTGTCATTACAGCACCTGCCCCTTGTTTGGGGTTTACAGGGCAGCGAGTGTGCCATTACAAATATGGCTGTGCATGCTGCAGCTGCAGATGCCCGGCCAGGTCTTAAAGGAGCCACAGCTCTCAATACAGTTGGCGGTGCCGCCGTAATTTGGAAAAAGTTGTCCCGGCTCCAGGACAGGCAGGGGAGCTATGATGTGCATGAATAATGCCTCCAGGTGCTTGAGAGGGGATCTCCTAGTCCCGAGAAGCCAGTGGGACTGGGAATTGTATAAGCGAGTAGGTACCTGCAGTACCACATTGGCACGAAAAGGGCACTTTTTCTTTGTGGAGCCCCAACAGCCAAACAGGGCTCTTTTCAGGCAAAATGGGGTTCTTCCTGGCCCCATCAGAGCAAGCAGGGCCAGGGCAAGTGGTTTTTCTGCCCCTGAATGGGCATATAAACAAAATGGGGGGCTGCCAAAAGCTGTTATCTTAATGTAAAGTCAGTCAACAGTGGGAACAGCTTAGTCCTGAAACTGCAAGCTCAAACAAAAGTAAGCAACAGAACAAAGCAGCACCAGCACCGGATCAGCAACAAGGAAAAGGTTTATTCAAACTTCCACGCAACCTGTGCCAGGTTACATGGAAGTTTGAATAAACCTTTTCCTTGTTGCTAATTTGAGAGCTGGTGCTGCTTTGTTCTGTATCCTAATGTAAACAAAGATGGCAGCCCCAGGGATTCTCCCTGCTGCCAAGGATGCTGGGAAGGGTAAAAGTTCACCAGCAGCAGCCTGGGAAAGTGTGGGCCAATCAGGTGGGGATCTGGGGGATACTATATAACAGACTGTGCTCTGGGTTTGAGGAGGCATCCAGCAGAAAACGGGGTGGAGACAGCCTGTGTTGGAGGGCTGCACAAGCCAGTAGGCTAACCTGTGTTCAGAAAGACCCCTCCAATCCACATAGAAGCTAGAGGCAGAGTGCCCTATAGCCCAGCTTCCCTGCAGGGTATCTAAACTGGACTGCTCGGCCGTGGTTTTCTCCATAGCAATTTATTTGAGCTACTGTTCTCCTGTTGATAAGCCTACTGATTATTTGAACTGCTTGGGCTATTCCTCAGCCTGCTAGAAACGTTCCTTGTGCTGGGCAGAGACTGTTAAATGGCTGACTGTGTTTAAGTTCCAGTGGTAACTGTGTGCCCACAGGATGTCCAGGGTGACCCCCAACCCTGCCTGTGTACTAGGGACCAGCAAAAGGCTCTTGAGACAAAGATGATGAAAGGCCTGAGAGGTGAAGATGAGGAAAGGCCTCTGAGGTCAAGACAGCAAAAGGCCTGAGAGGTGAAGATGAGGAAAAGCCTCTGAAGCGAAGACGGTGAAAGGACCCTCATGGGTGAAGAATCTTGCTTCTGCTTAAAATCTCCAGCCTGCAGTTATAGTTCCTGAAGACACTGTCTGCTGTAATCAGAGTGGTACTGCCAAGGCTTATAGTACTACAGCACGCCCAGAGACTGTCAACAAACTGTGAGTACCGCTGAGCTGCAGCTCTGAGTTGTTATTTTTCAAAGTAGTTAGTTAGTTACTGTAGTTAGTTAGTTAAATATCCAGAGGGGGTGAAGTCCTGGGAGGGACTTTGTGAATCTGCGGGATATGCCCAGGAAGAAGATTAAAAATGTACTTGTTTGATTGAAAACTTGGATGTAGCCAGGCACTCCTCGCCTCATTTAAATAAGAAAGCAACACCAGAGTGCATTTTAAAACATATTTAAAAACATTTATTTAATGCCACAAGGCCAAACAGGTTATACCTGATGCATTTCGGTTGTGAGGTCCTTTAGCAAAGGCATAAATCAGAAGAATAAAAACTTTGCACTTTAAAATAGACAGTATGACATCACACAATTACATCACAATAGGGCAAGATGACGTGTAACCAGATTTCTTAGTAACATGAAAGAATGCCAATGCAGTTTTAGAGTTCCTTCACCTTTAAATACACATACTAGAAAAATATCCCCCCCCCCAATTAAAATAAGTATCATATAACAATACAGCATCATGAGTTTTGAACCTTCAAAAACAAGTCAGGTTTTTATGGACTCACTTTATGCCAGAATAAAATAAATGTTTTTTAATTAGAAGACCAGTGCCCTTGCTTAAATGGAGGTTGTGTGTGCTCTACTTTTTTTCTTGTATATATTTTGCCTGTTAGTATTGAAGCACCATGTCCTTGTGCCTTCTCCAGTCTGCTGTTATACATTTTTATGTTTGCTTGCACGCATGTGCAAGATACATATTGGGGCAGCTTGCTGCAGTAGTGAGTTGTGGAGGCACGGCAGTGTTGTTGCCAATGCCAGCAGCCCATTTTGGGGCTGGTCTGTGTGGCACCAGTAGAAGATCACGCTGTCCATAACAGCAGTAGTGTAGCTTGCCACCATTTTGAAACAAACTCACCGCTGCAATCAGGGAGAGCCCCATCATCACCAATCAGCTGTTCTTGAGGGGTGGTCCCTGACTGCAGCAGCCAATTACACCTGCATTGTCTAGTGTCCCCTTTCAATAAACATAGTGATGGTTTCTCCATTGGCCTCTCACAGTCCCCATGGAAGCTGATGGACAGCCGCCGCCACTCCCTGTTCAAGCCGACAGGGTGCCCAATCCCCTTGTCGGCATGTCCCTTCCCCAGTTCATTTGTTGATGGGGTAGCCCAATCCCCGTAGGCATGATGCCCCCCTATTTGTTATGTGCCAAGGGAACACTGTATGGCTGATGTGGTGCCCAATCCCTGTCGGCTCCAGTCCCCCCCCAAACAAACTCCCAGGTGGCATGCTGGGAGCCCACCCCAGCGTGCCAAAAGCATCCCGCATCATCTTTTTTTTTAACCCTGTAAAAAAAGAAAACAGTCCCTTGCTGTTTCTCGTTGCTCTTCCCACAACCCACAACCACCCTCTGCACACCCCACCTCCCCACACACCCACTCACCCCATACTTACTTCCAGAGCCCAGCGCGACGATCTTCGCTGAACCGGTAACACGTCTGCACTCTTCAAAGCCGACTTCGAACTAAAGAAATGCCGTAAGCTGTGTATAATGACATAAATTTTTCTTTCAACTTATGTGGATATCTCGCCATTTTTTGACTTTTGGCACCAAATTTTCAACATGGGGTTCTTGGGATCCCTCCTCATGAATTCAGTCACTGTCATGGAGTTATTCGATCCCGAAAGGTGATTTCACGGTCACTGCACGGAATCACCTTTCAGGACCGATTAACGAAATGACATTGTCAGTGTTCATGAGGTGGGCTCTCAAAAAGCCCATGTTGCAAATTTGGTGAAAGAAAATGACTGTGTTACAAACATGCATTGCAGTTTCCACGCACACTCGTAACTTCGCGAATTTGTAATATTTTCACTCCAGATTTTCAACATTGCCTTTTTTTCACACCTCCTTATGAACAGTACAGCTGCCATTTTTCACATCCTGGCTGAAATGTGTTTTCGCACTTCTGGCGCAGAATAATGCGGTCGCTGTGGGAAATCAGTGTTTGGGACAGATTAAGAAAATTACAGTGACACTGTTCATGAGCAGAGGTCCTAAAATGCCTATCTTGAAAATCTGGTGATAAAAGTCCATAAAATGACTGTGTTACGAGCATGCATTGCGCAGTTTCCATGCACACTCGTAACTTTAAACAGTTGTAATATTTCCACTCAACATTTTCAACATTGCCCATTTTGCACACCTCCTTATGAACAGTATAGCTGTAATTTTTCACATCCTGCCCAAAATGTGTGTTTGCACGTCTGGCGCACAATGACGCGGTTGCTGTGGGAAATCAATGTTCGGGACAGATTAAGAAAATCATAGTGACAGTGTTCATGAGCAGAGGTCACAAAATGTCTATGTTGAAAATTTGGTGACATAATTCCACTAAATGACTGTGTTACTAGCATGTGTTGCACAGTTTCCATGTACGCTCGGAAGTCCGAGCATTTTTAATATTTTCACTCCAGATTCTCAATATTGCCATCTCTTCGCACCTCCCAATGAATGGTACAGCTGTCATTCTTCACATCCTGCCTGATCTGTGTTTTCACATATCTGGCACAGAAGGGCACGGTCTCTGTTGGAAATCACAGTTTGGGACACATTATCAAAATCAGCAGAGGCCCCAAATGCTTTCATTATGTGGGGGTTACAAAAAAGCCATGCTGAAAATTTGTAGTGCAAATACCAACAAACGCCCAGGGCGTAAGGGTTTCTAACCATAACATCCCACCCTGTACACACTGACAGGCATCATGGGTGTGCCTTTGGATTGTTGGCTGTAAAGCTCACATCATTTCACCCCCACCCTGAAGCCAGTGACAAGCAATGAGGTATGCCTTGGACTCTTCAGCCCCAGACTTCACCCCATTCTCTTATACTGCACCCATTTCAGTGTAACGTCCTTATGAAATGGGATGACTGTGAAGCCGAACACCCCAAGGCACACCTCAACATTTGTCAGTGTCTACAGGATAGGGTGTGGTGAAATCCTGTGAGCATTATGGGTGACGACCCAAAGACACACCCCTATGCCTGTCCATCTCTGCAGAGTGGAGGTGGGGTTGGCGTGAGTTCAATACTTCGCTGCCATTCCTATTCTGCATCTGACTAACTCCTGCAAGTTCAATGCGAATATCAGCAAGCAAACATTCGGCATTGACAAATGCTTGTTATAATCCCTTTTTACGAGCTGTCAAAATCCCTTTTCGCAAGCCAATCCCTTTTCGTGGGCTGTCAAAATCATTTTTCGAGACATGATGACCAGATGGCCCTAATCTGCGAAAAGATATTTGCTCGCAAAAGAGAATTTTGACGGCTCGCGCAAAGGGATTCAACTCATGAAAAGGTATTTTTAAACTCCACTGTTTCTTTTCCACTTTACTGCAAAGAAACGGTTTGGAATTAAGAGCTGACATTTTCAGGGTAGAAAGGGCTTGTCCCACAGATGTGACTGTTGCTGGTTTGGTGATAACATTTACATTACTTCCATAATTATAACATTTCAAAGTTTGGAAATTTCCCATAAGATAACATTGTGGCAGATGCAGCACCTTTCAGCGTCTTTATCTCAAAAATTATTTGAGATATAATTTTTCACTAAACACTGAGCATGCGTGCAGGTTGTCAACTCATGATTACAACTGCAGTGAATTTTTTCCCCATGTTCCTATAGTTACTGAGATATTGCGCCATTTGTATCACAGGGGTTACTTGGAATGTCTCTAGGCCAGAGCTGCATCTCTAGAATTAGGTAGATGGGACTCTGCGCTGCCACATATGGATACCATTATGCACTACTGGATGTGCAGGGCCCTCCATTATGAAGTACTGCAAGCGCAAGGCTCAGAGGGCCCTGTGCTCACACAGGTAGATGACAGTTCATGACAATGTCTAAACACTTATGGAAAGATGGGGGGCTCTGCACTACCACAAATGGATACCATTATGGAGTGATAGGAGCATGATCAGACCACAGGGTCCAGAGGACCCTGCCCTCCCACAGGGAGAGGAGGGTTGATTGCAATGTGTCTACACACATAGGAGCACAGGGCCCTCCCACATGATGGAGGGCAATAAGTCTTTACAACCACTGCACACAGAATCACAGAAATCCTACCGCAGAAATTGGCCCCAATGGCCCATTGAACCTGCCCCTTCCCCTCACTTATCTCCTTTCCCATGGGCCTTCCCCTTCCCCCACTTACCAACCCCATATGTCTGTCCCATGCCCTCTTGAATCCCTCCACCATTTCAGCCCCAACTGCCTCCTCTGGTAGTTTATTCCAGGCCTCCACCACCCTCTCCATGAAGAATCGCCCCCTTACATTGCCTCTATATCTTCTGCCCTCCAATCTTAGGCTATGCCTTCTAGTTTTAACCCCCATCCTTCCTTTTAAATAAGTTCCTCTCCGTCGCCTTATTGACCCCCTTCACATACTTAAAAGTTTCAGTCATGTCCCCACTCTCCCTTCTGGTCTCCAATGGGTACAGATCCAGTTCCCTACACCTCTGCTCATATGGCTTCCCCCTACATACCATGCACCATCTTGGTTGCCCTTCTTTGACCCCTCTTTATCCCATCTATGTCCTTGCATAGGTGCGGTCTCCAGAACTGGATCCTGTACTCCAGGTGCAGCCGCACCATGGCTTTGTAAAGAGGCATTATCATCTCCCTCCTTCTGCTAGTAATGCCTCTCCCAATGCATGCCAACATGCAATTAGCCTTCCCCACAGCTTTGCTGTATTGGCTACCTACCTTAAGGTTGCTTGATATTAAAATCCACAAAGCCCTCTCCTGTTCTGTTTTTTTTTTTATTCCCCTTCCAAGAGTGTAAACTACTTGTGGGTTTTTACGCCCCAAGTGTACACATCACACTTTTTGGCATTGAATTTCAGTTGCCAAGTTTCTGACCACCCTTCCAGAATCTTCAGGTCCTGCCTCGTGGCCTCCCCCAGGGTGTCCACCCTATTGCAGATTTTTGTATCATCTGCAAATAGGCACACCCTTCCCTCCAGCCCGTTTGCTATATCACTGATGTAGATATTAAAAAGGAGGGGTCCCAGTACTGACCCCCGGGGCTCCCAACCTGTCACCCCCCTCACCCTCGAGTGTACTCCATTTACCACCACTCTCTGGCTTCTGCCCGCCAACCAGTTTTCTACCCACTTAGCTATTTTCCATACCATCTCTAAGCTTTTCAGCTTATTTATTAGTGTTCTGTGAGGGACGGTGTCACAGGCCTTACTGAAGTCCAGATAGGCTATGTCCATCTCCCCACCCTAGTCAACCACTTGCATTACTCAACTGAAGAACTCTATCAGGTTCATCTGGCATAACCTCCCATTCATGAAGCCCCTTTCCTTTATTATTGCTTCCATCACCTTACCCATGACCGAGATGAGGCTGACCAGGCAATAATTCTCTAACACCTCCTTACTGCCCCCCTTATGCAGTTGCACGTCTGCTCTCCTCCAGTACCTTGGCAACCACACTGTATCCAGGGGCAAGTTAAACAATCTCATCAGTGGGGCAGTCAGCTCTTCCCTCAGTTCCCAGAGTACCCTCGGGTGCAAGCTGTCCGGCCCCATTGCTTTGTCCACCTTTAACCTGCCTAGTTCCTCCCTAACCCTGTCTATGCTGAACAGGCTAGGATCCACCTTTTTATTTTCCCTACCCCTACCCCTCAGCTTGGATCCCCTACCCACCCCCCTCTTCCATGAAGACCTAGCAGAAGTAGCAATTCAGCACCTTCGCTTTCTCAAAGTCCCCTTCCAGTTGTATTCCTCCCTCCCCTTTCAACCGTACTATTCCCTGCCTTGCCTTTCTTCTTTCCCCCACATACCCAAAAAAAAGTTTTATCTCCCTTTTGGCTTGCCTAGCTATTTTCTCCTCAGTGTCAGCTTTAGCCCTCCTTATCTTCTGCCCTGCTATCCTTCTCTGCTCCCTATAAACCTCCCTGTCCTCCTTCCTTTGTGTCATCTTATATTTTCTAAATGCCCCTTTCTTTCCCTGACCACCCCTGCCATCTACCTTGTAAACCAGAGTGGTTTCCTCCTTTTTTTGTTCTTCCTCACCTTCTTAATGCAAATTTCAATGGCTTTCAGTAGCCCCACTTTGATAGGTTCCCATAACTCCTCTAGATCCCATATATTCCCCTTTCCTGCCATTTCTTCCCTAAATATGCGAACATACGAATCTGCCAGCAGAAACAGGCCTCATGGTCTATCAAGTCTGCTCGAATGTGCAGCTAACATTGCAGCTGCCCCTGCCTCCCCTCCCCTTCCCAGTTACCCCCCCACTCAGCCTGTCCCATCCCCTTTTAAAACCGCCCACCATCTTACAAGATACCACCTCCTCGGGTGCAGCATTCCATTTAGCCACCAACCTCTCTGTGAAAAAACGACTCCTCATATCTCTCCTATATCTTCCCCCCTCCAATCTGAGACCATGTTCTCTCATGTACGTCCCCCTCCTCAACTTAAATATCCCTTCTGTACCTTCCTTGTTTAACCCTGTTAAGTATTTAAAGGTCCCAATTATATCCCCCGGATCCCTCCTCTCCTCCAGGGAGTGCATATTTAACTCACTCAGCCTGTCCTCGTAGGGTTTGCCCTCTAGTCCCTGGATCATCTTTGTTGCCCTGCATTGTACCCCCTCCAGTAATCTGGCATCCTTCTTCAGAAATGGATGCCAGTACTGCATGCAGTACTCCAGGTGTGGCCTGACTAGCAGGGTCGGACTGAGAAGCAAAGGGCCCACCTGGAAGTGGGGTCACAGGGGCCCTGGTACCTGTCGCATTATACCCTCATATACAAACTGTTGCACAGTTTTACCATCAATGGTATGCCCTAGCATACAAACTGTATCCTGTATATTCAACCATAAAGTAACAGCATGTATCCTATTTGGAAGAAAACTATTCCCTGCACCAGTTATAAAGACTTAAAGGAAATGTCCACTTGAAATCGGCTCCACCTCAGTATGATTTAGGGCCTGATTAGCATTTTGCAAACAATCTAATTTTTAACTTACACATAGTTTAGTTATTTATATTGTATCTGGTTGATCCTGCCATCCCCCCACACCAGCATTTTGACAGCAAGCACCTCCTAGCAGCACATCACAACCTCCTGCAGCTGTCCCGAGAATGGCATATGAGCCAGGGAGCAGCTGCGGGAGAGTGCATGGGGTCCTGTATATTTGGAGCTATTAATGGCTCCAGTTTGTACTGTAGATGTCTCAGTTCTATGTCAAGCTCAAGTATAGATTAGCAATTCACTGCTTTCAAAGTGGCAACAGGATCAACCAGATAAAATCAAAATAACTAATCTCAGTGCAAGTTAAAAAAAAACTGTTCTTGAAATGCTAACTGAACCCTGCCTCACACTAAGATGGGGCCTGATGTTAGAGTGGACAATTCCTTCAAGTAATAATGTAAGGTTTATCTCAACTGGTGATGTTAAAATAAATAGAAAGTAAGACAGTAAAAGAAATGCATACCATTGATATCCCTGCCACCCCAGGTGGGTGTATTGCAGTGGGTCCTGATGCCCTCCTCCCAGAGCAGGTGAGCAACCACGCAGATTTTCTTTGTAGATGATCCCCGCCCCAGACAGTCTCAGACCCCTCACACCACCAAACAAGACAAAGATTCCCCACCAGCAGCAGATAATGCCCAACCCCAGCACCAGACTCTGGTTCAATGCCCCCCAGACACACACACACACACACACACACACTGCAGACAGTCTCAGACTCCTCACACCACTAAATGAGACAAATATTCCTGACAACAGCAGATGCAGATGATCCCCAACCCCATCACCAGATTTGGTTCAACCCCCTTCAAACAAAAATACACACTGCAGTCTTGGTTCCTCTCACTTCCCACCAGCAGCAGATGTTGATCCCCAACCAAGCACCAGACTCTGGTTCAATGCTGCACAGTGGAGGACAGTCTCAAGCCCCCATACACACACAGACAAAGATTCCCTGCGCCAGCAGCAGATGATCCCCAGCCCCAGTA
Source organism: Neoceratodus forsteri (assembly GCA_016271365.2). Lineage (NCBI taxonomy): Eukaryota > Metazoa > Chordata > Ceratodontiformes > Ceratodontidae > Neoceratodus > Neoceratodus forsteri. The sequence goes on from JADMNL010000026.1 coordinate 216,269,517, forward strand.
CCAGACTCTGATTCTGCCCCCAAGCGGTGGACAGTCACAAGCTCAAGCACACACACACACACACACACACACACACACACACACACACACACACACAAACCCATACCAGACAGATTCCCCACCAACAGCAGACGCTGACAATCCCAAACCGCCAGAACCAGACTCTGGTTCAACACCCCCAGCAATGGACAGTCTCTCAATACCCCCCCCAACATACACAGCAGACAGTTTCAGCCCACTATCACCACCAAACCAGACATTCCTTGTCAAAAGCAGTCAGCAGATGATCCCCAATCCAGAACCAGACTTTGGTTCTACCCCAACAACAGTGAAAGTCTCAAGCCCCACCACACAATCACACTGCAGTCTCAGTTCCCCTCTCACCCCAAGCAGACTCAGACAGATTCCCCACCAACAGCAGACTATCTCAAACCCAGCACCAGACTCTGCTCATCCCCCACCTCACAATGGTTGATAGTTTCAAGCCCCTATATGTTTTAAAACCTTCTACCTAGTTGCACTACCAGCAGCAGCCTCTTACACCAAACGGAATCCCCCAGCACATAGATTCTATGGCATCCACTCCACCCATCCCCCAGTCATGACCACCATCCACCAGCACAAAGCTCAACCACAGCCTTGAGCCTCACCCTCTAACCTGATATAAGCCGCTGTGACTACAGCCAAGTACCAATCGATCCACTAGCCTGCTTTGGTTTTTTGACCTGCAGGAAAGGAGCCTGTGCGTGACTCAGTCCAAGCGCCTGCTGCTGCAGCTCCGATTCCGCCAGAAACCATCTGCTGCTGTTTTCCATGCACAATCAGTAGGTACAAATACAATCCGATCCCCCAACAGCTCAACAGTTCACTATGTAAGGCACGCCTCCCACCCTTTTTGCCTACCAATTGGCCGTCGGCCAACACAACTCTGACTCACCCCTTCCAAGTCCCTGTCCCTCCAGTCTCAAATTTTATATGCATTGCAGAGTACCTGTAAAATTGAAATGGTCCGGGCAATGGCCCATCACTGGCAGCAGAGAGAGGGAAAGTGACAGCGAACATTTTTTCCATTTAGTTAGAAAAACTCACTCGAGAGACCCGGTGTGTGAGCCGCATGTTGCGCCGTGGCGTGCGCCCTTGTGCCGAAACGAAAGAAGGATTTCAACAAATAGAATCGGACCCAGGAATCAGACACAGGTAAACCTGGTATTTTGAAGAGGCAAGAGCCCGCCCTGCCACCAGTGCTTACCACTCCCCCTCACACCAGTTGACCAATTACAATTAGCTGAGCGGCAACTGGGCAAAAGTCATGCAGGGAAGGCGCCAGGGTTTGTCAGTGTCTGAGTTCATGTCTTAATCCTTCCTTTGTTTTTTCTCTGCTCTGGGCTACTCCTAAATTGTGTTTAATTCGCTAAGTCATTTAGGCGTGAAGAAGATCAAAGGCAGAGGGCACTGTCACACTTACTTGCTGTACCGGACGTTTCTTTTGATCTCGGTCTCCCTCGTCCTGCACTGTTTACTGACAGTTCCAGTCTCACTCTCTGGCGTACATGAAGGGGCCTGGCTCTGAACAGTTTCTGTTCTGACATGCCCCTCCATACTCTGCGTGCTATATGCAATCACCCTTGCGGCAGGGGGGCCCACCCGGAAATTTCCGGGTATCCGGCCAGGCCAGTCCGACCCTGCTGACTAGTGCCCTAGACAAAGGCAGGATCACAGCCCTACTTCTAGTGGAGAGTCTTCTCGCAATACACCCCAGCATCCTGTTGGCTTCAGCTGCTGCCTTCCTGCACTGAGCTGAGTTGTTCATATTCTCCATTATAACCACCCCAGATCCATTTCCTCCTTAGTGATACCTAACTGAACCTCTCCCAACCAGTAGCTCCTTCTCAGGTTCCTTGCTTCGGAATGTGGCACCTTGCATTTCTCAGCACTGAACCCCAACTGCCATATTTCCAACCACTCCTCCAGCATAGACAGGTCGTTTTGCAGCCCCTGCCACCCTACTATGTCATTCACCACTGCCCCCATCTTAGTATCATCAGTGAACAAACTGATCTTACTCCTGATGCCATGTGAGATATCTGCTATGAATATACCGAACAGCACCGGGTCCAGTACCGAGCCTTGTGGAACCCCACTCATCACAGCCCTAGGGGATGAGAGTCCACACCACCACATGTTGCTGCCTCCCCTTCAGCCAGTTCATGGTCCAGTTCATCATCTTTGTCCCTAGCCCCACATATTCCAGCTTTCCCCAACCATCCATGAGGCACTGAATCAAAGGTCTTGCTGAAGTCCAAATACAGGACATCCACTGCATGGCCCTTATCAAGTTCTCTTGTCACCCAGTTGTAATACTCAACTAGGTTGGTCTGGCAGGATCTTCCTGAGACAAACCCATGTTGCTTACCATCCTGAAGTCTACTTACTTCCAAAAATATCATCCTCATTCTGTTAAAGTCCATCCTCCTGACATCTATAACCCTTGTGTTGGTCTGATTTGACTCCTTCCCCATCCTTACCCTGGACCTTACAGTCCTGTAATCACTTGTACCAAGACCATCACCCTCTATGTCCAGACCTTCGTCCCCCATGATGGCCTCCAAGTCTACCATTTTGTTTCCCAAACTCCTGATGTTAGCTGATAATTCCTCCCACCATGTACCTCCCCTCTCACTGCTCTCTCCTACCACCCTTCCCTTGTTCATGCTTTTTTCCAGCATTCTATCTCTATACACTGTAGACTGATTGGAGTGCAGGGCTCAAACATATAAGGGTATGATTTCACTTTCTTAAAAAGTAAGGAAATTCATTGCAAAAAAATTAATTAATATATCAGTTAGGGTTGAAGCAACACAAGTAGGGGAATGAGGCATTAGGGTTGAAATTCTAACACCTCCCCCCACCTAACCCTACCACCCCACCACCACCCTCCACAGACTAACAGGTGTTGGGGTGTGCCTTGGAGTTGTTGGGCTAACTCTCATCCCATTCTCTTATATTACCATTTCAGCTTCCTTACACGTAGAATGAGGAGAGAGAGTTACAGCCAGGACAGCGGTACTGAGACGAATTTCTTTGTAAGGATTAGGAACTTACCCTATAAACTGTTTTCAAATAACAATTCAAATACTCTCCTCAATCAAAGTAGAATACCTCACCCCTACAACTTCTTGACTGAACTGCTACCACACTTTCTCTCTCCCACATGTACATACATCTACTGGCAAAGTTTTCTTTTCCTTTAGACTTCCCTCCCTCCCTCTGGAATAGCGCTCCCCTCCAAGTCCGCCTTTCTCCTTCCTTTCCTGCCCTCATACGCTTACTCAAACCAGCCCCTACTACCTCTTGTATCTGTTCTCCTTCTTAGAACTTACCTACCTCAGTTTTGTTTTCCCCTCTTCTCCTTCTGCAAATTATGTATGTATTATTATTGTATTTGCAACTCATTTTATGTATCTGTGTTTATATTGTTGTATTTATTAGATATTTTTCTAGTGTAAATAGCATTCCTTTTGTTTTTATTATGTATAATTTCTGTATTTTGTTTACACCTCTGTTATCAATGCTGTATTTTTTTGCTTTTGTGCCCCCTTCCCTGGGTTACACCTGGAAATGAGCGTCTCCTCGCGGTGCCTTTCCTGGTTACCAACTTTTAAATCAATAAATACTTCCATAACTTCATGTAGCATACTCAACTATTAGGGAACACAAGGGGAGCAATGTTACTGTAATATGATATATGAAGAAATTCACAATAATGCAATTAAACCATCACTAGGAATGCTCAATAACAGCTCTATGCACAGTCATTAGGTATGATTAGTACTGCATGCACATTCCTGAAATAATTATAGATCTTAAACGAGTTTACTTTTAAAATAAATCTGGAGCATGCAGAATAATGTTCAGCGTGATATTAGAAATGTCACCAAGGATGAAGCCAGTGAAAAATGTTAAAATTCCACATCTTGTGAATAATGCACATGCAGTGAATTGACAGTAGATGGCAGTATGTATCCACAAAGTGATGGCATGTATTAAGTCTGGAGTAAGTAAAAATACAGGACCAAGCTTCGTTGGAGAGCTGTTCCTTTTTTACTGCCCAAATAAGAACTCAGTTTATATTCCTGTCCAATAAACTCAGTAAATATCACAATCTTTCTAAGGCTACTTCTAGTTTGAGTCAGCAGAAGAGTGCCCAAAGAAAGGCAGGAGGGTGGGACACAGAACCCGCCCCCACCCCACCCAAGCATCAGCTACCTGAATTTGCCGGCACTACAGTATAATTTAACAGTTTTTTATTTATTTATTTAGAAGATATAGAGTGATAAGTCCGGATACTGATTGCTCCTCTCTGAATTATGTTCCATTCAGCTACCGAGTTTTATTGATTAGGGGAGGTCATCACAGCCTGGCCAGGTTTCCCTGAACTGCTGTAGATGGGCACCCAAAACTGTGTCCACTCTGATTTGTTTATGAAAGTGCTGTGAACAGAGAGCATTTGCACTGATGCTGAGGCTGTGACATCTTTTTTTAATCATTATTTTTATTAAATGTTTTCAAATACACTCTATATATAACATCAATAGCCAATACAATAATAAGCATTGTCATTCAGTAATATCCAATAAGAATAGACATACAGTATACAAATAAATGAAAACAAGCTAACAAGGTAATTAGGGGTTGTCTTTGGTATTATAGTCAGAATATAACCAATTGTTATATATTATAAAATAGTGTTGCAACAATTTAGAAAGGGTTGCCAGATTTTATAAAATAGTTCTAATTTATCCAAAATGGTATAAGAGATATGTTCATCAGCTGCACAGGGAGCCAGAAGGGTCCACCGATCCTCCATTAGTGTGTCCAAGGCTGAAGCATCTTACGCACTGTGCATGCATTGTACTGTTGTGGCCAAGCTGCAGTTGTGTCCAGTAAATGACTATCTTGAAGGGGTAGCATAGTACTAAGCAGCTTGTGCTAAATCTGTTTGCTGACACCCTGGATCAACTGATGTCTCAAGTACTCCACCCCTTCCCCTCAGTCCACCCTGCCCCAAACACCCTCCCACCAATTCCCAATTAATTTGTTGAGTTTACCTGTTCATTCTCCCCTTACCCCTCCCCCGTAACCTCCTAAATGCCCTACTCCTACCTTAACAACTTACTACCACCTCCTCTCTTCACCGCCTCGCCCCCCTCTTTTTTCTGGACAGAGGTATTCCAGCTATGTCTGGTATTTCCCGCATATCTCACTATAAACTGCCCTCCCCTCCCCTTGAGCACATGTATGAATCTTTTAATTAACTTTCTGCCCTATCCATATAGTAGTGATGTACTTCATAATGTAACTTTGTTGGAGTTCTATATTATGCTTCCTGTGTATGTTAAGTTTAGTCCATGTATTAGTCCTATGTTTATCTCTTGAACAACTTGTTTACATTACATGTTAAATTGCCTTTACGTGCATGATGTGGAACCTCTATAAATGAGCTTCTAGCCCAAAGGTTGTAATCTGAGAATGAAATAAATAAATACAATTCTGCTGTGATAGTGTAGGAGATGATGCAACAATGTGATTTTGAACTAGTCCCAAGCACAAGGAGCCCACAATTCCTCTTCAGTTTCATTTTGTAATTCCTCTCCCTGGGATACCTGCATTCCCACCTCATCAGTGTCAACGTCTTGTGGTGTCTCTGCTGCTGAAGAACTTCCCTCTGCCTCAGGCTCTGTTCTTTTGACATCTCTTCTGTCATTAATATCAGGGCTTCTGTCACGAAGATTGTGCAGGGAGCATTTAAGCAGAAGTTTAGATGGTCCCCTTTGGAGAGGCTTCCTAATCAGTTATGGGTCATTAGAGGATTAAGTAGTCTTTGGTTGGCTCTGAAGTTTGACATCAGCCTCTTTAGGGACCTGAGAATTTCTCTCCAGTTTAGCTGCAGCATGGAAGGGTGCTTCACCATTTTGGAAGGGATTTTTATCATTACCATTTTGGAAGGGAATTTTATTGACCTCTTTTCTTTTGTTTGGGGTTTTAAGTTGTCTAGTCAGGATGTCAAGGGCAGCTTTATGATCAGTGTACTGAACAGTCGTTCCGCTATACGTGACAATGAGGGTAGATGGAAACTGAACAAAATATCCAACTCCTATGTTGAACAGAAGAGATCTTGCTGGAGCAAAAGTTCTTTCATTCTGGATGCTGCTTCAGCGGAAAAGTCTTGAAAAATTTGGACCTTTTTCCCAAGCCAGGTATGGTTCGGGTTCTGCCTTGCCAGTCTCAGGATTTGCTCCTTTTCAGAGATTTTCAGAAAGTATGCAAGTATTGCTGTTGGCTTATTCATGTCTTGCAGCTGTGAATTGGTAAAAGTTCTATGGGCTCTCTCTATTAGAAGTGTTTTTTGGGGGTTGAATTGAAGTATCTCAGGTAAAATTCTGCTGACAAATGCACACGTATCCCCTTTTTCCTGTCCTACAGGAATACCTATTATTCACAGGTTATTCCTGCAACCTCTGTTTCCGAGGTCATCTGCGTTATTTAACAAATCACTCATTTGTTTCCCTTCTTCCTGAGCAATCCCCTTTAATTTAAAGTGTAAATCCTTGAATCATGAAACACGTCTCTACCATTTCTATCCTTTCATGGGCATCTTTTACACTCATTATTATGCTGCTTGCACGCATGTGCAAGAAACATAGTGCCATCATCGGAGATTTTGGAGGTGTGTCACCTCCTCTTCCAATTCAGTCAGTGAGCTGGCAGGCGCGGCCCCTGTAAGCCAATGCATTTTGGAGCTGTCTATGACACGCTCCAAAATGCAGTGGCATACAGTTGAAAGGGGGAGCTATGCTTCAGTGAGCACCGATAAGCGTAGCTCCCCCCCCCCACATGCAGGCGTGCGTGCCCCTGCACGTCCTGTATAGCCGACAGGGTGCCCAATCCCCTACCGGCTGAGCTGCTGTCGTTCCCCCATAGCTGGTGCCACGCTGGGCCCACCCAGCGTGGCAATCCTGTGATGGCCGATTGGGTGCCCAATCCCCTGTCTCGCTGAACGCCCCCGTCCTTGTGCCGACGCTTATGAGCCCACCCCAGCGTGGCAAACGTCCCAGGAAGTCTTTTTTTAACCCTGTAAACAAAATGGTCCCACGCGCTCCTCCACCCCTCCCACAACCCGCACCACCCACTGCGCACTCAGCCTCCCACCCCTCACCCCATATTTACCTCCGTATGTCGCGACGTATCTTCGTGTACCGGAACACGCCTGCATCTTTCAAAGCCAACCGCGAACTGAGGAAATGCCGTAAGCTGTATGATGGGCTAGATAGGAGGGTTCAACTTTATTGCATATCTCAGGCATTTTGGGAATTTTTGCTGAAATTTCAACATGGGGTTTTTGACCTTTCTCATGAATGATGTCACTGTCATGGCATTATTCGGGCTCAAAGGGTAATTTCACGCGGTGACTACGTAAATCACCTTTGGGCCTGAATACCACCATGACAGTGACATCATTCATGAGAAGGGTCCCAAAACCCCATGTTGAAAATGTATCCAAAAATTCCAAAATGACTGTATTATAGCTGCTACAGTTCCTACCAGGCTCGTAAGTTCATGAATTTCAATATTTTCACTCCAGATTTTCAACATTGCCATTTTACCATACCTTCTTATGAGTAGTACAGCTGTCATTTTCACATCTCACCCAAAATGTGTTTCCGCCCTTGTAGCGCCAGAATGGCACAGTCGTGTATGCTAAATCAATGTACGGGACAAATTAAGAAAATCACAGTGACACTGTTCATAAGCAGAGGTCTTAAAATGGCTATGTTGAAAATTTGGTGAAAAATTCCTAAAAATGACTGTTTTACGAGCGTGCGTTGCGCAGTTCCTACGAAGGCTCGTAAGTTCACAAATTTTCAATATTTTCACTCCAGATTTTCAACATTGCCATTTTACCACACCTCCTCATGAGCAGTATAGTTGTCATTTTTCACATCCTGCTCAAAACATGTTTCTGCCCATGTAGCACACAATGGCGCAGTCGGTGTGCGAACTCAGTGTATGGGACACATTAAGAAAATCACAGTGTCACCGTTCATGAGCAGAGATCTTAAAATGGCAATGTTGAAAATTTGGTGAAAGAATTCCTAAAAATGACTGTTTTACGGTGTCGTTGCACAGTTCAGCGCCATGGCTTTCGTGGGTTCTTAATTTCAATATTTCCACTCCAGATTTTCAACATTGCCATTTACCACACTCCTTATGAGCAGTACAGCTGTCATTTTCACATCCTGCCCAAAACATGTTTCTGCCCATGTAACGCACAATGGCGCAGTCGGTGTGCAAACTCAATGTATGGGACACATTAACAAAATCACACTGACACTGTTCATGACCAGAGGTCTTAAAATGGCTATGTTGAACATTTGACAAATTTCCTAATAACAATGACTGTTTCACGGCGTGCGTTGCGCAGTTCCTACGCATGCTCGTAAGTTCGCAAATTTTCAATATTTGCACTCCAATGACTTCCAAATACCTAAACAGCACATAGAAGCAAGCAACATTCGGCATTGACAAATGCTTGTTTTTAAATTGCCAAAAGAGTTTCTGAGGGCTGACAAATCCTCTTTGATAGAGGAGAACACACTCTGAAAGTCTGGTGTGGGCTTCATCTTTTTTGACTTAGCTGCGGTTTCGTTGTCAGTAGCTATAGTTGATGCAGTTGTGGTTATCTTTTGAATAGGTCAACTTTCTGTGCTGAAAAAATAAATAATTGTAAACTCAAACAAAAGTGGTACTGTTAGAATGGTCTTTCCAAGAGCTACAAAACAATATATTTTTATTGCAACTAAATGTGGTTACAATTTGGGTACTTACGGATATTTGGGAGTCAGTCACAGAGCTCTCTTTTATGCATCTGCACCTGTAACCCGCATACTTGATACTGAATAGAAACAAATTCTGTCCAGACCTGATAGGGCTGCAGCCAAGGAATTTGGGGTAAAAATATTGCAAATTACCAAAGTTAGGAGCCTGAATTAGCAAAATGTAACACAAGCTCATAAATTTGTTGTTTTGTAATATTTTTACACCACATTTTCAACATAGCCGTGTTATGACCCTGCCTCGTGAAGAAGGGCAGAGAAAATGTTCAGCTCCTGCCCAAAGGTGATTTCACCAGGGACTGCGAAATCAACTTTGGGGATGCAAAAAAACATTTTGGGTAGGAGTTGAAAAATGACAGCTGTTACATTCATATGGTGTAAAGAAATGGCAATGTTAAAAATGTGGGGTACAAATACTGAATATTATCAAACTTATGAGCCTGCATTTGCAAAATTCAACATAGCCTCATAACTTTTTTTAAATATTTTTACACAAAATTTAGAACTTAGCTTTCTTATAACCTCACCTCATGAACAAGGGCAGGTGATTTCGCGCAGGAACTTCAAAATCGCCTTTCGGTATGTAAAAAACATTTTGGCCAGGATTTGAAAAAAGAAAGTTGTCACTTTCATGAGGTGCTGTAAAGATATGGCTATGTTGTAAATTTGGGGTAAAAATATTGAAAATTACCAGAGTTGCGATCCTGGAATCGCAAAATTCAACGTAGGCTCATAACTTTTTTTTTTTTATATTTTTTTACACCAAATTTTCAACATATCCTTCTTATGACCCCACCTCATGAACAAGGCCAGAGAAAGTTTTCAGCTCCTGCCTGAAAGGTGATTTTGCACAGGGAACGTGAAACCACCTTTTGGGACACATTTGCCTAATGTCAGTGCAATTGTTCATAAGGCGGGGTCCAAAAGAAGGCATGTTGAAAAGTTCTGCAAAAAATAAGCAAAAATGGCCAAATTGTGCCTCTAAGGTAAAAGCACCACTGATATGCATTGAACCGCATATCTGTTTCTTCAGTTCGCAATCCAGCTTTGAAGAGTGAAGACATGTCTGTGATCCAGAGAGGCTTATGATGCTGGACCTCAGATGGGTGGGTAAGTAAAGACTTGGGGGTGGGTGCTGAGTGGGAGGTCAGGTGGGGGACAGGAATGTCCACAAAAGACATACATTGATGGATGGTTTTCTTTTTACAGGGTTTAAAAAAACAACAGAGGATTCTGGATTGCAACACTGGGGGATTGGGCACCCCAGTGTCACTCTTATGTTTCGGGGGGGGGTACTAAGAGGCAGGATCAGGTCAGAAAATATGAAAAAAAAACACGGCGGTGTCCTGATTGCAGCACTGGGGGACTGGGCACCCCCAGTGTCACTCCTATGTTTCTGAGGGTGGTGGGGTGGTGGGGTGGCGGATGCTAACAGGGAGGGTCAGGTGAGGGAGATATCTATAATTTAAAAAACTCAGCGGTCACGGCACACTCTGCCATGTCCAAGATGGCACCATATTCTACAGCACATGCACGACTACTAGCCCATGCACAGTAGAGTGCATCAGCCATCTTGGACACGGCGGAGTGTGCCGTGTTCTGCCTTGGCCACCAATTTTTTTTAATTATAGATATCTCCCCAGCCAACCTTCCCTCTCAGCACCCCCCAAAACATAAGAGTGACACTAGGGGTGCCCAATCGCCCAGTGTCATGATTAGGCCACCGCTAATTTTTAGAGTAAAAAAATAGCGCAGTACAACTACTAAGGGAGACAATTAGTGGAGTGCTTCATGGACATGGAGGTGACTGTGGTGCATGTCCAGCATGTTGTTCAGTTAGAAGGAATGTGCTGAGTCCTTTTTTGATAGCAAGAGGTCTGCAGAGCTCCACCCACTGCAGCCCTAACAAAGTTTAAATAAAAAAAAAGAAAAGGGACCTGCTGGAAAAATTGTCCAAAGTCTGGCAGCTCAGATTCAAGCAAAAATAAATAAATAAGATAATGCATATGAGTTAAAAGAACCCCAAAACAGAGTACTGGATAGGGCGTGTCAGAGTGTACAACACAACGGAGGAAAATGACGTTGGGTAATCTTTAACGATAAATCAACACTTTGGCCTAGTGCAATCTGGCCTATGCTGAGGTGTGGCATACCTGCGTATAGTTTTTTTTCAGAAAAATATGTTGCAATCGTGTGCCTTTGTTTTCAACCTCTGGTCTCTCCAGCTGGCAGCACTTGCTTTGCAGTGCAAATTTCATTGAAGGTCAGATGTGCTGTAGTCTGCTTATCAGTAGGGTGATAAGCATTTCTGAGCCCATAAGCTGTTGACCGCTGCACCAGGAGGAACCTTGAAGAGGAAGTTTGAAGACCCCTTTACTAACTTCAAAGGTAGTCATAATTCTTTTGAGAGGGACCCCTTTGATTTTGTAAATAAAATGAGGGGATTCTGAGGGGCTGTGGTCTGTCAGGGGACACAGAACAAACAGGTGAGCAGAACTAGAGGATCAGGCGACTCAGTGTCTCTGTCAGAGTTACAGATCAAGGACGGAAAAAGAAGGGACAGGAACAGCGAATCAGTTCGTACATGGACAGGCAAATTCAGAGTTTTATTCTGAGCTACTGTGGTAAGAAAACAAATCGCCTGGTTCCTATCTATCTGGCTAATGTATCATTTCTACTGCTAAGTCCGAGCCTAAGTCAGTCTAGATGTCTGTACTTGTGTTTACTGTTTAAAACCTGCATTTTCCTATGATTTTTCCAGCTTGCACTGTTTAACCAGGTTTACTTTGGAATATATGTTGTAAATAAGCAGCGACTATTTATTAGGATATAAGTGACTGGTGGTGCATTTAGAAAAAGATATTTGGCCGGTCTCTGCAGTATCCCTTCAACTAAAGAGGCACGCTCTCATAGCTAATCAGAGCTAAGTAATCCTCCCTCATACTGGGAAGTGATAGGCTACCCTACGGTGGTAAGACCGCACTCCCACTGAGGTTCAAGCAGTTGACCTTGGCTTGACCTAAACTAAAGGGACTGATGACTGGGCTTGTGAGTCTTTGTGTCTGGAGCATGTCAACTATGCAGAAGGTTGAGTTGCTGCAGAGAACAAGGTGGGTTGGTGGTCTGTAAAAAGCCATTGCAAGAGAGGCCCTGATGGGATTACAGGCATATGGTCCCTGACATAAGACCAACAGGATGCTGGGCTGCATTGGCTGGAACTTCACTGGTAGGAGGCAGAAAGTGATTCCACCTATCTACAGCTCCCTGGCAAGACCACATCTAAAGTATTGTGTATAGTTTTCGAAACCTCATATTAAGCAACACAGTTCGAAGGAGAGATGCCAGAATCCTACATAATATGCAGAGGACACCTTACAAGAGAAGGGTGAGCAAGTTGAACTTGTACTCACTTGAGGCCAGAAAGGAATGGATAGATATGATTAAGCACATCGGGGATGGGGGAGGGCAGCTCTGACACCAAGTAGCAGATTGGTGACCCAGTTTAATGCCTCACACTTGAGATGACTGGAGCAAACACTGGTGGGGGGGGCAAGGAGCATCTGTGCAGACTACCTCTGTCAGGAGGAAAGCAATGGCACACTCTGCTCATTAAGTGACTACAGGTGGTGGCCCAGTGGAGGCGCACTTGGTGGTGTGGGTGGCCACACAGTGCAGTACATCTCCAGGACATCATGACAGTGCGGCCATGCTGGGGGTTGTGGGAAGACGGATGGCAGAACAAAGGAAAAAGGCCAGCCTCCAATGCACCAGATGATGGCTATCTGTGTGAACATCACAACAGTGTAGTCATGCTAGGGGTGGTGGGAGGAGGGATGGCAGAACAAACAAAAAAGGCCAGCCTCCTGTGCACCAGGTGGGAGAAGGGATGACAGAACACAGGAAAAAATGATTGCCTGCAGTGCACCCGATGATGGCTCTCTGTGTCCCTCCAGGTTGTTGTGACAGTGCAGACATGCTGGGGGTGGTGGGAGAAGGGATGGCACTGGCAGAACGCAGGAAAAGTTCCACCTCCAATGCGTCAGATGATGTTTCGCTGTGTTCCTTTAGGATGTTGTGACAGTGCAGTCATATTGAAGGTGGAGGAAGGAGGGACAACAGAACACAGGGAAAAGGCCAGCCTCCTGTGTGCCTGATGATGACTGTCTGTGTCCCTCCAGGATGCTGCAACAGTTCAGCCATAATGAAGGTGGAAGGAAGGAGGGATGATGAAACACAGGAAGGCCAGCCTCCTGTCCACCCGATGATGGCTCTCTGTTTCCCTCCAGGCTGTCATGGCAGCGCAGCCATACTGAAGGCAGAGGGAAGGAGGGACGGCAGAACACAGGGGAAAGGCCAGCCTCCTGTGTGCCTGACGATGGCTCTCTGTGTCCCTCCATGCTGTCCCGACAGTGCAGCCATGCTGGTGGTGGGGGGATGGCAGAACACAGGAAAAAGTCCCGCCTCTTGTGCACCAGATGATGGCTGTCTGTGTCCCTCCAGGATGGTGTGACAGTGCAGCCTTGCTGGGGATGGTGGGAGGAGGGATATCAGAATACAGAAAAAGGCCCATCTACAGTGTGCCCAGTGATGGCTCTCTACATAAAAACATAGGATGTGTTTATAGAAAAGGACCAGTAGGCACATCTAGTGCAGAAGGAGAGTTCCTTTCAAATGAGGAAAAGCACCAGAACAAGAGGGCATGTGATGAAACTGTGGTGGGGGAGCAAGAGGGATATGAGGAAGTACTACTTCATTGAAAGAGTGGTGGATGCCTGAAACAGACTGCCAGCAGAAGTGGTGGAGGCAAAAACAACAGGGGGCTTCAAGGAATGCATGAGATAGACAGAGAAAATATTTGTAAATGGGCAGACAGGAGGGAGGTTCGCCAGAGACCAGTTAGGGTATGTGGAGACAGACAAGGCAGGGGGGCAATTTGGGCAGACTGGGTGGGCCAAGTGGTCCTTTTTTGCTGACAAATTCTATATTTCTATGTTTCTGTGTTAACAGTCTCTTACCCTCTGTGTTGTAGGTAACTGACCAATTGGCTGAGAGCAGCAATGAAGCTGGCTGTTGTGCTGCTTACTTTGCTGGCTGCATCCTACTGGGGTGAGTACCAATCAGATTACAGTGAAGATTCCAAATCCGAACCTTACATTTTTAATAACAGTTTTTTCAAGAGAGCGGTTGACATCCTCATTTTTGTACAAGCTATTCTAATTTCTTTTGTTAACAATATATAAAATGGGATGGATCCATTTTATCCGTATTATTTGTTTCTTCCTAAAGCCTTGCTGACCCCTACCTGGACAGCCCCCCAAAGCGCAGTCATGCACCATCTCTGGGACTTACCCTTTGTTTCCCTCACAATTTACCATGGTGGTGGGGTCAAGAAGACTTATCCTTTCCTCTAAAAGCATGATACAATGGGTGATCAGTCAGGGTATTATTAAGCCGGGGGGGGGGGACTTTTTTGTGTCTAGTGAAGGATTTTTCCTCCTAATTTCTGCCCTGGGCTGTCAAAGTGCAATGATGTACATCCCTCACTTCACATTTCAGAATCCATCTCTCCATTGCTAAATCCACGCAATGCTGCTAAAACCCACTGAAGATAAACCCCAAATAGAGGTTCTACATTTTGAGGCTGTTGACACTTCCTGCTATGTGACCCTCCTAGAGCATAACCCACTTTGTTCTTCAGCTGCAGTTACTGTAGCAGCTTCAGAGGTTGTCCATTGCTGTTGACACTTCCTGCTACCACAGAATGGGACTGACTTTGCTCTTCTGCTGCAGTTACAGTAGCAGCTTCAGAGGTTGTTCATGCTGAGGCTGTTGACACTTCCTGCTACGTAACCATAGACCGGGACTGACTTTGTTCTTCTGCTGCAGTTACAGTAGCAGCTTCGGACGTTGTCCATGCTAGGGCTGTTGACACTTCTTGCTACGTGACCACAGACTGGGACTGACTTTGTTCTTCTGCTGCAGTTACAGTAGCAGCTTTGGACGTTGTCCATGCTAGGGCTGTTGACACTTCCTGCTACGTGACCACAGACTGGGACTGACTTTGTTCTTCAGCTGCAGTTACTGTAGCAGTTTCGGAGGTTGTCCATGCTGAGTCTGTTGACGCTTCCTGCTACATGATCACACACTGGGAAAGACTTTGTTCTTCAGCTGCAGTTACTGTAGCAGCTTTGGAGGCTATCCATGCTGAGGCTGTTCACACTTTCTGCTACGTGACCAGAGACCAGGACTGACTTTGTTCTTCAGCTGCAATTACTGTAGCAGCTTCAGAGTTTGTCTATACCAAGGCCCTAACTAACTGGAAATAGATTTATGAATGGACTTGGGGTAGTGGCAGATCCAGGATTTTACAATGGGGGGGAGGTGGGGTGGTGGGGTGGTGTGCATATGCAAAATGCAATTTTTTTAAATGTTTATTAATCCTTTATCTTGTTTTTTATTATTCTTTTTCATTACATTTTTGACTGAAAATATAAATGCAATTCATGGTTTTGAATATAAACTTTTGTACAATCACAGACGTCTTCAACAAAGTGAAATGCAACAGCAGCAGGCAAGTTACAATGGGGGGGGCACAGCCACACCCTTCATAGCCCCTATTCCACCACTACTTGGGGGGGAACAATTCTTTACAAAACTGATGATATTATATGTTTTCAGGTCCAATGAGCACCCCCCCCCCCCCATCATAACTCAATCCTTTTCTTTTTTTTCACAGCGGAAGCTCTGAAGTGCTATGAGTGCACCACACAATACTGCACCAGTCGTGTTAAAACCTGCAAGTCTAATGAAACCCGATGCCTCACCCTGGTATTCCACACCAGTCCATGTGAGTATCAGAGTCTTGAGAAATAAGAACACAGGGTGCCAGAATTTACATTTTAGAAGTCAGGCTCAAAACGATTCCTCTCTCCTCATCATTACCCTTACTACAGAAGTAACTCCTTGATGGAAGAACAGTGTAGCTTCCACCACTATTGTATCCTGCTGTAATGTAACTGGGTCTCCATTGATGTTGCGGTTATTACCCCGGCCTTGTGGGCTCAACAAGACTGAGGGGCCTGGGTTTGTAAACTCATGATGGGGAGGGGGGTGTTGTATCCAAAGTTAGAATGAAACAGCGTGGCTGGCCAGTGTGGAGCACTGAGGCAGCTGTGTCATAACTGCCACCACACTGGCGACCCGGGTTCAGGAACAAGCCTTTGCCGCTCAGGGGTTGGCCGGGGAGAATAGGATTGAGCATTCCAATGGACAGTCTCCTCCTTCAGGGAGGGAGGGATGCCTGATCTGCTGTGGTGCGACCGCCACCTAGATGACCACAGCTGGAGGAGCAGCCTTAAGCTGCAGGTTGGGAGGGGAAGACACTCCCAGTGGAAGATGTCACTGTGTGGCGCACATCAAGTCATCACACTTCCAGGAACATCTGAGGTCTGGGGATAGAGAAAAAGAAAAAAGCAGAAACAACCTGGACCTACAGGATTAATCTTCTGGTTCTCATAGGCCCTGCACCTGCCTACTGAGCACATCGACCTGCAGGATGAAGCTTCTGGTCCCTGTGGGCCCCGCACCCACCTACTGGGCACACTGACCTGCAGGATGAAGCTTCCTGTCCTCACAGGCCCTGCACCCACCTACTGGGCATGTCGACCTGCAAGGTGAAGCTTACTGTTCGCATAGGCAACGCACCAGCCTACTTGGCATGTTGACCTGCAGGATGAAGCTTCCTGTCCACATAGGCAATGCACCCACATACTGGGCATGTTGATCTGCAGGATGAAGCTTCCTGTCCTCATGGGCCCTTCATCCGCCTACTGGGCACATCAACCTGCAGGATGAAGCTTCCTGTCTGCATAGGCCCTGAACCTGCCTACTGGGCATATCGACCTGCAGGATGAAGCTTTTCTGTCAGCATAGGCAACGCACCCACATACTGGGCATGTGAACCTACAGGATGAAGCTTCCTGTCCTTGTAGGCCCTGCACTTGCCTACTGGGCATGATGACCTGCAGGATGAAGCTTCCTGTCCTCATAGACCCTGCACCTGCCTACTGGGCATGTTGACCTGCAGGATGAAGCTTCCTGTCCTCGTGGGCCCTGTACCCTTCTACTGGGCATGTCAACCTGCAGGATGAAGCTTCCTGTCCTCACAGGCCCTGCACCCACCTACTGGGCACGTCAACCTAAAATGAAGCTTCCTTTCTGCATAGACAACACACCTGTCTACTGGGCACATCAACATGCTGGATGAAATTTCCTGTCCTTGTGGGCCACACACCCACCTACTGGGTACATCGACCTGCAGGACGAAGCTTCCTGACCTCGTAGGCCTGCACTCGCCTACTGGGCACGTCTTCCTGCAGGATGAAGCTTCCTGTCTCCATAGGCCCTGCACCTGCCTACTGGACACATCGACCTGTAGGATGAAGCTTCCTGTCAGCATAGGCAATGCACCCACCTACTGAGCACGTCGACATGCAGGATGAAGCTTCCTGTCCTTGTAGGCCCTGCACCTGCCTACTGGGCATGATGACCTGCAGGATGAAGTTTATAGACCCGCACTCACCTACTGGGCATGTTGACCTGCAGGATGAAGCTTCCTGTCCTCGTAAACCTGCACCCACCTACTGGGCATGTCGACCTGTAGGATGAAGCTTCCTGTCCTCGTAGGTCCTGCACCCACCTGCTGGGCACGTTGACTTGGCAGGATGAAGCTTCCTGTCCTCATAGGCCCCACACCCACCTACTGGGCACATCGAGCTGTAGGATAAGGCTTCCTGTCCTCATAGGTCCTGCACCTGCCTACTAAGCACACTGACCTGCAAGATGAAGCTTCCTGTCCTCGTGGGCCCCGCACCTGCCTACTGGGCACGTTGACTTGCAGGATAGAGCTTCCTGTCCTCATAGGCCCCACACCCACCTACTGGGCACATCGACCTGTCCTCGTAGACCCCCCACAAGCCCACTGGGCATGTCAACCTGCAGGATGAAGCTTCCTGTCCACATAGGCACTGCACGTGCCTACTGGGCACGTCGATCTGCAGGATGAAGCTTCCTGTCTTTATGGGCCCCACACATGCCTACCGGGCACATCAACCTGCAGCATGAAGCTTCCAGTCCTCGTAGGCCCAGCACCTGCCTACTGGGCATGTCAACCTACAGGATGAAGCTTCCTGTCAGCATAGGCAATGTACCCACCTACTGGGCACGTCGACCTGCAGGAGGAAGCATCCTGTCCTTGTAGGCCTTGCACCTACCTACTGGGCATGACGGCCTGCAGGATGAAGCTTCCTGTCCTCATAGGCCCCACACCTGCCTACTGGGCATCTTGACCTGCAGAACAAAGCTTCCTATCCTCGTGGGCCCTGTACCCTTCTACTGGACACGTTGACCTGCAGGATGAAGCTTCCTGTCAGCATAGGCAATGCAACTGCCTACTGGGCATGTCGACCTGCAGGATGAAGTTTCCTGTCCTTGTAGGCACTGCATTTGCCTACTGGGTATGACAACCTGCAGGATGAAGCTTCCTGTCCTCATGGACCCCATATCCTTCTACTGCAAGTCAACCTGCAGGATGAAGCTTCCAGTCCTTGTAGGCCCTGCACCTACCTACTGGGCACGTCGACCTGCAAGAAGAAGCTTCCTGTCAGCATAGGCAATGCACCTGTTCATTGGGCATGTGTCGCAGGATGGAAGCTTCCTGTCCCTAGGCCCCGTGACCTGCCTACTGGGCATGATGACCTGCAGGATGAAGCTTCCTGACCTCATAGGCCCTGCACCCGCCTACTGGGCATATTGACCTGCAGGATGAAGCTTCCTGTCTGCATAGGCAATGCACCTGTCTACTGGGCACATCAACCTGCTGGATGAAGTTTCCTGTCCTTGTGGGCCCTGCACTCTCCTACTGGGCATGTCGACCTGCAGGATGAAGCTTCCTGTCCTCATAGGCCCCGCACCTGCCTACTAGGCATGTCGACCTGTAGGATGAAGCTTCCTGTCCTCATAAGTCCCACACCTGCCTACTGGGCACATTGACTTGCAGGATGAAGCTTCCTGTTCTCATGGGCCCCACATCCACCTACTAGGCATGTCGACCTGTAGGATGAAGCTTCCTGTCCTCATGGGCCCTGCACCTGCCTACTGGGCACATTGACCTTCAGGATGAAGCTTTCTGTCCTCATAGGCCCTGCACCTGCCTACTGGGCACATCAACCTACATGATGAAGCTTTCTTTCTTGTAGGCCCCGACACCTGCCTATTTGGCATGTCGACTCCACAGGATAAAGCTTCCTGTCCACGAGGCCCCACATCCGCTCACTTGGCACGTTGATCTGCAGCATGAAGCTTCCTGTCCTTGTAGGCCCCCCAAAAGCCTACTGGGCATGTCAACCTTCAGGATGAAGCTTCCTGTCCCCGTGGGTCCCACACCCGCCTACTGGCATGTTGACCTGCAGGATGAAGCTTCCTGTCCTCATAGACCCTGCAACCACCTACTGGGCATGTCAACCTGCAGGATGAAGCTTCCTGTCCTCGTAGGCCCTGCACTCGCCTACTGGGCACATCAACCTGCAGGATGAAGCTTCCTGTCAGCATAGGCAATGCACCCACCTACTGAGCACGTCGACATGCAGGATGAAGCTTCCTGTCCTTGTAGGCCCTGCACCTGCCTACTGGGCATGATGACCTGCAGGATGAAGTTTATAGACCCGCACTCACCTACTGGGCATGTTGACCTGCAGGATGAAGCTTCCTGTCCTCGTAGACCTGCACCCACCTACTGGGCATGTCGACCTGTAGGATGAAGCTTCCTGTCCTCGTAGGTCCTGCACCCACCTACTGGGCACGTTGACTTGGCAGGATGAAGCTTCCTGTCCTCATAGGCCCCACACCCACCTACTGGGCACGTCGAGCTGTAGGATAAGGCTTCCTGTCCTCATAGGTCCTGCACCTGCCTACTGGGCACACTGACCTGCAGGATGAAGCTTCCTGCCCTCGTGGGCCCCGCACCTGCCTACTGGGCACGTTGACTTGCAGGATAGAGCTTCCTGTCCTCATAGGCCCCACACCCACCTACTGGGCACATCGACCTGTCCTCGTAGACCCCCCACAAGCCTACTGGTCATGTCAACCTGCAGGATGAAGCTTCCTGTCCACATAGGCAATGCACATGCCTACTGGGCACGTCGATCTGCAGGATGAAGCTTCCTGTCTTTATGGGCCCCACACATGCCTACTGGGCACATCAACCTGCAGGATGAAGCTTCCAGTCCTCGTAGGCCCAGCACCTGCCTACTGGGCACGTCAACCTACAGGATGAAGGCTTTTGACTGGGACTCTTAGAACCAATCACATTACGCCTGTGCTTTGCGAACTGCACTGGCTGCCTGTTCGGTGGCGGATCACCTTTAAGGTTGGTTTACTAACCTATAAAGCCCTTCACGACCAGGGACCCGGTTACCTGAAAGATCTTCTGGTTCCCTATTGCCCCCTCCATCCTCTCCGCTCCACCGGTGGTTGCTAGAATTCCCAGGTTCGTTTGAAGTTATTGGGATCCTCGTGCCTTTGCCTTTTCGGCCTAACCCCACCTTCACTACCTCGCTGGTTAAGAGAATGCCCGACCGTTGACAGTTTTAAAATTGCTTTAAAGACATATCTTTTTACCTTGGATTATTCTTTATAGTTATGGTTGTTTAATGCTTGGATTTTGCTGTTTTATTTATTTTTGTACAGCGCCTTGATTTCGAAAGGCGCTTTATAAATAAACATGACTTGACTTGACATGAAGCTTCCTGTCAGCATAGGCAATGTACCCACCTACTGGGCACATCGACCTGCAGGAGGAAGCATCCTGTCCTTGTAGGCCTTGCACCTACCTACTGGGCATGACGGCCTGCAGGATGAAGCTTCCTGTCCTCATAGGCCCCACACCCGCCTACTGGGCATGTTGACCTGCAGAACAAAGCTTCATGTCCTCGTGGGCCCTGTACCCTTCTACTGGACACGTTGACCTGCAGGATGAAGCTTCCTGTCAGCATAGGCAATGCAACTGCCTACTGGGCATGTCGACCTGCAGGATGAAGTTTCCTGTCCTTGTAGGCACTGCATTTGCCTACTGGGTATGACAACCTGCAGGATGAAGCTTCCTGTCCTCGTGGGCCCCATATCCTTCTACTGGGTAAATCAACCTACAGGATGAAGCTTCCAGTCCTTGTAGGCCCTGCACCTACCTACTGGGCACGTCGACCTGCAAGAAGAAGCTTCCTGTCAGCATAGGCAATGCACCTGTCTACTGGGCATGTGAACCTGCAGGATGAAGCTTCCTGTCCTTGTAGGCCCTGCACCTGCCTACTGGGCATGATGACCTGCAGGATGAAGCTTCCTGACCTCATAGGCCCGCACCCGCCTACTGGGCATATTGACCTGCAGGATGAAGCTTCCTGTCTGCATAGGCAATGCACCTGTCTACTGGGCACATCAACCTGCTGGATGAAGTTTCCTGTCCTTGTGGGCTCTGCACTCTCCTACTGAGCATGTCGACCTGCAGGATGAAGCTTCCTGTCCTCATAGGCCCGCACCTGCCTACTAGGCATGTCGACCTGTAGGATGAAGCTTCCTGTCCTCATAAGTCCCACACCTGCCTACTGGGCACATTGACTTGCAGGATGAAGCTTCCTGTTCTCATGGGCCCCACATCCACCTACTAGGCACGTCGACCTGTAGGATGAAGCTTCCTGTCCTCATGGGCCCTGCACCTGCCTACTGGGCACATTGACCTTCAGGATGAAGCTTCCTGTCCTCATAGGCCCTGCACCTGCCTACTGGGCACATCAACCTACATGATGAAGCTTTCTTTTCTTGTAGGCCCCACACCTGCCTATTGGGCATGTCGACCTACAGGATAAAGCTTCCTGTCCACGTAGGCCCCACATCCGCCTACTTGGCACGTCGATCTGCAGGATGAAACTTCCTGTCCTTGTAGGCCCCCCACAAGCCTACTGGGCATGTCAACCTGCAGGATGAAGCTTCCTGTCCTCATGGGTCCCACACCCGCCTACTGGCATGTTGACCTGCAGGATGAAGCTTCCTGTCCTCGTAGACCCTGCAACCACCTACTGGGCATGTCAACCTGCAGGATGAAGCTTCCTGTCCTCGTGGGCCCCACACCCACCTACTGGGTACATCGACCTGCAGGACGAAGCTTCCTGTCCTTGTAGGCCCTGCACTCGCCTACTGGGCACGTCAACCTGCAGGATGAAGCTTCCTGTCTGCATAGGACCTGCACCTGCCTACTGGACACATCGACCTGCAAGATGAAGCTTCCTGTTAGCATAGGCAACACGCCTGCCTACTGGGCACGTCGACATGCAGGATGAAGCTTCCTGTCCTTGTAGGGCCTTCACCTGCCTACTGGGCATGATGACCTGCAGGATGAAGTTTATAGACTTTGCACCTGCCTACTGGGCATGTTGATCTGCAGGATGAAGCTTCCTGTCCTCGTAGACCTGCACCCACCTACTGGGCATGTCGACCTATAGGAAAAAGCTTCCTGTCCTCGTAGGTCCTGCACTCACCTACTGGGCATGTTGATTTGGCAGGATGAAGCTTCCTGTCCTCATAGGCCCCACACCCACCTACTGGGCACGTCGAGCTGTAGGATAAAGCTTCCTGTCCTCATAGGTCCTGCACCTGCCTACTGGGGACACTGACCTGCAGGATGAAGCTTCCTGTCCTCGTGGGCCCGCACCTGCCTACTGGGCACGTTGACTTGCAGGATAAAGCTTCCTGTCCTCATAGGCCCCACACCCACCTACTTGGCACATCAATCTGCAGGATGAAGCTTCCTGTCCTCATAGACCCCACACCCGTCTACTGGGCACATCGACCTGCAGGATGAAGCTTCCTGTCCTTGTAGGCCCCACACCCACCTACTGGGCACGTCAACCTACAGGATGAAGCTTCCTGTCAGCATAGGCAACGTACCCACCTACTGGTCACGCCAACCTGCAGGATGAAGCATCCTGTCCTTGTAGGCCTTGCACCTGCCTATTGGGCATGACGGCCTGCAGGATGAAGCTTCCTGTCCTCATAGTCCCCACACCCGCCTACTGGGAATGTTGACCTGCAGGATGAAGCTTCCTGTCCTTGTGGGCCCTGTACCCTTCTACTGGACACATCGACCTACAGGATGAAGCTTCCTGTCAGCATAGGCAATACAACTGCCTATTGGGCATGTTGACCTGCAGGATGAAGCTTCCTGTACTTGTAGGCACTGCATTTGCCTACTGGGTATGACAACCTGCAGGATGAAGCTTCCTGTCCTCATGGGCCCCATATCCTTCTACTGGGTAAGTCAACCTGCAGGATGAAGCTTCCAGTCCTTGTAGGCCCTGCACCTACCTACTGGGCATGTCGACCTGCAAGAAGAAGCTTCCTGTCAGCATAGGCAATGCACCCGTCTACTGGGCATGTGAACCTGCAGGATGAAGCTTCCTGTCCTTGTAGACCCTGCACCTGCCTACTGGGCATGATGACCTGCAGGATGAAGTTTCCTGTCCTCATGGACCCCGCACCTGCCTACTGGGCATACTGACCTGCAGGATGAAGCTTCCTGTCTGCATAGGCAATGCACCTGTCTACTGGGCACATCAACCTGCTGGATGAAGTTTCCTGTCCTCGTAGGTCCCGCTCCCACCTACTGGGCACACCGGCTGGTAGGATGAAGCTTCCTATCCTCATAGGCCCCGCATCTGCCTACTGGGCATGTCGACCCGTAGGATGAAGCTTCCTGTCCTCATAAGTCCCACACCCGCCTACTGGGCACGTCGACCTGTAGGATGAAGCTTCCTGTCCTCATAGGTCCTGCACCTGCCTACTGGGCACGTTGACCTTCAGGATGGAGCTTCCTGTCCTCATAGGTCCTGCACCTGCCTACTGGGCACATCGACCTACAGGATGAAGCTTTCTTTTCTCATCGGCCCCACACCTGCCTACTGGGCATGTCGACCTACAGGATGAAGCTTCCTGTCCACATAGGCCCCATATCTGCCTACTTGGCACGTCGATCTGCAGGATGAAGCTTCCTGTCCTCGTGGGTCCCACACTTGCCTACTGGCATGTTGACCTGTAGGATGAAGCTTCCTGTCCTCGTAGACCCTGCAACCACCTACTGGGCATGTTGACCTGTAGGCTGAAGCTTCCTGTCCTCGTGGGTCCCGCACCTGCCTAGTGGGCATGTCAACCCACAACTCAGTTAAACACCTCCCAGAAACTGGGGCCACCCAGGAGACTCTGCCACAGGGGGTAATCTGGAAGGCACAAACGCATCTTTCTACTAGGTACGTCAACCCACAATCAAGTTAAACACCTCCTGGGAACTGGGGCCACCCAGGAGGCTCTGCCACAAGGTGCAATCTGGGGAACACTGCAAGGGGCAACTCAGTAAGTCCCAGGGATGGTGGGCTGACAGGTTTGGGGGAGAGGAGGCTGATTGGGGCAGTTTGGGTCAATCAGGGGATAAAAAGAAATGATTAAAAAAAGAATAAAATAGCAAAGTATTTGTATTTTTTTGGTTTGTTTATTTGTTTCATCACGAAAATGCTCTGTTGGATGATGGTCATTTGCAAGGAGATCCTGCAGCGCCTCCACTCAAAGCAAGGTTTAAGTGGGGCTGGTATAAGTACAGTACCATCCCCCAGGATGCAGTGCCTCCCTGCCCCCCAGCTGTAACATTCCACCCATGATCCAACATGTGGGAGTGACATTCTATACCAGCATCTACTTTCAAATAACAAATGCTCAGGCAGCAATTAGAAACAAATGACAAGGGATTTCATTTAGGGTCAGGTTCCAGTCCATAGAAGGAAAAGGGGGTTAACAATATGCACCCCCCCCCAATCAAAGCCTCATCCTAGGCAAAATGTTGGGGTTTTCTGCATGGTTATTTACAGTGGCCTCTCTGACCAGACTGCATTACTGCCTCTCATATTAAATTTGGCAGGTTAAAAAAAAAGTTTTTGGTACGTGTAGTATAGTAGTTATATTTTGTAAATCATAGTATCATAGTAGATGTCAGCAGAAAAGACCCCTTGGTGCAGGGCTTTTGGGATAGGGAGAAAAAGGAGAAGGAGGGCTGGGGGCCACGAACCTTTGGGGAAGAGTGAGTAGGTGGGCCGAATTGGGTTAGTTAAGTCCAGGAGACACCCTGGGGTGAAACGGGTTCCAGATCGTGGACCATCTTATCTGGTCCCCATGCACAAGGGCTCCTGTAAGTCAGGACCAGTAGCCCAGAGGGCTCCCGGAACCTCGTCCATCTTGAATGGTGTTGTGTAACACCAGGTCTATAAAGAACAAGACAGCTATTATAGCTGATCATGTTGGAACAGCAGACCTGGCATGCATCACTGAGATCTGGCTGGATGGAAGTGGCAGTCCGATTTTGGAGGCGGTTATTCCAGCCAGTTGCTCGACACCACTCGAGATTGGACCGCAGGGGTGGGGGTGTAGCTACCTGTTTTAGAATGGAATTGGACCTTGCAGAGGTTCCAGTTGAGGGTTACAGATCGTTTGAATGTACTGTGGCTGCAGGTGTGGGGTGCAGGTTCATTCTCAATTACTGTCCACCAGGGGGTGAGAGCATGTACCTGCAGAAAGTCACGGACTTCATCACTGGCATGGTGTTGGAGTCACCCAGGTTGATGGTGCTGAATGACTTCAACGCCTGGGTTGATGATGAACTCTCACAATTTTGTTAGGACTTCCTCCAACTTATGAATATGTTCGACTTCACACAGGTTGTTGCCTCTGCAACCCATGTTCATGGTCACTCACTTGACCTGGTTTTCCTCCTGGGAATGAAAGCCACTGACTTGGCGGTGGAACTGGTTGGTTGGGCTGACCATTGCACTGTAAGATTCAATTTCCGAGCTCCCCCATAGGCTTGCCCCTGTGGAGATGGTCAGATACCGCCCTTTGAGGGATGTTACTCCCATTGGTCTCTCGGTGGTCCTTAACCTATCGGGATGTGCAGATGCCAGTGAGGGTCCAGCGCGCCTAGTCCAGGCCTATAATAAGGCTGTGGGGGTTGCCCTGGATTCCATCGCTACCATCCGCATTAACCCCCTCACTCTCTGCCCTCGGCCCCCTTGGTTTGTTGGGGAGTTGAGGAACATGGGGCAAAGGCTAGAGCATTGCTGGCGGAGATCCGCCCTGGATGTCGACCACCTTAGATTGATGGAACATTATCGAGTCTATCAATCAACAATATCCCATAAGAAGGCAGAGTTCCTGTCCAGGGAGATTGCTGTGGCTCAGAATAGACTGGCTCAGCTCTTCTGAACCATGGAGACTGTGCAATCCAGCCTGTCTTCAGGACCGGAGAGCATTTTCACAAGATAAGTGTGATAAGTTTGCTCAATTCTTTGCCAATAAAGTGGCCGACATCAGGGCTGAGATCCATTCAGCACACTCTATGGGGGTTTGCAGTGGTCAGTGTATGGTTACTACACCCCGGTCTTCCTGGGATCACTTTGACCGGCTGGCAATCTATGATGTTGAGCAGATTGTCCAAAGTATGTAGCCTACTTGCTGTAGTCTTGACCCGGGCCCTACACACCTCATTTTGGGGGGGTGTAGATGTCATCGGCCCTGTTCTGGCAGAGATAGTTTGGTGCTCTTTAGAGTTATGTGAGTTCTCGAACTCCCTAAAGGAAGCAGTAGTTACACTGCTCCTTAAAAAATCTTCCCTTGACACAAACTTCCCTGCCAACTACAGGCCAATCTGTAACCTTCCCTTTATTGGAAAGTTGATTGAGAAAGTAGTTGTTCTTCAGTTGGATAACCACCTGACCATCCATGATATCTATGATTCTCTCCAGTCCAGTTTTCGGAAAATGCATAGTACGGAGACTGCTCTGGTTTGGGTGCTCAATGATCTCCTGATTGCTAGAGATCAGAAGTGTCATTCAGTCTTGGTCCTGCTCGATCTTTCTCTCTTCAGCCTTTGACACCATGGACCATGGGGGGCTGCTTGAGTGCCTGAGAGACATCTGTGGCCTGTCAGGTACAGTCCTCAGTTGGTTTAGGTCTTTCCTCACTAGCAGAGCTCAGAGAGTGGTATCGGGGATTTATTCCTCAGCTTCATTCTCACTGCCATGTGGGGTTCCTCAGAGCTCTGTGCTGTCCCCTATGTTGTTCGCGGTGTATTGGCTGCCATTGGGAGACTTTGTAAGATGGTATGGGCTGCTGTTTCACTGTTATGCAGATGATACCCAGCTCTACCTATCTTTTGCCCCTGACCAGCATAGTGCGGTCTCTCTCTTTAATAGCTGCCTTGCAGAGCTCCAGGACTGGATGCGAGCCAATTAGCTAAGATTGAATCCCAATAAGACTGAGGTGTTGGTGGTGGATCCAGGTCACGGGATAGAGAGGACAGGAGCACGGCTTGACTCTGGGCTTTGGCTCGGGGTAGCCTGCTCATGTCCTCTGTTCAGGTGCGGAATCTAGGCATGATATTTGACGAAGAGCTGACACTTCGTTCGCAGGTGTCGGCTGTAGTCAAATCCTCTTTTTACCATCTGAGGAATATCACCTGGATTAAGCACCTTGTCCTGTCTCGCAACCTTCCAATGTTGATCTACGCCTTTGTGACCTCCTGCCTTGACTACTGCAACTCCCCATACCTAGGGCTTCCAGGGGTTGATATCCACCACCAGCAGCTGGTGCAGAATGCTGCGGCCAGGTTACTGGTCGGGGTTTCCCGGACTAGTCATATCACTCCTGCATTGCGTGAACTGCACTGGCTGCCTGTTCAGTGGCAGATCGCCTTCAATGTCGGTTTACTGGCCTATAAGGTTCTGCATGGACTGGGTCCTGGCTACCTACAAGAGCTCCTGGTTCCTTACTGCCCTCTCTGACCCCTCTGTTCTGCTGACGAGGGATTGCTAGAGGTTCCCAGGGTTCAATTTTTAAACTTCTGGTGCAAGAGCATTTATATATGCAGCCCTGACCCTATGGAATTCTCTACCTCACCAGATTAGAGAGTGCCTGACCGTGAAGATCTTTAAGACGGCTTTAAAAACATTTATTTAGCTGTGCCTTTGGGGATTGTTGAAGTTAAAATACTATATTTTATTGTTCTCTTTAGATATTTTATTGTTTATTTGTGTTTTAATCCATGTACAGCGATATGATACTTGCTGAATTGCGCTTTATGAATAAATGTTATTATTATTATCTAGTCTGCCCTGTGTACAATTTTAGTTCCTACTTTTATACTGCAGATCCTGCCAGATATGCAACCCCATTCCTGGCACCAAGAGACCCCTGTGCCTATCCCATGTGTACTTGAATTGCTCTGCAGTGTTTGCACTTACCACCACTACTGGTAGCTTGTTCCAGACATCTACCACCCTTTCTGTGAAGACGTGTTCCTGAACATTACATCTGAGTCTCCCCCTTCCAACCTCATATTGTGTCCCCTTGTCCTTGTGCATGTCCTTTTCTGCAGAATGCTGCCCTCCTTAACCTTATTTATTCCCTTGAGGTATTTGAACGCCTCTATCATGTCTCCCATCTCCCTCCTAACCTCCAGAGAGTACATATTTAATTCCTTAGGTATCTCCTCATAGCTATTCTGATGCATGTTCTGGACCATTTTGGAAGCCCTTCTCTGCACCACCTCCACCTGATCAATGTCCTTCTTGAGATGGGCTCCCAGAACTGAACACAGTACTCCAGGGGTGACCTCACCAAAAACCTATACAGGGGCAACACTACCTCTCTCTTTCTACTTGTTATACCCCTCCCTATGTATCCCAGCATCCTATTCACCTTTCCTATTTCCCTTCCACACTGTCTTGCCACCTTGAGGTAATCTGTTATGACACCCAGTTCCCTTTCCTGTTTAGTTGTTATCTCCTCTCCCCCTGCTTGGTACATTGCCCTTGGGTTCTTGTGTCCTATATGCATAACTTTACACTTTTTAGCATTAAATCCTAGATGCCATACCCTTAACCATTCTTCTAGTCATCTCACGTCCTTCCTCATTCTACCTACCTCCTCTGGTGTGTCTACCCTGTTGCAGATCTTTGCGCCGTCTGCGAACGGGCATACTTTTCCTTCCAGTCCCTCTCCGATGTCACTAATGAAGACATTGAACAGTAATGGCCCCAGAACTGACCCTTGTGGCACCCCACTTGACACTTGCCTGTCCTCTGAACTTACCCCATTTGTGACTACCCGCTGGCTCCTGCTGCTCAACCAATTTTGTACCCATTTTACCACTTTGGACCCCACCCCAAAACTGCTAAGCCTGTTTACTAATCTTCTGTGTGGGACTGTATCAAAGGCCTTCCTGAAATCCAGGTAGACTACATCCACCACCCCCTGATCCACTACTCTTGTCACCAATTCAAAGAACTCAGTTAGGTTTGTTTGGCATGATCTCCCCCCCGTGCACCCATGCTGTCTTGGATACTGCAATCCATTTGTGGACAGGTGCTCTACCATCCTTTCTTTTATTAATGTCTCCATAATCTTCCCCACCACTGATGCCAGGCTACAGTTCCCTGCCTCCTCCTTATTCCCACTTTTGTAAACTGGTACGTCCACCCTCCTCCAGTCCCTTGGTACCTCCCCTGTTTCTAATGACTGGTTGAACAGGGCTGCCAAGGAAGCAGATAGCTCTACCCTCAGTTCTTTCAGTATCCTTGGGTGCACCCATCTGGACCCATTGCCTTATCCACTTTTAATTTCTCAAGTTCTTTGAGTATTCTCCCCTCTGGAAAAGGGCTTGTGTCTATCCAGTACTTCCTTTATCCTTCATCTGTGGCCCACTTCCCATTCTTTCTTTCATGAATATGGAACAAAAATACTTGCTCAGTATGTCTGCCTTTTTCTGGTCCTCCTCCACACTCTTCCCCCCTTCCCCCATAATTCTAACTATTCCTGCTTTGTTTTTTCTCCTTTCCCTAATGTATCTGCAGAATATTTTATCCCCCACCTTCACTATCCTGGCTATATTCTCCTCTGTTTGTGCTTTAGCGCTCCTAACAGCTTTTGCTGCTTCCCTCAGTTTCTCTTGATAGTATTCCCTGTCCTGTGCCATCTGTATTACTTTGTACTTCTCGAAAGCTAACCTTTTTGTCTTAACTTTTGCTGCTACTTCTTTGGAGAACCATAGTAATCTCCTCCGTCTCATATTCTTAGTAACCTGCCTTATGTATAGGTTTGTTGCTTTCTTGATGGCCTTCCTAATTTGTGTCCACCTTTCCTCTACTCTGTCCTTATTTCCCATCTGTACCAGTGCTCTACCTACACATTCTCCCATTCTCCTGAAATCCAGGATCCTCGTTTTAATGTGGAATGCTTCTTGTTCTGTTCTTACCCTGAACCACCTGTGCAATGATCACTAATCCCTAGGTGACATCCCACTGTGATGTTCATGACTTTGCCTCTGTTAGACAGTACCAGGTCAAGTATGGCCCTTTCCCGTGTTGACTCAGTGATGAGTTGCGTTAGAAATACCCCCCTGTAGTGAGTCCAGTACTTCCTTACTTCTAGTTGTTGCTGCAACTGGGATGCTCCAGTCCACATCTGGCATATTGAAATCTCCAATCAGAATTACCTCCCCCTTGTTGGACATTTCCTGATTTCCTCCATCATTTCCTTATCTACTTATTTCTGTGCAGGTGGTCTGTACTAGATTGCCCCTGTCCAAATCACTACCCTCCCCCCTCATTTCCAGTGCTACCCACAGTATCTCAGCTTCTCCCCTTTCACTTGGTATTTCAGTGTCTTTAATATTTTCTTTCACATAAAGTGCTACCCCTCCTCCTTTTTTGTCCACTCTGTTTCTCCTGTACAGCGCATACTGTGGTATGGCTGCTTCCCAGTCCTGGTTTTCACTGAACCAGGTCTATGTGATTGCATCTATGTCCAGGTCTTCTTCCAGTATGGCGGCCTCCAGATCTGCAACTTTGTTGCCTACGCTCCAAGCATTTGTGGACATGACTTTCAAGATCTTACTGCCCCCTTCCGTGTTATTGCATTTCTTCCCATCACCATCGCTTACTCTGTGCCCCTTACCCACTTCTCTTCCCTTTTCTTTATTCTGTATTTGTTGACTTTGGATCTCATGTGATTCTCCCCCCGGGTCCCTGATGTTGTCGCTGCTAGCCTTTGGGGGGGGGGGTGGACAGTCTTTTCACTTGTGCCCTAGTCTGACCCCCCCCCCTAAGCTAGTTTAAATGTCTACCAATGTAGCATTTAAGCTTTTCATTGAGGAGCTCAGTACCTCTCCTGGATGGATGCAGGTCATCACTTTTGAATAGGCCTCCATCCCTCCATGTGGATCTCTAGTCCCCAAAAAATCCAAATCCCTCCTCATCGTACCATTTCTTCAACCTTGTGTTGAATTTTCTGGTGCGGTCGCTCCTGTCCTCTCCCATGTCTCGGACAGGTAGCACCTCCGAGAAAGTGACAGATTTAGATACCTGCTTCAGACCCTTCCCCAATCTCCTGAACTCTTCCTTCACTGTCTCTGGTTCATCTCTGGCCAAGTAATTTGTCCCTAAATGGATGACGACGTCCATCTCACCCTCCCCTCCTGTGCACCCAGAGATCCATAGGATCCTCCTTCCATCTCTCCTAGCTGTGGCACCTGGAATGCACCTCACCTGCCTGTCCTCCTCCCTTCCTGTTCCTAACTGTATTCCCTTATTGCTGCGTCCCCCACCAGGATTTGCTTCCTCCTCCTCTGGGGTCTCGTGCTCCCCTGCAGAGGTCCCCAACCTGGAGGACCTCCACATCCATCCCTTCCACTACCCTGGGAGCCTCTGATTGGCAGTCCCCTCCTGCTAGTGTGGTATAGAAGTTATGTAGTGGTATGGGTCTCTGGATGTGTCTATGCCCTATCTCCTTTACCCTCCCTGAGCCCATTGTTGTCCACGTGCCCCTCCTTCCTGGCACCCTTTAAGGCAACAGAGTTGGACTGGGTGGTCTCTGGATGGGGTTGAAGGTTCTTCCTGGCCCAAGTCACCTCAGTCCTGAGTCTGGCGACCTCATCCCTCAGTCCAGAGAGTCCCATGCAGATAGGGCAGCACCTCAGCATCCAAGAGGTTTTCCAGAGTATGGCTGCCCCATGTATATGAATAAATCTTTGTTCTCTAATTTTGCTTTCAGTGGGATGTTTCGTGTGCCATTCATTTCCTCCTTCGCTTAGCGATATGAGGCAGGATGGCATAGCCCTCACTGGTTTTTCAGTGCCTGTCCAGGACCAACCTGCAATAATGCAATGTCTGCTCGTCAATTGCCTCCCTCTTCATCCCCCCCCCCCTGCCCACTGTCTCCTACTCCCTTCACAGCTATGTCTCTCACGCTTTCACTCTCCTATAGAAATGTAGATGTTGACATCAAACAATGACTGCTAGGTCCACCCAGTCTGCCCTAGTTTCCCTACCTACATTGCTACCACAGAGCCTACTTGAACTCTGGCTTACACCCCCTCCCCCTTGCTTCTAAGATTCCATTGTGCCTATCCCATGCATTCTTAAATCCTACGACTGTTTTACCCCCACCACTTCTGCTGGGAGGCAATCCCAAGCATCCACCACCTTTTCTGTGCAGAAGTACTTCCTCACATTTCTTCTGAGCCTCCTCCCCCCTAGCTTCTTAGTGTGCCCCCTTGTCCCTGATCACCTTTTTTCTTTGGAGAATGCTCCCTTCTTGTACTGTGTTTATTCCTGTGTGGTATGTGTATGCCTCTGTCACATCCCCTCTTCCCTCCTTTCTTCTAGGGAGTACATATTTAAATCCTTTAGCCTTTCTTCGTAGTGCTTTTAATGCAGGCCCTGCAGCATTCTAGTTGCTCTCCTTTGTGCCGCCTCTATGCTATCTATGTCCTTTCAGAGATGGGGGCTCCAGAACTGGACACAGTACTCGAGGTGGGGTCTCACCAGCAATCTATACAGGGGTATTATTACCTCCCTCTTTCTGCTGGTTATACCCCTCCCTATGCATCCAAGCATTCTGCTAGCCTTTCCCACTGCCTTGTCACACTGTTTAGCTACCTTCAGGTCATCATCCAAGATGATAACCCTCAGGCCTCTTTCCAGCTTTGCAACTCCTAATTTCCACCCCCCTCCCAGGTTGGTATGTCACCCCTGTGTTTCTGCGCCCTACATGCATCATTTTGCATTTTTTTGTGTTGAATCGCAGCTGACAAACTCTTGACCATTCTTCCAACTTCTTCAGATCCTTCCTCATTCTTTTGACCCCTCCACCCTGATGTGTTTACTCCCCCCCCCAAGTAAATTCTTGGTTGGTCAAGTTGCCTTCTCCTTACACTTCCCCAAACCTTTGGTCTCTCTCTCTCACCATCCACTATGCTCCTTCCCTCCACTCATACAAATACCTCCTCCGAGACTACACTACTCAGTTCTGCAGTTGCCCCTGCTACCAGGCCCTGGGCTGTTGCCCACCACCCCCATCAACCTGCTCCCCCTTCACCTTGCACTAGCATACGCCTCCCCAATTTACAATTGTTGCTTCTAACCTGAACACTGTTTTGCCGTTTCCACACTTTGGTTTGTTCTCCTGCATTTTATTGCATTGTAGAGTATTTAGTCACACAGAATCATTGCCTTTGCAGAACTGTTCATTTGTTTATGCTTACTTACATATGTTTGTAAATTTGTACATATTATATCTCATTGTCCCCCTTCCCCCAAGACGTGTCTGGAAACAAGCTGTTAAATTGCCTAACTGGGCATTGCTAAATAATTGTATAGATAACATATAAACTAATATTTGAGCAACAATGTACAAAAATGCTTTGTTCCATCAAGGGGTTCTGAAGACACTATAGAGACCTTGAGGGTGAAGCTCAAGTAATGTACAGCATAATGTATGGGCAACCATACACAATAAGGCTGTGTCTCCATCGAGGGGTTCTGATGACATTTTAGGGACCTTGCAAGTGAAGTTCAAGTAATGTACAGAATAATGTATGGGCAACCACTCACAACAGGGCTGTGCTTCCATCAAGGGGTTTTGATGACATCATAGGGACCTCAAGAGCAAAGCTTGAGTAATGTACAGAATAATGCATGGGCAACCATGCACAACAAGGCTGTGTTTCCATCAAGGGGTTTTGATGAATTATAGGGACCTCAAGAGCGAAGCTTGAGTAAGGTACAGAATACTGTATGAGCAACCATGCACAACACCGCTGTGTTTGCATCATAGGAACCTCAAGAGCAAAGCTCAAGTAATGTGCAGAATAATGCATGGGCAACCATATACAATAAGGTTGTGTTTCCATCAAAGGGTTCTGATGGCATTATAGGGATCTCCAGAGTGAAGCTCGAGTAATGTACAGAATAATGTTCAAGTTCAAGTTTATTGCAGAAAAACTTCATTGAGTAAGCTCATTCACAAGGAAGTCCTGAGACGTATACAAACAAGTGACCATTACAAGGTTCAGCAAACAAAATTTACAAAATGTAAAGAATGCACACATAATTCATGAATGGCAATACTCTGAGAAAAGCAAAGACGTAGGATATATAGAAACAGAACATTAGGTTCATAGTATACCATCCCCTACAAGGTAGGGTATATAAGCTTAATATTGATAGCTGCAATAAATAAACAACAGGTACATATCATTGGCAGTAGAGATGGGATATGGGGGAGTAGGGTTGGGAGGGATGAGGATATTAGGCTAGGTAACCAGCAGTTGGCGTATAGAATAGCAGTCACGGGGGAAAAAAGAAAAGGAGCAGGTGAAGAAAACATAGTGGTTGACACGGAATGCGATATACAGGTTCAAGGTTAGGGTACAGAAAAGACTAGTGTCGGGGAAGGTAAAAGGTACATATCTACTGAAGTATAGCTTAAAAGCAGTTACAAATATCTTTTATTTTATTTATACTTAGTGCTTTAAAGAAATTAACTGGGACAATGCTAGTTAGCTTGAGAGTGGATTGGATGTGGTTCCATATAGTAGGCAGAGTGTATGAGATATCTCTTTTACCAAAGAAAGTACGAGTTCTGGGAACATCGAGCAAGATGAAATCTGAGTTCCTGAGAGAATACATGCTACGGGAAATGCAGATAAGCGATGCAAGGTAACTCAGTAGTTTATGCAACAGCAATTTGAGAGTCCATACCCCGGTGTGAAGCAGGCGTCTGGTGTTGAGAGAAGTCTAGTCAACAGCTGCATACAAATCACAATGGTGCATACGGTAGGGTGAGTTGGTAATAAATCACAATGCACAGTGATAGAGGGCGTCCAACTTACTTAGGCTTGATACTGTGGCGGAGGAGTAGATTAAATCGCCATAGTCAAGTAATGGAAGGAATGTGGCCTGGTCTAGTCTGGTACGCGTCTCAAGGGGGAAGAGAGACCTATTTCTAAAGAAGAAACCTAATCTGATTTTGAGCCTCTTGGCTAGGTCCTTAATGTGATCATGAAAAGAGAGTTTTTTATCAATCCATATCCCCAGATATTTGAATTTAGTAACCACTTCCAAAGGCTCATGCAGTGAGGTAAAAGTAAAGTCGTTAGGGGGGTCCATGGGGTACAAGAAAAAATAATTGCTTTGGTTTTCTTCGCATTAATATAATGTCTAAGAAGGTGCAATTGGCAGTGTTTAAGGTATTGATCCTTGTGGGTTCACTAACCAGTTGCACAAGGCCAAGCTTGTCACAGAGAGATTTAAGGTGATGTGATTTGGGAGCAAGCCAATCAAGATTGGGATCCCCCAGGAGTATTGTTTCTGTATTAGCTGCAGAGACTAGAGATTTCAGTATGTTAAGGATTTTGGAGCCGCCAGTTGGGAGGCCTATAGCCACCTATAATGGTAACACATTACGATGAGGGGAGGTGAAGCTTCATCGATACAAGCTCAAGTTCCTTGAGTATAGTTTTACAGTTGATATCAGTGACAGAGTACTTGGACTTGGCATAGATGACTATACCCCTGCCTCTAGAATCCCTATCTGCCCTGAAGTGTTTGTACCCCGGGAGGGTAATTTGTTGGTCAGTAATAGTCTTTTTAAGCCAGGACTCAGTTATAATATATAACATATATTATAATATATGGCCTGTTGCTAGCCTTGCTGTAGAGCAGAAAGCAGCTAACTAAAAGAAGCTACATTTTCTTGTTAATTTAAAACTTATATCTCAGCAGGAGTCAGTGTCAGTTAAGATTAAGTAGACAGATAACTTTATTAGAAGCAGAAGGGGTCTTATTTAGGGTTAAAAAAAGAAAGAAAAGAAAGAAAGGCAGTGTGTGTTCTGTGCAGGGAAAGGTACTGTATCAGGTGACTTTGCTAAACCAGTAGGAGGAAAGAGAGTTTACCTGGGGGGTGTGGTTTAGACACTAGAAAAGCAGGTGAGTCAAATTACAACTTCCTGTTGCTAGCCTTGCTGTAGAGCAGAAAGCAGCTAGGGTTACTACCTTTTAAGAAGCCCAAAGTGGGACATTTTTTACTAAAACATGATTTTTTGCAGGACAGTATGTAACCTCGACAAGTGCAACAGACTTGTTTTCTCTATATAATCAGAATTAAGGCTAAATATTGTATTTTCTTGGTTGCTTCTATAGTTTCATATCATTGTAATGTAGTTTAGTTAAGGTACTATAGTTTTCTACAAGATTTAGATGAAAGTTAGAAAATATTTTTTCTACTAAAAAGTCAGGACATGTAGTATTTTTCATGTTTTTTTGCAGGACACAACTGCCCAAATCAGGACTGTCCTGCGAAACGCAGGACAGGTGGTAACCCTAAAAGCAGCTAACTAAAAGAAGCTACATTTTCTTGTTAATTTAAAACTTATATCTCAGCAGGAGTCAGTGTCAGTTAAGATTAAGTAGACAGATAACTTTATTAGAAGCAGAAGGGGTCTTATTTAGGGTTAAAAGAAAAGAAAGGCAGTGTGTGTTCTATGCAGGGAAAAGTACTGTATCAGGTGACTTTGCTAAACCAGTAGGAGGAAAGAGAGCTTACCTGGGGGTGTGGTTTAGACACTAGAAAAGCAGGTGAGTCAAATTACAACTTCCTGTTGCTAGCTTTTTTTTCTTACTAATTGCCCTCCATCCCACCCACCCAAAGCCAGTTCTACTTTTATAGCCACTGATTTACTGTCAACAGGAACTTCCTGTTTGGCAGCAGGAAGGGAAGGATCATAGAGAAACATTGGTTTTGTCAACCCTAAAGTAAAAAAAAGTAGCTCACTCTCCCCCACCTAGCTGCTGGTGGTCTGATATTGAGCAAGGAAAAAGGAGGCTACTGAAGAAGATAGGAAGTTGCTGTCCCAGAACAGGAAGGGTCAGAGTTGTAAGGAGAAGAGAGAGTAAGTATCCAGAGAAACAGTAAAGAGGAAACAAAATAAGACATGATAGGAGTGGTGCAGTGCAATGGCTGTGGGGTGGCAGTGTTCCGGGAGACATTCTGGAGGCTGCGATGCTGCCCTATTTGCAGGCACCTCTCTGGTCTGAGAGAGGAGGTTGCCCATCTCCAGGCTGACCTGGCTAGGATTCATGAAACCTCCTCCCCCACCCAGGGACCACCAGGGCCGATGCCACTACCTCAGAGGTTGCCAAGAAAGAGGAGAGGCTGGACCAGGTTGGGCTCAAGGAGGGAGGGTGGTGGAACAGAGTTGCATCCCTCCAGCTGTACCTCTCCACAATTCATTCGCTCTTCTGGTGGATAGTGGTTCCTCTATGGAGGCACCTGCAGTGGAGACCAAGGAGGATGCTGGGAACCTTCACAAAGGAGACCCACAGGAGGGTGGCATGGGACCCCACAGGGGAAGAAACAACTCCTGGTGGGGGACTCAATCATTAGGGGGGTAGAAATGGGGAGGAAGGGGAGAGGGAGGTAAGGTGCCTTCCTGGCGCCCACGGCTTGGAGGACAGGAGCGATCCTCAGGATCGTGGGAGGAGCTGCACGAGGGGGGCTGGATGTCATTGTCCACCTAGGGACAAATGACCTGGCTAGGAATGGGATCAAAGCAGTGCAAGAGGAGTTTATAGAGTTGGGAAGGGCCTTGGACAGTGGCCATCGGTAACCTTCTCGAGGTGCTGCCTGTCTATAGGCAAGGAGATGCTAGGGCACTTCTCACCAGGAAATCAATGAGTGGTTGAAAACTGGTGTGGAGCTCAGGGTTTTGGCTTCATTGGGTCTGGGAGCCACCTGGAGGGATGCAGACCTATACTGGTGCGATGGTCTGCATCTGTCCGGGGGAACCAGGATCCTAGGTGAGAGGTTTAAATGCTTCATTGGCAAGCATTTAAACTAGCCAAGGGAGGAGGCACTGAAAAGGAGAAGGGAAATCCGAGCCTCTCCCAACAAAACATGGTGATTAGTGAGGTAAACACCAAGGTACTGAAGTTATTAGGGAGCAGAACAGATTTAAATGTAAAAAAAGGCAAAGGCAGTAAGGACAGAAATGGGGCTAAAAGGGGTAAGGCTGTCAAAAAGTGGAGGGTGATGAGTACCAATGCCCGTAGTCTGTGTAACAAGCTCCCTGAACTAGTGGCCTTGATGGAAGAGGGTTGCCTGGATATTGTGGCAGTCACAGAAACATGGTACACAGAGAACCATGACTGGGATGTCAGCATACCAGGATACACAATCTACAGGAGGGACAGGGAGGATAAAAGGAGGAGGGTAGCTCTCTGTAAAGGAAGGGATCAAAGCAACAGAACTAACGAGTAAACAGGGAGCAGATGAGGCACTTTGGGTCACCCTGGAGACAGGAAATGGCACCACAATCCGTATGGGGGTTGTATACAGACCCCCATCTCAGGGGGAGGGAATGGACAAGGAAATGATAGAAGGCTTTCTTAGAATGGCAGAAAAAGGGGAGATATTGTTGATGGGGGACCTGAATATGCCAGATGTTAACTGGAGCACCTTTGCTGCAGGCACATCCAAGAGCAGGGTCATTCTTGATGCCCTACAGGGGGCATGCCTCAGACAGCTAGTATTGGAACCCACTCGGGAGGGAGCAATCGTAGACCTGGTACTCTCAAATGGGGATGGAGAAAGAATCTCAGATTTAGAAGTGGGTAGCCATCTGGGAACAAGCGACCACCAAACAGTGTGGTTCACCATACAATCAAGCCATACAAAAGCAAGAGTACTGGACTTTAGGAGGGCCGACTTTGGGAAAATGAGAGAGTGCCTCAGAAAAGCACTAGCAAACAGGCAAGAAGGAGGGGTGGAGGAACAATGGGGAGTGATCAAAACAGCCATCACAGAGGCAACAAGCCTTTGTGTAAAGCAAATCAATAAAACACAACAAGGAAAAACCACTATGGTTCTCAAAAGAGGTGGCAGGAAGGTTAAGGAGAAAAGGACAGCATTCAGGAAATATAAGGAAACACAGAAGGAGCAGGACAGAGAACTTTATCAGTTAAAGCAGAAAGAGGCTGGGAAGGCAATCAGAATAACAAAGGCCCAAACCGAAAAAGGATAGCCAATTCTGTTAAGAAGGGGATAAGACCTTTATAGGTACATTAGGGAGTGAAGAAAGACCAAAGGAGGGATAGTGAAGCTTAATAAAGGGGAGGGAATGTGGGTAGAGGGTGACAGTGAAAAAGCAGGGATTCTGAACGAATATCTCTGCTCAGTATTCACAAAGGAAGAGGAGGGGGAGTTACCTAAACCAAACAAGAGAAACACTCCGAAGACGGGGATCGATACCAGTCCATTTACAGAAGAAAGGGTTCTGAAAGAACTGATTAAATTGAAGGTGGATAAAGCAATGGGACCTGATGGGATTCACCCAAGAATTCTAAAAGAACTAAGGGTAGAACTAGTGACACCGCTGACTACTCTCTTTAACAAATCATGGGAGGATGGGGTGGTATCCAAGGACTGGAGGAGGGCAGATGTGATTCCTCTTCACAAAAGTGGGAGCAGGACAGAGGCAGGAAACTACAGACCAGTTAGTTTGACCTCAGTGGTAGGGAAAATGATGGAATCATTTCTGAAGGAAAGAATTATTGAGTACCTAGAGGCCAGTGGGGCACAGGACCCAAGGCAGCATGGATTCCACGATGGGAAGGTAGGTGTCAGGCAGATCAATAGATTTCTTTGACTGGGTGACCAAAGTAGTAGACCAGGGAGGAGCTGTGGACATGGCCTACCTAGATTTTAGCAAGGCATTTGATACAGTCCCACACAAAAGATTAATTCACAAGATAGCCAGCCTTGGAGTGGGTCCCAAAGTGGTAGCCTGGATAAAAAATTGGCTAGACAACAGGACGCAAAGAGTAGTAGTAAATGGAATACACAGTGAAGAAAGGAGTTTTACTAGTGGGGTACCGCAGGGTTCAGTACTGGGACCGGTCCTTTTTAATGTCTTTATAAGTGACATTGCAGAGGAACTGGAAGGAAAAGTATGTCTCTTTGCAGATGACACAAAGATCTGCAACAGGGTTGATACACAAGATGGAGTGGAAAGGATGAGAAGGACTTGGCAAGGTTGGAGGAATGGTCAAATGCATGGCAGCTCAGATTCAATGCAAATAAGTGCAAGGTAATGCACATGGGAAACAAAACCAGGGAAGTGTACACAATGGGGGTGAGATACTGACAACAGTAAAATAGAACGGGACCTGGGGTAATTATATCAGATGACCTAAAGGTGGGCAAGCAATGTGAGAAGGCAGTAAGGAAGGGGGGGATACTGGGATGCATAGGAAGAGGCATCAATAGTAGAAAACAGGAAGTTGTTATCCCTCTGTACAGACAGTTGGTGAGACCCCATCTGGAGTACTGTGTGCAGTTCTGGAGACCCCATCTCCACAAAGACATAGACAGAGTGGAGGCTGTCCAGAGGAGGGCAACCAAAATGGTGCAGGGTCTGCACCAGAAGACATATGAAGAAAGACTAAAGGAGCTTAATATGTATACCCTAGAGGAAAGGAAGGAGAGAGGGGACATGATAGAAACTTTCAAGTACCTCAAGGGAATTAACGAAGTCCAAGAAGGTAGCATCTTCCAGAAAAAGAGATGTGCAAGAACAAGGTGGCACAATTTGAAGATAGAGGGGGGACGGCTTAGAGGTAATGTGAGGAAGTATTTTTTCACTGAGAGGGTTGTGGATGCATGGAACAGCCTCCCTGAGGAGGTTGTGGAGTCAAGAACAGTGGGGGACTTCAAGAATGCATGGGACAGGCATAAGGCAGTCCTAGTGGGGGGTAGGAGGAAGTAAGCTGTTGGTTAACTAGGATTTGCAGCTAATCTGTTAGGTAGGAAAATGGGCAGACTAGGTGGGCCAAGCGGTCCTTATCTGCCGTCAAATTCTGTTTCTATAATGATTAGGTCAGGTTTAGTATGGCGCAGCCCATGCTTGCAATTGGTCAAATTTTTTGGATAGGATTAATATATTAACCATCATTATTTTTAGACCTGGAGCAGCTGCGAAATCTAATGGTGAGGTAAGTTGCATAGGAGGGCCAGGATTTAGCTCCACATTGCCTGAGCAGAGAAGGGGCAGCAATAGCATTTTCTTTAAGCAACTTACTAGATGGGAGATGATTTTTTTCCTGAGGAACCACGAATAAGGCATTGCCACTGGTGCATGATTGATACTGAATGCGGTGGCACTAAATTGGCAGTGCAGTGTGATAAGGGAAAGTGCTGGAATAGTGACTGGTGAAAATAAAATAGGGGGAGTAGGGCAAAATGGGGGGGTATGGGCGAGGGTAGGGTGAGATGAATGTATATAGAATGTATATAGATAATGTATGGGCAACCACACATAGCAGGGCTGTGGTTCCATCAAGTGGTTCTAATGACATCATAGGGACCTCGGGAGCAAAGCTTAAGTAATGTACAGAATAATGCACGGGCAACCATGCACAGCAGGGCTGTGATTTTATCGAGGGTTGAGATGGCATCACTGGGACCTTGACAGTGAAGCTCAAGAAGTATCTAATGTCATCAGCACCCCTAGATGGAAACATACACCAAGTTGGACATAGTTGGCGATATACTGTATATATTTTTTTTTAATATATGTAATTTGTACTTTTTCAGCTAGGCTTGTTTTCCTTGTCCAGACAGACCCAGCCTCTCTGCCTCTTATCCCGGGGACTTTCAACCTCAGAAGCTTTCCCCCTCGTCTTGGGGACCAACCAGACTGGCACCAACCCTCCCCCTCCTCCAGTGCCATTGAGGCGGAGGTTCCCTGGGTGTCCCCAAGGTGGACAGTTGTTGGGGTCTGGGCCCGAGTACATTGGAGGATCATTTGTGCTTCAAGCCATTTGCCCCCCTTAAACCCTAGCCTCAGGATGTTGGTGCACTAGGAAGCCTAAGCATGCACTGCAGACCTCAAATGATGTCCTCCCTCCTACATCTGCTATTCGAGAGCACTACCAACTGTGGTCACCAAGGTGGTAGTCTTGCAGTGGCAGCCCTCCCTCCCCGGAAGAAGACAGCATCCTCAGCATCATTTGACCTTCCTCCCTCAGGCCAGCCCTTGGCAACTCCAGCTTGTTCCTGAACTTGGACCACCAACGTTGTGAGGGTAGCACTACCACTGTGCCAATGGAACTGCTTTAGTATCTGTTTTTCAATCCTACACCCATGACAGCTGTCACTCTCATACACCCATACTGCCCCCTCCCACTATATCCATACTATATTTTGGTTGTTTTTAAAAGTTAAGAAACCCAGCCCAGCACCAAGCTGCTAAATACCTGCACAGTTGCTAGTATTATATGCCCAAAATATTTATGTATGTTGCCTACTCCTGCCTGTTTTCAATGTTTTATGCATGTTTCAAAGAGGGCTGCAGCCCTTTCCAGCATAGTCAAGAATTGCCTTGTGACTGGTCTCACCCCATTAGTGCTGCGATGGTTGAGGGGGCACTCCATCACTCTCGTAGACTGCCCCTGGTGGAGGCCAGGTCTCACCCCAATAGTACAGCGGTATGCCAATGACCTGGTTTGAGATGGGGTGGTGCTGCATCCCACTTATAGACTGCCCCCTAGTGGAGGTCAGGTCTCACCCCAGTAGTGCAGTGATAAGCCATTGACCTGGTTTGGGGAGGGGGGCACTACATGCCACTAGTCGAATGCCCCGTGTTGGAGGCCAGGTCTCACCTCAGTAGTGCAGTGATATGCCAGTGAGCTGGTTTGGGGAGGAGGGCACGGCATCCTACTCGTAGACTGCCCCTAGTAGAGGCCAGGTCTCACCCCAGTAGTGCAGTAGTGTGCTGGTTACTTGGAAAAGTTTGTTTGGCACATTTTAAGTTTGACTGGGTCCACACATGCTTGTTTCTGGCAGTCGACAGATGGCTATGTGTATCACGTGTGCAAAGCTATGCAAGCCTCCACTTCTACATATGGAATTCCTCATCTGTATTCTGAAGCAGTCATAGTAGAAAATTCTCCCCTAATTGCTAAATCAGCCTTTGTTGATAGCCATTAGGTTTTGGTGGTAATAGAGTATATGTTTACACCCAGTTAAGTGACTGCACATGTAGTGACTGCATGGGCGCAACTGGGATGACCCTCTCTATAACCTGTCCCTTGTATCCCCTCCACAGATATCACTGGGGTTAGCTTCTTTTTAACCTGCCCTTTGTTTCCCCTCCAGAGATAACACTGGAATTGCCCTCTCTATAAATTTCCCTTTGTTTTCCCCTCCACAGATAACACTGGGATTAGCTTCTCCATAACCTGCCCTTTGTTTCCCCTCCACAGATAACACTGGGATTACCCTCTCTATAACCTGCCCTTTGTTTTCCCTCCACAGATACCACTGGGATACCCTATCTATAACATGCTCTTTGTTTCCCCTCCACAGATAACACTGGAATTACCCTCTCTATTACCTGCCCTTTGTTTCCTCTCCACAGATAACACTGGGATTACCCTCTCTATAACATGCCCTTTGCTTCCCCGTCACAGATAACACTGGGATTACCCTCTCTATAACCTGCCCTTTGTTTCCCCTTCACAGATACCACTGGGATACC
Source organism: Neoceratodus forsteri (assembly GCA_016271365.2). Taxonomy (NCBI): domain Eukaryota; kingdom Metazoa; phylum Chordata; order Ceratodontiformes; family Ceratodontidae; genus Neoceratodus; species Neoceratodus forsteri. The sequence continues at coordinate 216,313,428 of JADMNL010000026.1, forward strand.
CTCTCTATAACATGCCCTTTGTTTCCCCTCCACAGATAACACTGGGATTACCCTCTCTATAACATGCACTTTGTTTTCCCATCACAAATAACAATGGGATTACCCTCTGTATATCCTGCCCTTTCTTTCCCCTCCACAGATAACACTGGGATTACCTTCTCTATAACCTGCCCTTTGTTCCCCCCCAAATAACACTGGGATTAATTTCTCTATAAACTGCCCTTTGTTTCCCCTCTACAGATAGCACTGGAATTACCCTCTCTATAACCTGCCCTTTGTTTCCCCTCCACAGATAACACTGGGATTACCCTCTCTATAACCTGCCCTTTGTTTCCCCTCCACAGATAACACTGGGATTAGCTTCTTTTTAACCTGCCCTTTGTTTCCCCTCAACAGATAACACTGGGATTAGCTTCTCTGTAACCTGTCCTTTGCTTCCCCTCCACAGATAACACTGGAATTACCCTCTCTATCCTGCCCTGTGTTTCCCCTCCACAGATAACACTGGGATTACCCTCTCTGTAACATGCCCTTTATTTCCCCTCCACAGATAACACTGGGATACCCTCTCTATAACATGCTCTTTGTTTCCCCTCCACAGATAATACTGGGATTACCCTCTCTATAACATGCCCTTGATTTCCCCTCCAAAGATAACACTGGGATTACCCTCACTATAACCTACCCTTTGTTTCCCCTCCTGAGATAACACTGGGATTACCTTCTCTATAACATACCCTTTGTTTTCCCTCTGCAGATAACACCGGGATTACCCTTGTTATAACCTGCCCTTTCTTTCCCTTCCTCAGATAATACCGGGATTACCCTCTCTATAACCTGCCCTTTGTTTCCCCTCCACAGATAACACTGCGATTACTTTTTTAAAACCTGCCCTTGTTTCCGCTCCACAGATAACACTGGGATTACCCTCTCTATAACATGCCCTTTATTTCCCCTCCAAAGATAACACTGGGATTACCCTCACTATAACCTACCCTTTGTTTCCCCTCCTGAGATAACACTGGGATTACCTTCTCTATGACATACCCTTTGTTTTCCCTCTGCAGATAACACTGGGATTACCCTTGTTATAACCTGCCCTTTCTTTCCCTTCCTCAGATAATACCGGGATTACCCTCTCTATAACCTGCCCTTTGTTTCCCCTCCACAGATAACACTGCGATTACCCTCTCTAAAACCTGCCCTTGTTTCCGTTCCACAAATAACACAGGGATAATCCTCTCTGTAACATGCCCTTTGTTTCCCCTCCACAGATAACACTGGGTTTACCCTCTCTGTAACCTACGCTTTGTTTCCCCTCGACAGATAACACCTGGATTACCCTCTCTATAACCTGTCCTTTATTTCCCCATCACAGATACCACTGGGATACCCTCTCTAAAACCTGTCCTTTGCTTCCCTTCCACAGATAACACTGGGATTATCCTATCTGTAACATGTTCTTTGTTTCCCCTCCACAGATAACACTGGGATTACTCTCTCTAAAACCTGCCCTTTGTTTCCCCTTGACAGATAACACTGCTCGACGATGCAGCAAGGCAAGTGACTGCTTCATTTTGGAATCCCAGTCAAATCCGGGACTCTTCTCTGCCCGCTGCTGCTCCACTGATCTCTGCAACTGATTCTTCCTGCTCAAGAAAGGTGGTTTGACAGCCAGGGCTGCAGTTCATTGAAATGTTGTTTGATAACTATAGTGAATAGTGACAGATCAAAATAAAACTTGGCTTCAGACCTGCATTCATTTGTTGTGGAGGTGTCATTTCTTCGTCTGTTGTGGAGGTTTCATTTAATCGTCTGTTGTGGAGGTGTCTTTAAACCGCTGCTTTTTAGATTACATTATTTACTCACAGATGTGCAAGTCCTTCTGGGGACCCCATTGCCAAAACTGAACTACTGGGTAGCCCCTGTAGAATGCCTGTTCAGTGCCCATAGTCTGCAGCTGTGGAAAACCGCCAGCTGCTTCACAATGTGTAGTGAACAGGGATGTGTATAAAGAACAGTACATGAAGTTTGCTCACCATCCCTCACCATTTTAAGAAAGGCATGTCACCGTACATCACCAACAAATTTCCCCTAGCGGGGAGCACTTTATGTACAGTATGCACATACATGCATCATATAAACACACTATGTATATACACACACACATTATGTATACATACAGTGTGTGTGTACTCACACATATATATGTGTGTATATATATATATATATATATATATATATATATATATATATATATACACACACACACACACACACTATATACATGTAACCTGGGTACATATACCAACGGGCTACTACCCCTGCCCTGTGTCAGCATGTTTCAGTTGGTAGTACATCTGCCCCCGGTCCAGAAGATCATGGGTTCTCATCCGATACCAGGACTGGACTTGTACCTAAATGCTGGCACCTGAGTGTAGTATTAGGGGGTGCTCTACTGTTGGGGGTGTGCCATCCTACAGATGAGATGTTAAACCGAGGTGCCCTCTTCCCATCCTGATGTTGTCCTGGTGAGTGTTCGGGTGGAAACAAAAGAACCAAAGGCACTCTTCACAAAAAAAGATTAGGAGATTTTTCCCGGTGTTCTGGCCAATATTCCCCTTCACATAAAACTGGCTCATGCAATTGTCCAGGCTGTGTGTGGGTGTTGCTGTGTGATATAGCCACCACTACACATTCAGTTACTTCACTACCAGTCTAGCATTGCTCGTAAGGCACTTTGGGATACATTGTGTATGAAAAGCGATATATAAATGCTGGTTCTTCTTCTTCTTGTGTGTATAGTCAGGGTTGAGGAGCCTGGGCTCTGTTCGAGATGGTCTGGGAGTTCATTTCCAAATGATTTCATAATGAGGGCAATGCCTCCACCCAGAGTAAAGTTTTGTGGACCAGTTGGTACTTTGGGTACAATCCCCATGGATGCTGTACCTACCCACCTTCCTTTACAGTCACCACACACACAGAGATACACTTTACCTTGCAATTCAACACCAACCATGCAATTAGAGGAGATCTCTGATAATATGCTCACCGACGCAATTTGAAGGAAAACGAATAAACACAGCTTTATTTACAATAGGGGATAGGAATAAGGAGGGAATACCTGGAACAGGGATGCAGGCAGGATTAGGCATTCAATTATGCGGCAAATAATGGCAGTGCAAGGATATACCCAATAGGCATTGAACCTAAACATTAAACAGTGAGCAACAGTGTCCAACCTCCCACCAGCACACACCCTGGAATACAAAGACCCCCTTCCTGTCTGGTACCAGGGCCCCCTAGTCCAGTGCTGAGGTACCTCATACTGGTGCAGGCCTGTAGCTGCCGGGGTGGGGGTCCGGTATTGGTACACTAAAAGTTGTAGATAATAGACTTTAACTGTAGCAGGCTATAACAAATTTTAACAGTCAAAGTCCAGAGAGTTAAGCTGTGACTGGCAGTCTCGGACCGGTGCTCACTGCGAGGGGCTGCCAGCCCAGTAGTACAATAACCAAAACAAGAAAAGCAGTGTCACCCAAGACCAAACATATTCCAGCAAAGAACTGCAATCAGAAAAGTGGTCAGGAAGGAGTACTGATGCTGTCAGTCCTTCCATGCTTGCTACGCAGCAATAAAAATGTTTCTGACTGCAGTGCTTTGCTGGAGTATATTTGGTTTCGAGTGACACTGCTTTTCTTGTTTAGGTTATAACACATTTTTAACAGTTTCCCCAAGACTTTTGCAGGGCAACCCTGCTTACTCATGGTTTAATGAACAGTTTGGATGACACAAACAGGCTAGAGCGGAGGGGTTTGCCGAGGTAAGCTGGTGTACACACTGTGCTGGTATCGGAGTAGTCGGTGGTGCACCACAACAGCAGGAAGCAGGAAACAGCAACGCTTGTTGCAGAGGATGAAAATGCTGTTCTTCACCTATCAGGCATTTCCAAACTTTGCCCCTGTGGCCTTTGTATGTGGTATTCACCTGACAGGTCTCTCGAGATCTTCCTCTCCCGTACTCTCCTGGCTGGTCTGGGGAACCTGGGAAACAGTCTCCTCTTTCCTCAAACTTCAGTCATCCTGCAGGCTAGTTGTAGAGGCCGAAGGGTGGAAAACACTGGGTGCTTCCCTCAGGGAGAAATAGTCTCTAGCTTTCCTTTTATATTTTTTTATTTGAAAGTTGGTGACTGGGAGAGGCACACTGAGCTGCGGCTCATTTCCAGGTGCGATTCAGGGGAAAGGGAAGGAATATGTATACAGATGCAAACTGACTTACAGAACCAGATTAAGCTGTTGGTGGTATCACAGTGAATGGAGGGAATTTGGCAAGGACACAGGGGAAATTTCCCTACTGCATTGCTGACAGCAGGGGGAGCTTCTGGCATCTGTCTGCAGAATGGCAGACTGTGCTCGACCTTTGACAGAGAAGGACGTTCTGCTGAGTACCAGACTGGAGGATTCTTGTGACTTGCTCGAGTTGGCTATGCCTAGGGAACCCATTTGCAACACAGACATATCTCAAGAGCTTGGCGGTGTTGTGCACGGTGTCGGCCTTGCAGAGGCGTTCTCGGTGATGTTTTATTTTCAGAAACGCCCTCTGGAGAGATACCTGATGTTCCGGCTCAAGCTTCGTTTCCTGAGGCTGTTCCCAGTAGTAGCAGTGCCTTTGTTATGGCTTCTCTGGCTGAATCAGCTGCTTGTCATCCACCGCAGTTTGTGAGTGCTTCTCGGATGAATCATTCTATTGACACTTCTCGTGCTGGAATGCAGAAACAAAGGGCTGCTGACATGGCCTTTCCTACCATCGACTGGAGCAAGGAATCTGCTTTGGTGGCTGTAGGCTGGGTTTTTCGGGATGGACATTGGCTTCCCAATTCAAATTGGATTTCCTTTATGCCTGAGTCGCCTCCTGTTCAAGGGGAATCTGTTCAGTGAGAAGAATCGACAGTTACAACCCCACGGTCTCCAGGTGAGCGTTTGATTCTAACTCTGCTCCTCTAACGATGCTGAAACTGAGACTGGGATGGGAATGAACTACTACATACTTCTCCCCTTCCTCCCCCGTAGGGATCAGTTTCGAGTCCGGCCCTCGTTTTTCTGACCTCTTTTGGCACAATAAACTTGAACAAGCCCCTAGGCATAATGCGGTCCGCTTACGCTATAGAGGGGGTCTTCAGGAACACCCCAATAGATTCCACGTTGCTTGGAAGCTTCTAAAAAATTTCTATGAACTCCCAGGCAAGGGATGTTTATGCTTTCATTAATCTTAGGGATGAGGATACATTCGATGTGAGTTTTCGGTCGTTTGCAGGCCTTGATAAATTTTGTCTGAAATATAAGACCTTAAAATCTACTCCACTTTGGATACCTTTTTGGGCTATTCCCATCACCAAGCCTCTTTTCAAAACTGTGAATATTATGTTCCATAATGAGGGAGTTAATGGGGGGGTATATTCCTTATTGGTTGGAGAGTAAATATACTGTATTTGGTCCCTCTGAACCCATTATAGATGGGGAGGGGATTTGGGCCGGGAGTTGGAAATTTAAAACTAAGTTGCGAACTGTGGAGGATAGTATACAACATATCCCAAATAGTTTTTTCTTGGGGAAAGATAGGAGGGGTTTGTTTTTATCCAGGACAGCCCAAGGCCTGCTACAAATGTGGTAGCACCTGCCATTTGAGTAGTGCCTGTGATAAAATTAGGTGTGCATTATGTGGGGAACTGGACCATGATAGCGGAACTTGTCGTAACATCTTTTGTTGCAATCTTTGTGATGCACAAGGCCATGCCTATCACCAGTGTCCCTATGCTGGGCAAAACAAACAAGGGGGTTTGGACAAGGAAACATTGATTTTGGAGGCTCAAGATAGGTTTAGGCCTGGACCAGAAGATGATGGTACCCCTGAGGCAGGCCCTTCCACCTTGGCCCCTCCAGGTTCTTCTGGGCCACAGCCTTCGACCCCAGATCCCAGTCCTGATGATTCTACTACCACACAGCCTGCTGCGGCAGCTCAGCCACAACAACCAGAGGTGGTTTTCATGCCTCCCCCTCTGGCTGCTTCTGAGTTTCAGATGCATCACTCCAAGTGGGTTACTAGATCCCATGTAAAGAAGCTTGCTCAGGCAGTTGACATTACTATGCAAAATACCTTTCCAGTACTACAGGACCAGGATGGTGATTCTGAATCGGATGTTTCTGTTAAATCTGGGGCGGTCTCTGAAATGGAGTACGATGATGAAGGTGGTCCTGATTTGTTGGAGGCCAAGAAAAAATCTGGTCGCAAGCATAAAAGAGATAAAACTTAAACTTTATTTCTGGCTTCTTTGAAATTGGTTTCCCTTAACACCTGCAGCATTAAGAATTTTATTTATTTAACCAGGTATAGCACACTAAGCTGAACATTTTTTTTTAACAGGAGCAACATGGGAGCACAATGAGGTTAAGTAACTTGCTCAGGGTCACACAGTATACAAGTGGAAGTTGTGGGATTCAAACCCAGGTCTGGTCTGCTGGATAGCACCAGATTTGCAGTTCAGAGCCTTAAACCACTGTGCTATACTACCTCCTAGGAAGCTTTTGGGTTTCTTACATTTTTGTAAGTCCTTAGCTGCAGATATTATTTTACTGCAGGAAACTAGATTCACTTCCTTATTTGATATAGTCCAAACTAAAAAGCTATGGGTACATGGGCCTTCTTTTTGGTCATTTGGGGTGGAGACTGTCCCTGGTAGGGTACTGCTTCTGGATTGTATTTTTAAGGGGTGTTCTCTCCGTCTCATCAATATTTATGCCCCACAAGTCAAATCTGCAAGGACTGACTTTTTTTGTGACATTGAACAATATATTTTTACCCCAAGGCATATCATCTGGGGGGAAGATTTCAACTGTAGTTTAGATCTGAAATTTAAGGATCAGGTGCAACAAAAAGTTTACTGTGATTCACACACTCTTCACACACTCATTTTAAAAGCCTCTTTGTTTGACACATATAGGGTTTTACATCATGATCCCGGGTCCGCCTATAGAAGGAGTAGCTATGCTACTAGAATAGATTTAGTATTTTCCTCTCCTCACCTGCTTCCAGTTAAGTTTTGTTTATCCACTTGTGAGTTTTCCTATCATATGCTTTTAAAAGTTTGCTTGAGTCTTTCACACATACCTTGATTTCCTGCAGTACCCTCACGATGGAAACTTAATCCTGCTTTGTTATCTCAGGTTCGATTTCAGACTACTCTTGTGGAGGTTCTAAGACATCAGCAGTCAGTTGCGGGGCTACATGACTCATGGGTACCTGGTGGTTGGCCACTAAAGCAGAGTTTAAGCGCTCCTCCTTTAGTTTCAACAAGAAAACCCTGGCCACTGATTATATCACTTATTTAGGTTATAGGGATCAGCTTTATAAGTTGCTGTCTCTTCCTACTGTCTCAGATATAGGTATTCAGGAACAGAGTTCCCATATGAAGACTAGCATGAAACACTTTCAGTATAGTAGGGCCTGTCGTTTGCATGATGAAATGTCTTATGGTTTGAAGTCATCTCCGGTGTCTGACCCCTATTCAGCCTGTAAACAAATATTAGACAAAAAACTAATGGATGGACTTTTGGATTCCAAGGGTGTTCTTAAAACTACTGATGCTGAAATGCTGCACATTGTTCAAGGTGCACTACAGGACCAATATGGTCTGGCTTTTCAACCTGTGGGTAATGGACTGATCTTTTTTCTTTCCTTCCCCCTGTTCTAACTCCTCATCAATCGCAGGAGTTGGAAGCACCCATTACTAAGGAGGAGGTCAGGTCAGAAATTTCACGTTTAAAGACTGGAATTTCCCCTGGACAGGATGGCCTAATTAATCAGTTTTATAAAAAAAAATGTTTGATGATTTTTCTTGCACATGTCTATAATGAAATATTGACTGTCGAAGTTTCACCTCCTGATTTCTCTGCTGCTTTAATTATTTTTTTTATATAAGAAGGGAGATAAACACAATATTGACAATTGGAGACCGATTAGTTTGCTAAACACAGATGATAAGGTTCTTTCTGCTATACTGTGCCATAGACTCCAACAGGTAGCCCCATTTTTAATTCACCCAGTGCAGACTTGTTCTGTCCCAGGATGGAAAATTCAGCAAAACTTAACACTTTTATGAAATATCTGCGAATGCATCCATATGAAAAAGTTTACAGGTTATTTGCTGTCACTAGACCAGGCCAAAGACTTTGACAGGGTGTCGCATGATTTTCTGTTTCAAGTTTTCTACCTGTAACCCCCACCCAGGTATGCCGTTTCTATCTGACAGCTCTACCTGGTGGGCTGGGTTCGGGGAGGAATATGTCACTCGGCACATTGGCTAGGTTTGGCTACTCTGCAACAGGGGCACCAAAGTAACTCTGGACAAAGGAAGCAATAAATGTAATGTCCAATACCAGAAGTGGGATTCTAAAGTGTGGCTTTTATTCACATCCAAACAGAATAAACAAAACATAGATGGACCCCCCACTGGGCTACACTCCTGGTAATGCAGATTTATGGAGATCAGAACACATCCTCATTCACTTTAGCTCTCAGGCTCTGAAACACACTGGGCACACAGCCCGAACTTGTACGCTGCTCTGGGGTTTTCCCTGGCTTGGCTCCCTTGCCAACCACTTGGACACTTTCCATATAGCATGGAAACATTTACTGGTGGCTCCCTAAACCACCTATGAGCACTTCTGCTCCATCAGGGAATCTTCCTCATCAATCCCACGTCTGGGTACTTTTCTCAGGCACTGGTCATGTACCTGAGAGAAAGCAACAGGTGTCCCAAAGTAAACCCATAGAGGTGAATTTGGTCACTACTGATGGGGGGTCTCCCACCTCTCCCTCCCATAATTCATCCCCCGGCCATTTCTCTGGACTGTAACACCTCATCCTTTAAAACACTGTGTAGATTCTCTGTAAATGTATTCACATTCAATCTACTGTCTTTACATCCCATTTATGCTGAACTTGAACATACTTAAATAAGTGGCTGTGTCCATTACTCTAGACCCCCCCCACAGAGTTAAGCAGTTCAATCCCCACATCTTCCCAACTGTACTTGGCTGTCTTTTCCTGACCCCACAGTAACAGTCACTTTAGTTTCATTCTATTTCAGGTGAAAACACATGGCCCTTTAGCAGAGTGAACTCACCCCTTGGTTGCAGGTGCCCCAGAGGAGTTTTCTCCCCAAAGGAAATCTCGTCCAGAACTTCTGGTGCCTCAGCACGAATTTAAATCAGGCAGATTCTTTTCTCCCTAGCCGGACCAGGGGGGTTGTCCCTGGAAGCAGGCTGATTCCTTCCCCCCCATCCCCGCAGGGATGGGGCCCTGAACCACTGAAAGCGGTCTCCACCACTTCAATGTGTTCTTCTTGTGTTCCTCTTCAGGTGAGAACACACACCTATACCAAAAAATTGCTCTTTGACAGAGCTTAGAGCTCTGAGGGCCTGCCCACAGCAGAACACCTCTACTATAGACTGCCAGACTCTACTGAACTCCCTTCAAATTCCCCAGCGTTCTACTCTAACCTCCAACTGCAACATTCCAGTGTGGCTTATGCAGCTGCAACAGTTCTAAAATGATGTCATCCCTCAGTCTCAGCTGAGACTGAGAACAGAGTGAGACAGTGTGAAATCCATTTAACTGGAGCTTCAGAAGCTGCTTTCCTTGCCTACCACTAGGTCTTACTGGGATTCTAGTAACCCCGGATAACAGGGGTGTTACATACCAATATGGGTTTTCTTCTAAATTTAGGTCTTGGGTTCGTCTTTTATATGATCAGGCTATAATTTATCCTATGGTGAATGGGTTAAATGGGAATGGTGTAAATTTCTGTAGGGATGTATGTTGTGTAAGATGCAACTGTGGAAATCCTGGACGTTTTCTAAACAAAAGCGAATTACGATCATTACAAAATTTCTTCCCCCATTGTTTTTGTATTTTAGTTCAAGTTTTCCTTTGCCTAAACTCTATGAAACTCGTTTATATAGTATTTTTTTTTCAAATGCTTTGGGGAAGTCGATTAAACCCAGTCAAGAGGGATTTCACTTTTTTACGCATTAATAAGGGCGGCCTTGGTATGATTAATCCTATAGTATTTTCTTTTTCTTTTTTTATTAAATCCACTTTTCAGGAGCCTGCTCAGTATTTATATCATCCTTGGGATTTTTGGATGTTTCATCTGATTAAGGATTTTTTATTGAGATGGTCTGATGAAGTTCCTATTATTAGAATGAATTCTAGTGCCCCTTCTTTTATTTATCAGGTAGCAACTAAGCTTCGGACATGGAAAATTACTCAGTCTGTGGTTCACCGGCAGGCTTTGTATGCTGAGATTATGACTGGGAATTTTCTGGTTTCTGTTGATTTTCCTAGATGCTTTCCCTCTAAAATTCACCTGGCATTGAAAGTTCTTAATGACAAACACATTCCTTCTAAGATGTGGGATGTGACTTGGCTTAGTTGCCATGGGAGATTAGGGGTCAAGGGTAGTCTGAAGCATAAAGCTGTTGCTGAGCAGCAATGTATTCGCACTCAATGTATAGTTCTTGAAGAAACCATAGAACATTTTTTCATTTCTTGTCATTATGCCAAACATTTTTGGGTAGCTTTGCTCTCTAAATGGGGTTTGGGGCAGTTCTAGACATATTTCTTATGAATGTTTGGTGCTTGGGAATTATTCTGGCTTTTTTTCCCAATATTATCCAAGTAAACTGAATGTGGTCTTCGCCTGCATAAAGTTTTATATGTGGCAAGCGGGAGGCCAATTTTCTTTACAGCACACCTGTACTTTGCCATCAGTTTTGCTCGCTCATATCGAACTGCCATTGAAGAAATAGAGAGGCTTTGAATTGTGTTTTTTCCCCCTCATAAATTCCATAAATACTGGAAACGTGTTTACTGGCTTTAATTGTTTTTAAGGGAATATCAGAAGGCTTTCTGTTTCATTTATACTCTTTTCAACATTGTTTTTTTTTTTTACCTGAATTTTGGAATTTTCTTGTTTTACTTTGTGATTTTTTTTTCTTTTATATCCTTTATCCCTGTTTATTTTTTGATTTGTATTTGTGACAATGAAATGATGTTTTTGTTCTTTACAATAAACAATTCCCCTACTGTCAGTTGGGGGAGCTACTGTCCTGGATTTCTAGGTCAGCATTTGGTTCCAGGATGGAGGAGGAGGAGGAGGATGTGCTGATGGCCATGGACCCATCACCGACCACAGCTGATATTTCAGAAGGGGATGAAGAAATGGTGATGACTGGAGAGGGAGAGAGACTGGGAAGGCCTTTACAGTGGGAGCAACCTCAGAGCAGGATGAGGAATTAATGGACACGGGTGATGTGCTCCCAAATGAAGAATGGATTGCTGGAGTTATTACTAAGGACAATAATCCTCTTGTGGCTGTGGAGGAACAACTGGGCACTCAGGAGCAAAGCTCGGCAGCTGCTAAAGAAGTACAGCAGGGTGGCAACTTCAAAGAGCTGTCTAGCAGCACAGCTGGAATCAGGTGCCTTGACAGGAAAGAACAGATAGTAAACGAGCGCTTAGGAGCAGGTTTCTAAGCATGAACTACCAAAAGAACAACAGCAGCATACTGGAAAGATAACACATACAGAACTGATTAAGAAAACCTTTTTTATAACTGAAGAAAATGAGTCTCGTTCGGATGAAAATTGATCAGCCAAAGTTCACTGCAAAATGCCAGCTGGGTGTAAAATGGAAATGGGATATGGGTTCTGGACCCAAATTCGGAAAATTTTTCACAATCTCAGGAGGCCCCCCTCCACCAGTAAGCAGCAATCAAATCAGGGTGCTAGCACAGAAGGGGACAACAACTATTTTAGAGCACAGCAAGAAACAATACCTGATCAGGTACTCCAAACAGGTGGGGACAGTACTGCAACGACCGGCCCATCAATGGGGAATGATAGCAGGGCCCAAGAATTGGACAACCCCTCTTCATCGGCCCCCTCTTCCCCCCCAACAAGACAGAAAGAGATCTGGACCTGCTTACTCTGATTTATTCAGGACACATTGACTTGAAAATGCTTCTAGGCAAAACGCAGTTCGCCTAAGGTATAGGAGAGGAGGGTTTATAGGAACATCCTGGCAGGGTCTATGCAGCAAAAAAATTGTTAAAAGAATCAATTGCCTTTTCTGCATCTTATGTATATTCTCTGATTAACGCTAGATACTTTCGACATTAGTTTTAAAACATTTTCTCACCTAGATAAATTCTGGAGGAAATATGCAGGCCTTAAATCCACTCATTTATGTTCTCCATTTTGGGCTATTCCCCTAACAACCCCCCTGTTTAAAAGCATCACAATAATGTTTCTATATGAGTGGGAGAACGTGAGGGACATACAATTCTATCTGGATAAAAAGTGTTCAGTTTTAGGCCCTCCAGAGCCAATAATAGATGCTAAAGGTGTCTGGACAGGGAGTTGGCAGTTTAAGGTAACATTGAACATGATGGGGAATGACGTACTGCATGTACCAAATAGTTTTTTTTCTGGGCAAGGACAGGGGTGTGTGTTTTTACCCAGGGCAACCAAAAGCCTGCTATAAATGCAGTGATCGCACACACCTAAGCAGCACCTGCGACAGACTGAGGTCTGCCTTATGTGGTGATTTTGATCATGCAAATTCTGTATGCAAAAACCTTTTGAGGTGTAACTTATGTGATGAACAGGGGCATTCATACCATCAATGCCCATAAGCAGGCCACGAACAGACTGGGGGGTCCTGTACAGGGGCACATTTTAATTAAGCCTAGGAAAGGTATAGGCCACAGGACCAGGAAACTTCAGGTAGGGAAAACTACTTCCCAGGGTTCTCTCAACAGAACTCAGAGCAGGACATAGTGGAGACAGAAAATAGAACCCCTACAGCTACTACTACTACTAAAGTCCCCTCTGCTACCCCCACCAAACCCCAACTCCCTACACAGGAAACATCAGAACCTTCAGGGGAAAACCAAAATATCAACCAGAACACTATGCCCCCTCCTGAGGAATTTCAGAAACCAGGAACTAGGCATTTTGCAAGGTCAGCTAGTAAACAAAAACCCCCATTTCAACTCAGAATGCTTTTCAAGTTCTGCAAGATGAGGAAGAGGGGGAGACAGATCAGGAGTCTAACATCTCCTCTAGATCTGAAGTTATTTCAGCGGGTGAGCTAGAAGATGAGTCTACAAGTGGCAAGCCAGAATCAAAGAAAAAGAAAGGGAGGAAAAGAAAATTGATGGGGAAGAAAAACTAAGTCCTTTACATGGCATCCCTACACTTAACGTGTTTATTTGTCTGCAGTATGAGAAATTTCCAAAAAGGGGGGTGGTATTGTCTTACTTTCTTCACCTTGCTGGGGACATTATATTCTTACAAGAAACTAGATTCAGTTCCCTGTGTGATGTGGCACCTTGGTAACGTCAGATGTACAAATGTTAGATTTGGTAGAAAAACATCTCACAGAACATTTTGGTCAGGGATTTTGCCCAACAAAATCATGGTACTGGATTTCCCAGTACCAACTCCTTCAGTAGAATCAGGCATTAGGAATTAGGGGAGGCAGTATAGCGCAGTGGTTTTAAGACTCTGAGCTGCAAATCTGGTGACATCCAGCAGACCAGACCTGGCTTTGAACCCCACAGCTTCCACTTGCATATTGTGTGACCCCAAGCAAGTCACTTAACCTCCCTGTGCTCCAAGGTTGTACCTGCAAAAAATCTTTCAGGTTAATGTGCTAGTCCTGGTTAACTAACTAACAAAAAAAAAATCATTTGAAAGTATGGCAGCACCTATTTCTCAAGAAGAAGTCAGGGAGGCAATCACAGGGCTGCAAAGTGAAGTGTCACCTGGAAGGGATAGTTTGATGAATGAGTTTTATAAATCATTTGTCACAGAAATTAGTGAAATTTTGGTTAATCTATTTAATGAAATGATTATAGGAAGCCCCACCTGTAAAGGCTATGCAGAAGCTGTAGCTATTTTTTTTATACAAAAAAGGCAATAGAGGGGACCTAAACAACTGGAGGACAATCAGTCTGTTGAATACAGATTATAAGATATTATCCTCAATATTGTGTAAGAGACTACAAAAAGCAGCTGAAGAACTCATACACCTAGTTCAAACATGTTCTAGTCCAAACAGAAATATGAAACAAAACCTTTTACCACTAAGGAATGCATGTGAATACAGCAGATAAGGGAAACTAAAGGACATACTAATAGCACTAGACCAGGCAAAAAGCATTCGACAAAGTGTCGCATGATTTGATATTCCAGATATTAGAAAAGTATGGCTTGCCGAAAAACTTTATCGGGGGGTAAAAGTTTAATATAATGAAGGTCTGATACCACCAGCAGTAAATGGCATGTTAGGTACCTCCATTTAATTAAAAAGTGGTGTCAGGTAGGGCTGTCCCATCAGGCCATCATTGTATACATTCGCCTTGGACCCAGTCATTAGGAGCATAATGGGGGAAAACAAAATGCTAGGCCTAACGTCGTCCACAGACATAATACCCCAAAAGATTGCTGCATATGCAGACGATGTGTGTTTACTAGTAAAAAATATTGAGTCAGGGACAAAAACCTTACAGGTGTTTGAGAAATACTCCAAAATTTCAGGGGCGGAAGTAAATTATCAAATAAAAGCAGGCATGCTACTGGGGAATATGGAGACTTGCTTACAAAGTGTAGGTGACATTAAGATCTCAGACAATCCAACACAGATCTTGGGGCTCAGCTTTGGCTCAGGGAATCTGGCCCAATTAAATTGGGAGGAAAGAATTGAAATAGGAGGGGAAAAAAGTACAACTCTGGAAATTATGGGCTATCTCAAAGAAGAAAAGAATTGCAATAATAAAAAAGTTTTTATTACCCATTGTTTTATATGTAAGCCACATTCCCCCCCCCCGCATTTGGAGACCAGACTATTCAGCTGTTTTTTCAAATGGTATGGAGGAGTCGTCTGAACCCAGTAAAATGGATTTTAAGTATCTACCCATCAAAAAAGGGCAGTTTAGGAATGGTGAATCCTTGTTTTTTACCACACTTTTTTATTCAGTCATCATTTTATGTGAATGGGGGTGGGGCTCCACATCCCTGGGAAAAATGGACACAGATATTATTCAGGCCACTAATGGGGAAATGGGTTCAGAAACCCCCAAAGATTACACCAGGCCTCAAAATCCCTGAGTTTGCCATTCCCTCAGTGCAAAAGATGAGAGTATGGAAATTAGAGAAACAGACAGTACTGAGCTTACACAGAAAACAATTGCATGGGGAAATCCTTCATAAAAATGCAGCAAGACCAGCAGACTTCCCTAGGAGTTCCCCAACTAAAATGCTTCTCACCTTAAAGTTACTTATGGATAAAAGAATACCTGAAAAAGCATGGGACACAGTATGGCTCAGCTGCCATGGGAAACTTGGGGTTAAAGGGAATTTAAAACACAAGCCTCAAAATGAAAGACAGTGTATTAGGCAAGCGTGTAGGAGCAGAAGAAACCCAGGAACACTTCTTCATTTGCTGAACTTTTGCTGTTCAGGTTTGGGCATTTCTGGCCACTAGGTGGCAATGGGCTCCTGCCAAATGTATAAAATATGGAAGCTTAATCTTAGCAGAATATGAGGGGCCGGATATTCAAAAGGATTGCGCCATGCGCAATAGGGTTGTGCATGCGCAACTCCGAAATTGCGCCATTCTGCGATATTCAGCAGGAGGCAGTTGTGCCACAGAAAACAGGCTGAGCAACAGCGCAATGCAAATGAATGCATGCTCAACTGGAGGGGGAGGAACCATGCATAAACTGCACAGCCCGATATTCAGCCGGGCTGTGCAGAGTTGTGCAGGCGCAACCCCCAACCTGCGCCTGCACAACTTTGAGCCAAAAAAAGGCTTAAGTCGAGGGCCACCCACAGGTGAGCTGCTGCATTGCAGGGCGCAACACAGCAGCTGCCACCTGTGGCTGGCCCAACCAGTCTCTGTGCCCCGCAGCCGATCGAGGGCAGGCGACTGTGAATCCCACCACCACCCCCACTGGCCTGATCGCGGGCACAGCTTATTCCCCCACCAGCCCGATCTCGGGCAGCAATGTAGCTCCCCAACGTATCCCTGGTGGTCAGTGGACCAAAAAGCCCGATCGCGGGCAGTAGTGTAAATTCCCCCTCCCGAATTCAGCCCTGGTGGTCTAGTGGCACATCCCGATCACGGGATGTAAATGCTGAACAAATCCCCCAACATAGCCCTGGTGGCTAGTGTCCCCCCCTCCCACCCACCCACTAAGCCCCACCACCCACTCCCCACAGCTGGCGGGCGGCAGCATCCCTCCGCCTGCCGCCCGCTAGGGTCCTTCAATGTCAGCAGGGCTCACTTGAGGTACACAAACCTCTTCACACATCCATATAAAAGAAAGCACTATACCAGGCAGGCTGCATCTGTATCCCGACCGCAATTACTGCACAATACCCGGAGAACACACAGCAGATTCAGTTCCTGACAGACCGAAAGTAATTTTCAGCACCCTCCAGTCTTCTACAGGGTGAGCCTGGTTTACTCTTCAGAGATCCTTTGATTCTTTTCAGGACGGATTCAGTCCTAACAAGCTGTTACACAAGCTGCAGACCGGAACTCTGGGCCTTACACACATTTTTGACTAAAACTGCACACTGAAAAGCACAGGGCTCCTTCCTTCTTCACTGCCAAAGCTCAACTGAAACTCCAACCGACAAAACCGGGCACTTCCTTTGAGTTCCTCCTCCCAGTTCTTGACTGGATTGGCTGTCACCACAATGACTGCTGCTGTTGGTCCAAAAAGGCACTGAAGTCTAAACTACATCTCCCAGAGTCACTGCCTACAATCCCTCTTTGTGGCTGGCTCAGATTATGAGTCCAAGTTCTGATTCGTCCAAGGCACCATTTTAGAGCTAGCTTACCCCACACTGATTGGTCCAGTTCAGCAGTTCAAAACCAGAATGGGAACTAGACAGACACAGTTCTGACTGCAAAGAAAGCAGGTTAGACAAACTGTAATTTCATTATTACTGTAAATGATTTCTGGCAAACAGTTACATCTTTCAGATAGGTTCCCTTTGCACTCCTAGTGACTGCAAAAATGAAGTGAATTGCAGCAGCTTGAGTGGTACTCAATCAAAGAAACACACAGTCCCCCATACAACTAATTATGTCTGCAAGCAGACAGCTCTTAAAGAGACAGTACCAGAGGTTCTAAAAACACTCACTGATAAATGGCTTAAATGCCAAACACCATTCAGGCTTGGAGCATTCAAGCAAGCTCCTGGAAGTCTTTTGGGAATCCCCATTTGCAGGGGGGTTACACAGGCATGGAGGGACTATTCAAGTTAAGAGGGGTAGGGACACAAGGTCACAATCTCAGATTGATGGGGAGAAAGATTCTGGAGGGAAATGAGAAGACACTTTTTTATGGAGAGAGTGGTGTCCAGGTGGAATGCGTTGCCTGCGGAAGTGTTATCCCGTAGAACAGTGGACTGCTTCAAAGAGAGGACATGATAGAGACCTTGAAGTACTTGAAAGGAATAAACAAAGTCAGGAGGGAGGGAGGATTGTTCCACTAGGGAAGGGTCACTTTATGGGCTGATCTGAGTTGGAAGGGGAAGGTTTGGGAAGCAGATGAGGAGGCACCACTCTCACAGAGAGAGAGAGAGAGCGTAGACAGGTTGGAATGCACTGCCGGAGGAGTTACTCATTCAAAGGAGAGTGGATAGCTTTTAAGCGGTGGGATAGAGTCAAGAGCAGGGTTAGTACAGACAAAAACACAAAGGGGAAGGACGGGAAAAGAGGAGGAAGAGGGGTTTGGGTGGGGGTGGGGCAGCTGTAGTGATATGAAACTGTGAGCTGCACAATTGGGCAGACTTGACAGACCTGTGGTCCTTTTTCTGCCGGCGAGTTAGCATGTTTTTATGTTCGTAAAAGGAGATGGGATGTGGTAAGAGGGAGGGTCAGGGGAGGGGAGGGAGGGTCAGCTGCAGGATAAGGGTTGCTAGCTGCACACATTAGAGCAGACTCGATAGACCATAAGGCCTTTATGCGCTGGCAAATTTGTATGTTAGTATCCAGGGAGTGTGCGGTCCAGGCACATCGTGAACATGAGGTGCTCTATACCTGGGTAGGGGTCCATGCATATCACAGCAGTGAGGTGCTCAGTACCTGTGGAGGAAGGAGTTCTGGCACATCACAGAGGTGTGGTACTCAGTACCTCAGGGAGGGTGGGGGTCCAGGCACACTGCAGAAGTGAGGTGCTCAATACCCCAGGGTTGGAGGTGTCTAGACACACTGCAGAGGTGAGATGCTTGATACCCCAGAAGGGAGAGGTCCGGGGACATCGTGCTAGTAAGGTGTTTGGTATCCAGGGAGTGTGGAATCCAGGCTTATTGTGAATGTGAGGTACTCAGTATTTGGAGAGGGGCCCAGGCATATCACGGTGCCGAGGTGCTCGATACCCTGGGGAGGGAGTGGTCCAGGCACATTGTGGAGGTGAGATGCTTTGTACCCGGGGGAGGAAGGGGTTCTGGCACATTGTAGAGATGAGTCACTTTATACCTGTGGAGGGAGGGAATGAGGGAGGATCCAGGTACATCAAGGAGGTGAAGTACTTGGTAAGGAGAGCTCCAGGTACATAGTGTAAGTGAGGTGCTCAGTACCTGGGTGAGGTAGCAGTTCAAGGACATCGTAGAGATACTTAGTACCGCAAAGGAGCGGTCCAGACACATTGTGGAGGTAATGTGCCAGTACTCTGTAGAAGGAGGGTCCAGACACATCACAGAGGTGAGGTGCTCTGTACCCTGTGGAGGGAGGGGTCTGAGCGCATCATGAGGTGAGTCACTTGGTACCCAGTAGGGAGGAGAGCCAATGTGATATGGTGTAAATGAGATGCTCCAGACCAGGGTAGGGAGCAGGTTAGGCATATTGTTGAGATACATAGTACCCCAGGAAGGGTGGGGTCCAGAGACATTGTGTAGGTGAGGTGCTTTGTACCCCAGGAAGGGAGGGTGAGGTCCAGACACATTACATAGTGAGGTGTTTTGTACCCCGGGAAGGGTGGGTCCAGACACATATGGAGGTGAGATGCTTTGTACCCTGGGGAGGGTGGGGTCCAGGCACATCACTGAGGTGTGGTACTTGGTACACTGTGGAGGGAGTGGTATGGGCACATCATGGAAGTGAGGTACTTGGTACCCAGTAGGGAGAAATCCAGGTACATGGTGTAAGTGAGGTGCTCCCAACCAGGGGAGGGAGCTGTTCAGGCACATCATTGAGATACTTAGTACCCCGGGAAGCATGGGTTCCAGACACATTGCGTAGGTGAGGTCTCTAGTGTCTGGACCCCACCCTTCCCAAGGTACTAAATATTTCACCCCACCCTTCCCGAGGTACAAAACACCTCACCTATGTAATGTGTCTGGACCTTACCCTTCCTGGGGTACAAAGCACCTCACCTACACAATGTCTGTGGACCCCACCCTTCCTGGGGTACTATGTATCTCAAGGTGCTTTGTACCTCAAGAAGGAAGGATGGGGTCTAGACATATTACGGAGGTAAGGTGCTTTGTACCCCAGGTGGGAGGGGTTCTGGCACATCGCGAAAGGTGAGTTTCTTCATACCTGGAGAGGGAGGGCAGGGTCCATACACATTGCAGAGGTGAGGTGCTTTGTACCCCGGGAGGGTGGGGTCCAGGCAATTGCTGAGGTGAAATATTTAGTCCTTGGGAAGGGTGGGGTCCAGACACATTGGAGGTGAGGTGCTTTTACCCTGGGAAGGGTGGGGTTCTAGCACATCACAGCGGTGGAGTTACTTCATAGCTGGGGAGGAGGGGTCCCAACACATTATGGAGTTGAGGTGCTTTGTACCCCAGGGAGGGGTTCTGGCACATTGTAGAGTTGAGATACTTAGTACCCCAGAAAGGTGGGGTCCAGACATAATACGAGGTGAGGTGCTTTGTACACCTGGGGATGGTGGGGTCCAGACACATTGTGGAGGTGAGGTACTTAGTACCTGGGAGGGAGAGAGGTTCTGGCACATCACAAAGTTGAGTTTCTTCATGCCTGGGGAGGAAGGGCAGGGTCCAGACACATTGCGGAAGTGAGGTGCTTTGTACCCCTGGAGGGAGAGGTCCAGGCACATCGCTGAGGTGAGATACTTAGTATGCTGGGAAGGGTGGGGTCCAGACACATTGCGTAGGTGAGGTGCTTTGTACCCTGGGGAGGAAGGGGTTCTGGTACATCACAAAGGTGAGTTTCTTCATACCTGGGGAGGGAGGGCAGGGTCCAGACACATTGCAGAAGTGAGGTACTTTGTACCCCTACAGGGTGGGATCCAGACACATATGAACATACAAACATTCAAAGAAGCCAGCAGAGGAAGGCCATTTGGTCTATCAAGTCTGCTTATATTGCAGGGTCCATAGCTTGAACTAATGTCCCTCCCATCTTCCCTACTCATGATCATTGCCTTCCCCCTATGCCTATCCCAACCTCTCTTAAAGCTGCCCACTGTCTTCAATGAGATGACCTCTTCTGGCAGCACATTCCAAATGTCTACCACCCTCTCTGTGAAGAAGTACTTCCTGACCTCCCTCCTAAACCTCCTACCCTCCAGATTAAGACTGTCCCCCCTCTTGTTATGGTTGCCACTCAATTTAGAGAGACTCTCCTTATCAACCTTATTTATCTCTTTCAAGTACTGGAAGGTCCCAATCATGTCCTCTCTCTCCCTTGTCTTCCAGGGAGTACATGTTCAGTGCCCTCAGCCTCTCCTCGTATGCCTTACCCCGCTGACTGGCTATCATCTTTATAGCCCTCCTCTGTATCTTTTCCAGCAGGTTAATGTCCTTTTTGAGGTGTGGGCACCAGTACTGAACTCCATACTCTAGATGCGGCCTTACCAGTGACCTGTACAAGGGCAGTATAACCTCCTCTCTCCTACTACTGATCTCCCTAGATATGCATCCCAGCATCTTGTTTGCCTTTACTGCTGCTTTCTTGCACTGTGTGGAATGTTTCAGGTCATGAGTTATCATCACTGCCAGGTCTTTTTCCTCCTCTGATGCAGATGCTCGGACTCCACCCAGGTAGTACTCTGTCCTGGGATTCTTGGTTCCAATATGCATAACTTTGCATTTCTTAACATTGAAGCCAAGCTGCTCAGATCCTGGACCACCTCCCAGCTTTTCCAGATCTTCCTGTAGGTCCTGTATCCCTTCAGCTGTGTCCACTCTCCCACAGAGCTTGGTGTCATCTGCTAATAGGCACATTTTGCCCTTACTGCCACCCCAGTGTCATTGAGGAAGACATTGAACAACACCAGACCCGCAGTACCGAGCCCCGCGGGACCCCACTGTTTACCTCTCTGGTGCCAGATAACTCTCCCCCTACAACCACCTTCTGGGTTCTGTCCCTCAGCCAGTTTTCCACCCATCTGGCCATCATTTCCCTGACCCCAAGATCCACCAACTTCCTGATCAACCTTTTGTGGGGCACAGAGTCAAAGGCCTTGCTGAAATCAAGATAGAGGATGTCTACAACTTGGTCCCTATCTACTGTCTTAGTGACACAGTCAAAGAAGTCAATCAGATTTGTTTGACATGATCTCCCCCATGAACTCATACTGCCTCTCATCCTGGAAGCCATGCTCCTCCAGATATTCCACCAACCTTTCCTTTAGTATGGTCTCCATGAGTTTGCCCACAATAGAGCTCAGACTGACTGGACTGTAATTTCCTGGGTCATCTTTGGGATGACTTTTGTGGAGGGGCACTACATGTGCTGTTCTCCAGTCCTGCAGTACCATGCCTGACTCTAGAGAACTATCAAATAAGTCTGCCAGTGGCCCTGCCAGTTCCTCAGCCAGTTCCTTTAGTACCCTTGGATGTACTCTGTCCGAGCCTGGTGATTTGTCCACCTTCAATGCCAGCAGCCCCTCCCTCACTCTATCCTCCTCTATCACTACATCTATATTCCCCTCCCCCACTCCTCTTTTCCCTTCTGAAGGCACTAGTCTGTCCTTCTCCCTAGTGAAGATGGAACAGAAGTATTCATTTAGTATCTCTGCTTTTCCCCCATTATCCTCCACCCACTCATCCTTTTCTTAAGCATAACAATCCCTTCCTTCTTGTCCATTTTCTCACTTATATAATGAAAGAAAGCCTTCTTCCCCTTCTTAATTCCTTCAGCTATCTGCAGCTCCTTCTGTGCCTTTGCTCGCTGGACTTCCTTACCTGCCTCACTAGCCAACCTTAGGTAATTTTCCCTATCCACCTCTCTGTTGGTCTTCCTGAATTTTCTATACGCCAACCTCTTTTCCCTCACTGCCTTGGCAACCCCAGAACTGAACCAGATGGGCGTTTTGGCCCTTGTGTTCTTCCCCTGAGCCTAACGCACTCATCTGTGGCAACCAGTATTCCTTCCTTAATGATGGACCACCTTTGGTCCACCCCCATATCTGCTCTGATGCCCACTAGATGGCTCCTTAGCACTTTGCCCATCTTCTTGAAGTCAGCCCTCTGAAATCCAAGATGTCTTAGTCGGGATGCTTTCCTGCCCATATCCAATTGGAACCACACTATGCAATGGTCACGCCACCCAGTGGCTCCTGACCATTATTTCCTGTACATGCTCCCCATTTGTGAGCACCAAATCAAGAATTTCCTGAGCTCTTGTTGGTTCAGTGACACCCTGAGTCAGGAACCCACTTTGCTGTCCTTCAGGATCACCTGACTCTTAGTACATGTTGTGGATGATATATCATCCACAACATGTGCTCTAGTCCACTTTGGGCAGGTTAAAGTCCCCCACAATTACCACCTCTCCTTTCCCCACAGCTTCCAATATTTGGGAGATCAGTTCCCTGTCCTTCTCCTTATCTTGACTGGATGGTCTGTAAACCACCCCAACCTCACCTTTCTCTCTCTATTGGACCTTTTATTTTTAAATTTTATTTTTATTTTATTGTTTAACCAGGAGTAGCACACTAAACTGAAAGTTTTTTTACAGGAGCAACCTGGGAGCACAGGGAAGTTAAGTGACTTGCTCAGGGTCACACAGTATGCAAGTGGAAGCTGTGGGATTCAAACCCAGGTCTGGTCTGCTGGATGTCACTAGATTTGCAGCTCAGAGCCTTAAACCACTGCGCTATACTGCCTCCCTAACTTAACTAACCTTAACTGAACCCATAATGCCTCCACCTCCCCTTGCTCCGACTCCTCCCTTGAGCAAGTTATTCCCTCCCTGATATAAACTGCCACCCCTCCCCTCTTCCTGCACATTGCATAGGTGAGCTGCTTTGCACTCCAGGAAGGGTGGGGTCCAGAAACATTGTGGAGATGAGGTGCTTTGTGCCCTGGGAAGGGTGGGGTCCAGACACTTTGCAGAGAGGTGTTTTGTACCCTGGGGAGGGAGGGGTTCAGGCATATTACAGAGGTGAGTTACTTCATACTGAGGGAGAGAGGAGGGTCCAGGCACATCATGGAGGTGAGGTGCTTGTCCCGGTGATGGAGGCATTCAGGCACATTGCAGAGGTGAGATGCTTGGTAGCAAGGGAAGGAGCAGTTCAGGCACAACATGGGGATGGAGGGGTCCAGGCATGTTGCGAGATGAGTTACTTGGTATCCTGGGGAGAGAGGGTTCAGGCATATCACTGAGATGAGTTACTTGG
This sequence comes from Neoceratodus forsteri, assembly GCA_016271365.2. Lineage (NCBI taxonomy): Eukaryota > Metazoa > Chordata > Ceratodontiformes > Ceratodontidae > Neoceratodus > Neoceratodus forsteri. The sequence continues at coordinate 216,337,156 of JADMNL010000026.1, forward strand.
TACACCGAGGGAGGGAGGGTCCGGCCACATCACTGAGGTGAGTTACTTTGTATCCTGGAGAGGGAAGGGTCCAGGTACATCACAGAGGTGAGGTAGTTGGTACCAAGGAAGGAGCAGTTCAGGCACATCGCTGATGTAGTTGGTACCCTGGAAAGGGATGAGTCCAGGCACATTGTGTAGGTGAGGTGCTTTATATCCCGGGATGGAGCGTTGAGTACACGCTGAGGTGAGTTACTTGGTACCCTGGGGAGTGAGGGGTTGAGGCACATTGCAGAGCTGAGGTGGTCGGTACTGTGGGGCGGGAATACTGCAGGCACATCACAGAGTTGAGTTACTTGGTACCCTGGGGAGGGAGGTGTCCAGGCACATCACAGAGGTGAGGTGCTCAGCATCCCAGGGATGGAGGGAGGGGTTTAGGCACATCGCTGAGGTGGGGTACTTGGTACCCTGGAGAGGGAGGAGTCCAGGAACATCACAGTGGTGAGGTGCTCAGTACCCTGGGGAGGGAGGTCAGGGGTCTCCTTGTGTTCATGTACCTGTAAGCACAATTATTATTAATCAATTTAATTCTGTGGCTGTCTTAAGGAAAGTACAGTAAATTGTGCCTATTTGTTTAAATGGATTTAATTCCTGAAGGCTGACAGATTTCATAGGACATGCAATATAATTAAGAGCTGTTTAACCACCTTATTCTTGACTCAAAGACCATGGCAAATGTATTTAATACAGAATTTTGTAAAATCTTTACACAAACAGATATTTTTACTTTTAAGCCAATTTCATCCTCCAATCTGTTTTACTGAAGAAATTATTAAAGAAAAATTAAAAACACTAAAAGGAAAATATTGTTCAGGACCTGATAACATCGCGGGCCAACTTTTATACCCATTGGTGATCTCCTTACACATCCACTTAAGATCTTGTTTGAACTCTTTATGAAAAATAATTTCATACCCAATGAATGGAAAGAAGCTATTGTCGTTCCAATACATAAAAAGGATTCTAAACTTCTTTGGGAGAACTACAGACCTATTAGTTTAACTTCTTCCATCTGTAAAGTTCTGGAGAGTCTCCTTACGGATATCATCTCACCTGTTATAGATGCTAGTAATTTGGATCAACATGGTTTCAGAAAGGAAAGACGTTGTACTATAAATGTGCTATGTTTTATGAACAGTTTAGCTATTTCTTGGACAACAACATACCTCAGATGTTATCTTTATTGATTTCAGCAAGGCTTTTGATACAGTGCCTCATTGGGCTTAAGCCTTAAGCTAAGGAAATTAAATATTGACTACTTTATCATAGCCTGGATTGAGAACTGGCTTTGTAACAGAACACAGAGAGTAATAATAAATGGCAACCTATCAAACATTGGCAGGATATTGAGTGGTGTCCCGCAAGGCTCCATTCTTGGTCCCTGCTTGTTTCAAGTTTTTATTTCTGACTTCACTAAAAACTGCGTCTCTATTACTACTAAACATGCTGATGACGTTAACATTGGGGGGCCCTGTTCAAATCAAGATCAAATAGATCTTATCCAGTAGGATCTCGATTCTATCTCAACTTGGGTTAAAACATGGGGCATGCAGCTTAATACCACCAAATGCAAAGTAATGCATCTCGGTTCAAATAACCCTACTCTCTCATACAACATAAGTGGCTTACTGCTTAATGCCACTACCGACGAGATTTATTATTTCTTTATTTATGTAAGCGTTTCACCAGGAAGGCATACTGAGTGGAGATACCACTCGATTTCAGATGCGTCCTGGGGGAAGGGGAAGAGGAGCTGAATACAGACAATAAATAATAATATTCCAGTGTACAGAATTGCGCATGGGGCATACAAGATTATAGGATTGTCTCAGGGACGTAGATCATATGACAGTAGATTAACAGTAGATTAACAGGGCTCCCAGGAATGAGAACTAGAAGTAACAATGGTTATACAGTAGACAATGTGGTATTGCTGAGGCACCTATGATAACTGAACCCTAAATGCTGCTCAGGATGACGATATAACTGTGGTGAGGCCAGCAGCGAGAGGGGTTTGGTGGCTGCCTAGCCCTTGTTCAAGGTTACGTGCATAGCATACGGGTGTGAAGGACCTGCTAAGTGAGGCTAGTTAGCTGTATGGCATTGGACGCACCTCTAGATGTCCCTAGGTACAAGAACACATGGAGGAGAGGTGTGTTTTTAGGCGGTGGTTGAGCTGCTGAGAGTTTCCAGTGAGTCTGATTTAGGTATCTCCATCTCTAATGATCTTACATATTTGAAACATCTGCATTCCATTATTAGTACATCAAACAAAGTTGTCAGGTCAATTCTTCATAACATTACTTCTAGAGATCAAAACATGCTCATGCCCCAATATAGGTCTTACGTCAGGCCCCATCTTGAGTATGCATCACAAATATGGTGCCCATTTAAAAAATCTGATTGTGGATCTCTTGAAAAGGTACAAAGAAAATTTACAAGAAAAAATATCTGGTTTTAAATCCTTATCGTATGATCATGGGTTAAGCACTTTGAACCTGATGTCACTTTTCACGCAACGTCTGAGAGGCGAGCTTTTATTTGTATATGATGTGGTGCATGATCCCTATATCATGACTGAGTTAGCCCTTCAACTCAGATCTTCTCCTTACAAGATTAGGGTTCATCCATTTCAATTAATTAGGAAACCTTTTAAAAGAAAGAATCGAAAATATTTTTTCACTATTCGTTCTGTCGGGCCATGGAACAATCTTCCACCGCTGTAGTTCTGAGTGATTCTAAGAATATTTTGAAACAACGCCTAGACAAGTTAATCAGTTCAGGGTATAATCTAGCATGCTATCCTTTGGTCTAGTATAAGAGCATTATGGGCAGGGGTCAACCTTAACTTTTTTTGCATTAACCAGCCGGACAAGTTGATTAAAAATTGCACTACCCCGCAGACGGTTGCACTAGCCCACAATAATGATAGTAAATTTTGATCTGTTATACAGGAAAAATGCAAGCCAAGAAATACTCTGATTATATCATATTTATCCTGCTAACAAATTGCTTCTTGCCCCAGCAAAAAAGACTGCAATCCAGTCACACGCAGTGTGTACCCCCACTGTTTTTTACCATGTGCCCCTTGCTTCCTCTTTCTTCACCCTCTCCCCATCAAACCAGAGAATACCATAATAGCAAATGTTCAATCAAGCAGTTCTAGCTCTGTACACACAATAGCCAACATCGCCATGCACCTCACCACAGTCTCTGCCTGACCTGCAGGGCAATGTGCAGAGTCAGACGGAGAAATACGCTCATCCCCCACCCTGTGATTAACTAGACCTGCACTTCTGGAAGTTTTCTTACATGCAAAGTGAGCCAGGGGCAGTTCTAGGATTTCTTTGGAGAAAGTTAAACACAGGGGGCTTGGGATGTAAGAAACTTTTACATATCTGTTTATATATACCAGGCACAAAAGTATTAAATTTAACATGCTGTGCCCCAACAGCGCCTTTCATAGTCAAAGGGGGAGCAGTATACAGGCATGATGCTGTACTGCCTCTCTTTCTATATAGGATGATCTGTGCACACCAGGAATACCTTTTTTAACCTTTCAAATTATATATTTAACCAAGGTTTTGCTTTGTACCATACATGCTCCAAAGCATTGTTTTAGGATGAAATGACATGCTGGGTGGTATAAGGGTGGTACTGCATGGATGGCATTGACCAGTGTGATCCATTAAGAGGAGCTGTGGACCCCTACATCAGCCAGTAATGGCAGCTATGGGTCTATGGGAGGCCACTTCAGAGTCTAGTCTACAGTGGTGTCAAGGGAAAGTATAGAGTTGACAGACCACCTGGCTGGGCAGACCGTGTATACATTATAGCATTCTGTCGCTGCAGTGTTGGATACAGACACTCAAAAGGTTGGGAAATGAGGCACACTGGTTTAAATATTGTAGGACAAATCAAAGACAAGTTCAACAAACTGGAAGCTAGTTACTTAAAAGCACTCTGCCCTTGATCACAGCATGCACACTAGCTGAATGTCCTAACAACTGAGTGATAATGACTCATATTGAGTCTTTTGTTGGATTCCTTCTTGAACTGTCAGATAATTAATGAGCTGTTAATCACACCAGGCCACCTGGAACACTGAGGGAGATTAGCAAAAGGACTACAGCCTGCTAAAGGTGGGACTTTGGGACTTTTTCAACTTTATTAACAGCCACGAAAAACCTGCACTAGTCAAGATGGACAAGTAGAGGGTTAGCTGCACTAGCCCTGGTCAATTTGCACTAGGTTCAGGGCTAGTAAAACAATGTTAAGAGCGAACCCTGATTATGGGCCTCAGCCTACTAGCTCTTTTTCCTCACCTTAATATTATTTCTATACACAGTTAACTTTAACATATTTTTAAAACTTAAACAGCACAAGACATTTCTAGAAAACTTTATTCAGATCATGTCTTACATTGTACACTTTAACACACCACATTATACACCTCCTGTACTCACAGTTTATAGAAAAATAGACCACTTAGGCCCACCTGCCCAACAGGGTGAGCACTACTACTGTGTACTCCCTTATCTTGCTCTGGGCCCACTCTATCCCAATGTGACTCCTCTTTGCCTACCTGCAAGCCTTACAACATTGCTGCCTGGAATGATGAAACCACACTGTACTTCTTCCTACTGCCTGCAATGTAAATCCCTGCTGGTACTGTTACTTGTAATGTCCCTGTTGTGCTAATTCTCTTTAATGTAATCCTTCACTTGTATTTGCCTGATGTTCATGTATGTACCTTGTAATCTCCCGGGTCACACCTGAAAATAGGCACTTGTCTGTCTAGTGTGCTTACCCGCTTAACAAAAGCAAATAAATAAATAAAATGATCTTCGCCACATATGTATAAGACCTAGTGCTTTCTATTTGGGGGCAATGTAAGATAGTATTCTTTTTAGAACAACCTGAACTAACCAGTACACAATTCCTTGGTACTAATAAATATATATATATATAGAACCAGGATTCTTAAAAGACAATATTTTAATAAACACCTTTAAATCAGTGAAGGTATATCTATATCTATATCTATATATATATATATATATATATATATATATATACCAACAACTTTTCAAAGAGTCTCTGGTCTCCCTGACGTTTGGAGATTTTAAGTATCTTTGAATGGCTGTATGAAGAAGGTTTCTTCCTGGCTGAGTTCTTTTTTTTCCTCAAAGTTTGCAAAATAGAAAAAGACAGTCAGTACAAGTTTCAGTGTCTTTTACTTATGGCAGACGCCAAAGGTCTTTAGAATTTAGTAGTATAATAGTTTGTAGAGTCAGTAGCAGTAGCATAGATGTGAGATCTCTTCCAGCGATGAAACATAGATTCAGATAGCAGCTAGTAGGTAATTACAAATTGTTGGTCCTTGGGGATGCCTTATATAAGCCGAATACTTCCTCAGAAGTGTTATAAGATTTAATTCTTCCTCAAAAGTATCATGAGGCCTTGAAATGATATAACCATATTTGGACAAAGGCTTATCTGGTTCAGAAGTCTATAGCATACACATAGAGGTATTAATACTCATCAGACATTCTGTCAACAATTCGTCTGTTGTCCGGTTGAACTTTTGTCCATGAGGAGACAATTAATAGACATAACCACAAGACCTTCCCCTTGCATTTTCAAAGATGAGGTTATGAAGGTTATCTCGTGGGTTTTTTTTTTCGGTGCTGTGGTCTGATAGCAGATGGTTCCTTGTTGGATTGTCTAGCTTTTTCAGCCATGTTGTAACTTCTTATTGTATGATCAGTGACATAATAACTGCTGAGTTTTGATTTTAAAATACTTTTGAAGCTGTCAGCTCGTTACACAATGTCTGAGTCTAATGAATCTGTTCACCTGGCATTTTGAATGTCCTTGAAGTTAGCAAGCTTAAAGCATATTTGTTCAATGTAGATTGTTCATGATTTTTGAGTGCTGGTAGGTTCATATACATATGTTAAGCATTTGCAGGTCTGCTTAGTTAAAGACTTAAAAGAAAATATTTTTATGACCATTTCTTTTAATGTACATCAGTGGCATTTGAGATTAAGGTGGATATTCTTATTACACTTTGGCAGGATCCAGCGGTTTATGGTCGCTATTGTGCCTACACACCCCCAGGTGGCTGACCCCAGAATGGCATTTTTGTCATCTCTTGTGAAGAATGCACTTGCGCACCCACTCTCTCGGCTGAGGACAGGTGCAGCCATAGCAGTACTGAAGGGAGAGTAGAGGAGAAAAAAGGCAAGGGTAGTAAAGGTTAATGAGTATCCGAGGTCTAACAGGATGCTCTTGTGTTTTAAAGGTGATCCAAGCCATTGTTCACATTTTCCTGCTCATCTTCACCATTCTGGAGCTGGGCGTTGCGATTTCAGGCTTCGCCTTTGGGTGCATGGCTCTGTGTAGCTTCAGATGTTGCTACCCTAATACAGTAAGTAATATTTGATAAACCTCTCTGGATTACTACTCTTAGACATATCGAGTAGAAGTATCTGGCTAGATTGACCTGTATAGTGGATCATTTTTCCTGATAATGACCTGTAATTAACTTATTACTTACACTGGGAAAAAAAAATCTTGACCAAAAATTGCATTATTCAGGGCATCAAACAGATGTTACGGATTACCCGTGGCATCCAACAATTGTTATGATTATCCAAGGAATCTAACAGATGGTATACATTATCCGGCATATCCAGCAGATGTTATGGGTTATCTGGGGAATTCAACAGATAGTATGCATTATCTGGGGTATACAATATATGTTACAGATTATCTGGGGCTTCCAACAGATGTTACGGATTATCCGAGGCATCCGGCAGATGTTATGGATTATTCAGGGCATCCAACAGATGTTGCAGATCATCTGAGTAAGGAATAAGACAAGATAGACTGTGGGATAAGTTATGATAACCACCCCATCCACATTTCATAGCCACTTCTCATGTGGCGGGCCTGGGTTTGAGTTCCAATACTCGGGTTCCCAGTTAGAGTTGACAGGAGACAGTGCACCATCTGTCTGGGTCTCTGACACAGAGTGACCCTATTCATGATGTGAGCTTTCCTAATACAGATGCCACAGACCAATGCATGCCTTGTAACAGCCCCTTCTTGTATTTCTGACTGACAATGGTTTCTCTTCACTCCAGAAAAGTAGCCACAGATAGTGAGCATGCCGTGGTAGGGGTTGGTGGTGAGGTGGCTTACAGAGGAAGGGGCTCCATGGCAGAGGGTCAGCAGGAGGCTAGCGTGGAACAGCTACATTGGATGGGGTGGATTTGGGGTAAAAATGTGGGGATGATACCAGGAAAAAAAATCATTATAAAGGCAAACTAGCAGACACCCAACTTGGAAAGGGTCATTTGGTCCACTGTGGATTTTTCTTACTAAATATATGTTTTCATTTTGATTACAAATATATAAAATTTTTTCCTCTTGGATTTGCAGCCTGTGGTGATTGTACAGTACGCTATGAATCCAGTGGCGAATGCGTCCGACCCGTCGACCAATCACTAAGTGGCCTCTCAACACAAGACTACTTGAGAAATTAACTGAACGAGGCCAACAGGGGCATCTGTGTAACATCTTATATACAGTTAGACCAACTGCATTTTTTAATCATTCTTCTTCATTTTTATTAAAAAAATTTGTATTTTTGTACCTTCTCCACATGAAGCACTGAACAGTAGCAATGTATAGAATGAATGACAGAGAACTCTCAGTTGACTGGACTGAGAAGGTAAGCAGCTGAGTTGGCGACTTCAGTTGCCTATACGGAAGCAAGTGCGAGGGTCGCTGTAGTAACACTTGCTCTTTACTCTGTCTGCGTTACTGAAGCTGCTGACTCGCTTGTTCACAATCACAGTCAAGACGGCGTTTTAGCTTATCACAAGATAATTCAATTAGAAACACACAGATTTCTTTGTGACTAAAACATGCTATAGTTCATATTATCCATTGCTTTCTTCTAGTAAACAGACACCGCTCGATCACGCTATACTGGAGAGAAAGTGAAAGTGCACACAATGCACGAAGGTGAGAAAGAAGTAACATGTTAAGGGACTGCAGAAATGGCAGGATCAACCAGATCAGCATTAAATGCTGATGTATGGCTGACAAGGACTACATTTTAACTCCCCTCCCAAACATTTCTGCCCATTTTACGACAGATAATCCACTACAGGGCGTGCGGTCATGCTCGGATATACAGTTAAAAGCCTTGTGCCTGACAATGTACATCAAGGCGTGCATATATCTGAGCATGTATGCACACCCTGTAGTGGATTATGATATATATATATATATATATATATATATATATATATACACACACACACACACACACACACACACACACACACACATATATACATACATACATACACACACACACACACACACACACACACACACATATGAAATGCAATAGGCTAACTCAATAGGAATACAATTTCTCTTCAGAAACGAGGGGGAAGGACCATAAGTCACAACTGGCAGAGCCAAGAGTGAATTATGAAAATCCTTCCCCCAGTTTACTAGTTCTGTCTTTAAATCTGCTGTTTGCATGAAGTTTTAACCGTTTCTGTTTGATTTCAACTGCTGACTTCAGTGCTGCACATGGCTGTTGTGATGTCATTTGCACTGCGAAAGCTGCTCTCTGATTGGTTCAGTATTCCACTGTGATGACAGTAATCTTAAAACTATCCATTGTGACAACAGTAACAACATATTTTGATATGTTGCTGCTACTAGCCAAGATATCACTTTAATCTTGTAATTTCTCCCATTCCTGTTGTATGTATGTATACACATCAATATTGTAGTGGGACAGTAGCACCACTATATTTAGGGCTGAGCAGGGGTTTCTATGTTAAACCTCAAATTTTGCACTTTTAATATCTTCACAGCTGTTCAGCAGATTTGCACGAACTTATACATGTGTGGTCTCATGGGGAGATCTCTTGAAGTGCCAAGTTTCGCTTTGGCTGGATGTGGATTCTGAGATGCATATCGCAAAAAACACAAAAAATTACTGCTTTTTTTCGGGGGGGCAGGGGTTCATCACCTTGTACCCAGATGGTTTGGAATTTTTGGTCTGACATTTTCAGGGTAGAAAGGGCGTGGCCCACAGATATGAATCCATTCCAAAGTTAATACATTTTAAAACTTCTGGTTCTGAGCAAGCTCAGTAAGTGCTTCAAAATAGCTGTATGAAGTTTTCACATGGATTTTCATATCTTATTTCGTATGGTTTTTCATATTTCGTCATCTTGTTTTTTGCTTTTATAAAAATTAAAAATTAAAAAGTCACAACAATGGCATCTTAGGGGGAGATCAACACATGTACTGTATGTTGCTCATCAGGACCCCCTTAGGTGGATTCTGCAGTTAGAAGGACCATGAAAGGTGTTTTTTTCGTTCTAAATGTTTTTTCATGATTCAGTATGGTTGTTTCATATTTTGATATAAACAATGTGGGCTGAATAGTGTTTTGTGGTTTTTTGTTTTTGTCATCACCTTGCGGTCAGACGGATTGGAATTTTGGTCTGAAATTTTCAGGATAGAAAGGGCTTCATCCACAAATGTGTCTTTGGATGCTTTGGTGAAAAAAATATGAGTCTGTTCCAAAGTTATTAGATTGTAAAAATTCAGCTTCTGAGCCATACTGCCATTTGCATTGTCAAATGCCAAATATGTTTCCCTGCTGTCTAGTGGCACCCCCCTTCCCACTCTCTGATTCCCATCCCCATATCTATACATTTCTCTTGTGTCTAGTGGCACCCTGGTATCCTGTGAACACAGTGACCATGATTGAGTGACTGCAAAAATGGTGACTCAATCACGACGCCTGTATTCTGGGCTACCTGGCAGGGTAGTGACAGGATACCACAGTGGGCGAAGGAGGGCAACAGTAAGTACATGCGCGGGGGGGGAGGGAACACACCACGCAAGAGGCAGGAGGGAGGGTATGTGGGAGGTAGTGTGGCAGTCGGCTGCCGAGCTGGTCGTTTGATGTGGTGGTCAGGGTGGCTGGCTGGGGTTGGGAGGGTGCCGGGTTCGGTTCTGGGGCAGGCATCACTTTTTGCATCGGGGCTGAGGTATTTTTTTTTTTTTAAAGTTTTACAGCCCTGACATGCACCCCCCTGGAGATGAGAATCTTTTCTTAGGGGTGTGTGGGGGGGGGCTGTTACAGTCCCTTCATCGCCTTTGGAGTCATCATGAGTGTACATCTCCATCATTTATTTTTGGACATGTACACTCGCCCAAACAGCAATCGTCATTTTGACATGGAACTGGTATTCCCACCATCCAATGGCCATCCCCCTAAAACTTATACAGCTCCCTGGTGTCTATTGGCATCCCCTTCCAATCCCCATAATAATTATACATAACCCTAGTGTCTAGTGGCACACCCCATCCTCAGATCACCATATGCCTTTGTACTGTATATGTCCCTGGTGTCTAGTGACACCCCCCCCCCAATCTGATGGCTGTTCTTGCTGAAATAAAGAAAATGGTCCCTCAATGTCTTTTTTAAAACCTGTAAAAAAGAAAATAGTCTCCCTCGCCAATCCAACCACCCTACCCCAACTTTCTACTCAGCACCCACCACCCTGCTAGCCCCTCAACACACCCTCACTTACCTGAACAGGTCCCATGGTAAAGATCCACTCTCCAATCGAAGACACGTCTTGCTGCTGGAACTGGCGACTGCAGTATGAGAAACTAAGGTAAATGCGGTTCAATATACTTCAACGGGATTTTCAACTTTGGTCCATAACATTGCCATATTTGCATATTTTGACACCAGATTTTCAACATGGCCTTTTTGAGACCCCTCCTCATGAACAATGACAGTGGAATTATGAAAATCCAGCCCATAAGGTGATTTCATGCTTGGTTGGTGAAACTGTCTTTCGGTCAGGATTTTGAAAATTTTCACCACCCTTGTTCATGGAGTAGAGTCATAAGAAGGATGTGTTGAAATTGGGGTCAACATATGTTAAAATGGCAAAATGATGTGCATCCATTGACGTTTTCCTACACTCCCTCATAGCTTTCATAATTGTAAATATTTTCACCCCAAATGTTCGACACAACCATTTCTTCATACCACCTCAAGAATATGATAGCTGTAATTTTTAAAATCTTTGCCAAAATATATTTTTGTGCCTCTGGCATGGAATGACATTGCAGTGGACGTAATGACGTTTTGGCAGGGATTTTATCATTTTTAGTACTGGGTTCATGAGGCGGGGTAATAAGAAGGCTATGCTGACAATTTGGTTGCTGTTACTCTACAAATGGGTAAATAAGGATAAGATTATACTACCTCAAAAAGTAAGGAAATTCATTGCAAAAATACTGCGTTAATGCAACATTTAGGGTTCAGGCTACAGCAACAAAAGCAGGGAAATGTGGCTTTAAGGTTTCCAACCCTAAAATCCCACCCAACCTACAACAAATCAATAGTGCAGTCTTCCCTGGCATTGTCAACTCTAAAGCTTACCCCATTCTATACACTCCAGAAACACATGCACATAATGGGGTGGCATTAGGGTTGCCGACAACAAGGAAGACTGTACCCCTGCTTTGTTGTAGGCATGGGGGTGGGATTTTAGGATTGGAAATCCCAAAGCCACATTGCCCTACTTTTGTCACTTTAGCCTGAACGCTAAATGTTGTATTAACACAGTTGTTTGCAAAGATTTTATAACATACATATATATATATATATATATATATATATATATATATATATATATATATATATATATATATATATACACACACACACACACACACACACACAATGACAGTGAACATAACATTTTGCAAACAAAATACATTTATTTTCAAGCATGACAAGACTTAACTGTTTCAATCTTAGGTTGGTCATCAAAATTTATTTGCACTTTAGGCTGGTTACAAATGAGCTCCTAACCAATGGAAAAACAGCTTGCACAATGCCTGATGACATCACAAAGGTATCTGCTGCAGTAAAAACAGAGCAGCAAAATCAAACAGAAAGAAGATCTTCATTCAAATGATATCTTTTTGCCAGAGAGGCACTGTCATTGTACAAATGACATATGCCATGGGATGACTAAAAATATTGTATTTAGTTTTTATCTGCAGGGTTTGATTTGTGAGGTCCTAGAGGTCAAACCCTGCAGATAAAAATAAATGCAATATATTTAGCTAACCCATGGCATGCACAATATGCATATCTATATCTCTGAAGAGAAAGAGACAGGAGACGAGTGCACTTTTAACATGACAGCACTACAGGTATGACTGCAGTAAATGCAGGAAAAACATGTATCTAGGAGAATGGAGTTTGTTATTTTAGTGCTTGATCTGAGATCTCAAAAAGGAAGGGTGTCATGTTCTTTGAATGTTGTGGGGAGAAGCTGGTGGTGGGGAGTAAAGCAGGCTGCAGGGTGACTTGTAAGGAGGGAAGAAGTGCCAACTGGTGTGGGTGGATTAGATTCATCATGACATGCTGGTTATATGTATAAATTCTGATGACGTGTCCACTACATGTATAAATAAAATTTATACAATGGTAGCTCATATAACAGGATTTATTTTTGGGTCCTCACACGTTGCGTAAATAAGTATATTCTTTAATTGATATACCGCCACATTTTAACTTTTACTTTGATAACATTTATAATTTTAGCAATTCCTTTTGTGCATTTCATCTTGTGCACCTACAGCGTATAGTTCTTTAAATCTATATGTTTTTGCTACACAATGCTTATTTTGTACTTGATTGGTTGCATCCTGTATCTTCCCTCTGGGTCGCACCTGGAAACAAGCTTTGGCTCAGTGTGCTTTTCCCAGTCACCAAATCTGAAATCAATGAAATCAACCAATAAAACCTGCTTTTGATACGTCCTGTGCAGCGCTTGAATGTTGTCTTAACCATATGCCTGTTTCTTTTTTGTAACTGTATGTGTCACCACAGAAAGACCCCCATGTAAACAAGATGTTTCATCTCAATGGATCGAGTCTTTAAAATACCTACTGAAGGCAATGTGGTTTACTGCTCCGAGAAAAGACTTGGGAACCTGGAGACAGCAGGTTCAAATCCCACTAGAGTTAACTTACCTACTACGGTCCTGTCCACACTACAGAAATGTGTTTTTTTAATAATTAATATTACACAAAATTATTATATTACACAACTGACTGAGTCAAATATCAGAGCTCAAAGGGACACTGTTAATCATTTTTGCATCATAATATTTCTAGTTGAGAACCACATGTTATGATTGCTTACCTTCTCTAAAATGCATTGATGTTGCTGGTTGTTGTCTCTGCTTCCTTTCTTAGTAGAACTGCAATGCATGGTAATGGTGTAATGTAAACAACCTTGTTTTGTTTCAAATCCTTGATCAACTCTTATTGCATACTTAATGAGCATTATAAACACCCCAAACTGTGTAGCCATTCATGATGCAATAGTCTGCTGTCCTCTCACTGCATCATGAGCGACCTATGTGTGGGTGTTCCCGAATCCAGGAAAGATGCAGTAGAAGTTGATCAAGGAATGTAAACAAACATGTTTTAGTGTGGTAACACCAGTATGGTGGGTAGTCTGTTTTTCACTTTTATAAAGAAAAACAGAATCAGAATCAAACATCCAGCTACATCAGCAATCTTTACAAGCTAGAGCAATCATAACGTGTTTTTTTAAACTAGGGACACTTTGAGGCCTAAACAGGTTGACAGTGTCCCTTTAAAAGAGAAGTATTGAGATCAGATGGAGAGAAGAGAATATCACATATTTATGCTTTAAAATCTCACTGGATCTCTTCAAAATGATGGAGAATAATTTTAGCCAAATATCATCAGATATTCATTTGGAATTAGAAATGAGGAGTAAACTGCCATTATTAATCTGCAGTAAACTCTATGAAAATGATTTTGCCCCCCTCCCAAATTTAAACATGTTCTATATTGAATGCTTTACAAAAGGAAAAAAAACTAGATTAAATTGTCTCAGAATTCCTATGGGAAGGAGATCACGTGAGTGCGTGACTGTGATGGCTGCTTAGTTCTCTAGCTCTCAACCAGATCCATATTTCATCATCCTCCATCCATTGATTCTTACAACTGGGGGACTCCCAGTCACAAACAGGGCATAGCAACAAGGTACATGGAGCAACGTGGAAGATTTAGGAGCACCATCCTCACCACAAAAAAAAAGATAAGAGATTCTCCTGCTTTCCCTCCAGACCAGCATCGCCTTCCCTCCAAGATGGCTTTGGCAGCCCACAGACCCATTACAGCCATGCCAGAAGAACAACCTTCATGGCTCAATACACTTGCTGATTCTACAGAAACTATACAAGCTACAGTAGTAGATACACAAATGAGCCTTACTACGATAATGACTAGGATGGCCAAAAAATGAAAATCAGATTGCCACAATTGGAGAGAGCGTGAGAGACAAACAGACTGGGACCAGCATCTTGTGGCTACCGAGCAACATATAACCTGGCTGATGGGCAACCTGGAAGACCCTGAGGGACGGGAAAGTGAAAGAAAGAAAGAATCCTGGGTCTACCAGAGGGCAGTGAAGGTGAGGATGCAGTTGCATACCTCTGAACCAACCTCCCACTGTGGCTAAACTTAAGACTGGAGGAATATGATTTTTGAAATTGAGCAGTACCATCACATCTGCAGACCCTGCTTGGCGCCCAGCAATTCCAGACCATGACTCCTTATTTTCAAGCTGTTGGGATTCCATGATAAATAAATCATTCTAAAATCAGCTAGACATAATGCAAACTGAGGTGGCGGGTAGTAAACTCGTTCTACCCTGACTACCCCACATACCACACTAGAGAGAAGTCAAACATTCAACAAAGCAAAGCAGGGTCTTCATAATAGAAATATCTAACATTCCCTGCTGTACACAGCAATATTGCAAGTTAACCTTTTAGGGCAAGCTGATCCAATTTTGAACGCCAACAGAAGCAGACTGTTGTCTCCAAGAGCACCTGGGACTGCAGACCTAGATGGACACTACGCTGTCAGGGACCTCATTGAGTGCAAAGAAACAAGAAGGATGATCAGTGAGAGTTTATTTCACGAAAACGACCTGCTAGCCTTGGGCATACAGTGAGTAAGTACCGTGGGTCTGATTTTCCCCACAGCCAGAGCTTGCTCCCTGACTGATTTAGGTTCTTATTGTTTCCAGATTGCTCTGAGTTGGGTAATTTGCTGAGCGATTAACTACTTGATATTAACTTTGTGTCTACAATGCAAGATACGGCCTTGCTACAAAAGGAATGTTGTCTAAAATTGATGTAATGTATAACCGTCTGGCTCGATTTGCATTGAGAAAGGATTACCGTGAACATCACTGTAAATTACACGAGGAACTTAGCTGGTTGACACAAGAAAATAAAAGAAAACTAGTCTGGGCAAATCAGAGATATAAGCTAGTAAACATAAAACAGCCAACTTATCATTATGAAAAATTAGAAAAGAAAACATATGCCCATAATATGAGAAATTTTGAGTTCCCCAAAATTAAGAATAAATATAACAATATGCGATTTCCCATAATCATGAAAAGATTATGGAATTCCCTAAAATCAGTTACAGTAAAGCAATATGAAAGTATTAAGGCCTTGTCAACCAGTTTGAAAATTGAGTTGAAGACCGGATGTGAGTGCTATGTGTAGAATTTTCCATTTATTAGAATGAGTTTTATTGTAGTGGCTTGAAGGATCCAAATTTTTAATTCGTTACTCATTTGTTGGTGTATAAAATGTTGTATGATATCTAAATGATCATATTTATATTGTATATTTGTTGTCTTTGTTGACTTTTGTCATTATTTGTAAGCTTTGAGCTTTTGAAACTTTTCAATAAAAGGACCATCTTGTAAATAGTCCTAATGATGTGAAATTTACCATCTACTATCCTGTATAAAAATAAACGTTTTAACTACTACTACTACTAGATAGCCCCCTCTGAGATAACTGTCCACGGGGCAAGTACCTTGTATTAAAACCCGCAGAAAGCGTTAAAGAATGACTGACCACACCATCAAAATAGGGCACCTTTCTGTCCTGATATAGCTCTGATCATCAAAAAATGTTAGCAGACTGTGTTAAATTTTAACAGTGTGGGACACAGAAATTGGATCCAGTTTATGAGGAACAACCTCTTGTTCAGCCTCCTGGCTGCTAGAGACTTTGTAGAGGAGTAAACCCTCCGTATTTCAGTCGGCTACTTCGTTCAGTTGAGCATTTTTCAGCAAAAGTTGATGGGTTCTTTTTCATAAGTTCTAATATTACAGTGTTTCTAAGGGTAATATCTGAAGCCCTGTTAGTATGGAGTGGCGTTGCATGGTGCTGTTTACCGAGCATTGACTCTCCTCTGTGCAACCCCTAGGTGGCGCTATCCTATGGGCTACTACCCCTGCCTGCATAACTAGGCACAGGTTGAGGGGCCTGAGCACAGTGAACAGGTGCCTCCACTGGGAGGAATGGTTTTGGGGTAATGTAGCTGCTGTTAGTATAGCCCTCTGGGATTCTATAACCACCCACCAACCTTTCTAGTGGCCTAAACAGTTCAGCAACAGAACATTTACATTCACCACATGACAGTAATGATATGCTCGTGCTCCTTGCACTTATCAGCAGGGCTGGATCATCTGCAACTGCCCTGGAGACCCCCTGGAAAATAAGACCAGCAAGGCAACAATACAGTAATACAGGCACAGCAATAACCCAACATACCACCCTAGACTGGGTTCTGGTGTCAAATCCATATACCATTTGGATGGCTGGCACCATGGCTAATGCTGTAAGTGACTACTCGCTAATCTTTTGCACCTGGAGGAACAGGTCACCCAAGGTACCCCCCAGAATACTCACAACTTGTGATTATTCCAAATTCTCTGCTGACTACTTCAAAGAGTATCTTAGCAACCTTGACTGGAGCCCCATAAGGCTCCTTCCAACTCTGGGTGAAGCTCTGGACTACTTCCAGAACTCCTTCACATCAGCAGCTAACCTCTTTGCCCCCTAAAAAAGATACGAGCTAAAGGCAGCTATTACAAATGGATCACCCCGGAAC
Organism: Neoceratodus forsteri; assembly: GCA_016271365.2. Classification (NCBI taxonomy): domain Eukaryota; kingdom Metazoa; phylum Chordata; order Ceratodontiformes; family Ceratodontidae; genus Neoceratodus; species Neoceratodus forsteri. Next base: position 216,354,304 of record JADMNL010000026.1, read on the forward strand.
TAAAATCTCTGATGGTGAGTTGAGACAAGGCCTGGAAGAAGCACAAGCTTTCAGCTCTGCCAGCTGATCTCATGTCCTACAGGACCCTCTGGAACCAATGTAAGTGACCCACCAAGCTTGCTGAAAGGGAGTATGTCAAACATCTCCAACAAACCAACCTAGCAACCACAGGTTGTTCTGGGCCAATATCAACAAACTTCTCAAAGGCAACGGTAAAATCTCCACCAGGCCCCACCATACATAATGGCCAAATGCTAAGTGATAGCCATCCAAATTGCCTCCTCCCTTAACCAACACTTTACTAACCTCAATGCCTATAAGGCTGGTCTACCCCCCTAAACTCTGAGCCCAGGATGCTCGAGACTACTTGCCCCATGCAACCCCCTTTCCACCTGAGGCTGGTCAAGGCAAAGGAGGTGCTTCTCCTCCTTAAGTCCCTTAAAATCAAGGGCTCTGGACGTCCCAATGGCATCAACCTAAGGCTGCTAAGGGATGCGGCTCTAGCCATCATGCAACCCCTTACCTGGCTCCTCAATAGATCCCTACTTAAAGGTGTAGTGCCTGACATATGGAAGCAGGCCTATGTGGTTCCCATCCACAAGGGGGGCCCTAGGGAACCTATTGGCAACTACAGACCTATCTCCCTGCTCTGCACCATAGCTAAAATTCAGGAAAGGCTAGTCTATGGCCAACCCAAGACTACCTGGAGACACATCAGCTGCTATCTGCCTCCCATCACGGCTTCAGGAAAAACCATGAGACTGACACGGCCCTGATAAAATTCTCTGTTGAGGTACTTGGTGCAATGGACAAAGGAACCCCTACAGGGGCTGTCTTCATAGACTTGTCCAAAGCCTTTGACCTTGTCAGCTACCAACTCCTCATGTCTAAACTGGGCATGATTGGCCTAGACCCTCATTCTCTCACTTGGTTCGACAGCTGCCTCTCTGGCTGAACTCAGAGACTTATGTGGAAAGGAATAACATCTGACCCACTTCCTCTGACAGAGGGGTACCACAGGTTCCATACTGGGCCCTCTCTTTCCCTGTTCATCAATGACCTACAGTAAGTAATCATTGCGGGAGAGCTTAGTTGTCCAGTATGCAGACTATGCTGTCATATACAGATCCCTGGACAACCTGCCGATCTTGGTGGTCCTTAGCCCTCAGGCTGACTTTTGCTAAGCTGGAGGCCTGGCTAACAGAGAATAGGCTAGTCTTCAACACAAGTAAGACTAAGGCTATGTTATTCAGACCTAGATCCCTGGGCCAAGACAGAACCCCATCACTCCAACTCACCTCCTCGCATGGCAACAGCATTGAGGTGGTGGGCTCTCTCAGATCTGTGGGTCTAACACTGGATCAGGGCTTTACCCTAAAGAACCACGTTGACCAAGTATCAAAAACTACCCACCGCAAACTAGGGATGCTCTACCGCCTAAATGACCAACTTATCCCCAAGGCTAGGACGACCCATTGCTACAAGTGTCCTCCTCCTCCCAACCCTGACCTATGCTGCTCCAGTTATGCATGGCATGGCTAAATAGGAAAAAAAAAACAGACTCCACGTGCTGCACAACAAGGTTGCTAGCTTTGCTTCTCAGTACCATGCTAGACTCCACCACTGTGAAGCATACTAGAGTTCATACTAGAGAGTATAAGGAAGTCAAAGACATTTTGCCCACAAGGACCTTCCCCACCATTCAGTGGTGATAACCTACGTCACCAACTTCTGTAAGAAATTCATCTAACCTTTTTTTAAAAATACTTATATTTTCAGCATCAACCACCTCCTGTGGCAACCCATTCCACCATCTAACTGCCCTACTCTTAAATCCATTCCTTCTTCTCTCAGTTTTTACCCTTTCTTCCTTTAATTGTTTATTGTGACACCTTAGATAGCATGGTTTTTCTACCATCTCCAAACCCAAATCAAGCTTTAAAACTTCATCCCTCAGAATTTTATACAATAATAGTAAATTGCTCCTCTTTCTTCTATTCTCTGATGTCCATAAATTCAATCTTTTCAACCTCTCATCATAAGATCTCTCCCTCTCCCCTTTTATCATCTTTGTATAAACTCTCTGTGGCCTCTCCATCACCCTTATATCCTTTACAAGATATGGACAAAAAACCGCCGAACAACAGTCAATTATAGGCCTGACCATTGTCCTATACAAAGGCATCAACACCTCCTCATTTCTAGATTGAAATCCTTGTCTAATGCAATTTACCAACTGCATAGCTCTGCTTGAAACTTTTTTATTATGCACTCCACTATTTAAATCATTCTGTACAGATACTCCCAGATCTTTCTCTCCCTCTGATATCTTTAATTTTAATCCTAATATATTATATGACTGTTGAACATTTTGTCTCCCAAAATGCATTATAGTGCACTTTTCTTCATTAAAGGTCATACCATTAGTCTTTGCCCATTCCAATATACACATCAAATCCTGTCCAAAGTTTAATCTGTCATCAAATGTGTCCACGACTCCTCCCATCTTAATATCATCAGCAAATTTGACCATCTTGTTCTTCCTAGATATCCTTAAATTGCCAATAAATATTCTAAACAATAGAGGCCCCAACACCGACCCCAGCGGCACACCACTCATCACCCTCCGTGGATCTGATAAATAACCATACAATCTAACCCTGATTCCTATTTTCCAACCAATGGTTCACCCATCTCACGATGGCCCAATCCACTCCCAACCCTATCAATTTTTCCACTATTTTACAGTGAGGTACAGTATCAAACGCTCTACTGAAATCGAGCAATACCACATCTACATTTCTACCCTCATCAATGTGTTTACTAACATTTTCATAAAAAAATGCCAGATTAGTCTCACAGGACCTATTCGCCACAAAGCCATGCTGGTCTGTGTCCTCTAAGTTCCTACTTAAATAATCCAGGATAAAGTCACTCAGTATTCCCTCAATGATCTTCCCCACTATAGAGGTCAGACTCACAGGTCTGTAGTTTCCTGCATCACCCCTACTACCTTCTTATATAGGTATCACATATGCTAATTTCCACATTTCTGGAACTATACCTTCCTCAATGAGTTTTGTCCCAGATTTGTTATAACTCGCACCAGAATATCCTCTAACTCCTTTACCAAGAAAGGATGCATCCCATCCGGGCCAGCAGCCTTTTCCACCTTTCAACTTCATGATTCTACTCCTCATCCTTTCTTCTGTTATAACATTTTTGAGGTCCAACATACTGTCACCTATATATACTGTCTCCATACCCCAACACACATTTTATAATGTGAAGCAAAACATCTACTAAATTCTTCCAGCATCTCCTCACATTTAGAAGTTGTACTCCCCTTAATATTCAATGGTCCAGTCATGCTGTTACCTCTTCTCTTTCCGTCTACATAAGCAAAAAACTTTTACTATTGCTTTTGTCCATCAACAATCTGAATTCTAACTGTTTTTTTGAGTTCTTGATTTCCTTTTTTAATTTTTTTTGGATATGCTTATATTTAATTTTTGATTCTGATGAACTTGACTTTCTCATTTTTCTATACAACGCTTTTCTATTGCACAATCTAATTATATTTTTTGTTAACCAGGTGGTTTTTACCTTTACTATTATATACTCTTCTCCTGGGTATAAATTTCTATTACCTTCTTCATTTTCTCATTGAAAATTCCCAAGACATTTCCTATTAAGATCTTTCATTTCAGCTTCCCTGATCGTTACCTAATTCTTCTCTAATTGCCTCAGACATATTAAATTGTATGGAATTATGATCACTCATTCCAACCTGTGGTTGAACCTTAATTTGCGTTATAACATCTGGGACATTTGTTAAGATGACATCCAATATGTTATTTCCTCTAGTGGCCTCCTGTATACACTGCTTTATACTTACTGCCATAAACTCCTCTTGTAATCTACACTCCAAACTATTTCCTTCCATGCAGTCATTCCACTTAATATTTGGCTTCCCTAAACTGGCCATCCCTTGACTCTCGCCTACAGTACCCCCTGCTCTGCAAAGCGTATAAGTTCTTCTGCTCCCCCCACCCAGCCTTGCAGGGCTCTTGGTCCCCAAGAAGTTCTGCTGAAATCTCCGTACAACAGGACAAATCCTCCTGGAAGAACCCATGGTGCAGACCAAGGTGGGCAGTAAATCCTTTGTCTCCTCTGGCCCTCTGCTGTGGAACAAACTCCCTCCCCTTGTACAGAAAGCCCCCTTCCTTGAAACTTTCTGAACAAGGCTCAGGGCCCATTTGCTTGACGACAGTACTGTTCCTGCTACTGCACTTGATACCGACCACTGCACAACCCTTCTGTCAACTTATGGTGCAGCTGTGCCTTGAACACTGATCAAATATACTGAATTCCCTGTTTACAAGTACTGCTTAACATGCCTTGTTTACCACTTTGTATGCCTAATATCTGTATTCTGTTACTAAGTATTGTTTGACTGTCCTGTATACCACTATTAATGTCTAACTCTTGTAATTAACCCTGAGTCGCCCCTGAAAAAGGGACCTTCGGGGCTCAGTGGGCTTACCAGGTCATCAAAATTGAATAAATAAAATAAATAAATAAATAAATAAGGCAGACACTAGCCAGGCTAAAAGTGAAAAACCCACAATCTGGTTTATTCAGGGGAAGTGAACTAGGGTGGGGCTAAATCTAGCAAGTGATTGGTATTTCTGATTTGATTCAGATTGATTTAGCATGCACTGTGAGTCCCTGTAACACAGTCCCACAACCCTGAGTACCCAGTATGTTAAACAGGCTAGCCTGGAGCATTGCCCAGGGTAGGCCGCCATTGCAGCTGATGTTGGGGCCCTTAGGAAAGAAACAATTAACATGCACTCAACCCAAATATTTGTAATCCGGAGCGAGATGGCTTCAGTCCATTGATAAACCCAAACAAGAAAATCAGATGACATACACTCAGATTATAGCTTATGTTGCAGGGGCTACCTTGTTTTGTACTCACGCTACCCAGATCAGGATGCAGGATAGGCGAGATGAAGACCTCAAGGTGTTGTACTGGATTGCCAGGGGAAGCAGGGCCTACACGACTCACCTCCTGGTGGTCGCCATCTGTTCGGTGGTGTTGAGCAGGGGGCCGAATCCCCGAGCAGGTCCTTCACCGAGAATGTCTCTGAATCTGGAGCAGTGGCCTAGGCAGAGATGGCCAGGCCCAGGCAGGATGAACTATTTGGATAAAGCCCATGATGAAGTGCTGGAAAAGCCTCCAGCTGGCGTAACAGAACTGCCTTTGGGGAATCAAATCGCGACCCATGAAACACATTCAGCACATCTAGAACACTTAGCTTTTTTAGTCACAGTTCGGATAAAGTCCATTTGCCAATCACAGATGCACTGCACAAACCTTTCGATCTGAGGCTCACTTTCATCAGGCAGGCCCATCGCTTCTGAGCAAGTCTTTGGTCCACTCTCGATTAGGAATAACACACTTTCTTCCGATACAATTCTCAACCCGGTAATCGGATAAGTCCAACTTTCACACTGAAGGCAATACTTCACATTGGAAGATGTGACAGGCAGGCCAGCAGAGCCTTCCCGCCGATTCTCCCATGCTCCTACAGAAGCAGCTGCTTGATGGCTTTAGCTGTTTACTCTCCAAACTCCAACTCTCGACTGACACTCTGCTTCAGGCAGTTCTGGTTTTTCCCAGTAATTCAAAAGGTTCGGTTGGCTGAGGGAACTGTCTATCACCGAAAGAGCTCCCCCTTCATGTCCATTTAGGCACCAAACCCTAAAACTACAATTCCTACAGAATTTCAATCCCACAAGACCTCTGGGGACAGTCTCCATTTAGGTCCCTGAGGTTCGATTGGTCCAACACTGGCACTCCAGAACCAAAATGGTGGCTCTTATGCAAAGGTTCAAGCTGCAATGGAAAGCAAGTTAGACAAACCCCTATATTATTATTACAGCAGATGAACAGTAAATAATCACAGTCCCTAACAGGGCTCCCTCTACACAAATAGCAACTGCAGAATGAAGCAGAAATATGGACTGTCTGGCTGGTCGTGAGCCTTAAACCGCTTGGACCCAGCCCAGACTAATTTTCTAATACAGAATAGGTGTTCTTTTAAAGAGACCGGTACGGAGGCTTACCTCGAGCACTCTCAGGCAGACAATAGAACTACTGGACACAGGACACCATCCTGACAGAGGGCATTAGGCTGCCCAGAAGACATTATAGGAACCTCTATTTGTAGGGGGTTACACTTTTCCCTGCCTGAAAACTTAGCGCCTGCATCAAGTCTATACTTACTGTAACATTTTATTACAAAGACATTATACAAAAGATAGATGCACATTTCATTAAGTATACCACAAAGAAAAGAAGACTGACGCATCAGTGAAAGTAAATTGGCATTAAGCATCACTATACTCTTCATGATAATAATTTTCTGTAGGATACAGTTTTCATACTTTTGTCATACACATATCAGCATATTCAAAGTAGTTCAAACAGATAACCACATTACTCTGACCATTTGGGTCTATACTACTCCCTGTACTTTAACCAACATGAATGGGGGCCTATCCCTATCAGCTACTTCAGGGCTGCATGGGGCAGGGACACCAGGGTTTGAGGGCTTGACTGTTAACTTGGAAGTAGCAGAATAGCTCAATTTGGGTAGGGATCTTTCAGAAATGTAGACTCCTTTGTGCACAACATGTAAGGGAAGATCTACAGGCCTTCATGTGGAGTCGTAATGGAGGCATATCACTGGTTTGTTGGCTCTTTCAGACTTTCTTGGAGGAACAGACATAGGCTCAGTGTTATCAACACAGAAACATAAACTTTGATGACAGATAAGGACCATTTGGCCCACCAAGTCTGCCCATTTCCCTACCTATTGGATAAGCTGCAGATCCTAGTTAACCAACAGCCTACTTCCTCCTACCCCACAAGAATTGCTTTATGTTTGTCCCATGCATTCTTGAATTCCCACTATTTTTGACCACACAACCTCCTCAGGAAGGCCATTCAATGCAGCTACTACCCTCTCTGTGAAAAAATACTTCTTTACATTGCCCCTGAGTCATCCCCCCATCTTCAAATTGTGCCACCTTGTTCTTGCACATCTCTTTCTCCGAAAGATGCTACCCTCTTGGACTTTATTGATTCCTTTGAGGTACTTAAATGTTTCTATCATGTCCCTCCTTTCCTCAAGGGTATACATATTAAGCTCCTTTAGTTTCTCTTCAGATAGCTTCTGGTGCAGACCCTGCACCATTTTAGTGCTCCCTCTGGGCTGCCTCCATCCTGTCTATGTCCTTGTGGAGATGAGGTCTCCAGAACTGCACACAGTATTCCAGATGAGGTCTCACCAACTGTCTGTACAGAAGGAAAAAAACTTCCTGTTTTCTACTGGTGATGCCTCTCCCTATGCATCCCAGTATCCCCCCAGCCCACCTTACTGCCTTCTCACACTGCTTGCCTACCTTTAAGTCATCTGATATGACTACCCCAGGCCTTTCCATTTTTGTTGTTGTTAGTACCTCCTCCCACATTGTGTACTCTTCCCCTGAGTTTTTGTTTCCCAGGTGCATTACTTTGCACTTCTTCGCACTGAATCTAAGCTGCCATACTTTTGACTATTCCTCCAACCTTGCCAAGTTCCTTCTCATCCTTTCCACCCCCTCTTGTGTATCAACCCTGTTGTAGATCTTTTTGTCGTCTGCAAAGAGGCATACTTTCCCTTCTAGTCCCACTGCAATGTCACCTATAAAGACATTAAAGAGGACTGGTCCCAGTACTGAGCCCTGTGGTACCCCACAAGTAGCCCTCCTTTCTTTGGAGTGGACTCAATTTACTATTACCTGCTGTGTCCTGTTGTCCAGCCAGGTTTTACCCTGGCTACAACCTCGGACCCACTCCAAGGCTGGCTAACTTGTTTATTAATCTTGTGTGGACTGTGTCAAATGCCTTAAAAGTCTAGGTAGGCCATGTCTACAGCCCCTCCCTGATCTACTACTTTGGTCACCCAGTCAAAGAAATCAATTAGATTCATCTGACATGACCTCCCACTGTGAATCCATGCTGCCTTGGGTCCCTGTGCCCCACTGGCCTCTAGGAACTCAACAGTTCTTTTCTTCAGAATTGATTCTATCATTTTCCTACCACTGAGGTCAGGCTAACAGGTCTGTAGTTTCCTTGCCTCTGTCTTGCTCCCACTTTGTGAAGGGAATCACATCCACCTCCTCCAGTCCTCAGGTATCACACCATCCTTCTATGATTTGTTAAAAGGGTAGTCAGTGGTGTCATTAGTTCTCCCTTAGTTCTTTTAGAATTTGGGGAATCCCATCAGGCCTCATTGCTTTGTCCACCTTCAGTTTTAGGAGTTCTTTCAGGACCCTTTCTTCTGTGAATGGACTGGTATCAACCGCCCCATTCAGAGTGCTTCTATTCTTTGGTTTAGGTACCTCCCGTCCTCTTCTTTTGTAAATACTGAGCAGAAGTATTCATTTAGTATCCCTGCTTTTCACTGTCATCCTCTGCCACCCCCTTCCCTTTATTAAGCCTCACTATTCCTCCCTTGGTCTTTCTTCGGCTCCTAATGTACCTATAAAGGTTTTATCCCTCTCTTGACCGAGTGGCTATCTTTTCTCGGTTTGGGCCTTTGTTATTCTGACTGCCTCTCTCCTTCTGCTTTAACTGGTACAATTCTCTGTCCTGCTCCTTATTTGATTCTTATACTTCCTGAATGCTATCTTTTCTCCCTAACCTTCCCCACCACCTCTTTGAGAACCATAGTGTTTTTCCTTCATTTTGATTTAATTTGCTTCAACATTTGCATTGGTGTCTGCTCCTGTGAGAGGGGTACCTCTGCACTGGCGGCTGGTGTTATATTGAAGCACTCTCAGCTCCTTGTTCTGTTAACTCTGGTTCCACAACATTTCTCTCAGTACTGGGGTCTGAAGGAGACCTAGATTCATCATACAGGGGGAATTCCATGGAATTTAAGTCTTGCAAGTGCTTGGCTAATACTCTCAGCATCATTCACTTCATTATTGCCATTTGTCATAGCATGTTCTGGATCATTACTTTCGCACAGCTCTGTATTTTCTGGTATGTCACCAGGAATGCTTTCTGTTGCAGGCTGTCTTTCTTGCAATTCAAATAGTTCTACCAGACACAAAGAGTCAGCTACCTCAGAAGTCACACTTTGCACCTCGCTTTCAGGGGGCACAGGAATTGTGGAGAAGCTGGAGGGTTAGGCAGTCCTGAGGGTCCAGCTTCATCTCCAAAATTGTACATGGATTACCTTGAAACTGGATGCAATCCAAAGATGGGTACAGGAGGCTTTACACTCACTATCGCCAGATCTAGACTGGCAATCAATGTCATTTTGGGCCTGCCTGGGAGGAGGCATTGAACTTGACAACTGGAGAAGGTGTAGTCTGCCTCTTTGGCTGCAGCTCTATTTACAGGCCCATGAAGGGCAGTGTCTTAAGGTACAGAGTTGATGATTACTTGACCAATAGGCAGTAAATGATTCCAGTGCATTGTCTTGGTAGCTTATGGATTGTTCCCTGTAGGCATTTTATAGACTGGTAGATCTTCCAGCTTGCTGACAACAACATAAGAGAGGTGGTGCCACCTATCAGCAATTTTATGCTTTCCATGCAGTCCCAAGTTCCACAACAAACACAGTCTCCAGGTAACAGTTCCTGGCTTTGACACGCTTGTCATGCCTTTCTTTATTTGCCAAGTTTTCTCTGCTGCCATGGTTTGTGCCAGTTAGTGGGCATGGTTTAACTGGGCCTTTAACATTTGAACATATTGTAGGTAGTTCTCAGCTTTGACTCCATCTGGGGATACCCAAAGCAAATGTCTACTGGCAAACGGGTATCCTGATCAGACATCAGGTGTGGGGAAAACCCAGTGGCATCACTTTTGGTGCAACTATAGGCGTGTACCAAGGTGCTGATCTTTTGGCTCCATCTTGACTTGTCCCAGGGATGAAGGGTGCCCAGCATGTCAAGTAGTGTTCTATTAAACCTTTCAGGCTGTGGATCTCCCTGGGGGTGATAGGGTGTAGTTTGGGATTTTCACACTCCCCAGAGTGAGAGCATTTCCTTGGTCAGATGGCTTTCAAAGTCTCTCCCCTGATCAGAGTGAATTCTCTGAGGTACGCCATAATGGACAAATAACTTTTCAACTAAGACTTTGGCCACTGTGGATGCTTTCTGGTCCTTAGTTGGGTAAGTTTAGCAAAAGAAGGCAGCTCCGGTACCACTGTGCAGTGCCAATATGGGCAGTCAATACAAAAATAAAACAAGGCAGCACCAACAAACCCAATGCAATTATATTTATTTCTGAACTCTTAGTTCATACAGCTTTTCAATTGTCCAGAGTGTTAGTGCAGAGTGCACCCTCCTCAACTGCCTTGACCGGTTTCCAATATGCGCTCTTCCTCAGGGAGGCAGGTCCCCAGTGGTCACAAACTATATATACATAAATTACCAACATGTGCTAGGCATCAATCAGTTAGTGACATTCAAAAGAACCGTAAGCAAATTAGAAATAAAAATAAATCTTACACTTGAACCAGCAAAGCAACCTCAAGTACTGACAATAGTTGGGTAAGCCTGGGCATAACGTGTGAAATGATCAGTCACCACTAGCACATTTTCAACATTATTCTGGTCAGGTTCAAGTCACAAGAAACTGATACACACCAGCTCCATGGGTGCACTGGTAGAGATATTGACCAAGGGTGCAGCCCTCTGGAGCAGAGCCTTTCTTTGGAGACAACGGCTGCAAGTCCTGATATGGGCCTTAATGTCAGCCCCCATTTTTGGCCAATAGAATTGAGCACAGGCCAGGTCTGTAGCTCATTCACAACTGAAGTGTCCCATTTGGTCATGGAGAGCCCGTAGAACTACACGTTTGAAGGCGGAGGGCAACTCTAATTGCTGTTTGTCAGTTTGACCTTGTTGGTTTATGGTTTCTCTATAAAGTATCTGGTTATGCAATTTAAGTATGGGTCCCTCTTTAAACAACACAGCAGTCCATGGATCTGAGGAGCGGACGTTGGACACATCCTTTCCAGCATGTAGAGTATCAAGCACAGACTTAATCATAGGGTCTTGTGCCTGCGCCCACTGTATGTTTTCAGGGGTCAGTTAAGGCAAGGTGCAAAGGTCTAAGGTGGCAAGGTGGCAGTAGGCTGTGGGAACACAGGTGTCAGGAGGACCTAAACAGTCTGCTAGGCAGTCAACTGTTTCAGGAGAGGGATGCTCATCTTTGTCACATTTCTGGCAGAGGGCTCTGACAGACTGCTTAGACACTTTCACTCATTTGATATTAGAGTTAGGTCATCTGGAAAGGGTGTCAGCATCAGTATGGTTCAAGCCCAGTCAATATTCCACTGAATAGCCTTAAGTGGAAAGTGCAGATAACCAGCGATGCCCTGTGGTGTTCAATTTAGCTGAGGTCTGGACATAAGTGAGGGGATTATTGTCAGTTTTGACCAGAATCTTGGCACCATATATTCATGGAACTGGTCCACCACAGCCCATTTTAGTGCAAGAAATTCAAGCTTGTGTACCGGGTAATTTCTTTCAGATGGGGTTAGGCTCTGACTGGCAAATACCACTGGGCATAAACCTTCTTCATACTCTTGATACAGAATGGCACCAAGTCCTTCAAGCTGGCATCAGTGTGTAGCACGTAAGGTCTGGTAGGGTCAGCACAGGCAAGCACAGGGGCATGGGTGAGTTAATGAATGGTATCATAGAAAGCAGCTTCATACTCAAAAGTCCACCTGGCTCCAAACAGTTAACGTGTCTGAAAGTAAACCTTGTCTTCCTCCTTAACTGTGCTTTTTTTTATACTTCTTTTTGGTAGGGGGCTAGCCTTGAATTAGGTTGGGCAAAGGGTGAATGGAGCAATCTTTTATGAACTGACGGTCGTAACCGCAGAACCCCAAGAATCTTTGCAACTCTTTTAGGTTGTTAGACTGAGGCCAGGTGGTCAAGGACTCCACTTTGCTTGGGTCTGTCTGAATCCCATCAGCTGACAGTATGTCACAAACATATTTCACAGATGTTTGGAAGAACTGACACTTGTCTATTGATAGCTTTAGTCTGAAATCCTCTAATCTGTCAAGAACCTTGAACAAGTGAGCTTCATGTTCCTCTAGAGTCCTCTGAACACAGTGACATCATCAAGATACACAAGGCATTCTAATAAGTTCATGTCTCCCACCACTCATTCCATCAGCTGCTGGAAAGTGGCGGGTGCACCCGAAATAGCTTGAGGCATATGTAGAAACTCATAGAAACCCAGGGGGCAAATGAAGGCTGTTTTTTCATGGTCCTCCTGGGCCATCAGGATTTGATAATACCCGCTCTGGAGGTCAAGTACTGAGAACCACTGGCTTCCGTTGAGGCAGTCAAGGGCATCCTGGATACGGGGCATGGTGTACCGGTCTGAAACAGTTCTCCGATTTAACGTCTGGTAGTCCTCACACAACCTCACTGATCCACTCTTCTTTCAGACTACCATAATCAGGGAGGCATAAGGGCTTTGAGACTCTTTAATAATTCCCGCAGCCAGCATATCTTGAAGGTGCCATCTAACGTCATCTATGTCAGCCGGTGCAAGGTGACAAGAATTCTCTCTGAATGGCCTCTCATCATGAAGTCAGATGTAATGTTCAGCACCAGTGACACAACCTATGTCCCATTCCTTCAAAGAGAATACTTGGCTTCTCTAAGACAACTTCTAGCTAATCCTGGCTTTCCATTCAACAGGAAGGGGGGGAATCCTCAAAGTCAAACAGGTCATGGGTCACCTCATCACCCTCGCCGGGGCCATAGGAGCTGGGTTTGTACAATTTTTGGTGGGGGTCAGGGGTTAAACCCCACCCTAGCCCAGGGGTCAGAGGTCACACCCCATAATCAGGGTCTATGAGAGCAAAGAGGCTGCCTCCCCGACAGTGACTCCCAATAAGTGACCTACTGCACTGTCGACAAAATCAACAGTTCTCCGACAGGTCACAATGTTGGTGCGCGGTGCACCTGAGACTGGAGCATACAGTGTCCTGGTCCTGCACCTCCTCCCCAAATCAACTCTGACTTGATTATATTAAGCATGGGGAGTGCGGGGGCAGAGCCCCTGCATGGAAGCTCTGCTGATAGATAAGAGGATCGGAAGACATTCCAGGATTTATGTCAACCGTGGCTTGCAGTTGACATAAATCCATCGCCAGATGCTAGTTCGACAAAAGTTGTCGAACTGGCATCATAGATCAAGAGCAGAGCACCCTGTATAGTAACATGGGGTCTGTGGATTAAGCCCTGCCCTCAGGTATGAGTAAAGATTTGAAAGTACTCTTTAAAAGCCATTCTTTTTTCAAGTTCAAAGATTCAACAGCCAGCATACAATGAAAGTAGCCTAACACAGCTAATTACAGGACAGCAAATCCTTGACAAAACTACTCTGTATTCTTGATAGCTCAGTCAATGTCATGCTATTAGAAAATGGGCTTGAAAAATAAAGCATACTGATTGGCTGAAAGCCATGGTTAGGCATGCATTTATTTTTCACTAGTGCCTGGTTAAAAACAAGTTCCAGTTCAGGGGTGCCACATTACTTACGGTATCATTTGGGCACCACAAACTGAGCAGTCAACATTTTTCCCCACTCGCTCAACAACAGGAAAGACCCAGTCAGACTTTCTCTTTAGTGACTGAGTGACCACCCCAGCAATGCACCTCAGTTGCAGCAACTTGTAAGTCAAAGAGCAAATATTCAGTAATGACTGGATATCTGCTCTGTAAGTTCTCTTCTACCTTCATTGTTGAATCGAAGTTCCATAAACACAGTGGTACTCGCTTGAGCTGTAAAGTAGCTGCATATCTTCCCCTCTTCCTTGGCAAAAAAAAGGCAAGCCTCAACTTTATTTAAACAATAACGACAGAGAAGCCAGTCATTTCTGAAAGATTAATGACTGGCTGGAGAGATGGGTGGCACATGGCGCAGTCGAGGGCCACTTCCCTCCAGCTGGTCGTTAATCCAAGGAAATTACCATCTTCAAGGTTGTTATTATGATTATAAGTCTAATCGCAATAAATAAAGATTTGACGATGATGATGATGATGAACTTTTTCCCCAATTTATTTTTACCGCATTTCAAAACAGTGTCATGAGCCATGCGTGTCACGCAGCATCAGTTGGCAGCTGGATCTGTCATTTCTAGCACATTAATGACTGGTCCAGTAGCCAACCAGGAGTCTCATTGGGCTCAGGAGTACTTAATTAGACATGATCTAAAAAAAAAAACACAATTTGTATAGGTACCACAACATTTTCAACACATTTCTGGTCCAGATCTCTTCTCCTTGCTCGAGGTCATCCTCCAAACTGCAATTCAGCAGCATGAACTTTCAGTGTCAGTAAAACTTTCTGTAGCAGAGATAGTCTCTTGCCTAGCCATTTCTTCCATCTGCCCCTGCCCCTGCTACCTCCTGCATGCTTTTTTCTGTTTCTGGTATTGCAAAAAGAAGCGGCACACACACACACACACACACACACACACACACACACACACACACACACGTAAATATATATATATAAACACAACTTAACCTTCACCTGGTGATTTTGTCTCTGTCAGCTGCCCTGCTTTGGATGAACAGGAGTCCACATGAATTATGGTAAAATGGAGGTAATAGGGCTTACATGGGGTTAGGGGCAGCAATGAAGTACAGTCATGAGAGCCCTCAAACAAATTCAGGAGACTCCCAATGAGGAAACTTTGAAAGTATGGTCACTGGACGGACCTCAGAATTCTGTCTGGGCCACATACCTCAGGGACATATCATAGAAACACTAAACGTACAAACATGGAAGATGTTGGCAGATAAAGCTCTCATGGCCACTCCAGTCTGTCCTGTTTTTCCCTAGCTACAGCTACACCACAGACCCTTAATTAGTCTCGACTACCCCCCCATACACACACAAACACCCATGACCATACCACACACATCTCATCATACTGTATATTTGTTGCAATCCCTGAATGCCCATTAGGTGAGAATGACAATATATTTTATGAAACAAACAGTTCAAGGCAGTACACCACAGCTTTGCTGTTCTCTGGCTCACAGATCATTTTCTGACACCAACACATCACATTTGACCACTACCGCCACATCCAGATGTCAGTACCAGTGGGCATCTGCCCTTTTAGTATATATTATTGAGGAGAATGACTGCTCACTTTACTTCAGCAAGGTTTACCAAATACCACATTATCATCTCATCTGGACATAACTAAGTTCACAGTCTGTGCCTGTCCACCTAGCAGCAGAGCTGAGATTCAATCCCATGGCCTCAGCAGGATGCCGGAGGTTAGTAGTACTCCTAATGTGCTATTAACACCAGCTTTAATCATATTTTTTGAGAACTTATGAGAAAGGTAATAGCAAGGAGTTGAGTGTATTGACTCCTCTAAATTGAGTACCTGGCAACCTTGTAAACTCTACACATCTTTGTTTTTATTAGCTGTTTTGGAAATAATTATGTGCCCTGTGATTAAATGTAGGATGCAAACACAGAGCTATGGTATCACATTCATACTATAGTGTGTAGTACAGCCGTGTTCTATACAGAAATCCATCCTTTTAAAATGCTGTTGTACCACAGTCAAGGACCATTGAATGTGATTGTACCCTTCTGTGGTAGAACAGCATTCTAGAACCTCTACAGACTGCACAAGACAGTTCCACTATGAAACAGAAAAAGAAACAATGCACACATTTCATATAATGCTATACACTATAAAAAAAATACAGGATGAGCAACCTTATGCATAATCAGTGGGTTCTGCCACCTCGGGGTTCTGATTCCCGACGACCTCAGAACCCCTGTGTGGCAGAACACACTGGTACTGCAAAGTTACCCATGCAGTATACTCCATGATGTGGAATTGGATACTAATTAGTTTGTCACCCTGCACTCTTCCCTCTTGATTTTCAAGGAATCCAGGGTAGGTGGGCCTTCATCAACTTTCCAGGCAGCCCCCCCCCCTGCACTCGGTCCAAACCAGTCTGACTGCTGCTGCTCACCACAGGTCCTGTGGTTAAATTGGGCAGGCAGGCAGTGGCTCCCTATAAAAAAAACAAGAGTGTGTCTGTGTGTGTGGGAGGCGGGGCTGACCCCCACTCAAATAAAGTGACAGCCCAACCACAAGCATAAAAATAAGCCATGTGACCAAAACTGCACAATATTCAGGAAGCTCTTATGACAAGCTTCCTACACATACCCAGTAATCTACACTATTGCCCTCAGTTCCACCACCTCTTTGCAGTCCATGTTCTCCCCATTAGACACTAGTGCTTTTGGCTTTCCTGACCGTGCAGTCACATCACCTGTACATAACTTTCAGAACAGCTTGACCCTCTTTCAGAAACGGATCTCTTCAGAGGCGCTGCTAGTTTCCTTCTCTGCTCCCTTAATATCATCAGGTGTATGTAGTCTGGCCCCATAGCTTTATCCACCTTCAGCTTTGTGAGCTCCTCCAGAACTCTCTTCATGTGAATAGACTGGTGTCCACTTCTCCACCCCCCCAACTGTGTACTTGACCCTCTCCCTCCTTAGTGGACACTGAACAGAAGTATTTGTTCAGTACTTCTGCTTTGTCTAGCTCCCCCTCCTTGGCTTACACCCTCCCTCCTCCCCTTTATACATGTGAAATTTAAGAGTGACAAAATATTCGCATTTTTGGGGATTCAAACCCCGATCCCCTTAATTACCAGGGCAGTGCCCAAATCTTTAGGCTAAAGTAACTGCTGTGCTGAGCAGCTTAGTTTCAGGATGGATCTTCAGATTAAAGTACTGCCCTGGAAGCAGCAATGTGTTTACTTCCCGGGCAGTCACACATGTACACTGGCGGGAAAGGGGACAGAGCTCAGGGACTACTCAGTCAAGGCTGCTTGACACTAAAGAGCCATCTCACCATTGTAAACTTCATCAATTCAGTTTATCTGCACCCAGCTATAACACCACCATTTCCCTGTATATGTACTGTGTGCAGTAGATCGTAATGGAATTAAAGCAACAGACAGCTAGCTAGATCTTTACTGGTCTTCTGTGTTACTAAGATGTAAACCCAGTGGCTGCCATAAAATCGATATGAACATGAACAAGAACAGATCATGTGCATACAATAATGCTAAAAATCAGTCAGTATATCAGAGCAATCAGTTGTTAAGAATCATTACATCACAGAGGATTGCCAAAATAAATGGAGATGGTGTCGATTATCGGACCAGTTTATGTTGGCCGTAATCTGCGTAGCCATCACTTACACATCTTTTACTGAGTGACGTTCCATGCCAATACAGTTATTAGATTTTTGAATTGGGGGGCTCTGCCCCCACACCCCCCCCCCATGTATTTTGTTCGGCTCATATGCAGTATATGAGTCCCAAAATGGCAGACAAGATTTCAGCTACTGAGATGTCAAAGAGTGACATCTCTACATACAGTTAGTAGTCGGGGTAGATATAATATACAGCTCATGGTGGGAGGGGGGCTTGGGGAGCTTTGCCCCCCCAAACTTAAACGATTGGATGTATGTGGGGGGGTGGCTGGAACTCTCATCCTCCATTTTGACGGGACCCATAAACTGCACCTGCTCCAATTTTTCACCTTTTTTTTTTTTACAGGGAAGGGGGTGTGGGGGCACAGACCCCCAGTTCAAACAAACTAATAACTTTATCTTCCCAATACAAACTACTGTACTAAAGGAATAGTATCAACGTAAGTAACGTAACGTAATGCCGAATTCCCGATGCATTTACGCCACAGTACTTATGCTGGTCCGATAACCTACACAATCGCAAAATAAATAACATACAGCCTGACACAACAGGTGCATCAGACAATTATTCCAACCTCAGATTATTTTTTAAGGTCAACGATGCCTGAGGATACCACACTTCAGCATTTGCATGCAGTCAAGTCATTTTTATTTTTCCTTGCACACAGATTAAAAAAAAAAAGACTGATGGCCACTTCAGAACCATTTACAACGTAGTAACCTGTCACATAGCTAGTACTAATACAAGGTTGCCTTTGCAGTTTGAGCATTCAGTGACCCAGGTCTACAAGGATTTTTGTATTTGACCAGTGATGACCAGATTTGGTGGTCCTCATATACAGAGAAACATTCCACAGACTTGAAGTGCTTATCATACAAGCTATGACTGAGGAATAAGAAGGTAATGACAGTCCACTACACACTGATATATAGCCCCCACATTGTTACTGATGCCATGGAACTCATTAAATTAGAGCAACCTGCCTTACAATGACATTACAAAGGGAATTCAAAGCTGCCAGGTCTGTTTTACAACAGAACAAATGTCAAGACAGGGTGCCAGAGTACTGCCTACCAGGAAAACTAATGTATACTGCAGAACCCACCCCACCCACTGCAGTATCTCAGTTAGTGTCCTACAAACAGTATAAGATTATTGAGGGACAGGAACATGAATCTGGAGAGAAAAAGATCAGATGGAGCAAAGAAATAAAACAGTAAACAATCAATAAGACAGCTAACCCCAGATGTTTACCTCCATCTGACCTGCAACCCCAGAATCCTTCCACTGGTGCACCAGTTAAAATACCTACTGTATGGTATGTGAACTTCCAAAACTAATGTTTACACTGATGTACTCTGCAGAGAACATTATGGTTGTTGGTCAGTTACTGATGGCGTGGTAATGAGTAAACGTAAATATATGAATTCAGAATAAGGCAGATCAGTATAATCCCAAAGGTCTCAAGCACTTTAAAACACACTGGTCTTCAGCTTGACACAGCAGTGAGCTCAGTCCAGCCCAGAATTACGTAACTGACCTACAGGTAGCTAACTACTGAATTCTAATGCAGACATGCACTGTTTGTTATGTGTAAGGCCAGCTCCACACTGAACTCAGTCGACACTGCTGGCTGCTGCTGATCATGCTACAATGCTGACACTACCATTGACTTGCCAATCCATTACCAACTCCACTGCCCATGACTGCACACACCACTGATCAGTGTCAGTGTGGTTTTATTTCCAGGCCACAGTACAATATGTCCCGACTACCCCTCTCCCCCCATCCCCTCCCCATACATTTTAAACCTCAGCAGTTACACCTGCACTTTCTGTCCTCCAACTACAGCTCCAGGCTGTCCTCAGAGTTGTCATTGGATTTAGCGTGATGACAACCGGACTCTCCCTCACACAAGCTAACAAACACCTCCCCACCTGCCGCTCCACTCACAGCATACCAACGGGTATGGCCTGCCTTGGCACCCACTACATTGTGGCTGATCTGCAACTGGTTGCCATTGCCACTTGCTGTCTCCCTCACCATTGTGCCAATATGTGGGCTGTCCTGCCGTTCCTCATGTCTCGTCACATACTGGGCAGGCAGGCCACCACACACCACCTCCACAGAGTCGACACTGGCACGGCACATCTCGTCATCTGCTCTAGTCTCCTTTGACCCAAATACTACTCCGGAGACTAGAGTCCAGTGGCCGCTTAAATTAAACTTTGAAAACTGGCCCGAAAAACCAAAATGTTGCTGAGCTCACTCCGCGCTCTCCTGTCCTCACCTAACCTGCCACACGCCACCGCACACAAATCACCGGACAGGCTGACGCACACGTATGGTGCTTGTAGGTCCCCTGCCCCTCCCCCCAGCCAATCACAGTATGGCAATGCTGGCAAATTGAAAAATGCCACTTTGCCAACCAACCAGCACTCAATGATTGGGGCAGGCAAACCAAACTTCCAGCAAAAGTACTAAAGGTATGAGTTTTAAATAAAAACAGGAGTGCCCACCTGCCAAATATAACAGGAAGGGGGGGTGCATGCCGAGAGCCAGCGTGGCCCTGTGCAGGTAACAGCAGCAGCCGAGGGTGCACTGCATGCGTGCACTGAGCCAAAGAAAAAGGCAAGCAGCAGGAAAATATTGCTGCGGCCCCAGCCCAGGTCTGTAAATATTGATGGGGCCAATGCCCCATGGGCCCATAGAACCAGGTGCCTATGCTTCTGTTCACATAGCAGCAGGCCCCAGATGGGCTTGCAGTTCTGCAGGCACAAGTCAGTGTGTACATGTTACACCTGTGGCTGAAGACGTGCAGGTCCCTTAGGGACCTGTGCTTCTGCAGAGAAAAGTACTGTTGTGGTTTTGGTTTCATGACGTTTGTGGCTCTCACGTTTCTGCAGCCAGAGGTTGGTGTATAGATCTTACACCTGTGGCTGCAGAAGCGCAAGCCCGTCAAGTGTGTGTGTGTCTTACAGTGTTCAAGTAGAAAGGTTTTGCCTTTGATAAAGGATTGATTTCCAAAACGTGTAGAGCTATTTGATGGTCGATGAAACCTTTCTACTTGAACATTTTAAGACCTCAGCGGTTATTCAAAGATATGGGTGAGAGTGCTACAGTTTGTTACAAAGCTTATGCTTCTATTTATGTTACTGTTTTACTGTCTGAGTACCTTGTTCCTTATGCGCACTTGTTGGAAAATGTCTTACAGTGTGAACAAGTACCTGAAGCTATAGAAGCACTGGCCGCTTATAAGCGAGCAGTTCTGCAGACAAAAGAAGTCTTGTAGTTTGGGTATCGTATATTCGTATCTGTGGATGTAGGAGCCAGTGCTTCTGCATAGGGAAGCACTGCTCTGATTAGAGTATCCTGGATTTATGTCTGCAGTGAGAAGTGAGCGTGTATGTCTTGCACTGTGCATGCCACAGATAGAAATCCACAAAGGCAGTACATAAATGCTACTGCATTTGTGTCACTTAGAAATAGTTGTATGTTGTTTGCTTGACCTGATGATGGCTGCCCTTACTGGTGCATTAAAGCAGCTTTTTGCAATGAATTCCCTTTCTTTCTGAGACAATGGAATTGTATCCTCATTCACACCAGAAACAAATGCATCTACAAGAGTTTTTTTTTTTTTTTTTTTAAGTGTTTAGTTTGAGATTTTAAAAAGGAAGGACACTGTGTTTTGTGAGTGCTTTGGTAAGAAGCTGGTGGTGTGAAGTAAAGCAGACTGCAGTGTGACTTGTAAGGAGGAAAGTAGTGCCAGCCAGCAGGCGGCTTACATTCGTCACAACGTGCCTACTGTAAGCATAAATCCTGATGACATGTCTACTATATGTATAAATGAAATTTATATAATAGTAGTTCAGATAACAGGATTTTTGGATCCATGCGCTTTGGAGTACTGACCATTGGCTGTTTAGGCGGCAGTTCCACCACAATCAGTGGAGAAGCCGGACTCAGCCAAGTTGGGACTGTCTTAATCGGTTCTATCAGTGGAGCATCGGTCTTTTGGGCAACAGCCAGGTGATGACTGGTGTAGAAACTGGGGTTGGTTTGGCGCCGGCAAACACCAACTGTTGCCACATCAAGTCCTCATAGCAGTGATGCAACTTAACAAAGAAACATAGACTTTGACAGCAAATAAGGACCGCTTGGCCCACCTAGTCTGCCCATTTCCCTACCTATAGGATAAGCTGCAGATCCTATTTAAACAACAGCTTATTTCTTCTCACCCCCCATAAAAATTGCCTTATGTCTGTCCCATACATTCTTGAATTCTCCCACAGTTTTAGACCCCACAACCTCCTCAGGATGGCTGTTCCATGCGTCACCACCCTCTCTGTGAAAAAATACTTCCTCGCATTGCCCCTGAGCTGTCCCCCCTCTGTCTTCAAATTGTGTCCCCTTGTTCTTGCATGCCTCTTCTTCTGAAAGATGCTACCCTCTTGGACTTTGTTGATTCCACTGAGGTACTTAAAAGTTTGTATCATGTCCCCCTCCCCCCTTTTTCTCAAGGGTATACATATTAAGCTCCTTTAGTCTCTCCTCATTTGGCTTCTCTTGCAGACCCTGCACCATTTTAGTTGCCCTCCTCTGGACTCCTCCATCCTGTCTATGTCCTTGTAGAGATAGGGTCTCCAGAACTGGATGCAGTACTCTAGATGGGGTCTCATCAACTGTCTGTAGAGAGGATAACAACTTTCTGTTTTCTGCTGGTAATGCCTCCCTATACATCCCAGTATCCCCAACCCTCCCTACTGCCTTCTCACATTGTTTGCTAACCTTAAGGTCATCTGATATGATTACCCTCAGGTCCCTTTCCATTGTTGTCATTGTTACTACCCCACATTGTGTAATATTCCCCAGGGTTTTTGTTTCCCAGGTGCATTATTTTGCACTTCTTTGCATTGAATCCAAGCTGCCATACTTATGACCATTCCTCCAACCTTGCCAAGTCCCTTCTCATCCTTTCCACATCTCCTTGTGTATCAACCATGTTGCAGATCTTTGTGTCATCTGCAGAGGCATACTTTTCCTTCCAGTCCCTCTGCAATGTCACTTATAAAGACATTTAAAAGGACTGGACCCAGTACTGACCCCTGCAGTACCCACTAGTAACCCCTCTTTCTCAGAGTGGACTCCATTTACAATTACTTGGTGTCCTGTTGTCCAGCCAATACCACCCTGGGACCCACTCCCAGGCTGGTTAATTTGACTATTAATCTTTTGTGTGGGACTGTGTCAAATGTCTTGCTAAAGTCTAGGTAGGCCATGTCCACAGCTCCTCCGTGGTCTACTACTTTAGTCACCCAGTCAAAGAAATCAATTACATTTTTCTGATGTGACCTTCCCATTGTGAACCCATGCTGCCTTGGGTCCTGTGCCCCACTGGCCTCTAGGTACTCAACAATTCTTTCCTTCAGAGGAACTAGATTATTGGCTTATAAACTCAGACAAAATGTGGACAGGGCGACAATAACTAAGATAACGTCCCCTATCAACAATCAAAAAAACCACTCAGTCCACCCTAATAACAAGGGCCTTCGTGAGCTATTATTCTAAGCTGTACTCTCCCCAAGAGCAGACCACCATGCAAGAAAAGAAGACATACCTTGAATCTCTCCCCCTCCCACCCTTACCCAGATCACAAGCACAGGCCCTTATGAGACCCATCACCCTGCAAGAGATAAAGACTACCTAAAAATTTAAAACAACTAAGAGTCCAGGCCCAGACGGATTTAGTGCAGAATTTTTTAAAACTTTGAATCAGAGATCTCACCTATCCTACTGGAGGTCTATGCAGAGGTATGGATGGGGAACGATCCCATACCCCCATCCTGGAGATATGCTACCATCTCTGTCATACACAAAGAGGGAAAGACCCAACATTTTGTGAATCTTATCACCCTATCTCACTACTAAATGTGGATTATAAAATCTTCACTGCAATAATAGCCTCCAGACTAAATCTGATATTGCCTAGATTAATACACCTAGATCAAACGGGCTTTATAACAGGCCAACAGGCTCTGGATAGTGTCAGAGCAGCGATAAACTTAATAGATAACATCAAACGGACAGGTACATCAGCATGCCTGATGAGCCTAGATGTGGAAAAAGCTTTCGACAAAGTATCCTGGAGTTTTTTTATTCGCAGTACTAGAACACAGAGGCTTCCCCTATCGTTCGTAAATGTGATTCAGCAATTATACACAGACCCACAAGGTATGTCTGTGTGAACGGTGGCACATTGGAGAGGTTTGACTTGGGAAGGGGAACACGTCAAGGATGCCCCTTGTCCCCACTCCTCTTTGCATTATATATTGAGCCACTTGCGGAGGCAATCCGTAATTCAGAGGGGGTCAGAAGGGTGAGTATAGGAGATATACACAAAAAAATATCGCTTTACATGGACGACGTACTTCTATTGTTAACGCAACCCGACCGATCTGTGGAACAGGTCTGGTCTATACTGTCAGAATATGGCAAACACTCAGGATACTCGCTTAACAAAAATAAGACAGAGGTGCTTACCTTTTTTTTACAGACCCAGCCCAAAGATATGTAATCTCCTCCCTGTAAACTGGAGAGCGACCAAAATGAAATATCTTGGGATTTACATAACAAAGCAACATACACATTTGTACACAGCAAACCATGTTCCCTTGATGGACACCCTTCAAAGAGACTTTGAGAGATGGTCTCTGCTGAAACTTCTGACATACGTCAAAGTGCATACGATCCAAATGTGCTGCCCAGATTTTTATATTTATTTCAATGTGTTCCCCTACACATACCCAAACTGACCTTCCAAGCATGGAATAAAATAATCACAAAGTTCATCTGGGGCTCCAAGAAACCTAGAATAAATCTAAAAATTCTCCAAACAAATTGGGAAAAAGGGGGACAATCCCTACCCGATTTAGAAGATTACTTCTTAGCTGCCCAATTACAAAATGCCATAACATGGTGTAACCCTAACATTGTGACAAGCTGGAAACTTATGGAAAAAAGAAGGGGAAAAGGGACCCAGAGTACCACCTTTAGAAACTAGACTATCGCTAGCTAGCCAGTCCAAATGCCCTCACCCCCTCCTAAACTCAGTGGGAGAAACAATAAAATCAATGCATAGAATATGGCAGAAATATAGACTTAAAAATTCAATATGGCCATTAAAAAGAATAGTTGGGGACCCAGCGTTCCAACCAGCATTATTAGACAGGGGTTTTCACATTTGGGAAGAAAAGGGCCTCACATACCTGGCACAATATTGGCAGGGAGACGTTTTTCTTGACTTCAACTCCCTTAAAAACAAATTTGGTCTGCAAAACACAGACCACTTTAGATATCTCCAAGTGAGACATTATATTTCCTCGCAAAAGAAAAAAGACTCAGAAGCTGATATGGCCCAACAAATCCTTGAGGCTGTCCAAGGCGCCTCTCCATAGCCGATAAGCAGAAAGGGTTAATATCATACCTCTATAAAGCTTTATCGACCCTGAGAGGAGACCCACTACACAAAATTAAAACAAGACGGATGGAGGAAACACCTCAAGAAGTACTGAACCCAACTGGGATTGAGTTTTCTTTTAACTTAAAAACATCTCAATCATCATACTGGCAAGAATTGGCTATGAATTAAGGTCAGATATTTCCTGACCCCTCAAGTGATAAATAAAGGAACCCAGACTACACGCCACATTGTTGGAGAGGGTGACTCGTTAGAAGCTAATCACATGCATGTTTTTGGTCATGTCTGAAGTTAGCAAATTATTGGGGCGAATTAATAGAGATATTTAAAATTATATTCCAGACACGGGTCCGGCTAGACTGGCATAATATGATCCTGGGACTCCCTCCCCGAAGAAATAAAAGACACGGATACAACATATCTTTGGTCTATATTAACTACAGCAGCACATAAAGCTGTCACTAGAAAAGGGAGGTCCTCAATATCCCCCACCATACAAGAATGGGCAGAGGTGATTAGTACAATAGCGGAACTAGAAGAGCTAACATTTAAAAATAACAACTGAATCCACATATACCTGAGAAGATGGACAAGGTGGGAGAATGGGTGTTCTGCTAACGAACCCAGAATTGCTGGACCACCAATTGCTAGTGAGGGGAGAGGAGAGCCCTACTGACACTGGATAGAAATGGGGAGACAGGCACTCAGGAAATCAAAAATATAAGACTCTGGCTGAGAGGAGGGGTGTTGGGGCATGATCTCATGGCCTCTTTCAAAGAAAAGAAAATAAATTTTATACAGTTGAGGAATCAACAACTTGCCATTCATATCAAAATGTAAATGATTTTAGGCTCTATATTAATATTTATTGACTATATAAAAATAAAAGAAAAAGAGAACAACAAATACTGGAAATGTAACCTGAAACATAAGAATTATAGCAGAATGTGTATTATAATAATGTGCCTGTTTATTGATAATAAACAAATTAAAAAAACATTCTTTTCCTTCAGAAGTGATTCCATCACTTTCCTACCACAGAGGTCAAACTGACAGGTCTATAGTTTTCCTACCTCAGTCTTGCTCCCACTTTAGTGAGGAGGAATCACATCCGCCTTCCTCCAATCCTCAGGTACCACACCATCCTCTCATAATTTGTTAAAAGGGTAGTCAGTGGTGTCACTGGTTCTCTCCTTAATTCTTTTATAATTCTGGGGTCGAGGGAGTC
The DNA here is from genome assembly GCA_016271365.2 of Neoceratodus forsteri. Taxonomy (NCBI): domain Eukaryota; kingdom Metazoa; phylum Chordata; order Ceratodontiformes; family Ceratodontidae; genus Neoceratodus; species Neoceratodus forsteri. Next base: position 216,380,379 of record JADMNL010000026.1, read on the forward strand.
AACGATTGCAGAAACTCCTTCTTGTCAGGGTCAGGGACCAGATGGTGGGACACCAGTCTGATCCATCCCTCCAACAGTCTGTGCTGGGACCAGGGTGCCAGACAAGGAAGTATCGGCCTCTTTGGTCAACAACTGGTTGGTTGGCTCAAGAAATATCTCAGCATGGACTTCGACCAGAATCTCAGCTGACAGGCCCAACAGGATTACCGTGGAGCCAGCGGCCAATGCTGAGGATTCGACCGAAGTTAAATCCAGAGAAGCACAGGAATCAGAGGCCCTTCAACTGAAAGTGCTCCACATCCCAATAGCGACGGTGAGTCTCTTCTATCTTAGATTCTTTCTTAGATTTAGATTTGCCAGTGGGTCCCTGACCGAAGATCAGCAGAGACTGGCACAATTCCTTGAAGAAGCCTGTAAAAGTCAAGCTTAGCTGAAGCAGCATGAAGGCAGAAGTCAAGGAGGAACGGGCCATGGCCTGGGACGCCTCTTTTCCAAAGTCTGCAAGCTACTTAGTGGACCCCACAACCACGGAGACCACCCAACGGACATGTTTGATTTGACGCAGGTTCCGCTGGACTGGGTGGCCAAGGTTCAAGCAGGTGAGACGGTCTTCCAGGACAGTAAGGTGAAACGAGCATCAAAAGTCACAGGCTTGGGGATTACTGTCGTGCCCCAGGCAGTAGACGACGTGGCATGTGGGTTGGTCCTGGACATCTTCTGCCCACAAGGACACCGGCAGAACCCGGGAATGTAATTACTGTCCATTGCAGTTGCGATCAAAGATTGAGTTGAAGACAAAACTCGTAAGAGTTGGTTTGGAAATAATTCTGAAGCATTTAAGCACTAGGGACTACTCAACATGGGATCAGTATGGAGGAAACCTGCTTTTTCTAGCAGAATGGAAGATCTGGCGTCATGGGGTGGAGCCAAGAGAGTTACCACCCGGTTGGGTGAGAGGAGCCAGCCTGAAGACTTTCCAGCACATCTTAAAGGGAAAGGACACTGCCAGATAATGTTGATAGAACAACATATCCACATCTCTAGAAAAAAATGTATCTAGGAGAATGGAGGGTTTTTTTTAGTGTTCAGTTTGAGATTTTAAAAAGGAAGGCCACTGTGTTTTATGAGTGCTTTGGGGAGAAACTGGTGGCATGAAGTAAAGCAGGCTGCAGTGTGTGATCTTTAAGGAGGGAAGTAGTGACAGCTGACGGGTGGATTACATTCATCACAACGAAACATGCCTACTATATGTATAAATCTTGATGTGTTCACTATACGTATAAATGAAATTTATACAACAGTAGCTCAGTGAACAATTTTTGGGTCCACGCACATTGCATAAATATATGTATATAAAATCTGATTATTGCACTCCCACATTTTAACTTTTACTTTGATTACATTTATAATTTTAGTAATTCTTCTTATGTATTTTGTCTTGTGCCTCTACAGTGCATAGTTTTACAGGTTTGCATTTTTACTATGCATGCTTATTTTGTACTTGATTGATCGGATTCTGTATCTTCCCTGGGTCGCACTCTGAACGAGCTTTTATAGTGTGCCTTTCCCAGTCACTAAATTTTAAATCAATAAAACCTGCTTTTGATACTTCCTGTGTAGCACCTGAATGTTTTCTTGATCATATGCTCTTTTTTTTTTTTAACTCTTTATTTAATGATTTTACATAAAAAAACAACATGCAGACAATACATTAGGTCAGTCAATGCATTAACTACATTGGACTAGTTATAGCTCATCTGCTTATACATATGGATGTTTTGCCATATAGGCCAGTTATTTCTATATTTCATATACATCAAAAGAGGTAAACTGCATAGTTGTTGTGGGTCACAGAAGGGACCTCACATTATTTCTTAGAATCCTAATTACCCCCAGAGATCCTATGAACTGGATAATGGATTGAAAAGAGGAGCTTCCACCTTATCCTCTTTAAGGGTTCTCTCTCCATTTTATTTCTATATCTCCAGCTGTTCAAGAAACAAAGTCCCTTCTGTGAGCCATAATATATACTACCCAGTTCCTCCAATGTATTTCAGATTTATCCACACATTTATTTACTCTGGCTGTAAGTCTCTCCATTCTGTATATTTGGGACATAAGATCTTGCCATTCCACAATCTTGGAGGGCTCCTTTTTTTGTTTTAATTTGTAACTGTACCTCTCATCTCAGCAAGACCTTCACGCCTGGGATATGCACAAGGGAATTGGAGAGGTAAGAAAGGGGGGAAGAGGAGGAAGGGCTGTAGATTAAGTAGGGTCAGCAGTAAAAATGAAGGTACAAGAAAATGGGCACACTGGGTGGCCCCAACAGCCCTCTTCTGTCATCAGGTTCTATGTTGCATGTCATCACAGCAAGACCCCCATGTAAACAAGATGTTGTATCTCAGTGGACAGATATAATACCTACAGAAGTCAATGTGGTTTAGTGGTTAGAGCACCAAATTGGGAAACTGCAGATAGATTCAAACCCTGGCCCCACACATAGCACTCAGGCACAAATTGCAGTTACACTAGTAAATTACAGAAAATGCATTTTTTAGACCAGGGCTCTCAAACCCAGACCCCAGCGCTTTGGCATAAGCCTTTCTCTGGTCCCCTGTAATTTGTGCTTGAGTGCTACATGTGTGGCTTTTGTTTGAATCCTGAGGTAGCAAGCCTTCACACAGCACCAGCCCACTCACTTGTTTCAAGAATAGCTATTTTTGGTTTGAGATTCAAACCTGCTAGAGTCAAGTAACCAACTAAGACTCTATCCACACCACAGAACTGTTTTTTTTTTTTTTTCTTGTAGAACCCACTGAGTCAAATATCGGAGCTTGAAGTATTGAGATCAAATGGACGGAAGATAATATCACTTATTTAGGCTTTAAAATCTCACCGATATCCTCAAAATGATACAGAATAATTTTAGCCCAGTACCATCAGATATTCATTTGGAATTAGGAAATGGACTAATTATCATTACTGGTCTGGAGTAAACTCTATAAAATGATCCAGGTCCCACATATTTCCATTTTTACAGCACATTCTATATTGAAGACAGACAATTTACAAAAAAAAACTCCATGAAATGGTCTCAGAGTTCTATGGAAATGAAACCCCAAAATGGGGTATCAAGACACTTGGAGTAGCATGACAGTTAGGTGGCTCTGGCATGCTGAGGGTGCAGAATTATCACTCAGCTTTTCTTATGAAGCAAAATTACAAACTTAATGCAATGGAGCTAAGTGGACAAAACATTATTTGACTTAAGGCATACAGAAAAGTGGGGTGGGGGCAGATGTCAAGTTACCAGCTAGGACACCATTACAGATGCCGCCCAACGCTTTGTATCAGAATGTGCTTTGACAGGAGGCCTCCTGTCAAACTGAATTTGTAGCAAAAAAGTTCAGAGCAGCCTCTGTCTGTACCAGTGTCTTAACTTTGTCTCTAACTCTTTGCACCTTTTTTTCCATATGCCTTAACTTACTGCCCAACTCCAGTGCACCGAGTTTGTGCTTTGGCATTGATCTGGATGAGTGGCACCGTGCCATCTTCAATGTGTGTTTTCTAGCTGTGTGCAGGTGGCTTTTTTAATGACGCAAGCACCATCCTGGTTTCCCTCAGAAATAATTTATAATCATTCACTTGGAACTCAAAGTTGGCACAGCTTTGTCCCTTACTGATCCTCTAATAATACAGATATCGGACTTTTTCAAGATCCCATCCCTGTATTAATGACACTGGACACATTTTTGAAAGGATTTAAAAAAAAAAAAAAACCTACATTGGAATCCATTCCCTATAGAATTTATGACATTAAAGTGATAACAGTATAGTGGTTCGGTTATTACTGAGTAACCCCTCCCCACAACCACGATAAATGAGGGTTGCTCGCCTGTAACCATTGTTCTAAGAGTGGTATATGGTGCACACACAGACATAGGCAGTCTTCCTTTCCCTTTAATTGCAGACAAAAAATCTTCAAGCTCAGCTTCCACCCATCTGGGTGATATCCTTCTCAGCTCCACCCAGTGGTGTCAGATCTTGCACGCTGGAAAGCAAGGATCCATTTGCCACTTGGCAGCGGACATCAGGTGGGTTGTGTGGATGTGCACTATATACTACTCCTAGAAATGAAAATGATGTACCTACCGTAATTCTTGATCTTCATGTGTATCTCCACCATTCATCACTGGCAGGGTGACCAGCTGAAGGCATAGCACCCCACGGGAGCTTTATTTTTCCCCAGGGGGAGAAGCCGGCTCCAGCGGCACCACCCACAAGACTGATGCATAGTGTGGTGCTCATGGGTTGGCCAGTAATGTCCATTGACTCCTCCACCTCCACCCCAGTTCTGCGCACTGGAGAGATAGCAGGAAAAAAGAGGGACAGAGAAAAAAAAAAAGGTGGGGCAAGGGAGCCCCAAGGACAGAATATGGAAAGGATATAAACTGGAAAAGTAATAAGCTGGCAAGAGGAGAGGAGGAGGGTCTGGGGGTATGGGCTCTTTAGGCCCCAGTCCCTGGATGGATAGTCAGGAGACAGGAAAGAAGGGAAAAGAGAAGAAAGATGGGAGAAGGGAGAGAGGGACCCATCTTCCCCCGCACCAAAATCAGGGCTCAGTGACTGTTGGGTGGAGCTGTGCCTGCCAGAGGCAGGTAGCCAACTAACCAACAGGAGCAGATGAGGTAGAGTATCCACATCTTGGCCTTACTACCCCTCTTCCATGGGCAAGGCTGAGGCACTGTACGTAAGGTGGTGTGGTGAAGGTCTCTTCCCTTCCTCTGATTTCATCCTGGGTGGAAAAGAACCACCCTAAACAACCTCCCCAGCTACCGCCTCCCAAAGGAAGAACCAAGGGTTCGGGAGGGTATGGAGATCCCACTAACTCAAAAAGCCCTCCCCATCAAGGAGAAATGAGCTTGAAGAGCCGGAAGAATATTTCAAAAACGGGGATGAAGGAGGAGTCCCTGTTGGCTGCATCCCCTTCCCCAATCCCAGGAGACCCCTGGCACCAAAAGTCAGCCCACCCCGATGGGTCTGGACTGACCTCAGAGGGCTCTTTAAGGACAGTGGAAGCAGAACCCACCAGGAGTAGTCTCCCCCCCCCCAAAGGCTGGGTCGAGAAGCCCTACCACTCCTCCTCCTAACTAAGTCCACTCCACCGCCCAACAAGAAGCAAGGAGGGGGAGCCTAGGCCACAGTGGGGAGGGCCCCAACTGGTTTCTCAGAGAAGGAAGCCAAGCAGGGAGGAGGCATCGCCCAGGTATTGAGGTCTTCTGAGGGAAAGGTGGGAGGGTGACAGTGATGAATGGTGAAGGTACACAGGAAGATCAAGAATTACGTTCATTACGGTACGTATGTAATTTTCATATCTTCCCTGTGTCAATCTTCATCATTCATCACTGTCAGGGTGAGTCCCTGAAAGGGCTTCAGCACTTCCCTGAGGGACAGAAGTCCCTCAGCCTCTTGTGGGGGAGGACCACACAAGGAGAGAATCCACTCCAAGCCATTAGGCCTGTGACTGGTCAGGGCGAGGCGGGGTCCCCTGTTCTCTGGGGGAAGGAAGTCACCCCTGTAGATCCCACCTCATCCTGTGGGAGAAAAGATGGGTCCCTCGAAATGCAAAGGCAATCACCCAACCTTGGGCCAGGGGTGATGACCTCGATAGGTGAAGCCACGCCATCCGCCTAATACAGATCACTGTCCTGCTAGCCATGAAGCTACCTCATTGGTGTAATAAGATACCCTTGCCTGGTGCCTTGCTAGCTCCAGGCCTTGAGTGGAAAGACAGAGAGAGAGAGGTGGCCTGACTGGTTGCCTCTGAATTAGGCAGCGATATCAGCACCTGACCCAGCATCACCCACAGATACCTGTTGTAGGCAGTGTGGTGCACCTGATTGGAAGCTATGTATAGTATTACCAGTGCAGAGGAAAAACTAATGCCTAACTCATGCCTGTAACCTTTATTCTCAAACTGGATGGTTGAATCTTGCCAATCGAGTAAAACACCAAACTTGTATTACTACTAAGAAAATTATGCTGGGCCTTGCACCCCGAGTCTGTGCCCTCATACAACCAGGAATCCACCCGCCATACCAGGGATCAAACCTCAGCTTCTGCAAATCCCGCATTGCCGCACAACACAAGGCCAAAGATCCTTTGCTTACCGGGCCACTAGTTGGTACCACGGTCTTCCCAGCGACATCTCATCCTCACTATCACTCAGCACTTTTAAGACTCGGTTCTGCCTAACACTCACTGCCTCCAACCTCTGTGACTGTTGTGGCTAAACATGTCTTTTGGTTACATAGCTGAAGATGCCCTTTTGGATCCACATCTACTCCTGCACTTTGCCAGCACCCCCCCTCCTCCTACCTTCATCTCCCCTACTGGCCCATGACAAATGCCACCCGGCTGCACTACCTCTATTCTTACCTGCCTTCCACCTCTCCTCTCTGTTTCCTCCCATCTACCTCCTCTTTTCTCCCATCCACTTAGTCTCCCTGATTTCACCCTCCTCCTTTCCTCCCTAAAGTTTCACCTTATTGTTCTTTTTCCTCTACAAGACTATGTGTTTTTTTTTAATTTTATAAACTTATCTCTGCTTATGTTTGTCTCAGTTGTACCAATGACGTGGAACCTTTGTAAAGAGCCTCGCTCAAAGGTATTTGTAATCCTAGAACAAATAAATAAATAATAAAATAAATAATAATAAAAACTCTCTGCCCCAAGCGGTCGAACTCCACAGAGTCCGCATCTGGGGGTCGGTTGTGGATCGGGTGCCTATGCCCAGTAGGGGTGTCCAGCAGAGTCACTCCCACCGAGGGATGAGGCAAGGTACCTGGAGACCCCTGGGGCACACAGTACTGATGCTGGCAGTCCGAAGTGGCTGGAGCTGGGGTGGATGGGAGCTGCCAGGTGCTGTACGATGCTTCCTGGAAAGATATGGGTCAGGATGGGACCCCCAAGTCCTATCGGGCCCCCCTCTGAATAAATTAACTCCTGATGAAATTACAAACAAACAACAGCCTGTCTCAATTCAAAGTAGGCCTCAAACAGCACCTAATGTCTAACTCAAAATGCACCTGCTTCTCAGGCCCCACTTGATAGACAGGCCTACCCCCAAGGTAACACCCAGCAGGGCTACCTAGGGAACCCTGCCTCCACTCCAGCCTAGCCAAGGGTTTAAGTAAGCTATCAGTCCTCTTTAAACGCACTTGGTACTGCCTCCTCCCAACCCCACACACACACACCATACTTGACCAAGCCCTCTGAGCTGCCCTCCCCGCTTCACTATCCCCCCACCTCTCGCTCTCTGCGGTTGGTTTCAAACCCAATCCCCCTTGTTTCACTGTCACCCAGCCTCTCGCCATCTGGGATAGCGTTATACCCTATGCAGTTACTCTGCCATAGTCTACCAACGGATTTGGAGGTTTCCAGAGGTGTGCTACCTAGGGCAGCCGATTAGAAATAGCATAGTATTCAATTACAACTGCTCAGCTTTTTTTTCTCCTATTTGTCTAATTATCATGTAATCGCTCTTTAATGCCTAATGATCAGGCCTCTGTAACCACTGAATATGTGTATTGTCTTATTGTCCACCCTGACATGGAACATTTGTAAAGAGCTCACGCCAAAGGTCTTTCTGAAATACTAATTAAACAATTAAACCAAGTGATCCATACTGTATCATTCAGGAAGACATACGTCATACGGTCAGTGTTATGCCTTGCTACATGCAGACAAGTGCAGGTCCTTGACCAGCCTCAGGGAATCGCTGATACCCATTTGATCAGTGCCAGAGGACAGGTGGACAGATGTATCCTCTCCTCAATGGAAGAAGATGAGGAGGGTGAAGAACCAGAAGATTCAGACTCAATCTGCAGCGGGGAGACAGGTGGAAGACCTGCTCATCCATGGCCCAAACATATCTTGGAAATTCTGCAGCCAGAGTTCTGAATTGTTCCCAGGTCAAGGGCCCCAAAGGACCCACAAGGCCTGGAGAAGAGGGGCTGGACACAGAGGCAGGGGGAGACAACTCACCTTCGCAGGCTGCCTCTGTCAGGTCTAGGGGACCCAGCAGGTGGTCCCGGATGATGAGGGAACTTAGTGGTTGGTTCAGCCTCAACCAGCCCAAAGTGGTCAGGACTGAGCCCTGGAGGAGAACCCTAATGAGGGGACCAGGGCCGATGTGTCCAGAAGGGCGAACCCCAACCTCACCCAAAAAGAACTCTCTCGAAGGGGATGAGGGAGAGAACTTGGGCTTAGCGTTGTGGTTCCTCCATGAGCCCCAAAGGATTCCAGAGGAGAGCCGCAGCCCCCGCTCCTTCAACCCCACCAACTCCAAGGAAGACCTCTTCCTCATTCCCAGTGCTGAGGACTGGCCTAATCCCACAGGCTCCCCAAGGGGAGCCGCAGAAGAGGGAGTCCCTGTTCTAGTCTTGGGGAGGCATCACTGGGAGAGCAGCTGACCCCACCCCCAAAACCCTAACCATTGCCCATCAGACCAGGGGCCGCATCCTGCACCTTGCTCCTGGTGCTGCCATCGGTATGGGAGCCGGTGAGGATCATGATCACTGGAGCCGTGGGGGTGGGGCACCTGAGAAGGCGATCGGTACTGGGCCCCTGAGAGCCCTCCAAAGAGTCGGGTCACCAGTCTGAGTCAGCCTACTAATCATCAGGCGCCGGAGAGGAGGAGAGGATCCAGAAGACTCTAAATTGTGACCCCAGGGGCTCTCCCACCCTCAGCACCGTGGGCAGCCCCAGTACCCCTTGCAGCACTGTCAATCACCAGAGCCGTGAATGGCTCTGGGAACAGAGGTGTTCTGGTGGGTGGTGCTAAGGAACCTCCCGTGCCAGACCCAGCAACTGTGAGTCACGACACTGGGGTAGCCTGCACCTCCAAGGAGGTGAGTGCCTGGTAGATGCTCCCAGCCAGGCTCCAGGGGGAACCAGACTGGCTCTCCGGCACCACAGAAGAGGCCTCCTCCCTGGCAAGGCTATAGGAGGAGGAGGATGCCCTCTCCTCACTGGTCCACATAGGACCATGAAGGGACCTGTAGAAAGGGCAGAGAGACCTGGGTTTGGAACTTCTCGAGCGTCGATGCCCCCGAAAGTCGGCGGAGCCCTGTTGACTTTAAACGCGCAGTACTCTAGAACTCAGTGGTACATCAAGAAGTAGATATCACAATTATCCATGTCATGCTGAGATCTAAAGCAGGTTAAGCAAACATCATGTGGGTCCGTAACAGAAATTTGCTGGCCGCAGGGACACCGGAGCATAGCAGGCCAGCCCGCTTATGAAGAATGTCTCGCCCCCCAAGCCAGGCATGATGCGGTGGTAACCAAAACAACAAAACAGTAAAGAGACAGTGCCGCTTAAAGAAATAAAAGGAAAGACATCATACCGTATCCTTATGAAAACGATGCTGAGTACCTAACAGGCAGAACCAGGTGAAATCGCATGTAAACACAGTGTCGAATGCAGCAAAGTCTGGTGTTATGCTGAAAACTATGCTGAAACTATGCTGATGCAATAGAAATTCTCCACTGTAGGTGAGGTGCTGTCTCGACAGTGGGAAAAGCAGAACTGGGAGGAGAAGCCAATGGTCATTACTGGCCAACCCCATGAGTTCCCACATAATGCATCCCGGCCCTTGTGGTATAAACTCCTCCCAAAAAAAGAAAGTCTCCCACATGGTGCTGCGCCTGGCTGGACACCCTGACAGTGATGAATGGTGAGGACTGACACGGGAAGATATGAAAATTACTTACCTACCATAATTTTGATCTTCTTGGATGAAGTCTCCACCTCTCTTCCACACTAATGGGACTACGCCGGAGGTATTCGGACCAAGTGGAGCTAAAATCTTCAGGATGGCCAGCACTACAAGGCTGGCCAAGTAGATCGCCTGCACTACATAGGCTACCCTAGTGTCGATTCCTCCAACCACTTCAGTACCTTTTTACCGAGGAGGTAACATAAATCAATCTATGTCGGATATAAGATAGTCCAATGACCCATATAAGAAAAAGTCAGGAGAGCAGAGTCTTCACAGCCCAGCCATTGAGGAAGTGAAGACCAAAACAGACAAGTGAACTCAGGGACGGAGGGTGGGCATGTGATTGAGTAGTGAGACCTCATCCAAGAAGATCAAGAATTATGGTAGGTACGTAATTTTCCTGGACATAAAGTCTCCACCACTCATTCACACTAATAGGAGAGTACAGAGTTAAATAATCCCTTGAAAAGGCAACAGGAGAGAGGAGCTCACTTAGGACAGGAGTCTGTTAAGGATTGTCCTTCCAAAGGATGGATGCTGTCTGGCATGGACATCAAAGCATAGTACTTCACAAGTGTGCACGGAGCTCCAGGTAGCTGCATTGCGTATGTCTGCAATGGGCACATTCCTTATTTCTGCCAGAGATGCCGCAACTGCTCTGGTAGAATGGGCATATACCCTACCTTCCAGCTTAACCTGTGCCATGGAATAGCAGTGGTGAAGAAATGCCAACAGCCACGCCAAATACACCTGATGGCAACAGGCTGACCTCAGCTGGGCCATGCTGAACGAGGCAAAAGTTGCTTTGACTTATGGATCTTTTAGTTCTGACTATGTAGACTTGCAAACCCTTTTAACATCCAGAGAATGTAGGTGCGCCACCTCATTCTAGAAGTTCGTGAAGGGTCGGAATAACCGAGGTCTGGTTCAGATGGAATTCGAGACTACTTTGGGAGAAACTTAGGTGAGTCCTGAAACCACCTTGTCCTTGTGAAATACTGTGTATTGGGGGCTGTGACTAGGCATGTATTTCAGACACTCTGCAAGCGGAGCTAATGACTACGAGGAAGGCGGCCTTTCAGGTCAGGAACTTTAGCTCACATGTTGCTAGAGGCTCGAAAGGTTTATGGGTGAGCATGTCTAGCACAAGGTTAATATCCCAAGCAGCTACTGGTCTCCTGACTGGTGGCCTAGTGTGGAGTATACCTTTAAGGATCCTCTTAACCAAGGGTAACTGAGTCAGAGACATAGAGTGTACAAGCTCGTGATAAGCTGAGATCGCGAGAGATGGACCTTCATGGTTGAGTATTGTACTCCTGTATTTGACAGATCTAAAAGATACTCCAGGACTTTGTCTGGTGGGCAAGAAACTAGTCCAGGGAGGACTTTTCACACCAGATGGAGAAGCGCCCGCTTTGCCAGCAAGTTTTCCTAGTAGCTGGCTTATGTGCTGCTAGGAGAATGTCTGAGATTCTATGCGAGACATCAGATCTACCTACTTTTATCTCCTCAGGAGCCATGCGTGGAGATGAAGGGATCTCAGGTTGGGGTGGACCACTGGACTCTGGGTCAGCAGGTCCATTTTAAGTGGAAGTTGTCTTGGTGGAATTTCAGATAATCTGTTGATCAATGGAAACCAAATCTGACGAGGCGGGAATGGGGCGATGAGGATCATTCTGCTGCCCTGTGCCTGTAGCTTGAGCAGCACCTTCTGAACTAAGGGAAGAGGAGGAGGAAATGCATACAGAAAGTGTCTTGTCCACCACAGTCTGAATGCATCCTGACAGAAAACGCCAGGTTTTGGATTGCTGGAGCAGAATAGAGGCAGATTTGTGTGAGTGGGGATGCAAAAAGGTCCAGGTCTGTTGTGCCCCACTCTTCGAAGAGTGATTGCACAACGTTTACATCGAGAGACCATTCATGAGGATCCACCTCCGTTCTGCTGAGGTGATCTGCTAGATCGTTCTGGACTCCAGGCAGCTAGACTTCCTGGAACAGGGCTTCGTGCTCTAGGCACCATTCACACAGTCTTATCGCTTCCATGCACAGGGGATAAGAGTGTGCTCTGCCCTTCTTTGTTGATGTAGTGCATCATCGCATTGTTATCCGTCTGAAGAATTATTTTGTGACACAGGATGTACTTTAGGGCTCGGACTGTGTACAGGACAGCTCTTATTTCCAGGACATTTATGTGGAGTTGAAATTCGTCCTGACTCAGCAGATCTTGGGTGTGGAGATCCTGACCGTGAGCTCCCCATACGAGTAGAGAAGCATCTGTGGTGATGGTGATCTGTCTTTCTAGTGGGGGAACAGGAAAGCTTTTCAAAGATTGTCCTTTGAGTCCACCAGTGAGTGATCATTTTAGAGGTTCCGTCACCTTGATGTGAAAGATGGGGATGTGTAGTCAGAGACCACTGAGTACTGAGCATCCACTGAGTGATCCTCATAATGGCAGCAAGCCAAGGGCACCATGAACACTGATGACGCTATGAGACCCAGCATCCACTGCATTGAGAGAGCTCAGACTGCATCATTTTCTTTGATGAAGCTAGCCATCTGGAGGATATTGTTCCTCCTGTCCTCTGGGAGGAAGGCCCTTGCATTGGAGGTTTCAGGAGGTTCCTATGAAGAGGAGTTGCTGGGAGGGCCGAGCTGCAATTTTTCCAGATTCAACAGAACTCCCACAAATTTGAGGAACTTAGAAACAGTGGTCACTGCTTCCTGTGTCTCTTGTCTGGAGGAGCTTGTTAGAGCCAGTCATTCAGATACAGGAAGACTTGAATTCGAGTTTTCTTAGGTGCGCCTGAGAACTGTGAAGTACTGTGAAAAATTTGTGGTGCCGAGGACAGCCCTAAGGGCAGTACCCTGAATTGACAGTGCTGGCCCAAGGCCACAAATTGAAGAAACTTGTGGTGGCACGGGTGCACAGGAACATGTTGGTAGGCATCCTGAATGTCCAGGGAAGCCATCCAATCATTTCGATATATCAGAGGTAGAAGTGTACCAAGTTATATCATCTTGAACTTTTCCTTGAAGAGAAACTTGTTTAACTTCCTTCAGTCTAGAATATGGTGCATACTGCCTGTTTTCTTTGGAACCAGGAAGTAGTGGGAGTAGAAACCTCTGTTCCACTGATCCTGTGGAACTATGGCTACTGCCCTGTTGTTCAGAAGGCCTTGAATCTCGGAAGTAAGGAGGTCTGACTGAGTTTGGGCAGATGATCCGGAGGGATATCTGAAAAATTCAGAGAATAACCCTCATGAATTATCCTGAGAATCCATTTGTCTGAAGCGACCAACTTCCACTGATTTGTAAAACTGAACCAGACACCTCCCTACTGCCAAAGAAGAGTCCCCCTTGGATAGCTGAGGAGGGACCTGGGCCAGATTTTTTAGAGGGTGGTACTAGGCGCTTTCGGGCCCTGTGCCTTCTTCTGCATTTTCTTTTGTGTCTGGGGGCTTGCTTTATGTTGAAGCCCCCTCTGCCTTTGCCACAAAAGGACTGATGGTTACGAAACTGCTGGCGGTTACCACCCCGTTGACTTGCAGTAGGGGCCGCTCTGATCGTTGAGATAGCCATCCTGGTTTTCTGTGTAGCCTCGAGTGACTGCTCCACCTGTGGGCCAAACAGATAAGCACCACCAAATGGTAAATTCATTATCATTGCTGGGCACCATTTGTGAACCCCGAGGTTCATAACCACAAATTACGACAGGTGCACATCCCAGCTGCTGCTGCTCTAGGAGCAGTGTCAAAGGCGTCCATAGCAGCCTTAAGTTGCTGATTATTGGACTCAATAACTCTAGTGATAGTTTGGAGGAGCTCTAAGGTAATGTCAGACTCTGGGAAAGTCTCCACAGTAGCTTTTAGCAAATGCCAGAGGGTATACTCCTATTGTGAGAAATGGTCCTGGTAGCTAGCAATACGCATACCTAGGGTAGCAGCATCGAAGACTCGCTTCCCCAGTGTGTCAGTCTTATGAGATTCTCTGTTTACTGGATGAGTCGTAGACGCCTGAGGAAGAATGGCCTTGTCATTTTCTGCAAGGATGACTATGGCGTCAGCGAAGGCTTGAGATGCCAGGATTAGTCAATCTTAGGGGAAGCATTCTGTCTATGGACTTAGCCATGCAAGGAATAAGTGCTGGATTGTCCCACACCATTTCTAGAGAGTCTCAAAGAGGGTTGTACTGGAGGAGTCAATTCCACTGGGATCTCCAGGACATGCAGATATTGAAGGTGCAACAACTTCTCCGGATCCACCTCTGAAGTCTGAAGAGAGAGATGGAGTTCATATTCTTCAGTAGAAACTTAAAGGACAGGTCCTCAACCAGAAGCTCCACTAAAGTAGAAGGCTACTTCCCATTCCGAGAGATGAAGCTTTATCAAAGTCATCTCCTAATCACAGATCAGGATCAGGCTCAATGTTGTCTCCTACTAGCCCAGGAGGGATAGTATATAAAGGAAAGGGAGGAAAGAAGCAGAAGGAGGAGATGCTCCTTGAATCGGAGTCAGTATCCCAGTATCGGAGGCGGAACCAGCCCAGAAGGTGGCACAGATGCGCACTGGAGAGCGCACCAAGACTGGAGCAGCGGCGGCACTGCAACCGGCACCCACGCCAGCACCCAAAGACCCCAACCCAACTCTCTGTGCACCTAAGGATGAAGATCTGAAAACATGAGTAGGGAAAATGGTACTTGGACTGGCCCCTGCGCCCGCAGTCATGTGAGGGGGAAAGCACAAGAGCGGCATCGATGGCACTGCAGAAGGTGCCATGTGACTAGGAAGCCCCAACCGTCCCTGCCTGCGTGTTCAAAGCCCCCAGGCTCAAAGGCCCCAGGTCTGACTCTGTAAGCTCAGAAACTCGGGACAACCGCTGAACCCACTGCTCCGTAAGAGTGGTCCAATGATGAAACTGTTCACTGGAGGACCCCCCCAGGAGGCAGGGAGGGACTACGGAGTCAAGGATGTTGGCTACTAGGAACAGAGGCCGCAGATGACCCCAACAGAGTCGGAGTCAGCCTTCTGTACCCAGTTACCGACGATCATCATGCAGACATACCAGAGGGCAACCTCGAGCAGTACCACTTCTTCTTCGACCGTGGACGTAAGAAGAGCTCAAGGCTGAGCGGTGCCTGCCTCTGATGAGGATCGGAATGGACCTTTCTTTCCGTCTTTTGGGAGGACCACCTTCCTCCCAAGCACCAGAATGCCCATAGTCAGACCCACCCTCCGTGAGGTAGCGGACCAGACCCAGCCCAGCTGGAAATACAGCTTCCATATGAGTCTCCCACCATCACCGCCCCATTCATGGTCAACTCCGTTGAAGGCAGGCTGAAGAAGATTTCTGTGTTCCTTTTGATAAAAAGCTTTTGTTTTGTGTAAAAAATAAGAAAATAAATAATACTACAAATCAAAACTGAACAACTACAGTTGCTGTCATACAGATGTGAAGATTTAATTCCCGGTGGGTGAGCAACATTGTCACTGAAGCACACTTGATGGCAGTAAAAAGGAACCGAGGTGGTTGGAGGGTTGACGCTGAGGTAGCCTATATGGCATGAGCTGGTTTCATGGCACTGTTTCCATGCGGCCCTACCTCAGTGCCGGCAGTCCTGAAGATTTTTTGCTCCCGCTTGGTCTTAGCGCCTCTGGCGTAGTCCCATTAGTGTGGATGGGTGGTGGAGACTTTATGTCCAGGAAGATCTATGGTTACAGGTGAGTAAGAAAAAATTACTCACCTTAGTAATGTTGTTTCTTCTAATGGAGTCTTACTATATTATGACATATGCAGTATAACCCCAGGTTAGAACTGCTCCGGAGGTGAAAGAGTTAACTTTCCATGCAGGGCATGGAATCTTGAGTGCGAGCTCAGTTGAACACTCTCTGTTGAAGCTCAAACTTAAACTGTCAGATCTTTACGAGCAAAAACTCACTAAGGTTCTGTGTGGAAGCCAGAACCTACACTAGCCACTGGCTACTAACTACAAAACACCTTTTGTTCTTGGATCCCAAAGCAAAGACTCAAGTTGGGGATTCAAGAAAGAAAATTAAGTATAACACCTAAGCACCCAGAAGGGTGAAAATAAAGTGGGCATCAGTGAAGTGCTCAACATTGCACTGCCCACCCACATCCCAAAAATAGAGGTTCTGAGAGGGGCAGGTTGGGGAGGTCATAAATATAGCAAGACTCCATTAGAAGAAACAACATTACTAAGGTGAGTAATTTTTCTTCAAACAACATGAAGTCTTGCTATATTATGACATATGCAGACTACACAGCAGTACCTCCATGGAGGAGGGACAGAACCTACTTGGGAAATAGGCTCTGAAGCACAGCTGTGCCAAATCGAGCATCACTCCAAGCCTGGATATCCAAGGAGTAATGCTTAGTAAAAGTGTGAACTGTTTTCCAGGTAGCTGCTTGACATATCTCTAGGATAGGAATGTCCCTGGCAGCAGCCAGAGATGCAGCTGTACCTCTGGTAGAGTGAGCCCTCAGGCCTGAGGGAGGAACCTTACCCAGTTTTTCATAACAGAATTGATACAAGAGACAATCCACCTGGCAATGGATCTTTAGTGGCAGGTTTCTCACCAACCTCACCATAAGTGAGGAACAATTGAGGGTTCAACCTGTGACCCTTGGTACATTCTATATAGTAACTAAGGGCTCTTTTGACATCTAAACTGTGTAATCTCCTCTCACCAGAGGAGGAATGGTCAGTGAAGTACACCGGAAGAGACATGGATTGATTAAGGTGAAAGTCTGAAACCACCTTAGGCAAGAACTTCCTGTTAGTCCTGAGGACCACCTTATCTCTATGAAAGGAGATAAATCAGGCTCCACTGACAAGGCTTGTAGCTCACTTATGCGCCTGGCAGAGGTGATGGCTACCAGAAACACAGTTTTCCAAGTCAAGTACTTAAGCTCTGCTGAAGACAATGGCTCAAAAGGGGTTGCATAAGCTGAGCGATGCAAATATTAAGATCCTAAGCAGGCAGGGTCCTTGAATGGAGGGTTGTGGAAGCAACTCTTTAAAAAACTTGGAGAACACAGGGTGAGTTGATAAAGAAGAGGGCTTACCTGCTGATAAGAAGACAGACACAGCTGCCAAGTGCACTTTTTAGGTAGCTGGTCTCAGCCCCAAGGAATTCAAATGCACCAAATAATCCAGGATCGTGGGGACGCCAGCAGATTCTGGGGAAATATGCTTTACAGCACACCATATGGGAAATCTCTTCCATTTTGAATTATAGGTAGCCCTGGTGGAAGGCTTCCTAGAGGCCTTCAAAATAACCAATACACTTTGAGACAGGTGTAGGTCAGCAAACTCTTAACTCTTCAAGAACCAAGCTTTGAGATTGAGAGATTTGAGGTTCGGATACCAAACTCTCCCCTGGGCACAGGTTAACAGGTTGTGGGTCCTGGGAAGACATAGGGGAGAGTGGACTGCTAAGGACATGAGGAGTGGGTACCAGGGCTGCCTGGCCCAATCTGGAGCAATCAGGATCATCTTGCAGGATTGAGATCTGATTCTGACTAGCACTTTGAAAAGAAGGGGAAGGGGAAAGCATAGAGAAACTTCCTTCCCAACTGAGGAGGAAGGCATCCAGAGGACTGAGCCCAACACTGGGGCCTGCAGCAAAAGGGAAGTTGGTGATTGTCTGGGGCTGCAAGAGATCTGATTTGGGGTTCCCATCTGGCAAATACTACCTCCAGTACTAGGGGATCCAGTGCCCATTCGTGATGGCCCTGGGAAATCCTGCTGAGAGCATCTGCTAGGACATTGTCCTTGCCTGGGAGGTGAACTGCCATAAGGGAGGCATTCAGAGAATAAGCAGGAGACCACAACTTCATTGCTTCGTGCACAAGGCCGTAGACCGAGTGCCCCCTTGCATGTTGATGTACCACATTGTAGTGGTATTGTCTGTTCTGACCTGAACCACCTTGTTCTGGACAGATGTGGAAAAAATCTGGAGTGCTAGAAAACTGCTCTGAGTTCCAGCAAATTGATGTGGAGCAGGGATTCCTGAGGAGAACACAGCCCTTGGGTGGAAAGGTCTCCCATGTGAGCTCCCCACCCCAAGAGGGATGCATTTGTAGTAAGGGTCAAGGAATGAGACTGGGGAGTGAAGGGAAACCCCTGTCTCAGATTGTTCTGATCCTGCCACCACTGAAGGGCATGGATCAGGGTTCGAGTCACTGGAATCAATTTGGTTAGGGGATCTGTCCTTTGAGACCAAAAGGCTCTCAAATGGAACTGAATGTCCCTCATCTGAAATCTTGCTCCCTGCACAACTGCTGTAGAAGCAGCCATGTGCCCCAGGAGTTGTAGAAAACGCCTTGCTGGTCGAGAGACCTGCAGGGTGAAAGAGGAGGCCAGAGACACCAGGGTCCTTGCTCTTTCCAGAGGAAGGAAGGCTCTGGCTTCTTTTGTGTTCAGTTCTGTGCCTATGAAGGTGAGAAGCTGGACAGGCTCCAGAACTGACTTTGGAAGATTGAGAAGGAAACCTAGAGATGTAAGCAGTTGCTGGGTTACTTGTAAATGTAATTTGACCTGCTCTGAAGACTGGTCTACAATGAGCCAGTCATCCAGATAAGGAAAGATGGCAATCTTTTGCCTTCTTAAATGAGCAACTGCTACTGCCAGGCTTTTTGTGAACACCCTTGGGGCCGAGGTGAGGCCAAAGGGCATTGCTCTGAACTGGTAATGGCCTGAGGGCAGTTTGAATCTGAGGTACTTTCGATGGGAGCTTCTGATGAGAACATGGAAGTAGGCATCCTTGAGGTCCAGGGAGGCTAGCCAGTCCCCTGGCCTTAGAGAGCGTAAAATAATCCCCAGGGTCACCATTTTGAATTTTGGTTTTAAAAGGTGCTTGTTTAGATACCCAGATCCAGGATGGGCCGCCATTCTCCTGTCTTTTTTGGAGTAAGGAAGTACCTGGAGTACAACCCTTTGCCCTGGTGTATGGGTGGAACCTTTTCCACGGCTCTGAGAGCCAGGAGGGAAGAAACTTCTGCTTCCAGGGCAAGTGCCTCTGAAGGGTTTGCAGGTGGAAAAGACCTGGCTCTCATCTTCGGAAATTTTTTGAAGCTGAGAACCAGTCCCTGGCTTACTACTTCCAGGACCCACTTGTCTGATGTTAAAGACTTCCAGTCCTGGACAAAGTAAGCCAGCCTGCCCCCTACCAGTAGTGGAGAATCGGCCCTGGCTACCCCACCAGGGAGCCTGTTTTGCAGGGGCTTTGGGTTGAGGGGTAGAAGCAGGCTTACTAGAACCCCTTCTGCCCCTTCCTCTAAAGAACCCCCTCTGGGCATAAGCAGAAGAGGAGGCCTGGGCTTGGTAAAATGGCCTGTGAAAAGGCCTGCCCCTGCCCCTGACATGCTGCCTTTGAGGAGTGACTTGCCTTTCTTTGGCCTGTGCACTCCTATAGGTGGTCCTATACTCATCCATTTTCTTTCATATAATTCTCTGTCTGCTCCCCAAACAGAATTTCCCACAACAGGAAAATCCATAGCCTTAGACTGGGTATCCTGTGACAGGGCAGTACATCTGAGCCAGGCCATTCTGCGGAGACACACAGATGTAGCCATGACTCTTGATGAAACATCATTAGAGTCTACTGCAGCATGAAATTGCACCTTGGATGCCTCAATACCATCCGCAGCCACCTGCTCCAGCTCCCTGGCAAGCTGGTCAGTGGCCTGTTTTGCTAGGACCAGGACAGTATCCCACCTGGATTTCTGGTACCTAGCTGCGTAAGCCATATAATGTGCCTGTCTGAGTCCCAAAGATGCTGCCATGTACTGCTTTTTTGCCATGGCATCCATCCTCCTGGAATCCTTTTCAGGAGGGTGAGAGGCTAGAGGAATATTAGCCTTGTCACAGGCTGCAGCCTGCACTACCCCACATGGCTGCACTGCTGGATAGGAACTCCATATCAGAGCCTGATAAAGCATACCTCTTTGTCCATCCTTTATCCACAAGGAGGATAGAATGAGGAGTTTTGAATTTTACTGTCTGTCTGTTTCCTAAAAGAGTTATGCAAGGAATAGACAGTCTTCTAGACTCTGGAATATCCATCATTTCCACAAAATCAGGCTCTTCTTGATCATCAACAGCTTCCTCAACAGGGAGTTGCAGAGTCTCAGCAACTTTCTTGTAAAACAAAATGAGAAGGGACTTAGATAGCCTGGGAGGGACACTCCTGAGGGTCTGTCTGGAGAGATGTCCGTTCAATGGGCACATCCAGACTTTCAAAATCACACTCACTCTCCTCGCATTCTCCTCCCCTTCCCCGGTTCATAAAAATCCTCAAAATCATAATCTTGAACCGGGGGAACTGACCGAACTGGGCGCTTCCTAATGGTGCCAGTTCGGACGGAACTGGGGAAAGAGACTGGACAATTTGAATAGCTTTGGCTATTTCTCAGCGGTTGGAGAAAGAACTTTGGCCCCAAGCTTGGCTGACCTTCTAGTCCTTTTAGTTGGAACCGCTCCTCAGAGCTGGCCCTTCGCTTGCCGAGGAAGTATCGCCTGGTCAGAGGCACTTCAGGTTCGGTCGAACCGCAACTGGGCTGGCCATCTGGGTCAGCGGACTTTGGCCTCCCTTTCCTGAGCCTACCAACTCTTTTTTTCCACTGTGGCAGCAGGAAAATTCTTACAAATCTGGCAGTCTGCATTGAGGTGGTCAAACCCCAGACAATATACATAATATGGTGTGTGGGTCAGCTTAGCAAAGGCTTCCACAGAGGCCACAGTGCTGAAACCCAGTGGGTCTGGTTTTTCTGTGGGTTTCTCAGACATAGTGCCAGCCTCAACCAAAACTTGCCCGTTAATGGCAATCCACCAAGCAAGACTCTCTTATCGGTTCCCAACTGTGTCACGGGTCATGGAAAAAACGTAATAAAACTGCTTTTAGAACCGATAAGAACCGGGAACCGCACTCCAAAGGACTAGAAGGTAATTTAAAATTCCATCTGATCGGTTCAAACCCAACCTAAAAAGACGCTTATAAGTTCCACACAGAAAAATAATAAATAAGCCTATCTATTACTTACAATACCACAGACAGAGCTTGAACTGACGATTGTGTTAAATTTTCGCAAAATAAACCGAGAATTACACTTTAAAACCGACTAAACGAACCGAGCAGCAGGAGGAATCTCCGGAGCAACTGTTCAGTGAGGCGGAGTAAAGAATCTGACAGTTTAAGTTTGAGCTTCAACAGACAGAGTGTTCAACCGAGCTCCGCTCAAGATTCCATGCCCTGCATGGAAAGCTAACTCTTTCACCTCCGGAGCAGTTCTAACCTGGGGTTATACTGCATATGTCATAATATAGCAAGACTTCATGTTGTTTGAACCCTCTTTTCTATGGGTGTGGATATGGTGCACTGTCTACACTTAGGCTGACTCCTAGCAGTTCTCTGGGAGAAGGGGGGGGTGCACATCCCTACTTTGGAAACAGGGAATGGACAACTAAGGCCGAAGAAACAGCATCCTAGCGTGACTCAAGGCTGACATAGAAAGGAAGGCGTGTGCTGACTTCCAGGTGGCAGGCCTGCAGATTTCCTGGATAGAGACATCCTTGGAAGCAGCCACCAAGGCAGCAGTATGTCTGGTGGAATGAGCCCTTAGCCCCATGGGAGGCTCCCTACCAGGCAACCTACAGCAGAGGTCAATGCAGGAGACAATCCGCCTGCCAACTGTCCACTTAGCTGCCAGTCTGCCAGGTGCGGCTTCAGCGTAAGTGACAAAGAGCTGGAGAACCTCTCCCTGAACTCCAGTCATACACTCTGTATAATAGGCAAGTGCTCACTCAGGTCCAACGATGGAGCCCGTGCTCAACATCAGAGCTTGGACTGAAAGTACATCAGGAGATTGATCACCTGGTTAAGGTG
Source organism: Neoceratodus forsteri (assembly GCA_016271365.2). Taxonomy (NCBI): domain Eukaryota; kingdom Metazoa; phylum Chordata; order Ceratodontiformes; family Ceratodontidae; genus Neoceratodus; species Neoceratodus forsteri. The sequence continues at coordinate 216,402,069 of JADMNL010000026.1, forward strand.
AAACTCTGAAACAACCTTCTGGAGGAACTTCTGGTTGGGGCAGCGGACAACCTTGTCCCTGTCGAACTCCAAGTATGGTTGACTTCACCGAGAGGGTCTGGAGCTCACCGAACCTTCTGGCAGAGTCGACGGTCACCAAGAAGGCAGTCTTCCATGATAGTTGAGAGATATCACATCCATGCATTGGTTTGAATGGCTTTGCCAATGTGTACCATCAAGAACAGCAACAAATCCAAAGGTGGTGGTGGTTCATGCATCAGTGGGGAAAGGTGGTCGAGGCCTTAAAGAAGGGCCTGAGCACCTTCTCCTGTGCTACCATCAGCACACCAGCCCATGCCTGGTATGCAGAGAAGGCTGCCAGGTGCACCCTGAGGGTTGTTAACCCCAGGCCCGACTGGGAGAGAGGGACCACAGGTAATCATAATAATAATACATTTTTATAGGCACCTTATCCATAACCAAGGTGCCTAACAATTTAAAAAGCAGAACAAGCAACAATAAAATTAACATTAAAATAGCAGTACACCAAAGAGGAGAAAGAAAATCAATCACTGAATGCCTGGTGCCACAAAACAGTTTTTAAAGATTACTTAAATCCCTCCACAGTTGTGCACTTCAGTGGTCGATGGGGTAGAGAATTCCAAAGGTGAGGGCTGCATACTAAAAGCTGTCACCCCAGATGATTTTAAACACACCCATGGAATCTCTAGCAACTCCTCATCGGCCGAGCGGAGTGATCGTCCAGGGCAATAAGGAACCAGGAGCTCTTCAGGTAATCTGGGCCCAGTCCGTAGGGCTCTGAAAGCATAAAATGACTTTAAAGGTGATCCCACTGTACTGGCAGCCAGTGCAGTTTGCGCAGCACCAGCAAAATATGACAGGATCGAGCAGATCCTGTCAAAGCCAGGCCACTACATTCTGCACCAGCTGCAGGTGGTGTATTTCTACTGCAGGAAGCCCTAGGTAAAGGGAGTTGCAATAATCTACGCACGAGGACACAAAGGCATGGACCAAAGAGGAAGGTCACCAGATGGAACCAGATGCCTAATCCTGGCGATATTCCTGAGATGATAAAAGGAAGATTTGATGACAGCCGACAGCTGCGAATGCAGGGTCAGCCCTTCATCAAAAATTACCCCCAGGTTACGCATCCATTCAGAGGTCAGGAGTGAAACGCCACCGAGAAAAATTCCCGAGGGCGAACCAGCCCCCAACCCCCTATCCGGCGACCTGGGTCCACAACCAGCACCTCAGTTATTTCTGAGTTCAACTTCAGCCAGCTGGAATCCATCCACTCCTGGATTTCTTTCAGACAGTTATTAAAGACCGAGAGTGGTCCTGGTCGGGTGCAAAAGAAAGGTAGAGCTGGGCATCATCAGCATAACAGTGAAACCTCAGCCCATACCTTCTTACAATGTATCTGAGGGGTAGCATGTTTGTGAACAACATGGGTGACAGCACTGAACCCTGAGGCACCCCACACAACAAAGAAGTAAGGCCTGAAGAAAAGACCCTAGACACCACTCTCTGTGTTCTACCCATGAGGAACAATGTAAACCACCTAATTGTTCCCGACAGTCCACAGATGTGCCTCAGGTGACCAAGCAACATCCCATGGTCCAAGGTGTCAAACACTGATGAGAGATCCAGAAGTACCAAGATGGAGTGGCTCTTCTGATCTCTAGCCATCAGATCACTGAGCACCCGAACCAGCGCCTCTGGTTCTTGTCCCTTCAAGACTGGACTGGAGCGGTTCATAGATGTCATGGATGGTCAAATGGTCCGCTGTGCTGCAACTATTTTCAATCACCTTCCCTAAAAGGAAGGTTAGAGATAGGTCTGTAGTTTGCATGGCAATCTGGGTCTAAGGTAGCTTTTCAAGAGAGGTGTCACCACCACCTCTTTCAGGGAGCTAGGAAACTCTCCAGATTCCAAAGAGCCAGACTATCTGTGCAAGGACCGACTGATGACATCAATACAGCCCAAAATTAGGAAGTTGGTCCAGGGTCCAAACTACAGCACACACCCTGGATAATCCGCATGACATCCATGAACTTCGGTCGGCTGAAGGTACTCCAAGAAGGCCGAGGTGCAGTGACCTCATACTGATCAAAAGCAACGCCCATGGAGTGTGCCAGCTGGAGTGCCACTCTGATGTCAGCCACCTTATTAGCAAAGAATCAAGCAAGTTCGTCGCACTCTAATTGCGAAAAGGCTTCCCGGACATGTAGACAGGCTGGGTTGCACAGTCTGTCCACAGTTCGGAAAAGCTGAGCTGGTCGATTCTGAGTAGCCACAATCTCCCTGGACAGGAATTCTGCCTTCTTACAGGTGATTGCAGATTGATAGGTTGATAATGGTCCATCAATCTAAGGTGGTCGGCATCAAGGGCTGACTTCCGCCAGCAACGTTCTAACCTTCGTCCTAGTCTCTGCATCTCCCTCAGAGTCCCATCAAACCAAGGGGATCGAGGGTGAAGGGAGAGAGGGTGAACACGGACTGGAGCAGTAGAATCCAGAGCTGCCGAGATGGCCAAATTATAGGCAGTCACAAGGGTCTCTGGGTCACTGCTTGCCAACAAGAGGGATGAGAGGTCAAGCACTTCGCTTAGGCTATGAGAGCTTATATCTCGTGAAAGGGCAGTACTTAACCATCTCCACAGGGTAGGTCTACAAGGGGCTGCTAAACTAAACCCCACGGTGTAGTGCTCTCACCACCCAACTGGTTCCACCCCCAGGTCAGATGTTTCGATCCCTAGGAGGAAGACTAAGTCAAGGAAGCGCCTGTGTTTATAAGTAGCATTGGTAACCACCTGTGTGAGGCCCAGAGATGTCATCAACTGGAGGAAGTGCTGACCAAATGGGAGTTCATCATCAACCCAGGTGTTGAAGTCACCCAGAACCATAAGTCTGGGCGAGTCAAATGCCATATCGATGATGAAGTCCGCCCACTTCCTGAAGGAATCGCTTTCATCATCGGATGGACAATAAATGACAGCGATCCAATAACCTACACCTGCTACAATGGCACACTCGAATGACTCAGCCTAATCAACTAATACACTCGTGAGGTTAAGTTCAGTCTTGAAACAGACCGCAACCACCACCACCCACCGCAGTCCAATCTCAGGTGGTGTAGCACCGAGTACCCAGCTGGAGTTACAGCCTCCAGAATGGGGCCAGAATTCTCATCCAGCCAGTCGTTGATGCATGCCAGGTCCATTGTTTCAACAAGATCTGCAAAATTGCAGTCTTGTTCTTGATGGACCTGGCATTGCACAACACCGCCCGAGTTGGACGAATATCCCGGGCCGCCAGAACCACCTGCCCACCACAGTCGGTGGTGCCCTTGGGTATGGAAACCAAACATGGAGAACCATGTTCTGAGTTCCATTTCACCCCAGGGCATCTCCTGGATCTTACCACCCTGATACGATGACCCCCCTCATTCACCCTCCACTGTTCGTAGCTCCCACCCCCCTCCATCTCCTACGCACAATACCCAGTGCTCTACAGCGCTGGTGAATTGTGAACTCAAGTGGAGCAGTGAAGAAAGGGCGGAGGGCATGGAGAGCAGAGGGTGAATACCGCACAACTGTGGGGGCAGGAATTCAACACATTCCACACAACTCAATGAATAAAGACTTCCTCAGCAAATAAATACCCTCCTAACCCAACCCCCAACCAAAACAATATTATCCTAAAAATAAAAAAACAAAACTATTAAATCAAATAACAGAACAAACAAAAATGAATAAATAACAAACAATAAAATAAAACTAAAATAAACCCCCAAATTACTCAACTAATCCACCCTAACACATAATAAAACAGAAGTTAAAACACCATCCTATCCCACCTTAACTGGATAAGTCACTCCTACACTTCACACGAGAACTACTGCAGTCCCCTCTCACAGGCCATGCAAAACACAAAATTGTGAATTATGGATTTTACACCCCCCACCCACCAGCCCTCTCATGGCCAGGGAAGCAGGAAGTTCAGGCATTCTCACTGCCCAAATACAGAGTCACATTCTACTCAGAAGATGTCACCAGTAAATAAAACCACAAAAAACATTCAATAAAGAAAATAAAGTCAAAATATGTGGACGCCCAGGTCCTCTCACCACCAGGAGACCACACAAAAGTATAATCCTTAGGTCCCGAGCTGGATGAAAATAATTTAGGTAGTCCAGAATGCTAGCCAGAGGGCAGGGTGGGGAGGTCCAGCTCCTGCCTTAGCACCAAACGGAAAAGCACTTCCATTTGAAAGCATAAAACTGGTGAATCAACCCCTTTGGAGGTTTCCATGACTTGGAGAAATTCTTCGGAGAGCCCCAAAGCCTGGAACTCTAGTTGCTCAGGAAGCCGGTTATCAGGTGCAGAGGACTGAAGGTCTGGGTGTAAGACCTTCCCCTGTGACAAGAGAGCAGATACAGGTGCAGAGGTAAGCACCACAGAGGCCTGCTGCTGCTGAGGCTGATGAGATCTAGGTACTAGAACTAGCATGGCCAGTCTGGGGCTACCAGAATCATGCACACCTTGTCCCCCCTGCAACTTTGACACACTTGGTGGATCAGGGAAGGTATAAAAAGAGCCCGAGGTCCAGGCCCCTCATGAGACATCCCCATCTGTGTCCCACTGTGAGGTGGGGCCACAGAACAGCCTCAGCTTTCCTGGGAGAACAGGAGATACACCACCTTCTGATGAAGAGACCTCCTGAGGCACCTTGCCCACCCTGCTAAGGTCATCTGCCATTTGGGTTGGAGGCTCTGGGCCACATGAATTGACAGAGCAGCATCTCAAGCTTACAAGGGTCCAGATGCAGAGGGCTTCCCAACACAGTCACAGAGAATGCGTTACACCCTGCGTATGGACCTGCATGACCTGATCCCGAACAGAGGGAGCAAATGCCATCAGAGCCAGATGCACTGCATGAAGCTCCAGCAGACTGATGTGGTATCAGGACTCCTTGGGGGTCCAGAGCCTGTGGGCCCTGTGATCCCCCAAGTGGACTCCCCATTCCTCCAGTCAGTTATCAGAATGACCATCAACTGTGGGCTGATGAACGGGACTCCTTCTCACATCGGCTGCATCACCACAACTGACCTGTCCAGGTGACTTAGGCACTAAGACCACTGGAGGGCCAGATTGCACTGCAGGGGGCACATCTGCCAGTGGGCCCACCGGACCACACTGGTGTAGGATGCCATGTACCCCAGCAGCCACAGGACACAAGTGCCCAACCTAAAATGATCAGGCAAAGGAGGCAAGATCCGCTGCCCGGACTACTGGGAGTTGGGCCTTGGCCCGGAGGGAGTCAAGCTCTTTCCTGATGAAGTGAATGACCTGCAATGGGTTGAGTTCCACTTGGCCAGGTTGATGAGAAGACCCAGGGCTGAGAAAGTCTGGAGGACCAAGTCCCCGGACTGCTCCATCATCCCTTGGGATGGGCCGACAATCAGCCAGTCATCCAGGTATGGCTATACCCAGACCCCGTGGTGCCTCAGGAATGCTGCCACCACTGTGATACACTTGGTGAAGACCCTGGGAGCTGAGAAGAGGCCACAAGGCATAACCCGGAGCTTGCACAGAATCCCTTCTGCATTGAACTGAAGGTACCGCTAGTGGGATGGACTGGAATGTGAAAAAAGGCATCCTGGAGGTCCAGAGAGCAGAACCACATGCCCTGCTCCAGAGATGGAATTATCTGATTCAAAGTGACCATCCGGAACTTGCACCTCCTCAGGAACTGGTTCAGATTGTGCAGATCCAGTATGGGGCATCAACCCTGTTTGTTTGGGGACCAGAAAATACCTGGACACTAAGCCCTGGCCCACTGTGGTATCCAGGACATGGGCTACAAAGCTGAGCGATGTCCTCCCTGAGGGTGGACAGCATGTCCTGAAACACCATGGTCTCCCATGGGGCATGGGCTCGGTGGGGTGGGACAGCCTTGAAGTTGAGAGACAATCCTCGACCAACCACGTCTAACACTCATTTGTACGTTGTGATGGCAGACCAGGCATGCCAGAAATGGTGAAGCCAACCCCCCACAGGGAGCTGAAGCAGGGACATGATGGCAAGGAGGCAGGCACCTCCCAACCCATCACTGAGCAGCCTTGGGGGAGGCCCAGCACCACCGTCCCGACCTCCAGCTTTCTTGGAGCCCTTGCTGGCAAACTTGGATTTAGGCTGCCGGACCTGGGACTTACCAGTGGGTTTGCTGTAGTTTGGGCTGCTGGGACGGAATGGGCCAAAATGAAAAGCTTTTCTTCAGCTTCTCTCCTTGGGATCCTTCTGTGAGGACGTGACTGATATAGGGGTGACATTGGACTTTCTCGATTCTAGAAAGGAGGTGTCCTCCACCCTGGCCCACAAAGGTCAGTGCCTAAGAAGGGACATCTGCCAGTTTGTGCTGGGCATCCACTGTAAAGGTGGAAATCCATAGCCAAGCTCTATGGCACATAGCAACTGCCATTTCCACAGGACGGTGCAGGTACGCCTTTGTCCAAGGCTGTGTGAAGCTGGTGCTTGGCAAGGGCATGACCCTGGTCTCAGATCACTCTGACTACCGACTAAGTCCACAGAAAGGTGGGGAAGAAAAATTACTCACCTTAGTAATGTTGTTTCTTCTAATGGAGTCTTGCTATGACATATGCAGTTTGACCCAGCCTTGAACTGCTCGGAGGTGAAGAGAATTAACTTTCCAAGCCAGGCATGGAATCTTGGCCTGAGCTCGGTTTAGAAACTCTGTCTGTTGTTCTTCAAACTCAAACTGTCAGATCTTCTACGAGCAAAACTCACTAAGATTCTGTGTGGAAGCTGTAAAACCTACGCTAGCCAACTGGCTACAAAAAGCCCTAACCTACTTCACTCACGGCTTTCATCCACACCTGTGATCTGTTTGCCCCCATCACCACATCTAGGAAAAAATGGACTGCTGCATGGATATCCCTGCACTGATCCAGCAACTAAAAAAGCGGATAATCTCTGGCACATAGCAAACGACTCTGGTAGAGTGTCTGACAGACAAGCCTATAGGCAGCCCGTAATCAATGCACCTGGGCCATCAAGCAGGCAAAACTAAATACTATCAGGCTGGCGTTGACATCCTCCTGGGGCTCATCCAGAACCTTCTGGGACAACATTAAAGAACTGAATGGTAAAACCCGCCCCCCGTCTCAGATTGACATAAGCGGGCTGTCTCGACAGACCTAATATGTATTGCAGACTGCCTTAATAAAACCTTCATGGACTTAAGTGCAGTTCTCCCTGCCCACTTTTTTGACCTGCCACGCCCACCCACACTCACATTTCAAGGCCACTATTCCGCCCAGACTATTCCCCCCGCGATGCCAAACCTTTTTTATAAAGTCACTCGCCTCCCATAACCCAAGTAATGACCCTCTTGACTCCAAGATGCTCCTGCCTTACACTGGATGTCATGCTAATCCCCTCACGCTTATCATAGACAAATCTTATGCTTAGGTCAATTCCCAGATGCTTGGAAGCACGCTGAAGTAATCCCATCCATAAGTCTGGGACCGTATGCTACCAAATAACTATAGGCCCATCTCCATCCTCCCCCATCCAAAGCTTTAGAAAAATAGTATCCACACAGCTCACAGAATACCTATCTAAGCACAACCTTTTATGTCCTGAGCAACATGGGTTTCGGTCCTGGCCACAGCACGTCCACTGCCCTTCTGGAATTCTCCCACCACATACACTCCAGCTTGACAAGGTCAACTTGCAAGCAGTATTCATAGACCTATCTAAGGTATCTCGACACTGTGTGCCACCCTTGCTGTTAAACCCTATGCCAACTGGGACTCTCATCTGGCCCACTGAATTGGTTCTCTAGCTACCTGCATAACAGGTCCCAAAGAGTTAAACTAAATGGGACTCTCTCCTCCAACCTACCAGTACTCTCAGGGGTCCCGCAAGGCTCCATCCTTGGACCCACCCTTTTCAGTCTATTCCTAAACACCCTTCCAAACTCCTGTTCCAGCAAAATACTGCTCTATGCTGATGATGCAGTAATCCTAGCTTCACACCCTGACCCGCTCCTTCTCCAAGGCACGCTGCAAAGCGCCTTCCTCCAAGCCGAAAAATGGTTCAATAATCATTGACTAGTCCTGAACCTGAAGAAAACAAAGCCCGTGCTGTTCTCACATCGGCAAAACAGTGCCAAGGACACTCCCCTTCACATCACCACCAACATGCTCCTCCCACTAGAACAGGTAACATCCTATAAGTACCTGGGCATCACCTTTGACCCAGGCCTTACATTCCACGCCCACCTAGAAGCCCTGTCATCGGCCATGAACTCCAGGATCGGGCTCCTCTACCGCCACAAAGATTGCCTCCCGGAATCTGCATTAAAACTAGCCATTACCTCATCGGTGTTGTCACTGGCCAACTACGGACTTCCTATTTACGCAGCGGCTGATCCCTCCTCCTTATCTAAAGTCCAGACCTCTATTAACAAAGCCTGTAGGCTCCTTACCGGTGCTAACAGCAGAAATCACACCTGTCTGCTATACTCTACCACCAGCATACTCACTCTTGAGGAAAGACTGAAATATCATACCTGCCTGCTGGCCAAAAAATCCATGTCAGGGCTTTGCCCTCCAGGGGTCTCTGCACCACTGCAGCTGGCTGTCCGCCCTGCCAACCCGTGAATCCATCGCAGCCACTTCATAGTTCCCAGGGCAAGAACCTCTAGCTGCCAAGATCCTTCATCATAAAGCCCCTCCTTGGTTTAACTCTTCCCGAGGCTATCACTAAGATCCCTGGGATTGGTCGGTCTAATCACCTCCACAACATATTATTGACAGTCGATGTTGTAAATGTCGATAGTTGACCAAAACCCTGCCCCTTTAGCCCTGTGCCCTTTAGATCCCATAGATGACTGGATACTGACTGTAACAATGATGTTATATATTGCTGTGTAAAATGCTATTTAATGATGCGTGTATCTCAACATATGCATGTACCTGTACAATTGCTGCCTGTAACTCCACGTGTGTATGTATCTCACCTGTATGTAATCCCTGTCCTAAACCTCACTTATTGTTGTCTCCCCCTCCCCCCAATGACGAGGTACCTTTGTAAATGAGTCGCTGACTCAAAGGTTGTAAATCTGATTACTTCAATAAATAAATAAATAAATAAAATATTAACACATTGTTTGGTCCCAAAACAAAGACTCAAGTCAGGGGATCCAAAAAATAAAAACACAACACCCAAACACCGTGAAAAAAACAAGGTGGGCATCTACTAAGTGCCAACACTGCACTGCCCACCCACATCCCAAAAGTAGAAGGTTCTGAGAGGGGCAGGCCGGGGAGGTCATAATATAGCAAGACTCCATTAGAAGAAACAACATTACTAAGGTGAGTAATTTTTCTTCAAACAACATGAAGTCTTGCTATATTATGACATATGCAGACTGATACAGCAGTACCTCCATGGAGGAGGGACAGAACCCACTTAGAGAAATAGGCTCTGAAGCACAGCTGTGCCGAACCGAGCATCACTCCTAGCCTGGGATGTCCAGGGAGTAATGCTTGGTGAAAGTGAACTGTTTTCCAGGTAGCTGCTTGACATGTCTGTTTGATAGGGATGTCGCTGGCTGCAGCCAAGGATGCAGCTGTACCTCTAGTAGAGTGAGCCCTCAGGCCTGAAGGGGGAACCTTAACCAGTTTTTGATAACAAAATTGGATACAAGAGACATTCCACCTGGCAATGGATCTTTAGTGGCAGGTTTCCCTTTACCAACCTCACCATAAGTGAGGAACAGTTGGAGGGAGTCAAACATGTGACCCTTGGTACGCTCTATGTAGTAACTAAGGGCTCTCTTCACATCTAAACTGTGCAGCCTCCTCTCGCCAGAGGAGGAATGGTCAGTGAAGTACACTGGAAGAGATATAGATTGATTAAGGTGGAAATCTGAAACCACCTTAGGCAAGAACTTCCTGTTAGCCCTGAGGACCACCTTATCTCTGTTAAAGGAGATAAAATCAGACTCCACTGACAAAGCTTGTAACTCACTTATGCATCTGGCAGAAGTGATTGCTACCAGAAACACAGTTTTCCAAGTCAAGTACTTAAGCTCTGCTGAAGACAAAGGCTCAAAGGGGGTTGCATTAGCTGAGCAATGCAAACATTAAGATTCCAGGCGGGAGCAGGGTCCTGAATGGAGGGTTGGTGTGAAGCAATCCTTGAAAACTTGGAGAATACAGGGTGAGCAGAAGAAGAGGCTTTCCTGCTGATATAAAAGCAGAGACAGCTGCCAAGTGCACTTTCAGGGTAGCTGGCCCTCAGCCCTAAAGTATTTAAGTGGACCATATAATCCAGGACCGTGGCAAATCAGCAGATTCTGGGAAATATGCTTTCCAGAGCACCATATGGAAAACCTTTTCCATTTAGAATTATAAGTAGCCCTGGTGGAAGGCTTCCTGAAGCTTTCAAGATATCGAGTACACCTTGAGAAAGGTGTAGGTCAGCAACTCTAACTCTTCAAGAGCCAGGCCTTGAGATTGAGGGATTTGAGATCTGGTACCAAACTCTCCCTGGGCACAGGTTAACAGATTGTGATTCCTGGGAAGACACAGGGAAGGTGGACTGCTAAGGACAGAAGGAGTGGATACCAGGGCTGTCTGGCCCAATCTGGAGCAATCAGAATCATCTTGCAAGGTTGAGATCTGATTTTGACTAGCACCTTCAACAAGAGAGGGAAGGGGGGGAAGGCATAGAGAAACTTCCCTTTCCAGTTGAGAAGGAAGGCATCCAGAGGGACTGAGCCCAACACTGGGGGCCTGCAGCAAAATAGCGGAAGTTGGTGATTGTCTGGGGCTGCAAAAAGATCTATCTGAGGAGTGCCCCACCTGGCAAATACTACCTCCAGTACTAGGGGATCCAGAGACCATTCGTGATGGCCCTGGGAAATCCTGCTGACAGCATCTGCCAGGATATTGTCCTTGCCTGGGAGGTGAACTGCCATGAGGGAGGTGTTCAGAGAATAAGCCAGAGACCACAACTTCATTGCCTCGGTGCACAAGGCCTAAGACTGAGTGCCCCCTTGCTTGTTGATGTACCACATTGTAGTGGTGTTGTCTGTTCTGACCTGTACTACTTTGTTCTGAACAGATGCAGAAGAAACCCTGAAGTGCTAGAAAACTGCTTGAGTTCCAACAGATTGATGTAGAGCAGAGATTCCTGAAGGGACCACAATCCCTGGGTGGTGAGGTTGCCCATGTGAGCTCCCCACCCCAAGTGGGATGCATCTGTAGTAAGGGTCAAGGAGTGAGATTGAGGGATGAAAGGAACCCCTTGTCTCAGATTGCTCTGATCCTGCCACCACTGTAGGGCCTGGATCAGGGTTCGAGTTACTGGGATCAATTTGGTTAGAGGATCTCTCCTTTGAGACCAGAAGGCTCTCAAATGGAACTGAATGTCCTTCATCTGAAATCTTGCTCCCTGCACTACTGCTGTGGAGGCAGCCATGTGCCCTAGGAGCTGCAGAAAATGCCTTACTGGTCGAGAGACCTGAAGAGTGAAGGAGGAGGCCAGAGCCACCAGGGTCTTTGCTCTTCCTAGAGGGAGGAAAGCTCTGGCCTGCTTTGTGTCCAGTTCTGCGCCTACGAAGATGAGTAGCTGAACAGGCTCTAGAACTGACTTTGGGAGATTGAGAAGGAAACCTAGAGATGTAAGCAGCTGCTGGGTAACCTGAAGGTGTAATTTGACTTGGTCTGGGGACTGGCCCACTATGAGCCAGTCGTCCAGGTAAGGAAAGATGGCAATCTTTTGCCTCCTTAAATGAGCAACTGCTACTGCCAGGCATTTTGTGAATACCCTTGGGGCAGAGGTGAGGCCGAAGGGCATTGCTCCGAACTGGTAATCGCCTGAGGGCAGTTGAATCTGAGGTACTTTTGTGGGAGCTTCTGCTGAGAACATGGAAGTAGGCATTCTTGAGGTCCAGGGCGCTAGCCAGTCCCCTGGCCTTAGAGAGGTAAATAATTCCAGAGTCACCATTTTGAATTTTGGTTTTAAAAGGTGCTTGTTTAGGTATCTGAGATCCAGGATGGGCCACCATTCTCCTGTCTTTTTGGGGTAAGGAAGTACCTGAGTACAGTCCTTTGCCCTGGTGTAGGGAGGTACCCTTTCTACAGCTCTGAGAGCCAGGAGGGTTGAGACTTCTGCTTCCAGAGCGAGAGCCTCTGATGGATTTGCAGGTGGAAAGGATCTGGTTCTCATCTTTGAAATTTTTGACACTGAGAACTCAGTCCTTGGCTTACTACTTCCAGGACCCACTTGTCTGATGTTAAAGACTCCCAGTCCTGGACGAGTAAGCCAGCCTGCCCCCTACAGGTAATGGAGAATCGGCCCTGGCATCCCATCAGGGTGCCTGTTTGGCAGGGGCTTTAGGCTGAGGGGTGGAAGCAGGCCTGCTCATACCCCATCTGCCTCTCCCTCTGAAGAACCCCCTCTGGGCATAGGCTGAAGAGGAGGCCTGGGCTTGGTAAAAAGGTCTGTGAAAAGGCCTGCCCCTACCCCTGGAAAGCTGCCTCTGAGGAGTGGCCTGCCTTTCCTTGGCCTGTGCACTCCTATAAGTGGTCCTATACTCATCCATTTTCTTCATGTAATTCTCTGTCTGCTCCCCAAACAGAGTGTTACCCACAACAGGAAAATCCATGGCCTTAGCCTGGGTATCCTGTGACAGGCTAGTACACCTGAGCCAAGCCATTCTAAAAAGCCACAGATGTAGCCATGACTCCTGAAGACACATCATTAGAGTCCACTGCAGCATGGAATTGCACCTTGGATGCCTCAATACCATCAGCAGCCACCTGCTCCAGCTCCTTGGCAAGCTGGCCAGGGACCTGTTTCGCTAGAGCCATAACAGTATCCCATCTGGACTTCTGGTATCTTGCAACATAGGCCATATAATTTGTCTGTCTGAGTCCCAAGGATGCTGCCATGTACTGTTTCTTTGCCATGGCATCAATCCTCCTGGAGTCCTTGTCTGGGGGGTGTGAAGCCAAGGGAATATTTGCCTTATCACAGGCTGCAGCCTGCACTACCCCAACATGGCTGCATTGTTGTGAAAGGAACTCCGTATCAGGGCCTGACAATGTGTATCTCGTGTCCATTTTTTTATCCACAGGAGGTATAGTGTGAGGAACTTTTAAAATTTTTATTGTCTGTTTCCTAAAAGATTTATGTAAAGGAATAGACAATCTCCTAGACTCTGGGATATCCATCATTTCTACATAGTCAGGCTCCTCCTGTTCATCCACAGCTTCTTCCAAAGGAAGCTGGAGGGTTTCAGCCACTTTCTTATAAAACATAAAATGAGAAGGGGACTCAGAAAGCCTAGGGGGAGACACACCTGAAGGTCTGTCTGGGGAGATGTCTGGTTCAATGGGCACATCCAGACTTTCAAAATCACATTCACTCTCCTCATAATCTTCCTCCCCCTCCTCCTCCGGTTCATAAAATTCCTCTATTTCATATTCTTGAACCGGTGGCACCGACCAAACCGAGCGCTTACCTGATGGTGCCGGTTCGGTCGGAACCGGGGAAAGTGACTGGACAATTTTGATCGCTTTGGCTATCTCTGCAGCGGTTGGAGAAGGAAATTTTGGCTCCACACCTGCTGATTTTCTAGTCCTTTTGCTGGGACTGACTCCTCAGAGTCAGCCCTCCGTTGCCAGTCGCCTGGTCAGAGGGCACTCCTCCTCCCTCGATTCGGTTGGCACCGAACCGGGCTGGCCATCTGAGTCAGCGGACTTTTGGCCTCTCGCCTGAGCCTACCAACTCTCTTATCCAGGGTAGCTGCAGGAAATTCTTGCAAATCTGGCAGTCTGCATTGAGGTGGTCAAACCCAGACAATAAACACATGGTGTGTGGGTCAGCCTTGGCAAAGGCTTCCCACAGACACTACAGTGCTGAAACCCAGTGGGCCCGGTTTTCTTTTGGTTTCTCAGACATAGTGCCAGCCTAACCAAAAACTTGCCCGCTTAAGGCAATCCACCAAGCAAGACACATCTTTATCGGTTCTCACAACCGTGTCATAGTAGTGGAAAAAACGAATGAAACTGCTTTTTTAGAACCGATAAGAACGGAACCGCACTCTAAATGTAATTTAATAAAGTTTAACAACAACCTGATCGGTTCAAACCGAACCGATAATATCGTTTGCAAGTTCTACACAGAAATAATGTAAAACCTATTACTTACTATACCACAGACAGAGCTTGAACCGACCGGTTGCGGTTGAAATAAGACAAAATGTGGTTTAAAAACTGAGAAATTACACTTTTTAACCAACAAAAAGAACCGAGCAGCAGGAGAAATCTCCGGAGCGACTGTTCAGTGAGGCGGAGTAAAGAATCTGACAGTTTGAGTTTGAAGAACAACAGACAGAGTTCTCAACCAAGCTTCAAGACTCAAGATTCCATGCCTGGCATGGAAAGTTAACTCTTTCACCTCTGGAGCAGTTCGAAGGCTGGGTCAAACTGCATATGTCATAATATAGCAAGACTTCATGTTGTTTGAAGGACATGATACAAGACCCCCATAAGGGCCTGGCCGAAGTCGGCCATCATAATGGCGGAGCTCATCTGCCGGAGATCCAGGGAGGATGCAGAGTAAACTTTCTTTGCTGCATGTTCCAGCTACTTGGATTCCTTGTCAGGGGGGCTTGTCAATGTCCTGACATTACCCCCATTATGAAAGATGGAGTCCACCACCAACCCCTCGGCCGAAGGGTGATCCAAGAAATTGGGACGAGGCACGGTCAGGGCCATATATCTGCAGAACATATGGTGGAGGGTGCTGGACACAAAGCTAGATGCTGCCAAAACTCTAATGTGGGACCCAGAATAATCTCCACCAGCGGGAAGGCAACCCCAGGGAATCATCCCGGTCGAGAATTTCCATCGGGGGGTATTTGGCCCACTTAGATACATAGATACTAATGGCAGATAAGGGCCTTCAGCCCACCATGTCTGCCCATTTGTGTACGTTGCTTTGCTTTTTCAAGCTTCTCTAGAACTGGGCTGTTCCCACCCCCACCCCGACTCTATACCAGGCTCCCCTATGCCTATCCCAAGCATTCTTAAATCCTGTAATCATTTCAGCCACCACCATCTTCTCTGGCAGGGCATTCCATTTGTCCACCACCCTCTCTGTGAAGAAACACTTCCTCACATTCCCTCTGAATCTTCCTCCCTCCAGTTTTATCCCATGGCCCCTAGTCCTGGACTCTCTTTTCCAATGAAGAATTGTTTTATCCTGCACCTTATTCCTTCCTGTCAGTTACTTATATGTTTCAATCATGTCCCTCCCTCCTCCAGGGAGTACATATTTAAGTCCTTCAGCCTGTTCTTGTAGGTTTTGTGATGCAATCCTTGCATCATCTTGGTTGCCCTCCTCAGCACTGCCTCCACCCGGTCTATGTCCTTACATAGATAAGGCCTCCAGAACTGGACACTATACTCTAG
Source organism: Neoceratodus forsteri (assembly GCA_016271365.2). Lineage (NCBI taxonomy): Eukaryota > Metazoa > Chordata > Ceratodontiformes > Ceratodontidae > Neoceratodus > Neoceratodus forsteri. The sequence goes on from JADMNL010000026.1 coordinate 216,417,585, forward strand.
GTGGGGCCTGACTAATGTCTTGTATAGTGGAATGATGACCTCCCTTTTCCTACTGGTGATCCCCCTGCCTATGCATCCTATTTGCTTTTCCTGCTGCCTTGTCGCACTGATTCCCCACCTTAAGGTCATCAGAGATGATAACCCCAGGTCCCTTGCCTGCTTAGAACATTCTATAACCACCCTCCCAGCTGATGCATTGTTCCAGGGTTTTGTGCCCCATGTGCATGATTTTCTTTGTGTTAAATCTCAGCTGCCACAACTGACCATTCCTCCAGCTTCTGCAGATCTCTCCTCATTCTCCACACCTCCGGCATGCCCACCCTGTTGCAGAGCTAGTGTCAGCAGTGAGCAGGAAAATCTTCTTCCAAGTCTTACAGTATGTAATGTCACTGATAAAGATGCTGAAGAGAAGAGGGCCCAGCACCGATCCCTGTGGCACTCCACTGGTCACCCTTCCCTCTGTGGTGTGATGGCCATTTACCACCACCCTCTCTGTCCTGCCAGCCAGCCAGTTTCCCCACCCACTGCACCACCGTCTGACCCACTCCTATGTTCCCCAGCTTGTTCATCAGCCTCTGTGTTGTACAGTGTCAAAGTAAAGCTACCAACCACAATGTCACTTTTGTCCTGGTTTTGTTTACTTGTCCCAATTTGTCTTTTTTTTTTTTTGCTGACTGCTAATCCATGAGGAAAAAACTACTCACCTTAGTAATGTTGTTTCTTCTAATGGAGTCTTGCTGTATTCTGACTATTGCAGTTAGGTTCTGCCCTTCAACTGCCCCGGAGAACAAAGAGTTAAACTTTCTATGGCCAGCATGGAACGTTCACCATGAGCTCGGTTGAAGCCCCTGTCTGCTGTTGTTTAAACTCCAACCATCAGATCTTTACGAGCAATACTCACTAGAAGTTCTGTGTGGAAACTGTAAAACTCACACTAGCCAACTGGCAACTAAATTTATATAAAAGGGTTTTTTTGGTTTCAAAGCAAAGACTTAAGTCAGGAAACCCAAAAAACAAAACGCATCCCAAAACACAACACTCACCCAAAATAAAGGAGGGTGAAAAGGGGACACCCCTAGGGTGCCAACACTGCTCCTGCCCACCCACATCCCAAAAAACAGGTTCTGAGAGGGGAGGCAGGGAGGTCAGAATACAGCAAGACTCCATTAGAAGAAACAACATTACTAAGGTGAGTAATTTTTCTTCAAACAACATGAAGTCTTGCTGTATTCTGACTATTGCAGATTACCAAGCAGTACCTCCATGGAGGAGGGACAGAACCTACTTTGGGAACAGGCTCTGAAGTACTGCTTGTGTTAAACCGAGCATCACCTCCAGCCTGGATATCCAGGGAGTAATGCTTGGTGAATGTATGGACTGTTTTCTAGGTGGCTGCTTGACACATTTCTAAGATAGGATTATCCCTGGCAGCAGCCAGGAAAGCAGCTGTACCTCTAGTAGAGTGAGCCCTCAGGCCTGAGGGTGGAATTCTACCCAGTTTTTCATAGCAGAATTGTATACAAGAAACAATCCACCTGGCAACAGATCTCTTAGTGGCACGTTTGCCCTTACCAACCTCTCCATATGTGAGGAACAATTGGAGGGACTCAAACCTGTGAATAGGTGTGTTCCATGTAGTAGCTGAGGGCCCTTTTAACATCCAAGCAGTGCAGCCTCCTCTCTCCATAGAAGGAATGGTCAGTGAAGAAAACAGGGAGAGTCATAGACTGGTTAAGGTGGAAATCTGAAACCACCTTAGGCAAAAACGTCCTGTTAATTCTTAGGACCACTTTATCTCTATGGAAAGAGGAAATCAGGCTCCACTGACAGGGCTTGCAATTCACTGATACGCCTGGCAGAGGTAATGGCTACCAAAAACACAGTTTTCTAAGTCAAGTACTTAAGCTCTGCAGAGGACAAAGGCTCAAAGGGTGGTTGCATAAGCTGAGCAATGCAAACATTAAAGTCCCAAGCAGGAGCAGGGTCCCTAAAGGGGATTGGTGTGCAGCAATCCCTTGAAGAACTTACAAAACACAGGATGGGCTGACAGAGGAGAGGGCTTGCCTACTGACAAGAAGGCAGAAACAGCTGCCAAATGCACTTTAAGTGTAGCTGGCCTAAGGCCTAGGCCATTGAGATGAACCATATAGTCCAGAACCATAGGCAACCCAGCAGATTCTGGAGAAATATCCTTATTAGAACACCAAATAGTGAACCTTTTCCATTTGGAATTGTAAGTCTTTCTAGTGGAAGGCTTTCGAGAAGCCTTAAGGATATACAGAACCCCCCTGAGAAAGATGCAGATCAGCAAACTAACTCTTCAAGAGCCATGCCTTGAGATTGAGAGACCTGAGGTTCGGGTACCAAATCCTCCCCTGAGAGGATGTCAATATGTTGTAATTCCTGGGAAGAGACAAGGGAAGGTGGACTGCTAAGGACAGCAACAGGGGGTACCAGGGCTGTCTGGCCCAGTCTGGAGCAATAAGAATCACTTTGCATGGTTGTGACCTTATCTTGACTAACACCTTGAACAGGAGAGGGAAGTGGGGAAAAGCATACAGAAATTTCCCTTCCCAATTCAGAATCAGAGCATCCAGTGGGGACTGAGCCCAAGACTGGGGGTCTGCAACAAAAGAGAGGAAGATGGTGATTGTCTGGGGCTGCAAAAAGATCTATCGGTGGAGTGCCCCATCTTGAGAAAATCACTTTCAAAACTAGGGGATCTACGGTCCATTCGTGATGGCCCTGGGACATCCTGCTGAGAGCATCTGCTAGGACATTGTCCATCCCTGGGAGGTGAACTGCTATCAGAGAGGTTTGCAGGGAATAGGCTAGGGACCACAACTTCATTGCTTCTGTGCACAAGGCCATAGACAGAGTGCCTCCTCCTTGCTTGTTGATGTACCACATTGTGGTGGTGGTGTCTGTTCTGATCTGGACCACCTTGTTTTGTACAGATTTGGAAAAGGCTTGCAGTGCCAGAAACACTGCTCTGAGTTCCAAGTGATTGATGTGAAGCAGATATTCTTGAGGTGACCACAGCCCTCGGGTGGTAAGATCCCCCAGGTGGGCTCCCCAGCCCAGCAGGGAGGCATCTGTGGTGAGTATCACTGAATGAGACTGAGTAACAAAAGGAACTCCTTGTCTCAAATTGTCCTGATCCTGCCACCATTGCAAAGCCTGGATCAGGGTTCGAGTCACAGGGACTAGTTTGGTAAGGGAATCCTTTCTTTGGGACCAGAAGACTCTTAAGTGGAACCGAATGTCCCTCATCCAGAATCTTGCTCCCTGGACCACTGCTATGGAGGCTGCCATGTGGCCCAGAAGCTGAAGGAAATGCCTTGCTGGTTGAGACACCTGTAAGGTGAATGAAGAGGCCAGTTCCATAAGGGTCCTTGCCCTGTCCAGGGGAAGGAAGGCTCTTGCCCTTACTGTATCCAGCTCTGTCTCTATGAAGGTGAGGAGCTGTACTGGCTCGAGAACTGACTTTGGAAGGTTGAGGAGGAATCCTAAGGAAGTGAGCACTTGCTGAGTTATTTGCAAATGTGACTTGATTTGGTCTGGAGACTGACCGACTATGAGCCAGTCGTCCAAGTATGGAAAGATGGAGATCTTTTTTCTCCTTAGGAAAGCAACCACTACTGCCAGGCACTTTGTGAAAACCCTTGGGGCTGATGTTAGGCCAAAGGGCATTGCTCTGAATTGATAATGGCCTGAGGGCAACTCGAACCTGAGGTACTTTCTGTGGGAGCACCTGATGGGAATGTGAAAATAGGCATCTTTGAAGTCCAGGGAGGCTAGCCAGTCCCCTGGCCTTAGAGAGGGAAGGATTATTCCCAGAGTCACCATTTTGAACTTTAGTTTTAAAAGGTGCTTGTTCAGATATCTTAGGTCCAGGATGGGCCGCCATTCTCCTGTCTTTTTGGGGGTTAGGAAGTACCTGGAGTACAATCCTTTGCCCTTGTGTACGGCGGGAACCCTCTCTATGGCTCTGAGAGCCAGGAGGGAAGAAACCTCTGCCTCTAGGGCAAGGGTCTCTGATGGATTTGCAGGTGGAAAGGATCTGGTTCTCATCTTGGGCAATTTTTTGAAGCTGAGAACCAGTCCCTGGCTTATTACTCGCAGGACCCACTTGTCTGATGTCAGAGACTTCCAGTCCTGGACAAAGTAAGCCAGCCTGCCCCCTACAGGTACTGGAGAATCGGCCCGGGCAGACCCATCAGGGTGTCTGCTTGGCAGGGGCTTTAGGCTGAGGGGTGGATGCAGGCCTGCTCATTCCCCATTTGCCTCTCCCTCTGAAGAACCCCCTCTGAGCATAAGAAGAAGAGGAGGTCTGGGCCTGGTAAAAAGGCCTTTCGAAAGGCCTGCCCCTGCCCCTGGACTGCTGCCTTTGAGGAGCGGCTTGCCTTTCTTTGGCCTGAGCACTCCTGTGGGTAGTCCTGTACTCGTCCATCTTTTTCATGTAGTTCTCTGTCTGCCCCTCAAACAGAGAATTACCAATAACAGGGAAATCCATGGCCTTAACCTGGGTATCCTGTGATAGGCTAGTACATCTGAGCCAAGCCATCCTCCGAAGAGCACAGATGTAGCCAAGACTCTTGATGAAACATCACTGGAGTCCACAGCAGCATGAAATTGCACCTTGATGCCTCATCCCATCTGCAGCCACCTGCTCCAGCTGCTTGGCAAGCTGGTCAGGGCCTGTTTAGCCTGAGCCAGCACAGTGTCCCATCTGGACTTCTGGTGTCTAGCTGTGTAGGCCATATAGTTAGCCTGCCTGAGTCCCAAAGATGACACCATATACTGTTTCTTTGCCATGGCATCACTCCTCCTGGAGTCCTTATCTGGGGGGTGTGATGCCAAGGGGATATTTGCCTTATCACAGGCAGCAGCCTGCACTACCCCAACATGGCTGCACTGCTGAGAAAGAAACTCCATGTCTAAGCCTGAAAGAGTGTACCTCTTGTCCATTCGTCTGTCCACAGGAGGTATGGAGTTAGGAGTCTTAAGAATTTTGTCTATTTCCCAAAAGATTTATGGAGGGGAACAGACAGTCTCCTGGACTCTGGGATGTCCATCATTTCAACAAAATCAGGCTCCTCCTGATCCTCTACTGCTTCTTCTATGGAAACTGGAGGGTTTCAGACACTTTTTTGTAAAACAAAGTGGGAAGGGGACTCAGAAAGCCTAGGAGGAGAAACACCTGAATGTCTGTCTGGGGAGATGTCTGGGTCAGTAGGCACATCCAGACTTTCATAATCACCATCATCATCCTCCTCATACTCTCCCTCCTCCTCATCCGGTTCATAAAATTCTTCTGAAGTGTAATCCGAGCCGGGGAATGGACCCAACCAACCCCTGCCAGATGGTGCCGGTTCGGTTGAACTGCAGTAAGCGATTGCACTGCTCTATCGCCTTGGCCATCCTATCAGCGGTCGAGTACGAATTTCTGGATCCGAACTGGATGATTTATCTTTTCTTTTCTTTAACCGGAACTGACTCTCAGAATCATCTCTCTCTTTGCCCTAAGAAGTATCGCCCTGGTCAGAGGGCACTCCTTCTAGTTCGGTCGGAACCGAACTGGGCTGGCCATCCGGGTCAGCGGACTTCTCGGCCTCCCTTTCCCTCAGTCTACCTACTCTCTTATCCAGGGTAGCTTTGGGAAAATTCTTACAAATTTGGCAGTCTGAATCAAGGTGGTCAAACCTCAGACAATAAACACAGGTGGTGTGGGGATCAGCCTTAGCAAAGGCTTCCCCACACACCCTGCAGTGTTGAAACCCAGTGGGCCCGTTTTTTTTCTTGGGTTTCTCAGACATGGCCAATCCTATCCAAAACTTACCCTTTTTTCAACAATCCGCCAGGCAAGACTCCCCTATCGGTTCCTGACCGTGTTACGGGTCTTGGAAAAAAACATAATAAAATCCTTTTTTTTTAGAACCGATACGGACCGGTTACCACACTCTAAGTAAATTCACAAACTTTTTATCTAAACTGATCGGTTCAGCTGAACCGATCCAACAGTTCAAGTTCCACACAGAAACTAAATGCAAAACCTATCTAGTACTCACGGTACCACAAACAGAGACTTAAACCGACAGATTCGGTGCAGAAATTCGGTAGAAACCGGCTAAAACGACACTTTAACCAACTTTTTTGAGCCAAGCAAAGGAGAAATCTCCAGAGCGACTGTTCAGTGAGGCGGAGTAAAGAATCCAACGGTGGGAGTTTAAACAGCAGCAGACAGGGGCTTCAACCGAGCTCGCGGTGAACATTCCATGCTGGCCATGGAAAGTTTAACTCTGTTCTCCGGGGCAGTTGAAAGGCAGGATCTAATTGCAATAGTCAGAATACAGCAAGACTTCATGTTGTTTGAATGACAGTTATTTCAGCACCACTGTGGTGCTGCTCAAACTGGACAACAGTTTGCAACTTCAACCCTGCGCCTATGTTGCACTGGAAGCATATCAGCAGGAGCGGTAAAGCATGTTCCTTCCTGTTAGGTTAGACTGGGTAGTAGTGCAAACAAGTGCATGTGGACGTCTGCCTGCCAGCAGCTGAGAGGGACTCCAGACAGAAGAGACCAGCAGCAGTAAACTAAGGTACCTGACCCTGATCAGCTGCAGGAACAGTGAAACGATCTGGTGTGGTGGTAGGAGTCACATTGAAGTGAAGTTTGCTCAGCAAATGAGGAGAGTGTAAGTGGGTTGGATGTGACTGTCAGGAGAAGCAATATATGCAGGTTTGCTTCTAATGAACTTTCTGTACATCATGATTTGGAACTTGCTGCTGCAGAATGATGTAGTTTTAATCTGGATGTTTGCTACTGGTGTTATAGGGTGACATGCCCAGAGCAAGCAGCAAAATTTGAGTGTGTGCAGCATTGTCTGCAGTGGTGCCCATGGGAGTGAGATGGTTGGGGTGGGGTGGGGGGCATGGGCAGGATGGACCCTGTCCCAGTTTTAGGGCCTTGGAAAATTGGTAGCTTTAGAAAGGCCTTGCTGAAGTCCAGGTAGGCCACCCACTGCCGCCCGCGGATCCACCTCCTTTGTCACCCAGTCAAAAAATTCAATTAGGTTAGTGTGGCATGACCTCCCACCAGTAAAAGCATGCTGCCTTGGGTCCTGTAAACCTTTGGCAACCAGGTGTTCCACTATTCTTTCCTTCAGTAGTGTTGCCATGATCTTCCCCACTACTGAAGTCAGGCTGACCAGTTGGTAGTTTCCCACTTCTTCTCTGTTCCCACTTTTGATAAGGGGACCACATCTGCTGTCCTCCAGTCCTTGAGTACCTCTCCTGTTTCCAGTGACAGGCTGAACAGGACTGCCAGAGCTTCAGCCACCACCTCCCTAACACCCTAGCATGTACCCCAACTGGAATACCTTTATCGATTCTTATTCCTTCCAGCTCCTTTAGAACCCTTTCCCGAGTAAAGGGACTGTATCCATGTCTGCGATCTTCCTGCCCTCTTCTCCGCCCCTCCTCTGTAAAACAGAGCAGAAATATCTGTTCAGGATGTCTGCTTTACTGTTGTCATCCTCCACCCTGCTCCTGCTCTCCCCCTTCAGCCTCACTATCCCTCCTTTAGATTTCCTTTTTTCACTTACGTACCTGTAAAAGGTTTTGTTCCCTCTAACCACAGATTTGGCAATGCACTCCTGTTTCTGCTTTGGCTTCCCTTACCGCCTTCCCTGCCTCCCTTTGCTTCTCCTAGTACTTCCCTCTGTCCCCTTCTGACTGTGTCCTTTTGTATTGTCTGAATGAGATGGTTTTGGCTTTCACTTTCTCTGCTACTTCCTTGGAATACCATAATGGTCTCCTTTCCTCTTCCCCTTACAAACCTGCTTTATGCATTGTTGTGTTGCCCTTGCTATCCCCTATTTGAATACTACCCACTGTTTCTCCACCCCCAAATCCAGCTATTGCCTCTTTCTAGCATTTTCCCATTTGGTCAAAATCTGCCCTCCTAAAGTCTAGGATACGAGTTTTTGTGGCTACATTCTGCCCCTTCAGTTATGTCAAACCGTAGTGACCGGTGGTCACTGTTCCCCAAGTGCTCCCCCACTGTGACTCTTGTCACACTGTCCCCAACTGTGAGCACCAGATCTAGTAGTGCCTCCTGCTGTGTGGGTTCTGTGACCAGTTGCTTAAGGAAGGCTCCCCCTGAAGGGAGTCCAGGATGAATCTGCTCCTGGCCGACACCACTGCTGGGAGGCTCCAGTCAACAACTGTAATGTTGAAATCTCCAATCAGCACTACCTCCCCCTTGTTTGCCATCCTTTGGATAGTTAGCATTATCTCCCTATCCATCTCGCTCCCCTGGGCTGGCGGTCTGTAGATTACCCCCGGTGCGTATGGCTGACCTGGTTTTCCTTTCAAGCTTAAGCCACAGTATCCCCCCCCCCTCCCGAATCGCTGTGGCCTTTATGTTATCATTCACATACAGTGCCACTCCTCCACCCTTTCTGCCCATCCTGTCCTTCCTAAAAAGGTTGTAGCCCGGTATGGCCATCTCCCAATCATGGTTATCATTACACCACATCTCTGTGATGGCCACAATGTCCAGGTCTGACTGCACCATGACTGCCTCCAGGTCCTCCATCCTGTTACTGAGACCCTGGGCATTGGCTCACATGGCTCACCATGATGCGACTTCCCTTCCCTGTCCTGTATCCCTATGCCCCCTTTTTCCTGGGTGTTCTTTTTCCCTGGGCCTCCCTGCCTCCTGCTGTATTCTGCCCACTGTCTATTCCTTGGTCAACTGTGTACAGCATGTGGTCATGGGGGGAATACTAAGCCTCCTGACCTTCCTGGTTCCCCCCCTCCTTTGGTCAGTTTAAATGCTCACTGCAGAAGCATTGAAACCTCTCACTTAGGACTAAAAGTGCCCTTCCTGGATGGATGGATGGATGCAGACCGTCCTCCTTATACAGGCCTGCATCATTCCAGGTGGGGCCCAGTCCACCATAAAGCCAAACCTCTCCTTTCCACACCATTCCTTCAACCAGGAGTTGAATTTCTGAATGTGGAGTGTCCTATCCTCCCCCATGCTGTGGGCAGGTAGTACCTCCGAGAAGGAGACAGACTGTGCCATCTGCTTTAGGCTTCCCCCCACCAAAGTTTCTGGATTCTGGCTACCTCCACCTTTTTCCCTGCCAAATCACTTATTCCCAGGTGGACCATGACATCCAGCTCCTCCCTACTTACTACTGCCCCAATGATCCTATGGATTCACTTCATATCCCTCTGTGCAGTGCTTCCTGGAAGGCACATGACCTCCCTTCTCCCCCTTGCTAGGTGCCCCTAACTTCACTCCCCGGACAGTTGAGTCATCCCCAGCAAGAGTACCACTTCTTAACCAGCTCCAGAAGAATCTCCATTGACTTAGAGAAGAGACTGAGTAAGGCCCCGAAATAACAGGACCATGGTCGGAAGTAAGCTCCTCGTCTGACTTCCAATCGAGCCCAGGGTCCTAAAGGAGTGAATGGAAGAGCCATCAGTGTTTGAGAACTCCTCAAACACCATGCTTGGCCCTTGTCCCCATGGACTACCCTGGACTCTTCCGTGTGGGCGATCCAATGGACAACAAGCCAGGAAGATCGGCAGCAGGATGAATAACTTAGACAGCACCCCATGCAAGGGCTGCTTGGGCTCAGGTTCCACCAAGATTGGTGGAGAGGCCAGTGTAGGGTTGATCGGATGGGGCAGGAGCGGGCCTTATTGGAAGGGATGGACTAGGGGCTGCAGGAGAGGCCGACCTTGGTGGAGAACCCATTACTGCCACATCAGCTCCTCATAGAGCCTCTCATCACCCGAGAATGAGGATGAAGGGGAGCATCGATGGCGCTTCCTGAATGAAGATCGAGCATGGGAATGTCCAGATTCCTGAAACCATGATCTGGATCGAGACTGGCTCCTTCAGCTGGATCTCGACTGGTGACGAGCGTATCAATGGTGAGGAGATGTGAGAGCAGGAGTATATACTAGACACATACCCAGTCCTGCCGCAGAACCCCTGAAGGGTGAATCTCCTGGGAGGAGACAGCCAGGTCGGCTGACTTCTGCCCCTCAGAGAGAGCAGCAAGTACTGGAGTCCTAGAGAGCAAGTTGTCCTCTATCTTGTCCAAGCATGCGTCGATCGGATCTAGAAAAATCTTAACTGGCTCGGTGGCCTGCATCTCGGCCAATAAGCCCGACAAAGTCATCATGGAGCTAGCAGCCTGCCCTTCAACCCTAGGAGGATGGGCTGAAACCAAGAGCTTGACAGCCGTTGAGCAAACAAAGAAGTGCAGGAGTGGAGAAAGTATCCCCATTCCCTGTCCCCCGCCCTATGGCAGGTCAGTTTAGATTTCTTGGACTTAACCCTCTCAGGAAGGGCCCTCTCCAAGGGTCTGCAGAGTGTAGCACATGTCCCTGAATAAGCCAGAGAATGAAGCCCTGACAGTGGTGCCCACTGGGAAGTGAGGACAAGACCACCATGGCTTGAATCACCAACTCCTCAAGAACAGCAAGCTGGGAGGCCAAACCCGCTGCCCCTGAAACTGTTTTTTGGACATCATTAGAATGGACTGGAGGATCCTGTTCATCCAGGTGGCCTAGGAGGCAGTGAGCATATTGGTCCCTGGGAAGGAAGCAGAGACTTGAACAGCCCACAGGCCTGAGGGTTCTGCTCGCCTGCCCTCGGCAGGGCTGCACGACATTTTTGTTACATGCGACACACCATCCGGTTCTGGGTCCATCACGCTCCATGGTGGAGAAAAAATGTTGAACAGCACGAAGAAATCGCTTGAAGATGAAAAAGGGAAAAAACTGGCCTACACTATGCTCAGGAAGCTGCAAAGGATGAGACCAGACTCTTCCAGTGGAAAGGAAGATCTGAGGTCATGGGGCAGAGCTGAGTAGGATATCACCCAGGTGGGTCAGAAGAGCTTAGCTTGAAGACGTTTCATCTGGAATTAAACAGAAAAGAAGACTGCCTGAGTGTGGCTAATGCACCATATCTATGCCCCAACAAGAAAGTTACAGAAGAACTTACATAACAGTAGATCTTCAAGAGAATCTCCTTCATTAGGTCACACCTTTGGAACTAAAGCCATCAGTGCTAGGACCACATGAAAACTTTTGCTAGCCGGGGACCCCCACAGTTACATACCACCTCTATGAGTATGTGTGGGCGGCACCATCATTCCTCAGTTCCCCATCAGAGATTAGCATCAGAGGACCTCTAACCATGGGGAACCAAGAGATGAGACCAGCACCAGGCATACAAGGAGAGGCATGGAGCAGGCTTTGGACACAGCATCTGATATGACCCTTACTGAAGCAGGAGGAGGAAGCAGGGAAGGATGGCATGGCCTATGGAAGAGATTCTCCCGAAGATCTTCTGTTAAGTTCTTACAAAACAGTACAATCTTTGAAAATATCTTCCATTAGGCCACACCATTGGAATGATTCCCATGCAGTACCAAGTAAAATTGGGAGGATGGTACAGTCTGATATATATTCAAGACAGAAGAAGGCTTTGCAGTCCAGCAAGCCCAAAGCCAACAGGTCACCAGGAGACTATGTCCAGACTGTCACGTTTAGTGAAAGTGTGGATAGTGCTCCATGTGGCTGCAGCACATACGTCAGCATCAGGTACATTTTTGAAACAGGCAACAGAAGTGGCCATACCCTTTGAGGAGTGGCCCCGAACACCACCAAGAAGTTCTTTACCGTACTTCCTATAACAGAACGTAAAACAATGCCCCAGCCATTTAGATAGGCACTGTTTAGACACAGGGATGCCCTCTTTTCCAGGGATGAACTAAACGAAAACTGAGAGGACCTTCTGTGAGTAATATAGTATCTTAGTATTCAAGGAACATCCAAATTATGGAATAAAGTTTCACCCAGATTGGCACACTCAGGGTAATAAACAGGAAGGTGCATTGTTTGATTCAGTGTAAATTCAGATATCACCTTTGGTAGAAATTTAGGATTCATACGTAAAGAGGCGGTCTGTGAATGTGAGCCTTACTCAGAAATCCTTCAAGCAGAAGTTACTGAAACTAAAAATAAAATTTTCCATGACAGAAAACAAGTCACAGACAGCTCACAAGGAGCCAACATTTATTTCTCAAGCACAAAATTAAGTCTCAAGGTGGGACTGGATTACGGGTATTAGGTTTCATATGAAGAAACTCTCAGAAATGTATGGGACACATCTAATTGGGCAACCATACAACCATCAATAGGGGCATGGAATGCTGATATAGTGGCCAAATGCACCTTAAGCAAGGAATATTTTAGGCCACAGTCTGACAAGGTCAGCAAGTATTCCAACACAGCATTTAATGGACATCTAAAAAGGTCCAAATCAATGGAGGCAGCTCACAAAGTGAAATGATTCCATTTCAAAGAATAAGTTTGTCTGGTAGAAGGCTTTCAGCTGTAATCAGTACAGCAGCAACCTTAAGAGGATACCTCAAACCATGCAATAGCTGTGTCTTACGAGCCATGCATGCAGATATTGGAACTTCAGGTGTGGATGGACTCAGAGACCCCTTTGTCCTGTGCCAACAGACCCTGACACAAAGACAGAGGGACAGGAGGCTTCACTACCATCTGTTGCAGAAGTGGAAACCATATCAATCAAGGCCACAATGGAGCAATAAGGGTGAGAGTTGCACTCTCCACCCACAGTTTAAGCAGAAACCACTGTATTAGAGGAACTGGGGAAATGTGTATAGGAATTTCCTTTCCGAGAGGTACATATCTTGCTAAAAACCTCCAGGCCCTAGAACAAGCAAGCACAAATGCAGCAGTTTTGTGTCGTGCAAGGACACAAAACGGACAACCTCATCTTGCGAAGAGGTCATTTACCAAGGAAGTCAGCAGCTCCCATTAATGACTCTCAGACTGTGACCTGCTTTGCCTGTCTGCTAAGGCATTTTGGAGACCGGGGAGATCCATGGCCAATAGTGCAGGCAGTGGGACAGAGCCCAGTACCTTACTCTTAATACTTACCTGCACAGCGGATAGGAGTGAGTGTCCCCTTGTTTATGTTGATGTTGATGTAATGAATCACACTGGCGCTGTCCATATGGATTAACATAGGACTGAAGGAAAGATGCTTCTGAAATGCCTGAAGGCTGTACAGGACAGCCCTCATTTCCAGGACATTTATATGCAGCTCAGCCTCCACCTTTCTCCCTGACCCGTCTCTGCTAAGGGCCAAGATGGACACCTTAGACGGAGCCCGATGCATCAGTCATGAGGACCTGGTACAGGAAATGGAATGCCCTTTAACAGGTTTTTGTGATCCATCCACCACAGCAATGCTCTGCAAAGCAGACGTGATGAAAACCACTTAGTCCAGCTCATCCGTCAACTGATACCACTGGACCCTAAGTGTCCACTGAGGGATTTTCATATGCAGGCATGCCAGTGGCACAGTCACTATGACTGCAGTCATGAAAACAAGGAGACATAACATTGTTCTGCAAAGACATACTGGCTCCTGTATACCAACTGCACCTGTATAATCAGACTGCCTGCTCTGTCCTGTGGCAGGAGGCACATCCCTCCCTCTGTGTCCAAGACTGCCCCCTATGTACTGCAGTGACTCCCAAGTGTTCAAACAACTGACATGCCAGAGACAGAGTAGTTATAGAGCCTTTCTGCAGCTGGCCTTCTGAAGCCAGTCATCCAGATAGAGGAACACATACAGGCCTTCCCTGTAAGGGTTGCTGCCACTACTTCAAGCATCTGTAAAGATCCCTGACACACACGACAAGCCAAAGGGAAATACTCTGAACTGGTAATGTTCTGCCTCTAGCACAAAGTGGCAGTATTGTCTGTGAGATTTCTTATCCTGACATGAAGGTATGAATCCTTCATGTCCAGAGAATAAAGCCAGTCCCGCTTGCAGAAGGGTAATCCGAGCTTGCAGGGATGCCATGTGAAACTTTTGTATTCAATGTGGAAGTTGAGATCTCTGAGATCCAACACAGTACACAGATACACTGTCCATTTTGGGACTAGTAGGTATCTGGAATAGAACTCTTCAATTTCTCTCAAAGAAGAACCAGTTCTATAGCAAACTTTTGAATAACAACTGAACTTCTCCTTCAGAAGGGACAAATGTCCAAGAGGATAAAAGAAGGTGGAGGATGATCTGGATGGATTGGCAGCAGCTGCTGAGCAATGCCCCCCGCAATCATCTGCAGAATCCACTCGTCCATAATGATCTCCCACCATTGTTTCAGATGCAGGAAGATCCTGTCTCCACAACCATCCCTGAAGGTAACAGTGGAAGTGGGAGCGGACATGGAACATAGTTGCATGGAACCAGTGGTGGCAGGACCACCTGTACTGATTGCTTTGGGTGCTTCTGTATGAGCAGCAGGGGGGAGGGAACCCAGCAGGAGACCACTTCCCTTACTATGGCATGGCATGGCTACCTCGGGCAGCAGGCTGATGAAAGTTGCCCCTCCTAAGACCTCAAGCAGGAGTGGGATGCAGGGGGATTTTTACAGACCTTGAAGTATTTTTTGAGTTCTGAAGGCTACTTAGGGTCCCTTCAGCACCACAGCCAGCCAGGTTTGTCCCTTTAAAAGGGGAATTCAAAACTGCCTGTTAGACATCATTGGCAACGCCAGACACACTGAGCCAAGAATATCTCCTCATGCAAATGCCCAAAGCAGCAGCAGCACTGGTGAATCATCAGCGACATTGTAAGCTGCTGAACGAAGTAAATGTTTGCCAAGCTCAGCAGCAGAAGATAATTTTGTAGTAAATTATTCTGGCAAAGCCTGAACTGCAGTCTGAGCAGCTTTCCACAGGCTGTTCTGATATTTGATCATGTGGGCCTGGTAGTTTGCATTCCTAAGGCCCAATGATGCAGTGGCATAAGTACATTTGCCCATCACATCCATCCTCATAGATTCTTTATCAAGAGGCAAAAGTATGCAAGGGTTTAGGTGCTCCACACCATCATGAGCAAGCCATGATGACAACAGCATCAGTTTCTGGCTGGTTTGCATAATAAGGCCTAGCAGATGAGGCGCTGCGACAGGAATGTCACCGGGTTAATATCACCTCTTTTTGTCAGTGTAGTTATTTTTTGTTCTTACTTATTCTCATGTAAGTGTATTTCTGATCATAATGAAATATGGCATATACAATGGATTCCGAGTACATGTCCCAGCAGCAGATCCTGGGAAAACTTACAAGAGAAAAAAGCTTTCTTCCCACAAAGACATCTGAACAGCCAGGATGTAAACAGGGTCTTAAAGCTGTGAGTGAGGATGTCGTATGGTGAGAAAAACGCAACATTTGACTAGCAGATGTGACACACACACACACACACACACACACATACACACACACAAGAATAAAGAGGGCTGTCACGACAGAGGTCTCATCCCACAGCCCTGAACAGATAAATTGAGTTGGACCTCAACTAACTCTTTCTTTGACCTTTGAAGACTACCTAGGTCTGACTCTTGGTGGATGTCCCAGAAGAAGGACAGCCCTGTTTCATAGCTAGCTTACCCATGTGAGGGAAGGGCGGTCTAGGTTAATGTTCTTTCAAGTTAGTTGGCAGGTAAATATAGATCCTAGTGGAGACTAGACTTGTGAGCTTATTAAGTCTACTACTTGTTCAAACTGTGATCTTCTTCAGATACAGCTCTTGCAGCAGGTTACACCATTAGGACTGAAGCCGCAGGCATCAGGACCCCACGGAAATTTCTAGCTAGCAGTCTTCAAGCGGGGACTACCTCCGGCGTCGTTCCGTCCCGGCGTCAGGTGTAGTACATAAGGAGGCCGGTCCCGCCAGAATCCCAGTTCTTCCCGTCCGTCGACTTTGCATGTCTCGAATTTCATCGTTAAGTCTAGCGGCTACTACTACGCAAAATCTTTTGAACTTCACAAACTTCGAAGAAATCTATTTCTCAGCCGCTTCTTCGTCTGATGTCCTCCTCAACTTCAGTGGAGGGCCATTCTTCGAAGTGTGCCTGTGGGAAGCAGATCCCTTTCAAAGACCCTCATTCGGCCTGTGTTCGGTGCCTGGGCCCGGATCACGACACCCAGGCTTGCTTCTTCTGCCAGGGCTTTAACAGCCGAACAAGAATCCGCCGACAGAAGACTCTCCAGGCTTTCCTTCTTGAAGAAAAGCTTAAGGCCATGGAACCTTCCTCCAGAGGGGAATCTTCGGGGAAGTCACACAGGCACCACGAGAAGCACTGGGAGAAGGTGAGACCCAGATCCCCCTCCAGGGCCTCAGACTCCTGCAGCTCCGGCTCTAGGTTGGACTGCTCCCCGTCGAGAGCCCACTCTCAGCCTCCCCGTCATGGTCAAATCGGCCAATGGTTCTTCTACCCTGCGCCTGCCAAGACCCTCCAGGCCCACTTCCTCGGCTCAGGCCCCAGCTAGGTCAAAGGAGTATCACAAGTCATCTTCCAGGCACTCGCCGCCACCCCAATGCAAGACCAAGGAGCTGACCTCCTTAGCGGACGCCGGACCCGACGCGGCCAAGGTTCATAAACACCCCGAACCGGCGGTAGTTCATCACCCGTCGCTGGTCAGGCATTCACCCCCAGGACGCTGGCGGGGACCGACGTCAGACACCGCAACCAGGAAGACCACACCACCGCCTACCGACGTCGGTCGGGAGGCGTTGTCGTCGGAGTTGTCTACTCAGCCTGAAGACCAGGCGGGCGATTCCGGACCCGAACTCCCACGGGAGCCCTCTCCAGAACCTGACACCCCCGGGGAGCCAGCGCCTGGCCCCGATGACAGGCCACCGGCGCCTGGTCCATTGTCGGGCTTAAACTTAGCAGAAGTGAAGGAGCTCTTCACTTTCTGGTGGGACACCATCAAAAAGGATGTGGTCACCATGCACCCTCCTCCCGCACCCGCGGCAACACCGACGCCTGCACCCCCTCTTTCACCAAAAGGGTCAGCAGGCCGAGGACCCTCCCCTTAGGAGCCAGCGGCACCGCCTAGGGGCATATCTACAGAGAAGAGAAGGCCTCCGACAAGATCCTCTTCAGGGTCACACAGCCCCAAGAGACCCAGAAGACATCAGTATTCACCATCTACGGAAGACTCCAGATCTGTCATCTCTGAATGCTCCAGGTCTCCTTCACCAATCAGCAACCCCTCTCCGGACCCACATGACCTCCCTAGGTCTCCTCCGAATGACCCTTCGTTCTCCGAGATAATGAGACATATCCAAGAGAACATGGGATGGGATGCGGAGGAACTCGACCCCGGAAGACTACGCCTTGCCCGCTACCTTCAGCAAAAAGATCCCAAGCCTGTGGTAGTGCCACCCTTGGTGGACACCTTCGTGGACATCACCAAGGCAGCATGGAAGCATCCACATTTGACCTCGGCAATGCCGAAGAAGGGACTCAGCTTGCACAAGGCCCCTGGCGGAGACCAGTACCTGACTAACCATCTTCTGGCCGATTCCTGGTCATTACAGCCTCTCAGGACCGGCTCGAAACCACAACATCTGAGCACGCAGCCACCAGACCCGGAGTCCAAGCAATTGCACATGCTGGGCAGGCGCACTTACGCGGCCACGACTTGCTCCATTAGATTGTTGAATTACCTGACCCACATGGTTCAGTTCCAGAACGCGCTGTGGGAACAGGGACAGGAACTGGCGGAGAACTTGCCAGGCGGTGGCCAAAAGGAGGAACTCCCTTCAGCTCCTCCGCACGGGTTCAGACGTGGGGACCCAGGTGCTCTGAGCCGCATACGACTCCGAGGACTCTTCGGCCAGAGCGGCAGCCTCAGGTGTATGTCTCCGGAGACACTCATGGCTCCGTGTCTCCGGGTTTAACCCGGACGTCCAGAAAAACATCATGGATGCTCCCTTTCATGGCAAAGTTTTGTTTGGTGAAGCCTCGGAAAAGGTCACCACCAAATTACAGGAAGCTAGGAAGGCTGTTAGATCTGTCCAGGCTATGTACAGATCTAGACTTAGTTCCTTTCGTAGGAACCAGAGTTGTTTTCACAGCCGGTCCCAGAGGCAACAACCTCGTTCCGGCCAGCAACAGAGGGGTTCCTTTTCTCGGAAAGCCCAGGCCAAGGCATCCTCAGGTAGAGGCCAACGTGCTACCAAGTTGGCCCAACCTGCAGGACCCGATGCTGCCACAGCATGACTCCTTCCCGGCCCCCGCCCCTCCTCAGGATCAACGGGAAACAAAGGTCGAGGGTCGCATCGCAGACCACCTGCCAGGGTGGTGGTCGATCACCACCGACAGGTGGGTGATACAGTTGGTCAAAAAAGGCCACTATACAGAATTCCTAGACAAGTCCCCCACAAGGCCTCCTCTGCTCTCCCATTACTCGGGTCAGCACGCTCTGCTCATCAGACAGGAAGTGCTCACGCTTCTACAGAAAGAAGCTCTGGAGCATGTTCCAGGGAACCAGAGAGGAGCAGGTTATTATTCACACTTTTTCCTGGTTCCAAAGAAAAACAGGGGACCTCCGTCCAATCTTCGACCTCAGTGACCTCAATATGTCGGTCGTCTACAAGCGCTTCCTGCATGGTGACCCTCCTGGGACTAATCCCCATGCTGAAGGAGGATGCTTTCTTGGCGTCCTTGGACATGCAGGATGCCTACCTGCACATCCCCATTGCTCAGGTGCACAGGAGGTTCCTGCGCTTCGAGTTTCTCGGCCGCCATTATCAGTTCCGGGCGCTTCCTTTTGGGCTGTCATCAGCGCCCAGGGTATTCACCAAGTGCATGGCAGTCATGGCAGTGTCTCTGAGGAGACAGGGCCACTACATGTTCCTGTACCTGGACGACTGGCTTCTAATGGCCTCCTCCAAGGAGGCATTGCTGTTGGCCATTCAGCATACCCAGGCTCTCTTTCAGTCTCTGGGCATTTTAATCAACTTCTGAGAAGTCTCTCTCTTGGTACCGTCGCAGAAACTGCAGTTCATAGGGGCAGTTCTGGACACCATCAAGGAAAGCCTTTCTTCGAAGACAGAGCGGAATGCATACGATCCCTCATAAGTGACCTATCAGCGAAGAAGACCGTCCCGGCCAGATTGGTCCTTCGCCTGCTCGGACACATGACTGCGGCCATTCCAACAGTCCCAATGGCAAGACTCCACATGCGGGTAACCCAGTGGATATTAAGAGTGCAATGGGAACAAAGGCAAGACCATCTGGGCTAGCTTACTCCTCGATCAAAGTGCACCTTTGTGCAATCTCAGCTTATCATGCCCCCACAGGCCACCGCATGGTGGCTCAGCTGAATACTACCCATGCCTTTTTAAGGGAGGTCCTCCACCTTAGGCCTCCCATTAAGGATCCCGTCCTGCCTTGGGATTTACCCTTTGTCCTGGAGCAGCTTACGCTGCCACCTTTTGAACCTGCCGCAGATTGCGAGCTACGTTTTCTGTCATGAAAAATGTTGTTTTTGGTTGCTGTCACTTCGGTGAGAAGAATCTCCAAATTACATGCTCTCATGTGCAAGGAGCCTTATTTAATTTTTCATCAGGATAGGGTGTCCCTGAGGATGAATCCTAAGTTTCTGCCTAAGGTGGTCTCAGCCCTTACTCTTAATCAGGACATTGATTTACCAGTGTACTTTCCTAAGTATGCCAATCGAGGAGAAGCACTTCTCCACACCCTGGATGTTCACAGGTGTCTCAGATATTATTTGACCAAAACCAAACAGCACCGGAAAGTGGAGCAGCTGTTCGTTTCCTTTGCTGAGAGGATGAAAGGGGCCCCAGTTTCAGAACAGACCCTTTCTCGCTGGCTCATTCAGTGTATCTCGTTCTGTTATGACAAACGTAAGAAACCCTTACCAGGAGTGGTGAAGGGCCATTCCACAAGAGGTGTGGCTACCTCCTTTGCAGCACTGAATAACGTGTCTACATTGGCTATATGTGCCACAGCCACCTGGAGTTCGGTGCATACTTTTATCAGGCATTATAGCCTGGATATCGCCTCAAGGCGAAGAGCTGGTTTCGGCCTAGCCGTTCTTCAGGGACTTCTGTGCTAGGCTCAGGATGGGTCTCATGTCCTGTCTTGCCTCCTTCCGATGGTTTTTCAAAGGCGCCATTGCTTGGGAATCAGTCCTAATGGTGTAACCTGCTGCAAGAGCTGTATCTCAAAGAAGATAGTACAGTTACGTAAGAACTTACCATAGCAGTAGATCTTCGAGAACAGCTCTTGCAGCAGGTACCTTCCCGCCCACCATTCCCCCTTGGAGGAAGTACGTTCCAGCCTATCACTAATTTTAGGACCGGAAGGACGGTTCTTAGTCTTGGCCATCTGATGGCGGGTTCTCGGTCTCCTCTTCTGATGTCATCCTGCGGCCAGAAGTCTCCGGCAGGAGAACTGGGGATTCTGGCGGGACCGCCTCCTTATGTACTACGCCTGACGTCGGGCGGGACTGCCGGATGGTCCCCTTGGCTGAAGACTGCTAGCTAGAAAATTTCCGAGGGGTCCTGACGCCTGCCGGCTTCAGTCCTAATGGTGTAACCTGCTGCAAGAGCTGTTCTCGAAGATCTACTGTTACGGTAAGTTCTTACGTAACTGTACTTTATTCTTCCTTTCCTTTAAATGTGTATATCTTTTTTGGGTTTGTTGTACATATCCTGTGTACTATTCAGTATTAAAGAATCTGTGTTTATAGTACCAGTGTCTATGTATCCTTATTGACAGGGTAAATGTAATATTTCTGCAGACAAGATGAGAATCTTCTGTTTAAAGTCCGCAATCTGAAGTGCATTCTACTATACGTTACTGCGTTTGACCTTCCAAGTTCCTGAGCTGGACAGAGGTAGTTTTCCTGATATAATCAGGTGGTGGCAGCAGAAAACAAAAAAATGAAACATACCAAACTGCCCTGTAAGCTGGTACAGCCCAAAGGGTAATTTGTCATACAACCTTTCTAGGAACTGCAGGCGATGAATTTGGTCTGTACTATGCAGCAAAGGTCGCATCCTCTAATGGAGTCAATACAGGAGGAATTATAATGGAGGGGGAGTAGGGTACCTCCAAGAATTCCACTTCACTGTCATCATTTCTATCGACGGGAGCTGGTGAATGCACTGGAGACACTGGCAGTAGCTGTGAGGGAGGAATCTATGGAGTGCTAAAGGAACATGTCGATGTGAGCCAAGTACCAGGACATTTCATTGGTAGAATAATTGCCTGTATTGGTAGTCCAGGCAGAATTTGTCTAATCATTTCTGAGAATAATGCCAGCACTGCCTGAGAATTGACAGTGCTCTGTAAAGCGTTCTTCACTACTTGTATCAATAGGCTTTGGCCCAATGATGATGGTGTTCTACTATACATAGTAAATCGGCAGTACCCTAAGCCAAGTCCTGACCTTGGTGTCTCATTGACTGACGGGTTGTTGTCAACACTGCCAAAGCGGTCAGTGACATAGATTTACCTTGTCTCAATGGTGACCAGGACCTTGACGGTGAAGCAGATATTTTTTTTTTTTTTTTTTTTAATGTTTTGTCCTTATGGCTGGATGACAAAGGGGGCCAGGATGATGACCATTCCCTGTTCCAATCCTTCGACTTTGGCGGCTACTTCTTGGCCGAAAGAGAGAGACAAACAGATCTTGGGTCTGTTTCTTTTCCATGGCTTTCAAAGTTTTGATAGAAGTTTTCCAGACCTTTCTTATGATGTCGCCTTGTAACCTAGTTGAAGCTGTGGCAAATCTCATACATCCTCACATTGTGAGACAGGCCTGAACAGCACACACAGGCTATGTGTGTGTCTTTTTTGTCAAATTTTATCTCCACACTTACAATTTCTAAATAAAAGCTCTTTTGACTTTGGCAGCATGCAGGAAGATGAAATAAACACATCATAAAATAAAAGAATATAAGACATTTGCTAGGTTGATGGCGTTTTCTTCAAGCGGAGTTCAACAAGGATGATGGAAAAGAAT
Organism: Neoceratodus forsteri; assembly: GCA_016271365.2. Taxonomy (NCBI): domain Eukaryota; kingdom Metazoa; phylum Chordata; order Ceratodontiformes; family Ceratodontidae; genus Neoceratodus; species Neoceratodus forsteri. The sequence goes on from JADMNL010000026.1 coordinate 216,439,521, forward strand.
GGAGGAGGATGGGCCACCCACTTATATACATAGTACGTCATTGTGGGTGGCCCCTAGCTGGCAAAAAGTATGTAAGGTCCTAGCACTGATGGCAACAGTTCCAAAGGTGTGGCCTAATGGAGGAGATATCCTAAAAGATCAGTTATCGCTACCATACTAAAAAGTGGACATAAAATTGTGACTGAAGTCCCGCGCGAGCTCTCACTACACAGCATCCGTGAGAAACCAGAATTGTCCTGTAGTTTGTCACAGGCACGCTGCTGTACTAGTCTTAGCTAAACAGAACACAAACATTAGCATACAGCCCCATTATTGAGTCTTCTTCCAGCTATCACAGAATGACGGACAACAGTTTTTTGTTCTGACTCGCCGCGGGGAACTTTTTCAGTATAACATGGAATAACTGAGGAAAAAAAGTTGAAGATAAAGGCCCAGCGGCGCTGAGGGTTGAGGCGCTGCATGCCACACCTTGCACCACGCCAGCGACCCGTGTTCGGGAAAGGACATGGGCCACCAGTTGGCAGGGGAGGAGAAGGATCTAGCATCCGGATGACTGCTCTCCTTCTGGGAGGGCAAGGGAGCTGGTCTTGGTGTCGCTCGCCCCCTAGCAGAGTCTGGGGGACACAGCACCATGCCGGAACGTGGGTGGAGCTGGGGCAGACACTTGCCTTGGCATTAACGTCATTGCATGCTCAAGGGGACTCCATTGAAAAACTCTGCCGGCCCTGCTTGTATGAGCCAGGGCTCTGTGCCCGACCCTCCAGCCACCTTCAGTTCCGCCTAAGCGCCACACCCACAGGGGGCATCCCTGAGTGAGGTATGGAGTCGCCGAGCCCTCCCTAAGTAGGCCTAGGGTGCTGGCAGGAAAAAGCATAGTATTATTTAAAAAAAAAAAAAGTTGAAGATAAAGTGATGTATCATAAGTCTTGGTAAAGAGCAGGGATTATCAGAGTTACTGACCTTCCTGAATCTATTTAGAGCAATTATCCTTTGAGCCAGCTCAATGGCATACAGTAGAGAGCTGAGGCGCTGTAATGTGCATTACCTCGCACACAGTGATGACGTTTAACCTAAGGACTTTTGCCTGAATGCCACTTTGCCTACGCCTTTTAGTCTAAAGACGTTTCATCTGAAACAATAAATGGCCTACAAGAACCTCGATACCTACTGCACTGCGGGTTCTTTAGGCCACTTGTCACTTTAAATGAAACATCTTTAGGTTAAATGGCATTAAGTGAAATTGCGTTCAGCCGAAAGTCATTAGATGAAACATTGTGGAGCCTTATCATACACCGGTGATCTGAGTTTGGGAACGAGCTTGGGTTGTCGGGGGTCAGCCGGAGAGGAGGGCTGGGAGAGGAGTGAGTGTCCACCAGGTATCTCCCCTCTCCTGGATTGGGGAGGTAAGCCTTCCTGTCTCTTGGCTGTCACCAGATGGAGGTCTGGTGGTAGTGCTGATGCTCAGGAGGCTGGCACTGCAATGGGTGAGTGAAGCACAGGACATACGATGCCCTGCCTGCCTCCCTCCATCCTATGCCATCACTTGACCACCAGGCCCAATCTGATGAGTCACCGGATGGGGGAGGACGGCCCTACGCTTCCTGGCCCCACCATGGGGGGCAATCTTTGGGGGATCTTGGGCTCCTTGGTGCAGGGGATGTGGGCGCCAGATGGGAGGAGGTGGAGAAAGAGCTGAAGAGCTCACCTGCAGCCAAGACTAGAATAAAAGCTTTATGAGAAAAAATTATCTTTTGAAGAGTTGTAGAAAAAAATTTAACTTCCACAGGTTTCATTTTTGTAAATACCAGCAGATACAGGATCTTTTGTTGAAGATCATCATCTTATTTGATTATTCCTTTAAAAAAAAAGGGGGGGGGGCTAGCATTATTCACAAAATGTCTGCAAATACAGAAGAAATCCTGACAGTGGGATCCAAGAAACATGGATGGAAGACCCAAGGCCGTAATCATGCCACCTTACAGAAATCTAATTCGACTTCACCTGGACAATGGTTCCCAGTTATGGTTGCCATACCTGGCGAAGGATATATCAAATTTGGAAGGAGTACAAAGAAGGGCTATGAAGATCATTTGGAGAATGTGTGATGGAGTCAGAATCCTGTCCCATCTTTATAGTAAAAAATAACATTTATAAAAACTAAGTTTAACTGTTAAACAATAAATCAACAATGAATGAAGGAAGAGGTTAATGTTTTCCAGCCCTTGCTATAGCTGTTTCTCTTAACTGGTTATTTCAGGACGCTCAGTAAAGCCAGCTAACAGAGTGATGTTTTGAGAACAAAAGGCAGGAGGTCAGATCAGAAATCAACAAGTAGCATTAATCACACGCCAGCTGAGGGCTCTACGGTGGATTAATGCCCACTGGAGGTTCGTGCGAGGCGCCCCCAGCGGGCTTTAATCACCGGTAGAGCCGAGAGGCTGAAGGTGATTAATGCGCTATGAACATAGGCTCCCGCGCAGAGCCTATGTTACCGCATCACCTCCGCGGCAGGACCGCTTTCAGCGGTGGCCACGGATTTCTCTCTGCTGCACTGGAAGCCCTATAGACCAAGCGAGGCGGGACTCGGCTGTCAGCGGACAGTTTTTATTAGGTTACAAGCTGGAAGGCTTACTTGCTGGAGCCCTGCTGAATGACCGACAGCGTCGCCTGCAGAACTAGGCGATCAAGTTGCTGGCTCGCTGTACTGCGGAAGTGCTGGGTTGCTCCAGCGTGGTCTCCAAGCTGCAGGCCACCTCGATCACTCAGGAGGTGCAGTCGATGGGTGGCAGCTGGTGCAGGGTCCTCCTTACGCGTCTACACGGCAGGGCTCAATGATTTCGCCTCTGCCGCCGCACAAGGCGGACGCCGCACCGGGGCGAGCGCAGCGGCAGGTTGGCCAGGACCACCGCTGTGCATCTCGGTGGGGGAGCAGGAGGTGCAGTGATCTGCTGGCTTGTTAGGGGCTCCAAGCGACAGGCGTAGCGGGACAGCCTCTCTGGTTATCTGTGGTTGGGGGTGCGCGCTCGATGGCATCCTCCGCGTGTTTCGTGCCTGCTCAGTGCTGCACCCTCTGCCTCCTGGCCACTCTGGGTACTGCTCCAGCGGGCTGCTACCTCGGATGCCTCCATGGCCACAGCTGGTACTGACCGAGCGGGCGTTATGTGTGGCTTAATACCCTGCGTTTCAGTCAGCCTGGGCTATTCGGCCAATTGTCGCACTCCTTTCCGCCGCCCGACTGAGAGCCGTGTTACAAACAGCCATAGAAGGCTGCGGGGGGAGGGGGGGTCGATCCTGATGCTCAAACTTTGAGAAGGTAAAGACTGCCAAAGAAACAGAGGAATAAATACCTAACCTACTCAAATAGGTTAACCTGAAGCAGCAATGTATTTGCTCTACTGCTTAGAAAGAGGGTTTATGATTGTGATACAAGTAAAAATTTCTACAGCAGATATGGAGCGCAAAGGACTTTGCTGAATTCTCCATTTATAACTGATATAAAGCAGCTGCCAAATCTGTTTACCATTCTGAAACCATCCGACAAAAATCTATAATTTTTTATTGCTGTTTTGAATAAAGCAAAGCTGTCTGGCACTTTGTACCTTCTCCTTGGTTTGTACTTTCTCAGTCACTCCTCTACCACGGTCAGGAGAATAAAGCATATGAAGAAAGGCTGACTACCCTGAGCCTGGTGATGAACCTTGCAACCAAGCATCTGCAACGTGACCCGCTTCTGATATCCAACTTAGTAAACAATGGCAAACTACTGGCTGCCATGGAAATGAATATTAAATAAATAAATAAATGTACACTAGTGGACATGCTAAGCAACTATAACAAGAATCCTGAAAGTTTAAACCTTTACCGCTGTTAGCAAAAAAGAAATAATTACTCACCATAGTAATCTTGTTTCTTCCAAGGGAATCTTACTGTATTCTGACTTCTGCAGTATGGTCTCACCATAAGACTGCCCAGAGCGAAATGGTTAATAGAACCTATGTAAATCATGGAATGTTAGGCTCGAAATACGGTTTTCAAACCACTGTCCCTGGTAAACATTCTGCCACCATCAGAGTCTTACAGAGCATGCATAATAAGCAATCTAAACTATACTAATAATTAAATAAACACCACCCAACATCAGCTATTCCCCTTTATTTTAAAAAGTGGGCAAAACTAAGACTCAACGTCACTAGCCCAAAAAGGAAACACCTACAGGTTCCAAAAGCCCATAAGTTCTAGCAGGCGGTAGCATGAGAACTCAGAATACAGTAAGATTCCTTGGAAGAAACAAGATTACTATGGTGAGTAATTTTTCTTTTAACCCCCAGAAATCTTACTGTATTCCGACATATATCTGAACTACACAAGCAGTACATTTGGAGGAGGGTAGAGAACCTATTTAGGAAACAGGCGCTGCAGTACTGCTGTGCCAAACCTGGCATCACGTCTGTCCTGGGTATCCGGGCTGTAGTGTTTGGTAAAGGTGTAAACTGTTTTCCAGGTAGCTGCTTTGCAGATTTCCAACAAAGGGATACATCTCGCAGCTGCTATAGAAGCAGCTGTACCGCTTGTAGAGTGGGTTCTGAGGCCTAGAGGAGTCTTTTTACTCACTTTGCTGTAGCAAAATTGGCTACAGGCAACAATCCAGCAGGCAATGGTCCTCTCTGAGGCGGGTCTGCTCTTACCCACTTCTCCATATGTCAGGCAGAGCTGTGTTTTATACTCCTGTGTCCTTTCGAGTGATCGAAGTAGTAGCTTATAGCTCTCTTGACATCAAGACTGTGCAATCTTCACTCCCCTGAGGTAGAATGGTCAGTGAAGAAGACTGGCAAGTCATGGACTGATTACGGTGGAAGTCCGATACCACCTTAGGGAGAAATTTTCTATTGGTCCTTAGGACCACTTTGTCCCTGTGGACTGCTATGTAGTCTGGTTCTGTGGACAAGGCCTGGAGCTCACTGATCCTCCTGGCTGAGGCGATGGCTGCCAGGAACACTGTTTTCCATGTCACGTACTTCAGCTCTGCTGAAGACATGGGTTCGAATGGTGGCTGCATTAGCTGACCAATGCATATATTAAGGTCCCATGCAGAGGTGGGTCCCCTGGGAGGGAGATGCAAATGCAGTCGGCCTTTTAAGAACTTCCTGAATACCTGGGTTGGAGGCCAGGGATGCTCCTTTTCCAGCAGAAAGGTAAGCAGAGGCAGGTGCTAAATGCACCTTGAGGGTGGAAGGCCAAAGGCCTAGGGAACGCAAATGTGCCAGATAGTCTAAAATCACTGACAAACCAGCTTGGCAGTGATCTATCTGTCTCTGTTTGCACCAAATAGAGAACCCTTCCATTTAGATGAGTAAGTCTTTCTGGTGGAGGTTTTTCTAGATACCCTGAGGACCTCCAGCACCCCCTCTGAGAAATGTAGGTCAGTATATTCTAAGTCCTCAAGAGCCAAGCTCAGAGTCGGAGGGACTGGAGACTGGGGTACTGAACCCTGCCCTGAGAGGTTGTCAGCAGGTTGTGCCTCCTGTGCAGGGAGATTGGTTTGGATATTGGCAGGGACAGTAGCAGTGAGTACCAAGGTTGCCTGGCCCAGTCTGGTGCAATGAGGATCATTGTTGCTGGTTGAACCCTGAGCTTGTTCAGTACTCTGAGCAGCAGGGGGAATTTGGGGGGAGAGAGAGAGGAGGCATACAGAAACTTCCCTGTCCAGTCCATCAGGAGTGCATCTAGAGGCACTGTGCCCACTGCAGGAGGTCTGCAACAAAACAGTGGCAGTTGGCGATTGTCTGGGGCTGTGAGGAGGTTCACCATTGGCGTGCCCCACCTTCTGAACACAACCTGCAGGACCTGCCTGTTTAGTGACCACTCGTGGTGATTCTGGTTGATCCTGTGGACAGCATCTGCTAGGATGTTGTCCTTCCCTGAGAGATTAACTGCTGAGAGGGGCATCCCCAGGGAATAAGCCAGGTTCCATACTTTCATGGCTTCTGTGCACGGGGTGGGGGGGACCTTGTATCCCCTTGCTTGTTGACATAGTACATTGTGGTTTTATTGTCTGCCCTAACCTGAACCACTCTGCCCTGCAGCATTGAAGCAAAGGACTGAATGCCCAGATAAACCTGCTGGAACTCGCAGCAGTCTATGTGAAGCAGGGACTCCTTCTGGAGCCAGGTACTATGGGCAGTATGCTCGCCTAGGTGGGCACCCCATCCTAGGAGGGAGGCATCTGTTGTCAAGACTACTGCTGGTGGCAGCTGGAAGAAAGGCACGCTTTACCTTTTCTTCCTTCCCTTTTCCTGCCACCATTGCAGAGTCTGAAGCAGGGTTCTTGCAACTGGTACCATCTTTGGGACCAATGAGACCTTAGGTGGAACTGAATGTCCCTCTTCTGGAATCTTGACCCTGACACTGTTACTGTTGATGCAGCCATGTGACCTAGCAACTTGAGAAAATGCCTTGTTTTCCGAGTATGAAGCTGAAATAAGTTTGCCAGCTGTACCAAGTTGTCTACCCTTCCCTGAGGAAGGAAGGCTCATCTCAAGTGTCTAATTCCCTCCCCCCCCCATGAACTCCAGAAGTGTTAGTACTTACTTTTTCTGGTTCAACAGGAAGCCTAGTGTGCACAGGGTATCCTGAGTGGTAGTCAGTGCTTCTCTTACTTGTTCAGGGGACTGACCTACCACTAACCAGTTATCCAAGTATGGGAAGACTGTAACCCCATTTCCTTATTTGTGCCACCACTACTGCCAGGCACTTGACGAACACTCTTGGAGCAGGTGTCAGGCCGAAAGGCTTGCTTTGAACTTGTAGCGACCTGAAGGCACTCTGAACCGGAGGTACTTTCTGTGTGATTGCCTGATTGGAATATGGAAGTATGCATCTTTTAGATCCAGAGATGTCAGCCAATCCCCCTTTCTGAGTGCAGGGAGAATGGTAGCCAATGTGACCATTTTGAACTTTGGTTTTGTCAAATGTTTTAAGTGTCTGAGATCCAACGGGCCAAGGGGACTGGCTCTACTACCTTTTCCAGAATCAATTTTGCTACTTCCTCCTGCAACAGAGTTGCCTCTGCTTGGCTGGCAGGTCTGAAAAGCCTTGTCCTCAATTTGGGCAGAGCCTTGAAACTGAGAGCAAGCCCCTGGTCCACTACCTCCAGGACTCACTTGTCTGTTGTGATGGTTTCCCAAGCCTGGAGATAATGGGCCAGCCTGCCTCCTACTGGGAATGCGGAGGCGACCCTTGCAGATCCTCAGGGGGTCCCTGCTTGGAGAGACCGCTTACTATGTAATTTCAAGCTGCCCATCCAAACGTGGACAATGCTCGACACTGAGAAACCATTAATCTGTTGCTCTATGAGAGGGGTTAACCTATACCAGTCACCACAGACAGCAACATCATACCTCTCAACCTTTTGTCCCCAAATGTGGAACACTGCCTTTCAAAATGTGGAAAAATAGGCAAAATGTGGAACACTTAATCAAATATTTACCTAGGAGGCTCAGAACATTTAAAATGTTTGCATTTATGTTCAGAAAGTCTGTTATTAATTAAATATGTTTTTGCATCATTTACTATAGATTTTTGCTTTAAAATGTTAACACTAAATGTGGAACAAGTCCTCACAATGTGGAACAGGAGCTTTTGTGAAGTAAAATGAGGACGTTCCTCGTAATGTGGTACAGTTGAGAGGTATGAGCAACATAGTGCTTACACTACTGCCTCAAAAAGTATAATTCTCTGAACACTGCATTTGTGAAGTAAATTAATTATTCCTTTGTTCTAGTCGCTTCTGTATCCCTAGATCATTCCTTTTTGCCATGTTAGTAACTACACTATGACACTCTTTAACCCCTGCTCCCAAATATGTAACTATCTAGAAGACAGTTTTCTTTGCATCTAGTAGCTCTGTATAGCACTTTAGCAAGACTGAACTGCACATGTGGTACCCACTGAAAATAAGCCTTGGCTCAACTGGGGTCTGACCATGTTCATATCACTGTGATAATGATTATGAATAAAATGTTTCTACTGCTATAATGTTACTTGTATTATTTTGATAACTGCTCTGATTTTGTATCCCAAGTCTGTATTGTTTCCTTTTTCCCCAAGTCGCACTTAGAAATGAGCTTGACTCAGTGTGCCTTTCCAGTTACCAAATTTTAAATGAATAAATAAATAACACTGCACCAAAATCATCTAATAAAGATGTCTGTCAAAATTTTCAAAACTCTCTTCCATCAGGGTTACAGTGTGAATACGAGACTCATACTGCTGCTGTGTTAGAATGGTGTTCACACGTTTCGGATGGTAAACAGCACAGCCCTGTACCAAGATGTCTAATTTTTTCATGCTGGGCATGGATAGGAGCAGGAACTTAAAAAAACAAACAAAAAAACCTTCAAAATCCCATACCTCAGTTCATGAATGAAGAAAATGACAACAAATATGGGTATATTGATGATTTTGCCAGAAAACCATTATTGCTGGAAAAACTACACGGTGATCAACAAGTGATGCTTTAACACAGAAAAAAGAAAACATTTCTTTAATAAGAGCCATCAATGTCTGGCACACATTATTTAATTATAAACCTCCCTCTCAATGAGAAAAAAGTTCCAAAGGTACACTTCAAACACTTTTCTTTGCAGTGCTCTATAATAGCAATAATGCACTCTCTGGAGTCAGCTTAACAGCGGTTAACCACCCTGAGGGCAACATGGCACTTTCTACTGTTAGGCTAATCCTGTCATTCCTTATTGCTTAAATATTTGATAAAATCTGGTCCCTTAGTCTCAATCTGGCAGAAAGGTAATGTTACTTTATGACTACAGTAAGAATCTTGGCAACGATTCTCATGTACGTTATTGAAATGGCAAAATGTGTTGCTTACTTACTCAGTATAATATCTGCAGAGATCATTTATAAAAGGAAATATTTTTACTTTCTATATAGCTGCATATTTACAAGATCTACTTGTAATTTTCACAGCATTTATAATTCCTATGTATGTCATTGTAATGGAAAATTTTAAAAACAATACAGCGAAAAAACAATCCACCGAGTTATCCAGTGTCCCCATTTTCACCCCTTTAACCCCCGTTTTCTGCCCCACCTCCCCTCCCCTTTCCCCCAGGAGCTGGCACTGGTCCCTTAGCTGGTAGGGTTTGTGAACGTGGTGCAAGACTCACCTTTTGTATCTCGTGTCGACTACAGGTTTGGGAACAAGTCCAGGTGATGAGGGTGGGGGTGCCCCACCATCCAGCCAAAACAACAGGTGACATGCAACTGGGTTAATCCAACTTCATGATTCTCAAACAAGTTACACAACTAGTTATAAGTGTTATAAAAGTTTCTCTTTGTTTTTTATTTGAACAATATATATGCAAAGAATACAACACATTAACAACAAAGGGTGATTTCTGCATGTCTAGGAGCACATGTTAAAAATAACCAGCCAAGGATATGCTATCCTCTACAAACTTCCTTCAAGGTGGCAGTTCTCCGAGAGGGTTGGAGATGGTTCCTTCTGGCCTTTCTTAAACTTTCACATCCCAGCATGGCTTAATACAAGGATAAACAACCCAGACCTCTTCCCAACACTAGCATTTCCTCTGTAAAAATGGCAACTAATGGAATCAACCTATTTTTTGTGCACGTGTGCACTTTTATTTTTTGGGAATATGGCAATGAGAGAGTGAGTAGTAATCCAGTCAAAAAATCAAATGTCTAGAGTGACAAACTGATGGAGACAGAAAGAGGGACAAGTGGCTGCCTGGGTCAGACACAAAACCGGACTAGGTACTGGGATGAGACCATGACTACCAGCAGGGGGAGCACTTCTGTAAGAACCAGGTCACATCAGACCTCCCTCCTGCCCACATACCTGGCACAATCCGGGCATTCAGTGATGAAAGTTTCCCCCCTCCGCTTATGTTGGAGGCTTTCCAAGGGATTTAGGAATGGGGATTGTGAGGGGAAGAGGACACTGGTTTCGGGCCCTCATTTGGCCAACTGAAGGGCAGAAAAGTGAAAAGAAAAAAACGCAGAAGATGTAGCTCTGCTGCTGGCTGCAGATATAGGGATTTAGTTTGATCTGAATGGATTTTAAACCTGTTACTGTGTTTACTCTTGTACAGTGCAGCACTGACGGATATCTGAATGGCTGTGTTTACAATTTATCTAACCCTCTGTGACCCAGTTATATCTATAACCCCCAAACACACTGCACCTCTGTGACCTCCTAAGATTTACAAACTCCAATGTATCCCTCTGAAATTTTGTTCAATTTACAACCCCACAATTCATGCCTTTGTGACCTCATTAGGTTCATTACCCTCTTCCATTCATACTTTCACCTCCCATTGGCCTGCAGACATGTACAGTAATACCCCCCCATATCAGCAATTTTCACACAGCACGCCCCCCCCCACCATGAAGGATGGGGTGGAATGAGAGGCACAGAGACAGTAACCAAAGTGTTAGCAAACTGATTTCATGAAAAGTACACCCAGATCTAACTTATGAAACTCCATGTTGTCATGGTGAACAGCGAGTGTTGTTTCGTAGCTGTTGTGTTAAACATTGTGATTTTACAGCAGTTGTGCTGAACAGCAAGTTGTTTCACAGCTGTTGTGTTGAACAGTAGGTGTTTCATGGCTATGGTGTTCAACAGTGTTTCACACTTGTGGTAATAATGAACAGTGAGTGTTGTTTTGCAGCTGCAGTGTTGGAACAGTGAGTGTTTCGTAGTTCTTGTGTTAAGTGTTGTTTGCAGCTGTGGTATTGGACACGGAGTGTTTCTTAGCCGCTGTGCTAAACAGTGAATGTTGTTTCACAGCCGTTGTGGTAAACAGTGAGTATTTAGCCATTTTGAGACGAACTGTGGGTGTTTCACAACTCTTGTGATATACAGCAAGTGTTTGCATCTCTCAGGCGCTGTAGTGAACATTATTAATGGGATTCTCAGTCTCACTGCAGACAGTCTTCACAGGTGCTTTGTACTAATCGCCCGCAGGGCTTATTAACTCCTCTTTAATAGGAAACGGGGTGGGGGGTGCACCAAAGTAGCCGCATCTTCCAAGAACAGTATGGCTTCAAAACTCACTGCTTATGCCCATTTGCCAGTGAACATCCATGTTATACTGTCTGACAGGGGGACCTTTTTTTATTTTGGTTAATTAGTGGGAAATTCGTGGGGAATTTCGTCATATAACTCTGAAGACCCAGATATCCACTGGGAGACTATCACATTTCTCTCCACACTTTAATAACTCAGAGGGACGTTTCTGTTTTTCACTTTGTTTCCCCTACCCGATCCCTCACCACCATGCTCTCAGACTTCTGTAGTCATTTCCACATATGCTGGTCATGACGGGCTCTGGTCAGCAGTCTTTGCTCAAGAAGGGTGGCGATCAGAGTCCCACTCATGAACTAGCTGAGGGAGTTGAACATGTGGTAAGTTTGTCCACCCAAAAGGTGAACTTATCCTCGCAATGTCAGCACCCCTTCAACCAGCCCTGGGGGTTAACAGACATAAAATCTCCACCATACTCAAACCTCTGTTCCTGCAATGCAATGGACCCTCACTATGGTCACCAGGCTCGCACACCAGCTAAAATGTGAAAATAAAAGTGCCCCCCACCCAGCACAATGGTCACTAGAAAGGGGGACAGGAGCACATACTACTGAAAATATTGCATAGGAAACTGTGTGTAATCATTCTTTATTCTTATATTTTTAGTTATTTATGTGTTTTTTTAAAATACCAAATACACCATATGTCTGACTGTTGTCCATATTTTAGTCTATGTAATTACCCCTTTGCACTTCCTTGTGTGGTGAAGTGCAAACAGCTTACCACCTGTCTCAAAACCACTGAGGTGAAGCGCGACATAAACTCCGTTTAAACATGTATATGTGTAACAGAGTTAGCCTTGCAGCCTTCTCCGGTTCCTGGGAAATTATCTGGAATCGGAAAAACTGCAATAAACAGAAATAAACAAAAACAATCTAACTAATATAGAGTTTCAAGAAATGGCTAAAAATAAATATTATAACAGAAATTAAAATTCCTAAACCGCTCTGGAGGCCAGAAGAGTGGAACTGAACTTCGGGGTGACTGCTCTCTTCAAGCAGAGAAACAAATCTGACTGCTGGAGGGAGTGTGACCACAGTGCAGAGTTTGAACTTGTTTCCTAGATTCCAAAAGTAGCATAAGTTCCATCTGCAGGCCAACTCAATCCAGTGGACTGACTGCAACTCTGCAGCTATACTGATGGATTCCTGGTGCTAGAATAATTTTTTATAAATATTTTTGAATTACTTTTTTCCCCTCAATCTTCCTGCTGGTCCCCCCCCCCCCACCGTTTGTTGTTACCATGGCAGTGCTGTTCCTCTGGCTGGGTGGGCTGGTGAGTGTGGCACTCAAATCTGACATCAATATAGCTCCTAAGTTGGCTGGCCAGAGAGGGGGATCCTGAATGTTGGGCAGTCTGCCCTCCATCCCCGGGAGCAGAGCACCACAACTCGATGATATACTTTGGTCCTGCCAGCTCCAATGCTGAATTTCAGGGGCTCAGCTCCTAACTTTGCTCTCCCAGTAAGCAGCCGCTGCACCACTGGGAAGAAGGTTTTTATAACTTTTTCACCCCGCACTCACCCCCCCCCCCAACGGTCGGCTTCAGGGATATACCCTGGTCAGGCTTGTTCACCATCACACAGATGGTAGGGGACTTCTCTCCACAGATTTGCTCCCTTTTGACTCCCTCCACACTTGGACAGGAGATGTGCCCTACAGCTTCAGACGTACAGTGTGCTGCTACACAAGCAGCTCACAGCTGTAGTGGTAAATAGCAGAAGTTTCACGTCTGTAGTGTTAAACTGTATGGATTGGTTCATGGCTGTAACAGTAATTAACTTTTAGTCCCATGTCATAACTGCACTGGAGAACTGAATGCACTACAGTGAACTGTAAGTGCCATTTTACAGCCATAATGGTGAAATGTATGTGCCGTTTCACGGCGGTAGTGGTGAACTGTATATGCCATTTTACAATGGTAATGGTGAACTGTACGTGCCATTTCACAGAGGTAATGGCGAACTATATGTGCCATTTCACAGCAGTAGTGGCAAACTGTATGTGCCATTTCACAGCAGTAGTGGCAAACTGTATGTGCTGTTTCACAGCAGTAGTGGTAAATGTATGTGCTGTTTCACAGCAGTAGTGGTAAATGAATGTGCTGTTTCACAGCAGTAGTGGTAAATGTATGTGCTGTTTCACAGCAGTAGTGGTGAACTGGATGTGCCATTTCACAGTGGTAGTGGTGAACTATATGTACTGTTTCACAGCTGTAGTGGTGAACTGCATGTGACATTTTACTGCTCCAGTGAACGGTATATGCTGTTCCACAACTGTAGTGGTACGCTTTACCTGACATTTCACAGCCGTAGAGGCGCACAACATATGTGGTTTACAGCTGTACAGAATGGTGTTTAATTTTCCAGCAGTAGTGGTGAACCAAGTGTGCAATTTTCAGATGCAGTGATGACTACTATATCCTGTTTCATAGCTGTGTCTGCAGAAATGAGTGGTCAATCTCTTCTATCAAAGAACTGAAGCCTGAGATTTTAAAGGATTACAGAAGCCTGTCTCTGTAACGAAATGAGGGTCAGAGTTCTCCATTCAGTTCAACCCCAGCACACCCTATAATAACAGGCTACTTTTCATGGAGGCAAGACCAGACTTCATCCCATGCAGGTGTGGGGGGTGGAAGGGATTCTATGCTAGGAAATAAAGTGCTAGAAGCCATGTTGTCAGAAGTGTCTCCCCCAAAACTGGTTACCCCAACACCAAACAGGTATGTGAACCTCACCTCCCAGGCACCACCACAGGCAGCGTTTGCACTCATGTCGACATCTCAACATGTCCGACAGGGCTTACTCCTTCCTCTGTGATATCCTTACAGGGCTGAACACAGAATAAACCCATCAGAATTTCAATGTTTCTGAATGGAAAAAGACATCTTTACAGAGTTAGTGACACCTCTGGGAATAACTTTGAACAAAACAACAAAATATTGGAACACGGTTCAGTTTATATTTCCCCAGACTGCCTGTGCCTACATCATCTTCATCTTCTCACCATCATTATTATTTAAGACCCTGCATGAAAACAAGATTTTTGTGTCCTGGGCGTCATCATCACTGGGGTAAGAGTATGATGTCATATGACATTGCCTGTAGACCAGCAGAAGGTGCTGATGAAATCCTGGTGACAAACAGCCTCCTGTCACAGAAACATCACCGGTATTATAAAACTGGGTGGGGGAGTTGGGAGGGAGAAAGGAAGGAAGGAAAGAACAAGAAAGACATGTAATATATTGTATAATAGAGCATTGTTGTGTACGGAATTCCATCTCTGTCAAAATGCTGATGTACCACAGTTCAAAGGTCATGGAATGTGACTGTACCCTTCCGTGGTACAACAGCATTCTGAAACCTCTAGAGACTGCACGAGTCACTTCTGTTTCTAAAGTGAAAGAACCGCCGCACACACAATGAACAACAGACTGGGAGTCAGCTAACCACGGTGGGAAGGCGGGTAGTCAAGTGACTTCACACAGACACAAGGTGAAGCCACAAGCAGAGGGAATAAGCAACAGCATGGAGGAAGAACAAACAATATACACTATAAAAAATACAGCATGAACAACTTTAATCACAACCTGTATGTTTGGCTACCTTGGAGTTCTGACTCCCACGGATCTCTCAAGCTTTGCTCTCGAGGACAAAGAGAATCAGAGCCCCTCTGTGGCAGAACACACTGGCTCTGCATGAAATAACTGATCATGTATTTGCTATATTGTACATGCTAAACTGTATCTTTAGGGTGTTGTTTTCTATGTTTTTTCTCTAAGTGTCAGTAACTCTGTAAGCACCGGCCAAGTCACCTAAAACCTGAAGAGTAAAGGGTTCCTCAGGTAATGCCTGTAGCTGCGATGAATCTGTTCAGTCAGCAGGAGTCACCACACTACACTCGAGGAGGAACTCCTTGGCATTAAACAACTACGTAAAAAACCTAATACCAGAAAGATGTAGCCTGGTGCAGAAATGCTCAAAATGGAAGACAGAGAAACATTTACAATGTCATTTCTCCCATGTGCTCCCGATTCAGAAATTCCTTAACCACTTCCTCATAGGAAAATTCACAAAGCCAATGGCTTCTTTCTGGACTTGGCACACCTATAGATCAAACACAGGTGTCCTTTTTCTTTACTGGCGTTTTCTTAATTAGCCAACCCAAAATATGAAATGTGACGAGTAAGGGGAGAGGTGCCCCCCAACAGCATCTTATATTTGGTAGAAAATTATATATATATATATATATATATATATATATATATGCTATATAAGTACTGCTTGTTACATTAAAATGCAGCAAGCCACGGGGCTCAGAACTGCTAAGGAGTTAGGAAGCCAATACAGATCTCAACTAGTCATGGGGCTCCGAACTGCTTATGAGTTAGGAAGGCAATACAGGGCTTTGCTAGCTGCAGGGCTCAGAACTGCTAATGAATTAGGAAGCCAACTCTGATCTCAGCTAGCCACCAGGCTTCTGTCTGGATCAGTACAAAACAGCAGGCAATAATATCCTGGTTTGTAACTTTCCTGCAGTGATAGATTCTGTTATGTAAAGATACAGAATGTATTAAAAAAAAAAAATAGAAGGATGGGAAGGTTATACAGCAAACCTACAATGCAGTCTGAATGACAGAAGCACATACATGTATAAACCCCCTCCCTCCCCTGCCAAATCTTGTCAGATAATATGGAGGTAAAGTGCACCTTGCAAGTGCGCTCTTGTTTAGAGCTACCACAGTTCCAGTTACAAGGGAAGAAGTTGCTTTTTTTTCACAAGTCATTTCCACAAAAAAAAGCCCCTCCACCAAAGCAAGTTGCTTCACAGAATCATTCTTTCCTTCTCCTGGTCAAGTCCTTTTACTTCTCAGAGAGTCCTGGTTGAAGTCATTTCCCATTTCTCCCTGCAGCACTTCTTCACGCCTGGTTTCTTGCTCTTTGGCTTGTTGATCTTGACCACTTCATTCTGCTGCTGCAATCTGGGAGATTGTCCTTCTTGGCTTTTAGAACCATGAAAGTGATGGTACTGAACATCTGGGAAAACAGAGAGGAGAGGAGGGAGAGAGCAGGAAGGAGAAAACAGCAAGCGAGGGAGAGGGTGGGGGAGAGAGGGGGTAGGAAGAGAAACAGAGTGGGGTGGGAATGAGACAGAGAGAGAGACACCCATACCCAGCAGGGTAAGGACAGTCAGTGAGAGACAGGGAAGAGAGAGGAGGGAGGAGGGGAGACTATGTTAAAACAGGGACCACGAACAGGTAAACTAATCCTCGCCACATCTGTAAATCCCCAACACCCAGACCATGTTCCTGTGGAAAAGGGGAGGTACTTCTGAATACAAAAATGGGAAGAGAGAGAGAGCTGGCCAAATTTGACAGCTCTTTATTTCAACACCTTACATCTCTCCTCTGAGGAGGCGGTGGGTTATGTGCTGGCCAGCGGCTTTGCCCATTTCCTATTTCACCCCTTACATGTGGGCTGAGGGGGGGCTGTGCTGCTGGAATTTACTGCACCTTATACAGTATGTGGGCTGAGAGAGGTGGGTTATGAAGCTGGAATTTACTGGCCCCTATATGTGGGATAACGGAGAGGTGAGTTATGTAGTCAGAATTTAGTGTCCCTTATATGTGGGCTGAGGGAGAGGTGGGTTATATAGTCCGGTTTGACCATCCCTTTTTCTTTTCCTTTTTTACAGTTTACATGTGGACTGAGGCAGAGTTGGGTTAGGCAGCTGGGTTTGACTACCCCTTATTTTAGCCCTTTTATGTGGGCTGAGGAAGAGAAGGGTTAGGTAGCTCGGTAGGACAGTCCCTTATTTTTACCTTACATATGGGCTGAGGGAGAGGCGGGTTATGCAGCCGGGTTTGACTGTCCCTTATCTTAACCCTTACATATGGGCTGAGGGAGAGGCGGGTTATGTAGCCGGGTTTGACTGTCCCTTATCTTAACCCTTACATGTGGGCTGAGGGAGAGCCGGGTTATGTAGCCGGGTTTGACGGTCCCTTATCTTAACCCTTACATGTGGGCTGAGGGAAGAGGCGGGTTATGTAGCCGGGTTTGACGGTCCCATATCTTAACCCTTACATGTGTGCTGAGGGAGAGGCGGGTTATGTAGCCGGGTTTGACTGTCCCTTATCTTAACCCTTACATGTGTGCTGAGGGAGAGGCGGGTTATGTAGCCGGGTTTGACTGTCCCTTATCTTAACCCTTACATGTGGGCTGAGGGAGAGGCGGGTTATGTAGCCGGGTTTGACTGTCCCTTATCTTAACCCTTACATATGGGCTGAGGGAGAGCCGGGTTATGTAGCCGGGTTTGACTGTCCCTTATCTTAACCCTTACATGTGTGCTGAGGGAGAGCCGGGTTATGTAGCCGGGTTTGACTGTCCCTTATCTTAACCCTTACATGTGTGCTGAGGGAGAGGCGGGTTATGTAGCCGAGTTTGACTGTCCCTTATCTTAACCCTTATATGTGGGCTGAGGGAGAGGCGGGTTATGTAGCTGGGTTTGACTGTCCCTTATCTTAACCCTTACACGTGTGCTGAGGGAGAGCCGGGTTATGTAGCCGGGTTTGACTGTCCCTTATCTTAACCCTTACACGTGTGCTGAGGGAGAGGCGGGTTATGTAGCCGGGTTTGACTGTCCCTTATCTTAACCCTTACATGTGTGCTGAGGGAGAGGCGGGTTATGTAGTCGGGTTTGATTGTCCCTTATTTTAACCCTTACATATGGGCTGAGGGAGAGGCGGGTTATGTAGCCGGGTTTGATTGTCCCTTATTTTAACCCTTACATATGGGCTGAGGGAGAGGCGGGTTATGTAGCTGGGTTTGACTGTCCCTTATTTTAACCCTTACATGTATGCTGAGGGAGAGGCAGGTTATGTAGCCAGGTTCGACACTCCTGATTGTGACCCTTTAATGCGTGCCAAGGGAGAGGTGGGTTATGTAGATGGAGCTTGAGTATCCCTTTTGTAAAAACTAAAACCTTAAACTGAACACACAAACCTTATGTGTGGGAACTGGTATCCATAGTTACCCCATGTAGCCAATCACTGCTTGTTAAATTTGTTTACGTCAAGCGGGTCAAAGAATCCGAGTGAAGCATTCCTATGGACATGGGACACCTCTAACGTGGGATAGAGAAGGTTATCCATGTTAAGGAGAGATACGCTGAATTTCTTGAGGGTGGGGTGGAGATGATCTCAGGAAAGGGGAGTAGATCTATGGGTGGAGGTCTCCTGGAGGCGAGGAGCTGGGGAGACAGACTGCCTTAAGTGTCTTCCAATGGCCAAACAGCAAAGGGCACACTGAACGGTAACAGGTCTATCTCAGGCTTACTTATACTTTAGATAAATTTGATAGTTATAATACTTTTAAATGGTTATAATACTTATAGTTAGGCTGCTGGTTTGTGAGCATGTATACAACTAAATCGAAATCCAGCCCCCCCCCAAGTGCTGCCCAGACAAGTCGTGCATATTTAAACTGTCGTTAATAAGGGTAGTCTACTGCGCGTTTCAGCTGAAGGAGTGTGGCATCACTTACAAGGTTACCCCATTTGTCACATCCTACAGGATTTTAAATTCCCAAATACTCGTAATGAGTTGCAGTGCTGTGCTTTCTCTCCTACATCAATACTCCAACCCATTATGTATTCCTTCTAAACACAGCCTTGTCAGCCGCTACTTGGAATCTGTAAAACCACACCAAAAGGGAATCCCAGTGCTACTGACTGGGAAACAAGTTACAAAGAGAGGACCGCCTCTCTCCTTTAAATCATTTAAACACATTAAAGGTAACAAGTTCAACCCAGGCTTCCTCAGACCTTTCTACATAAAGCTGATAGTAGCAATACTTTTTAGAGAGGCTACTGGTTTCTTGTTGTGCATACACTTAAACCAAAATCTAACAATTCCCCCCACCATGTGCAACATCATTATACACCAACACCCTTGGGGTAAAAACCAGGCGTGCACCCCCTTGCCGGTTCACACATGACCAACACGGCAGGACACCTGTCAATACTGTGGTTCTGGGTAAGTATCTAATTCACAGCACTGTATGCACTTTATTGTTTTTTATTTTACCAGGAGAGACACACTAAGCTGAAGCTTGTTTACAGGTGTGACCTGGGAGCAGGAAATGGAGGGTAACGCATACCAACACCCGTAATCTGGGCAACAAGCTCCCTGAACTGGTGACCTTGATGGAAGAGGGATGCCTGGATATCGTAGCAGTCACAGAAACATGGTACACAGAGAACCATGACTGGGATGTTAACATACCAGGGCACGTAACCTACAGGAGAGACAGGGAGGGAGAAGAGGGGAGAATAGCCTCTATGTAAGAGAAGGATAAAAGCAACTGAACAAGAGAGTAAACAGGGAGGAGAGGAGGCACTGTGGGTCACCTTAGAGACTGGAAATGGCACCACAGTCCGCTGGGGGTTGTATACAGACCCCCATGTCAGGGGAGGGAATGGACAAGGATATGATAGAAGGCATTCTTAGGATGGCAGAGAAAGGGGAGATACTGTTGATGGGAGACCTGAATATGCCAGATGTTAACAGGAGCAAATTTGCTGCAGCCACATCCAAGAGCCAGGCCATTCTCGATACCCTACAGGTGGCATGCCTCAGACAGTTAGTTTTGAAACCCACTCATGAGGGAGCAATCTTAGACCTCATACTCTCAAATGGGGACAGTGAGAGGATCTCAGACCTAGAGTGGGTAGCCATCTGGGAACAAGTGACCACCAAACAGTGTGGTTCATGATAAACTTAGCTACAGAGTCAAGCCATACAAAAGTGAGGGTGCTAGACTTCAGGAGGGCTGACTCTGGCAAGATGGGAGAGTGCCTTAGAAAAGCACTAGCAAATAGGCTAAAAGGAGGGGTGGAGCAACAATGGGGAAACATCAAAACTGCCATCACAGAGGCAACAAAGCCTTTGTGTGAAGCAAATAAATCAAAACGAAAGAAAAAGTCACTATGGTTCTCAAAAGAGGTGGCAGGGAAGGTCAGGGAGAAAAAGATAGCATTCAGAAGTATAAGGAAATACAGAAGGAGCACAGAGAGGCTGTACCAGTTAAGGCAGAAGGAGCAGGAGAGGAAGTCAGAATAGCAAAGGTCCAAACTCAGGCAAAGATACCCAACTCTGTTGAGAAGGGGGATAAAACCTTTTACAGGTACATAAGGCAGCGTAGAAAGACAAAGGGAGGGATAGTGAGGCTGAATAGAATGGACGGTGGGTGGGCAGAGAGGGACAGTGAAAAAGCAGGGATACTGAATGGATATTTCTTCTCAGTATTCACAAGAGAGGAGCAGGAGTGGGAGGTGCCTAATCCAATTAACAGAAGCACTCTGGATGGGGGGGGGGTGCGATCCTAGTCCTTTCACAGAAGAAAGGGTTCTGATAGAACTCCTAAAACTGAAGGTGGACAAAGCAATGGGGCCTGATGGAATTCACCCCAGAATTCTAAAAGAATTAAGAGGAGAACTACTGAAACCACTGACTACCCTTTTTAACAAATCATGGGAGGATGGTGTGGTACCTGAGGACTGGAGGAAGGCAAATGTGATTCCCCTTCACAAAAGTGGGAGCAGAACAGAGGCAGGAAACTACAGACCGGTCAGTTTGACCTCTGTGGTAGGGAAAGTGATGGAATCACTTCTAAAGGAAAGAACTGTTGAGTACCTAGAGGCCTGTGGGGCACAGGACCCAAGGCAGCATGGGTTCACAGTAGAAAGGTCATGTCAGACAAATCTAATTGATTTCTTTGTCTGGGTGACCAAAGTAGTAGACCAGGGAGGGGCTGTGGACATGGCCTACCTAGACTTTAGCAAGGCATTTGATACAGTCCACACAAAGATTGACAGTCAAATTAACCAGCGGGGTGGGTCCCAGGGCGGTAGCCTGGGTAAAGCACTGGCTGGGTAACAGGACACAGAAGGTAATTGTAAATGGAGTCCACTCTGAAGAAAGAGGGGTTACTAGTGGGGTACCGCAGGGTTCAGTACTGGGTCCAGTCCTTTTTAATGTCTTTATAAGTGACATTGCAGAGGACTGGAAGGAAAAGTATGCCTCTTTGCAGATGACATAAAGACCTGCAACAGGGTTGATACACAAGGAGGTGTGGAAAGAATGAGAAGGGACTTGGCAAGGTTGGAGGAATGGTCAGAAGTATGGCAGCTTGGATTCAGTGCAAAGAAGTGCAAAATAATGCACCTGGGAAACAAAACCCAGGGAAGATTACACAATGGGGGAGAAGAGAGGTAGTAACAACAACAAAAAATGGAAAGGGACCTGGGGTAATCATATCAGATGACCTTAAGGTTAGCAAGCAATGTGGGAAGGCAGTAAGGAGGGCTGGGGGATACTGGGATATATAGGGAGAGGCATCACCAGCAGAAAACAGGAAGTTGTTATCCCTCTGTACAGACAGCTGGTGAGACCCCACCTGGAGTACTCCGTCCAGTTCTGGAGACCCTATCTACGCAAGGACATAGACAGGATAGAGGCAGTCCAGAGGAGGCAACTAAAGTGCAGGGTCTGCAAGAGAAGCCATATGAGGAGAGACTAAAGGAGCTTAATATGTATACCCTTGAGGAAAGGAGGGAGAGGGGGGACACGATAGAAACTTTTAAGTACCTCAGTGGAATCAACAAAGTCCAAGAGGGTAGCATCTTTCAGAAAAGAGATGCCCAAGAACAAGGGACACAATCTGAAGATGGGGGTGCAGTTCAGGGCAACGTGAGAAAGTATTTTTCACAGAGAGGGTGGTGGGCGCGGAACAGCCTTCCTGAGGAGGCTGTGGGGTCTAAAACTGTGGGAGAATTCAAGAATGCAGGGGACAGGCACAAGGCAATTTTTGTGGGGGGGGTAAGAAGAAATAGGCTGTTGGTTAACTAGGATCTGCAGCTTATCCTGTAGGTATGGAAATGGGCAGACTAGGTGGGCCAAGCGGTCCTTATCTGCCGTCAAAGTTTATGTTTCTATGTAAGGAAGTTAAGTGACTTGCTCAGAGTCGCACAGTATTCAAGTGGGGGCTGTGGGATTCAAACCCAGGTCTCCAGGTTTGGAGCTCAGAGCCTTAAACCGCTTCACTATACTGCCTCTTAACTTTGAGATACAGGGTGTATGAAAGGCACACTGTATAAATCTAAATTCTATCCTAGGTTGCCACTATCCTGCTGGATAACAGGAGGTCTGTGAGAAGCCACTGAAGGAAATTGGGGTTGCCCCTCAACAGGCAAGCCAGAGGATAAGAAAATATTGAACTGTAAGCTGTATTGTGTCTTTGCTTTCCAAAACTCTCTTTGTCACCTCCAGCTCCGAGCTCTCTCAGGCTGCCCTATCTTGCTGAGCCGCCTACCGCCCACCGTGATCTCTGTCCTCACATATGTTAATGGCCCCCCAACCCATGCCAGACAGCCCCAGCTCTGAGCCCCCACCCCCCCCCCAAGGCAGGACCCCACAACCACCTGGTGCTCTATCTATAATCCAGTTTGTCTGGCTGGGTCAGCGAGGAGACCGAAGGGGCGGAGAGGAGATCCGGTCCTGGGGTGTGGCAGCCAGCCCTGTAGAAGCTGCTGCATATCAGGATAGAGTGTTTTCTTTGTTACGCCCTACCTCCCCATCAGAGCCTGTCGTGCAATGGCGTCTGGTAACATCATACAGCTCTGCGTCTCCACTACTGAGTCCTAGGCGTAGCAGTGCTTCGAATTCGCGGGGAGGCGCCATGCGATGCCGGGCTGTCCCTGGATCCTCCCTAAGAAAGGAGAGCAGTCATATGGACGCTCAATCCTCTCCCTCCCCTGGGTTGCCGGCGTGGCGCTCAGCGCCTCAGCACCACCAGGCCAGCCCAGCTGTATTGTATCTTAATGCCGTATTTTAAAGGAAAACTGACCTAATCCTAACCCTCCCACCCCCGACAGCTGTAGCCTCGATTAAGCTTTTCCCATGGTCAAAAATTTTTTTTTTTTAGGGTTTACTCACTTTATTTTTATTTTATAAAATCCCTGATCACCAAACATGGTGAATGCTGTGCAGTTCCATGTCAGGTACTGGTGCATCGCTGCGCCATTCGTCCCACTGCATTTTGTATTGGGGCGAGCGGTGTGATGCCGCACCAGTACCTGAAATGGAACAGCGCAGCATCCACCATGTTTGCCGATCGGGGACTTTACAAAATAAAAATAAAGTGAGTAAACCATAAAAATAAATACATTTTTACCGCAGGAAAAGCTTGATCAGGGGCTACAGCTGTCGGGGGTGGGAGGGTTAGGATTAGGACAGTTTTTCTTTAAACAGTTTTCCTGAACACTGGAAAATCACTAAGAAATATTAGTCTTCCACAACTTCAGCCTCTATTTTCTCAAAATGTGTTTGCCCTGAAGCCTCTCTCCTTTCCTCTGCAAATGATGTTATTAATGACATCACATTGGATGTTGATCAATGTGCGGGCAAACAGCTGCTGCAGGACCAACTGAAAATCTGCTGCAGAGCTCATGCTGCTGACAGTAATGACTAGCCAAACATTAACGTGTACATGCACGTGCACACACGTCCGCACACAGAAATGGGATACTTTATGCAAGGTGTTGTTTGTGGCAGACTGAACTGATATGCCTTGCAGATAATATTTTGGGTTTGGTACCTCGGGCATTCCAATCTTGGCCGAGATTAGATGCACCAATTCATAAGCTGCCACTTGGCTGCACCATCCACCTTCTCCTTTCCCTTTTCTAAGTTTCCTCTCTTTCCTTCTCTCTTCTACATCTTAATTGATATATAGAAATATAACAAATCCTTTATTCAATCAATATTGGTACATGATACTTAATGCTGCAAAAATGTAATAAAAGTTAATGTTAGATGTTTCTGTGGAGAAGATAAGTTACATTTGTAGCTTCACTCAATGGTAATTAGCAATATAGGAATAATATTTCCTCCTATACGAATATTCCAATAATTTTGGATTTTGTACTACTTGTAAGTAATATATTGGTAATGTGACGATTACATATACTGTATGATATTTTCTGTATGTAATTACTCACCATAGTAATGTTGTTTCTTCTAATGGAGTCTTGCTGTATTCTGACAATAGCAGTGAGTCCCAACCTTGAACTGCCCGGAGATGAAAGAGTTAACTTTCCATGCCAGGCATGGGAAGCTGAGCGAGTTGACACTCTGTCTGTTGCTGTTTGAACTCAAACCGTCAGATCTTCTGAGCTAAACTCACTGAGGTCCTTGTGGAAGCTGTAAACCTACACTAGCCAACTGGCTACTAACATAAAAACAGATTTTTTGGTCCCAAAACAAAGACTCAAGTCAGGAAACCCAAAAAATGAAATAAACACAACACCCACTCACCCAAAGAAGGAGGGTGATAACAAAAAAGGTGGAGCACCTCCTGAGTGCCAACACTACTACTTCCCACCCACATCCCAAAAACAAAGGTTCTGAGAGGGGAAGGCGGGGGGAGGTCAGAACACAGCAGGACTCCATTAGAAGAAACAACATTACTAAGGTGAGTAATTTTTTCTTCAAACAACATGAAGTCTTGCTGTATTCTGACAACAGCAGACTACCAAGCAGTACCTCCATGGAGGAGGAACAGAACCTACTTAGGAAAAGGCTCTGAAGACAGTTAAAGTTAAAACCAAGCATCACTCCTAGCCTGGATATCCAGGGAGTAATGCTTGGTAAAAGTGTGAACTGTTTTCCAGGTAGCTGCTTGACATATCTCTAAGATAGGAATAACCCTGGCAGCAGCCAGGGAAGCAGCTGTACCTCTGGTAGAGTGAGCCCTCAGGCCTGAGGGTGGAACCTTACCTAGCTTTTCATAGCAAAATTGAATGCAAGAGACAATCCACCTGGCAATGGATCTTTTAGTGGCAGGTTTTCCTTTACCAACCTCACCATAAGTGAGGAACAGTTGGAGGGAGTCAAACCTGTGACCCTTGGTACGTTCTATGTAGTAGCTAAGGGCTCTTTTCACATCTAAGCTGTGCAGCCTCCTCTCACCAGAGGAGGAATGGTCAGTGAAGTACAAAGGAAGAGAAATAGATTGGTTAAGGTGGAAGTCTGAAACCACCTTAGGCAAAAACTTCCTGTTAGTCCTGAGGACCACCTTATCTCTATGGAAGGAGATAAAATCAGGCTCCACTGACAAGGCTTGCAATTCACTTATGCACCTGGCAGAAGTGATGGCCACCAGGAACAGAGTTTTCCAAGTCAAGTACTTAAGCTTTGCTGAGGACAAAGGCTCAAAAGGGGGTTGCATAAGCTGAGCAATGCAAACGTTAAGGTCCCAAGCAGGGGCAGGGTCCCTGAATGGCGAATTGGTATGAAGCAATCCCTTGAAAAATTTGGGAGAATACAAGGTGAGCTGAAAGAGAATAGGGCTTACCTGCTCAAATGAAAGCAGAGACAGCTGCCAGATGCACCTTTAGTGTAGCTGGTCTGAGTCCCATGCTATTCAGATGGACCATATAGTCAAGGACTGTGGGCAGATCAGCAGACTCTGGGGAACTATGCTTTCCAGAGCACCATATGGAAAATCTTTTCCATTTGGAATTATAAGTAGTTCTGGTGGAAGGCTTCCTAGAAGCCTTTAGAATGTCCATAACACCTTGGGAGAGGTGTAAATCAGCAAACTCTAACTCTTCAAGAGCCAGGCCTTGAGATTGAGAGATTTGAGATTTGGGTACCAAACCCTTCCCTGAGCACAGGTTAACAGGTTGTAATTCCTGGGAAGAGACAGGGAAGGTGGACTGCTAAGGACAATAGGAGAGGATACCAGGGCTGTCTGGCCCAGTCTGGAGCGATCACCTTGCAGGGTTGAGACCTGATTTTGACTAGCACTTTGAACAGGAGAGGGAAGGGGGGAAAAGCATACAGGAACTTCCTCCCAACTGAGAACTAAGGCATCCAGGAGACTGAGCCCAACACTGGGGGCCTGCAGCAAAAAAGGGGAAGTTGGTGATTGTCTGGGGCTGCAAAAAGATCTATCTGTGGGGTGCCCCATCTGGAGAATATCACCTCCAAAACCAGGGGATCCAGTGACCATTCGTGATGGCCCTGAGATATCCTGCTGAGAGCATCTGCCAGGACATTGTCCTTGCCTGGAGGTGTGTACTGTCTGTGAAGGAGGTGTTCAGGGAATAAGCCAGAGACCACAACGCTCATTGCTTCTGTGCACAAGGTCAGGACCAGTGCCTCCTTGCTTGTTGATATACCACATTGTGGTGGTATTGTCTGTTCTGATCTGAATAACTTTGTTCTGAACAAACTTGGAAAAGGCTTGAAGTGCTAGAAATACTGCTCTGAGTTCCAACAGACTGATGTGAAGCAGAGATTCCTGAGGGGACCACAACCCTTGGGTGGTCAGGTCTCCCAAGTGGGCCCCCAATCCCAAGAGGGAGGCATCTGTAGTGAGGATTAAAGAGTGAGACTGAATGACAAAGGGAACTCCCTGTCTTAGATTGTTCTGATCCTGCCACCACTGCAAGGCCTGGGTCAGTGTTTGAGTCACTGGAATCAGTTTGGTCAGAGGGTCCTTTTTCTGAGACCAAAAGGCTCTCAAGTGAAACTGAATATCCCTCATCTGAAATCTTGCTCCCTGCACCACTGCTGTAGAAGCAGCCATGTGACCCAGGAACTGCAGGAAATGCCTTGCTGGACGAGACACCTGTAGGGTGAATGAAGAGGCCAGTGTGAAAAGGGTCCTTGCCCTGTCCAGGGAAGGAAGGCCTGGCCTTTTCTGTATCTAGCTCTCGCCTATGAAGGGTGAGGACTGAACAGGCTCTAGAACTGACTTTGAAAGATTCAGAAGGAAACCTAGAGAGGTGAGCAGTTGCTGAGTTATCTGTAGGTGTAACTTGACTTGGTCTGGGGACTGGCCTACTATGAGCCAGTCGTCTAGGTATGGGAAGATGGCAATTCTTTGCCTTCTTAGAGAAGCAACTACTACTGCCAGGCATTTTGTGAACATGCTTGGAGCAGAGGTTAGGCCGAAGGGCATTGCTCTGAATTGGTAATAGCCTGAGGGCAGCTCGAACCTGAGGTACTTTCGATGGGAGCTTCTGATGAAAATATGGAAGTAGGCATCCTTGAGGTCCAGGGAGACTAGCCAGTCCCCTGGCCTTAGAGAGGGTAGAATTATTCCCAGAGTCACCATTTTGAATTTTGGTTTTAAAAGGTGCTTGTTTAAGTATCTGAGATCCAGGATGGGCCGCCATTCTCCTTTCTTTTTGGGGGTAAGAAAGTACCTGGAGTACAATCTTTTGCCTTGGTGCAGGGGTGGAACCCTTTCCACAGCTCTGAGAGCCAGGAGGGAAGAGACCTCTGCCTCTAGGGCAAGTGCCTCTGAAGGATTTGCAGGTGGAAAGGATCTGGTTCTCAGCTTTGGAAATTTTTTGAAGCTGAGAACCAGTCCCTGGCTTACTACTTCCAGGACCCATTTGTCTGATGTTAGAGACTTCCAGTCCTGGACAAAGTAAGCCAGCCTGCCCCCTACAGGTAGTGGAGAATTGGCCCTGGCAATCCCATCAGGGTGCCTGCTTGGCAGGGGTTTTAGGCTGAGGGGTGGGAGCAGGTCTGCTTGTACCCCTTCTGCCTCTCCCTCTAAAGAACCCCCTCTGAGCATAGGCAGAAGAGGAGGCCTGGGCTTGGCAGAAAGGCCTATGAAAAGGCCTGCCACTGCCCCTGGGATGCTGCCTCTGAGGAGTGGCTTGTCTTTCCTTGGCCTGGGCATTCTTATAGGTGGTCCTACATTCATCCATTTTCTTCATGTAATTCTCTGTTTGCTCCCCAAACAGAGAATTACCCACAACAGGAAAATCCATGGCCTTAGTCTGGGTATCCTGTGACAGGCTAGTACATCTGAGCCAAGCCATTCTACGAAGTGCCACAGATGTAGCCATGACTCTAGATGAAACATCATTGGAGTCCACTGCAGCATGGAATTGCACCTTGGATGCCTCAATACCATCAGCAGCCACCTGCTCCAGCTCCTTGGCAAGCTGGCCAGGGACCTGTTTTGTTAAAGCCATGACAGTGTCCCATCTGGATTTCTGATACCTAGCAGTATAGGCCATATAGTTGGCCTGTCTGAGTCCCAAGGATGCTGCCACGTACTGTTTCTTTGCCATGGCATCAATCCAACTGGGGTCCTTGTCTGGGGGGTGTGAAGCCAAGGGAATATTTGCCTTATCACAGGCTGCAGCCTGCACTACCCCAACATACATAGATACATAGACAGTGTCGGCAGATAAGGGCCTATGGCCCACCCAGTCTGCCCATTTGAGCTTGTAAGTTCAGTTTGTTTTCCTAGAAGTCTGTTGCACCTTACCCCTGACCTCCAGAATTCTTTTATGTCTATCCCATGCATTCTTAAATCCCGTGATTGTTTCAGCCCCCACCACTTCCTCTAGCAGGGTGTTCCACTTGTCCACCACCCGTTCTGTGAAGAAATTCTTTCTCATGTTTCCTCTGAATCGTCCTCCCTCCAACTTCATCCCATGCCCTCTAGTCCTGGAACATCTTTTTTCGCTTAAAAATAGTGTTTTCCTGCACCCTGTTCCTCTCTGTAAGATACTTGTATGTCTCTATCATATCCCCTCTCTCCCTCCTCTCCTCCAGGGAGCACATGTTCAGTTCCTTCAACCCGTCTTCATAGGACTTGTGATGCAATCCATGCACCATCTTTGTTGCCCTCCTCTGAACCTTCTCTACCCTGTCTATGTCCTTACGTAGGTATGGTCTCCAGAACTGTACACTGTACTCCAGGTGGGGCCTCACTAGTGTCTTGTATAGCGGAATTATGACCTCCTTTTCCTGCTGGTAATGCCCCTGCTTATACATCCCAGCATCCTATTTGCTCTACCTGCTGCCTGTCACACTGTTTCCCTACCTTGAGGTCATCAGAGATGATAACCCCAAGATCCCTTTCCTGCTTGGTGCATGCTATATCCTCACCCCCCAACTGATATATTGTGCCAGGGTTTTTGTGCCCCATATGCATTATCTTGCACTTCTTTGAACTGAATTTCAACTGCCAAACCCCTGACCATTCTTCAAGTTTCTGTAGGTCGCTTCTCATTCTGTCTACACCTCTGGTGTGTCTATTCTGTTACAGAGCTTTGTGTCATCAGCGAACAGTGAAATTCTGCCTCTAGGTCCCGCGCCATGTCACTGATGAAGATGTTGAATAGGACCGGTCCCAGCACTGATCCCTGTGGTACCCCACTGGTCACTCTTCCCTCTGTGGAGTGACAGCCATTTACCACCACCCTCTGTGTCCTGCCACCCAGCCAGTTACCTACCCACCACACTACTGTCCTGCCCACACCCATATTCCCCAGTTTGTGTAATAGTCTTCTATGTGGCACAGTGTCAAAGGCCTTGCTGAAGTCCAGATAGGCCATGTCCACTGCCTCCCTCTGATCCACCTCCCTAGTCACCCAGTGAAAAAATTCAATGAGGTTGGTCTGACATGACCTCCCCCTGGTGAAACCATGCTGCCTTGGGTCCTGTAGTCCACTGACAACCAGATGTTCCACCAATCTCCTTGAGTAGTGCTTCCATGATCTTCCCACTACCGAGGTGAGGCTGACTGGTCTGTAGTTCCTGCTTCCTCTTTGTTCCCACTTTTGTATAAGGGACTAGCATCTGCTGTCCTCCAGTCTTTGGGTACCTCCTGTTTCCAGTGATCGCTAAACAGGATAGCCAGAGGTTCAGCCACCACCTCTCTTAGTTCTTTAAGGACCCTGGGTGCACCTCATCTGGCCCCATTGCTTTATCAACTCTTATTACTTCCAGTTCCTTCAGGACCCTTTCTCGTGTAAGGGACTTGTGTCCATTTCTGCACCATTCTCACCCTTGTACTCCTTCAGACCCATACCCTCCTCTTCCTCAGTAAAGACTGAGCAGAAATACCTGTTCAATATGTCAGCTTTACTGTTGTCATCCTCCACCTGCCCCCATCCTCCCCTTCAGTCTCACTATCCCTCCCTTTGTCTTTCTTTTTTCACTTATGTACCTGTAAAAGGTTTTGTCCCCTCTACCCACTGATTTTGCAATGTGTTCTTCTGTCTGAGCTTTGGCTTCCCTTACTGACCTCCTGCCTCCCTTTGCTTCTCCTGGTACTTCTCCCTATCCCTTCTGCCTGTGTCTTTTGTATTGCCTGAATGTAATCTTTTTGGCTTTCACTTTCTTTGCTACCTCTTTGGAAAACCATAATGGTCTCCTCTTCCTTTTCCTCTCACTAACCTGCTTAATACATAATTCTGTTGTTCTTGTAATCCCCATTTTAAATACTGCCCACTGTTCCTCGACCCCTGATTCCTGCCCCATTCCCCTTAATGCCTCCTTCAAGTATCTCCCCATTTTCCCAAAGTCTGCCCCCCTAAAATACAGGATACGTGTTTTTGTGTGGTTTGGTTCTGCTCTTTCTGTGATTTCAAACCACAATGACTGGTGGTCACTGTTTCCCAGGTGCTCCCCCACTGTTACCCCCATCACACTGTCCCTGTTTGTGAGCACAAGGTCCAGTATTGCCTTCTGCCGAGTTGGTTCCATGACCAGTTGCTTGAGGAAGGCACCCTGAAGGGAGTCCAGGATAAATCTGCTCCTAGTTGATGCTGTTGCTGGGATGCTCCAGTCCACGCCTGGAATATTGAAGTCTCCAACCAGTACTACCTCACCCTTGTCTACCATCCTTTGGATGGCTAGCATCAACTCCTATCTGTTTCTTCCTCCTGGGCTGGTGGTCTATGAGCCACACACTTGTGCAAATGGCTGTCCCCATTTTCCTTTCCAGCTTAACCCACAGTATCTCTCCCCCATTTTGTTC
Source organism: Neoceratodus forsteri (assembly GCA_016271365.2). Lineage (NCBI taxonomy): Eukaryota > Metazoa > Chordata > Ceratodontiformes > Ceratodontidae > Neoceratodus > Neoceratodus forsteri. The sequence continues at coordinate 216,470,508 of JADMNL010000026.1, forward strand.
CTCCTGGATCTCTGTGGCCCTTATGTCAATTTGGCTGCATTGTTGTGCAAGGAACTCCGTATCTGAGCCTGACAGAGTATACCTCTTGTCCATTCTTTTATCCACAGGAGGTATAGTATTAGGAGTCTTTAAAATCTTAAATGCCTGTTTCCCAAAAGATTTGTGTAAGGGAATAGACAGCCTCCTAGACTCTGAGATATCCATCATTTCCACATAGTCAGGCTCTTCCTGGTCATCCACAGCTTCTTCCATAGGAAGCTGAAAGGTTTCGGCCACTTTCTTATAAAACATGAAATGGGAGGGGGACTCAGAAAGCCTAGGAGGAGACACTCCTGAAGATCTGCCTGGGAGATGTCCAGGTCAATGGGACATCCAGACTTTCAAAACCACATTCACTTTCCTCATACTCCTCTTCCTCCGGTTCATAATATTCCTCTAAATCATAATCTTGAACGGTGGAACCGGCTGAAACCGGCGCCTTCCTGATGGTGCCGGTTCGGTCCTAACGAGGAGAGTGACTGCACAATTTTTATCGCTTTGGCTATTTCTTCAGCGGTTGAGAAAAACTTTGGATCCACATCAGCTGATTTTCCTTTCTTGTTCTCTTAGCGAACCGACCCTCGGAATCAGCTCTCCTTTGCCCTAAAGTCTCGCCCTGGTCAGAGGGCACCCTTCTGGTTCGGTTTGAACGAACGGGCTGGCCATCCGTTCAGCGGACTTCTGGCCTCCCTTTCCCTGAGCCTACCAACTCTCTTCTCTAGGGTAGCTGCAGGAAAATTTTACAAATCTGGCAGTCTGCATTGAGGTGGTCAAACCCCAGACAATAAACACAGGTGGTGTGGGGTCAGCAGCAGCAAGACTTCCCCACACACACACTGCAGTGCTGAAACCCAGTGGGCCGGTTTTCTTTTGGGTTCTCAGACATTGTGCCAGTCCTAACAAAACTTACCCTTTAATGGCAATCCACCAGGCAAGACCCTCTTATCAGTTCCTGACCGTGTTATGGGTTGTGGAAAAAACGTAATAAAACTGCTTTTTAGAACCGATAAGAACCGTAACTACACTCTAAAAGTACAGATAAAGATTTTACAACAACTTGATCGGTTCAAACCGAACCAATGAACCATTTACAAGTTTCACACAGGATAGAAAACAATATAACCTATCTAGTACTCACGAATACCACAGACAGAGACTGAACCGACGAGTTACGGTTTAAAATCGGTCGAAAACCAAGAAAGCGGTACTTTAACCGACACATTTAACCGAGCAAAGGGAGAAATCTCCGGAGCGACTGTTCAGTGAGGCGGAGTAAAGAATCTGACGGTTTGAGTTCAAACAGCAACAGACAGAGTCTCAACCAAGCTCGAGCTCAGCGTTCCATGCCTGGCATGGAACGTTAACTCTCATCTCCGGGGCAGTTCGAAGGTTGGGACTCACTGCTATTGTCAGAATACAGCAAGACTTCATGTTGTTTGAATCTATATTATGTTTTGTATAGCTGTAATATGTTGTTTGAATCTATATTATGTTTTGTATAGCTGTAATTGTTTTTATAATTTAAAATCAGTAAAAACATATTGATAAAAAAAACACAAACACATACACACAATGGTGGACGGCTACCCTGAATGTACCCCTACATTCTAGAGAGAAGAACCAGAGTCTGGCTTAGTCTGCCATACCTCCTCCACGTTAATGTTCTCCTTGGCACTGGTTTCGAACAGCCGTATTCCCATCTGCTCACTGAACCGCCTCGCATCTGCCGTTTCCACCTGCTTCCTGGACGGGTCATCGCTTTTATTACCAACTGCAAAACAGAAAAAGAATGAAGAAAACAAATAACATCAAGCTACTCAAAGCCAGCCCTCCAGCCCTTGACTGCGTTCTTGGGATTGGATTACTACTACAGGGAGGCAGTGTAACCCAGTGGTAAAAGCGCAGAGCCATGAACCCAGAGACCCAGATCTGAATCCCACCACCACTTACAGTGTGACAATGAGTAAGTCCCTTAACCTCCTTCTAGTTTACTTTAAAGGTGACCTGTAAAATAGTGTTGCAGCCCCTCCCGTCTTCACATACCTTACAATACTGTTGCAGGAACCGGGCTGCAATCAGCATATTTTTACATCCAGGTTTAATTTTAATAAAACACCAAACTTTTCGGCTGAATGCAGAAGTGTGGAGGGACCCAACTGAGCTGGTGCAAGTGTTCATGGGTATGACACCCATTTAGTGACATCACTCCCACCACTACCCTTATAATAGCAGCATTAGCGGTGGTTTATTATGCTAATTTTATTGATTTCCTGGGGGTCTTGACACCCAAAATATTACTTACAGCAACAGCCCACCGCTTGCAACACCGGTGACCCGGGTTCAGTAGCAAGCCCGGGTTGCTGGAGGGCTGGCAGGGGGAAGAAGGATTGAGTGCCTGACGGGCTGCTGTCCTTCTCTGGGGAGGGGTGGGCTGCAGTCCTCGCTGCTATATCACCACCTGGGTGACCGCGGGTTATGGTGCAGTGGAGGATGCAGACTGGCAGGGAGGGATGGACATCAGCCGAGGACCAGAGTGAAGGTACGTCTCCATGTGCCTCCATCTCACTGGTCCTCCCCGAGTGCTGACGTCTGCAGGAAACAAAAAATACAGGAAAAAACTCACGTCTGGGCCAGGACACGGGCTCCCGCACCAGCAACTGAGAGGAGCTGGGAGTACAGCTCCAGGTGCACGCTCCCCTGAGGATTTGGAGGGGAAGGGGGAACCCCTCCATTCCACCCAGAGGGTTATCCAGGGATGCCTAGATGTTGACTGGAGTGGAACACTAACGGAGCAAGTTCCTCCGGTCCTCAAGGCGCAGCCTGTGTGGTGCACTGGGAGACCCCGAGGGAAGGACCAGACGTGGGGATGAGAGGGCATAAGAAAAAATTACCATAGTAATCTTGTTTCTTCCCAGTGATGCTCAGATATTCATAACTTTATGCAGTAAGCCTGGAGGGTTGAACTGCCTAGAGAGATGGAACACATGCAAATGAGTAGAATTCTCTGCATGTGAGCATCTTTCAAATACTGCCTCTGCCAACTGTAGTGTCCTAACCTCTTCAGATTTGTGAGAAACTTGAAAGTCAGGCATTAGGAAACTAATGTAGCTTTAACATTTTATTAAAAGAGGGGTTACTCATAATTAAAGCATAGAATTTTATAGAAAAAACACTCCAAAGGGAGGAGAATGATAACATTTGACAAAAACCACAAAGAAAACTCCAAAAGGAGAACACATTGAAAACCCCCTGTTTAAAATTGATTAAAAACAGAGAATATGCAACAAAACAACATGGCTTGGTGGCACCAGCATGCGGAGTGCAGAGGCTGAAGTTCTGAAGGAGGAATGAATAGCTGAGCATCACTGGGAAGAAATAAGATTACTATGGTAGTCATTTTTTCTTCTAACCCCAATAATGCTCAGGATATTCATAACTTTATGCAGATTACCAAGCAGCACCACTGGAGGTGGCCACAAACTTATTTTGAAACAGACTCTGCAGGACTGTTGTGCCAAACCTAGCATCACTCCTGGATAGAATGTCAAGTTGTAATGCTTTGTAAAGGTGTACTGTTTTCCAGGTAGCTGCTTTGCAAATGTCCACCAAGGGGACCTCCCTGGCAGCTGCAAGGGTAGCAGCGGTTCCTCTTGTAGAATGTGCCCTCAATCCGATTGGGGGCTCTTTACCTACTTTAATGTAGCAGAATTTAATACACTGGACTATCCACTGAGAAATTGATCTTTTGAGGCTGGTTTACCCTTTCCTACATCCTCTCATATGTAAGAAAATTTGTTTTCTATCCTCCTATGGTCTTTAGTGGCTGTCATGTAACAGCTGATGGCCCTTTCACATCCAGACTGTGGAGCCTTCTTTCACCAGAACTGGTATGATCTGTGAAGAAGACAGGCAGAGTGATTGATTGGTTTAGATGAAAGTCTGAAACCACTTTAGGAGGAAACTGTCTGTTCTGAGGACTACCTTATCTCTGTGAAATGAGATATAGTCTTGATCAATGCAGAGAGCCTGGAGCTCACTAATTCTCCTTGCAGAAGTAATAGCTACTAGAAAGACTGTTTCAAGTGGGCTGTAGCCATGGGCTCAAAAGGAGGGTCCATGAGCTTGGCTATACACACATTCAGATCCCAGGCAGGCACTGGTACCCTGTGAGGTGGGTGCAAATGTTTGTCTGATGCTACCGACACCTTTGTCCCTGCAGAAAGGTAGGCAGATACTGCTGCTAAATGAACCTTAAGGGAACTGGGTTTCAAACCATGTGAATGCAAATGAGTGAGATAGTCCAAAACAACTGAAACTCCAGCCTTATGTGGCATAAGGTTTATACTGGAACACCAGATAGAGATTCTCTTCCATTTGGAAAATAAGTTTTCTGTGTAGAGGGTTTTCTATAGAAACATAGAAACATAGAATTTGACGGCAGATAAGGACTGCTTGGTCCATCCAGTCTGCCCATTTCCCTACCTACTGGATAAGCTGCAGATCCTAGTTAACCAGCAGCCTACTTCTTCCTACCCCCAACCCCCAGAACTGCCTTATGACTATCCCATGCATGCTTGAATTCCACCACTGATTTTGACTCCACAACCTTCCTCCGAAGGCCGCTCCATGCATCCACAACCCTCTCTGTAAAAATACTCCTTAAATTACCTCTGAGCCGTCTCTATCTTCAAATTGTGCCTCTTTGTTCTTGCACACCTTTTTTGAAAGATGCTACCTCTTGGACTTTGTTGATTCCCTTGAGGTACTTGAACGTTTCTATCATGTCCCCTCTCCTTCTTTCCTCGAGGCTATACATATTAAGCCCTTAAGTCTCTCTTCATATGTCTTCCAGTGCAGACCCTGCACCATTTTAGTTGCCCTCCTCTGACAGCTTCATCCTGTCTATGACTTTGGCGGAGATTGGGTCTCCAGAACTGCACACAGTACTCCAGATGGGGTCTCACCAGCTGTCTGTACAGAGGGATAATAACTTCCTGTTTTCTACTGGTGATGCCTCTCCCTATGCATCCCAGTATCCCCCCAGCCCTCCTTGCTGCCCTCTCACATTGCTTGCCCGTCTTTAGGTCATCTGATATGACCACCCCCAGGTCCCTTTCCATTTTTGTTGTTGTTAGTATCTCACCCCCCATTGTGTACTCTTCCCCTGGGTTTTTGTTTCCCAGGTGCATTACCTTGCACTTCTTAGCATTGAATCTAAGCTGCCATACATTTGACCATTCCTCTAACCTTGCCAAATCCCTTCTCATCCTTTCCACCCCACCCTGTGCATCAACTCTGTTGCAGATCTTAGTGTCATCTGCAAAGAGACATATTTTTCCTTCCAGTCCTTCTGCAATGTCGCTATAAAGACATTGAAGAGGACCGGTCCTAATACTGAACCCCGCGGTACCCCACTAGTAACCCTCCTTCTTCTGAGTGGACTCCATTTACTATTACTCTCTGTGTCCTATTCTCCAGCCAGTTCTTTACCCAGGCTGTCATCTTGGGACCCACTCCCAGGCTGGCTAACTTGTATATTAATCTTGTGTGGGACTGTGTCAAATGCCTTGCTAAAGTCTAGGTAGGCCATGTCCACAGCCCCTCCCTGATCTACTACTTTGGTCACCCAGTCAAAGAAATCTATCAGATTCTGCCTGGCATGACCTTCCCGCCAGAATCCATGCTGCCTAGGGTCCTGTGCCCCTCTGGCCTCTAGATACTGACAATTCTTTCCTTTAGAAGTGATTCCATCATTTTCCCTATCACTGAGGTTAAACTAACAGGTCTATAGTTTCCTGCTTCTGCCTTGCTCCCACTTTTGTGAAAGGGAATCACATCTGCCCTCCTCCAGTCCTCGGGTACCACCCCATCCTCCCATGATTTGTTAAAAAGGGTAGTCAGTGGTGTCACTAGTTCTACCCTTAGTTCTTTTAGAATTCTGGGATGAATCCCATCAGGCCCCATTGCTTTGTCCACCTTCAGTTTTAAGAGTTCTTTCAGAACCCTTTGTTCTGTAAATAGGCCGGTATCAACTTCTATAACCCTTTAACATATTTAAGACAGCTTCTGAAATATTTAAATCAGCATACTCTAATTCCTCAATAGCCATGCCTTGAGATGAAGGGACTTGAGATTTGGGTACAACAATGTTCCCCGATTGGAGGTCTGGAGACTGTGTCTGAGAGGCAATTGTATTGGTTTGCTGACAGACACGGAGAGCAGAAGAGAGTACCATGGCTGCCTGGGCCAATCTGGAGCTATCAAGACCAGAGATGCTGTGAGAGATTTCAGTAACACCCTGAAAACCACAGGAAAAGGCATACAGGTGCCTGCCTGTCCAATCCAGAGCCAGGGTGTCCAGAGGAACTGTGCCCTGTGTTGGTGGTCTACAGCAATACTGAGGTAGCTGGTTGTTCTGGTAGGATGCAAACAAGTCTATCTCTGGAGTGCCCCACCTTCTGAAAATAACTTGTAGCACCTGCTTGTTTAGAGACCATTCATGATGGGCCTGCTTGATGCTGCTTAGTGCATCTGCCAAGGTATTGTCCTTTCATGGCAAATGGATTGCCTGCAAGTACATCTTCAGAGAGTATGCCAAAGTCCAAATTTTCATGGCCTCTGTGCAAAGGAGGCCTGATCTGGTGCCTCCTTGCTTGTTTATGTAATACATTGTGGTGGTATTGTCTGTTCTGATCTGTACCACCCAACCCAATATCAGTGAAGAGAAAGCCTTTAGGGCTGGGAGCATTGCTCTGAGCTCCAGTACGTTTATGTACTTAAGGGACTCTCCTGATGACCAGGTGCCTTGAGTCGTGTGCTTTCCTAAGTGGGCGTCCCAGTCCAAAAGAGATGCATCTGTTCTGAGTATTAGAGAGGGTGTTTCTTTCTGAAAAGGAACTCCTTGCCTTAAATTGGATTCCTCCTTTCACCAGAAGAGGGCCTTTAATAGTGCCCTTGTCACTGGTGCAAGCTTTGAAAAGGGGTCTCTTTTCTGACTCCGGTGAGTCCTGAGGTGAAACTGGGTATGTCTCATATAAAACCTGGATCCTTGCACTGTGCCTGTGGATGCAGCATATGGCCTAGTAACTGCAGAAATTGCCTTGCAGTTTTTGGCTTGTTCAGCGTGATGGAATTTGCTATTGACTGAAGACTTTGCACACTGTCTAAAGGCAAAAGGCTCTGCCCTGAAGTGTGTTGATTTCTGCCCTATGAACTGCAAAGTTTGAGCAGGAGTTAGAACTGATTTTTTTGGTTTATTATAAAACCAGGGACTTTAAGAGGTGTTGGGTGATCCTCAGGGAATTCCTTACTTGATCTGGTGACTTTCCACCACTAACCAATCATTTAGGTATGGGAAGACGGTCACTCCCTGTCTTCGAGATATGTCACTCAGCAGCTAGGCATTTTGTGAATACCCTTGGTGCTGAGGAGAGACCAAAAGGAGAGTTGAAAACTGATAATGACATGAAGGGAGCCTGAATCGAGATATTTTCTGTATGATTCCTTTATGGGGATGTGGAAATAGGTGTCTTTCAAGTCCAGTGATGCCAGCCAGTCACCTTTTGGGATTGTTGGCAATATCCGAGCCAAAGTTACCATTCTGAACTTTGTTTTTTCAGATGCTTGTTGAAGCTCTGAGATCCAATATTGGCTGCCACTCCCACTTTTCTTTGTTGTTAGGAAGTATATGGAGTAAAACCCTTCCTCTCAGGGTGGTAGGAACTGATTCCACTGCTCTGAGCTGTAACAATTCTGAGCCTCTGCTTCTAGTACTGTCCTTTCTGCCAGAGGAGATGAGCAGTAAACCCTGGTCTTTGTGGAGGAAAAGATTTGAAGTCCAGAGACAGACCCTGACCCATTACCTCCAGAACCACCTTGTATGTGGTGATGTTTAGCCAAGCCTGGAGGAAGTGGGAAGTCTGCCTCCGACAGGGAGGGAAGAGGGAGCCTGAGCCTCAGGGGTTTTGTTTTGATTGGGGCTGAGGCTGGATCCGAGAGCCTCCTGGAGACCCTTCTACCCTACCACCCCTAGAGTACACCTGCTGTGGATATTGCTGGTACTGGGGCACAGCTACTGGCTGAAAAAAGGGTCTGGTCATGAAAGACCTTCTCTGCCCCCCTTCCATAGGGCCTGTGGATGGAGAAGCATGCTCCTTAGTGGAGTTGCTTCTATAGGTTGCCTTATACTCATCCACTTTTTTCATGTATGCAACCGTGGATTCTCCAAAAACAGAGTTTCCTTCCAAAGAAAAATCCAGGGCCTTGGACTGAGTATCCTGAGTAAAGTTAGTGGCCCTGAGCCAAGCAAACCTTATCTGTGCCACAGTGTTAGCCATCCATCTGGCTGCAGTGTCGTTTGAATCAGCAGCCATCTGGAACTGGTACATAGCTGCCTCCAGCCCAAACCTGTCAGTTTCAGCCAGGTCTTCAGACAAGGGTGAGGGGGCTTTCATGGACATGTCCCGTACCGACTGCCACAGGGAGGTTTGATACTGGGCAGCATAAGCTTGAAAAGTAGTCTGTTTCATGGCCAAAGAAGCTGATAAATAGCCTTTTTTTGGCCATGCTATCTACTTTTCTGGAGTCCTTGTCTGGAGGGTGGGAGGACAGGGGGACTCTGGCTTTGTCGCAGGCTGCCTGCTGTAAGACCGCTTGATGGTCTGGATGGGAGAAAAGGAAATCAGCTCACGTCCTGTCCAACTGATATTTTTTATCTATTTTCTTATCAATTAGAAGAACAGAATTAGGGGTCTGTAAGAGTTTTAGGTTCTCCTTTTTAAAGAATTTATAAACTGGCAGGAGGAGAGCCCTTGTGGGTGTTAAACCCATCATATTTAAAGATTCAGTTTCTTCCTCATCCTCAATCTGCTCTGGGGTAGCAACATCAAGAGTATCTGCCATTCTCCTCACAAATGTGAAATGTGAGGAGTAATCCTCTGACACCCTGGGGGGAGAACCAAAATCCTGCTCAGGGGACACCTCCGGGGGAATTGGTTCATCCTCCTCAAAAGGATCATCATTCTCTTCCAAATATTGCTCCTCTTGTAAAGATGGCAATACACCACTGCTAGCCTGGGGACCCTGGGTAGGGGCAGGCTGCTGGGGGACGATATTGTGTAGTGCCTGGATAATTTTAAAAGCCTGGGCTATCTCTTGAGCCGAGGGCAGAACAGGCACTTGTGCAGAAGTCCCTGGTTTAGCAGGAGAGAGTTCTGCATGTTTCGCTTTTCTTCAATTTCTTTGAGGGAACTGGGAGGTCAGCTGGTTCTTTACCCTGCTTGCCATCTCAGGAGCAGAGTAAGCAAACTTGTGGATTCAGCCACAGCAGATTGGGGTATCAGCTGGTCAGAGCCGGAGGAACCCCTAGGAAATCTTTTATTTAGCCTTTCAAGGCATTTTTCACAATTTTGTCCAGGAAAGTTTTACATATTTCACAGTCCTGGTCCAGATGTTCAAACCCCAGACAAGCCACACATAAGGCGTGTTTGTCTGCTTTAGCAAAAACATCTCCACATTTTAAACAATTCTTAAAACCGTGTTCTCCGGTTTTCTTTTTAAGTTTCTCTGACATGGTAATGCCCAAAGAGCAAAAACACTAACTGCTAAATAAAAACAGTAAATGCGGTTACTTTTTTTAACCGAGGAGATGATAATTGAACTGTTCAGTGGTTCTGTAACCGATAAAAGTGGTTACAAAAACAGTGAAATACACAGAAAACTAAACTACTAATACAAAAAACAAGGTTCTTTAATCAGCAACCCTGATGAAGTAAATAATTAACCTGGTTCCTCACGGTTATCCCGAACCGCGAGGAACCGAAAAAATAAGTAAATTAAACAATAAACAAGATTTATACTGACAATTAGTAGAGGCAGTAAAAGAAATGAAATATACTTTAAGTTTTTTATGGTTTTAAATCTTCTTTCATGCGAAAGAGTAAGACGACCACTCTAAGTGACCAGACTTTCAGGCGGAGAGAACAATCTGAAGAGGTTAGAACACTACAGTTGGTAGAGGCAGTATTTGAAAGATGCTCACGTGCAAAGAATTCTACCATTTGCATGTGTTCCATCTCTGGGCAGTCCAACCCTCCAGGCTTACTGCATAAAGTTATGAATACCCTGAGCATTATTGGAGTTAGAAACAGAAAGTTAGGCCCTGTACACATTACAAGTGAAGATTTGTACAGTTTTAAATAACGGTTTCAAAATGTTTTAAAACTCACCACAGCAGCCCGTCCACATTATTTTTTACCGAGTTTGAACTCGGTTGTAACACGGGTGACTCACGTCCGTATCAGCAGTGAGCAATGTTTTCAAACTCGTTAATCCAGCCCGACTGTAGCACGCTTGTGTTGTGGCATTCAACCCAGGATGCATCTTGTTACTCCCAGCCTGCATTTCGGCAATATTGTAAACAAACAACGCGAATTGCCGTTCAGGAAGTGTTTGTAACTGCAGTGTGTGTTTGCTCATTAGTGCATCAGTAGTGGGTGGTAATTAGTGCTACAGCGTTGTAATTGTCCAAAACCTGCTGAAATTGAGACAGCCTGTCCCAGCAAGCAGTTCACCCTGTCACATGATCCACATCAAGTATCACCGGTGATCAGTTGTTCAGACATGGAGTTCTGCAGTGGGGACATGTATACTCTGATTTTATGCTTGCTGTCGGCTCATCAGGCTCTGTCAGAACTTGCTCTGAAGAGGAGAACTTCTGAGATGAGGCAGAGATCATTGCTTAGCACAGCAGTTCCAGAATGAGGCAGTAGCACATTATCAAATCTCTGTCATGCAGAGTATTCTGACTGCTGGGTATGTCTCGAATTCCCTACATAGGCGTGTATGGTGTGTGGATCGTTCCTCATCTTGGTGGAATGATACTGTGTTGACACACTGGGATGATGAGCAGTGGATATCTAACTTCCGTCTCAGTAAAGGGACATTCACATTGCTTTGTAATGAGCCGTCACCTTACATTGCACGTAGCAATACAAGATTTCGGCAAGCCGTGTCAGTTAGTAAGTGTGTTGGGATCACCCTGCTGTGGCTAGCAACAAATGTTGAGTACCGTACACTTGGACATCTGTTCGGGATTGGACGCTCCACAGTGGGTGAGATCATAAATGAAGTGTGTCATGCCATTGTGCAAGTCCTCCTACCCAAAGTGATTGTCATTCAAAACCTAGGTGAAATAATGGCAGGTTTTGATAAAGAATGGGGTTTCCAATGCATCGGTGCTGTTGATGGTACTCATTTTCCCATTTTATGCCCACCTTGTAATGCAACAGAATACTACAAACCAGAAGTGCTACTATTCTGTGGTGATGCAGGTGTTGTTGATTTCCGCACAGATTCATTGACATAAATGTTGGCTGGCCTGGTAAAGTTCATGATGCTAGAGTACTTAAAAACAGCGACCTGTATTGTAGAGGGCAACGTGGGGATCTTTTTCCAAACAGTGATCAGGAAATAAATGGTGTGATGGTGCCTGCTTTGATTCTGGCAATCCTGCATATCCCCTCCTACCATGGCTTATGAAGCCATATGCTGATTATACAGACCCCGATAAGAGGAACTTTAATTACAGGCTGAGTAAGACATGTATGGTTGTTGAATGCGCCTTTGGCAGACTAAAAGGCAGATGGCGTTGTCTGCTAAAAAGAAGCGAGTTCAGCCTGGAGAACATTCCATACATTATTGCTGCGTGCTGCACAATATATGTGAGAGTAAGGGGGAGTTGTTCGACTCTGGGTGGTTGGCCGACACAGATGGTGGTGGTGTTGTTCCTCAACCCGACATTGAACATCATCAGGCATATGCTGCAACAGTTGCATCTCAAACAAGACAGGCAATCTTGATCCGTGATGCCCTGTGTGCTTATTTTGTTACAATGCCACATGTGCAGTAACACATTGCTGAGCTGGATAGTGTCATGTTTAGTCACACTACAGTAAATGCAGCAAGTTAATAAGCGCAGTGCACCAGTAGTAACCTTGCTGATGATGTGTCACACAAACAATATTTGTAATATATGTTCTTAATGCAGTTCTGATATGTATGCAGTACAAAGTACGAAGCAGTTTGTATCAATTAAAATACTGACTTTTTTATTGGCAAACAAACATTGTTACTGTTCTATACGAAATGCTGTTGTTCCATGAAAGGGAACAACAGTAATTCAGTGAGAGGTTGTATTTCAGCAAGTAGCAGATTAAAAACCTGTTATGAACTGTTTACATTCTAAAAAATGTTCTTTAATGTACTGTTCAATTAAAAACATGGCGGTAACAACACAAAGGAACAGCAGTACCGAGCATACATTTCTGTATGTAACATTTAATTATTTCAACAATAGTGAACATTTTTATATTATGAAATTGATTTGTAACAATTCGTAGCAGTTTGGATGTTATGTGACAGCATTAAAGTTGCATGTTTTCTATCTTTAAACTGTTTCTTAAATTCTGAACTGCTGTACTGATCATAACTGTGCCTTTCACAACAGTAGCACAAACAAATATTGATGAATTTCATCTTAACAAGTGTAAGACATGTTTATTGGCAATAACAAACAGTTGCACACACCGTCTTTGCTGTTTTATGCAACACAACAGCTTCTGCTGCCCATCCTTTTAACAGTACAGGGGTACTGTATCAGCAACAGCTAAGATGTCACAGACTTGTCCATGTGAAATCATCAGAATTCAGTTGTTCACTGTATGACTGCACATGAGTACTGTTTGGTCTACATTCATCAGTAGCAGTATGTTGGGGGAAACAGAACGAGACACATAACCAACATTTTCACGAGTAGGAGTCATATTCTTGTGGACAGGTTGACTGTCCTGCATGACATTCGGTTGCTGATACAATACCCCTCTACTGTTAAAAGGATGGGCAGCCGAAGTATTTCCCGAGGTCACTACAGTGAAAGGGGATGGTGACTGCATGGCGTTCGCATGGACCGTGGCAGCTGCAACTTGCATCTGCATTGGTCATGTGCAACCAAAGGTGCAAACATTGCCATAATGCTATGGAACAATGATGCAGTATGTTCCATCTCCCATGTTCTTAGCCGTTCCTCCATCTCTCTATCTTCCCCTAGCCCTTTCTCTCTCTTGTTGCAACAGCCGATTGTGCTGCTCAATCAACATTTTATGTGTTGGTTCAAACACGGACTCAACTATCTCATGCATTTTTGTCAGTCCTTTTCTTCCGTAGATTGAAAAGAGGCTCAGTGCTGCAGGTTCTCTTCCCAGATGACATAGATGATGGTGGTGCTGCATGGCTGGATCCTGGTTCTTCTTCTTCTAGTGCATCTAGGTATCATCACATGGGTCATGGATGGTGGTAGAAGACTCTTCCACTGATGAGTCCTGGCAACCCTCATGGTCTACAAAATCACATTTGGTAATGTTAATAGCTCTGATGACAGCTGTATGGTAAGTGCCAGGCGATGCAGTTCCATGTGAGATGCTTTCTGTGCACTCCCCAGCACCACTGTCACCAGACACAGCGCAATATATATTATGTCATTATGCCATTAAAGGTAGTATGCAAGGTATGGAGAATACTTTGTGCAGACAAAGCAATGCACAGCATCATGTTTGCTGAATCCACCACAGTGACGCTTACATTACACAGACACGCCTGTGACTGCAGGGCGGTGGAAGGACTACAGTGCTGATTAATAATGGGTTACGTGTGTGACATCACATTGCATGTACCTGACTGCAGGGGTTCTGGATCTGGGTACTCTTCTTCAATAGGTGGACATGGTGGCTCAACAGACGCTACCAAGGACAAATGCAGGGTTTGAGGTTGGTAGAGTACCAAGAATTCTGTCCAGTTCATCAAAAATGGGCAGGTGATCCTCTTGCCACCAGATCGCCTGTTGTTGTCTTTCACTTTATAGTATCTCACTTTAAGCTGCTTTATCTTTTCCTGCATTGCTTTTGCAGACCTTTCTATGCCTTCTCTAATAGGAAGTCTGCAATTTTCTGATAAATCTTGGTGTTTCTGCGATAGTTGGCCAACTCCTCCTGAACCCACTCCTGGGACCAGTACTCAATTAGGAGTTTAGTGGCCTCCTCTGTCCAGCTTGCAGAACGATCAGTCATTCTACCACAGTCACGATATAATCTCCTGGAAGGGCTCTATGCAGGGAAGCACTACCACTAATTAACTATTAAATATGTATTCACCACACAGGCGGAGTGTGTCTGCTTTACTGTAGTAAATATTGGTAAATGATGCAGACAATTCGTCTGTCAACCTCCACGAGCACTTTAATTTCCCGCCGCTAGGCGCTCTGTTGGATGGCAATGCTCTACAGCCTCACTGCAGCTGCACTATGGGATTGCTTGCCAGCAAGCACTGGAGGACCAAAGCTCTCAGCACGGCACATGAATAGAGTTACAACCTCACGCCGGTCCACACCAGAAGGTAACACACTTCCTCCTGTAAAACGGTTTCAAACAGACTTGAGACTAGTTCAGCAGCAGGGTTTAAGCACGGTTTCTTACACGCTTTGAAACCAGGTTTAAATGTGACGGGCACCGTGTTTGCGCACCTTAAAACATTTTAAGTGGCCTGATGTGTACAGGGCCTTAAAGACACATTTAATACTTACACATTTAAATATTACTACACATTTAAATATTTAACATATAGTATACACATACAATCATGATAATTCACATTAGGGTATTCTACCATAAAACAGATTAACAAATCCATTGTTCTTTGTTGATCTTGTGCTGCAGGTTATAATTTATCAATCAAAACATGTACATTGCACTGCTAGTTCTTGCTTCAATGCAGTGTTAAATTTTCTCGGACTTACATGTATACTCTCAGTCTGCATATTTAGTTTGTTCCATATCTTTAATCCCACAAATGAGAAAGTCATCTCGCCAGATTTACTTTTTGGTGTTTCAATTTGATAGTCTCTCATTTGTTTGATTTTTCTCAAGTTATGAGTATGTGATTTTTTTTTTTAAACTTTTCATGTAGGTTACAAGGGTTTCGGTGAGGCTAGTGTTCTTTTTTTTTTTGTACATGATTGACCCAGACCAGTTTTTGCTTATTTTCTAGTGTTAGCCACTTCAATTTTTCATAGTTTACAATGGTGGATCCATTTACTAGTTCTCAATGCAAACCTTGTCAAACAGTTGTAAGTATTCTACCTTTTTAAGGCAGAAACACTTGCAAACCCATATATACTAATTCTATAACTGGCCATCTCTTACTCTATTGATTACTGAAACTTTGTTGTCGAGGTTTATGATGTCAAGGGTCGCTGGATGGGAACACAGCCTCGTGCACTGCTGACCATCTGTTATTCTATTGATTATTCTAACTTTGCTCTTGTGGTTAATGATGTCACAAGGGTCACTGGATGGGAACACTGCCTTTCCTGCAAAAATGATTCTGGTCTCAAACAGAGGATTATGCTCGGTAGTGTTACTGCTCACTATGCCAATGACCTGGGTTCGAGAATGAGCCTGGGGGAGGTCAAGTGCCCCACAGGATGCTCTCTTCCTCTGGAGGCGAGAGTATCACATCTTCTGCTCTGCTGGCACCAGTGCAGGATACATGGCCTCGCTTAGAGCCTGCTGTAGCCAATCCCAATGTGCACTCCTTTGGGGAGGTAGAGTATACAGTGCTGAGCATGTAAGGCTTCTACAGTGGCCCACTGCACCGGATCCTAGCTGTGGCGCCCTTAGACTGACTCACTTCTCCACCTCCACTCCAGGTGGCTGGGTGACTGCTGGGAAAAAATGCAGAAGTGGCTAACGGCGTACCCAGCCCCAGTGGGTACGTTGGGGGGGGCACAGAAGTATGTCAAGGGTGGGTGTGGGGACTGGGAATAAGTGCAGCAGGGTCTCAGGCAGAGAGGGAAGCACGCCTGGAGGTATCTGAAGGAAGTCCAGCCTGTGATCAAGCAAGAGCATAAAACAATTTTTGGGAGAAAAAAAAAAAAAAGAGAGAGAGAGGTGTGTGACTTTAGCAGAAGGAAAAAGCAGGAGGATGAGATGAGGGCTGAGACACAAAGATCCAATTTTCATGCAAATATCCTCAATAATAAAGAATGATGGAAAAACTAATACAGAAAAAATTACCATGAAATGGACTGTCCTAGAATGGTACGTTTTAGACCATGCAGCTGCAGTGAGACTGATAGGCCACTGGGTGTACCTGTTGGTCCACAAACTGCTCATCTAAAGAGACACTTATCTGCCTTGGGCAAACATGAGTCAATCCACCCCCCAACTGTAGTTTTGACTGCGGGATGCCAGGTGTTTTAGTATGTGAACGTTTGGTGTACTTCAGAATCTGGTCTCCTAAATGAATTAGTAGACATGAAGGAACATGGTTTCTAATTCTATGCCTGTAAAACTTCCTCACTCTGCTATCCTTTCACACAGAGATTTAATCAGATTACACCCCCAACAACACACACTCAGCTGCCATCAGTGATCCTAGTCACCTGGCCGGGGAGGGGGGGCGGCGGCTGGTAATCCTGTCTCCTGCATTTCAAAGTCCATTCACACCCCTGACCTTCTGTAAATCTGGTTCTTGTATATTAAGTTTAATTTTGTTAACCAGGGTGAGCTCACAGGAAACTAAGACTGTGTGAATACACTTTGCCTGACTATTCAGGAGAATATTTGTTCAGCAACCACATATTTGGGTATTTGTCTTAAAAAAAAACAAAAAACTTCCCATCCTCATTTCACCCTATACAAACTTCTCCACCCGTTCCCGACACTGCAGAAACATCCTCTCTGCTTCCACACAAGGATGAGGATCCTGGACTTTAAGAGCGTAGATTTAAAAAAATGGGAGACTGCTCAGAAACTGCCAGGCAGGGGAAGAGGAACAGTGGGGAAAAATAAGGGGGCGGGCATAATTAAGGCAACCAGCCTCTGTGTGAAGGAAGCGAGTAAAAGCAGAAGGAAAAAGAGACCATTATGGTTCTCTAGGGTAGTGGCTAAGGTGGTAAAGGAAAAAAAGGTGGCATTCAGGAGATATAAGGAAACACACAGAGTGAGGAAGACGGGGAGGTATACTAAGTAAACCAGAGGGAAGCAAGAAAGGCAGCAAGGGTAGCAAAGGCACAGGCAGAGGGAAGGATAGCCAGCAGGGCAGCTGAAGGGGATAAGACTTTCTTCAGGTATATAAATGACAAGGCGGTGGCAAGGAGAGGGATAGTGAGGCTAAGGATGATGATGGTGGTGGTGGGAGGGGGGGTGGTACTGTGCAGAAGATTATCAAGAAAAAGCAGACATCCAACAGGTACTTCTGCTCAGACTTCACTGTGCAAGAGGGACCATCAGGGAACAGCAGGAACAAAGTGAGGGGGGGGGGATGGACACAAGTCCACTTTCAGAGCAAAGTGTCCTGAAGTGACTTGCACCTCTGAAAGTGGACAAGGCTATGGGACGAGATGGGATGCACCCAAGAGCACTAAAAAACTCAAGAGAGGTGACATCAGCACTGATGGCTTTATTAAATAGCTCTCTGGAAACAGGCATGCTTCCGGAGGACTGGAGGAAACCAGACGTGGACCCTTTCTGTGTCAGAATGGCAGCAGGGAGGAGGCTAGTAATTCTAGGTTGGTCAGCCTCACCTCGGCAGTGGGGAAATTAGTGAGAACCCTGTTAAAGGAAAGGTTGGTAGAATATCTTAAATGCAATGGGCTGCAAGACCACAGGCAGCATGGATTCATGGGGGTGGGGGAGGGGGGTAATGCCAGCTAAATTGGATGTCTTTGACTAGCTTACCAGGGAATAGATCAGGTGAGGGCAATGGACGCAGCCTATCCAGACTTTGGAAAGGCCTTTGACACTGTGCTGCACATGAGACTGATAAAAAAAAAATAGAGTAGCCTCAGAGTGGGATACAAAGTGGTGAATTAGGTTAGAAACTGGATAACAGATAGGTAACAGAGGGTGTTGGTTAATGACACTCACTGAATGATGGAAGGGTGACCAGCTGAGTGCCACAGGGCTCATGGACTGGTCCTCTTCAATGTCTTAGTAAGTGACACTGCAGAAGAACTGGAAGGAAGGTATGCCATTTTGCAGATGACACCAAAATCTGTAACAGGGTGAACACTCAGGAGGGGGTTGAGAAAATGGGCTACACAACAATTCATGCCGGTCAATCCGGTCTGTGACAGGTCGCTCCATCATAGAAACAGAATTTGACGGCAGATAAGGACTGCTTCGCCCATCTAGTCTGCCCATTTCCCTACCTGATGGATAATCTAGTTAATCAATAGCTAACTTCCTCCTACCCCCCGCTAGAATTGCCTTATGTCTGTCCCATGTATTCTTGAATTCTCCCACTGTTCCTGACTCCACAACCTCCTCAGGAAGGCTGTTCCACGCATCCACAACCCTCTCTGTGAAAAAATACTTTCCAACATTACCTCTGAGCCGTCCCCCCTCTATCTTCAAACTGTGCCCCTTGTTCTTGCACATCTCTTCTTCTGAAAGATGCTACCCTCTTGTACTTTGTTAACTCCCTTGAGATACTTGAAAGTTTCAATCATGTCCCTCCTTTCCTCAAGAGTATACATATTAAGCTGCTTTCGGCTCTCCCTGTATGTCTTCTGGTGCAGACCCTGCGCCATTTTTGTTGCCCTCCTCTGAACAGCCTCCACTCTGTCTATGTCTATGTCTTTACGGAGATCGGGTCTCCAGAATTGCACACGTACTCCAGATGGGGTCTTACCAACTGTCTGTACAGAGGGATAACAACTTCCTCTTTTCTACTGTTGATGCCTCTCCCTATGCATCCCAGTATTCCCCCAGCCCTCCTTACTGCCTTCTCACATTGCTTGCCCACCTTTACGTCATATGATATAATTACTCCTAGGTTTCTTTAGATTTTTGTTAACTCACCCCCTCATTGTGTATTCTTCCCCTGGGTTTTTGTTTCCCAGATGCATTACCTTGCACTTCTTTGCATTGAATCCTAGCTGCCATATATTTGACCATTCCTCCAACCCTGCTAAGTCCCTTTTCATCCTTTCCATCCCACCTTGTGTATCAACCCTATTGCAGATCTTTGAGTCATCTGCAGAGAGACATACTTTTCCTTCCAGGTGCTCTCCAATGTCACTTATAAAGACATTAAAGAGGACCGGTCCCAGTATCGACCCTCATGCTACCAGCTGAGTTACCCTCTCTCTTCAGTGTGGACTCCTGTTTATTACCTTTTGCGCCTGTTGTCCAGACAGTTTTTATACAGGCTACCCACCTTGGGACCCACCCAAGGCTGGCTAACTTGTATATTAATCTTTGTGTGAGACTGTGTCAAATGCCTTGCTAAAACTAGGTAGGCCATATCCACAGCCCCTCTGGTCTACTACTTTAGTCACCCAGTCAAAGAAATCTGTTAGGTTTGTCTGAAATGACCTTCCTGATGTGAAACCATGCTGCCTTGGGTCTGATGCCCCACTGGCCTCTAGGTACTCAACAATTCTTTTCTTCAAAAGTGATTCCATCATTTTCCCTGTCACTGATGTCAAACTAACACGCCTGTAATTCCCTGCCTCTGCCCGCCTCCCACTTTTGTGAAGTGGAATCACATTTGCCCTCCTCCAGTCCTCAGGTACCACCCCATCCTCCCATGATTTGTTAGAGTAGTCAGTGGCGTTACTAGTTCTACCTTTAGTTCTTTTAGTATTCTTGGTGAATCCCACCAGGCCCCATTGCTTTGTCCACCCTCAGTTTCAAGAATTCTTTCAAAACCCTTTCTTCTGTGAATGTAAGCTTCAGCATAAACAATGCCCCTTAACAAATCTACCCCTGGCAATTTGCCCCATGCATAAATATAGAAAGAAAACTCCAGGGGACACAAATTCGGAACGAATTGTTCAGGAAGAAAATTGACACCGGAGCTCATAGCCCAGAGCAAGCTGTCAAGGCGCTGAATGCCCATCGTGAATTGACGTGTCCCCAAGAAAATGCGCAAGGGATCTTGGGTCACTAGAGAAATGGTTAAGAGCTTAGCAGTTGGGGTTCAATGCCAAAATATACAAAATTATAAACCTAGGGCATAGGAACTCCAGGAGCTGTGTACGAGATGGGTGGGAGGGGGAGGAACTGACAGTCACTAAGCAGGAAAGGGACCTTGTGGTTATCATATCTGATGACCTCAAAGTGGCAGGGCAGTGTGACAGAGCAGTGGGTAGGGCCAGTGAGATGTATAGGGAGAAGCATCTCCAGCAGAAGGAGGGAGATGGTGTTGCCACTATATCGCTCTCTGGTGAGACCCCACCTGGAGTACTGTCCAGTTCTGGAGTCTGCACCTCAGAAAGGACAGAGTGGAGGCGAGCCAGATGAGGACAACTAAAATGATGCAGGGGTTGCACCAAAAGCCCTATGAGGAGAGACCGAGGGATCTCAACATATACACCCTGGAAGAGAGGAGAGTGGGAGGGGACATGATAGAGACCTAGAAGTACCTCTCCGGTGTAAACAGGGTGCAGGAGGGGATTCTCTTTCAAACAAGAAAGAGCACCCGCATCAGAGGGCATGCGATGAAGCTGGAAGGGGCAGAGATTAAGAGAGATGTGAGGAAGTACTACTACTGAAGCAGTTGTAAATGCCTGGAATAGACTACCAGCGGAAATGGTGGAGGCAAAACAGTAGGGTTTCAAGCATGCACAAGATAGATATAGGTGAATATTAGTAAACAGGCAGGAAGGAGAGAGGTTTGTCGAGACCAGTTAGGGTCTGCGAGACAGACTATGCAGGAACATCTGGGCAGACTGGGTGAGTCAAGCAGTCCTTTTCTGCCAACAAATCTTATGCTTCCCACGCTTGTAGCACCCAATCCACCTCTTGCCATTCTAATTCTACTCCAGCCCCAGCGATGTTCTCAGTAGATGGTTTATTAGTACAGGTTAACTCTTCCCACTACCCTTGCGTAGCACATCTGTTCTGTCAACTCCTCCAGCCCAACCCTGTAAAAAACAGACATTCCCTGTCTGGCCTTTAAGCATCCCTCACAACCCACTCCCCGACACCCAAATATATAGTAATCTGGTCTCGTGCAGGGGGACTGGCAAAACTCGCCCTCTTTCTATGGCCAACTTCCATCTAATGAGTGAAATTGTTCTGTTCTGTGCATTTGCCTCGAGCCAAGTACAGCAACTAAATATAACTGTGGAGAAGGGGCTATGAGGCTGGAGGATGCTTTTTCTTGTTTAAAAAAAATAGCCTGTCATTTCCTGAATACGATCAGTCCCCTAATTAGGGGAAGGGCTCCTGAATGTCGGAAGCCCTACTATTGCTGGTACTCAGGCCTTGCACACCTATACTGGAAACAGGTTTCTTTCAGGAGAGACCTTAACTGGTAACAACACAGAGAAGAAAGTTACTGGCCCTTCTCTCCTTCCCCAAGGATGCTACTGGAGACGAGCCATTATCAGCTCAGTATTATTTTCCTGGTAAATTTTTTAAATAAGGAAAATAAAAAAGTATTCTATGAAAATGGTAGATTAGCTTTGGGGAGGGTGTGCAGTGCTAAGAAGCACTGTTGTGAATTCATAATCAACCCCCTTCCCCCGAACTGTGGCGAATTTGGCCGCTATGTGCATCACTTGTGAACTGTGTGCTATGCAATTTGCTGAACCTGTGGTGAATTTTACTACAAAAACTGCAACAATTTGCACTTTGCAGCAAATTTATGACATGAAGTGTGGCACTTCACGTAGTGAAATTTGCTGCAAGGAGCACAGTGCGGCAGCTGGAGCAGTAAAATTTGTGCAACTGAATGATTTTTACTGCACCTATTGCTGCACTATGCTAAGCAAGTTGCAGAGTTTTTCCCCCTATGCCCACACCTAGTGCCAAGTACAGGGTCCTTCTAGTCCTGTTAGCCACCTTATTCGGCAAAACTGTCTGTTCACCACAGCACAACCAGGGTCCCTCAACACAGCACTGCTTCATCCTTTTGACATTAAATCCTTTAAGGTCTGCCAAAGTCCCTTCCCCCCTCCTCTGGTACTATAAGCTAATGGTTACTGCACAGAGCTGGGAACCTGGGGACCCAGGTATGAAGTTCTTCATCTCCACCCAATGGGTGACCTTGATCCAGGTTACAAAAACCCTCTCTGTTTAACCTTCCCATATTTCTTGACCTCTCTGGCCAAGCATTTTGGGATGTAGGATGTACAAAAGGCACACTACATAAACCTAGATTCTAGCCTACGGTTCCTGCATGACCATTTACTAATTCATAGCACTGTAATGCACTGTGGGATGCAGGGTATATGACAAAACTCTACATAGCGAAGCGTCAGGTAATGGATTATGTTTGTTGCAGTTTCAATTAACAAACAAACAACAAACAGCTACATTATCATGTACAGTGGTGTCATCCAGCACAAGGATGTGCCTTGTGCTTCAAACATTGAAACAATCTCCAAAATCAGCTCTAAAACTGATATAAAATCATCTATGGTACAAAGTCATTACATGACATCATTACATACAGAACCCATTTTCTCTGTAGGAGTTCAAATGTTGGGAGTGCCTATGACAGGCGAGGGGTTATGTTTTCCATTTCATGTGTGTCTTATTAGTCTGTACCACAGTTCTAGGGGTGGGACCTTGTGAAAAAGCCAACTCTTGGTCATGGCTTTCCTTGCCATTAGTAAACATATGGACAACATTTTCCTAGTGGTGAATGGATGCCTGTATCCTTCAGGCATATCCAGAAACAGTCACGCTCAGGAGTAGAACAAATGAAACTTCAAAGAGTTTTCCCAGCTCCCGTTTAATTGAGCCCACAAAGCCTGAAGTTTGGGGTAAAGTCAAGAGATGTGCGCATGGCTCGCTCTTGTCTAGCAGTCTACAGCACACTGGGACACATACATCGCATGCTGGGATGAGGAAGAAGAAGCGTAGTGCCCGTCCAAGAAAACTCCTTCCATAGGTAAGAGGAGGTTGGTTTATGGGTATATGTTAAGCATTTTTCCCATTGTTTGGGGGTTATCACTATGTCCAGGTCCTTTTGCCACCTTGCCCAGAGCTACTCGTCTGAGTGCTTCTTCAGTTTGGTTAAAGCCAAATGAAGACGAAGAATAATCAGCATTTATATAGCACTTTTTATACACAATGTATCCCAAAGCACTTTACAAGCAATGCTAGACTGGTAGTGAAGTGACTGAATGTGTGGCGGCCATATCGCACATCAACACCCATACACAGCCTGGAACAACTGCACAAACTAGTTTTATGGGAAGGGAATATCACCTACTCCTTGCAAAATGCCTTAGGTTCTTTTACTTCCACCAGAGACAGCACCAGAATGGGTAGAAGGGACCTTGGTTTAATGTCTCATCCGGAAGGACGCACACCATAACAGTACAGCACCCCCCCAATACTGCACTCCGGCACAAGCTGCCAGGTAGAGTCCAATCCCAGTGTGGGACGAGAACACATGACCTTCTGGTCCAGAGGCGGATGTGCTACCAACTGACCACACTGACAATTCGAGCTATTAAGGCATCCAGAGGGGCTCCTGATAATACCTGCTATATCAAACGTAAGAGGTGGTGAATGGGCTGCTTTAGAGGGGCAGGATTTTTCAGCTTCATGCATCTATGCCTTAATTTGCAGGCACTGGTTGGAATCAAAAGGTTGCAGGCCATATTTCCCTGCTAGCACAATAAATTCTTAGAGATCCTTTCCTAGCATGCAGTGGGGGGTAGGTAGAGGCCTGCTTGTTCCCACTTTTTGTACGTGTGATCCAGGCAAGCTGATGAGGAACTTTGCCCTGTAAGCAAATGGTGTGATGAGGTACCAATATAGTTGCAGGGAGGAGTGGTTAAGGGTCTTATGCCAGTGCAAACAAGTAGTACTCATGAAGTGGTTTACTCTTGCTGTAGGGGAAGGAGTGGGGTGGGGTTGCAACGTCATTTTAGCAGTAGGAAGCAAGTCCTCCTCCATTAATTCTACGGATGTCTGTAGGGCTGTGTACCTAGGGGCGAGCCACTATATTGCCGTACAGATTTGGGCAGCTTGGTGGTACCGTTCCATGTGTGGCAAGGCCAGGCCTCCCTTTGCCGCTGGGAGTTGTAGGGCAGCCTATCTGGTATGAGGCTGTGCTCCTCCCTATATGAATTGAGATATTACTCTGTCCCATTGTCTGAACCGGGATGGGGTGGAGGGTTGGGGGTAAATCAGGAGGGTTTGAGAAAAGTACAGAATTCTGGTAAGGATGTTCAGACAAACACAATCACCCTTCTGGATTAAAGTAAGTTTACTGCTTGCCAGTGGTTAAGGTAGTGGAGTAAATCATTTATTCATAAGAACAATGGATACATTCAATTGAGCAAAGCCAAATACAAAAAACATATCTGCACATAGACAATGCTCATACTAACACACACTATAGAACAATTACATTATAGCAATAAACAAAGCAACAACAGAAGGTCTCCTTGAAGGTCTGAGTAAAGGATGGAATAAAGAAGTTAGGAGGATAAGGTCAACCGGCAAGTGAAAACTCAAATAGGTAGTGGATTTTTTGACCGCCGCCTTTGCATCGAAGCACCAGTTTATCTACACCTGCACTAAATCACTGTGTAAACTCATTTCTGTGCCTATGTCTACACAACTACTTGTGAGTATCTAGGTCTACTGTGGAAACTGTCCTCAAATGAATGGACTTTCAAAAACTACAAGTCGAGAATGCAAAATAACAAGAATTAAAAAAAAAAAAAACACAAGGCATGAACATTCCATTTCTGGCCTTGTCTTTGTGCCATGTGTGTGTGTGTGTGTGTGTGTATGTGTATATATATATATAATATATACACACACACACATCATATATATATATATATATGTATGTATATGAAAGGCACTATATAAATCCAAGTTCTATTTTATGCCAGAGTCCCTGCACTACCAGTATCTAACTCACTGCTCTGTAAACCACCTTGGGATACCAATTGTATTGATCATTTGATATGACTGAACAACCTATCTACCAACCACTTTGGGATACAGTGTGCATGAAAGGTGCTATATAAATCCAAATTGTATTGTACAGTCCCTGCACTACCAGTATCTAACTCATTGCTGTGTAAACCACTCTGGGATACAGTGTGTATGAAAGGTGCTATATAAATCCAAACTGTAGTATACAGTACCTGCACTACCAATTTCTAACTCATTGCTCTGTAAACCACTCTGGGATACAGTGTATATGAAAGGCACTATACAAGATTACAGTTCCATTCTACGCTCCCTGCACTACCAATATATAACTCATTGCTTTGTAAACTACTTTGGGATACAGTGTGTATGGGAGGCAGTATATAAATCCAAATTCTATGCTCCCTACACTACTGATATCAAACTTGTTGCTTTGTAGAGCACTTTGGGATACATTGCATATGAAATGCGCGATACAGATCAAAATTCTACTAAACAGCTCTTGCATTTATTTGTTAAATTTTGGTGACCGGATAGGCCCACTGAGCTCCGAACGTCCCTTTTTCAGGGCGACCCTGGATAACAATACATGTTTTGATGCAGACAAGAGACATTAAGTTACAGAAAACAATTACATGTTTGTTTGCAGGTTACAGCCATGGTTATCAACATGATACTGTTTTACCTAGATTACTACTTGGCAGTACTACTTGGCAATCATGACTAACAATTTGCATTTTCAGGTTGAGCGCTATCTACAGGAAAATAATCAATCTATAGGACTATAACAAGGCAAAGTGCCTAGGATCATGAAGGGGTACCTCGGTAGGCCCACTTCGGGAGGGTTGACGTGGGGGGGGGGCAAACTTATGAGCCACGGCAATGGCAAGTGCTGCTGTCAATCATATGAGCCTTTAGTCTGGTGCGGAAGTTCCTAAGAGAGGCGGCCTCCTGCAGCAGCGGAGGGAGATTGTTCCATAGATGGGGGGGCTTGGTACGAGAAAGACCTGCCACCATCGTTAGTCCTGACTCTGGGGACTTCCAGTAGAGTTCACCCCGACGTCCATAGTCTCCTGGGGTTATGTTTGATTGCTATGGTTCCTACTATGCTGGGTGGAGCGGGCAGCCTGAGTAGCTTGAATGCAAGGCCGAGCAGGGGGTACTGCAGGCATGTGGTCAATGAGGACCACAGTAGCTGGGCCAGAGTGTCACAGTGTTGATTTCGTAGGTGGTCCTGGGTAGCGAAATGGGCTACCTTGTTGTACAATATTTGCATCCTTGAGACCTCTTGCTTAGCCATGCCTTGTATAATTGGTGCAGCATAGGGTAGGGAGCAAGACACTAGTGGCAATTGAGAGCCTGGCCTCAGGGATCAGCTAGTCCTTGAGTTGATACAGGGTACCAAGTTTACGGTGTAAGGTCTTGGTAACCTGATCCATGTGGTTCTTGAAGGTGAGACATTGGTCAAGTGTTAGACCTAAGTATTTTAAGGAGGGCACTACCTCTATGCTGCTTCCAGAGATTGCGGTGAGTCGCAAGAATGTAGTCTTGTCACGACCCAGGGACCTGTGCCCAAATAGCACCGCCTTGGTTTTGCCTGCATTTAGTACCATTCTATTTTCATGCAGCCATGCCTCAAGTGATGTAAGGTCACCTTGGAGAAGGGGACCAAGAGCTGTAACATTGTCCAAGGATCGGTAGATGACAGTGTCATCCGCATACTGAACGACCAAGCTACCTCCACAGTGGGTATTTAGGTCAATGGTAAACAAGAAGAAATGGAGGGGGCCAAGGATTGAGCCCTGCTGTACACCCTGTTTTAGGGATAGTAGACCTGATATGGCTCCCTTCCAGATGACCCTCTGTGTCCGGCCAGATAAGCAGCTCTCTCAAACCACTTGAGGGCATGGGGGTCTAAGCCCACATTGTTCAGCTTCAGTAGCAGGAGTTTGTGGTCAACAAGGTCAAATGCCTTGGACAGGTCTATAAAGACAGCACCTGTGGGTGTCCAGTTATCCATTGCTCTGAGAACATCATTCGAAAAGTTGATAAGGGCTGCATCAATCCCATGGTTAGATCTAAATCCATGTTGTGAGGGAGCTAGAAGCTGAGGAGCCTCCAAGTAGTCACAGAGTTGTTCACAGACTAACCTTTCTTGTAGCTTAGCAACTGTGCAGAGCAAGAAGATAGACCTATAATTGCTTATATGTTCCCTGGGGCCACCTTTGTGGATTAGGACCACATTGGCCTGTTTACACTGGTCGGGAACGAATCCTTCCCGTAGGGATCTGTTTAAGAGCCAGGTCAAAGGTCTGGAGAGGGAAGGGGCTCCAGCCTTGAGTAGCCGAGGGTTTATTCCATCTGGTCTCCCTGAGCCTCTGACTCTCAGTGCCCTTAGGATGGTTTGGACCTCTTTTCGCTTTACCAGTCTTAGGTGGAAAGAGAGTCATTCAAGGCATGTGGGCTCACCCAAGTGCTAGGGAGCTCCAGGTCAAGGGGACAGGCCCACCTTGTAGGCCTCCCGAGGTTTGTGAAGTGACTGTTAAGGACAGTGGCTTGAGGGGAGTCACTAACTAGCTGACCACTGGACCTCCATGGGACCAGGGTCAGTCTTGTTGTTGCCCCTGATCAGGTCGTTAATACGATACCAGAATAGCTTATGGTTGCCTAAGTTGGTTTTCTGGAGCTGAGTGACATACTCCCTTTTCGCAAGTTTAATTGCTCTCTTGCTTTTGTTTCTTAAGGCTTTGTATGACACAAGGTCTGCCGGAAGGGAGGAGAGCTTGAACTTCTTCCAGGACTTATCCCGAATGGTCATGAGGGTTTTAAGGGATAGAGATCTCCACTTGTAGCAGCTACCTTTTACTCTCCGTCTTTTCAGAGGGGCTAAGAGGTTAGCCGCTGTGCATAATGAGTTCTGTATTACCCGTATCCAACTCACTGCTTTGAAATGCCCTTTGTGAAAGAGTGTATGAAAGGTGCAATATAAATCCAAATGTGATTCTACAGTTCCTGCACTACCAGTATCCAACTCATTGTTTTAGTAAAGCACTTTGGGATACCGTATGTATGAAAGGTTCCATATAAATCAACATTTTATTCTAGTCTGCAGTTCATACACTACCAGTATCCAACTCACTGCTTTGAAATGCCCTCTGGGAAAGTGAAAGAGTGTATGAAAGTGCAATATAAATCCAAATGCGATTCTACAGTCCCTACACCACCAGTATCTAACTCATTGCTTTGTAAAGCACTTTGGGATACAGTGTGTATGAAAGGTGCTGTATAAATCCAAAATCAATGCTATTCCACAGTCCCTGCACTACCAGTATCTGATTGCTTTGTGATGCACTTTCAGATACAGTGTGTATGAAAGGTGCTACAGAAATCCAAGTTCTATTCTACAGTCCATCACTACCAGTATCTAATTTATTCCTCTGTAAAGCACTTTGGGATACAGTGTGTATAAAGGCACTATATGAATCCAAAATCTCCCGAGGGTCAATCTCCTTCACTTTTGATTTTAGAGGAGGCACTAGGCCCCTCGGAGTTACCTTTTTGGGGGTGATGGTGCCAGTGGGCACATCAGTACACATCTGTGGCACTATATATTATCGCCAACACTTGACCACTTCAATTAGAAGTGAGTGCTGCTTGTCGAGTCAGTATTTGGAGCTCCGCCTTTATCATTTTTTCCACTTCTTTCTTTTCTTAACTTTTATTTATAGATTTTAAGTCTTACAGTACAAGCAGTTGTCGGCAGAAATGGACCCCATGTCCATCTAGTCTACCTCGATTTGTTTTTTATTTAATTTCTTAATTCTTTCTTCAGACCCTGCCAGACCAGTTTCTATACTTCCTCTCTGTTCTAGCCTCACTCACATACCATGATAGATAAAACAAAAGGCATGATGCATAGATCCAAAGAATGAGTGTAGAGTGAATAGTACATGAGACATCATATGATGGGTCTAAACGTCTATTCACTATTCAGAGCTGCCAGAGTCTGCTATGATCAGAAGTAATGTCCAGCAATGTAATGTAGGATAGAATGCTCTCAGCAAACCTGATGCAAAACACCAACATTCTGTGCCCCTCGCAGGTCAGAGAGGTTCAATAGCAGAGTTGAAAGGCACAATGAAATATAGCATTTAGGCCCTCTCCACGCCAGCAATTTATCAGTGTTTTAAACCGTGTTAACTCTGTTAACCCAGTTTAAAAGTACTGTGTCCAGACTGTAACACAGTAAAACCATGTTATAATCTATGTTCAAAAACCATGTTAAAACACTGCTCAAAATAGCGATTTAGCACAGTTTTCAACCAACACTGTTGCCTTAAACCATGTTAACAGCAGTGTGGATACGATCTGTACTGTAACACGGTTTAAGACCATCGCCACCACACCACAGTCTGTTTCTGGGCAGTCAGTCAGGGGAAAAAAAAAAAGAGACTCACAGAAACTGCCAAGCTCACAATGTGCTCCTGAATCAAATGGTGTAACTGAACTCAGAATCCACTGTCGCACCCAATTGCGAGGATCCCAGCATACACTGTAGTACCCACAATGCTCTGCGGTATTGCCACAAGAATGGAAACTTGAGCAGGCAAGCACGATGTTGAGAGCAACGTGGACGCCTGACAATCATGTCTAAGCACGGAAATCAAAACTTAAAAAAATGTGTTTTCAAACTAATGCCAGTGTAGACAGAGCCATAGTAGAAGTCATCTTGGGTCCAATTAAGTTTCATTTTATCCCCACAGTGTATAGGAAACTACCTCTGCCGAGAGGGGAGACAGGCACAGAAAGCAACAATAACTTTTAAAACAGATCTAGAATTACCAGCTGAAGCACACAACAACATGGTAAACATGCAGAATAGTAAAAGCAAACTTAAGAGTCTCACTGGTGGCCCGAGGCAGCGTGGCAGTGGTAATTCACAGCTTAATGTAAAAAACAAAAGGCAGACACGAAACAAAAGGACCCTCAGTTCCGCCTCCTCTTCTTGGTCAGCCTCGGAGGTAGTGAGCTGTGTGCTACGTTTTTCTGCAAATGCTGATCCAGAGTCAGGGTCCAAAAAATACTCACGTTTTGGAGTTAAGGCGAATTAGTAGCTGGGGTGAAAACAGGAGCTGAGCAGTTATCTTGTGCTGCAAAAGTGCCTTCCTGGTAGCGCCTGCTAGGTTACCCATAGTTCTTTCTTGCTTGCTTGTGTCTGGGAGGAAAGATCAGGGAAGAAGGCCAGCTTACTTCCCTCCCAGACAATGCCACCCTGAGATCTGGCAGCCAAGGAATCCATGCCTCCGCAGCCAATAAGGTAGCAGTGGCCACCATGGGTCTCTGCGAGCCATCGCCATTGTGGACAGATCCTCTGTGGTGTAGCAAAAGTCCTCAGCATCTTTATCCTCGAGTCCGCAGGCAACAGTTCAGTCCACAACGATACATTTTCCTATAGCTGCAAGTTATGTCCGATCTGCCTGCACACCCAAGAAAGAAGCCCACAATTTATACATTAGCTTGTCCGCGACCATTTCTAAGTGTTTCCAATTTTGCTGTCAAGAACTGGAGGTCTGGCACAAAGGCTGCACTCAGACTGGCATGCTGTTCAGACTCCTGAAAGTCCTTTTATTGCTGTGCATTCTCTGGAGTTTTAACATCGCCCTCCATGAGCTTTGCCTCTACTGTCACCACCCTCGTTAGTTTCTTTACCCATGCATGAATTCAGGTAAGCACTGCCAGTATTTGAGCTGTTGGGAGGTCCGTCGTCATAGCTCTGCCGGATGGCACAGGCCCCCAATCGCTTCAAGAAATGCCTGCGACAGGGTGGTGAGCAGGGGCTAATCCCAAACTGCCCCAGGTAATATGGCTGAGTGACAGGGTGGTGAGCAGGGGCAAATCCCAAACTGCCCCAGGTAATGCCTGTGACAGGGTGGTGAGCAGGGGCAAATCCCCAGGTAATATGGCTGTGACAGGTTGGCAATCGGGGCAAATCACAAGCTGCCCCAGGTAATATGGCTGACCGGCTGGTGATCAGATGCAAACCCCAAGCTGCCCCAGGTAATATGACTGACAGGCTGGCGATCAGGGGAAACCCCAAGCTGTACCAGATAATATGGCTGACAGGCTGGTGATCAGGGGCAAACCCCAAGCTGCCCCAGGTAATATGACCGAGAGCCTGTCAATCAGGGGCAAACCCCAAGCTGCCCCAGGTGATATGGCTGACAGGTTGGCGATCAGGGGCAAACGCCAAGTTGTCTCAGGTATTATGACTGACAGGCTGGCAATCGGGGCAAACTCCAAGCTGCACCAGGTAATATGGCTGATAGGCTGGTGCTCAGGGGCAAACCCCAAGCTGCCTCAGGTAATACTGGTGACAGGCTGGTGATCAGCGGCAAACCCCAAGTTGCCCCAGGTAATATGGTCAACAGGCTGGTGACTGGGACAAATCCCAAACTGCCTCAGATAATATGACTGACAGGATGGTGGTTGGGGCAAAGCCCCAGCTGCCCCAGATAACATGGCAGACAGGCTGGTGATCAGGGGCAAATCCCAAGCTGCCCCAGGCAATAAGGCTTACAGGCTGCTTACTGAGGCAAACCCCAAGCTGCCCCAAGTAATATGGTTGACAGGCTAGTAATTACAGACAAACCCCAAGATAGTGGTTTAAGGCTCTGAGCTGCAAACCTGGAGACCTGGTTTGAATCCCACAGCCCCATTTGTATACTGTGTGACCCTGAGCAAGTCGCAACTTCCTTGTGCTCCCAGGTCAGTCAAGCAATCAAAATCTTTATTTATCCAGGTGGGCACCATTGAGCAAGGCTCATTTGCAAGGTGGACCTGGTCATGAATACATCCAAGTACAGTACAGAAGCAGGTATACAAAAAGCAATAATATACAAGGAAGAAAAAGTATATACAGTGTATACAGTACAGTACAAGGTTGAAATAAATAAAAAAAGCATTATTTTACAATTGAAGAAGTCAGCAGATGCTCACAGCCTGGGAAATAAGATCCCAGACCTTCAGGCAATAATGTCAGAGGCTAAACTGGACGTAGTAGCAATTAGTGAGATGTGGTTTACCAGTAGCCACACTTGGGAGACTTCAGTACCTGGCTATGTATTGTTCTAGAAGAGACCGAGGTGCAAAGGGGGGTGGAGTGGCCCTGTATGTCAATGAAAATATCAAAGCTACAGAAATTCAGAATACATAAGGAGCCAGAAGAACTGTGGTTCACCCTGGAAACAGGAAATGGGACAGCCATAAGAACCGGGGTTGTCTACAGGCCCCCAGACCAGGGGGAGAACATAGACACATTACTGTCAGAAGATACACAGAACATGACAGCTAAAGGGGAGGTTCTGATAATGGGACACTTCAACATGCCGGATACAGATTGGTCAATACCAGCAGGAACATCTGCCAGAACTAGACACATGGTGGATTCCCCTGCAGGGGGAGGGCCTCAAACAACTGGCACAACAACCCACAAGAGACAGGGCTATCCCAGATCTAGTACTGACCAACAGGGAAGGGATCACAGATCTCCAGGTAGAAGGTCACCTGGGGGCCAGTGACCATCACATGGTATCATTCAATTTGGCCACTACATCTAAATCATCCCATTCCACGGCAAAAATATGGGACTTCAGAGGAGCTGACTTTGATAAGATGGCCAACAGAGTTAAGCTAGCCCTGGCAATAAAAACACAGGTGAGGGGTACAGGCAAAATGGGCAAGCGTAAGGATACAATACTTGAAGCAACATCCCATTGTGTTAGACAGAAAGGTAAGTGCAAAGAAGAAGGAAACCACTTTGGTTCTCAAATACAGTAGCAGAAAAGGTCAGAGCCAAAAGGCTGGCCTTCAGGAAATATAAGGAACACAGCGGGATGAAGATAGGGAGGCATACCAAACTGCACTAAGGGAAGCAGGGAAGGCAATAAGGCAGACAAAGTCCCAAACTGAGGAAACACTGTACAACAGTAAAAGAAGGTGACAAGACTTTCTATAGATACATTAGTGAAAGGAGAAAGTCCAGAGGGAGTATTGCTAAGCTCAATGGAGAAAAGGGGCATGTGAGAGGAGAACCCTGTAAAAGCATCTATCCTAGATAGATACTTTTGCTCAGTATTTACTGAAGAGAAGGAAGGGCAGGGCCACAGCTCAACACCATGGGGCGGGGGGGAGGGAGGTGAGCAGTACTCCCTTCACAAAAGAAAGGGTCCTACAAGAGCTCGCTAAGCTCAGGGTGGATAAGGCAATAGGACCTGATGGCATACATCCCAGGGTACTTAAGGAGCTAAGGGTGGAACTAGCAGAGCCATTAGCAGAACTGTTTAGTGAGTCTCTGAGCACAGGAGAGGTCCCAGAAGACTGGAGAAGGGCTCATGTGATCCCGCTCCACAAGAGTGGTAGCAGGGAGGAGGCAGGAACTACAGACCAGTCAGTCTTACCTCAGTAGTGGGCAAGATTATGGAGGCACTCCTTAAGGAAAGGATAGTGCAACACCTGGAATCCATAGGGGCACAGGATCCAAGACAGCATGGGTTTACAAAAGGAAGGTCCTGTCAAACTAATCTCATAGATTTCTTTGACTGGGTAACCAGAGTGGTGGACCAAGGGGGAGCAGCTGATGTCACCTACCTTGACCTCAGCAAAGCTTTTGACACTTCCACATAGAAGATTGATAAATAAGCTGGGTAGGCTCGGGTGGTTGTGAAGTTGGTCAACTGGGTGGCAAACTGGTTGTGACGGCAGAAAACAGAGAGTGGTGGTAAATGGTATACAGTCAGAAGAAATGCAAGTCACAAGTGGGGTACCTCAGGGATCAGTCCTGGGGCCAGTCCTCTTCAATATCTTCATTAGTGACCTTGCAGATGGACTAGAGGGTAAGGCTTGTCTGTTTGCAGAGGACACCAAGATCTGCAACACAGTAGATGATCCAGATAGGGTGGGCAGAATGAGAAGAAATCTGGATAAACTAGCAAAATGATCAGAAGAGTGGCAACTGGGATTTAATGCAAAGAAGTGCAAGATCATGCACATAGGAAGACAAACCTGAAGCCACCTATAGGTGGGAGGGAGTTGCTGGCAGTCACAAAGGAAGAAAGAGACTTGGGCATCATCATCACAGATGACCTGAAATTATCCAAGCAGACCTCTAAAGCAGTAGGTAAGGCTAGGGGGATGTTAGGGTGTATTAGTAGGGGTATCACAAGTTGTAAGAGGGAGGTAATAATCCCTCTTTACAAGACACTGATTAGGCCCCATCTGGAGTACTGCGTGCAGTACTGGAGGCCACACTTGCACAAGGACATTAACCAAATTGAGGCAGTCCAGAGAAAGGCAACCAAAATGGTGCAGGGACTGCATCAGAAGACATATGAGGACAGATTAACGGAGCTCAATATGTATACCCTTGAGCAAAGGAGGGAGAGAGGGGATATGATCGAGACATGCAAACACCTTAAGGGCATTAACAAGGTGAAAGAGTCTAACATGTTTAAATATAAGAAAAATAGCAGGACAAGAGGACACAGCATGAGATTAGAGGAGGCAGATTAAGGGGAATGTGAGGAAATCTTTTCACAGAAAGGGTGGTGGATGCATGGAATGGCCTACCCCAGGAAGTGGTGGCTATGAATACAGTGCAGGGCTTCAAAACAGGCATGGGATAGGCATAAGGGAGAAATACAGATGAGTATGAATAGAAAGGTCACTGACAGAGCAAAGGCCGCTGGCACATTTATAAGGTATAAAAAGAAATGGACAGACTGGATGGGCCTTGCGATCCTTATCTGCCATCAACTTTTATGTTTCTATGTACAATCAACCATAGGCATACAGGGTTATAAGCAGAGATCTTTTGAGTGAGGCAGCCAGCAGCTACACATAAGGGGAAAGAGGCGTGTATGGGGTGGCAGGTTAGAGAGGGTAAAGAAGAGGAGGATATATTACCGACTGACTGGGGAAAAATTGGGCTAAAACCACAGAAAGTAATGATGGCTGTCATGTACTTGTTTATTATGATAATGACGGAGGAGGAGTAGATAATTGGGACACTACTATGGATGGGGTGGGACTTTAGCCAGGCTGGAGTGGACAGGGAAGGGTGGGTGCAGCAGGAAGAGTTAATAGGGAAAGAGTGGGAGCCAGGGGTAGAAACATGGCGAGCGTCAGGATGGAAAGGGGGAGTTGTGGAATTAGTGGGCTAGCAGTGAGGAAAACATTTGCAAGGTGCTTTCATGTAGTGATCGTAGAGCGCCTTGAAGATATTCAGGCTAACAGGGCAGCTCAGCTTCAAGTTCCTTTGTAAACGGTTCCACAATGTGGGTGAAGAGAAGCTTAGAGCAGCTTTGCCGAAATGAGTGTTGACCCTTGGAACTTGGAGGGCAATTAGGGAATAGTTCCTTAGAGCGTAGGTGCCTAACACACCCGGGAATACAATCTGAGACATATGAGGGGAGCTTGTTGGTCACCACTCTGAAGGCCCATAGGGCGGCGTTTCTATTCCTTCTATAGTGAAGGGAAGTCCAACCTAACGAAGAGTACAGGGAGCAGTGGTGTGTGGAAAGTGGAAGGCCAGTAATGAACCTGATAGCTCTGTGGTAGAGGGTGTCCAACTTAGCCAGTGCAAAGGCAGTGCAGTGGCTGTAGAGCAGGTCCGCGTAATCTATTAAAGATAGGAAGGTCAAACCTGGAAACAAGCTTCAGCTTAGTGTGCCTCTCCTGGTTAATCAATTTCCCCTTTCCCTAAATGAGCTTGCCTTTTAGTGTGAATGTACATCAGTGGCTCCCACCTGGCAGCATGTCTTGGGGTGAAACCCCACTTTTGCTAGCCATCTCCCTCTCCAATGGGAAGAATTAACTTGCCCTTCAGTACTCACCTAAAATCTTAGAGACACTGTCGCAGTTCTGTCCAATCTCATGTAACCACCGTTTCACGTTCACAAAGGATTCTGGGTTGGTGACGTCGTAGACTACGATGACCCCATGGGTATTGCGGTAGTACCTGCAGAGGGGGAAGAGAGCAGCTGTTACACATCTACTGGGGAATCAAGTGACTAAGACCACAATGAGTGGGATTCTGTAGGTTTTGCATCTGTGATATTCTATAGAAGACCAAACATTTTTATGGATTGCGTGGTCTTGCTTCTGCTCTGTTCTACAGTTCGGAAGGGGCATACGAAAATATTACTTGCCATAGTAAACTTGTTCCTTCCAGTGATACTCAGGTATTCATAACTTTATGCAGTAAGCCTTCTAGGTAGAACTGCCCGGAGAGATGGAACATATGCAAATGATGGAATCTTTTGCATGAGCCACTTTTCAAATGCTGCATTCTACCAACTGCCTTAGTTCTAAACCCCTTAGGACCTGGACACACTGGGGAACTTAAAACGGTTTAAGTGCCTTAAAACAGTTAAAATCCCCCTAGCACTGTTTGCAGACAGACTACAAGCCCCTTAAAACGTTTTAACAAAAGTGTTTTTAAACCCTGCTAGATACCTAGTCTTAAAACCATTTTTAAAAACGTTTTGGAGCTAGTATGGTTTTACTTACAAGTCTGTCCAGGAGTAAAGTGTTTTAAGCTGTAATGGTTTAACTAAAACAGTTCCAGATGCAGTGTGTCCAGGCAAGCACAGTTCTCTGTGTTAAACTTAACACAAAATAGTTACAAGGAGAACAGGTTTAACACTAGCAGTGTGGCCACACTAAACCATTTTCAAAAACGGTTACTGAGTAGTGTGACTGCATTGAAATGGCTTAGCTAAACTAGTTTTAAAAATGGTTTTTAAAAACAGTTCTGTAGTGTGTCCAGGGCCTAAGATTTCCTGGAAGCCTGGAAAGGCAGACCCATGAGGACTAAGTGTAATAATAATAATAACAATATCACAATAATAATTATTCTAATAATTATAGAGGGAACTCCCTTAACACCCAAAAAAAGGCCTCCAACTGGAAGGCATAACATATGAAAGAATACCCCTAAATGTCCAAATCACCTGAAAAGGGGAAGGGGACAACAATAGTGAACAAATCACAACATATGTGCCAGAAGAAAAAATTACTCACCTTAGTAACAGTGTTTCTTCTAATGGAGTCTTGCTGTAGTCTGACAATCTGCGGTTCGCTCCAGCCTTTAAACTGCCCCGGAGAGTACAGGGTTAATTTTCTATGCAGTGCATAGAACGTTGAGCTCGAGCTCGGTTGAAGTCTCTGTCTGCAGCACTCTGAAACCCAACCGTCAGATTCTTACGAGCAAAACACTCACTAACTATACTATGTGGAAATTGTAAAATTTTTAACTAGCCAACTGGCAACAGCAAGTTTTGGATTCCCAAAGGAAGACTGAAGTCAGGAAACCCGAAACCAAAAACTATCTAAATAAAGATAATAATACAAAATAGCCCAGATAAAAAGGAGGGTGTGCAACATCGTCTGCCCACCACTTCCCAAAAACAGGTTCTGAGAGGGAGGCAGAGGAGGTCAGAATACAGCAAGACTCCATTAGAAGAAACACAGTTACTAAGGTAATTTTTCTTCAAACAACATGAAGTTTTACTGTATTCTGACAATCTACTGAACTTCAAAGCAGTACCTTTATGGAGGAGGAGAGAACCTACTTTGAGAATAAGCTCTGAAGTACTGCTGTGCCAAACCGAGCATCATTCCTAGCCTGGATATCCAGAGAGTAATGCTTGAAAGGTATGGACTGTTTTCCAGGTGGCTGCTTGACAAATTTCTAACAGAGGGATATCCCTGGCAGCAGCCAGGGAAGCAGCTGTACCTCTTGTAGAGTGAGCCCTCAGGCCTGAAGGTGGAATTTTTCCCAGTTTCTCATAGCAGAACTGTATACAAGACAATCCTTCTGGCAACAGTTCTCTTGGTGGCAGGTTTGCCCTTTCCCACTTCCCCATAAGTGAGGAACAACTGGAAGGAATCAAACCTGAGACCCTTGGTACGCTCTATGTAGTAGCTAAGGGCTCTTTTAACATTAAACTGTGTAACCTCCTCTCTCCTGAGGAAGAATAATCAGTGAAGAAGACAGGGAGAGACATGGACTGATTCAAGTGGAAGTCTGAAACCACTTTGGGCAAGAACCCTGTACTGGTTCTAAGGACCACTTTATTTCTATGAAAGGAGATAAAATCGGGTTCCACTGACAGGGCTTGCAATTCACCGATACGTCTGGCAAAGGTAATGGCTACCAAAAACACAGTTTTCCAAGTTAAGTACTGAAGCACTGCTGAGGACATAGGGTCAAAAGGAGGTTGCATAAGTTGAGCAATGCAGACATTTAAGTCCCAGGCAGGGGCAGGATCCCTAAAGGGTGGATTGGTATGAAGCAATCCCTTGAAAAATTTACAGAACACAGGATGAGACGATAGTGAGGAAGGCTTCCCCACTGACAGAAAAGCAGAAACAGCTGACAAGTGTACCTTGAGAGTAGCTGGTCTGAGGCCTAAGCCATTAAGATGGACCATATAATCCAGAACTGTAGGCAATTCAGCAGTGTCTGGAGAGATATATTTCTTGGAATACCAAATGCTGAATCTTTTCCATTTGGAGTCATAAGTCTTTCTGGTGGCAGGCTTTCGGGAGGCTTTGAGAATATCCAGAACCCCCTCAGACAGGTGCAAAACTGCATACTCTAACTCTTCAAGAGCCATGCCTTGAGATTGAGAGACCGAAGATTGGGGTACCAAATCCTTCCCTGAGAGGAGGTTAACATGTTGTAATTCCTGGGAAGACACAGGGGAAGATGGACTGCTAGAGACAGCAACAGGGGGTACCAATGCTGTCTGGCCCACTCTGGAGCAATCAGAATCCCTTTGCAAGGTTGTGACCTTACCTTGACTAGAACCTTGAACAGTGGAGGGAAGGCATACAGAAATTTCCCTTCCCAGTTCAAAATCAGAGCATCCAGAGGGACTGAACCCAAGACTGGGGCTCTGCAACAAAACAGAGGAAGCTGGTGATTGTCTGGGGCTGCAAAGAGATCTATCTCTGGAGTGCCCCACCTTGGAAAAATCACTTTCAACACCAGGGGATCCAGGGACCATTCGTGATGACCCTGGGAGATCCTGCTCAGTGCATCTGCTAGCACATTGTCCTTCCCTGGAAGGTGGACTGCTATCAGAGAGGTCTGCAGGGAATAAGCCAGAGACCACAATTTCATGGCTTCCATGCGCAAAGCTGTATACCGAGTGCCTCCCTGCTTGTTGATGTACCGCATGGTGGTGGTGGTGGTGTTGTCTGTTCTGACCTGAACCACCTTGTTCTGCACAGACTGAGAGAAAGCTTTCAGGGCCAGAAAAACTGCCCTGAGTTCCAGGAGATTGATATGAAGAAGGGACTCCTGAGGGGACTACAGTCCCTGGGCTGTGAGAGCCCCAAATGAGCTCCCCACCCCAAAGGGAAGCATCCGTGGTAAGGACCACCGAATGAGTCTAAGTGACAAATGGGACCCCTTGCCTTAAATTGTCCTGATCCTTCCACCACTGAAGAGCTTGGATCAGTGTCTGAGTCACTGGAATCAGTTTGGTAAGAAGATCCTTCCTTTGGGACCAGAAGGCCCTCAGATGGAACTGAATGTCCCTCATCTGGAATCTTGCCCCTTGGACCACTGCTGCGGAAGCTGCCATGTGGCCCAAGAGCTGAAGGAAGTGCCTTGCTGGTCGGGACACCTGAAGGCTGAAGGGAGAAGCCAGTTCTTGAAGAGCTCTTGCCCTTTCCAGGGGAAGAAAGGCTCTTGCTTTGACAGTATCTAGCTCTGCCTCTATAAAGGTAAGAAGCTGCACTGGTTTTGACTTGGGGAGGTTGAGAAGAAATCCCAAGGAAGTGAGCACTTGCTGGGTCACTTGCAGGTCTGACTTGACTTGGTCTGGAGACTGACCCACTATGAGCCATCGTCCAGATATGGAAAAATGGAAATATTTTGCCTTCTTAAAAGCCACTACTGCTGCCAGGTATTCTGTGAAAACCCTTTGAGCTGATAAAAGAAGCCAAAGGCATTGCTTTGAACTGCAACGCCTGAGGGCAACTTGAACCTGAGGCAATGCCTGTGGGAGCACATCTTGATGGGATGTGAAAATAGGCATCTTTGAGGTCCAGGAGGCTAGCCAGTCCTCTGGCCTTAGAGAGGGAAGAATTATTCCCAGAGTCACCATCTTGAACCTTGGCTTTAAAAGAGGTTTGTTCAGGTATCTTAGATTTAGGATGGGTCGCCACTGCCCTGTCTTTTTTGGGGTAAGGAAGTACCTGGAGTACAGACCTTTGCCCCAGTGTAGGGTTGAAACTCTCTCTATGGCTTCTAAGGCCAGAAGAGATGAAACCTCTGCCTCTAGGGCAATGGTTTCGGAGAGACTCGCAGGTGGAAAACATCTGGCTCTCGTCTTTGGAAATTTTTTGAAGTTGAGAACCAGTCCCTGGCTCACTACTTCCAGG
The DNA here is from genome assembly GCA_016271365.2 of Neoceratodus forsteri. Taxonomy (NCBI): domain Eukaryota; kingdom Metazoa; phylum Chordata; order Ceratodontiformes; family Ceratodontidae; genus Neoceratodus; species Neoceratodus forsteri. The sequence continues at coordinate 216,510,968 of JADMNL010000026.1, forward strand.
ACCCACTTGTCTGAAGTAATAGCCACCCAGTCCTGGATGAAGTAAGCCAGCCTGCCCCCTACAGGGATAGGAGAGTCGACCTGGGCAGGCCCATCAGGGTGTCTGCTTGGCAGGGGCCAGGGGCCTTAGGCTGAGGAGTGGATGCAGCCCTGCTCATCCTCCTTCTGCCTCTCCCTCTGAAGAACCCCCTCTGTGGGAAGGGAGAAGAGGCCTGTGCTTGGTAGAAAGGCCTATGAAAATGCCTGCCCCTGCCCTAGATTGCTGCCTTTGAGGAGTTGCCTGCCTCTCCTTGGCCTGTGCACTCCTATAAGTGGTCCTTATTCATCCATCTTCTTCATGTAATTCTCTGTCTGCTCCCAAGCGGAGAATTACCTTCCAGAGGAAATCCATGGCCTTAGCCTGGGTGTCCTGTGAGGCTATACATCTGAGCCAAGCCATTCTCCAAGAGCCACAGATGTAGCCATGACTCTTGATGACACATCACTGGAGTCCACAGCAGCATGAAACTGTACCTTAGATGCCTCAATCCCATTCTCAGCCACCTCCTCCAGCTCCTTGGTCAGCTGGGGGGAGGCCTGTTTAGCCAGTACCAGTACAGTGTCCCACCTGGACTTCTGGTACCTGGCTGCACAGGCCATATAATTAGCCTGCCTGAGTTCCAAAGAGGATGCCATGTATTGCTTCTTTGCCAAGGCATCCATTCTCCTGTAGTCTTTATCTGGGGGGTGTGAAGCCAAGGGAACATTAGCCCTGTCACAGGCTGCAGACTGCATGACCCCATTATGGCTACATTGCTGGTAGAAAAACTCTGTGTCTGAGCCTGATAAAGTATACCTCTTGACCATTTTTCTATCAACAGGAGGTACAGAATTAGGAGACTAACATTTTTTGTGTCCGTTTCCCAAATGATTTGTGCAAGGGAATAGACAGCCTCTGACCTTGGATGTCCATCATTTCAACAAAATCAGGCTCCTCTTGATCCTCTGTAGCTTCCTCCATAGGAGCTGGAGAGTTTCAGTCACTTTCTTGTAGAACAGATAGTGGGAGAGGGCTCAGAGAGACTAGGAAGGGAAACACCAGAAGGTCTGTCTGGGGAGATATCCAGTTCAATGGTTTCATCCAGACTACTGCTCTATCATAGTCATCATCTTGTTCATAATCCCTCTTCCTCAAATTCTGGTCATAAAATCTTCAGGGCATAATCCTGAACTGGTGGAACCGATGAACGCAGCCCCTGGCTAATGGGCCGGATTGGACAGAGAACCAGTCGAAGCGATCTGAGCAATCCAGTCGTTCGGGCAATCTCATCAGCAGTCGGAACATGAACCTCCGAACCGAAACGGCTGACTTGTTCTACGCTTCTCGAGAACCGATCCCCTCAGGATCGGTTTCTCCTCTGCCCAAGAAGTGTCCGCACTGGTCAGAGGGCACTCCTTCCGGTTCGGTCGAACCGAACCGGCTGGCCATCCAGGTCAGCGGACTTCTGGCTCTCCTTTTCCCTATGCTTACTAATCTTTCTCCAGGGTGAGACTTAGGGAAAGTTTTACAAATTTGGCAGTCTGTATCGAGGTGTTCAACCCCAGACAACAAACACAGGTGGTGTGGGATTGGCCTTAGCAAAGACCTCCCATACTCACTGCAGTGTTGAAACCAGTGGCCTGCTTTTTTGGGTTTCTCAGACATGGCCAACCCAACTAAACTTACCTTTTTTCGCAACCGCTTGTAAGACTCACTTATCGGTTCCTAACCATGTTCACGGGTATTGGAAAAAAAAACGTTTAAAAAACACTTTTTTTTTTTTAAGCTGATAAGGATCGGTAACCACACTCTAAAGAAAAGCACAAGAAATCAAACTAATGTATCGGTTCAGCCGAACTGATCGAACAAGTCTTACAATTTCCACAAAGTGAACAGAAAACTATCTAAGTACTCATGGTACCGCAGACAGAGCCTGAACCGACAATGCAGAATTAATTTTGGATTTAAATTCGGAAAGAACAGACAACTTTAACCGACTTTGAACTGAGCAGAAGGAGAAATCTCCGAAGCGACTGTTCAGTGAGGCGGAGTAAAGAATCTTAACAGTTGGGTTTCAAAGTGCTGCAGACAGAGACCTCAACTGAGCTCGAGCGCAACGTTCTATGCACTACATAGAAAATTAACCCTATACTCTCTGGGGCAGTTTAAAGGCTGGAGCCAACTGCAGATTGTCAGAATACGGCAAGACTTCATGTTTGAAATGGCATTGATACCCCTGAGAGCACAGTATTCAGGAGTGCAGAGTCTAAAGGTTCCAGAAGGGGAGGCAGGTTGGGAAGTTATGAATATACAGGTTACTCACCTGTAACAGGAGTTCTAGGAATGGTATATGTTGTTCATCCACACTGTCCGGCAGGTATCCTTGCTGCTTTAAATCCTGCCGGAAGGTCTTCAAGCTGGCTCCTCCCACCCACCCGGGTGGTAAAACTCCTGGCTCCGCCCCATGACGCCAGATCTGGCCCGCTGGAAGCTCAGGTTGTGCGTCAGACGTCGGGAGGTTGGTGGTGGTCAGGTAATGAACAACATATCATTCCTAGAACTCCGGTTACAGGTGAGTAACCTGTATTTAGGGACATGGATATGTTGTTCATCCACACTGTCTGGCAGACTCCTAGCAGTTCTCCGGGAGGAGGAGGCAAGCGTGACACCCTCTACTTAGGGAATAAAGACTGAGAACCGGAGGCCCCAAACCAGCAAACGCGTGGACTCAAGGCTTATGTGGTAATGGGTGATGAAGGTGTGTGCTGACTTCCAGGTAGCAGCCTGCAGATTTCCTGGATAGGGACGCCCTGGAAGCAGCCACCGATGCAGCAGTATGGCGGTAGAATGAGCTCTTATCCTCTGGGGGCTCCATGCCCACCAACTTATAGTGAGATCTATGCAGGAGGTGACCCACCTGCTTATCGTCCGCTTGGCTGCAGGTCTGCCAGGTGCAGCTTCAGCGTGGGTGACAAACAGTTGGCGAACCTCTCCGGCTCCCTCAGCCGTATGCCTCTAATAAGCGGGAGTGCCTTCTAGGGTCCAAAGTATGGAGCCTGTATTCGCCTCCAGGTGTGATTGGGTAGAACACCGCAGAGTCAACACCTGGTTAAGGTGAAACTCGACACCACCTCGGAAGGATTTGGGTGGGGGCGCAGGACAACCTGTCCTGTGGAAGACCAGGTAAGGAGACTTCGATGCAGGCGCCTGGAGCTCTCCCATCCTTCTGGCTGACGTGATAGCCACCAAGAAGGCGGTGTTCTCCATGACAGGTGAGAGTGTTCACACCTGTGCATTGGTTCTAATGGCTTGCCCATGAGCTTTGCCAGTACCAGCAGTAAATCCCACGGAGGTGGAGGTTCTCGCACTGAGGGGAATGTGATCAAGGCCTTTGAAAAGTGCAGACCACCTTCTCCTGCGCCACCGACTGCTCCCGGCCCGCGCGCCTGTAAGCAGAGGTGGCTGCCAGGTGCACCCTAGGGTGATTGACCTAAGCCCTTGACTAGAAAGGGACCATAAATAGTCCAAGATGCTTGCCAAGGGAACAGGAGGAAGGGTCCAAGCCCTGCTCTGACACCAAATGGAAAACCTCTTCCATTTGAAGGCATAGTATTCCTGGTCGACTCATTACGGGACGCCTCAACTACATTGAGGACCTCGCAGAAAGACCCAAGGCCTGGAACTCTAGCCGCTCGGAACCAAGGCGCCAGGTGCAGGGATTGAAGGTCCGGATGGAACACCTTCCCTGATTGATGAGAGCAGGTCCGGGCAGGCTGGAAGCTGCCTCGGGGAGCCTGGAGCTGAGGCTGAGGATCTGGTACCAGAACTGGCGGGCCAGTCTGGGGCTATCAGAATCACCTGCACCTTGTCTCCTCCTTGCTTTGAGGAGCACCTGTGTATCAAGGGAAATGGGGTAAGGCGTGAAGAGGCCCGGGTCCACGGCCTCCTAGAAGGCATCCCTGCAGCGAGCCTGCTGAGGGGCGGCATGGAACAGCCTCAGCTTCGTATTCTCCTGAGGCAAACCGGTCCACTGGTGTGCCCCAATGGGAGAACAGATTTGTACTACCTCGGTCGGAGAGACCACGTGGGATGCAGCCTCTATCCGCTTAGGGCATCGGGCCAGGTGTTGGAGGCCCTGCCACATGAATGTCAGCTGGAGATCCGCCTCCAGGCTGCTACGAGTGACCAAATGGAGAGCTTCCTTGCATAGAAGCATGGTGCGCGGCCCCGCCCTGGCGCAGTTTAGATAGTACATGGTCGCGGGTCCGTCTGGCACTCAGACCACTTGACCCGGAAACGGAGCAAAGGTGGTGAGAGCTTGCATGGACCGCCGGAGCTCCAGCAGGTTGATGTGGCATCGACTCTCGCGGGACCAGAGGCCGTGGCGCCTGGTGTTCCCCAGATGGGCACCCCAACCCATCAGAGAGGCATCGGTCGATAGAGAGACCGCGAGAAGGGCGGACAAACGGGATGTCCTCCGTGCAGATGAACTGGAACGGTCCACCACTGGACAGCTGCCCACATCCCTGGTCACCGTCACTAGCTGGTCCAATGGATCGCAGCGCCAGGACCACTGGCTGGCCAGGACCCCACTGGAAGAGGTGGCTGATGCCACGCGCTCCAATGGACCACGCTGGTGCAGGCCGCCATGAGAACCAGGAGGGCGCAGGAAGTCTCGGCAGGGCGTGATTGCCCAACCAGAAATGATTGGGCAAAGGAGGAAAGAAACCTTGGCCCTGTCCGGGAGCCGTTTGGCTCAAGAGAGTCGAGCTCTGCCCGATGAAAAAGAATCGCCTGCTTTGGCTTGAGTTCCACTGGCCTCGTGACGAGAAGGCCGATTTGAGAGCAACCTGGAGGGCCAGATCTCTGGACTGCTCCACCTCCTGTCTGGAGGGGCTGCTATGCCAATCATCCAGGTAAGGGTACACCCAGACTCTCGGCACCGCAGGAAAGCTGTCACCACTGCTATGCATTTGGTCAAGACCCTGAGAGCTGGAGACAGGTCAAGGGCATGGCTCGAACTTCAAGTGGGTCCCTCCGCCGAAAGCGAAGAAATCTGATGTGACGGACGGATAGGGACGTGAAAGAACGCTGCCCTGCAGGTCCAGAGAGCAGAACCACACGCCGGGTTCCAGGGATGGTATTATCTGAGCCAGAGTGACCATCCTGAAGGTTCGAGACCTTAGGAACTTGTTTAGGTCGTGTAGGTCGAGAATGGGGTGCCAGCCCCCGTCTGCTTTAGAACCAGGAAGTACCTGGACACAAACCCGCGGTCTGAGGGAGGTCCGCCACCTCCTGATCACCTCCTTTGGAGGAGGAGAGCTACGTCGGCTGGCGAGCCGACAGTGAGGCTGCGGATCCCATGCCCCGAGATGCGACGGTCTGAAGGGCGGGCCTGCTTGAATTCCAAGGCTGGCCTTTTCCCACCACTCCTAACACCCACCTGTCCCGTGGTAATAACAGACCAGGCGGAAAGGAAGTGACGGAGCTGCCTTCTAATGGGGAACCTTGGTGAGGTGACGGGTTGGGGTGAGCACCCTCAACCTCACTGGGCAGGCTTGAGGAGGGACCCGCCAAGGGACCTCCTGGGCCTCTTACCCTGCTTCCTGTTGGAGGAAGCCGACGGCTGGGCTTGATGCCAAGCTTGTGCCTGTTGGTCCTGAGTTGCTGGGCCGGATGGCAGCCGGCACAGAGGGACTAAGGGCTTAGGCTGTGGTTTAGCCTTTGGTCCTTCTGAGCGGATGAGACCGAGTCCGTTGTAGCATTGGACTTCGCCATCATCTGCAGGTGACCTTCCACCCCAGGGCTCAAGAGGTCAGTTCCAAGAAGGACACCCGCCAACTTGTGCTGGTATCCGGGTGAAGGTGGATATCCTCAGCCAGCCTGACGACGATAGCCACTGCGGCCACCACAGACCTGGCACATGAGTCCCCAATGTCCAGCAGTCTGAAGCTGCTGTTTGGCCACTGCCCTGCCCTGGTCCCGCCCTGCCTAACCGTGGTCAGCAGATCCGCGGAAAGATGAGGGACGACCTCGTCCAGGGAGCCCAACAGGGCGTGAGAGAAATGTGCCATGAGGACAGCCAAACTGGCCTGGCGAAGGCCGAGGGAGGACGCAGCGTAGACTTTTCACCCGGCATAGTCCAATTTCTTGGACTCCTTGTCGGGAGCTTTGTCCACATCCCTAGAGTTCCAGGCGCGCCGGAAAATGCTGTCGGTAACTAACCCCTCGGCCAAGGGTGTTCCAAAACCGGACAAGGAACCGTAGGGACTGCGATACTTTCTGGCCATCCTGGCCGAAGGCGCAGGGCAGGAAGAAGGCTGCCAGAGCTCCGGAAGGTCGCCCACTATGGCCTCGCCACTCGAAAGGCCTCCGTAGGGGAATCCTCCGTCCAGAATCTCCGTGAGGATACCTGGCCCGCTAGAAACGGGTTTGAGTTCATCCCGTGTACTTGAGATGAGCCAAAGCAATCCTAGGAAGGACGTAGGGCTATCGGCCCACTGACTGTCCTCCTGAGGACTCCAAGTCCATTCGCTTGGAGAAAAGGGAGGAATCTGCCTTCGGACTCGAAAGAGTCCTCAAAGAGCTGCTCTGGCCTGAGCCACCCTCCACCTGCCGAGTCGATCGGAGTGTGCGTGACAGACAGCCTATGGGCAGTCCCTGAGCCGACTGAGAGAATTTCTTGGCCGGAGCCCCAAATACGGCTGTGGAGGCGGAGGTTCCACCGAGTCGGTGGGGCAGCTGGTTTGGCCGAACATATGTTTTATTAATTTATGATGTCTGTATACCTGTCTGTACTGTATGATCCTTATTTTTCTTGGAAAAATATAAAATATAATAAAAGATTACCAAAAAAAAAAAAAAAGAAAACACAGTCTGACCCATGAAGATACTGCAAAAAGGAGAAGTAATGGTTTGAGATTCAAAATAGTAAAAGTAAGAAGGCTGGCCTAGGGAGGGGGTTACTGGGGGGTACAATACGCTGAATAGGTACAACAAGATGAATAAAATAAGAGTCAGATACTCAAAGGAGTTTCATTTTATTCCTGATGCACTGTGCAAAGTATACCATTTTTCTATGGGGAAGCCCAAGATTATTTCAATATCTGGGGGAGGCTCATAATCTTTTCAATGGCATAGGGGAGGCTCACTATGACAAAGTCTGAGAACGAATTACCTAGACCAAATGTACTTTAGAGTGGAGTCTAACTTTCCTGATACAGAAGGTCATGCAGTGGTCGCTGATGGCATCCAGAAGAGTGTCCGTGGCAACGATACAGTGGGGGGGGTGCGGAGAGCACCCGGCCTAGAAGGATGTGGTTGGAGGAGTGAGGATTAGGCTGAGTGGGTTCAGTAATTAGTTGGGCAAGGTTTAGTGAAGTAGTCCTGTGGGAGGTGGGCCTGGTGGCTGGGAGGGACAATTGCTATTGAAGTCCCCAAGAAGGAGAAGTTCTAGGAAGGAGGATGGGAGGTAAGGGCAGAGAGGGGGTCAACCAGAGTGGATGGAGAGATTTTAGGAGAAAAAGAAAACTCCAATGAAGACTGGAAAGGTAGGGAAGGAGAGCTTGACTATAAGGAGCTTATAAAAGGGGCTCAGACTATGAGAGTGATGGAACAGGATAGATTTTGTGGGCATACAGGGCTACCCCCATTTACCACAGTCCTGCTGAAAGAGGTGGTAGTCAGGAGAGGCAAACTAGGAACCCAGTATTCTAGAAGAGAACCAAGATTTTGAAATACACAGGAAGTCAGGGCAGTGATGAGAGATCCAGACATGAAGAAAATTGAATTTTGGAGGAGGTCTATCACTCAGAAAAAAATGCTAAGGCCTTTAGGAATGGAGGAGGTAGAAGGCCAGCCCATTGCCGCAGTGGTAGCGCTCCTGCCACTGCTTGTGATGACAGTGGCCCACATTCTGGAACAAGCCTGGGGTGCTGGAAAGCAGGCCGGGAGAGGATGGCTGAGTGTCCTATGGATGCTCGCCTCCTAAGGGGTGGGGAGGGCTTCTAGCCTCTGCCATAATACTGCCACCTGGGTGACCACAGGTAGCAGTACAGGCTGGAGCCAGCATCCGTGGGGGTGTCATTGCTCTGATGCTATGGCGTAAACATTCCCCAGTGATGCTCGGTACAGAGAAAAGTGGAGAAAAGCCTGAGTCTGGGATACCTCTGCCCCTGCCACCACACCGTGTCACCACCTGACCATGGCTCTCGCTCCCCTACTGAAGCTTAACTCTGTCTGGGGAGTAAGGGATGGCCCTGGGCAGCCCTTCTGGTGAGGGGCAATCCACAGGGGAACAAGGAGCAAGGTAAGTCCAGGGGAAGGCAGGCAGCAGGGCTGGACAGGGTGGAGGACTGAAGGGGGCCGGTGGGGAGCTCAGGGAGAAGGAATACAAATATTAATTAAAAAAAAAAAGGAATGGGGGAGGAGAGGAGGCAGGAGAAGGAAGCCTGGGTTAGATTCCACATCACCAGCTAGGAGGAATAGCAGGATGATGGGGGAGGGAGAGTAGGGAGTGAGGGAAGGCTCAGGGAGAACTCAAGGTTTAGAGAAGGGGAGGAAAGGAGACCAGAGTGGATAGCTAGGGCTGGGGAGGAGGAGAATGGGAGGAAAGATGAGAGCAAGTGGGGAGGGAAGAGGGGAGGGGACCAGGGAAGGGAGAAGAGGCAGGGAAAAAAGGGGAAGGACGGATGGGCAAATGAAGAGGAAGGGGGAGGCGGCAAGGGTCGGGGGGCGAGAGGGGAAGGTGGGGACACGGGTAGGAGAGAGAAGGAGAGGTAGGTGTGAGGTAGGGTACATGATTTTCAGGCCACTTGCAAGCAACGAGTTGCTGTTGCCTAGATAATGCAGTAGCAATGATTGTGAAAGTATAACTAATGCAAGCTAACAGAGCGACATAGGAAAATAATCAGTTCTAGCAAAGCAGAGTTAAAAAAAATGACTAAACATTGGCTGTGTGAATTAAACCCAGCAAAATTAAAAATTAGCAAGGCAAATGCAGAAATATTGGGTAAACCAGAGAGTGTTGCTGACCTAATAACAGCCAGTGAATAATCACCATTGTAGCAGGTAAATGGGACTCTGGGGCAGCCCAGAGTAGGGTGTAACTAAAATTAGCGACTGTGCAGTGTGCACGCAGCAAAATTAACAAAGTAAAAAGAGACTTGAGGGAAACCCAGATGGGTTGTTGCTAACGGTATAAACTGTGCAGAGAATACTCATCAAAGTTAGCAATGTACATACTGTACAGCGCCCAATTCACAAATGGTGATGCGGAGCTTAAACCCCTTTTTTTGGCACACCTGCTCCAAACTCTTTGCTGCAACATGCACCCAAGTCAAGAAGATCAGGCACATCTGCGACACTTTTCCCACTTTATGGCAGCTTACGCCAAATGTTTGGCACAAGCCCCATAAAAATGGGTTTCCAAGATTGCTGCAAGTTAGACCAGAAAAATCTGGTCTAACTTGTGGCAAGCAGTGCATGGAATCGAAAATCCCGATTGCTGGCTGGGGAATGCCACAAACCCCATGTGCCGTATGTTTGGTGCACCCAGCGCTTGTGGCATTCCCGGAAATTTTGTGAATCGGCCCCCAGAGTTTAGGGAAATCCAAGTAGGGTGTTGTAGCAGTATAAATCAAGGCCAAATTAAGATTATCTCGGCCCTAGGCCCAAGACAAATCTGCCCCCCCACACACACACACAAAGCGCCATGCCCTTAGTCTTGACTATAGTCATCTGTTATTTACTTTTCATATTATCAGTGAACTGAGATCCATGTTTGTGATTATAAAGAAATCTGTCAGCGCCAGAACCTCTCTCAAGTATTTTCTTTCCCTTCTGCTTGGTGATCCCAGGCACGTGTATGTTTAAACTTTGAAGAAGTCACTGATACACTTGCACACTGCTGCTGACTCCAGGTTCCTGCTATCCGAAGTATCTACTCTACAGGACAAACACTGAAACCTCTGAGTGGCAGTACGCAAACAAATCTCACTCACTTGCTACAGCACTTTTGACCACCAAACAGCACAAATACATCTCACCAGTAAACCACAATCAGCAACATAGAGTTACAGTCATCAAAAACAAACAATTCCAAGGTTGAATTTTATATTTAGTTTTCATAAGTATCCTGTGGTTTTGCTACACTACAGGGCCATGGGTGCTATATCAGAGAGAGAGATTGTGTGGCGCTGTATCCAAGTGACAAATAAACAAAGTAAAGAAACTAATATTAAAAAAAACATCAGAGCAATAAACCACAGCCAGTAGCTTGGGAACTGCAGTCACCAAAAACTAACCATTTCAAGGCTGCATTTTTAAACTCTTATATGACTCCCTGATTTCAGCCTCATATCAGTGCTATGGTGAATGTGAGATATTTACAGGGTTGAAGCCAGGGATTGATTCAATGGGCTCAAGACAAGAATTTTGAAGTGCAGCCTTTAATTCAGTAGTCAAAATTATTTGCTTTTGTAGGTGTAACCCCCAGGGGGCGATATCCCAAGGGCTACTACCCCTGCCTGCCCTAACTGTAACAGGGCGAGGGGCCCAGCTCCGTTGGCGGGTGCCTCCACCCAGAGGTCGGGGTTAGAACAGTCGAGGCTGACTCGGTCACAGCCCTCTGGGTTGCTGCAACCCCCCTTTCTTCCCACTAGTGGCCCACACAAGTCATTTACAGTGTCCTTACCATATACACTTACCCCCGGCTTGAACCACTCAGCTCACTCCGGGGACCCCCTGAAAAGTAAGGTACAGTTACACAATATTCACTGTGCAGTATTTCACCAGTAATACACAAACTAACCAGTGTACTTTTGCAAAACAAGAAATCTGATTTATTTAAGGGGAGATAACAGGGACCAGGGGGAATCGGGGTGATTGGCTTACCACTACAATATATAAGTATCTACCTAAGGATCTGTGCACAGGCCTAACCTATAAGTTACTGTCTATGGGTACCCAAACCCTAAAGGCTAGTTCCTCGATGCAGCTGGTTGGGGCCCTGACACAAATGAGATTTAATTCCTATGAAGATTAGATGGAGCCTGCAGGCCCAGTTAGTGTAGTCAGCAAAACAACCTGAAGATCTTGCCCTTGCTAGAGACATTTAAGAGGGAGCAACCCTGATTTAGTACTCACAACTCCAGAAGAAAACCGCTCTCACACCACTCGCAGGGCTGAGCCTGAACTTCAGATACTGCTCTACACATTTATATGGAAAGCAACAGAGGGTACCATACCAGGCAGCTGCTCCTAGGGCTCGACCGAACTCACAGCTAATCGGGAGTCTCACTGCAGCTTCACTTTCCAGTCCTCTACAGGGTGAGCCTGGTAGGTAGCTGCTTTTGTGCAGCCTCCTCTGACCGCTGCCCCGCAAATTTAGTCCGCAGCTTGCCGGCGATTCAAAAGCCACCTCTGGCCTTTCACGCTTCCCGTAGAAAGCTCAATGGCTCAGGAGCCCAGAGCTCCTTCCTCGTTCACAGCCACAACATCTCTGCCCAGTGGCAGTATTGGGCAAGTCCTTCTCCAGCTCAGCTCACCCGATCCCATTGGCTGGCTACAGATGCCAGTCACTTAATCTTGCCCCTCAGTGGTGCGTAAAGGCCAGGGTCCAGACTTCACTTCCCAGAATTACTAGCTGCATCTTCATTGGTCAGCTGCCCCTAGAGAGTCCTACTTCTGGTTGGTCGCAGTTACTCCATTTGAGATACCCTTGCCCCTATTGGACCCTGCAGACAGTCCTGGTCCAAAATGGAGGGGCACAGCACACACAGTCTCAGCTGCGAAAGAAGCAGGTTAGACAAACTGTAATTCCACCAACATGCTAGCTAATTATGGCCAAACAGTTACATCATTTAAAAGGGCTCCCTCTGCGCATATAGTGACTGCCAAAGGGGAGCGATTTCACCGCAGCTCAGGCGGGATTCGAACAGGGAAACACCAGTCCCCCCATACCAACCCGCTGGAGCCTGCGAGCAGGCAGCTCTTAAAGAGACAGTACTGGAGGCTTTGGAAGCACTCACAACACCCACATTTAGGCAGCATTACGCCGAACACCAGTTAGGAGGGGAGCATTCAGACAAGCTCCGGGAAGGCTTTCAGGAACCCCCACGTGTAACAGGGTTACACCCTTCCTGGCCTGGAAAGAACTTGGCGTCCGTGCCAAGTAGTTACCCTTAAATCACTTTAAGGTAAAACAGTTTAGATTGACAGCACATTAGACCTTTTGTCACGTAATTGGCACTGTATACACAGCTTATTATTGTTAATGCAATATTGCACATAGACAACCATTTCCTTATTAAATCAGGTCATTACTTCCTGCCCATGACACCTGAAAGAGGGGGCCCTTCCCTATCAGCTACTTACGGGCTAACTGGGGCAGGGACACCATAATCAGAGGGCAATACGAACAGTTGGGCATCATCCCCCAAAACTAACTTGGGCAATGAACTGGGAGATACATAGACCCCCTTATGGACTACATTTAATGGTAGGTCTACAGGCTGACCCAGAGACTCATAACTTAACCTTATTACAGGCCGTACTTCTCAGCCAGTGCATCTAGGGCTCTCAGTAAAACCTGCCACGGCCCTGGCTCCATTTCCGCCTCAGCTAGGTTAGTGGAGGGAACCCCCCATGAGAAGGGGACCCCGTGCCCATAGTACTTTCGGGGACATGACCCTCTATATCAGGACCCACACTACTTAGTTCAGTCAAGGGCACCTCTGACACTACTAGGATGCTATCAGGGCACTCAAAGTATTCTTCTTGCTCAGGTGGATCCCGAACAGGTTCCACCACATCACTTTCTTCTTCTGAAAAGTCAGACAGTTCAGCCAGCCCGGATAATTCAGCCAGACTCATAGACCCTACTTACCGGGCTTTGAGGCCACTCACTTCAGCCTCGATGGGCATGGGCTCCAAAGACAAAGCTGAAAGCTGGGGCTCAGACAGTCCATAAACCCAACTTCATCCCCAGAGCGAGCTAGGGGTTGCCTTTAAAAAGTTGACTCAGTTCATAAGAGGGGTAATACTCCACATCATGTTCACTGTCTTCAGCCATAGACGGGGATCAATTTCAGCAGGGGGAAGAGGGGAAGGCTCCCAGGGTTTAAGTTCTGAGGAGTCAACCCCCCTAATCTTTTTTTGGCAGCAGCTCTAGTTATAGGCCTGGGGGGCATTAAGAGGAGCAGTCTCTATTAAAATCTGTCCAATTGGCAGCAGGTGATTTCGGTGTAAAGTTTTGTCATCTTTCGAATTGTTTTCAGGCCTTACTTTGTACACAGGCAGATCATCTAGTTTGCCCACTACAATGTGAGGGAGATGGTGCCATCGGTCAGCAATCTTGTGTTTGCCATGCAGTCCCAGATTTCTTAGCAATACCCGATCCCCTACTGGAGTTCCTGTGCCTTCACCTTTTATCATACCTTCTTTGTTGGCTGATTCTTTTGGCAGCCATGGTTTGAGCCAGTTGGTATGCATGATTTAGCTGAGCCTTTAGCTTTTGTACATACTGTAAATAATCATTAGCTTGAACCCCATCAGGAGAGACCCCAAAACACACATCCTTCGGCAATTGAGCTTCTCTCCCAAACATCAGGTGTTAGGGGAAGAACCCAGTGGCATCACTTTTAGTGCAGTTGTAGGCATGTACCAGGGTGCTAATTTTTTGGCTCCATCTAGGCTTGTCTTTTGGGTGGAGGGTGCCTAGCATGTCTAGCAAGGTGCGGTTGAAACATTCAGGCTGGGGTTCCCCCTGGGGGTGGTAAGGGGTGGTTCTGGACTTTTGCACACCCCACAAGGATAGCATCTCTCTAATCAGTCGGCTCTCAAAATCTCTCCCTTGATCAGAATGGATCTGCTGGGGGGCCCCATAATGAACAAAGAAATTTTCAACAAGGACTTTAGCCACTGTGGTTGCCTTCTGATCCTTGGTGGGGAAAGCCTGGGCATATCGAGTGAAATGATCAGTGACCACCAATATGTTGCTGATATTTTTCAGATCAGGTTCTAAGCTCAGGAAAGCAATGCAGACCAACTCCATAGGGGCGCTGGTAGTGATATTGACCATGGGGGCAGCTCTCTGAGGTAGGGCTTTTCTTTGCAAACAGCGGCCACAGGTCTTGACATACTGCTCTACGTCTGCACTCATTTTTGCCCAGTAGAATCGGGTCCGTACCAGGTCAAGAGTTTGGTTTATGCCCAGATGCCCCATGTGGTCATGCAGGGACCTCAACACCAGTTCTCTAAAAGCGGTGGGCAGCACCAGTTGTTGTTTGTCTATTCGCACCTCTTTGTCTACTGTCTCCCTATATAACAGTCTATTGTTCAACTTCAATTTTGGGCCTTCTTTGTATAACAGGGCAGTTCTCAATTCAGCGGACCGCAGTTGGGACACATCTCTCCCGGCTTGCAGCACCTCTAAGACAGGTTGTATCATAGGATCTCGAGACTGAGCCAGCTGGAGGCTATCATTATTGAACTGAGGCAGCATACTAGTGTCTAAAGCAGAGAAGTGGCAGTAAGCAGCAGCACAAGTTCTCAGACGGACCCAAGCAATCCACCATGCAGTCCACAGTATCAGGAGTCACCTGTTCCTCTTTGGTCGAATTTCTGGCAGAGTGTCTCTAATGTCGGGTTCAGACAACCTGACCCAATCGACTGGGCACAGGCCTCCGGAGAGAGCATCAGCATCTATATGGTTGAGGCCTGCTCTGTATTCAATAGCGTAGTTGTAGGTGGATAACGCAGAGAGCCACCTGTGACCAGTGGCATCCAGCCTGGCGGTGGTCTGAACATACGTTAAAGGATTATTATCAGTTTTTACCAGTATCTTAGCCCCATACAAATAATCATGGAATTGATCAACAATGGCCCACTTTAGAGCCAGGAACTCTGGTTTGTGCACTGGATAATTCTTTTCAGAAGGAGTCAAACTGCGGCTGGCAAAAGCTACAGGTCTCAGACCATTCAAGTGCTCTTGGTACAATACGGCCCCCAATCCTTGCAGGCTGGCATCAGTATGAAGAACATAGGGTTTAGCTGGGTCAGCATAGGCCAGCACTGGGGCATGAGTAAGTTGATATATAATGTCATAGAAAGCTTCCTTGCAGTCAGCAGTCCAGCGAGTACCAAACACATCATTGGGGCGGAAATAAGTCTTTTCAGTCCCAGATTGTGCAGTCTTCTTATATTTCTTATGGAAGTACCCTGAGTGCTATTTAACAGGGGCCGGATCACCCGAGAGTAGTTTGATAAATCGGGCAGGTACCTTACAGAACCCATAGGAACCACTGTAGTTCTTCAAATTTCTAGGCTGGGCAGGTGGTTAAAGCTCCACTTTGTTGGAGTCAGTTTCTATGCCTTCAGTGGATACAATGTGGCCCACATACTTTACAGAAGTTTAAAAGAATTGGCACTTGTCTATAGATAACTTAAGACTGAAATCCTCCAGCCAATCCAGGACCTTGAACAATGTTCATGTTCTTCCAACGACTGCCAAACACTATGACATCATCTAAATAAACCAAACACTGAGCAAATTCATGTCCCCACAGCACGCTCCATCAGGCGCTGGAAGGTAGCTGGGGCACCTGAAATCCCCTGAGGCATCCGGATAAACTCATAGAAACCTAGGGGGCAAATGAACGCAGTCTTCTCTTGGTCCTCTGGAGCCATTGGGATTTGATAGTACCCACTGCGGAGATTAACACAGAGAACCACTTACTGCCGTTTAGACGGTCCTAGGCGTCCTGTATGCGTGGCATGGTATACTGGGCAGGGATGGTCCGCCGGTTCAGGGTATGGTAATCCACACACATCCGAACAGCCCCATTCTTTTTTCTCACTACGACAATGGGGGAAGCATAAGGGCTCCTGGATTCTTGTATCACACCAGCGGCAAGCATCTCTTGCAGATGCCGTCTCACATCGTCTATGTCAGCAGGGGCCAGGCGGTGAGACCTCTCTCGAAAAGGCCTCTCATCATGCAGTCGAATGTGGTGTTCGGCCCCCTGCACACATCTCACATCCCATTCTGTGAGGGAAAATACCTGGCCTCTTTGGGCAAGCTTCTTACTGACCCTTACTTTCCACTCAGCAAGCAACGGGGAGTCACCGAAATCGAACAGGTCTGGCGTGACTCTGTCATCCTTCCCCAAACCCTTGCTATTGGGGAGCACTGCAGTCTCCGCACAATGCACACTAGCCAGGGTGCAGCCTCTATTTACTCGAATCTCTTTGTCAGACACATTATGAACTTGAACCATCACTCTCCGGGCATAAGCATGGGCTCTAGCAGGCAAGATACTGGGTTTAACCAGCAGTCCTCCAGGCAACTTTCCTTTCCCAGGCACATCCAGCATCAATAGTTTATTCTTGACATCCTTCTTAAGCCAGACCTCCCTTGCAAAACACACTGGGCATTTGGAGCTAATAGCAACGGCTCTGGATCCTTCCTCCACACAACACCCACCGGGCCTTCAGGCTCCTCCTGACTAGCTTTTCTCTGAGTCTCGTAGGCCTTTTGGATCAAAGCGGGTATCCTAAGAGTTCACCCAGTCCTGGACACCTGCTTTTCAGAACACAACTGTGCTAATCAGCCAAACATGTGAGCGTTGGTCCCAATCAACAAGGGTACCCCATCATACAGTCCAGTGGGGGGGCAGACTAAAGCCAAGGTTTCCACCTTTCCGTCCACTCCAGCCACAGAAGTAGGAAATGACAACCAGATCCGGATATACCCCAAATACGGATAAGCCTTGTCACTCAGCCCCCATACATGTAGACCATTCAAGGGTTGTAGTGGCACCTCAGGTAGATGTGTCTGATACCAGTCCTGAAACATAATGGTCACCTGAGAGCCACTATCCAATACAGCTTGGGTGGGAATCCCATTTACTAGCACCGGGGCCTCCATCGAGGGCCCGACCACATCAGGCCATTCAGGGGGCACAGCGTTGACAGTTGCTTGGACATTGGCCCGGGTCACAAAGCCCTTCCTGGGGGGTTGGATGTGGGCCCTGCTATGCCAAGTGATCAGTCTGCTGTTGACCTTCCTTAAATCCTCCGGCAACTGGCACTCGGTCTGAAAGTGTCCATCCTCCCCACAATGGTAACAGAACTTGGGGTCCCGGGGATCTCTATTGGGAGGGGAATACTTTATCTGCTGGGGGCGCTCTGGGGGCCGAGGGGACTCCCCTGGGCCAGGGCATTTGTTTCTAGATAACTCTGGTTCCCCAAACCTAACAGGGTGGGTAGTAGTTTGCTTCATGTCCCTCACCAGTTCTCTTAAATTTCTGACCTCGGCCCTCAACTCACTTTCTACTTGGGGATCAGAGGAAATGGCACGCACCCCCCCCTCCTTGTAACTCTGGGGATACATCAGGCCCCCCTGAAGGGTGGGTCTCATCGGGTTCGCTAGACTCAGGGGCTTGGCTCAGATTTACCAGCCCCACATAGGGTTCCCACCCCTCCTTGTCAGTCTCTACTTCTCTAATCTCCCTCATCAATTGACAGTATTCAGGCAGGGTGGCTCGCCGATCATGTAACTTAAGTTTTAATAGTATCACACTGGAAAATCTAGCAGACTTTAGAACATGTTCCAACCTGACCTGGTTCAAAGCTGGGGTGGTGATCCCCCCTTTTCGGTAGGCCTTCTGTAAAGCCCTTTCCACCCTAGTGACAAAGGCGGAAAGCTTTTCATTCCTCCACTGCTTAGCAGACTTAAATTTCCATAATAAGTCTTCCCCAGTTTCTGTGCTCCCAAACACTCCCTATAGAGCAGAAAGATACTCTGCTGCAGTAGCTTCCAGGTTAGTGGCCCACAAAAACTGAATGGCTTCTAAAGCCGGACCCTGCAGGCTCTCCATCAGTCTCTTTCATTTCTCCCCTCAGAGCATTGCTACTCCTGGACTAAGAGGGTGGCATAGTCCATCCATGCCTCCAAATCATCCTCCCCTGATGGCACGGGCACTGTGCCAGAAAAAAGTTTTAGCCTACGGTACGAATCTAGCTGTATAGAAGGAACCGCTAGGGGTGGTGGGGCCAAAATAGAACTCTTGCCGGGCCCAGGAGAGGTACTGGGGAAGCCTGGGGGGGTGGGATCACTGGAAAGATCCAGAGCCTGCAGTAACTCTTGGGTAGTCCTCCCCTCCATGGCTAACAATTTAAGCAGTTTATCTTTGAAGCTATTAGTCTAGGGAGACCAACCAGGGGTGACCGACCCACTCCGGATGTGAATGACCCTCCACCCCTGTTGGGCACCCTCCGGGTAAATCACTGGAGGTACCCTCTCGGGGTCAATGGCTACACTACATAACAGTAACACCTGTAAAGTCTGATCGAGTAGGTCAGCCATACACCCTCTCACCTCTACCTTACCCAAACACTTAACCCGCTCCACTACGGAAATAAGGTCAGCGTTCGTTGTCCCTAGAGGTACATCTAGCAGTAACACAATTCTCTGAGAGTCCAACTCTTCAGCCTCACCCCAACCCATCAGTTTATGTACCATTGTCTTAATGGGGTCCAATTTGATTTTAGTCATGATATCCCCTTCCAGCTTTTCCTTCAATTTATCCATAGTTAGGTACTCTGTCTACTCGGCCACTAGGGGACGCTGATCCCAGCAGTGCCTCCACTTTGTAACCCCAAGGGGGCGCTATCCCAAGGGCTACTACCCCTGCCTGCCCTAACTGTAACAGGGTGAGGGGCCCAGATCCATTGGCGGGTGCCTCCACCCAGCGGTCGGGATTAGAACAGTCGAGGTTGACTTGGTCACAGCCCTCTGGGTTGCTTCAACCCCCCTTTCTTCCCACTAGTGGCCCACACAAGTCATTTACAGTGTCCTTACCATACACACTAACCCCCGGCTCAAACCACTCAGCTCATTCCGGGAACCCCCTGAAAAGTAAGGTACAGTTACACAATATTCACTGTGCAGTATTTCACCAGTAATACACAAACTAGCCAGTGTACTTTTGCAAAACAAGAAATCTGATTTATTTAAGGGGGGATAACAAGGACTGGGGGAATCGGGGTGATTGGCTTACCACTACAATATATAAGTATCTACCTAAGGCTCTGTGCACAGGCCTAACCTATAAGTTACTGTCTATGGGTACCCAAGCCCTAAAGGCTAGTTCCTCGATGCAGCTGGTTGGGGCCCTGACACAAATGAGATTTAATTCCTATGAAGATTAGATGGAGCCAGCAGGCTCAGTTAGTGTAATCAGAAAAGCAACCTGAAGATCTTGCCCTTGCTAGAAACATTTAACAGGGAGCAACCCTGATTTAGTACTCACAACTCCAGAAGAAAACCACTCTCACACCACTCGCAGGGCTGAGCCTGAACTTCAGATACTACTCTACACATTTATATGGAAAGCAACAGAGGGTACCATACCAGGCAGCTGCTCCTAGGACCCTACTGAACCCGCAGCTAATCGGGAATCTCACTGCAGCTTTACTTTCCTGACAGACCGAGCATGATTCAGCAGATTCTCCAGTCCTCTACAGCGTGAGCCTGGTAGGTAGCTGCACTTTTGCACAGCCTCCTCTGACCACTGCCCCTGAAATTTAGTCACGTGGCTCGCTGGCGATTCAAAGCGGCCGCCTCCTGGCCTTTCATATTGCTTCCTTAAAAACTCAACAGCGAGGGCCCAGAGCTCCTTCTGCTCACAGCCACAACGTTTCTGCCCCGTGGCAGTATTGGGCAGTCCTCTCAGCTCGGGCGCCACCCAATCCCATTGGCTGGCTACAGATACCAGTCACTTAATCTTGCCCTCAGTGGTGTGAAAAGGTGCCAGGGTCCAGACTTCACTTCCCAGAATTACTAGCTGCATCTTCATTGGTCAGCCGGCTCCCTAGAGAGTCCTACTTCTGGTTGGTCGCCAGTTACTCCATTTGAGATACCCCTTGCCCCTATTGGACCCTGCAGACAGTCCTGGTCCAAAATAGAGGGGCACAGCACACGCAGTCTCAGCTGTGAAAGAAGCAGGTTAGACAAACTGTAATTCTACCAACATGCTAGCTAATTATGGCCAAACAGTTACATTGTTTAAAAGGGCTCCCTCTGCGCATGTAGCGACTGCCAAAGGGGAGCAATTTCACTGCAGCTCAGGTGGGATTCGAACAGGGAAACACCAGTCCCCCCATACCAACCTGCTGGAGCTTGCGAGCAGGCAGCTCTTAAGAGACAGTACTGGAGGCCTTGGAAGCACTCACAACACCCACATTTAGGCAGCATTCGCGAACATCAGTTAGAGGCAGACATTCAGACAAGCTCAGGAGGCTTTCAGAACCCCCACATGTAAGGGGTTACATAGAGCCTTCCCTTGAAACGCTTCAGAAGATACTAAAGCAGCTACAGCAGTGCTAACATCTCCCTCTGTCTGGCCTCTGTAACTAGGAACTGGTGCTCATCTTTTAAAGTGTTAAAAAGTGTATCATGATGAACCCAGCACCAAAGCAATTACAGGCAGGGCTAAATTAAGGCAACCTGGGGCCCCTAAGCCCGAGAGAAATCTGCAGGGGCACCCTGACTCGCAACCATGTCCCTTCACCACAACTGTGACCCTTTGCTGTGACCACACCTCTTGGACACTGCATATCTGCTACTGAAACTTGGAAAAAAAAAATCTTATTGTCCCTAAAAAGTGGCATAAAATGTAAATAACAAAAATGCTTCAAAATTAATGAAACTAATAATATCCATTTGGGAAAATAACACTAGTCTGAGTTTTGATCATTTAGAGAAAATAATTACTAACTGTCCTGGTAAAAAAAATGTTTGGGGTGTGAAATGTTATGATTTGCACTTCACCAAAGCCCCCCCCACCCAAACACACGTGTGCACTTGCAGTCTTGGCATTTTCATTTTGTCCTGTCGGGTAGTATGAATCAGGATGTGGGAGTTTTGTTGGTTAGGGCAGAGAGTGGGACCCAGCTCTAAAAGAGGCTAGGTCTTGGTTTGTGTAGGAGTTAAGTTGGTGGTTTGCTAGAGGAGTCATGAACTTTAGAGATTATATTGCAAAGCGAGTGATTGTTGGAAGCAATCATTCCCATGATCAGACATTTCAGTTATTGATAAGTGAGCCAGGATAAATAATTACTGATCGGAATCTGGAAATACATTCATTTGTTCACCCTGAAAAGAGAGCTGTATCAAGGTCAGAACTTTGATATGAGTGAGTGCCTGGCTGGCACATTAATTGCCAAACAAAGCAGTAGGAGTCTCAGATCCTTCAGCCGTCAGCTCTTCCAAGTTCCAAAAGTTAGGTCCTTCCAAGGACAACAGTCTTTATCTGCCTGTATTCCACATCTTTGGAACGCATTGCCATGAAAGCTCCAGGAATGCAACTCTCTGGGGGGGGTTTAAGAGAGGACTCAATGCTCACCTAATGGAGCCGAGTATCTGCACTTGCTACCGTGAGTATCTGCACTTGCTGCCACTAATTCTCCATAAAAGCCCTCTTAGTACTCAGGGCAGTGGGCGAGTGCATGCCTAGTCTGGCGTAACTGCCCCGTTAGATCTGAATTCCACAGTGAAACAATCCACAGCGAATTATTGCCTTGAAATACTTGGTAATGCAAGTTAGGGACCTGGTCTCTGTATTAATGCTGATGTTATTGCACTGTGATACATGACTCCTACCACCTCTCTCTGTTATTTTGGTGGTCGCTAGAGATTGTCTGTCTAGATTGTACCCTATTGTAAAAATATGCAATTTGTCCTGATTGTATTAACCTACGTCATTGACTCTTTGTATGCTGCAATGAGATCAATTTACCTTTTTTGTACTCCGTAAAATATCTGTGTACCATGACCTGTAATTAACTCTGGGTTGCCCCTGAAAAAGGGACTGTAACGGTTCCAGTGGGCCCACCCAGTTACCAAAATTTAATAACAAACTAAATAAACAAATACACACAGAGATAACATACATACATAAATAAATAAATAATAAAATGGAATTAAAAAAAGAGTATCATTTTTAATTGGTCAAATGAAATGCAGTGTAGATTTCTTAATTTTAGGAGTGAGATTAAATACAAATATATACACATTGAACTGCACTGTTAATCTTTTACATTTAAGAGTATGACTTGTTTCTAAGTGGGGGTTCTAATTGGGGGTGGGAGACAAAGCAAAGGAAGTGGGCTTGTTCACACCTTAAAGGTCAGGCTGGCTGGGGCCCCTGAAGCTATCAGCTGCACTTAACACCTAATCAGGGAGGTGAGCGTCAGGTCACAGTTCAGCCCCTGCCTTACTCAGATTCTTTACAAAAAAAGTGCAGCTCAGGCAGAAAAATAAGGTACATAACAAATATATGCTGTGGATTATTGGGTGCCCCCTGGCAGGCAGGGGCCCTAGGCCTGTGTCTATGTTGCCTATGCTTTAATCCGGCCCTGACTGCAGGCAAATCAGATTTTCTTTCCAGGTGGGGCAGATGGCCAGGTATGTGACTCAGAGGTATAAACTGGTTAATGAAGTGTTAATTGGTGCTAGAGCATCAGTGCTTTGTTAAAGAGCTTAGGCTGAAGTGTCACAGACAGAAATGATTACAAGTTAGACAAGCTGAGTCTGCTTTTTGTAGACAGAATGATCCATTCAGGACTGCCTCCCAAGTAGGAAGGGGCCCTAGGCCTAAGCCATTTGTTCTATGTCTTAATCCAGCCCTGGTATAAACTGTGCAGTGACAACCCAGCAACAGATAGCAGTGAAAATACAGAGTTTGGGTAACCTAGATAGGGTGTTGCTAAGAGTCTCGAGTTTATGAGATGGGTGGCTTAACACAGGTACTGCAACAAAGCAGACAGAGTGGAGTAGAATTTACAGACCTGGGAGCCGTGGGACTGGCCGACAGCTGGCCCCTGGCAGAATCTAGACAGACTCCTTTAGTATGTTTTCCTTGTGCTGGTCCTTAGCGCTCCAGACCACAGCATGGAGAACGATTAGGAGCCGGCAGGAGGATATAGAATAGCTGCCACGGATTGGCTAGCTGACCTTGATGGGGAGCGGCATCTGGAGCAGGGCTCACAGTGTGTTGGGCTGGCCAGGGAGATGATCGGTAGAGGGAGGAAGCGAGTTGAGCTGTTCAAGGCTTCCTCTTAACCCCCTGATGTTCTTCTCAGTTGGGCTTCTGGCATGGCAGGCAAAGACGCACCAATCTTTTGTTCTGTCTTTATATCAGTTCTAATACCTTGTTTGTGACATTTTCAATTCTTTTTTTATACTCTTAGAATTTTTGGCTGAGAAGGGCACACTAAAACATAGAAACATAGAATCTGTCAACTGAAAAGGACCGCATGGCCCACACAAACTGCCCAGATGGTCCCTGCCTAGTCTGTCTCCGGAGACCCTAACTGATCTCTGGTGGCCCTCCCTCCTCCTGTCTATTTACTAATATTCCCTTTTGTCTATCCAGTGCATGCTTGAAGCCCCATACTGCTTTTGCGTCCACCACTTTTGTTCCCAGTTTGTTCCAGGCATCCACCACTCTTTCAGTGAAGTAATACTGCCTCACATCCATTTTAAACTCCCCTGCAACTTCATCACATGCCCTCTGGTCCTTGTGCTGTTCCTCATTTGACAGAGACTCCCCTGCTGTAACCTGTTCACCCCCGCGAGGTACTTGTAGGTCTTCATCATGTCTCCACTCGCTCTCCTCTCTTCCAGGGTATACAGTACATATTAAGATCACTCAGTCTCTCCGCGTAGGGCTTTTGGTGCAACCCTTGCACCATTTTAGTTGCCATCCTCTGGACTGCCTCCACCCTGTCTATGTCCTTTCTGAGGTGTGACCTCCAGAACTGGACACAGTACTCCAGGTGGGGTCTCAACTGCGAGCAATACAGTAGCAACACTGCCTTCTGGCTCCTTCTGGAGATACCTCTCTCAATACATTCCAGCATCTCACTGCCCCTACCTACTGCTTTGTCACACTGCCCTGCCACTTTGAAGTAATCAGATATCATAACCCCCTTAGGGACTGTCAGTTCCTCTCCCAACCTATACTCAGCTCCTGGGTTGCCATGCCCTAGGTGCATGATTTTGTACTTTTTGGCATTGAACTCCAACTGTTATGCTCTGGACCACTCCTTGAGTTTCCCAAGGTCCCTGCACATTCTCTCCACCCCCTTCTGAGTGTCCACCCTATTGCAGATTTTATTATCATCTGCAAAAAGGCATACCTTCCCTTCCAGTTCTTCTGCAGTGCCACCAAAGCTCATTTCCAGGTGAGACAAGAAAGCCCAGGGCAGTTAAGTGAGTTGTTCAGGGTCACGCAGTATGCAGGGGGCGGCTGTGGGTTCAAACCCAGGTATGTTTGCCAACCCAGTGGTATGATGGGTTGAGGTACTGGCTTCCTTACTGCCTGCTGCACCTAAAATCCAGGTTCAGGAATGGATGCAGGTCGCTGGGGCGCTAGCCATGAGAGGGAAGACTCCTGTACAATATAGCACTTGCTTTTCGCATTCTGATTGGCTAACCAGGTTAACTATGCAGCACAATGCCCTGACAGGTGGACATCCTTGACCTGGCTTGGAATAAGAAAAGAAATACAGTACTTCGACTGCTCCAGAATAAAATAAAACAGCTGAAATCTAGTCATGTCCCTAAAAAAACACAGGGCAGGCATTTTTTTATCACTCTCCTTCCCCACAAAAAGCATAACATTTGTATAATTTAACAGAGCTTTCAGTCTGGTATGTTAACACGATGCTGGCAGGCTAACAGGATGCTGAGGTGCATCAGGAGAGGGTTTGACAGTGGAAGGCAGGAGGTACTGCTACCACTGTATAGGTCGCTGGTGAGGCCCCACCTGGAGTACTGTGTCCAGTTCTGTAGTCCCCACCTAAAAAAGGGGCAGGGACAGGCTAGAGGAGGTACAGCATAGGATGACTAAGATGATTGAGGGCCAGGAGGGCAGATCCTATAGGGATTGCTTAAAGGTACTGAACGTGTATTCACTCAAAACCAAGAGAGAAGGGGATGTATGATAGAGACCTTCGAGTTCTTGAAAGGAATTAAAGAGCAGCTGACACCTTCAGGAGAACTCTAACAAAACATAATATTTAGACACAGTTTAGCTGTTTTTTTCACATTAGGTCCGTATTTCTTTTCCCCATTATTTATCACTGAGGTCACTTGCAGGAAAATAGGATCTTTGCTCTTGAATTTATCTATTCCTATTGCTTTCTCCCTATGTGAAGTTATAATGCACTGCTTGTGACATCACAGTTACTCTTATGGAAACCGATTGTGATGTCACAACAGAGGATTATGACTTGAAGCAGAAAGTCAGCTATAGAGGCAGATGGACTCTAAAGGAACTCTGAGGGATAAAGATCACATATTCATGCAAATTTCCACAGTAATAAATAATGTGGAGGAGAAATCTAAGGAATATAAATGGAATGCAAGTAGAATTATACAGTATTTTTTTATCATGTTTTTAAAGTTTTCATTGTGGCGTCAGTAGCTCTTTAACAAGGTGTACTGTGAGGAGCTATGTACCAGGAACAGAGAAGCAAGGACAAGGGGTGATGGGTGGAGGTTACCGGGGGGGGTTTAAAAGAATATAAGGAAGTATTATTTTACAGGAAGAGTTGCTGAGCCATGGAATGGTTTGCCAGCAGATATAGTGGTAGGTGACTGACCCATAAATAGCTTCAAACACAACTGAGATAGAGTCAAGGGGACATTAGCTACTCAGTAGGATGTGGGGTGCAGAAACATGGATAACAAAAGGGGGACTGCTGTAAGCAAAGAGACCCCCTCCGAGACAATAGATCTTGGCGTATGATAGGGTAATATGAGCAGACTGGATGGACCATTGGTCTTTTTATGCTGTCGTTGTCTATGTTTCTATTGGTGTCGTGAATATATGTGACTCATTCCTTTTCATTTGGAGTCAACGGTTTGGATTTGGATCCACAGAATCGGGCTGGCTGGAAACTTGACTTTCTTCCATGATGTAAGATCTGTGTCAGGGCTTGTTGTTGAAGGGGTTCTCTACGTGGAGTCTGAACATCCAGCCCAGAGTTTATCACAGTTCTATTGTTTTTCACTTGTTGTGCGTACAAATCTCTTAAAGGACAGAATGGCATAAATATATCAAATTAAAACAAATGAAAGGAATGCAGGAAACACTTCAGAACTGCAGTTATACAGTACAAGCAATGTAGAGGCACTGCTCTTCCAGAAAATGCTGAGTTTCGGTGAGATACTTCTTACCAACATACAGTTTCCATGTCTTTTTCTGTTTGTTTTCCATGAACACTATAAACAGTGGCCCTACATGGGTCAGCACCCATAATCCAGATGTGCGCTCTTTATCAGAAGCGTGGCTCTCCCCCAAAATCCCTGACTCAGTCGTCACCATTAATGGTTACTCTCATTTTAGACAGGATAGGATAGGCAAGAGAGGCAGTGGCTGTCTTTTATACCTCAGGGACAACCTTCGGGAAAATGCAATAGATATCAAAAACCCCTGCCCTGAAGCCCAGATCCTAGCTGTCAGAATACTCCTTGGTAGATATAGCAAATCGCTAATTGTGCTCTCGGCTCATATAACCTTGAGGAACCAGAACCACAGCTTCAACAAAATTATCAGCTTTGTAAAAGACCTCTGTAGCATCAAGGAAGTGGTGATTCTGGGTGACTTCAGCCTCAACTGGCTTTCTCAGGGTGCTTCACCCTATAAAGATTCCTTAGCCAGTCTCTGCCTCTCCCAAATGGGTGGTGTTCTCACGATGATTAACTACAGTACTGGCACAGCAACTCTAATTGATTGGATCATTACTAACCAACATGACAGGATCTCGGATGTTACAATCCACCCAGACACACTTAGTGACCACTCCCCAGTTTTCTGCTTCTGGTCCAACAAAGCCACCAAATCCACGCCTAACACCACTACTAATAGAAACATAGAAACATAGAAGCATAGAATTTGGATGACAGATAAGGACCGCTTGGCCCACCCAGCTGCCCCATTTCCTCACCTAGTGGATAAGCTACAGATCCCTAGTTAACCAGCAGCCTACTTCTTCCTACCCCCCAGAATTGCCTTATGACTGTCCCATGCATGCTTGAATTCCACCACTGTTTTTGACTCCACAACCTCCGGAAGGCCGTTCCATGCATCCACAACCCTCTCTGTGAAAAAATACTTCCTTAAATTACCTCTGAGCCCCCCTCTATCTTCAAATTGTGCCTCCTTGTTCTTGCACACCTCTTTTTTTGAAAGATGCTACCCTCTTGGACTTTGTTGATTCCCTTGAGGTACTTGAAAGTTTCTATCATGTCTCCCCTCTCCCTCCTTTCCTCAAGGCTATACATATTAAGCTCCTTAAGTCTCTCTTCGTATGTCTTCCAGTGCAGACTCTGCACCATTTTAGTTGCCCTCCTCTGGACAGCTTCCATCCTGTCTATGTCTTTGCGGAGATTGGGTCTCCAGAACTGCACACACTACTCCAGAAGGGGTCTCATCAGCTGTCTGTACAGAGGGATAATAACTTCCTGTTTTCTACTGGTGATGCCTCTCCCTATGCATCCCAGTATCCCCCCAGCCCTCCTTGCTGCCCTTTCACATTGCTTGCCCACCTTTAGGTCATCTGATATGACTATCCCCAGGTCCCTTTCCATTTTTGTTGTTGTTAGTATCTCACCCCCCCATTGTGCACTCTTCCCCTGGGTTTTTGTTTCCCAGGTGCATTACCTTGCACTTCTTAGCATTGAATCTAAGCTGCCATACATTTGACCATTCCTCTAACCTTGCCAAGTCCCTTCTCATCCTTTCCACCCCACCTTGTGCATCAACTCTGTTGCAGATCTTTGTGTCATCTGCAAAGAGACATACTTTTCCTTCCAGTCCCTCTGCAATGTCTTTATAAACGACATTGAAGAGGACCGATCTAATACTGAACCTCACGGTCCCACTAGTAACCCCCCTTTCTTCAGAGTGGACTCCATTTACTATTACTCTGTGTCCTATTCTCCAGCCAATTCTTTACCCAGGCTGTCATCTTGGGACCCACTCCCAGGCTGGCTAACTTGTATATTAATCTTTTGTGTGGGACTGTGTCAAATGCCTTGCTAAAGTCTAGGTAGACCATGTCCACAGCCCCTCCCTGATCTACTACTTTGGTCACCCAGTCAAAGAAATCTATCAGATTTGTCTGGCATGACCTTCCCGCTGTGAATCCATGCTGCCTTGGGTCCTGTGCCCCTCTGGCCTCTAGATACTCGACAGTTCTTTCCTTCAGAAGTGATTCCATCATTTTCCCTACCACTGAGGTTAAACTAACAGGTCTGTAGTTTCCTGCTTCTGCCTTGCTCCCACTTTTGTGAGGGAATCACATCTGCCCTCCTCAGTCCTCGGGTACCACCCCATCCTCCCATGATTTGTTAAAGGGGTAGTCAGTGGTGTCACTAGTTCTACCCTAGTTCTTTTAGAATTCTGGGATGAATCCCATCAGACCCCATTGCTTTGTCCACCTTCAGTTTTAAGAGTTCTTTCAGAACCCTTTCTTCTGTAAATGGGCTGGTATCAACTTCTGTATCCAGAGTGTTTCTACTGTTTGTTTTAGGTACCTCCCCCTCTTCCTTTGTAAATACTGAGCAAAAATATTTGTTTAGTATCTCTGCCTTTTCACAGTCACCCTCTGCCCACCCTCCCTCCCCTTTATTAAGCCTCACTATCCCTCCCTTTGTCTTCCTTCACTCCCTGATGTACCTATAAAAGGTTTTATCCCCCTTCTTAACTGAGTTGGCTATCTTTTCCTCGGTTTGGGCCTTTGCTGTTCTGACTGCCTTCCCAGCTTCCTTTTGCTTTAACTGATACAGTTCTCTGTTCTGCTCCTTCTGTGATTCCTTGTACTTCCTGAATGCTTTCTTTTTCTCTTGAACCTTCACTGCCACTTCCTTTGAGAACCATAGTGGTTTCTTACATCATTTCGTTTTGTTTATTTGCTTCACACAAAGGCTTGTTACCTCTGTGATGGCAGTTTTATTATTCCCCATTGTTCTTCACCCTCCTTCCTGCCCATTTGCTGGTGCATTCCTTAGGCACTCCCCATTTTAACTTAAAGTCAGCCCTCCTAAAGTCCAGTACTTACCTTTGTATGGCAGACTCTATTGCTGTGTTTATTGTGAACCATACTGTTCGATGGTCGCTAGTTACCAGTTGGCTACCCACTTCTACATCTGTGATCCTCTCCTCATCTCCATTTGAGAGAACCAGGTCTAAGATTGCTCCCTGTCGAGTGGGCTCCAATGCTAGTTGTCTAAGGCATGCCCCCGTAGGGCATCTAGAATAACCCCACTCTTCGAAGTGGCTGCTGCAACTGCACTCCAGTTAACATCTGGCATATTCAGATCACCCATCAGCAATATCTCCCCTTTTTCTGCCATTCTAAGTATATTTTCTATCATTTCCTTGTCCATTTCCTCCCCCCTGAGAAGGGGGTCTGTATACAACCCCTATGCAGATTGTGGTGCCATTGTCGGTCTCCAAATTTACCCACAGTGCTTCTTCTCCTCCCTGTTTTTCTTTTGTTCTGTTACTTTGATTCCTTCCCTTATGTAAAGAGCTACTCCTCCTCCTCTTTTACCCTCCCTGTCCCTCCTGTAGATAGTGTATCCTGGTATGTTTACGTCCCAGTCATGGTTTTGTGTGTACCATGTTTTTGTGACTGCCACGATATCCAGGGTCCTAAGAAAAGGGCAGCTGGGCCTCTTCAGAGTTCACTTAGCACAACTTGACTGGATCCCCCTGGACACGCATCATGATGTTGACCAGACGCTAGAACTCTTTATTAACACATTTAATTCGGTCTGTGACATATACTGTATGCCCTCATAAAAAACAGAAGCAGAGGAATCCCAGTAATACCTGGATCAAAAAACAGCTTCTAGATCTCATGGTAAATAGAGACCACCTATGGCATAAGGCAAAGGCCAGAGGCAATCAAGCTGACTACCAAAAGTACCGGGTCACTAGGAACAACTGCACATGTCAAATCAGACTGATTAAGGCACAATATTACAAAGACTCTCTAAGTAAAATGTGGGGCAGTGGGAAACAGTTCTGGAATAATCTGGAAGAACTAACAGGAAAGAGCAGTAACGCCTCCCTCTCCATGCTAATAGTAGATGGTAGCACTACTTAGGACCCTAAAACCATAGCTGACACTTTTAACAATGCCTTCACTGACCTCGGTTCTGTTCCCCTTCCCCGGACTTCTTTGATGACACAGGATGCACCCCAGAAGCTTCTCCTTCTGATCCCAAAGCCCAGACAATGCAACACCCCCCCCCTTATTTTAAACAGATCTCCACCACAGATGCCAAAAAATACCTATAGCGTACCCTTGGAAAAACCTGACACAGTAATGACTCACTAGACTTAAAACTAATAGCTCTATCCCTGGATGAAGTCTTACCCGCACTCAAAAAAAATAATAAATCTATCCTTCTGTCAAGCCCAATTTCCTAGGAAATGGAAATCTGCTGTGATAACACCAGTGCACAAAAGTGGTGACTGGGCATTGCAGTCGAACTATAGGCCAATATCCATACTGCCCCCATTGTCCAAGGCCCTTGAGCGCATTGTCTCAGACAATTTGAATGAATATAACATACAGTGCACTTCAACAACATGGCTACTTAAGACTCCTGGCACCACCTATTGCTCTTGGTGAATCGCAGAACTACATCGTGAGGCACTTGACAATGACTGTGTAGTAGGATCAATATATGTCGATCTAACAAAAGCCTTTGACACTGTCAACCACAGCACCCTACTCAGTAAGCTACCAACACTTGGCCTAGCCAACGAGACAATTAGATGGTTCAAGAGCTACTTATCTGACAGGCGTCCAACAAGTAAAAATAAACAATACCCTATCGGACAGCGGGCATGTGACCACTGGAGTCCCATGAGGCTCCATTTTGGGGCCCCTCTTATTTAGGCTTTTCTTAAACACCCTCCCTAGTGCCTACCCAACCAAAATACTTCTCTGTGCAGATGATGCAGCCATTTTTTTCAAACAACATGAAGTCTTGCTGTATTCTGACTATCTGCAGTTAGCGCCAGCCTTTAAACTGCCCAGAGAACAAAGGGTTAACTTTCTGCAGTGCATAAAATACTGAGCTCGAGCTCGGCTGAGGTCTCTGTCTGCAGCCCTTTGAAACCCAACCGTCAGATTCTTTACTTCGCCTCACTGAACAGTCGCTCCGGAGATTTCTCCTTCAGCTCAGTTCAAAAGTTGGTTAAAGTGTCAGTTTTAAGCTGAAATTAGTCTGAATTTAATCTTCATAGTCGGTTCAGGCTCTGTCTGCAGTACCGTGAGTACTAGATAGTAATTTCTGATTACTGTGTGGAAATTGTAAGTCAGAAAGTCTGGAAGTGCCCATTGAACCGGACATCTCCCCAGACAGACCTTCTGGTGTTTCCCCTCCTAGGCTCTCTGAGTCCCTTCCCCACTATTTGTTTTACAGTAAAGTGGCTGAAACTCTTCAGCTTCCTATGGAGGAAACTACAGAGGATCAAGAGGAGCCTGATTTTGTAGACATGATGGACACCCCAGAGTCCAGGAAGCTGTCTATTCCCTTGCACAAATCTTTTGGGAAACAGACTCAAAAAATTTTAAAGTCTCCTAATTCTGTACCTCATGTTGATAGAAGGATGGATAAGAGGTACACCTTATCAGGCTCAGACAAGGAGTTTTTCTACCAACAATGCAGCCATGTTGGGGTCGTGCAGGCTGTAGCCAGTGACAGGGCTAATGTCCCCTTGGCTCCCCCCCCCAGATAAAGACTCCAGGAGGATGGATGATATGCCTTGGCAAAGAAGCAGTACATGGCATCCTCTTTGGGACTCAGGCAGGCTAATTATATGGCATATACAGCCAGGTACCAGAAATCCAGGTGGGACACTGTACTGGCACTGGCTATACAGGCCTCCCCAGCTGGCCAAGGAGCTGGAGGAGGTGGCTGCAGATGGGACTGAGGCATCTGAAGTACAGTTCCATGCTGCTGTGGACTCCAGTGACGTGTCATCAAGAGTCATGGCTACATCTGTGGCTCTTTGGAGAATGGCTTGGCTCAGATGTACTAGCCTCTCACAGGACACCCAGGCTAAGGCCATGGATTTCCCTGTGGAAGGTAATTCTCTGTTTGGGGAGCAGACAGAGAATTACATGAAGGAGATGGAGGAATATAGGACCACTTATAGGAGTGCACAGGCCAAGGAGAGGCGGGCAACTCCTCAAAGGCAGCATTCTAGGGCAGGGGCAGGCCTTTTCATTGGCCTTTCTACCAAGCACAGGCCTCTTCTCCCTTTTCACAGAGGGGATTCTTCAGAGGGAGAGGCAGAAGGGGGATGAGCAGGGCTGCATCCACTCCTCAGCCTAAGGCCCCTGCCAAGCAGACACCATGATGGGTCTGCCCAGGTCGACTCTCCTATTCCTGTAGGGAGCAGGCTGGCTTACTTCGTCCAGGACTGGGTGTCTGTTACTTCAGACAAATGGGTCCTGGAAGTAGTAAGCCAGGGACTGGTTCTCAGCTTCAGAAATTTTCCAAAGATGAGAGCCAGATCTTTTCCACCTGCAAGTCTCTCCAATACCCTTACCCTAGAGGCAGAGGTTTCATCTCTTCTGGCCCTAAGAGCCATAGAGAGAGTTCCTACTCTACAATGGGGCAAAGGTCTGTACTCCAGGTACTTCCTTACCCCAAAAAAGACAGGGGAGTGGCAACCCATCCTAGAGCTAAGATACCTGAACAAACATCTTTTAAAATCAAGGTTCAAGATGGTGATTCTGGGAATAATTCTTCCCCTCTCTAAGGCCAGGGGACTGGCTAGCCTCCCTGGACCTCAAAGATGCCTACTTTCACATTCCCATCAGGTGCTCCCACAGAAAGTACCTCTGGTTCAAGTTGCTCTCAGGCCATTATCGGTTCAAAGCAATGCCCTTCGGCCTAAGATCAGCTCCAAGGGTTTTTACAAAGTGCCTGGCAGTAGTGGCCTTTTTAAGAAGGCAGAAGATTTCCATCTTTCCATATCTGGATGACTTCCTCATAGTGGGTCAGTCTCCAGACCAAGTCAAATCAAACCTGCAAGTGACCCAGCAAGTGCTATCTTCCCTAGGGTTTCTTCTCAACCTTCCCAAGTCAGTCCTCGAACCAGTGCAGCCTCACCTTTATAGGGCAGAGCTAGATACTGTCAAAGCAATAGCATTTTTCCTGGAAAGGGCAAGAGTTCTTGTGGAACTGGCTTCTTCCTTCAGCCTTCAGGTGTCTCGACCAGCAAGGCACTTCCTTCAGCTCTTGGGCCACATGGCAGCTTCTACAGCAGTGGTCCAAGGGGCAAGATTTCAGATGAGGGACATTAAGTTCCATCTGAGGGCTTTTTGGTCCCAAAAGAAGGACCCTCTTACCAAACTGATTCCAGTGACACGTACACTGATCCAAGCCCTCCAATGGTGGCAGGATCAGGACAATTTAAGGTAAAGGGTCCCGTTTGTCACCCAGTCTCATTTGGTGGTCTTTACCACGGATGCTTCCCTATTGGGTGGGGAGCTCATCTGGGAGCTCTCACTGCCCAGGGACTGTGGTCCCCTCAGGAGTTCCTTCTTCATATCAGCCTTCTGGAACTCAGGGCAGTTTTCTGGCTCTGCAAGCCTTTTCTCAAACTGTGCAGAACAAGGTGGTTCAGGTCAGAATAGACAATACCACAACCATGTGGTATATCAACAAGCAGGAGGCACTCGGGTCTCACGGCCTTGTACATGGAAGCCATGAAATTGTGGTCCCTGGCTTATTCCTTGCAGACCTCTCTGATAGCAGCCCATCTTCCAGGAAAGGACAATGTGCTGGCAGATGCACTGAGCAGGATCTCCCAGGGCCATTACGAATGGTCCCTGGACCCCCTGGTGTCGAAAGTGATTTTTTTCAAAGTGGTGCACTCCAGAGATAGATCTCCTTGCAGCCCTAGACAATCACCAACTTCCTCTGTTTTGTTGCAGACCCCCAGTGTTGGGTTCAGTCCCTCTGGATGCTCTGATTCTGAACTGGGAAGGGAAATTTCTGTATGCCTTTCCTCCCTTTCCTCTTCTGTTCAAAGTTCTAGTCAAAATAAGGTCACAACCTTGCAAGGTGATTCTGATTGCTCCAGACTGGGCCAGACAGCCTTGGTACCCCCATTGCTGTCTCTAGCAGTCCATCTTCCCCTGTCTCTTCCAAGGAATTACAACCTGTTAACCTCCTCTGAGGGGAGGATTTGATACCCCAATCTTCGATCTCTGAATCTCAAGGCATGGCTCTTGAAGAGTTAGAGTATGCAGATTTGCATCTGTCTCAGAAGGTTCTGGATATTCTCAAAGCTTCTTGAAAACCCTCCACCAGAAAGACGTATAACTCCAAATGGAAAAGATTCAGCATTTGGTGTTCCAAGAAGCATATTTCCCCAGACACTACTGAATTACCAACAGTTCTGGATTATATGGTCCATCTTAGTGGTCTAGGCCTCAGACCAGCTACTCTCAAGGTACACTTGTCAGCTGTTTCTGCGTTTCTGTCACTGGGGAATTCTTCCTCACTATCATCTCATCCTGTGTTCTGTAAATTTTTCAAGGGATTGCTTCATAGCAATTCTCCCTTCAGGGATCCTGCCACTGCCTGGGACTTGAATGTTTGCATTGCTCAACTGATGCAACCTCTCTTTGAGCCTATGTCCTCAGCAGAGCTTAAGTACTTGACTTGGAAAACTGTGTTTTTGGTAGCCATTACCTCTGCCAGACATATCAGTGAACTGCAAGCCCTGTCAGTGGAACCTGACTTTATCTCTTTCCATAGAGATAAGGTGGTCCTTAGAACCAGCAGGAGGTTCTTGCCCAGAGTGGTTTCAGACTTCCACTTGAATCAGTCCATGTCTCTCCCTGTCTTCTTCACTGATCATTCTTCCTCAGGAGAGAGGAGGCTACACAGTCTGGATGTTAAAGAGCCCTCAGCTACTACATAGAGCATACCAGGAGTCACAGGTTTGATTCCCTCCCTGTTATTCCTCACTTATGGAGAAGTGGGAAAGGGCAACCCTGCCACCAAAAGAACTATTGCCAGGTAGATTATGTCTTATATACAATTCTGCTATGAGAAACTGGGAAAGATTCCACCCTCAGGCCTGAGGGCTCACTCTACAAAGAGTACAGCTGCTTTCCTGGCTGCTGCCAGGATATCCCTCTGTTAGAAATTTGTCAAGCAGCCACCTGAAAACAGTTCATACCTTTACCAAGCATTACTCTCTGGATATCCAGGCTAGGAGTGATGCTCGGTTTAACACAAGTACTTCAGAGCCTATTCCCAAAGTAGGTTCTCTCCTTCCCTCCATGGAGGTACTGCTTGGTAGTCTGCAGATAGCCAGAATACAGCAATACTTCATGTGGTTTGAAGAAAAAATTACTCACCTTAGTAATTGTGTTTCTACTAATGGAGTCTTGTTGTATTCTGACCTCCCTCCCTGCCTACCCTCTCAGAATCTGTTTTTTGGGAAGTGGGAGGGCAGGTGCAGTGTTGCACCCCAGAGGTGCTTCTGGCACACCCTCCCTTTTATTTGGGTGTTTTTATTGTATTGTTATCCTCTTTGGATTGGTTTTTAGTTTTGAGTTTCCAGACTTGAGTCTTCCTGGGGAATCCAAAACTCTTTGTTGCCAGTTGGCTTGTTAAAAATTTTACAATTTCCACATGGTATAGTTAGTGAGTTTTTGCTCATAAGAATCTGATGGTTGGGTTTCAAAGGACTGCAGACAGAGACCTCAATCGAGCTCTAGCTCCGCATTCTATGCACTGCATAGAAAGTTAACCCTTTGTTCTCTGGGGCAGTTTAAAGGCTGGAGCTAACTGCAGATAGTCAGAATAAAGCAAGACTCCATTAGAAGAAACACAATTACTAAGGTGAGTAATTTTTTTTCTTCCAGCAGTCCCCACCTCAACCTGCTCAACAATGAGCTGCAGTGTAATCTCACTGTCATAGAGGAGTGGTTCTTCTGAAACAATCTCCTACTAAATTATAAAAAGACTAAAGTAATGTTATTCTATAACCATTGCAACAAAAACAAATCTTGCTCACTAACAATTGTTAACAGCAAACTCAAACCCTTCGAACAGGTATCTACCTTCAAATACCTTGAATCACACTAGACAGCTCCCTCACCTCGCCCAACATATAGATCATGCAGTAAAACTGTTAACACAAGAACTGGTCTGCTGTACGGACATAGGCAATGCTTAACAAATGGCGCCTGTCCTTTGCTGTAAAAGCTCCATGCTATCCATTATGGTCTATGCTGTACAGCACAGCCACCGGACTGCACTGAATAGGATAAACATCACCCTTAATAAAACCTGTAGGCTGTCTCTTGGTGCAGAAAGCCTTACACACATATGCGACCTCTATGTGCAGACCAATTGGCTAAACCTTGAGGAAAGAATAAAATACCACGTCTGTCTATTCTGTAAAACCCTCCTAGGATTAACCCCCAATTCCATCCAACTGCTCCTCATACCAGCTCTAAACCCACACTAGACTAGAGAAAAGACCAAACAGGCACTTCACATTCTTCCGCCATACTGCGCTTGCCCAACGGTCCTTCACCTACATTCAACCTCTGTGGTTGAATGAACTACCACCTAGACTCACAGACAGTCCTAAGCTAGGCCCTTTCAAATGAGAATTAGCACTTTACCTGTCCGCCCAAAGTGAATGCAACTGCCTAGATTAGCCTCCTTTACCCTTACCCTTGCTTCCACCACCCTCTTTCTTCCCCAGCCCCCGTAACCTCATCTGCCCCCCCATTCAAATGGGAGCTAACATCATACCTGTCTGTTCAAAGTAAATGTGACTGCTTTACTAAACTCCTTTACTCATACCCTCGCTCCTACCACCCCTTTCTTTCCCACCCCTGTAATCTCCTCTGCACCCCCCCTCCTCCCACCCTTCCTGTTTCTTTCCCACCCCTGTAATCTCCTCTGCTCCCTTCCTCCCCAACTCCCTTCCTATTTTACTCCCTTCCAGTTGCACTACCTGACAAATGCCAATTCTGGCTGCTCAATGAATCTGTCTAACCTTGTATATATTTTATAATATAAAGATCTTTAATATGACCAGGTTTTAATGATGATGTACTGTACTGTATATATTACTCATGTAATGGTGGTGCCACTCAAATGATTTTTGAATAATGTGTTCCTGAACTCTGTAACTCCTGTCACTGTGTACTTGTTCGAATCCTTGCAATTGAGGTGGAACCTTTGTAAAAGAGGTCCCAGCTCAAAGGTTGTTATCCGAGACAATTAATAAATACATAAATAGAATAGTTTCCATGGCAATAGAAATGTGCTGTCACAAGCAGAAGAAGGTGACTTCAGGTGTCGTCAACAGTAGTTGAAGTCTGAGGGTGCAGGGGGCTTAAGTTAATGTGCACATAAAACAAAATAAGAGGCAGAATAATTGCAGGCAGTATAAGGAATAATGCATAGATGACCACACAACAAGCCTGTCGTTCCATTGAGGGGTAACTATAACAGCATATGTACCTCGTGAGCAAAGCTTGAGGTCCATGCTATTAGCTCAACCTGAAAACGAAACACAGGGTGAGTTGTGTATGGTCATCCATATTTTATTTATTTTTTTTTCTTATATTTTATCCTCCTCTTCCCTACTGCCCCTTCCAACTGACTCTCCCAGCCCTGTCACCCGGCTCCCTGGGACTTACCTTACACTGGCATCCTCTGCCACAGGACTTGTGGTGTGTGCCCAGCCACTGTTGTGGAGCCTACGGGGGTGGGCTTCATCCTGCCTCCAGGGGTTATTTTCTGCCATTTTTCTCCCTCCTTACTTCTTCAAGGGCTCAGCCATTCACAGGCGCGCATGCGCGCTGGCACCAACAACAGCCCTGATCTGCCCACCTGGCCTAGTTCCAGCTCCCCAGTGCCTGAAGCTACCACCAAGCCTCCACTTGGTGGCAGCCAAGAGCCAGAGAGGCCTATCTCCCCAATCCAGGAGAAAAGAGCTGCCTGGCGGCTACTCTGTTCACTCCCAGCTCTCCTCCCACTGGCCGACCCTCGGCAACTCAAGCTCGTTTCCGAACTCGGGTCATTGGTATGGTGAGAGGTAGTTGTACAGTGCCTCAGCCCTCTGCGCCACTGGTCCAGCCATATGTTATTTTTATAGTATGTGGTTTTGTAGAGGAAGCAGCGCGGCACTGGCGCCAGTACACAGAGAGAGACAGAGAGAGAGAGAGAGGGAGCGTGCTCAGTGAAAATTAAAGTGGGCTGGCAGGTGGAATCAGGTGCGCAGGGACGCAGGTGCACCTGGTGCTAGAACGAGCAGAACAAAATCTTTAGACTATGCACAACTTAGGTTTCATAGGTATTACTGAGCATTTAAAGACATATGTCCATTGAGCTCGCCAAAGTTGTGTTTAAGAGTATCTCCGAATACTCTTACTTATAAGGTAATTGTCAAGCTTGGTTCTGAATTCATTCATAGTCTTGCTGGTCTCAACCTCACTAGGCAGTGCATTCCAGATCGAGTCACCCTCTACATTAAACCAATATTGTCTTTTTTGGTATTAAATGTGTCCTTCTATAATTGAAAAGGGTGGGCTCTGGTATTATACAACTGTTCCTTTAGCACCAAACCTAGTTGCTCCCACATTTGTACATCTGTAAGGGCCCTGTAAATCAGGCACATATCTCCCCACAATCTCTTGGAACTGCAAGGAAAACATTCCCAAATGTTGCAACCTCTGCTCACAACTCTGGCCTTGGACTTCCTTAATCCTCCTTGTGGCCCTCCTCTGAACCCTCTCCAAGGTATTTATGTCCCCATATTGCCCAGTGCCCAAACTGTGCACAGTACTCCATGTGCGGACTCACCAGTGAGGTATAAAGGGGGATTAAGATCTCCTTATCTCTACTTGGAGAGCCACTGAATTCCATACACATAACCCCTAACCCTATAGTATAAGATGTAAGATGATGTGCCAGAAGTTTAGAGTTCTTTCAAAGTTTCCCTTGAGATGTGTGTGTGTGTGTGTGTGTGTGTGTGTGTGGGGGGCATCACCCTTCACCTCAAGCTGCACTTACATAAAAATGTCCCAAGAAGTGCCACAGTGAAATGTCAGGACTCCAGCTCAACTCACCTTACTCAGACATGCTTTCACCTGTTATGCAATCCAAAACAGTACAATGAACCCCCAGGGGTATGTCTGTTTCTTTCCCACACTCAGAGTAGCACTGACAGGTAAAAATCACACAGGGTAGGCTGGCATGGGATGCTTCTGTTATAATTATCCATGAACAGGCAGCTTCTCTTCAAGCGTCCCAGATCAACAGCTAAATTCCTGCGAGTAAAACAATTGAGAAACAGGACACCACGGAGGTGGTGGTGGTAGGGGCTGTCGGTTCTAATCACCTCTACCAAACGACGACAGCTCCAACCAAGTGACTATGGAACTTATTTGGTCTTTCTTTTAAAAAAAAAAAAAAAACATGTTTTACAACAAGCTGCCTTCACTCTCAAATACATCTGCTAGTTTTTTTTTTTCTATAACTTCAGAACTCTGGTCTTTCTTTTCCCATCGCTTCTTTGTAATTCCATGAAATCAAAAGTCTTTTCCTTTTTTAAGTCTTTTCCTTTTTTGAATGGAAAACTGTCAAATCGTCATCAGATGTGTCAATGTGCGTGCTTCATCCCACGGAAGACATCGCCTATAGATTTCCTGAAACCCCAGTGCCTGGCTGGTCACTGTCACAACAGGTTGATTCTTTTCTGTATCATTTCAGCGTCCTGTTCCTCTGGTGGTTGCAGCCCCCCATGTTTAAAATATGTTTCAAGCTCTGCTCTTGCTTGGTATGATGGAGGGGCCCTTTTCCTGGGGAGAGGGTTCTTTCCCCGTTGGCCTCTTTTCTTGTGTTCCTGTTTTGTTTTCTGACTCCCTTCCTGGACACAGCCGCACCAGTAAACTTTCAGGGAACAGTTGTGGAGAGCCTCCTGCGAAGATCGGCAGGTGTAGCTGTGACATCAGCATGGGAGGAGTTCTCAAAGTTTCCATTTTTGTACTAATGACAGTAAAAAGGCAGAAAGGCAAAGCAGCACCACCTTGTGGAAATTAAGAGCAAAAACAAAAAGTTTTGAAACCATGATGTTTTTACATGGCGATTGCGTTTAAACTGGAACATTAGCTGATTGTTGGGATAATTCTGAAAAAATGTAATATTTACATAGCTCACAGTGGAACCTGCCAGAATGCAATGCAGAATACTGCAGGATTCTGCAGCAGAGTTACTACAGTACAAAAGGCAGTTTCGATGTCCCTTAAAGAAGCAATATATGATAGTAATGACAGTTTTGACATATACATGTCTGTTCTATTTTTGATTGCCCCTTATCTCCAAACAGGTACGGTGCCCTTTTTCCCCTCTATTTTGGGTCTGCTTTACCACTTTTTCTTTCTTTCTTTTTTTGTTGAAACTCAAATAACATAAGGGGTGCACCTTTTAATATGGCTCGGCTGAGGCTTTCATCAGTATTGTCTGTTATTTTTAACACAAATTACTTAAGAGCAGTTTTGTGACTATAATGAACTAGCATGCAGCAGACACTGCTCTCGGATCTTACGGGACAACAGGAGTAGAAAACAACTGATCGATACTGACAAAACGTTGTCCAAGCTACATTAAAAGGAGCACTCCTTTTAATATTTCAAATGTAAAAAAAAAAGTACCAAAGTGGACTTAAAATGGGGAAAGAAGGGTCTCATACAAGTCAGGTGATAAGGGGCAGTCTAAAATAGGATTGTAAAAATGGTCAGAATTGTCACTGCTATCGTGCTCTGTTGCTTTAATCCAATTGGTAGAGCAGGAGTCTGTGACACTGCTTTGCATCCTGTTGGAAGCCACTGTATTTTTCCTATTTCTTTGTGTCCTCATTTCCTTATGGCTCTGGACATTTGCATGAAAACCAGATCTATGCCTTATCTGGTCTGGCTTCTTGTCTACACCTGACATCACAGTTCTGTTTATGCAGTGAAAATCATGATGTCAAGAACAGAGGATTGGACTTAGTGTTGCTCATCTGTTTTAGAAGATGGAGAACTGGGATAATAGGTGCTTTTTAGGATATTAGGATTTTAGGATATTGGTCCTCTAAAATCTAATATCCTAAAACCACTTGATGTCAAACCAGATTTAGGATATCGGATTATCAGCATCCAGTATCCTGAAATCTGAATCAGCACCTCTGTCTCTTCCTCCATATCATAAATTGAATTTTGCCAGTCACACATCGCTGCCAGTCCCCAAAATCATACTGTCCCTCACTCTAGCACAAGATAAAAGGCCCTGTCTCCTCAAATTATGCAAGAACTCTCCCCCCACCCAACCCACACACACACACACACACACACACACACACACACACACACCATCACCAGCTCTTACAATAAATACTGTACAATTAAACTGGACATGTGGAACTGTGGTGTGGAGCCTGCCACAACCCCAATCTACTAAATCATACTGCCCCCACCCTGGCACAACTGAAAAAAGGCCCTCTGTCCCCTGCATTTGAGCACAACATCACCATCCAACACTCCCACTAGCCCACACCTCCATCCTCCCCTCCTCCTATAACAGCTGAAGTAGTGATGTTGGGGCCCACAGCAGAGTGGCTTATGCTCATCTTCTTGTTTCATTCTGGTATGTTGTATATAAATGAAAATACGTCCTTCTATAGTAGTAACACTTGACTGGGCAACTGTCAATCAGTCAAGTGTTATTACTATTGGAGGAGGACATGTTTTCACAC
Source organism: Neoceratodus forsteri (assembly GCA_016271365.2). Lineage (NCBI taxonomy): Eukaryota > Metazoa > Chordata > Ceratodontiformes > Ceratodontidae > Neoceratodus > Neoceratodus forsteri. The sequence goes on from JADMNL010000026.1 coordinate 216,552,868, forward strand.
AGGGTGGTTACCTTCGGGGGGGGGGTTGTACAAATAAGTGTTTTCAAAAAAAAGTGAACAACAATAATTTATGTAATGACCCTATCTTGCCACTTGGGAGGGTCGGCAAAATGCCAGGCTCAGATCCTACTGATTTGTAGGGATTCTGACTTAGAGAGACCAGTGGACGGAGCTTAGTGCCAGTGAGAAGAGTGCCATGGTGCCCTAGAGTTTGCTGGCCTCTGGCCACTTGCCAGAGTGACTAAGGTGACAAGTGCCTCATACCTCACAGCTGTTGATAGATGCAGCCTATGAGACTAACTCATATTGACGCCAAGTCACTTTGTAGCTTCCTGGGGCAGACACGAGGCAACGGTGAAGATTCCAGGGATGAGATCTGGGGCATTTAATGCAGAGCCCTATAAAATCTGGGGAACATATAGGGGAAACCCCAGGAGGGTGTGGGAATCCTAGGGGCTTCCCTAATGGGAGTTCCTGAAAGTCTTCTGGTGTCGTGAGGGTCCCACAAAAGAGGGATTGTCACCTTTTGGGGGCATTTGTTTCTGTGCCCAAGAGATACTGCTAGCTAAGCTGCCATTGGAGAGAGATCTGGTGAGTGAGACAGAGCTGCGGACTAGGAGATGTGCCTACATTTAGCACAGACGATCCCAGGCAGGGATGGGTACCAGAGCTGCTGCACGGACAGAGGAGCTTGAGTGATTGCCAACTAATGCCAGTGGGCAGGCTGGAGTGCGTGCTGCAGTACTGTGCCCAGCACACCTGCTGGTGGACAGGCTGAGTATGTGCTGCAGTACTGTGACCAGCATACCTGCCAGTAGACAGGCTGGAGAACATGCTGCAGTACTGTGCCCAACACACCTGCCAGTAGACAGGCTGGAGTACATGCTGCAGTACTATGCCCAGCACACAGGCCGGTGGACAGGCTGGAGTACGTGCTGCAGTACTATGCCCAGCACACAGGCCGGTGGACAGGCTGGAGTATGTGCTGCAGTACTGTGCCAAGCACACCTGCCAGAGGACAGGCTGGAGTATGGCTGCAGTACTGTGTCCAGCACACCTGCCGGTGGATAGGCTGGAGTACGTGCTGCAGTACTGTGCCCAGCACACATGCCAGTGATCAGGCTGGTGTACATGCTGCAGTACTGTGCCCAGCACACCTGCCAGTGGACAGGCTGGAGTATGTGCTGCAGTACTGTGCCCAGCACACCTGCCAGTGATCAGGCTGGAGTATGTGCTGCAGTACTGTGCCCAGCACACCTGCCAGTGGTCAGGCTGGAGTATGTGGTGCAGTACTGTGCCCAGCACACCTGCCAGTGGACATGCTGGATTATGTGCTGCAGTACTGTGCCCAGCACACCTACTGTTGGACAGGCTGGAGTACGTGTTGCAGTACTGTACCCAGCACACCTGCCAGTGGTCAGGCTGGAGTATGTGCTGCAGTATTGTGCCCAGCACACCTGCCAGTGTCAAGGCTGGAGTATGTGCTGCAGTACTGTGCCCAGCACACCTGCCAGTGTACATGCTGGATTACGTGCTGCAGTAATGTGCCCAGCACACCTGCCGGTGGACAGGCTGGAGTACATGCTGCAGTACTGTGCCCAGCACACCTGCCGGTGGACAGGCTGGAGTACATGCTGCAGTACTGTGCCCAGCACACCGCCGGTGGTCAGGCTGGAGTCGTGCTGCAGTACTATACCTCAACACCTGGCGATAGACAGGTTGGAGTCGTGCTGCAGTACTGTGCCTGGCACACCTACCATTGGACAGGCTGGAGAATGTGCTGCAATACTTTGCCCAGCACACATGCCAGTGGACATGTTGGTGCCGTGCTGCAGTACTGTGCCCAGCACACCTGCCGGTGGGCAGATTGGAGTATGTGCTGCAGAACTGTGCTCAACACACCTGGCAGTAGACAGGCTGCAGTATGTGCTGCACTACTGTGCCCAGCATACCTGTCGGTGGACATGCTGCAGTCGTGCTGCAGTACTGTGCCCAGCACACCTGCCAGTGGACTGGCTAGAGTACATGCTGCAGTACTGTGCCAGCACACCTGCCAGTGGACTGGCTAGAGTACATGCTGCAGTACTGTGCCCAGCACACCTGCCAGTGGACAGGCTGGAGTAGTGCTGCAGTACTGTGCCAGCACACCTGCCGGTGGACAGGCTGGAGTATGTGCTGCAGTACTGTGCCCAGCACACCTGCTGATGGACAGGCTGGAGTACATGCTGCGGTACTGTGCCCAGCACACCTACCAGTGGACAGGCTGGAGTACGTGCTGCAGTACTTTGCCCAACACACCTGCTGGTGGACAGGCTGGAGTATGTGCTGCAGTACTGTGCCCAGCACACCTGCTGGTGGACAGGCTGGAGTATATGCTGCAGTACTTTGCCCAACACACCTGCTGGTGGACAGGCTGGAGTACGTGCTGCAGTACTGTGCCCAGCACACCTGCTGGTGGAGAGGCTAGAGTACATGCTGCAGTACTGTGCCCAGCACACCTGCCAGTGGACACGCTGGTGTACATGCTGCAGTACTGTGCCCAGCACACCTGCCGGTGGACAGGCTGGAGTATATGCTGCAGTACTATGCCCAGCACACCTGCCGGTGGGCAGGCTGGAGTACGTGCTGCAGTACTTTGCCCAACACACCTGCTGGTGGACAGGCTGGAGTATGTGCTGCAGTACTGTGCCCAGCACACCTGCTGGTGGACAGGCTGGCATATATGCTGCAGTACTATGCCCAGCACACCTGCCGGTGGACAGGCTGAAGTACGTGCTGAAGTACTTTGCCCAACACACCTGCTGGTGGACAGACTGGAGTACGTGCTGCAGTACTGTGCCCAGCACACCTGCTGGTGGAGAGGCTGGAGTACATGCTGCAGTACTGTGCCCAACACACCTGGCAGTGAGTTAGAAGATGCTGATGTGAGGTGGTCAAAGAAGGGTTGGCCAGAGGGCTCCAGAGAGAAGACTGGCCTGGCACAGAATGGTGATGCTCTGGCCCAGGGAACCCCTGGATGCCATTAGTGAAACGAAGTTCGAGAGAGTGAAGTCCATGAAATGGCATTGTTTCCCGCAGCGATGATGCCTCCTGCATCACCCACTGACCAAACGCTATGGTGTCATACAGTGTGTGTAAAAGTGTAAACACAAAGTGTTTAGCTGAGTGGGAGGAACTAGTAAAGTTATGCAGAGTAGAACATGGTCTGATCTGAGTTATAGCCTCTCTTACTAGGGTGTTAAAAAGAGGAAAAGGAGGGGTTATGTGGCTCCTGTTGTGAGAGCAGTGCACAGCCTTTACAAAGGGACTCTAAAGTCCTGACTCATGTCTGGGGTCAGAAGTCAACCTGTCTGTACAGTGATACCCAGGACAGCTTCGGGTACTGGGTTTCCATAGTGTATAACAAAAATCAAATTAGGAGCACGCCTGCTCGTAAAGGTGCTATCACGCTATAATGCTCACTGCACTTGCACAGCTGCAACTAAAAAGCTCATAGAATTGCATGAGTGCGTGCTCCACTCTCTTTTTTGTTTCCCGTTGTGCATAACTATATAACTGCAATACAGCAGCAGCATGACTACTCGTAAACAACCCTTACAGTGTGATAGTTTCTGTCAAAACAGAGGTTAGGGCTGAGCTCACCCCACATCAGCGGACAGGGTGTATAGAGTGAATCTAGTGTGGGGAAGCATCTGGTGAGCATCCCACCGTACTCCTAAACACAGAGGATCTTGCTGGACCATGCCCACCCCTGCTGACACCAAGAGAGACTTATTATACAGTGCCAGCCTCAGCTGAAAAACACGGTTCAGCAGTAGCTGAGTGGGTTGCAAGAATGTAATAGAAGAGGAAGGAAGGGGGTTGTATTTACATGGCTATCAGAAGCAATACAAACTACAGTCATACCTTCATGGTCATTTCTAGTTTTCGCTAGCATATAAATGTATTATTGTGATGTCATGTTGGCTTGTATATGTGGAAATCAGACTGTGAATAGCAGCGCCATCTGGCTGTGTTATGAGATACTGAAATTTAATGCAGAGCCCTATAAAATCTGGGGAAACATATAGGGGAAACCCCAGGAGGGTGTGGGAATCCTAGGGGCTTCCCCTTAATGGGAGTTCCTGACAGTCTTCTGGTGTCGTGAGGGTCCCACAAAAGAGGGATTGTCACCTTTTGGGGGCATTTGTTTCTGTGCCCAAGAGATACTGCTAGCTAAGCTGCCACTGGAGAAAGATCCGGTGAGTGAGACAGAGCTGCGGACTAGGAGATGTGCCTACATTTAGCATAGACGATCCCAGGCAGGGATGGGTACCAGAGCTGCTGCACAGACAGAGGATCTTGAGTGATTGCCAGCTACTGCAGGTGGACAGGCTGGAGTAAATGCTGCAGTACTGTGCCCAGCACATCTGCCAGGAGACAGGCTGGAGTGTGTGCTGCAGTACTGTGCCCAGCACACCTGCCAGTAGATAGGCTGGAGTACATGCTGCAGTAATGTGCCCAGCACACCTGCTGGTGGGCAGGCTGGAGTACGTGCTGCAGTACTGTGCCCAGCACACCTGCCGGTAGACACACTGGAGTACATGCTGCAGTAGTGTGCCCAGCACACAGGTCAGTGGACAGGCTGGAGTATGTGCTGAAATACTGTGCCCAGCACACCTGCCAGTGGACAGGCAGGAGTATGTGCTGTGTACTGTGCCAGACACATCTACTGGTGGATAGACTGTAGTATGTGCTGCGGTACTGTGCCCAGCACACGTGCTGGTAGACATGCTGGAGTACGTGCTGCAGTACTGTGCCCAGCACACCTGTCGGTGGACATGCTAGAGTATGTGCTGAAGTACTGTGCCCAGCACACCTGCCGATGGATATGCTGGAGTATGTGCTGCAGTACTGTGCCCAGCACACCTGCCAGTGGACAGGCTGGTGTACGTGCTACAGTACTGTGCCCAGCATACCTGCCAGTGGACAGGCTGGAGTACATGCTGTAGTACTTTGCCCAGCACACCTGCCGGTGGACTTGCTAGAATATGTGTTGCAGTACTGTGCCCAGCACACCTGCTGGTGGACAGGCTGGAGTATGTGCTGTAGTACTGAGCCCAGCACACCTACCGTTGGACAGGCTGGAGTATGTGCTGCAGTACGGTGCCCAGCACGCCTGCTGGTGGACAGGCTGGAGTATGTGCTGCAGTACTGTGCCCAGCACACCTTCCGGTGGACAGGCTGGAGTATGAGCTGCAGTACTGTGCCCAGCACACCTACCAGTGGACAGGCTGGAGTATGTGCTGCAGTATTGTGACCAGCACACCTGCCGGTGGACAGACTGAAGTACATGCCGCAGTACTCTGCCCAGCACACCTGCCAGTAGACAGGCTGGAGTATGTGCTACAGTGCTGTGCCCAGCACACCTACCAGTGGACAGGCTGGAGTACGTGCTGCAGTACTGTGCCCAGCACACCTGCTGGTGGACAGGCTGGAGTACATGCTGCAGTACTGTGCCCAGCACACCTGGCGGTGGACAGGCTGGGTATGTGCTGCAGTACTGTGCCCAGCACACCTACCAGTGGACAGGCTGGAGTATGTGCTGCAGTACCATACCCAGCACACCTGCTGGTGGACAGGCTGGAGTATGTGCTGCAGTACTGTGCCCAGCACACCTGGCGGTGGACAGGCTGGAGTATGTGCTGCAGTACTGTGCCCAGCACACCTACCAGTGGACAGGCTGGAGTATGTGCTGCAGTACCATACCCAGCACACCTGCTGGTGGACAGGCTGGAGTATGTGCTGCAGTACTGTGCCCAGCACACCTGCTGGTGGACAGGCTGGAGTATGTGCTGCAGTACTATGCCCAGCACACCTGCCAGTGGATAGGCTGGAGTACATACTGCAATACTGTGCCCAGCACACCTGCCGGTGGACAGGCTGGAGTATGTGCTGCATTACTGTGCCCAGCACACCTGCTGGTGGACAGGCTGGAGTACGTGCTGCAGTACTGTGCCCAGCACACCTGCCGGTGGACAGGCTGGAGTACGTGCTGCAGTACTGTGCCCAGCACACCTGCCGGTGGACAGGCTGGAGTACGTGCTGCAGTACTGTGCCCAGCACACCTGCCGGTGGACAGGCTGGAGTATGTGCTGCAGTACTGTGCCCAGCACACCTGCCGGTGGACAGGCTGGAGTATGTGCTGCAGTACTGTGCCCAGCACACCTGCTGGTGGACAGGCTGGAGTACGTGCTGCAGTACTGTGCCCAGCACACCTGCCAGTGGACAGGCTGGAGTACGTGCTGCAGTACTGTGCCCAGCACACCTGCCAGTGGACAGGCTGGGTATGCTGCAGTACTGTGCCCAGCACACCTGCCAGTGGACAGGCTGGAGTACGGCTGCAGTACTGTGCCCAGCACACCTGCTGTTGGACAGGCTGGAGTACGTGCAGCAGTACTGTGCCCAGCAGACCAGCTGTTTGATAGGCTGGAGTACCTGTAGCAGTACTGTGCCCAGCATACCTGCAGCTGGACAGGCTGGAGTACGTGCTGCAGTACTGTTCCCAGCACACCTGCTGGTGAACAGGCTGGATTATGTGCTGCAGTACTGTGCCCAGTATACCTGCTGGTAGACAGGCTGGAGTATGTGCTGCATTACTGTGCCCAGCACAGCTGCCAGTGGTCAGGCTGGAGTACGTGCTGCACTACTGTGCCCAGCACACCTGCTGGTGGACAGGCTGGAATATATGCTGCAGTACTGTGCCCAGCGCACCTGCCAGTGGTCAGGCTGGAGTATGTGCTGCAGTACTGGGCCCAGCACACCCGCCAGTGGTCAGGCTGGAGTATGTGCCGCAGTACTATGCCCAGCACACCTGCCAGTGGACAGACTGGAGTACGTGCTGCAGTACTGTGCCCAGCACACCCGCCAGTGGTCAGGCTGGAGTATGTGCTGCAGTACTATGCCCAGCACACCTGCTGGTGGACAGGCTGGAGTATGTGCTGCAGTACTGTGCCCAGCACACCCGCCAGTGGTCAGGCTGGAGTATGTGCTGCAGTACTATGCCCAGCACACCTGCCGGTGGACGGGCTGGAGTATGTGCTGCAGTACTGTGCCCAGCACACCTGCCAGTGGACAGGCTGGAATCGTGCTGCAGTACTGTGCCCAGCACAGCTGCCGGTGGACAGGCTGGAGTACGTGCTGCAGTACTGTGCCCAGCACACCTGCCGTGGACAGGCTGGAGTACGTGCTGCAGTACTGTGCCCAGCACACCTGCCAGTGGACAGGCTGGAGTATGTGCTGCAGTACTGTGCCCAGCACACCTGCGGTGGACAGGCTGGAGTATGTGCTGCAGTACTGTGCCCAGCACACCAGCTGGTGGACAGGTTGGAGTACGTGCTGCAGTACTGTGCCGCACACCTGCCATTGGACAGGCTGGAGTATGTGCTGCAGTACTGTGCCCAGCACACCTGCCAGTGGACAGGTGGAGTACGTGCTGCAGTACTGTCCAGCACACCTGCCGGTGGACAGGTTGGAGTATGTGCTGCAGAACTGTGCTCAGCACACCTGGCAGTAGACAGGCTGGAGTATGTGCTGCACTACTCTGCCCAGCATACCTGTCGGTGGACATGCTGGAGTACTTGCTGCAGTACTGTGCCCAGCACACCTGCCAGTGGACTGGCTAGAGTACATGCTGCAGTACTGTGCCCAGCACACCTGCCAGTGGACACGCTGGTGTACATGCTGCAGTACTGTGCCCAGCACATCTGCCGGTGGACAGGCTGGAGTATGTACTGCAGTACTGTGCCCAGCACACCTGCTGATGGACAGGCTGGAGTACATGCTGCGGTACTGAGCCCAGCACACCTTCCAGTGGACAGGCTGGAGTACGTGCTGCAGTATTGTGCCCAGCACACCTGCTGGTGGACAGGCTGGAGTATATGCTGCAGTACTATGCCCAGCACACCTGCCGGTGGGGTGGCTGGAGTACGTGCTGCAGTACTTTGCCCAACACACCTGCTGGTGGACAGGCTGGAGTATGTGCTGCAGTACTGTGCCCAGCACACCTGCTGGTGGACAGGCTGGAGTATATGCTGCAGTACTATGCCCAGCTCACCTGCCGGTGGACAGGCTGGAGTACGTGCTGAAGTACTTTGCCCAACACACCTGCTGGTGGACAGACTGGAGTACGTGCTGCAGTACTGTGCCCAGCACACCTGCTGGTGGAGAGTCTGGAGTACGTGCTGCAGTACTGTGCCCAACACACCTGGCAGTGAGTTAGAAGATGCTGATGTGAGGTGGTCAAAGAAGAGTTGGCCAGAGGGCTCCACAGAGAAGACTGGCCTGGCACAGAATGGTGATGCTCTGGCCCAGGGAACCCCTGGATGCCATCAGTGAAATGAAGTTCGAGAGAGTGAAGTCCATGAAATGGCATTGTTTCCTACAGCGACGATGCCTCCTGCATCACCCACTGACCAAACGCTATGGTGTCATACAGTGTGTGTAAAAGTGTAAACACAAAGTGTTTAGCTGAGTGGGAGGAACTAGTAAAGTTATGCAGAGTAGAACATGGTCTGATCTGAGTTATAGCCTCTCCTACTAGGGTGTTAAAAAGAGGAAAAGGAGGGGTTATGTGGCTCCTGTTGTGAGAGCAGTGCACAGCCTTTACAAAGGGACTCTAAAGTCCTGACTCATGTCTGGGGTCAGAATTCAACCTGTCTGTACAGTGATACCCAGGACAGCTTTCGGGACTAGGTTTCCATTGTGTATAACAAAAATCAAGTTAGGAGCACGCCTGCTCCTAAAGGTGCTATCACGCTATAATGCTCACTGCACTGTACATAAAAAAGGGAAAAAAAAGAAAGGAACAGGCATAATTAAATATTTAAATAAGTGACTGGCAAACAATTAAAACTGCTTTTAACTGCCAATACAGTGTGTGCCCAAAAGAGCAGCACGCGATGTGAAATAAATGCCACCAAAAGCTGCTGTGCCGAGGATGTTTCTGTTACATAGACCCTGCTTACTGAAGAAATATAACATTTATTGCTCTGGTGGATACTGGCTTTCTCAATTATGGCAGCATAGTATCACAGCATGTATGAAATCACTGCCATTTGCACTAACACACGCCCCGATGAAACCCTGTTAACAAGGTGCTATGTCAGGATGTTAAGCACCACAGTTTGTAGCTGCAATTAAAAAGCTCATAGAATTGCAAGAGTGTGTGCTCCACTCTCTTTTTTGTTTCCCGTTGTGCATAACTATATAACTGCAATACAGCATGACTACCTCGTAAACAATCCTTACAGTGTGATAGTTTCTGTCAAAACAGGGGTTTGGGCTGAGCTCACCCCACATCAGGGGACAGGGTGTATAGAGTGAATCTAGTGTGGGGAAGCATCTGGTGTGCATCCCACCGTACTCCTAGACACAGAGGATCTTGTTGGACCATGCCCACCCCTGCTGACACTAAGAGAGACTTATTATACAGTGCCAGCCTCAGCTGAAAAACACGATTCAGCAGTAGCTGAGTGGGTTGCAAGAATGTAATAGAAGAGGAAGGGAGGGGGTTGTATTTACATGGCTATCAGAAGCAATACAAACTAGTTATACCTTCATGGTCATACCAAGTTTTTGCTAGCATATAAATGTATTATTGTGATGTCATGTTGGCTTGTATATGTGGATATCAGACTGTGAATAGCAGCGCCATCTGGCTGTGTTATGAGATACTGAAATTTAATGCAGAGCCCTATAAAATCTGGGAACATATAGGGGAAACCCCAGGAGGGTGTGGGAATCCTAGGGGCTTCCCCTTAATGGGAGTTCCTGACAGTCTTCTGGTGTCATGAGGGTCCCACAAAAGAGGGATAGTCACCTTTTGGGGGCATTTGTTTCTGTTCCCAAGAGATACTGCTAGCTAAGCTGCCACTGGAGAAAGATCTGGTGAGTGAGACAGAGCTGCGGACTAGGAGATGTGCCTACATTTAGCACAGACGATCCCAGGCAGGGATGGGTACCAGAGCTGCTGCACAGACAGAGGAGCTTGAGTGATTGCCAGCTACTGCAGGTGGGCAGGCTGGAGTAAATGCTGCAGTACTGTTCCCAGCACATCTGCCAGTAGACAGGCTGGAGTATGTGCTGCAGTACGGCGCCCAGCATACCTGCTGGTGGACAGGCTGGAGTATTTGCTGCAGTACTTTGCCTAGCACACCTTCTGGTGGACAGGCTGGAGTATGTGCTGCAGTACTGTGCCCAACACACCTACCAGTGGACAGGCTGGAGTATGTGCTGCAGTATTGTGACCAGGGCACCTTCCGGTGGACAGGCTGGAGTACATGCTGCAGTTCTGTGCCCTGCACACCTGCCGGTGGACAGGCTGGAGTATGTGCTGCAGTACTGTGCCCAGCACACCTGCTGGTGGACAGGCTGGAGTACATGCTGCAGTATTGTGCCCAGCACTCCTACCAGTGGACAGGCTGGAGTACGTGCTGCAGTACTGTGCCCAGCACACCTGCCGGTGGACGGGGCTGCAATAAATGCTGCAGTACTGTGCCTTTACGCACCTTCCAGTGGACAGGCTGGGTCGTGCTGCAGTACTGTGCCCAGCACACCTGCCAGTGGACAGGCTGGAGCACGTGTTGCAGTACTGTGCCCAGCACACCTGCCGGTGGACAGGCTGGAGTAAGTGCTGTAGTACTGTGCCCAGCACACCTGTCGTTGGACATGCTAGAGTACGTGCTGAAGTACTGTGTCCAGAACATCTGCCGGTGGAAGTGCTGGAGTACGTGCTGCAGTTCTGTGCCCAGCATACCTGTCAATGGACATGCTGGAGTACATGCTGAAGTACTGTGCCCAGCACACCTGCCAATGCATATGCTGGAGTATGTGCTGCAGTACTGTGGCCAGCACACCTGCCAGTGGACAGGCTGGTGTACGTGCTGCAGTACTGTGCCCAGCACACCTTCCAGTGGACTGGCTAGAGTACATGCTGCAGTACTGTGCCCAGCACACCTACCGGTGGACAGGCTGGAGTACATGCTGTAGTACTGTGCCCAGCACACCTGCCGGTGGACTTGCTGGAATATGTGCTGCAGTACTGTGCCCAGCACACCTGCCGGTGGACAGACTGAAGTACGCGTTGCAGTACAGTGCCCAGCACACCTGCCGGTAGACAGGCTGGAGTACGTGCTGCAGTACTTTGCCCAGCACACCTGTCGGTGGACATGCTAGAGTATGTGCTGAAGTACTGTGCCCAGCACATCTGCTGGTGGACATGCTGGAGTATGTGCTGCAGTTCTGTGCCCAGCATACCTGCCAGTGGACAGGCTGGTGTACGTGCTGCAGTACTGTGCCCAGCACACCTTCTAGTGGACTGGCTAGAGTACATGCTGCAGTACTGTGCCCAGCACACCTGCCGGTGGACAGGCAGGAGTACATGCTGTAGTACTGTGCCCAGCACACCTGCCGGTGGACTTGCTGGAATATGTGCTGCAGTACTGTTCCCAGCACACCTGCTGGTGGACAGGCTGGAGTATGTACTGCAGTATGGTGCCCAGCACACCTGCTGGTGGACAAGCTGGAGTATGTGCTGCAGTACTGTGCCTAGCACACCTTCCGGTGGACAGGCTGGAGTATGTGCTGCAGTACTGTGCCAAACACACACCTACCAGTGGACAGGCTGGGTATGTGCTGCAGTATTGTGACCAGGACACCTTCCGGTGGACAGGCTGGAGTACATGCTGCAGTTCTGTGCCCAGCACACCTGCCAGTGGACAGGCTGGAGTACGTGCTGCAGTACTTTGCCCAGCACACCTGTCAGTGGACATGCTAGAGTACATGTTGAAGTACTGTGCCCAGCACATCTGCTGGTAGACATGCTGGAGTATGTGCTGCAGTTCTGTGCCCAGCATACCTGCCAGTGGACAGGCTGGTGTACGTGCTGCAGTACTGTGCCCAGCATACCTTCTAGTGGACTGGCTAGAGTACATGCTGCAGTACTGTGCCCAGGACACCTGCCAGTGGACAGGCAGGAGTACATGCTGTAGTACTGTGCCCAGCACACCTGCTGGTGGACTTGCTGGAATATGTGCTGCAGTACTGTTCCCAGCACACCTGCTGGTGGACAGGCTGGAGTATGTGCTGCAGTACTGTGCCCAGCACACCTACCGGTGGACAGGCTGAAGTATGTGCTGTGGTACGGTGCCCAGCACACCTGCTGGTGGACAAGCTGGAGTATGTGCTGCAGTACTGTGCCTAGCACACCTTCCGGTGGACAGGCTGGAGTATGTGCTGCAGTACTGTGCCCAGCACACCTGCTGGTGGACAGGCTGGAGTACATGCTGCAGTATTGTGCCCAGCACTCCTACCGGTGGACAGGCTGGAGTACGTGCTGCAGTACTGTGCCCAGCACACCTGCCGGTGGACAGGCTGCAATACATGCTGCAGTACTGTGCCCAGCACACCTTCCAGTGGACAGGCTGGAGTGCGTGCTGCAGTACTGTGCCCAGCACACCTGCCGGTGGACAGGCTGGAGTACGTGCTGCAGTACTGTGCCCAGCACACCTGCCGGTGGACAGGCTGGAGTACGTGCTGTAGTACTGTGCCCAGCACACCTGTCGGTGGACATGCTAGAGTACATGTTGAAGTACTGTGCCCAGCACATCTGCTGGTAGACATGCTGGAGTATGTGCTGCAGTTCTGTGCCCAGCATACCTGCCAGTGGACAGGCTGGTGCACGTGCTGCAGTACTGTGCCCAGCATACCTTCTAGTGGACTGGCTAGAGTACATGCTGCAGTACTGTGCCCAGGACACCTGCCAATGGACAGGCAGGAGTACATGCTGTAGTACTGTGCCCAGCACACCTGCCGGTGGACTTGCTGGAATATGTGCTGCAGTACTGTTCCCAGCACACCTGCTGGTGGACAGGCTGGAGTACATGCTGCAGTACTGTGCCCAGCACACCTACCGGTGGACAGGCTGGTAATATGTGCTGCAGTACTGTGCCCAGCACACCTGCTGGACAGGCTGGTGTACGTGCAGGTACTGTGCCCTGCACACCTTCCAGTGGACAGGCTGGAGTATGTGCTGCAGTACTGTGCCCAGCACACCTGCTGGTGGACAGGCTGGAGTACATGCTGCAGTATTGTGCCCAGCACTCCTACCGGTGGACAGGCTGGAGTATGTGCTGCAGTACTGTGCCCAGCACACCTGCCGGTGGACAGGCTGCAATACATGCTGCAGTACTGTGCCCAGCACACCTTCCAGTAGACAGGCTGGAGTGCGTGCTGCAGTACTCTGCCAGCACACCTGCCGGTGGACAGGCTGGAGTACGTGCTGCAGTACTGTGCCCAGCACAGCTGCCGGTGGACAGGCTGGAGTACGTGCTGTAGTACTGTGCCCAGCACACCTGTCGGTGGACATGCTAGAGTACGTGCTGAAGTACTGTGTCCAGAACATCTGCCGTTGGAAGTGCTGGAGTATGTGCTGCAGTTCTGTGCCCAGCATACCTGTCAGTGGACATGCTGGAGTACATGCTGAAGTACTGTGCCCAGCACACCTGCCGGTGGACAGGCTGGAGTACATGCTGTAGTACAGTGCCCAGCACACCTGCTGGTGGACGGGCTGGAGTATGTGCTGTAGTACTGTGCCCAGCACACCTACCGGTGGACAGGCTGGAGTATGTGCTGCAGTATGGTGCCCAGCACACCTGCTGGTGGACAGGCTGGATTATGTGCTGCAGTATTGTGACCAGCACACCTGCCGGTGGACAGACTGGAGTACATGCTGCAGTACTCTGCCCAGCACACTTGCCAGTAGACAGGCTGGAGTATGTGCTACAGTACTGTGCCCAGCACACCTACCAGTGGACAGGCTGGAGTACGTGCTGCAGTACTGTGCCCAGCACACCTACCGGTGGACAGGCTTGAGTACGTGCTGCAGTACTGTGCCCAGCACACCTGCCGGTGGACAGGCTGGAGTATGTGCTGCAGTACTGTGCCCAGCACACCTGCTGGTGGACAGGCTGGAGTATATGCTGCAGTACTGTGCCCAGCACACCTGCCATTGGTCAGGCTGGAGTACGTACTGCAGTACTGTGCCCAGCACACCTGCTGGTGGACAGGCTGAGTATATGCTGCAGTACTGTGCCCAGCACACCTGCTGGTGGACAGGCTGGAGTATATGCTGCAGTACTGTGCCCAGCACACCTGCCAGTGGGCAGGCTGGAGTATGTGCTGCAGTACTGTGCCCAGCACACCTGCCAGTGGACATGCTGGAGTATGTGCTGCAGTACTGTGACCAGCACACCTGCCGGTGGACAGGCTGGAGTATGTGTTGCAGTACTGTGCCCAGCACACCTGCCAGTGGACAGGCTGGAGTACATGGTACAGTACTGTGCCCAGCACACCTGCCGGGGTTGCAGGCTGGAGTATGTGCTGCAGTACTGTGTCCAGCACGCCTGCCAGTGGACAGACTGGAGTACATGCTGCAGTACTGTGCCCAGCACAACTACCGTTGGACAGGATGGAGAATGTGCTGCAATATTGTGCCCAGCACACGTGCCATTTTACAGGTTGGTGTACATGCTGCAGTACTGTGCCCAGCACACCTGCCGGTGAGCAGATTGGAGTATGTGCTGCAGAACTGTGCTCAGCACACCTGCCAGTAGACAGGCTGGAGGACGTGTTGCAGTACTGTGCCCAGCACACCTGCCAGTGGACTGGCTGGAGTACATGCTACAGTACTGTGCCCAGCACACCTGCTGGTGGACATGCTGGAGTACGTGCTGCAGTACTGTGTCCTGCAGACCTGTCAGTGGACTGTCTAGAGTATGTGCTGCAGTACTGTGCCCAGCACACCTGCCAGTGGACAGGCTAGAGTACATGCTGCAGTACTGTGCCAGGACACCTGCCGGTGGGCAGACTGGAGTACGTGCTGCAGTACTGTGCCCAGCATACCTACCAGTGGACAGGCTGGGGTATGTGCTGCAGTACTGTGCCCAGCACACCTGCTGGTGGACAAGCTGGAGTACGTGCTGTAGTGCTGCGCCCAGCACACCTGGTGGTGGACAGGCTGTAGTATATGCTGCAGTACTGTGCCAGCACACCTGCCAGTGGTCAGGCTGGAGTGCGTGCTGCAGTACTGTGCCCAGCACACCTGCTGTTGGACAGGCTGGAGTGTAGCTGGTACTAGCCCAGCACACCTGCTGGTGGACAGGCTGGAGTATATGCTGCAGTACTGTGCCAACACACCTGCTGGTGTAGAGGCTGGAGCTGTGCTGGGCACAGTACTGCAGCACGTACTCAACCTGTCCACTGGTAGGAGTGCTGGGCCCAGTACTGCAGCATGTACTCCAGCCTGTCCACCAGCAGGTGTGCTGGGCACAGTACTGCAGCACATACTTCAGCCTGTCAACCGGTAGGTGTGCTGGGCACAGTACTGTGTAACTGTGATTGCTTAATCTGTCCCAAACATTTTGCCACACACCAACTGCACCATTGTGCACTACATGTGCGGAAACACATTTGGGGCGACGTGAAAAATGGCAGCTGTACTGTTCATAAGGAAGTGTAATAAAATGGCAAAGTGGAAAATCTGGAGTGAAAATATAGAAAATTCGCAAACTTACAAGCGTGATTAGGAACTGCGCAACGCACGTTCGTAAAACAGTCATTTTTAGGAATTTTTTCACCAAATTTTCAACATAGCCATTTTAAGACCTCTGCTCATGAACAGTGTCACTGTGATTTTCTTAATGTGTCCCATACATTGATTTCGCACACCGACTGCGCCATTGTGCGCTACAGGGCGGAAACACGTTTTGGGCAAGATGTGAAAAATGACAGCTGTACTGCTCATAAGGAAGTGTAATAAAATGGCAGTGTTGAAAATCTGGAGTGAAAATATTGAAAATTCGCAAACTTACGTGCGCGTGAGGAACGCGCAACACGCACTCGTAAACAGTAATTTTAGGAGTTTTTTCCACTGAATTTTCAACATAGCCATTTTAAGACCTCTGCTCATTAACAGTGTCACTGTGATTTTCTTAATGTGTCCCATACATTGATTTCACGATGCTGACTGCGCCATTGTGCGCTACATGGGCTGAAACATGTTTGGGCAAGATGTGAAAATGACAGCTTTACTGCTCTTAAGGAGTGTGGTAAAATGACAATGTTGAAAATCTGGAGTGAAAATATTGAAAATTCGGCAATTTCACGAGCATGCGTGGGAACTGCATAGCGCTGCGGCGCATAAAACAGTTCATTTTGATATTTCACAAATTTTCAACATAGGTTTGAGAGCCCACCTTATGAACAGTGACAGTGTCGTTTCATTACTCAGTCCTGAAAAGTGATTTCGCGCAGTGACTGCAAAATCACCCCGGGCAAGATTAACACCATGACAGTGAGAGCATTCATGAGAAGGGCTCCAGAAACCCCATGTTGAAAATTTGGTGCAAAATTCCAAAAATGGCTGAGATATGCAGCAAAGTTGAAAAACCCTATCTATCCCATTATACAGCTTACGGCATTTCCTCAGTTCACGGTCGGCTTTGAAGAGTGCAGATGTGTTCCGGTCCACGCAAGATCGTCCGCCCGGAGTCCGGAGGTAGGTATGGGTGGGGCGTGGGGAGACGGGTACAGTGGTGGGCGGTGGGGCAGAGACAGTGAGGGACCGCTTTTAAGTTTCAGGTATTTTGTTTTATTAAATGGCGATGCGGGATGTTTGCCATGCTGGGGTGGGCTCCCAGCAGGCACAAGGACAGCTGGTGGGGCATGGAGCCGACGAGGATTGGGCACCCCGTCGGCAATAGCATCTGTTACCAGTTGGGGTGGGCTCAGCGTGGCACCCGCGGGGGGGACAGTGGGAGCCGACGGAGATTGGGCACCCCGTCGGCTACATCGCGACCACACTGGGGTGGGCACCCAGCATGGCATATGTAACTCTGCTTGGGGTGCAGCACAGCTGGACGGGGATTGGGCACCCTGTCGGCTACACAGTGTGCGTGGGGTGGGCTAGCACGCAGTATGCGGTGTGTGTGTGTGTGTGTGTAGGGGGCGCCGCGAGAGCAGACGATATCTTATCGCTGCTCACTGAAGCGTAGCTCCCCCTTTCAACTATATTCCATTGCATTTTGGAGCTGTCATAGACAGCTCCAGCAGGCATTGGAGAACTGCGGCCGCGCCTGCAAACACACTGACTGAATTGGAAGAGGGCTGCCACACCTCCGAAAACTCGGATGATGGCACTATGTTTATTGCACATGCGTGCAAGCAAACATAATAAAAAGGAATGAAAAGGGAGTTTGTCACAAAAAAAAATAAAATCAGTCAAGCAGTAAAATAAATTAGCCACAAATAATATGGCTTAGGGGGAAAGGGAATTCTCTGTGGGATGTTTTCACATAGGGGCATGGAGATGCCTCTGGAATGGTATGTTGACACAGACTCTGAGAGAGCAGATTACCATTAAATATCAGTCTTCCTCAGTCTGTTCTGACTAAGACCACAGTGTGTGTATTTGTGCATGAGGGAAGCCACCAGAGAAGCTTTACAACGGTTTTTTTTTTGCATGTTTATTTTATTTCATAAAAATGTACCTGGTTGTGGTTTGTCAACAAAACCCTTAGCTGTGCCACATGGTAAACAATGAAAGCTGAAATACAACAGCATTATCTATAAAGCTTATTAATTTCACCACATTTAATAATAAATTATTGGTTAATGCAATGCAGCCAAACTATGGTGCCATAGATTGTGTAGAGGGTCTTAAAAACCTGGTGTTAGTTATGTTTTATGGCCACTGCTCCAAAAGCTTTACTCTGCACCAGTCATAGCAACCCCTTGATTCATATGAACTACAAACTATACGAATTATATAGATCAATGGTGCTCACTCCTGAAGAAAAAGGGGGGGCTGTGCTCTCAGCTTATGAATAAAACAATGCCAGTCAATTGTTTTTATTATAAATGTCCCAGACACATAGGCATTTTGGCTTCTTCATGGACCAAGGACCCTTTTTAAAAAAAAATGTAATACATACATGGTGGACTTCCTAACAGAAGAGTCCTGGAAGATTGTACTGAGTTTCTTACATGTTTATCAGCATGCAGACTAACATAGGAAGTTGCTGGCAGATTAAGGCCCATTCATTCTTCACTTTTTCTACCTTTATTGGCAGCTGGACCCTACTTGGTTATCAGCTTAGCCCTCTTTACTAACGCTAGGGTCCCGTATGCTTGTCCCAGGCATGTGAACCCCCCACCTCCTGTGGCAGACTATTCCAATTGTCCACCACCTGCTCAGTGAAGAAGTGCTTCTTCATGTCTCCTTAATTGTCCCCTTGTCTCATATCATGCCATCTTGTTCTCGCATCCCTCCTATTCTGGAAGATGTCCTACACTGGGACCTTATTAATGCCCCAAGGTACTTGAAGGTTTCTATCATATCTCCCAACTCCCTTCTCTCCTCCAGCGTATGCATGGTAAAGTCCCTCAGCCTCCCCTCATATGTCTCCTGTCGCAATGCCTGCACCGCCTTATTCATTAAAGGTGGTGTAAGGTTACTAACAGAATATAGAGGAATAGAAGAGAAAGGTGGAAATTTAAAAAGGGAGAAAAGAATCCTGAGTTCAACTGAAATACCTGGGACTGGGGATGGATGAGACTGACAACTTGAATGTTTTGATGCATTTTGTAACTCAAAAGAGTTATTGCCTAAAATGCATGGAACTGCACCATTTAACTCCTAAATTTCCAAACTTTTCCAGGGGGCATGCCCCTGGACCTCCCTAGAAATGTTTGGGAAACCCCCCAACACCAAATCCTGGCTACGCCCCTGCTATGGTGTCATACAGCGTGTGTAAAAGTATAAACACAAAGTGTTTAGCTGAGTGGGAGGAACTAGTAAAGTTATGCAGAGTAGAACAGGGTCTGATCTGAGTTATAGCCTCTCTACTAGGGTGTTAAAAGAAAAAAGGAGGGGTTATGTGGCTCCTGTTGTGAGAACAGTGCACAGCCTTTACAAAGGGACTCTAAGGTCCTGACTCATGTCTGGGGTCAGAATTCAACCTGTCTGTACAGTGATACCCAGGACAACTTTCAGGACTGAGTTCCCATTGTGTATAACAAAAATCAAATTAAAGAACACGCCTGCTCCTAAAAGGTGCTATCACGCTATAATGCTCACTGCACTGTGCATAAAAAGGAAAAAAGAGAATGGAACAGGGTAATTAAATATTTAAATAAGTGACTATGAAACAATTAAAACTGTTTTAACTGCCAATACAGTGTGTGCCCAGAAGAGCAGCGTGTGATGTGAAATAAATGCCACCGAAAGCTGCTATGCTGAGGATGTTTCTGTTACATAGACCCTGCTTACTGAAGAAATATAACATTTATTGCTCTGGTGGATACTCAGGCTTTCTCAATTATGGCAGCATAGTATCACAGCATGTATGAAATCACTGCCATTTGCACTAACACCCCCGATGAAACCCTGTTCGCAAGGTGCTATGTCAGGATGTTAAGCACCACGGTTTGTAGCTGCAATTAAAAAGCTCATAGAATTGCATGAGTGCGTGTTCCCCACTCTCTTTTTGTTTCCTGTTGTGCATAACTATATAACTGCAATACAGCATGACTCACTGCAGAACAACCCTTACAGTGTGATAGTTTCTGTCAAACAGAGGTTTGGGCTGAGCTCACCCCACATCAGGGGACAGGGTGTATAGAGGACTCTAGTGTGGGAAGCATCTGGTGAGCATCCCACCGTATCCTAGACACAGAGGATCTTGCTGGACCATGCCCACCTCAGCTGACACCAAGAGAGTTATTATACGGTACCAGCCTCAGCTGAAAACACAGTTCAGCAGTAGCTGAGTGGGTTGCAAGAATGTAATAGAAGAGGAAGGGAGGGGTTGTATTTACATGGCTATCAGAAGCAATACAAACTACAGTCATACCTTCATGGTCATATCTAGTTTTCACTAGCATATAAATGTATTATTGTGATGTCATGTTGGCTTGTATATGTGGAAATCAGACTGTGAATAGCAGCGCCATCTGGCTGTGTTATGAGATACTGAAATAAGAGAGCCCAAGAGTGGTGAGGAATAGTAAGCAGCAGTGCCCTCGGTTGGTGAGAGGATGCAAATCACAGAGCCCAAGAGTGGTGAGGAATAGTGAGTAACAGCAGTGCCCTTGGGTTGTGAGAGGATGCAATCACAGAGCCCTAGAGTATTTAGGAATGCTAACAGCAGTGCCC
Source organism: Neoceratodus forsteri (assembly GCA_016271365.2). Taxonomy (NCBI): domain Eukaryota; kingdom Metazoa; phylum Chordata; order Ceratodontiformes; family Ceratodontidae; genus Neoceratodus; species Neoceratodus forsteri. The sequence goes on from JADMNL010000026.1 coordinate 216,573,119, forward strand.
TTTGGTGAGTAGAGACTGCAACAACAGAACCCTGTACTGTGGAGGAATAGTAACATCAGCACCCTCTTGTGGCAGAGGCTGCAGTAACAGAGCCCTAGAGCATTGAGACTTTGTAAATGCAATGACCTCTGATAGGAAGTGACTGCAATAACAGAGCCATGTAGTGCTGTGGAATGGTAACAGCAGCACCTTCTGGTGGGAGAGGCTGCAATAACAGACTTCTAGAGTATTGTGGGCTTGTTAAAAGCAGGTGCCTCTGATAGGCAGAAGGCCACAATGACAAAGGCGATAGCGTGTGAGAGATAGTAACAGGATTGCCTCTGGTGGGAAGAGGCTGTAATAACAGAGCCCTATAGTGTTGTGGAATGGTAACAGCAGCAGCATCTGGTGGGAGAGGCTGCAATAAGAGTTCTAGAGTGTTGCGACTTGTTAAAAGTAGTGTCCTCAGATGGGAAGAGGCTGCAGTAACAGAGGCCTATAGTTGTGGAGGAATAGTAACAGGATTGCCCTCTGGTGGGGGGCAGTAACATAGTCCAGTAGTGTGGAGGAATAGCAACAGCAGCATCTCCTGGTGGGGAGAGGCTGCAAAACAGGTGCCTACAGAGCTGAGGAATAATAAAAGCAGCACCCTTTGGTGGGAACAGGCTACAGTAACAGAATCCCCTAGAATGTTGACAGATAGTAAACGCAGCACCCTCTGTTGTGGAGAGACTACAATAGCAGAGGCTTATGATGTGGAGGAATAGTACCTGCAGCCTCGTCTGGTGGGGGTGATGCAATAACAGAACCCTGTAGTGTTGAGGAACGGTAACAACAACACCCTCTACTGAGGGGAAGCTACAAAACCGAGCCCTATAGAGTTAAGGAATACTAAAAACAGCACCATCTTTTGAGGAGAGCCTGCACTAACTTAGCCCTATAGTGTGGAGGAATAGTAAGAGCATTGTGGTCTGGTTGGCAGATGCTGCAATAACCAAACCCTATGGGGTGGAGGAATTGTAACAGCAGTGTCCTCTGGTGGGGTCAGGCTGCAATAACAGAGCCCTGTAGTGTTGAGGAATAACACCCTCTGGTAGGGACAGGCTGCAATAACAGAGGTTATAGTGTTGCACAATTGTAACAGCAGTGTCCTCTGTTGGGGATAGACTTCAATCACAGAGCCCGTAGAGCTGAGGAATAGTAACAGCAGTGCCATCTGGTGGAGAGAGACTGCAATTACATAGCCCATAAAGCTGAGGAATAGTAACAGCAGTGCCCTCTGGTGGAGAAAGGCTGCAATAATTGAGTTCTATAGTGTCACAAAATAATAACAGCAGCATCCTCTGGTGGGAGACTCTGTATCAACAGAGTCCTATAATGGTAACAGAGTCTTGTAGTGCTTTTTTTTCTCCACTCCTTGTCGCTCTTGTTCAGGAGGGTGCCCCAGTCCCATCTCCTGACAACCTCCAGGACTTATCACCAGCTGTCTTCCTCCAGTTTGCCCTCAGACAGGGTCAGTGGGGGGAAGAAGCCACCGCTCGAGGTCCAGATCCAGTTTGGGCTGGCAAGACCAGTTATTCATGGAGTGGGACCTCACAGCACCCACTGTCATCCAGCTGCTAGTGTTTTCACATCATCTGGTCCCTGGGAGTGTGGTGTGCAAGGATGTCCAAACGCATGCCATGTGCTTCCGTGTGATGTGCACCAATATCACCGCATCTCCTGATCTTCTGGTCCAGGCTGCCTTTCCCCCAGCTTCCACCAGGAGACAGGAAAGCGTCTGGCTCAATCCAACCCTACCCCCAGAGGAGAGGAGTCCATCGGACACTTGATCCTCCTCTCCCCAGCCAACCCCAATGCCCCGAAATTACTCCTGATCTTGGGTCGCCGGCGTGGCAGCAGGTGAGGCTTGGTGCCTTAGCCCTCCATGCCACTGGGCCGGCAGAGTCCTGTAGTGTTGAGGAATAATAACAGAAGCGCCTCTGGTGGGAGATCCTGCAGTCCAAAAGTCTGTACTGTTGGGCAACAGTAACAGCAGTGTCCCCTGATGGGGAGAGGCTAAAAAAACAGTCATATAGTATGAAAGAATAGTAACAGCAGCACTGTCTGGTGAGGAGAGGCTGCAATAAGAGAGGCCTGCAGTGTTGAGGAATAACAGACGCACCCTCTGGTACCGACAGAGACTGCATAACAGAGCTTATAGTGTTGCAGGATAATAACAGCAGCACCCTCTGGTTTGGAGGACTGCAATCACAGAGCCCTGCAGTGTTAAGGAATAGTAACAGCGTGCGGGGACAAAGGCTGCAATAACAGAACCTGCACTGTTGAGGAATAGTAACAGCAGTGCCCTCTGGTGGGAAAAGCTGCAATAACAGAGTGGGGCGATTATGCATTAGCAGCATCCTGTAGTGTTGAGAAATAACGGTGGCACCCTCTGGTGGGGACAGACTGCAATCACAGAACCCTAAAGTAGTTAAGTAAGTAAAAGTAAGTAAACATTTTCATTTATTTATTTATTAGTTTTTGTTTAACAGGTAAGCACGATAGACAAGGAATGCCTATTTTCAGGTGCAACCCGGGAAATTACAAGAGTAGGTTTACAAGCAAAATGAGAACAATTACAACATAGTGAAATACAGGCATTGAACAGAGTGAAACAAGTAAACAAGTACAGGATGATCAGATAAACATATACATCAAGGTAAGAACATACAAGCAGTAATAACAATTCTTGGTATAATACATGGGCTTTTAATGTGGGATACTGGGTGGTTGTCCCAGTATAAGGATAAGTGCTGAGGTGCAAGAAACCATGAGAGTGGATGGTTCCCCTATTTGAGCTCGGGGGGTTAGGAACCATGGAAGTAGATGGAGCACACCTTGGTCCAAGCCAGGGTTGGAGGTACCAAGCAGCCTAGGGACAGTTACAGGCTGAGGCAGACTTCAGGTGCGACCAGAGGGAACTCTTAAACATGGGATGGGTGGGACTATGTCTGATGGGCACAGGTAGCGTATTCCCAGGAATAACATAATTGGCCTGTAGCCTATTTTCAGATGAATCCTGTTTCATAATAATTATACACTGATCCATTCAATACATACCAAACAAGCATTTATCAATGCCGAATATTGTCTTGCTGGCATTGGCATTGGTAGTGTAGGAGTTAGAGAGATGCAGAATAGGAATGGCAGTGAAGTATGGAACCAGCATCAACCCCATCCCACCCTGCAGAGACTGACAGGTACTGAGGTGTGCCTTTGAGTCATCGGCCATAATGCTCATGCCATTTCACCTCACCCTACCCTGCAGACTTTGACAAGTGTTGTGTTGTGCCTTGGGGTCATCGGGCCTCACGTTCACCCCATTCCATAAGGAAATACATTGAGATGGATGCAGTATAGGAGAATGGGGTGAACTTTGAGCCGAGGGAGTCCAAGGCACACCTTGATACCAGTCACTGGCTGCAGGGTGGGGGTGGGGGTGGAATGGCATGAGCATTACAGGCGACAATCCCAAGTCACACCCCTGAGGTCTGTCAGTCTCTATGGAGTGGGATGTTATGGTTAGAAACGCTTATGCCCCAGGCATTTGTTGGTATTTGCACTCAACATTTTCAACATAGCCTTTTTGTGACCCCACCACATGAAAGCATTTTGGACCTCCTCTAATGAACAGTGGCACTGTGATTTTGTTAATCTGTTCTGAACATTGATTTCCACAGTGACTAGCCATTCTGCACGAGGCGTGCAAAACACATTCGGGCAGGATGTGAAATGACGGATTCGTTGTCAGCTTTGAAGATTGCAGGCGTGTTCCCACTCCATAGAAGATCATCACGTTGGGTTCGGAGTAAGTATGGGATGAGGGGAGGGAGGCTCGGGAGGTGGGATGCACAGAGGGTAGGTGCAGGTTGGGGAGGGGTTCCAGAGACAATGAGGGACCGTTTTCTCTTTTACTAGTTAAAAAAAAAAAATAAAAGACATTGCGGGAAGGTTTTTTTTACAGGTTTGTCTTAGCACACTGGGGTGGGCTCCCAGTGTGCCACCTGTGTTTTTTTGGGAGGGGGACTGAAGTGGATGTGAATTGGGCCCCCTGTCAGCACAGAAAACCTGTCTGTGTTTGAGGGGGCGCATGATGCTAGGGGGATTGGGCACCCCCTTGACAGACAAATTAAAATAGGGGGACATTATGACGATGTGGATTGGACTTCCCCATCGGCAAATGAACTGGGGAGGGGGCACGCCGACAGGGGGATTTGGCACCCCTTGACATCGGCTTTCAGGCAGGACTGTGAGAGGTGAACAGCAACAGCCACCATCATGTTTATTGAAATGTTATACTAGGCAAGGAACGTCCTGCAATGACGGGTCACTCCCTCATTGCAGCGGCGAAATTGTTTCGTTGGCACGCCAGCTGTCATACACAGCGGCATATTTCATTGATGCCACAGAGCCCAGCCCAAAAAGCAGTGGTGCCATTGGCCACAACACCACCGCACCTCCAAAACCTGCTACTCCAATATGTTGTTTGCGCATGTGCACAAGACAACATAAAAAACAGAAGTATAAAAATTCAGTATCCTTTTTCAGTCAAATCTGCATCAATATTTAAAAATTACAGTGATTTAACAGTCACATGCAAAACGAAATTCATTTTGTAAACTTTTTGGGAAAATGCGAAGTGTTGACACCATTCTAATGGCAACACTCAGTGTATTCCAGAATCTAGCAGCATTACTGCAAATCCTCATTTCTCTAAACCTAGTACGATTTCTGGGTACTTTACCTCTTGGAATTTGAATTTGGCTTCATATATTCTATTATCCTGATTCTCCAAGAACATGTAATGAGACAATGGATGAAAACTTTCACTTTTCAACATTTTTTTTTTCCCCAGCTTCCTTGTTGGCCTTCTCTCTGCCCATCTCCTGGTCCCAGCCCCATCACCCTGTTGTGCCCCAGGGCTTTCACGGGTCCCTCCCTTGTTCCTCTAGAGCTTACCACCACTGGTGGGGGCAACAGAGACCCCATTACCTGCCACCATCAGGATCCAGTTTGGGCAGGGATCTACCTCAGTAGCCAGGTGCTGGGCCTGTGAACCAGGTAGCATCATCCTGCCGACGGGGAGTTTTTTTTCCATTTTCTCTCTCCTGAATCCTCCTGGGATGTCAGTGTCAAGGGCACGCCAAGGATGTCTCATGCGAGTGTGAGGTGTGCAGCACCTGCTGACATCCCCCTCCCAATACCCTCATAAGTAACCATTTCATTGCATGTCTATTTCCTTTTTTTTAATCTATTTTTCACCTGGTACTGGCCCCCATTCCCTGGGGGTCCAAAGGTCCTATCACCCATGGCATCCACTAGGTCTTACCTCACCTCAGCCGTCCTCTGTTCCTGCGATGCTCCAGGATGCTGGGTCTGCCTGGCTGGCCAGGTGGGAGGCCTGTGAGTTTCCAGAGGTCATCCTGCCAGCCGGACTTTCCATTTTTCATTTCCCCTCCATGTTCCTGTCCCTGAACGAGGAGGTGTGACGTACAATGATGCCAATGGTAGCACCACCCACGCTTCCATGCATAGCATGCCAATCGTCTACTGTGATCATCTCCCGTTCTCCTTGTGTGATCTGGTGCCACTCTCCAGCCTCTGCTAGCAGTCAGGCATACACCGGATGCCACAACCCACACCCCCAGAGGAGGGGGAGAGCGGACCATGGATCACTCAATCCTCCTCCTCCAGCTGGCCCTCCAGTGACCCAGGCTCATTTCCGCCTAAGTTGCCAGCATCACGAGCAGTAGCACTACTGTTACATTGGTCGACCAGCATGCACATTTGTTTCCTAAGGTGTTCCATCCTAACTGAGCATACAAATCACAGTGGTGGGTACAGGATTTAGCCTTTATGATAAAACCTGCCAACTTACAGTATATAGTTTATTCAATTTCTCCAAGACCTTTTTTTTTTTTTATTCTATTTATGCACCTGTGTGAGCTGGGGATGGTACCATGTCCCTTTTTGGCCCTGTACGTGGACCCTCAACACTTCCCCGATCTGGCCTCTGCCTCGGCAGCGAGATGGGGAGGACCATGGTTACCCCCATGGAGGGCCCCCAAGGGGAACGAGGGTGGAGACTGAGATCACCCTTGAGCCCCCACCCTGACTTAGGCCGGGCTTTGTTCGGGCCAGAGAGAGTGGGAGTCTATCGGGGACATCCTTACTGCAGGCATGGAGGGTTTTTTCCTTCTTGAACCCCCGGAGGTGCAGGCGTGTGTAGTGATGTCCCCCGCATGATGGACATGCTCCCGTGGCCACCCACAGGACATCCGCCGACACCTCCACCCATTCCATGGTGTCCCTTAGCTGCAACAACCCCAGTGCCACCCTTCCCAGGAGATGTGGCAGTCCTCCAGGCACTTAATCCTCTCCTACCCTGCCAACCACCAACAACCTGTTGGTTCCCGAACCCGGGTAGCTGGCATGGTGCGAGGTAAGGCATCCAGCACCTCAGCCCTCAGCGCCACCAGCCTGGCCTCCATGACCTTTTTGTTTGCAGTTATGTAGGCATTACTTCCATATTCCTTCACCAGTAATGAGAGTACGAGAGATTCTAAGGTGCACTTCCTTTGTAAGATGCCCTGAGACATGTCTGGAAGCCCTCAGCTTTTTTGTTGTCTTGAGGCAAATATTTTGAATATGACTCGAAAATGAAAGATGATTATCAAACACCACACCTAAATAGTTATACTGTTCAATCAGTACCAATTCTAAACCTCGAGGTCTTTTATATGTAGTTTAAAGTGATTTATGCAAGTTTCCTAAATGCCTTTTTTCACATAGTATGCCATTGCCAGCCATGCTTCAGATGTTGAAGCTGCAATTTTTCAAAAAATCTGTCATAATCATTTTTTTTTTATGTTTTAGTAGCACTTTGTTTCTGGCTGCCCTCTAGTTTTCTCTGTGGGGCCACACCCCTAGAATGATGTCTTGCAAGGGAGCTGTCAATATTTTACATGCAACAACAAGGAATTCTGGGTAAATAATAAAGCAGCCTTCAATGCTCCTTACTCAGAGGTGCAGTTTTTTATTAAGGTAGTGGTGACTGCAGTATAGCACCTAATATGGGCTGAGGTTTCACAGTTATGCTGATGATACCCAGCTTTACCTATCTTTTGCACCCAACCAGGATGGAGTTCTCTCGGTGTTTAACAACTGCCTCACTGAAATCCAGCACTGGATGAATTCAAGCTGGCTTAGGTTGAACTCGGAGAAGACGGAGGTGGTGGTTGTGGTCCCGGGTCGCTGGATAGAGGGGACAGGAGCTAGTTTACCCTCAGGACTTTTTCTGAGAGGTATCTAGCTCCCTACCTCTTAACAGGTGCGGAACCTGGGGGTGATTTTTGACGATGAGCAGACACTATGATCACAGGTGTTGGCAGTCATCAAATTATCCTTTTACCATCTGAGGAACATCTCCAGGATTAAACACCTAGTTCCGTCTGGTGATCTGCCTACATTGGTCAACGTCTTTGTGACCTTGCGTCTTAATTATTGCAACTCCCTTTATCTAGGGCTTCCTGGGATTGATATCCACTGCTTGCAGCTCGTGCAGAATGCTGCGGCCCAGTTATTGACAGGTGCCCCTTGTACCTGTCATATTTCCCTGGTTCTGCATGATCTGCACTGGCTGCCAATACAGTGGCGGCTCATCTTTAAAGTTGGTCTTTTGACTTACAGAGCCCTACATGGACTGGGCTTGGACTACCTGCAGAAAGAGCTTCCTGGTACCTTGCTGCCCTAGGCTGATCACTGCTTGGTGGGCGAGGTTTGCTAAAGATTCGAGTATCTTTAAAATCTTTGGGGCCTGTGCTTTTTATATCAGTGACCGCTGCCCTCTGGAATACTCTATCCCATCCGCTTTGGCAGTGTGCATCAGTGGAGGAATTTAAAAGGCCTACAGACCTACTTATGGTCAAAGGTTTACCAGGATGATGATATTTTATAAGTATTTTATGAACTCAGCAGTTTAGACCTGTGTTATTATTGTTTTATGTTTGCTTGCGCATGCAAAGAAACATAGAATACCATCATCGGAGATTTCGGGGTGTGTCACCTCCTCCTCCAATTCAGGCACTGTGCTGGCAGGCAGCGGCCCTGTAAGCCAATGCATTTTGGAGCTGTCTATGACATGCTCCAAAATGCAGTTGACATACCCAGTTGAAAGGGGGAGCTACGCTTGAGTGAGCAGCGATAAGAAGCTGCTCCGCGCAGCTCCCCAGCACCCCACTGAAGCGTCTGCGCCCTTGCGCAGGCGTATAGCCAGCCAGTGCCAATCCTCGTCGGCTGAGCTGCATCGTCTCCCAGTAGTTGATACCACGCTGGGGCCACCCCATGGCAATCAGTCATTGCCGACGGAGGTGCCCAATCCCCAGTCAGCTGAGCGCCCCAAAGTCCTTGTGCCCACGCTGAGCCCACCCCAGCGTGGCAAGCATCCAGGTTTTTATATTTTGCCGGCAGGGGTGCCCAATCCCCGTCAGCTGAGCACGCCCCCCAAAAGTCCTTGTGCCACACTGGAGCCCACCCCAAGCGTAGCAAGCGGTCCCACGAAGTCTTTTGTTTTGTTTACCCTGTAAAACAAAAAGCAGTCATGCAGCGTCTCCCGAACCCCCTCCCACAACCCCACCCCTGCACCCAGCCTCCCACACCCCCTCACCCCATGACCCACCTCCGGACTCCGGCGGCGATCTTGGTGGACCGGGAACACTCTGCACTCTTCAAAGCCGACCCTTGAACTGAGGAAATGCCAGTAAGCTGTATAATGGGCTAGAATAGGAGGGTTCAACTTTATTGCATATCTCAGGCATTTTGGGAATTTTTGCACCAAATTTTTCAACATGGGGTTTTGGGACCCCTTCTCATGAATGATGTCACTGTCATGGCGTTATTAGGGCTCGAAAGGGTGATTTGGCGCGTGACTGGAAATCACCATGAACCAGTACCTCATGACATTATCATACATGAAGAGACCAAACTGTTAATGTAAATTTAAAACAAAAATTACTGTTTATGGCGTCGTTGTGCAGTTCCTCGCATGGCTCGTAAGTTCGCAAATTCAATATTTTCACTCCAGATTTTCAACATTGCCATTTCACCACACCTTCTTATGAGTAGTACAGCTGTCATTTTTCACATCTCACCGAAAATGTGTTTCCGCCCTTGTAGCGCAGAATGGCGCAGTCGGTGTGCGAAATCAATGTATGGGACAAATTAAGAAAATCACAGTGACACTGTTCATGACCAGAGGTCTTAGAAATGGCTATGTTGAAAATTTGGTGAAAAATTCCTAAAATGACTGTTTTTACAAGCGTGCGTTAGCAGTTCTACTTGAACTCATGGGTTCGCGAATTTTCAATATTTCCACTCCAGATTTCCAACATTGCCATTTTTCCACACCTCCTTATGAGCAGTACAGCTGTCATTTTTCACATCCTGCCCAAAACGTGTTTCCCCCCATGTAGCGCACAATGGCGCAGTCGGTGTGCAAACTCAATGTATGGGACACATTAACAAAACCACAGTGACACTGTTCATGAGCAGAGGTCTTAAAATGGCTATGTTGAAAATTTGGTGACAAAAGTCCATAAAATGACTGTGTTACGAGTGAGCATTGTGCAGTTTCCACGCATCCTCGTTAGTTCATGACTTTGTAATATTTTCAGTTCAGATTTTCACTAGTGGCATTTTTCAAAACTTCCTTATGAACAGTACAGCTGCCATTTTTCACAACATGGCCGAAGTGTGTTTTCACACTTTCAGTGCAGAGATCGTGGTCGCTGTGGGAAATCATTGTTCGGCACAGATAAAGAAAATCACAGTGACACTGTTCATGATCGGAGGCACCAACATGCCTGAGTTGACAATCTGCTATAAAATATCCCCAACCTACTTATATAACGGGTGTGCGTTGCACAGTTTCTATGTACGTTCGTGACTTCACCATTTTTTTAAATATTTTTACTACACATTTGCAGCATAGCCATTTTTACACCTCCCCATGAAAGAGTACAGCTGTCATTTTTTACATCCTGTTCGGAATATTTTTGCACCTGTGGTGCTACATCCCGTAGTCACTGTGCATAAGCAGCTTTCGACTACCAAACTGATATTCCCCCTGTTCATGAGGTGGGGTCACAAAACAAACATGTTGAAAATTTGGCGTTAAAATACCAATGAATGCCTGAGTATTAGGCTTTTCAACTAAATCGCCCAACCCTATAGAGAATGACAGGAATCAGGGGTGTGACTTGGGATTCTTGCCTGTGTGCTCATACCATTCCACACCTGCAGTCACTGAGAGGCATCAAGGTATGCCTTGGACTCTTGACTCAAACTTCCCCATTCTCCTATATCGCACCCATCTCACCGTATTTCCTAATGAAATGGGGTGCGCATAAGGGCCAAAGACCCCAAGGAACACGTGACACTTGTCAGTCTCTGCAGAGTGGGGTGTGGTGAAATGGCGTGGCCGTTATGCCTGACGACCCAAATGTACACCCCAATGCCTGTCACTCTCTGCAGGGTGGTGGTGGGGTTGGCTTCAGTTCAGTACTTCACTGCCATTCCTATTACGCAGCTCTGTAACTTCTACACTACCACTGCCAATGCCAGTAAGCAAACATTCAGCATTGACAAATGCTTGTTATGTGTAATTGTTGTAAGGTGCCTTGGTTTAAGAGAGGCGCGGTATAAATAAAGATTTATTATTATTATTATAATATGTAAATATACATAGCAAGGCATTGTGGGTACAAAAAGAAGCTGTTTTCCAATGTCCTTACTGTGAGGTACAGCCTTATATTTCTCTAGTGGCTTCAACAATATAAGCTCTCATATGTTTATTTTCAAAACAAGGCATTGTGCAGACAGTATCTAGCAAACAGGATTTCTTTACTGAGTGATGAAGTCTCTTATTTCTGCAGTGAGCACAGAAATATAATAGCCTGTATACTAATTTACATAGTGAGGCATTGTGGGTACAGTAAATAACTGATTTTTTTCTGTCTAAAACTAAAAACTGACAGTGTCCCTTTAATAACTCTGTTTCCCTTGCATGATGTCACAGTTTGGGGTTGCAGCACTGAGAAACAAGGGGCAGGGTCATGCAAATGAAGCAGAGCACAGAAATAAAAGGATTTTTTCATGGAAAACAGCACTTTTGGGCAGTTTGAATGGTAGGAGACTGATTCACAACTCCTACAGGTTAGTACTCACATTTGTTATGGCAAACTTGCATAAATCACTTTAATTTGCTTTTTATCCACTGCCCCAAAACCCATACATTGGGTCTTCTTTGCACTCATGACTAGCTTTGAGCTGGTGAACCACTCTGAGCCGCTTTAAAGTTGACGCCTAATTTCTGCTGGAGTTCATCCATTGTTATGTTTGCTTGCGCGTATGCGCAAGAAACATTATGTGGCAGCTTAGGAGAGAAGGGGGTTGTGGAGGTGCGGCACTGTGGTGGCCAGTGTTAGCACTGCATGGTTGGGCTTGGCAGTGCTCAACCAATGCAGGTGTCCTGATGACATTGGTTCTGCAGAGTGCCACCAACTTGTAATGATTTTGCCACTGCAGTCACGGGCTGCCTCATCATTGCAGCGTCAGCCATTCTACTGCAGTGAGGGAGCAACTTGTCATTGCAGGGCAGTACCTACCTTGCCTGGTGTAACATTTCATCAATGAGGCAGCAGCTATGCCACCTCAGAGCTTCATGAAAGCCGATGGGGGTGTCCAATATCCCTGTCGGCATACCCCTAACCTAGTTAATTTGCCAAAGGGGGAGCCCACTCCACATTGGCATAATGCCCCCCCTCTCATTTGTTGTGTGCCAAGGGGGGATGCCCAATCCCTTCAGCGTCATGCCCCCAAACAGTCTTTTTGCCGAATGGGGGCCCCATCCCATCAGCTTCAGTCCCCCCTCCCAAAATGTAGGTGGCACACTGAGGCCCACCCCAGTGTGCAAAAACAAACCTGAAAAACAAAAACCTTCCTGCGACATCTTTTTTTTCTCCCTGAAACCAAGAATACGGTCCCTTGCGGTGTTCGTGCCCCTTCCCCCAATCCGCAGCCACACTGTGCGCACCCTGCCTCCCCACACCTCCCTCACCCCATACTTACCTCCGGAGCTCAACGTGATGATCTTCGTCTGCACTATTCAAAGCCGACCACGAACTGAAGAAATGCCGGTAAGCTGTATAATGACATATATAGTTTTTTTCAACTTTGGTGCATATCTTGGTAATTTTTGGTAATTTTGGCACCAGCTTTTCAACATGGAGTTATTGGGACCCCTCCTCATGAATTCAGTCACTGTCATGGTGTTATTCGGTCCCGAAAGGTGATTTCCCTGTCACTGCATGTAATCCCTTTCAGGACCGATTAATAAAATGACAGTGCCACTGTTCATGAGGTGGGCTCTCAAAAAGCCTATGTTGCAAATTTGGTGAAAAAAATCCAAAAAATGACTGTTTTACGAGCGTATGTTGCGCAGTTTCCATGCATTCTCGTAACTTCGTGAATTTGTAATATTTTCACTCCAGATTTTTGACATTGGCATTTTCCACACCACCTTATGAACAGTACTGCTGTCATTTTACACATCCTGGGCAAAATGTGTTTTCGCACTTCCAACGCAGAATAGCACGGTTGCTGTGGGAAATCAGCTTTCAGGACAGATTAAGAAAATGACAGTGACACTGTTCATGAGCAGAGGTCCTAAAATGCCTATGTTGAAAATTTAGTGATGAAAGTCCATAAAATGACTGTTACAAGCGTGCGTTGCGCAGTTTCCATGCACCCTTGTAACTTTGCAAATTTGTAATATTTTCATGCCCTCCTTATGAACAGTACAGCTGTCATTTTCACATCCTGGCCAAAATGTGTTTTGCACTTCCTGCACAGAATAAGCTTGGTACTTTGGGAAATCAGTGTTTTGGGACAGATTAAGAATGAGTGAGTGAGAGAAGGGGAGTAAGCGAGCTTAACGGAGCTGTGTCAGGACTGCTGCAGATTTTTTGTGGGCAGAAAAAGGCTCCAACATAGGCAGGAGCCCAGTTCAAAAGGGCAGCCTGCAGCGCCAGGAGAAACAGAATGAGCAAGTGAGGGGGGGAGTGAGCGAGCTCAACGGAGCTCTGTTGGGACTGCTGTGGATTTCTTTCTGGGCAGAAAAAGGTGCCAACGCAGGCAGGAGCCCAGTACAAAATGACAGCCTGCAGTGCCAGGAGAAATAGAATGAGCGAGTGAGAGAGGGGGAGTGAGCTCAACGGAGCTCTGTCGGGACTTTAGGGTTGCCCACCCTGCCGCCCAGGTTCCTGTGTGGTCCTATGTTATAGCAGGGTCTCTGGGGTGGAGACAAAGTAATGATTGGATACTTTTAGGATTGCTGTAATAATACAGATTTAGTTCTGTTTATTTCTCTAACTGAGCTAAGTACTGAGCTATACTGTTATGATTGCTGTAATAATACATATTTATTTGTTCTGTTTATTTCTCTAACTGAGCTGAGTAATACTTGGAGTGCAATAGGATTTCTAACTAGGCTAAGTGAAACTATATGAGGGCTGAGAACAAAAAGTATGGTAGCTGAGGGGTGAAAAATGGACAAGGAGGCTTTAGGATTGCTACAGTAATACAGTATCTAACGGATGAGATTTGAGACTGAATTAACCCGGTCGGCAAGGGGCAGTAGGGGGACGAGTGTGGGTGGAACAGGAATTTGAATAAATAGGGGTGTAACAGTTGTAGTAGGGTACAAAACCTGGGAGTAAGAGCCTGTAACATAAGATGGGGGCCAAAATGGGGCAGGTGCCGCATGTCAATAGGGTGGGCATCTTTGGAAGGGTGGTGGGGTGTACAGGGTGTGGGTCTGCCATGATCCTGGACTGGGCTTGGAGGATGGGGGTGTGTATGGTCTGTAGACAACTGGCTGGTTTGAGGGAGGAACTGGGGAAGTTAGGGAGGAGTCAAGTGGCAGGGCAGATGAGTATGGTAGGCATCCTGGCTGGGGGTAGGGAATGGCAAGGGGATAGACCCCAGTATCAGAGGATCTAGCAGAAAGAGAGGGAAGGGAGGGGTGCCTGAGGCAAGGGGGACTCTGATGGGGAGGAAGAGACCACAAGAGTACCAGGGAGAAGCAGATGGCTACGGGTAGGGACGGACCAGGGGTGGGACCGGGAGGGGCCATGGAAGGGAACTAGTAGGAGGGGAACGGTAGGGAGAAGAGATGTAGGAGGGGTATCAACTAGGAATAGATTTGAGCCTTTGCTATGGGAGAGAGAGGGGGAGCAGGAACATACTGAAGGGGGGGACAAGCGGGTCATGACAGGGATGGCAACAGGTAGGGGAAGAGATAGCGAAGACAAAAGGGTACAAGGGGGGCTAGTAAGGAAGGAGGGGATGACTGGAGGAGAAAAGGCTATGGGAAGGGGAAGGATGTGGGGCATCACTATTAGGGTCAAAGGGAATGGGGTCTGTAAATCAACAGCAGCGGGGATAGGAGAAGGGTTGGAAATCAGCAGTGGAGGAGGGGAGGTCAACATGGGAAGCCCAGTATGAAGTAGTCAGGCTGGGAAGGGGTTCAAGGGGGATGGGAGGAATAAGGCAGAGAAAAGGGGTGAGGCGGAAGTAGGGGGTGCAGATACAGAAGTCACAGAGGGTGCAGCTGGCGGGGGTGAGGGGCAGGGAAGAATGAATACTGGGGTGGTGGAAGGGCATTAGAGGGACAGGGGTAAAGGATGGGAGGTACTGTCCTGGGGGATTCTATACTGAAAGGGGTGAGATAGGACAGAAGGGAGAAGGCACAGCCGTATTTGGGTTAAGCTATCCCTGCTTGACTGTAGGAGGGCAGGGCAGGCACTGCTCAAGTGTGCAGCGAGGAGGAAGAAACCTCATTTAGTGTAGCATGTGGGTACAAATGACTTGGCAGGGGAGACTGTGGAAGTAGTGAGGGAGGTTTGAGGAGTTGGGCAGGCAGTGTCGGTGGGGGAGTCGGTGGCATTCTCGGAGGTACTCCAGTACCATGCAAGCATGGGGAGGAAAGGTTAGGATCAAGTCGTTCAAGCAGTGGCTGAGTGATTGGTGCCACACCATAAATTATGGGTTAGTGACTAATTGGGGTAGGGTCTGGGGAATAGTGACTTGTATGTGGGGACAGGCTACACTTGAGCAGGTGGAGTATTAAAGGTGGGATTGAGGGGTATATCTCTGCTAAGGTGGAGTGAGGCCCAGTGGCACTGAGGGTTGAGGTGCTGGCGCGCACACCTGGCGTCATGCTGATGACCTAGGTTGGGAACGGACTCAAGCCGCCAGGAGCTGGCTGGGAGAGGAAGAATTGAGTGCCCATGACTGCTCTCCTTCCTCTGGGGTGGGTGGGTGTATGGCATCATGCTGCAGTGGCGGCTGGCGGAGACCGGCGGCACTGCAGTTGCATGCTTGAGAGGGGGGAGTGCGGCCAGCATTGGCACTACGTGCCTTTGACACCATTGCACGTCTGGCTCCTGGGAAGAAAATGGAGGTGGAAAATAGTGGGGCGATCTTGCCGGCTGATGGCTGTGCCCTGCACCTCCGGACACGAGAGGGTCGCACCCCCAGGGGTGCGGCTGACCTTGGGTGAAAGGCGAGTTTCTCTCATGTGCATGACCTGGTCCAGGGGTGGGGGAGCTGGTAGCTGGAGGTTGCTAGAGCCCGCTCCGCTAGAGGAGAAATAATGACACGATAAAAAAACTATGGTGGATTTAAACTAGTGGGGGTGGCCAAAAGACTGAGGTTGGTAGAAAGGTCCAGACAGGGGAGCCTAATGAGCTCACCCCTTAGATACAGGTAAAGGCGGAGTAGTAACCCTGGGAGTGGGTCGGTAGAGTGGTCTGAGTGTAATACAGAAGGCACCACCACTCGGTAAGAATAAGGAGGAGAAAGGTCTGGGACTACCGGGAGGAGGGACACAGGCCAAGGAGAAGAGTGAGGAGAAGGAGGGTATGGGTGGAAGGTGGTCTCTCAATGCAAGAAGCCTGGGGAACAAAACTGCATAGCTTCAGGTGCTCTTTTCAGAGGAAGCTGGACATTGCTGCAATGACAGAGACTTGGGCCACAGAGTACCATGATTGGGACTTGCAATCCCAGGATACAGGATATACAGGAGGGACCAGGGGTTGGAAAAGGTGGGAGGTTGCACTCTATGTGAGGAAGGGATGAAATGCATAAGGGATGAGGGAGGAGAGGACAGAGGCACTTTGGGTGCAGCTCCTGGACTCCAGGGCAGAAAGCTGAGGCTGGCAGTGGTGTATAGACCATCAGCCCAACCTGGGAACTGCATGGGAGTTGACAGAGCAGATAAGGAGGGTCTGTAGAAGGGGAATGTGGTGACACTGGGGGATTTTAACTTACCAAGGGTTGATTGGAGCACCCGGCCACTAGTAGTACCAGGGTGCTCCTTGATGCATTCCAGGTCGGCCTTCTAATGCAGTTGGTAAGTGGGCCTACAAGGCTCTGGACCTAGTACTGGCAAATGGGGAGGTGGTGAGGGAGGTAAGGGTGCAGGACCCACTAGTAGGTAATGACCACCAAACAGTGTGGCTCGTTGTTGCGCTGGGCAGGAGACAGGAGGCATGGGCACTAAGATGGTGGACTTTATTAGAGGCGGACTTTGGGAGAATGGGAGCAATACTGCAAGGGAGACTCCAGGATAAGGCTGGGGATGGATGCAGAAGAAAAGTGGGGAGTCATAAAGACTGGGCTAACAGAGGCCACAGTAGCCTGCACCAGGGCCAGGAGTAAGAAGAGCAGAGCCAAGAAACCATTCTGGCTGAACAAGGAAGTTCTGCAAGGGGTGAGGGCAAAGACGGCTGCATACCAGAAGTACAGGAGAACAGGGAAGGGAGAGGATAAGGAGGCTTACAGGAGTTGGTCAAGGGAGGTGGCCAGGGGGGTGAAAAAAGCTAAGGCCTCCAGGGAATTAAAGTTAGCACAGGGCATAGAGGGAGTGGAAAAGGGCTTTTTTAGGTATGTCAGGGAAAAAAGAAAGTGTAAGGAACATGTTGTGAGGATAAAGAGGGAAGGGGATTGGGTGGAAAAGGGGGAGGGGCAAGAGGAAATTCTAAATGAGTACTTCTGCTCTGTTTTCACTAGAGAGAGGGATGGTCCACTACCAGCAGGGGCTGGGGGGGAAGAGGGGGAGGAGGTGACGGACAAAGTGATCGCAAGGAATAGGGTGCTAGAGGGGCTGAGGTCAGTAAGGGTGGACAAGGCACCAGGTCCCAATGGCATCCACCCCAGGGTGCTGAGGGAGATGGCAGAGCTGTTGGCTGAGCCGCTGGCAGATATGTTCACCTCCCTGGGAATTAGGTGTGTGCCCCAGGACTGGAGGGTGGCCCATGTGGTGCCCATACACAAGAATGGGCCTAGGGAGGAGCCAGGAAATTATCAGCCGGTCAGTCACGTCCAGTGTGGGTAAGCTTATGGAGGCAATACTGAAGGAGAGGCTGGTGGCATTCCTAGAGAGTAATGGCCTCCAAGATGGGTGGCAACACAGGTTTGTCTCAGGGAGGTCTTGTCAAACCAACCTATTAGAGTAGTATGGCTGGGTGGTAAGGGAGTTGGACGGGGCCATGCGGTACATGTCCTGTACTTGGACTTCCGTAAGGCCTTTGATACGGTGGCTCGTGGGAGACTGCTGATGGCAGTGTGGGTGGGAAAAAAGCTGACTAAATGGATAGAGAACTAGCTACAGGGGAGGGCACAGAGGGTGGTGGTGGTGGTGGGGGAGCTCTCGGCACCCAGAGCAGTGACAAATGGGGTGCAGCAGGGGTCACTGCTGGGCCCAGGGCTATTTGGGCTCTTTATCTCCAATATAGCACATGGACTGGGGAGTAGGGTTCGTTTGTTTGCAGATAATACCAAATTGGGGGAGGTGGTGGACGAAGAGGATGGATGGGAAAAACTGCAGAGGGACCTAACCAAACTAGAGGCATGGTCGGTGGAGTGCCAGCTAGGATTCAATGCAAAAAGTGTAAGGTGATGCACTTTGGGGCTAAGAACCAGAAGAGATTATTGGTTGGGGGAGGTTGGGGATCACAGAGGAGGAAAAGGACCTGGGTGTTGGTAACTGGGAGCATGAACAAATCGGCCCAGTGCAGGAGAGCAGCCAAGGCAAATAGGATGGTGGGCTGCATCACAGGGGTTCTCATCCAGACACAGGGTTGTGATCCTATCTCTGTATTGATCATTGGTCAGACCACACCTGGAGTACTGTGTGCAATACTGGAGGCCATACCTGAGGAGAGATATAAGGTTACTGGAGGGGGTGCAAAGGAGGGCAACAAAAATGTTAAAGGGATGGAAGGAAAGGAATATGAAATTAGGCTGAAGGAGTTGAACATGTACACACTGGAGGAGAGGAGGGATGGAGGATATGATTGAAGTGTTTAAACACCTGAGGGGTAAATAAACCTAGTACCAAGGGGTGTTTAAACTGAGGAGTGGAAGGAGACGAGGGGCACGGACTAAGGCTGGAAGGGGACATTTCAAGAGGAAATGAGAGACACTACTTCACTGAGAGGGTGGTGTCTAGTTGGAATCGCTGCCAGAGGGGTGATAACATTTAGGACTGTCAATAGCTTTAAGAAGGAGTGGGATAAAGCAGGAGTCAGGGCATGGGCTGGGACATGCGGGGAGGAACTGAGTGGGAGGAGGCTGGGGCAGCTGCAATCTAGGTTGCTAGCTGCACACTTGGGCAGACTTAGATAGACTGATTGGTCTGTTCTGATGGCAGATTCGTATGTTCGTATGTATGTTTGTGTGTAAAGTCACAGTGACTCTGTTCATGACCAGAGGTCCTAAAATGCCTATGTTGAAAATTTGGTGACAAATGTCTATAAAATAACTGTGTTACAAGCGTGCATTGTGCAGTTTCCACGCACCCTCGTAACTTCACAAATTTGTAATATTTCCACTCCAGATTTTCAACATTGGCATTTTTTCACACCTCCTTCTGAACAGTACAGCTGTCATTTTTCACATTCTGCTCGAAATATGCGTTTACACATCTGGTGCAGAATAGCGCGGTTGTTGTGGGAAATCAATGTTCAGGACAGATTAAGAAAATCATAGTGACAGTGTTCATGACCAGAGCTCACAAAAATGCCTATGTTGAAAATTTGGTGAAATAATTCCGCTAAATGACTGTGTTACGCGCATGCATTGTGCAGTTTCCACGCTCGCTCGGAAGTTCGAGCATTTTTAATATTTTCACTACAGATTTTCAACATTGCCATCTCTTCACACCTCCCTATGAATGGTACAGTTGTCATTCTTCACATCCTGCGTGATCTGTGTTTTAGTACATCTGTCGCACAGTGGCACGGTCGCTGTGGGAACTCAAAGTTTGGGACACATTGACAAAATCACAGTGCCACTGTTCATGAGAAGAGGTCCCAAATGCTTTTATGAGGTGGGGGTCACAAAAAGTTCATGTTGAAAATTTGTAGCACAAATACCAACAAATGCTCGGGGCATTAGGATTTCTAAACATAACGTCCCACCCTGTACAGACTGACAGGTATCAGGGGTGTGTATTTGGATTGCCGACTGTAATGCTCATGCCATTCCACCCCTCCACACCGCAGCCAGTGACAGGCATTGAGGTGTGCTTTGTACTCTTCCGCCCCAGAGTTCTCCCCATTCTCCTACATTGCACCCATTTCAGCATATGTCCTTATGGAGTGGGGTGACTGTAAAGCCGAACACCAAAGGCGCACCTCAACACTTGTCGGTGTCTGCAGGATAGGGTGAGGTGAAATGGCATGAACGTTATGGGTGACAGCCCAAACGCATACCCCAATGCCTGTCCGTTTCTGCAGGGTGGAGGTGGGATTGGCGTGAAGTTCAATACTTCACTGCCATTTGTACTCTGCATCTGTCTAGCTCCTGCATTTCCAGTGCTAATACCAGCAAGCAAACATTCGGCATTGCCAAATGCTTGTATTTGTTACTAATATGGTGTCATCAGCGTACATCCTGACTGTAGAGTGGTGCAACCTGTGGGAGACTGTTTGTATACATTAGGAATAATAGAGGCTTAGTATAGAACCTTGATGCACTCCTCTAAAGAGGTCACTGGGACCCAACAAACAGTCAGACACCTGTACCCTCTGTTTTCTGTCTGTTAAACAAGTCCCGAACCACTCTGCAGAATCGGATACACACCAATCCCCATCAGCATATCCAGCAGAATAGAACGGCTCACCAGGTCCAACACTTTCGTCAACTCTACATAAACCACTCCAGTAACTTTCCTGTCCTCCAAAACAGTAGTGATCAAGCTCTTAAAATCCAGTAGCACTGTATCAGTAAAGTATCCAAGGCAGAAACCATGTTGGAATGGGGTAATTTGCCTAGTAGCACCCAAAAATCTATATGACTGGCCATGGACCATTTTCTCAAGAGTCATTGACAATATCGGTAGAAGAGAGACTGGTCGATACTTTGAAGGGGTTGGATTACCACCTCCTTTGGGGATTGGGGTAACTTTGCTGATTTTCCAGCTTTTTGGAAATATAACCTGTGTAACGCTCCAGTTAAACAGACATGTTACAGTTGGAGGAATCTCCCAGGCACAAATCTTAAGGAATTTGGATTCTAGTTGATACAGTCCACGAGTTTTCCCCAGTTTTAGATTTTTTATACATTTGTACCCTCACTAACTGACAATATCCTACATCTAAATTTCCTTTCCTCCTCCTCGTCACATTCACTATCTACAAATCTACAATTCCTCCTAATCCACTCCCTCCCATCAAATGGTTCAGCCTATCTTCTGACACAAGTTCAACATCTGGTAGTTCAGAAAAATATCTGTTTAATTCCTGCGCTAGTATACTACAATCTTCTATAAGCATTCTGTCCTTTGCTAAATTAATCTGAGGATATTAACAGGATAGTCCTTAACAATCTGCCAATATTCTTTGGGATTTTAACTAAAGACAAATGAAAATTGTAGTACTGTGTTTTGGCCAAGTTCAATTGCTTATCGCATTGTTCACACAGTCTCTTAAATTTACTTCAACTTTCAGCACATTTTAATTTCTTTGCTTTCAGCCAAAAGCGTTTTGTTAAACAGTGTACATAATTTTTCATCAATCCATGGTAAATAACAATTTTTTTTCAATACAACATTTGTGCAAGGGGCATGTAAATTGAAAATTTCATTAAAAGACATAGGAAACTATTGTATTGCTGTATCCAAATCTGCATAACAAACAGTTATCCCATCTAAAAGCTTTAGCACTATTTTTAAATTCTACCTCCTTAACATTTTTCCAGTCTCGCTTAGAACTGGGTTCACAGAAGCTTGCATTTCATTCTGTCTATACTCCATTGAATGGGGTTGTGGTCCCCTAAATTTGGCATCAAAACAACCACATCTGACACCCCCAAGCATTTTTTTATTTATATTTTATTCATTTTAAAAATTAATTTTTATTTATTTATTTAAATCTTGGATACACCTGTGACTGATGTTCGTTCAGAGGTTCCACGTCATGTACATAAACAACAATGCAAGGAATTCAGGACAATATACAGCTAAAACACTGAGAGTACAGTAAACCAACAATGACAATATTAACATAAGATACATAAATCCAAGCCAAACGAGTAACTGCAACGATGTGCAAAGTAAGCCTGCATCAGAAGGAGAAGTAGGGAAAATGGGAAGAAGGGGTAGGGTAGACAGGGCGGTGTGAACAGAGGGGTAGGCTGGGATAAAGGGGTTGGAGACAGGGGCAAGTGCAGCGGTTTGCCTATCCATGGACAGGGACTGGAAGTGCTGGGGTCAGTCAGTGGGTGCATAGAATGACTCAGCTTTGGCTCCTGCAGATACTCATATGAATAAGGTACTGGTGCAGTTTAAGTTCGAAGGGTCCAAGTGTAGCAGTGCCAGAGATATCCGGTGAGTGCGTTTGTCAGAGTGGTGCCCGTTATGCAAAGGCACGTTGTACCTGCATGGATGTGTCATCTGGGTTTATAGAATGTTTGCATGGAGGAGCTCCTGGTTTGCCTGGTATGTAGTAGAAGGAACAGCAGGTTCTGTACTCCAGGAGGAAACTGGTTGAGTGCGACCATTTTGGGAGAAGGCAGGCTTGATATCTTATTCTGTCATTCAGCTGGAGCCAGCCAGTGTGGGTATAGAGTTCGCAGATATGGGTGAGTTTAGGTGCATTAGTGAGCAGGCAGCATGCTTTATTTAGTGCAACAGTGATGTGTTGGAGTGCCGAGTCCGTTGCAGATCCATATATTACTAGTCCAATCTATAAGGAATACAATTGAGCTGTTCATTGCCAGGTTCAGTGCTTCGTGGGTGAGACAATGTGTCAGTAGAGGATGCGATTCTGGTGTTGATGGCTTTGGCAGTGTTGTTGATGTGCTGTGTGAAGGACAAGGTGGAGTCTGTAGTTGCTCCAGGTATTTGAAGTGTGGGACGAGTTCCAGGGTGCTACCACTGTCATTTCATATGGCCAAGGGGTAGCTTTTATGTTTGTTGTGGGTTGATGCTTAGAGCATGGTTTTGGTCTTTTATAATGAAAGACCAGTTTTGTTCTTTAAACCATTTTTCAGCTGTTGAAGGCCACTTTGGAGGTCCTTTTCAAGGAGTTCTGGGTGTTGGTTGCTGGCAAAGATTACCGCGCCATCTGCATATAAGAGCATGTGGCATTGGCAAGCTGCCGGGAGGTGGTTTAGGAAGACACTGAATAGCAGCGGCCCCAGTATAGACCCTTATGGTACTCCGGATCTGAAAGGTCAGCTGTCAGATAGGACTTCCCAATCCTGACTTGTTGGGAGCGGAGGCTCAGGTAGCTGCTAAACCAGTCCACGGTTTCTGTTATGAGTCCAATTTCAGAGAGCTGCTGTAGGAGAAGGGTGTGATGAACCATATCAAATGCCTTTGATAGGTCAATGAAGGATGCCCCTACTAGGTGGCTTTGGTCCAGGATGTTATTGATGAACCCGGTGAATTCTAGAAGGGCTGTGATGGTACTGTAGCCACCACAGAATCCATGTTGTTCTGGGCAGAGAAGCTTATGTTGGCTAAGATACTCCACCATCTGGTCAGCCACTATCCGCTCCAGAGCCTTGGAGAGTGGCAGGATATGGAGCTTGGCCTGTAATTGTTGTGTGCTGTTCAGTCCCCACTTTTATGGACAGGGGTTACTGTGGCAGATTTCCTTCTTAGTGGGAACTGGGAGTGGCAGAGGGAGAGGTTAATTATTTTTGTTAGCAGTTCAATTATTTTGTCCAGTGCCAGATGTACGAATTTAAGGTCCAGTGTATCCCCACTATGCCTTGACTTTCCTAGGACCTTCATTACATATTTGCGTGCGTCAGCTTCAGAAACTATTTTGAAGTGGAAAGGCAGGCGGTCGGGAGGCGGTGTAGGAGCCCTTGTAGTGACTCTTGGGTTAGGGGCATTGAAAAAGTCAGCCAGAAGAACACTTCTGAGGTCAGTAAAACCCTGATTTAGTGAGGTGGCTATGAGTAAGGGGTTTACGGTAGGGACATCCTCGACAGTGAGCATAGCAGGGGGTGTTTTTGGATCCTTCCCAGTGATATCCTGTAGGTTTGCCCAGAAGGATTTGCTGCTGTTCCATGAGTCGGTGATGGCTTCTTTGTAATATTTACTCTTAGCCTGTCCGATCACTTTTGTACAGTCGTTACAGGACTCTTCATATCGCTGAACAGTAGCTGCAGAGCCCTGCGAGTGTGCTTTTAGCCAGTATTGGTCTCTTAGGTCAAGAAGCGTCAGGAGTTCGGGGGTAATCCATGGGTTAATGGGTCCTTTAACTTTCCTTGTTTTGATAGGGGCATGTTTGTCATAGACCACGTTAAATTTTGATATAAAGAGGTCGAGCGCAGTGTCCACATCTTTGGATTCTCCGAGGTCTGACCAGTCGATGAGTTTAAGGTCAGCCTTTAGTAGAGGCAGGTGGCCCTTTAAGAGCATCTGTTTTTTTATGGTTCTGGTTGGAGGCTTGCAGTAGTTGTTGTTCCATAGGCATCTGACAGGGGTGGTTGCTCATGCCATCAGGAGAATGGTAAGATCGGAGATGTGCGCTAGGCGGTTTGTGAGGACCCAGTCCTGGAGTGTGCTGGTGCCGGTCTTACAGTTGATTCTAGTCAGAGTGTTCACTAGTTGGGAGAAATGGATCATGGAGAGGGTATCCTTTATAGCAGTAGATGCAGGTGATTGCCAGTTAATATTAAAGTCTCCTAGTAGTACTATTTCAGAGTTTAGGCTCAGTGTGCTAATGTAGTCCAGTAGGTTGTTGGCACCAGCCTGGGGCTGTTTTGGCAGAATATAAACTGAAAGTATGGTTAGCACTCTGTTGTGGGCCCCTAGCAGTAGTTTGATGGCCAGGGCCTGTAAGTTGTCATGCCACATGGTGGGGATATTATGTGTCCCTGGAGGTGGTCTTTGGTATAGATGATGCAGCTCCCACCTCTTTTAGATTGTCATTGCTTTCTGTAAAGTGTGTAGCCAGGCAGGGGGGGATGGCTCAGAGGTAATGTGAGGAAGTATTTCTTCACAGAGAGGGTTGTAGATGCATGGAACGGCCTTCCTGAGGAGGTCATAGAGTCAAAAACAGTGGGGGAATTCAAGAATGCATGAGACAGACATAAGACAATTCTGGTGGGGGGGGTAGAAGGAATTCGGCTGTTGGTTAACTAAGATCTGCAGCTTATCCATTAGGTAGGGAAATGGGCAGACTAGGTGGGCCAAGCGGTCCTTATCCACCATCAAATTCTATGTTTCTATGTTTCAGGGTATGAGAGGGCAGCCAGGACAATGCAGGTGGTGGATAAACCACAGATACGGCATCCCACAGTGATGGTATAGTGCTGCACTGGGAGGTGGGCCACAGGAACAGAGGTGGACAGGCAGTAGCTGAACCCTCATGCAGTGATGGATGGGGGGGGCAGTGGATCACAATGCACATGCATGCAGGAGACTAACAGACTGCTTTGTCCCCCCATAGGTAACTCAGCGTATCCCCTCCGCCTATGGCTGCTCACCTCCTACCGTTGTCCAGGCACTGAGGCAGAGGAGCGTTACAATGCCGTGGCACACATCACTACATGCACCACCATAGAGCGTGCGTTTGGCATGCTGAAGATGCGCTTCAGATGCTTGGACAGGTCTGGTGGTGCCCTACAATACAGACCAGAGAAGGCCTGTGGCATATTCCTGACCTGTTGTATGCTACACAACATGGCCATTGACCGAGGAATACCTGTCCAGGCTGAGGAGGGCAACAGTTCAGGGGAGGAGGAGGAGGAGGAGGATGATGGAGGAGGGTCCTCATGGTGGTGGTGAGCTACCCCTGGAGTGTAGGGACCCACGCCTGTCCACTAGGTCCCGGTGGCACAGGAACACCACAATGAAGGAGCATTTCAGGGACCAAAGGTGAGTATCACAGGAGGGCAATACACAGCAGACACACACACACACACACACACACAAAACACAGATGGGGTGGGGAATGGCACACACATGCGCAGATGTCTACCACACAGCAGGTGCAGAGCACACTCGAGATGGGTGACAGACATGCACAGACACACACAGCAGGTCAGACCTGGACGGGGGGACACAGTGTCAGTGTTGGGTATAACATAGATCAGTGTACATCCACTAGCACACATGCACAGCAGACACAGGGCCACTCATCACTCCCATGCCACACAGCACAACACTGGTGTCCCCAGCCATGCATAGTGCACCACACAAGTGTCCCACATAGGTGTTGTCCCGGGGCCGATGTATGCCACAGCACACCGCCCCAGGCACTGCCACCCTGGTATGTGGGCTGCAATGGGTGCAGGTTATAGGTGCCATGGGAACATGCTACCCAGATGTCAGCGGGAGCCACCACAGCCACCGCGGACACGTGGATGGCCATGCCCTCACCTGGTGGTTGCTGAGTCAGTGCCACTGACCTCAGAGGGGGTGTGCATCACCCCTGGTGGTGTACTGAAGCAAGACTATGAATGGGTGCTCACTGGTGTGTTGTTCCCAAGACCCAGGTTGGATCCGGGGATGTCAGGGATGGGTAGGCATGGTGACGGCATCAGCAGCAATGGGTTCACCTGATGCTGTGATCTGGGGGTGTGTGAGGCACTTCTGGGAGTGCGGCTGGTTCTCTGGCCTCCACATGGTGCAATGTGAGCACTGACCACCTCGAGTGCAAGTGCCATCCTCTGAAGTGCAGCGGTCATGCTCACCCACAATTGGTGAACCTTGGCAAGCATCTGGGCACGCCATGCAGATGCTGACTCATGCTGCATGACCAGCTGCTTCCAAATGCCCCTGAGCTCTGCCCTGAGGGATGCCTGCCCCTCCACAGTGTCCTACAAGAGGTGTGCATAGCCCTCCACCTCGTCAGTGCGGGATGCAACAGGGGGGCGGTGCCAACGAGCAGGTGGGATTCCGGCCTGCTGCGCCACATCCACCATAGGTGGATGCCACACAGCAGTCCACTGTATGGGAGGGGACTGGGCTCGGGCAACCACTATGTGACCAGGGACACCCACATCATGGTCCCCTGCCACCTGCTCTTGCTCCACAGCACCCTGCTGGATAGTGGCGGCAGTCCCTGGCCCCACAGCATCACCAGACACTTGGCCACCAACATCCACCACCGTGGGTGGTTGTGGTAGCCCTGTGGAGGTGCATGAGGCCACAGGACTGCCAACGCTGCATGGTGCCACCTGTGCGTGCACATGGGCCACAGCCAGGCCGATGATGTCCGTGTCCCCCCATATTTGTGTGGTGTCAACATTGCTGTCATATGCCCCCTCCATTCTAGATACCAGCACCAGCAGGTCATCCACGATGTTGACTCTGTCCACAGGGTCCTCATCAGCAAGACCCAGAAACCTGATAAGCCATGGGTTACCCTGGCCACCAGCTGTGGCACCAGCTGTGGAGGGATTGGACAGGCCTGCACCATCCTCTGCTGTGTCCGGGGCTGCAGAGGTGTTGGATGTATCTGGCACAGGCTCCGCCACAGCCCTAGCTGAGGCATGGTGTGATGGTCTGGGCTTCTCCCCTGCCAGGTTGTCGGGGTGTTCCCTGGACCCTGCAGCACCCATGAGGTGTGATGGAGCTGAAAGAGAGATGGGTAACATGGTTAATAACATGTGTCAATGGTGTCTAAAAACAGGTATGAACAAGGAGCCATGCACATGTGCCACTGGTGCGACTGATCTGCCACCCAGGTGACTGACACCCCTAATGGCCACTGCCATGCACAGGCACCAGCGCTGCCAGCCATGCACTGTGGCCAGTGTTGCCACTCAGGGGCATGTGTGGTACAGCACACCACTGTAAGTGTTGGCCCCCCAAAGCCCACCACCCATGGGACCAACCTCCCAAGCCCCCCCCAGCACCCACCCCTTGCCTCCCATGTGCTACACAGGGGTGGCATACTGTGTTAGAAGCACATTGTGAATGGGCAGGGCTGGACATTGACATGTACTGTGCACAATGACACATTGACATGTAACAGAGCATGGTGGGGCATGTCACGGCACACATGGCAAGCACATGCAGACCTCCACAGGTAGTGACAAATGAATACCACAGTGCTGCGATGGACTGTGATGGACTGCCCTCAGTCTGGAATCTACCACCCAGAACACCCATCATTGTGGTCCAGCCCTTGTTGGCAACCAGTCTCTCCTCGTTCGATGCGAGGCACACTGCTGTCTGCGGCCCACCCCCTGTCGCCCCCAGGGAGGCCTGGATGGTGGCCATCTTCTCCTTGGCCCTCCTCTTCTCATCATGGAAGTGCTTGCAACACTCCTTAGGGGTTCTATTATAAATGCCAAGGGCATTCTTGTGGTGGGCAGTCTCCTCCCAGGCCTTATCCCTGCGCTGGCAGCAGCCACCCCTACCAGCTAGGATGCTTTGCCTTGGGAAGTAGGCCTCCAGCAGTGCCCTGTCCTCATCTGCAGTGAAGTTTGGATATGTCAAACCTGAAGCGTCATTCTGATCGGACATTGTGGCTCCTGTGGGAGGAAATGTTGCAGGTATTAAGTACAGTTCAGGTGATTGTGTCTGTTTGCCAACAATGTGGCAGGCAGCAGCACATTCACAGTCCCCTGGATGCCTTCAAATTCCCACTGTCTGCTGTTGCTGACAAGCTGTACAGAGAAGGATTTAAACAAACCCACCTTCAAGGTTGCAATACCTGTTGGTCACCTGTGGATTGGGGAGGTGCATTCAGGAACATTCATAGCCCAGCACATGCAAATGAGGTTTGGAGCAGCAGTAGTGAGATGCAAAGCAGGTGAGATGCTTCTGAATTTGGCAATGAGCTGAACTGAGAGCAGTGGCTGTGAATTGCATAATTGCCCCCAACTATTCTCAATCAGCATTATGCGCAACTGGGCGATTGGGCACATTCCCTGTTGTGCATTCCCACGATGTTTAATTGCTCTGGCACATTTGCTGAATGTGGTGCATGTCGACGGCGCATCTCTGCACATGCCTGATGCATCGCATAGGGCATGCCATGCATAGAACATCATGTGCACTTTCAGCGGTAGCGCGATTGCAGTCGACAGCACATGTCAGGCGACATGCGCCATTGGATCTGTGCAGCATGTTTCATGTTGGAGGTGCATGGAACATATGTGTGACATTGTGGCAATACACTGCAGCCCATGGCAGCTGTCTGGTTGCATCGTCATCCAAGGTGCCTTATGTGTGGCATACTATGCCATTCCAATATGGTGGTTCCACATGAACTGTGCATGTGACCTGGTCATGACCGACCCTGATCTCCTCCCATACTGTGGCCACTGCACATGTGTGATTCAGTGCAATTGGCAGCTATCATGCATAGCCATGCTGCAGTCCTGTGATGCGTGGTCCATTGCTTGACAGCCTATCGTGCATGTGGTGCAATCGGCAGCACAGCTTTGCAGCTTGCAGTGTGCACACCTGCTACCTCCAAAATCCACATCATCATGCCATGTGCCCAGTAACCTGGACCACGGCCTATGAACTGGGGAGACTGAGTAGGCCAACCTGATGGCAGTGGTCATGCCACTTGAGGGGCAGCTCAATGGCAGCCAGGACCTTCCGAACCATGCTCTGCTGTGTGGGCAAGGGTGGCAGAGCGACTGGAGCACAGGACTGGGGTGACATGCATGGGGGAGTAGTGCAGGCACCGCTATGGTGATCTGCAGCGGTCGCACCCAGACCGGCTATGCAACCTTCGGGACTAGGCACGCAGGGGGGCAGTGCCATGCCCAGGTATATCTCATCCCTGAGGAGGTTGTGGAGTCAGGAACAGTGGGAGAATTCAAGAATGCATGGGACAGGCATAAGGCAATTCTAATGGGGGGTAGGAGGAAGTAAGCTGTTGATTAACTAGAATCTGCAGCTTATCCATCAGGTAGGGAAATGGGCTGACTGGGTGGGTCAAGCAGTCCTTATCTGCCATCAAATTCTATGTTTCTATGTTGCTTCCACTCTGTCCAGCTAGTATGCATTTTATGGGGAGGTGTGCGCTACCACACACACATGTGGCATGCCCTCCTGGTGGTGCATGTGTAGTGCAGCCATGCACACTGCTTTCCACTATGTGCATTCTGGTGCGCCTACAAGGGCGTTGGGTAGTGGCACTGTGGTGGGCACCATGTGGTGCCCACTGTGGCACGGCACACATCCATCTGCACACTGACGTAAGGGTCACTGTTTGTGGTGGTGGCTGTTACTACCCACTGCCCAGGGTGCTGTTACATTGGGTCAGTGAGGGTGTGGGTCCATCACTGTATGATGGCAACAGTGCTGTTGCTGTGGGTCACTGTGTGGGGGGGTGTTTGGACATACCTACGGTCATATCATGGTTCTCTTTGCTTGTGTTTCAATTGCAGGACTGGCAGACAGGCAGAGGGCCACAGCGGGCGGCAGCCAGGGATGCTAGGGCCAGTGGTGGAGGATGATGGTCTGGCTGTGTGGGTGCAGGTCAGTATAATGCATGTGCTTCCACTGTGTGGTCATCTGAGGGGAGGGGGGATTGCCCACAGCGGGCCATTGCCTGCCGCATGTGCATGTCCATGTGCTGCCCATTGTGCACACGCATGGGGTGTTGCCTTGGTGGCGTGTGCTAGGGCCACTGTGTACGTGGCTCCTGTGTGTACGTCCACCATGTCCGCATCTGCTCAGGGCCATGGGCACACTGTGGTGCTCCACTGGTGGTCGTACAGGGCCTGCATGGTTGTGCATTCAGTTGGCATCAGCACATGCTGTGTGGGACATGGCTACGTGCCCCTCTGCGCGACACTCTGCATGCACATGGGGGCATTGTGCTATCTCAGTACCATTACACAGTCCCTGTGTGGCTGTGTATGCCAGCCTGTTGATGGTGTGCAGTGTGCATGGCAGGCTGTTGGCCATTGCCATGGGAGCAGTCTCCATCACACTTGCACGGTGGTCAGGGAGTGGGGGGGACACAGTGTGGACCATGGCACTGAGTTCTTGTTGTCTGTGTCTCCACTGTAGTGGAGTGCACCTTCTGATGCGGTGGGGAGGAGACGGAGGCAGATGACCTTCAGACCAGCAGGGAGAGTGTTTCAGCTTGCTTTGAGGAGGACCATTGTGCCACTTTTCAGGAGGCAGTGGGAGTTACTGCGTGCCATCAACCTGCTTGTGCAGACACTACATGCAGGAGGCCGCCAGGGAGTGCACAAGGCTGTGCCTTATCATGGCCAATTAGCCATTGTGACTGAATGTATATAGCCCCTTTGTTCCCTGCCCCCTACCCTTCAAGACCATCCCTTTCATTGCAGTCATCCTCTGTTCCACCCCACTTGCCACTTCCTGATTTTACCTGTACATTGTTGCTACTGTTTTAAGTCCCACTGATCTGTATCCCTGTTGTTGTTTTGTTTCACTTGATTCAGTAAATCATTTGCAAATGTTGCCGGTGTCTGTGGTCATTTCTTTTATCTTGTGCTGGTGCCGTATTGTGTTTCCTAGGTTCCCCACTACCCTTGTTTCAGTTGCATATTTGCCTCTGTGGAACGGCACATCCATGCGCCATGTTCACCTTTCATGCTTGCCACAGTGTGTGTCCTCTTGCACACTGCCCCTCTTCTGTGTGTGGTGCGGGTTGTTTTGTTGTGGTGGTCACCCTGATGCTGTGATGCTCTGCTTGCGGTCCACAGTGCCTGTGGGTATGTTCCTCCTGTGCAGGCCTCGGCCTGAGTGCCATTAATGCCTGTCCTCCTGAGTGCACCTGTGTTGCAGCTCCCATGTCGCCCTGCTGTGTTCATGTGCACTGGTACATGCGTGGCTGTCTCTATATTGACCCATAGAAAGGAAAAACACAACATGCACTTTAACCCACAATTTGTATTCCGGAGCCAGATGGCTCAGTTCGTAATGATCAACCAAAACAACTAATTCAGATGACACACTTTGATTTGAGCTTTGTTGCAAGGAGCTACCCTGATGTTTACTCATGCTACCCAGACCAGGATGCAGGATTGACGAGATGAAGACCTCAGGATAATATGCTGGTTTGCCAGGGGAAGAAGCGCCCACACGACGCACCGTGGTGGGCAATCCTGTTTGATGGTGTTGAGCAGGGAGCTGAATCCCTGAGCAGGTCTTTCATCGGATGAATCTCTGTGGCATGAGCGGCAATCTGGGCTGAGATGGTGAGGCCCGGACCAGGTGAATGATTCGGATACAGTCCAGTAACTTGCTGGATGCAGCTTCCAGCTAGTGTGACACATTCAACAATGTGGGGAACCAAATTGCGACCCACACTACACATTCGGCACAATTATAGTAAGGATAGGTAAATACCACAGTTCAGAAGACAGTCCAATTGCAGTTAAACAGTGTCTCTGCGCAAACTGTAAGCTCTGCGGTTATTTCAAGTTCTGACAGGCCGATCGCTCAGAAGCAG
Source organism: Neoceratodus forsteri (assembly GCA_016271365.2). NCBI lineage: Eukaryota > Metazoa > Chordata > Ceratodontiformes > Ceratodontidae > Neoceratodus > Neoceratodus forsteri. The sequence continues at coordinate 216,605,122 of JADMNL010000026.1, forward strand.
CTCTTCGGTCCTCACCAGGCAAAATTCACTCTGTCCGATTCGCAATTCTGGTCACAATCACAGCAATTTCGGATAAAGTCTGAAATGATATTGCAGACTTCTTCACTCGAGAAGATGGTAGCAGGCAGGCCAGACACAGCTATCCCACCGATTCCCCCACGCTACTACGTAGGAGCAGCTGCTCGAATGTCTCAAGCTGTTCACTCTCTCAACTCCAACTCCACACTGACTAACTGCTGCAGGCAGCTCTGGGCTTTCCCAGTGATCCAAAAGGTTCGATTGGTTGATCTATTTGTCTGTCACAGTAAGAGCTCCCTTCCTGGTCCATTTAGCCGACAAACAGATAAAAACTACAATTCCTACAGAAATTCATTCCCTCAAGATCCCTGAGGACAGTCTCCATTTTAGGTTCCCCAAAGGTACCGATTGGTCCAAACTGGCAGTCCAGAACCAAAATGATGGTGCTTAACAGAAAGTCCATACTGCAAAGGAAGGCAGGTTAGACAAACTACGATATCATTATTATTTAAGCAGACAATCAACAAACATTCACAGTTCCTACTAAAGCTCCCACTGCGCAATTAGCGATGGCAGAATGAAGCAGCTGTACTGCAGCCCGGCCGGGACTCAAGCCTGAAACCACTTGGCCCTCACTAAGATTAATTATAACCTACGAAAATGACACCTCTTAAAGAGACAGGCACGGAGGCTAACAGGGCACTCGCATGCAAGCACTTTTAAACTGTAAGAACACAGAACACCAGCCTGGCAGTGGGTGGTAAGCAAGCCCAGGAAGACATTTTAGGAACCCCCATTTGTAGGGGGTTACACCTTTCCCTGCCTGGAAAGATCTTGGCGTTCACGTCAAGTCTATACTCATAATAACTTTAAAGACATTTTCACTATACGAGGCATATACGTTTCATTAATATACGAGACAAAAATAAAGACTGATGCATCAGTAAACATAAACTAACATTACTATACTTATTCATGATATACTCTATACATTCTGCAATGGCAACAGCTGTGCATTTATCATACACATTGTAATTCCACTCTGATTCACACAATAGGAATATTACTGTGCTTATTCAAGTTATTTTTGTTTCCTGCACTCTAAATAACATAGATAGGGCCCATCCTTACCAGCTAACATGGGGCTAGATGGGGCAGGGGCACCATGCTCTGAAGGATGAACAGTCAACTTGGAAGTGGCAGAAAGGCTCAATTTTGGTAGTGAGCTCTCAGAAATATAAACACCTTTAAGGACAACATTCAAGGGGAGGTCCATGGGTCTCCAAGGAGAGTCATAACTGAGATGTATTACTGGTTTAGTAGCTCTTCCAGACTTTCTTGGGGGAGCAGACACAGGCTCTGGGGTATCAACACTGGCATCAGTCTCTTCTCTGGTAGGGAGGGGTACCTTTGCACTGGGTGAAGATTACAGGAAGGGAACATTATCGTCTCCTTGCTCTGTTGAATCTGTTTCCACTACATTATGCTTATCAGGGTACTCTGTAGAAGGCCCAGATTTGTCATCCAGGGAAAATTCTGAAACATATTGATCTTGAAACACTTGACTGGCACTTTCAACAACAGAGGGTACACTCTGGTCATTCAGGACAACAAGGTCAAGTTCATTGTGGTCATTAGTTTCTGGTATGTCACCAGGAAGGTCCATGGCATCAGGATCCTCCTCGGGCAGTTCAGACAGTTCCACTAAGCACAGTGAATCAGCTACTTCAGACGTTATACTTTGCACCTCACCTCAGGGGCATTGGTTCTAAGAAAGAAGATGGAGGGTTAGGCAGTCCTGAAGGCGAGCTTCATCCCCATAATTACACATAGGGCTACCTGGAAACAATTGACGCGCTTCATAGGAGGGGTAATAAGAGTCTCACACTCACTGTTGTCAGATTCAGACTAACAGTCACTGTCATTTGGGACCTGCCAGGGAAGACCTTGATTCTTAAAAGTCTGGAAAAGGTTGACTCTGTCTCTTTTAGCAGCAGGCGAGTCGCTGGCCCAGGAGGGGTAGCATGTGATGATTCAGCATCAATAATCACTTGACCAATAGGCAGCAGGTGGTTCCTGTGCAAAGTTTTAACAGCTCGAGAGTCATTTTCAGAACACACTCTATACACAGGTAGGTCACCCAGTTTGCTGACTACTATGTGTGGAAGATGGTGCCACCTATTGGCAATTTTATGCTTTCCATGCAGTCCCAAATTGTGCAACAACACACGGTCTCCATGCCACAACTCCTGAGCCTTTATCCACCTGTCATGTCTCTCTTTGTTGGTGAGATTTCTCTTCGCAGCCATAGTTTGTGCCAGTTGATACACATGGTTTAACTGAGCTTTTAGTTTTTGTACATATTGCAAATAGTTTTCAGCATGAACCCCATCCAGGGATACTCTGAAAGGGATGTCTACAGGCTGACCGAACTTCGGCCAAACATGAGGGCGATTAGGGAAAACCAGGTAGCATCACTTTTGGTGCAGTTGTAAGTGTGTACCAAGGTGCTAATCTGTTGGCTCCACTTAGGTTTATCTTTAGGATGAAGCATGCCCAACATATCCAGGAGGGTCCTGTTAAAACTGTCAGGCTGGAGATCCCTTGAGGGTGGTAAGGAGTGGTTCTAGACTTCCGCACCCCCATAGGGAGAGCATCTCTTTTATCAACCGGCTTTCAAAGTCCCTTCCTTGATCAGAGTGGATTCATTGGGGCACACCATAATGGACAAATAATTTTTCTACCAGCACCTTGGCAACAGTGGAGGTTTTTTGATCTTTTGTGGGATAGGCCTGAGTGTATCGTGTGAAATGGTCTGTTACAACTAGCACATTCCCAATATTTTTTGGTCAGGCTCCAGGCACAGAAAGTCTATGCAAACTAACTCCATGGGGGCACTGGTGGAGATATTGACTAGTGTGGCAGCTTTTTGAGGCAAGGCTTTTCTCTGGAGGCAATGACTGCATGTTCGAATATGGGTCTCAACATCAGCCCCAATTTTCAGCCAGTAGAACCGAGAGCCCACCAGATCAAGTGTCTGGTCATAACTGAGATGCCCCATGTGATTGTGGAGAGATTTGAGTACCAACTGTTTGAAAGCTGTGGATAACACCAATTGCTGCCTGTCCAGTTGACCTTGGCGATTCACTGTCTCTCGATATAATAGTTGGTCACATAGCTTAAGCCTGGGGCCTTTCCTGAGCAATAAAGCAGTTTGTAAATCAGAAGAACAAAGTTTGGATATATCTTTTCCAGCACACACAGCATTGAGTGCAGGTTGGATCACTGGGTCTTGGGATTAAACCCACTGGATACTGTCGTTTATCAAACTGAGGTAATGCACTGAGGTCTAATGCTGTAAAATCGCAGTAGGCTGCAGGGACACAGGTGTTGGGGGGACCAAAATAGTCCACCAAGCAATCAACAGTGTCTGCAGATGGGTGGTCATCCTTATCAAATGTTCTGCACAATGCTTTACTGGAATGTTAGACAACCTCACCCAGTTGTCAGTGGGGTTCGGTCATCTCAGAGGGCATCTGCATCTATATGGTTGAAGCCAGGATGGTACTCACTGCATAGTCATATGCAGACAGGGCAGAAAGCCACCTGTGTCTGGTGGCCTCTAGCTTTGCTGAAGTCTGCACATAAGTCAATGGGTTGTTACTAGTTTTCACTAGAATCTTAGCCCTCAGAGATATTCATGGAACTGGTCTACCCACAGCCCACTGGAGGCAAGAAATTCAAGTTTATGGACTGGGTAGTTACGCTCAGATGGTGTTACACTTCAGCGAAAGCCACAGGTCACAGGTCCTCCTCATATTCTTGATATAACACAGCCCCTAGCCCTTTCTAGCTGGCCCGTGTGCAGGACATAGGGTTTGGTGAGGTCATGTAAGCGAGCACTGGTGCATGGGTGAGTTGATGAATGATCTCGAAAAATGCAGACTCACACTCAGGGGTCCACCGGGTCCCGAATGGCTCATTTGTTTTGAAATACACTTTCTCTTCCTCCTTGATGAAACTTTTCTTGTATTTTCGATTAGTAGGGGGGTAGCCTTAAGTTGAGTAAAGGGCGAATGACTTTTAAATAGTCTTTAATGAATCGGTGATAATAGCCGCAGAACCCCAAGAATCGCTGTAATTCTTTCAAATTGGTCTGCTGAGGCCAGGTGGTCAGGGACTCGACTTTGCTGGGGTCTGTCTGGATTCCATCTGCTGACACTATATGCCCAACGTACTTCACGGATGTTTGAAGGAACTGGCACTTGTCTGTAGACAGTTTCAGACTGAAATCCTCCAAACGGTCAAGAACTTTGAATAACTGGGCCTCATGCTCTTCTAAAGTACACATAAATACAATGACATCGTCCAGGTACACCAGACACTCCAATAAATTCATATCTCCCACAGCATGTTCCATTAGCTATTGGAAGGTGGCGGGTGTGCCCAAAATACCTTGAGACATCTGCAGAAACTCTTAGAACCCCAGAGGACAAATGAATGCTGTCTTCTCATGGTCCTCTGGGGCCAATGGGATCTGATAATACCCGCTCCTCAAATCAGGCACTGAAAACCACTGGCTTCCATTCAGGCAATAAAGGGCATCCTGGATGCAGGGCATGGTATACTGGTCCGGTACAGTTCTCTGGTTCAAAGTCCGATAATCTCGCTCATTCTCTCTGACCCATTTTTCTTGCATATCACTACAATCGGAGAGGCGAGGGCTCCTCACTCCTGGATAATCCCAGCTGCTAATAACTCCTGTAAGTGCTTTCAACATCATCTATATCAGCTGAGGCAATGCGATGTGACCTTTTTCAGAAGGGTCTATCATCATGAAGTCGAATATGATGCTCAGCCCCATTGACACATCCCACTTCCCATTCTTTTACAGAGAACACTTGGTATCTCTGGGCTAGTTTCCGACTGATCCTGGTCTTCCATTCAGCAGGCAATGGGGACTCTCCAAAATCAAACAGGTCTGGAGTCCCCTCTCCCTTTCACCAGAGCATGTTTTGCTGGGCAGCACTGCAGTGTTCAAGAGTGCACCGTGGCTAAGGTACATCCCCGACTTACTTCGAAACTCTTGATCAGACACATTCTGGAGCAGAAACACCATTCACAGTCACAGTAGTTTCCATCGAAGGGACCACCACTTCAGACCAATCGGGTGAAGTTGGTTTAGCAGTCCGCTCTATAGCCATCTTTGAAGAATAGGACTTTTTTACAGGCCCAGTCTGAGGCTTTATGTTGCTCCACCCAACAAAAGCCAACGACCTGGAGGTGACCCTTCTCAAGTTCTCGGGAAGGGTACAGCTCGACCTAGTGTGTCCGTCCTCCCCGCAGCGATAACAGAATACTGGTTCCTTTGTGTCTCTAGGGGGAAGGGGGGTCATCCCTCACTTTAGATTGGCTAGGAAAACCCTGAGGGTCCTCTTTGGGCTAGGGCTCACTTTCCCTCTCCTCTTGGCCTCTCCAGGGATCAGTTACTTGAGTGGCTCGAATGAGGTCTCCCACCAGGGCTCTCAGCTCTCTCACTTCCTCCATTAACTTTGTTTCAACCCAGGGTTCAGGGGCAATGACGTGACCCCCCCCCAGGCGAAGCTTCACTTCTGAGCTCCGTGAATGTCTGACAGGAGGATGAACTTTTAACCAACTCAGTGGCTTGCTGACTTCCTCTTATCTCTTTCACCTCCTTAAGCAACTCTCTCATTTGTTGGAGCTTGGACTCATCATTCTGTTTGTCAGTCTGGTCAGGGATTTGGCTGGTAGGGGCAACCCCGGCATAGGGCTCTGTAGTTTGGGTAATAAATCACCCTCTCTTAGGTTCTTGGTTGGAACTGCACAACAGTGAAGAAACACAGAAGAGTGGTGTCTACTAAAAGGATTACAACCAAACAAACACAGTGGAAAATCACACTGAGGGAAAATATCTGCAATCTTCCTAAAACTTACCTAGGTAGCAAATTCATCAGGTCTCGTCTCTTCTCAGAGAAAAATGCATAATGCAATAGGTCTTATGCTTCTGATAACTACTACGGCAACTTGCAAAAAGATATATGAAACACATACTATTGGACAATTAGGTGTCTGGCTAGCCTGGGAACACTTGCTGATCCAGCATAAAACTTAGATATCACAAACAAAGACATGTCTCATAGACAAGGTCATCTTACAGGGTCTCACATAATTGCTTGGTAATAGCTATTCTGCACTAAGCTGTAGATGGCAGTGTTGCCTAACTAATGATTATACAATGGTCCAAAGATGCTCATTAGTATTACAATTAGGATTACCATATAATAGCATGATTATATGACAATAAAGCATAATAGAACTCAGATCCTGACACTTGTGCTTATAAGATAAGTGCCTGTGCCCTAAGTATTACTGTCTGTGAAGCAGGGAGGCCAGTCAGGAGTGCTGGACCTTGGATAACAGCTCCCAACCCTCTTCATCATTCTCAGCTTCCTGAATGTCCTTCATAAGCCAGCAATACTCAGGCAGATTCGCTTTTTGATCTTGCAATTTCAGTTTCAGCATCAGCACACTGGAGTACCTGGCAGATTTCAAAATATGTTCTAATCTGGCTCAATTCAGGTCACGGGAAGGCACCCCTCCTTTCCTATGGTCTCTCTGCGAGGCCCTCTCGATTCTGGTGACAAGCACAGACAGTTTTTCATTTCTCCTTTGTTTGGCAGATTTGAATTTCCACATCAGGTCTTCTCCAGATTCGGTGCTGTTGAACACCCCTTCCAAGGCAGAGAGGTACTCAGCTGCAGTGGCTTCTGGGCTAATAGAATGAAGGAAATGGATATTCTCCAGTGCAGGGCCCCTTACGCTCTCCATAAATCTCCTTCTTTTTTCTCCATCAGAGCATTGCCACTCCTGAACTAGTGAGGTGGCATAGTCCATCCAGGTTTCCAAATCATCCTCCCCCACAGGTACTGGGACTGCATCTGAAAACAGTCAGATTCTACTGTAAGAGTCCAGGTGCACAGAGGATATCACAGTGGAGGATGCTACCACAGGGGGAAACTCTAGGGGTAGCTGGAGAAGCTATGGGGGATTGTAAGGGAGAGGTCTCTTCAGAAATATCTAGCATTTTCACTAGGTCTTTGGCAATTTGCCCCTCAGCAGCTAGTAATCTGAACACTTTGTCCTTGGACCCCTCTATTTTGGGGGAACCCCCAGGAGAGAACGGGTCACTGTGTAAATGAATAATCCACCACCCCTTCTGGGATCCCTCAGGCAGGACAATAGAGGGCACACTCTCAGGGTCTATGGGGAGGCTGCAGGAGAGGAGGGCCACCATGGCCTGGTCAAACAAGTCTGAGTCCCTTCCCCTCACTCCAACCTTCCCCAAGCTCTTTATCTGTTCTACAGTCTCTACAATAGTAGCATTATCAGTCCCTAAGGAGCTATCCAGCAATAATATGGCATGCTGGGGGTCTACTCCCTCAGCCTCACTCCATCCCATCATGTGATGCGGATGCACAACCAGCTTGTTGGGGGCAATCTTAAGTTTGGGCGTAGTGAGTGCCTCCATTTCTTTGACAAATTCCAAGTATCGGGGTTGCATTTCCACTTTTGACCACTAGAGGGCTAAACCCAGTGGTGCTTCCAAGATGTAACCCCTAGGTGTCGCTATCCCAAGGGATACTACCCCTGCTTGCGTGACTAGGCGCAGGTTGAGGGGCCTGAGTTCTGTGAATGGGTGCCTCCACCTGGAGGGTTGGTTTATGGGTTGCTCTGGGTAAAGCCCTCCGGGACACTGATACCCTCCCAACCCCTCTAGTGGCCTTTACTGCTCAGCAACTAGACAGTCACAATTAACACCAGAATGCAATGCTGTACCTACACTTGGCACACTTACCAGCAGGGCTGGATCAACTGCACTGACCCTAGAGATCCCCTGTAAAATAAGACCTACAATGGAGAAAGGCAATAGCAACACAGTATCCCCACCACAAAGGTACACACTAGCCAGTTTAAATGCAAAAATATTTAGATTTGATTTATTCGGGGGACATGAACAAGGGTGGGGCAGTAATCTAGTGTTTGATTTCAGTTCTGATTTAGCCAGGTTAACCATGCATGCCCTAAGAGTCCCTCTAGCACAGTCACACACACTCTGGGTACCCAGTTGTTATGCAGGCTAGCCTGAAGCATTTCCCAGGGTAGGCCAGCGTTGCAGCTGTTGTTGGGGCCCTTCAGAAGAAAAAACACAACATGCACTTTAACCCACAATTTGTATTCCACAGCCGGATGGCTCAGTTCGTAATGATCAACCAAAACAATTAAATTGGGTGACACACTTTGATTTGAGCTTTTTGCAGGGAGCTACCCTGATGTTTACTCATGCTACACAGACCAGGATACAGGATTGACGAGATGAAGACCTCAGGATGGTATGCTGCTTTGCCAGGGGAAGCAGGGCCCACAAGACGCACCGTGGTGGTCAATCCTGTCGATGGTGTTGAGCAGGGAGCTGAACCCCCGAGCAGGTTTTTCGTCGGATGAATCTCTGCGGTGTGAGTGGCAATCTGGGCTGAGATGGTGAGGCCCGGACCAGGTGAATGATTCAGATACAGTCCAGTAACTTGCTGGATGCAGCTTCCAGCTAGCGTGACGCATTCAACAATGTGGGGAACCAAATCGTGACCCACACTACGATTCAGCACAATTGAGAAAGGCTAGGTATAACCCTCCTACAAATGGGGGCTCCTGAAAAGTCTTCCTTGAGCTTGCCTAAATGCTCACTGCCAGGCTGGTGTCCTGCATTTTAGCAGTTTAAATGTGATTGCCAGAGAGTGCCTGTATAGCCTCTGTGTACTGTCTCTTTAAGAGCTGCCTGGATTGCAGTCATAATTAATCTGAGAGGGAGCTCTGTTAGAAGATGTACTTGTTTGCTGATCATTTATTAGAGTAGTAATAATATTGCAGTTTGTTCTAACCTGCCTTCTTTGCAGCATGGACAGTTCTGTTTGTTTCCATCATCTTGGTCCTGGACTGTCAGAATGGGCCAATCAGTACATTTGGGACTCTAAAATGGAACTTGCCTACAGGGGCTTGGTGGGGCCAAAACTTGTAGGAATTGTAGTTTGGGGCTTTTGTTGCCTGAAATAACATGTAGGGGGAGCCCTTGTTGTGACTTGACAGACAGATCAGCCAACTGAACCTTTTGGATCTTGGGGAAAAGTCCTACACTGCTTACAGTTTCAGTTAGATCTGAGATGGGACGTGAAGACATAACAGCTTGAGATAGTTCAAGCAGCAATCCATAGTGGATTTGCGTGGGAGAATTGTGAAAGGCCTGAGTTTGGCCTGCATGCCTGCGCTGCTGTTCCTGAGAGGAACTTGTGCTTTCTTCGACTGAACTGAACTTGGAGAGCGTAATTAAGCCACTGAATTGTGACCAGGCTTTAACCTGAAGAAGACCAAAGATTTGCTGAATGCGATCGGCCTGTCAGGACTTCCAGCTACCTCTGAACTCCTGGATTGTGCAGAGAGTAATTAGCAAACGGAGAGTCATTTGCCTGATACAGTGGAATTTCCTTACATGTGAATGTGCTGTGTGCTTATAGTGAGTTGTGATTTGGTTCCCCACTGTGTGTCTGAACTGTGTTTTGCTTGCTGGAGGCTGTATCCAGCTCCACGGATTGAATCTGTATCCATTTCCGTTTGCCTGGGCCCTGCTACACTGGCTCAGCTAGAATACCTGCTACACAGAGAAAGTCATCGATGAGAGACCGGCCTGGGGATCAGCCCCCTGCTCAACGCCTTGAACAGGAACAACGCCTCGGTGATTTGTGTGGGCCCTGCTTCTCCGGGCACTCCAGCTCATCAGCCTGCAGTCTCAATTTCATCATGCCTGCGTCCAGTATTGAGTATCGTGAGTAAACATCAGGGTAGCTCCCTGCAGGAACAGCTAAATCTAAAAGTGTTGTCATCTGATTGTCTTGTTGCCTTTTCTTTCACGAAATGAGCCCTCTGGCTCCAGATTACAAATAGTGTGTGTTGTGCATGTTGCTTTCTTCCATCATAGGGCCTCAACTAGCTGCAACGTTCCTGGCTAGCCCACCATTTTCCTACCTGGGTACCCAGAGTGTGTGACTGTGTAGGGACTCTGAACTGCATGCATAACTGTCTGATATAGCTTTTAAGCAAATCAACCTGATTATGCCCCTCCCTTGTTCAAGTCCCCTGACTAAATCAGATTTAACTTTGTTTGCATTTAACCTGACTGTGGTTCCAGTTTGTGACAAGAGTATTGCACTGTTGTTATTTGCTGTGCTTAACCTTGTTTTACAGGGGTCCCCAGGGTCAAGCTAGAGGAACCAGCCCTGGTGGTAAGTACAAACAGTGTGGGTAATTGCCTGATGAATAGGGGTCATTGTAAGTGATTATTGTGCAATGTTCAGGCCACTAGAAGGAGAACAGGAAATTACAGTGTCCCGGAGTGCTGTGCTCAAGTCAGCTTGACCACTACCAATCCTTACCTTCGGTTGGAGGCACCCGTATAAGAACCTAGGCCCCTTAACCTGCAACTAGCCAAGCAGGCAGGGGTGGAAGCCCTTAGGATAGCGCCACCTAGGGGTTACATCTTGGAGGCACACTGGGATTGTGTGCCTTCTAGTGGCCAATATTTGCGAATTATTGTTGCAGTAAAATTGCAAGATTACATTTTGGGCTTCACAGCCCGGTACCCTGGGGCAGCGATAGCCCCTCTGTGCCAACAGTAAAAATTTTAATATGCTCTATAAGGTTTTGGAAGGGATTGTAACTCTAGCTGAGCTGCCAGCCAGCGATCCATTTCACTTTCTAGTCTGCCCGCTCTGCCCCCGCTCCTTCTGTATCATGATAAATGAAACCACCACCGACTAATAGGAACCTTATTAGTCAAGCAGCGGCTTTCATTTTTCTTAACAGGCAGTCTAAAGTTTGTAAAATCGTTCAGAAATTAGCCCCATATACTTGTATGGGCCGTGTCCCTGTGATCTCCCTGGCTAAACATCACGATACGGAGGAGCGCGGGGGTGGAGCGGGCAGACTAGGAAGTGGGAAGGGATCAGCTGGCTGGCAGCTCAGCCAGAGTTACGATCCCTTCCTAAACCTTACAGAGCATTTTAAAAATGTTACTGTTGGCACAGAGGGGCTATCGCTGCCCCAGGGTAGCAGGCTGTGAAGCCCAAAGTCTTAGTAAGGGGAACTTACACCTTTACTTTAAAGATTAATGGCTACCCTAGTAGAAATGGCTGTTCACCAGTTGGTGGGGTGGTGTACTGGGCAGGAGATCGACCCCAAATGATCTGCTTATACTTGATATTCCCTGGGTACCAGTAAGGACACTGTAGAGGAGCACTTCCAAAGTTGAATGTTTAAAAACCCTGTGGTGGTGGGTCGAAAGACTGATTTGATCGGCCAAACTTTCATAGCCTTGGTGGAGTGTCGTGACCTCATGCACAGCTCTAAACTGCCACAGACTATTGCCTCAGAAGGGGTCCTAGCCGCCTGGAGACTGATAACAAAAGACAGTAAAGACCCTGGGGAGGATGATGTCCCACCATTATCTGAGACTTTTGGGGAGAAATTTGCTAAGTTGTTGCTGGAGGAAGGGAAAACCGTAGAGGACTTTAAGAAACTATTCCTGCCACCTGGGGGTGTTTCTTCCCCAACACCCCCTCCCACTCCAGCACCTGTTACTGCCCCGCCTTCTGTGCCCGTGCCAATGCTGGCCCCTATATCTGTACCACCATTAGTCACGACTCCCACCAAGGCTGAGAATCTTCCGGCACCTCCCACCCCCAGGGAGACCTGGATCGACTATGTTGCCCCTTGGTACCTGGAGTGGCAGTATGTGGAGGTTGAGAATGGAAAAAATCATATAAAGTTTGAGTGGCCCCGCCTTTGAAGCCATTAATTTTTGAGGTCCATGAACCCTGATGCATCTGCTCAGAAGTACCTATCTGTACTTGAAGGCAATTTTGGGAGCATTGAGTCAGGGGAGACTTTGATGTGGAAATTCCAAGGTACCAAACAATGGAAGGGGGAAAGTTTGTCTGTGTATGTTACTCACCTAGAAAAAGCTCTACAGAAAGCTTACTGGAAAGGTGGGTAGCCAACAGTGATTTGAACCGTGTGAGATTGGGGCACATACTGCAACATGCCAAGCATTCTAAACTGCAGATCATCCAGTTAAGGCTCCAGGATAGGAGAGGTAACCCACCTGACTACTGTGACTTGATAAAAGAACTCCAGGAGGTAGAAGGTGAAGAGGGAGATTGTAATTATAGGGTGAGTGCAGCCCAAGTGATCATGGCATGGGAAGGCCTTTCTGAAATGGAGACCACTACCAGTGTCCCGCTATGGGATAAACGGTGGGGGGAGGAGTTGCTGAAGGAAGTCAGAAAAGTACAACCGGGTGCGTTCAATGAGGTATTCCCTGCTGACAGAGACCCTGGCCCCTGTCAGGATGTGACTGTTATGGGGTTGGGGGTGCACCCTCAGGCATCCTCTACTAAGGGTGGCTTCTCAGCTGAACTCAAGGAATTGACTGCCACCCTAAAGGAACTTTTGAGACATGGTACACTACCAGCAGAAGTCAGATCACAATCTCCCATCGATGCTCCATCATCCCCTGCAATGTTCTCCCCAAGGATACCCCGAGAGCCTGTCATTTGTCACAATTGCAGCAAGGATGGTCATATGAAGAGGGAATGCTGGTCTCAGAAGGCCTTAGAGAAAGCGGTGAACCGACTTCAAGGAGAGCTTCGGAAAACGAGCCAGTGGTCAAGGGGTGCTCGAAATCACTGCAGTGAAGCCTTCGGCCATCCTAACTCAAACCCCTCTGTGGCTAAATCATCTGTCCAGGCCCCTGCTGTTGTCCCTCCAGACTGGTCCAAGATAGTGGGCCCTTCAATGAAGACTACTGTGGCTGTGAATGGTATTCCTACTTGGGCTGTGCTTGATAGTGGGTCGTAAGTGACCATTGTATTTTAGGACTGGTATGACAAACACATATCTGATGCGCCATTACAATTCCTGGAAGGCCTACACGTGTGGGGGCTAAGCGACAAGTCTTATCTCTACCTAGGATATGCCCCCCCCGGTTGTCTTTTTCCTGCAACTGTTACTGGCATAGAAGAGCAAGTAGAGACACTGGCCTAGTGTGTCCCCCACTGGATTGTATGATGGCCGGGTCCCCTGTTAATTGGAACAAACACTCACATGTTTAGGAGACTAGCATAACTCTGCTATGAGAAACAAGGGAAGCTGACTGGATGGGCCCTAAGAATTCCAGCCATAGTAAAAGGGCTTATGACTGGCAATAGAGACCCGATGAAGTGGACCCAGATGAGCTGGGATAGTGTGGAAGAAGGAACCTGACTCTTGGTATTGGCTCCCAATGCCCCATGCACAATCCATGGAGAAGTCCGCTAAAGAGAAACGTGAAAGAACAAAATATTAATGTTGGATGCACCAGGACATGGAAAGTTGCCAGAGGGATTATTGTTCAAACCCGCATCTTGCCTGCTTATGCCCACGCCTATGCACGACAAGTGATGGTCCAGATTCAGAATGTGTCAGATCGAGATTTGGGTGAACAGAAGGTGCAGCCTAGCTACAGTACACTGTGCCAACACTGCCATATTGCCCAGCAACAAGTACTGTGGCGAGAAGGAAAGAGTGACCCCGGACTTATCTGACTTTGGTGACTCCCCGTTGCCAGGTGAATGGAAGGCTAGAATTGGCAAGAAACTCGCTCAGAGGGACCAAGTGTTTTCATTAAAAGAATGGTACTTGGGAGGGGTGTCCAAGGTGCAGAGCATCACATACGCCTGCATGATGACCAGCCATTTCAAGAGAGAGAGATCACGACGTCTCGTCCAAGCAGACATAGATGATGTGAGGAGACACCTGCAGGAAATGCTTGCTGCTGGTGTGACAAGAATCAAGGAGCCCATATGCCTCCCATTGTAGTTGTGCATAAGAAGAATGGGTCGGTAAGGATGTGTTGATTATCGAACCCTAAACCGTGGACCATCCCTGATCAATACACCATGCCCCATATACAAGATGCCCTGGATTGTTTGAATGGGAGAAAATCGCTTCAGCACTGGATCTTCGCAGCGGATACTACCATATCCTGATGGCCCTGGAGAACCATGAGAAAATAGCCTTCATCCGTCCTTTAGGGTTCTACAAATTCCTGAGAATGCCACAGGGGATTTCAGGTGCCCCGACCACCTTTCAGCGACTGATGGAACATGTGGTGGGAGATATGAACTTGCTGGAATGGCTAGTGTACCTAGACCATTTCATTGTGTTTGGACGCACATTAGAGGAGCATGAGACCCGACTGTTTAAATTCCTTGACCAATTGGAAGATTTAGGCCTCAAGCTGGCCATTGACAAGTACCAGTATTTTCAAACCTCTGTGAAGTATGTAATGCACATAGTATCTGCAGAAGGGATAGAGACTGATCCCACTAAGGTTGAATCACTGACTACTTGGCCCCAGCCCCATAATTTGGAAGAACTACAACATTTCCTGGTGTTCTGTGGCTACTACCACAGATTCATAAAAGACTATTCAAAGGTGATTTGCCCACTCTTGAATCTTAGCCAGGGTTACCCTCCTACCAACCATAAATATAAAAAAGCATTTGTCAATGCCAAATGTTGATTGCGCTGGTGTGTTGAGCTCGCGCACTACCCCTCTGTCACTCGCTCAGTCTGTTTCTCCCGGTGCTGCAGGCTGCTGTTTTGTACTGGTCTCCTACCTGCATTAGCACCTTGTTCTACCCACTAAGAAATCCGCAGCTGTCCCAACAGAGCTGCATTGAGGTGGCTCACTCCCCCCCTCTCTCTCACTCATTCTGTTTCTCCTGGCGCTGCAGGCTGCCTTTTTGTACTGGGCTCCTGCCTCTGTTGGTGGCTTTTTCTGCCCACAAAGAAATCTGCAGCAGTCCCAACACAGGTCTGTTGAGCCTGCTGAGTCCCCTCTTCACTCACTCACTTGTTCCGCTTTCTGCTGGCGCTGCAGGCTGCCCTTTGTACTGGGCTCCTGCCCGCGCTTGTCGCCATTTGCAGCAGTTGCACACAGCCTGCAGCTCACTCACCCCCTCTCACCGCTCATTCTGGTTTCTCTGCCACTGCAGGCTGCCATTTTGTACTGGGCCCTGCATGCATTGTTGCCTTTTTCTGCCAACAAACAAATCTGCAGCAGTTCCAACAGAGTCTGCTGAGCTCACTAACTCACTCCCCCCTCACTCGCCATTCTGTGTCTCCTGGCACTGCAGGCTGCCCTTTGTACTGGGCTCCTGCCCTGTTGGTGGCTTTTTCTGCCCACAAAGAATCTGCAGCAGTCCCAACACAGGTCTGTTGAGCCTGCTGAGTCCCCTCTTCACTCACTCACTGTCCGCTTTCGCTGGCGCTGCAGGCTGCCCTTTGTACTGGGCTCCTGCCTGCATTGCCGCCATTTGCAGCAGTTGCACACAGCCTGCTGAGCTCCTAACAATCACTCCCTCCTCACTCGCCATTCTGTGTCTTCTGCCACTGCAGGCTGCCCTTGTGTACTGGGCTCCTGCCTGCATTGGTGGCTTGTTCTGACCAGAAAGAATCTGAAGTAGTCCCGACAGCTCCATTGAGCTCACTCACCTCTGCCTCACTCACTCATTCCGCTTCTGCCCGTAAGGCAAGCTGGCCTTTTGTAATGGGCTCCTGCCTGTTTTGCCACATTTTCTGCCCACAAAGAAATCTGCAGCAATCACAATAGTACTCCGTTGAGCTCGCTCACTACTGCTCCATCACTCACTCGTTCTGTTTCTCTTGCCGCTGCAGGCACTTGTGTATGGGGCTGCTGGCTGCGTTGGCACCTTTGTCTGTCCACAACTAAATCCACAGCTGTACCGACAAAGCTCCATTGAGGTCGCTCAGTCTCCTTCTGTCACGTTCTCATTCTGTTTGTCATGGTGCTGCAAGCGGCCCTTTTGTATAGGGCTCCTGCCTGCATTGGCGCCTTTTTCTGCCAACAAAGAAATCTACAGCAGTCCTGATAGAGCTCCGTTGAGCTCACTCAGTCCTCCTGTCTCACTCACTTGTACTGTTTCTCCCACCGCTGCAGGCTGGCCTTTTCTACTGAGCCCCCGCCTGCATTGATGCCTTTTTCTGCCCAAAAAGAAAACCGCAGCAGTCCTGACAGTGCTCCGGTGAGTTCGCTCACTTCCCCTCCCTCACTCACTCTCTCGTTCTGTTTCTCCCAGTGCTGCAGGCTGCCCTTTTGTACTGGCCTCTTGCGTTGGGGCCTTTTTCTGCCCACAAACAAATCTGAGCAGTCCCACAGAGCTCAGTTGAACTCGGTCACTCCTCCTCTCACTCATTCTGTCTTAATCTATCCCAAACACTGATGTCCCACAACGACTGCGTTTATTCTCCGCCAGGAGTGCAAAACATATTTTAGCCAGGATGAAAAATGACAGCTGTACTATTCATGAGAGGTGTGAAAGAATGCCACTGTTGAAAATGTGGCATGAAAATATTACAAATTTGCGAAGTTACAAGGAGTGTGAAACAGCTGAACGCACGCTTGTAACGCAGTCATGTTATGGAGTTTTGACACCAAATTTCCAACACATTGATTTTAGGACCTTCTGCTCATGAACAGTGCCACTGTCATTTTCTTAATCTGTCCCGAACACTGATTTCCCACAACGATCACGGTTATTCTGTGCCAGAATTGTGAAACCGTGTTTCACTCAGGATGTGAAAAATGACAGCTGTACTGCTCATAAGGAGGTGTGAAAATTGCCATTGTTGAAAATGTGGCATGACAATATTATGAATCTGCAAAGTTACAAGGGTGTGTGGAAAGTGTGCAATGCACATTTGTAACACAGACATTTGATGGGCTATCATCACCAAATTTTCAACATAGGCATTTTAGGACTTCTGCTAATGAACAGTATCACTGTCATTTTATTACTCTGTCCTGGACAGTGATTTCCCATAGTGACTGCTCTATTCTGCGCTGGAACTACGAAAACACATTTTGGCCAGGATGGGAAAAGTGACAGCTGCACTGTTCATAAGTAGGTGTGGGAAAATGGCAATGTTGAAAATCTGGAGGAAAATATACATTTCATGGTTATGAGCGCATGGTGCAACCGGCGCAGAATGCACGCTTGTAACACAGTCATTTTATGGAGTATCGCTACTAAATTTTCAACACAGCCATTTCAGGACCTCTACTCATGAACAGTGTCACTGTTATTTTCTTAATCTGTCCCAAACACTGATTTCTGATAGCCGACCCGCGCCATTCGCTCGGAAGTGCAAAAAGACATTTCCATCAGGATGTGAACAATGACAGCTGCACTGTTCACAAGGAGGTGGACAAAATGCCAATGTTGAAAATCTGGCATCAAAATATTGCAAATTCATGGTTACGGGCATGTGTAGCAACTGTGCAGCGACGCCAGAACAGCTATTTTTGGGATTTTGAGAGCCCACCATGAACAGTGGTATTGAAATATTTAGTTAATCGCCCCCAGAGGTGATTCCGCAGTGATTGCGAACTCACCTTTCGGGCCGATTAACGCCATGACAGTTGAAGTATTCATGAGGAGGGTCCCAAAAACTTATGTTGAAAATTTGTGAAAAATTCCAAAAATGCCTGAGATATGCAGCAAAGTTAAAAACCTATTACTCCATTATACAGCTTACCGCATTTCAGTTCATGGGTCTGCTTTGAAGAATGCAAACGTGTTCCCGGTCCAGCAAGATCGCCGCCCAGACTCGGAGGTAAGTATGGGGTGAGGGGGTGGGGAGGCAGGATGAGTGGGGGTTGGCGCTGGTTGCGGAGGGGGGATCTGGGAGATCATGAGGGACCGCTTTTTTCTACAGATAAAAAACACACAAAAACAACACAGGACGGTTTTTAACTTCACAAGGGCATTTGGAGTCTCGCTTTGGGTAGCAGACGGCGGATTGGGCAACCTGTCGGCAAACAACAAAAGGATTCCTTCGCCGATGAGGGATTGGGCACCCCATTGGCAACAACAAAGGGGATAATTCTTTGCCGACAGGGATTGGGGCACCCTGTCAGCAGACAATGAAATGGGGACACTTATGCCGATGGGGAGTGGGCTTCCGCCGGCAGATAAACATTGTGGGTGGGTTATTGTTGAGAGAACAGGGCGGCAACCCGCCACCATGTTCACAAACAATATCAGGCTTGCTAGATCCGCCTGCAATGATGGGTCGCCTCTCATTGCAGTGGATGGCTTTACGCTGCAATGACGACGCGGGTTCCTGATTGCAGCGGCTGATTTGTCGCAAGTTGGTGCAAACATTCCAAACCTGTGTCACCAGCAGCCTGCAACGGCATTGGGGAAGTGGGATAAACCTTTGCAGGCTGTGGGGCATGGCCACAACAGTGTCAGGCTCTCAGGCCTGCTTCTCAGCAAGTTGTGCAATATGTTTCTGCGCTGCACGCAATCAACATAAAAAGGGTCCATCAAAGAACTAGAGAAAGTGTACTTGCACAGGTGAACTTTTTGATCCCACTGGACACCAGAATGTGAAGCAGCCTTCACAAAGTCATATACCAGCTCACTCATGCCCCCATCCTCGCCATGCTGACACCCAACAAGCTCTCTGGTGCTGGATAACGGATGCCAGTCTGCAGGGTCTAGGAGCTGTGCTGTATCAAGCCCATAAGGATGGTTTGAGACCAGTGGCCTTCGCCAGTAGGAGCTTGACCCCGCCAGAGTGAACTACCCTGTGCACAAGCTGGAGTTCCTTGTGCTAAATGGCAATATCACCAGTTTCATGAATACCCCTATGGGGCAAAGATACTGGTGAAGACTGACAATAACCCTTAACCTATGTAAAGACTTCAGCTAAGTTAGATGCCACTGGGCACTGGTGGCTTTCTGCCTTATCAACCTATGATTTTGCTATTGAATACAGGCCATGACTGAACCATATTGATGCTGTCATGAAGTCCAGTTTCCAAGAATGATTGGGTCAGGCTGTCTGAACCTGACATCCGAGCCTTGTGCCAAAAATTTGACCGAGATGAACAAATGTCTGGGGACACAGTGGACTGTTTAGTAGATTGCTTGGGCCCTCCTGATACCTGCATACCGGCTGCCTATTGCCACTTTTCTGCTCTAGATATTAGTGCACTACCTCAATTTGGCAATGACAGCATTCAGTGGGCTCAATCCCAAGATCCTATGATTCAGCCTGCACTTCATGCCCTGCGTGCCAGGAAAGATGTGTCCAAGTTGCTTTCCCCTGACTTGTGAACTGCTCTATTGCTTAAAAAAGGCCCCATGTTGAAGCTACTCAATCAGTTGTTGTACAGAGAGACAGTGGAGCGTGGCGGTCAAGTAGACAGGCAGCAATTGGTCCTGCCCATGGCCTTTAAAGAGTTGGTACTGATGTCCCTCCACAATCACATGGAGCACCTTGGTATTGACAGCACTATATAATGGGAGTCAATGGGGGTTCCAACTTAGGATTGATCTCAGTTATTTTTTAGAATTTTGGTTTCCAAAATTTTCAACATGAGTTTTGGACTCACCCTCATAATATGTCACTGTCCTTCATTTCTCAGTCCTGAAAGGTGATTTCACAGTCACTGAGTGGAATGACCTTTCAGGACCGATTAACAAAACAACAGTACCATTGTTCATGAGGTGGGTTCCCAAAAAGTCTATGTTGAAAACTTGGTGAAAAAATTCCAAAAAATGACTGTTACGGACATGCATTGCGCATGTTCTATGCACGCCCATAACTTCACCAATTTTTAATATATTCACTTCAGATTTTCAACATTGCCATTTTTTAACACCTACTTAAGAACAGTATAGCTGTCATTTTTCACATCCTGCCCGAAATGTGTTTTCGCACCTGTGGCGCAGAATGGCACTGTCACTGTGCGAAATCAACTTCCGGGATGGATTAACAAAATCACAGTGCCACTCTTCATAAGGGGAGGTACCAAAAAGCCATGTTAAAAACTTGGTGAAAAAATTCCAGAAATGACCATGTTACAGGCGTGCATTGTGCAGTTTGTACTCACGCTTGTAACTTCACAAAATATTCATATTTATTTATTTATTCAAATTCGGATTAATGCCTTTGAGCCGGGGGCTTGTTTACAAAGGCTCCAAGTTAACAAGGAATACAAGAGATTTACAGGTGATGAAACGTTGCAGAACAGAAAGAATATCAACTAACAAGTAGTATTAGTGTGCAGTTACAACATTAAGCAGGGTACAACAAGTGAGGAAAATAGGACCCACGCTTGCAGGGAATCATATTAATGCAGTACTAATTAAGTGCAGCAGTGTTTAACAACTATGTTACAGTTCAGACGGGTGCTCCTATTCTGCAGAAATGCAGTTTTAGCAGCCAAGGGCCGGTAGTAGGTGGTGGGAGGTGGTGGGGGAGGTGGGCTGTTGTGGAGCAGAAGGGTGGGAGTGAGAGAGAGTAGTGTTTGATGGGTACGAGAATGACTGTCAGAGGCCATGGGGTAACAGAAACACTGGCAGTCAGATTTGCTGGCAAGAAGAGATCAAAGCCCATTTTTAAAGTGGGAAAATCTGGTGGAGTCGGCAAGGTCTGCAGGCAGATCATTGAACCATTTAGGCCCAGAGCAGGAGAGGAATCTTTGGCCAAGGGTGGTTCGTTTGAAGGGAACAGTTAGCACAGCCCTGGAGGCACTCCTTGTGCATTTAGATGGTTGTGCAGGCTCAAAGAGGGCTGAAGTAACACTAGGCATAGACCCCATCAGGGACTTTTTTGCAAGGAGGCATGCCTGGTATTGGAGTCTGCGGTGGAGTGGGAGCCAGACAGTTTCCTTGTATAGGTCACAAGAGTGAGTAATTTTGTGTACTCCCAGGACCAGGCGGCAGGCCTTATTGAGGATGGTTTTGACCCTTTTAGGCACTGTGTCCATGCCTGCCCCTTATATAACAAGGCTATAATCTACAGATGAGAGAACTGAACTGTACGTAACAAGTTTCAGGGCAGCTGGTGTCATAGAGGTGAGGTGTCTGTACAGGATGCCAAGCTTCATGTTGGTGGACTTTACCAGTTGCTCAGCATGGGCAGTGAAGGTGAGGGTGTCATCAAGGTGAATCCCTAAGTACTTGAATGTGTTGACTTGGTCTAGTACTTCTCCTTTGCTACTAAGTATATGCAGTGAGGACCCTCGAAACTTGCTCTGTGGGGTGCTGAAGAGCATGCTCTTTGTCTTTCTGTAGTTGAGTAGCAGTTTATTTCTGGTGAACCAGGATTCCAATGCATGAAAATTGTGCTGAAGTTCAGAGCTAATTGATCCCAGGTCTTTCCCTGGGATGAAGATAACAGAATCATTTGCATAGAGTACGGAGTGTGCAGGACAGGTGGAAGGCATGTAATTTATGAAGAGGCTGAATAAGAGAGGCTCAAAGATAGAACATTGCGGGACCCCTAGGTTTACTTCCCTGGGCTCAGAGATTGTATTGCCGATCCTGACCCATTGAGATCTATGGGTGAGGTAACCATGGAACCAGGCCACAGAGTCCATTGACAATCCCGTAGAGAGGAGACATTTCAGTAGTAGTTGGTGACTGTGTCAAAGGCCTTAGTGAGGTCTATGAAGATAGACCCCACCACCATCCCTTTATCCAGGGCCCCATAAAGCTGAGTGGTGTACTCTACTAGCGAGGTGACGGTGGAGTGGTTTTGTCGTAATCCATGTTGTTGCAAGCAGAGAAGGCTATGTTTTTCTAGGCACTCAGTTAGTTGTTCTGAGACCACCCTTTCAAGTGCTCGGGGTAAAATCGAGATGGGCCAGAAGTTTGCTAAATTAGCTGTGTCTCTTGATTTAAAACAGGTTTTACTAGAGCCTCTTTCCACCTGTCAGGGAAGATGCCAGATCACAGAGAGGCATTGAATACCTTGGTGAGTGGAGCCACAAGTTCATTTAATGTGAGTGCTACCATCTTCATATTGATCATGTCGCTTCCCATCCTGGTCTTACCAAGGACCCATTTGATATATTTGATGGTCTCACCTGAGGAGATTTGCCTGAAGTAGAATGGTGGGGTAACATTATCCCATGGTGATGGAGTGTTGAGGTTGTGCTGCTGGCTTTGAGGGTGTGATTCAGGCATTCAGGTGGCAACACATTGCTGAGGTCTGTGAATGCAACATTAAAAGCATCAGCGATTTCCTTTTGGTCTTGCAATGTTCCAGGGGCGGTAACTATAAGGTCTGGTGGGGCCCCTCGAGGCTCTACCCATGAGAGATTTTACAGAGTCCCAGAACTCCCTTCCTCTACCCCAGGTCTTTCCTAGGAGGTCATCATAGTAAGCTGCTTTTGCCAGAAGTATGAGTTTTGTGCAGGTATTTCTAGCTGCCTTATACACTTGGGAGTCAGCTAGATTCCCGGTGGCTTTGGCCCTATACCAGAGGTGACCTCTGAGTCGCATGCGTTCAATTAGAGGGCTAGACAGCCAGGGGTTGGGGATTCCTGTGGCTTTCTTTGTTTTGTAAGGAACAAAGATGTTGCAGGCTTTAGTGAAGATACATCAGAAGTAATCCAGTGCTTGGTTTCCGCCCTGACTCTATCCAGTGGGGACCAGTCAACCCTTTTAGGTAGTGCCTGAAGGAGTCTAGTTGACCAGGCCTTAGTGATCTGTTCCTGGTGGTCTTAGGCTTACTCTTGGTGAACTTGTTAGTCCAGGTAAGTAGTACAGGGGAGAGGTCACTGATGGTGTCAGATAGGACAGGAGAAGAGTAGCTAGTCGATGAGGGTGCTGTTTCCTGTATGGTAGTTTTGTCTGGTGGGTTGTGTGACCAGTTGGGTCAGGTACAGGCCAGTTATTTGGTCTCTAGCTGTCACTGCATCCTGTGCTTGCCAATTAATGTTGAAGTCCCCTAGGATTATATGTTCCCAGTTTAGTTTGTTATGTTCGAGGTGGCTTATGAGCTGTGGGAAGCCAGTGGGTAGCTTCCCAGGAGGCAGGTATACGGTGGATAATAGTAGCATTTTGTTTTGTTGGCCAGTGTTAATATTTAGTGTTAAAACTTGTGCTTCCTTGGTGTGGAAGCTAATTTGCAATATTTGCCCTTTGATGTCACTCGAGGTAAACCCGACAACCACTTTCTATTTGACGAACGGTCCTGCTACAGAACAGGTTGTATCCAGGAAGGGCAATTGCTGTGTCTGGGATCTTTGGTGTTCTGTTAGGGAGATGATGCCAGGATCAATCTGAGTCACCCAGGCATGAAATTGTTGCAGTTTTTACTCCAGATTTTCAGCATTGCCATTTTTTCACACCTCCTCATGAACAGTATAGCTGTCATTTTTCATATCCTGCCCGAAATGTGTTTCAGCACCTGTGGCGCTGAATGGCGTAGTTGCTGTGTGTAATCACCTTTCAGGATTGAGTAATGAAATGATTGTGCCACTGTTCATGAGGTGGGGTTCCAAAAAGCCCTTTTTAAAAATTTTGTGTGAAAATACCAACAAAACACCTGGGGTGTTAAGGTTTCTAATCGTAACACCAACCCTGTAAAGACTGACAGCATTGGAGGTGTGGCTTGGGTTCAGCTGTAATGCTCATGGCATTCTATCCCCACCCTACAGCAACTGACAAGCATCAAGGTGTGCCTTGGGGTATTCAGCCCTAAAGTTCACCCCATTCACCTGTACTGCACCCATCTCAGCTTATTTCCTTATGAAATGGGTTGAGCATAAGGGCCGAAGACCCCAAACATACCACGATACCTGTCGGTGTCTGCAGGGTGGGTGGGGTGAGGGAACAACACTGGCCGGCGACCCAAAGGCACACCCTCAACGCCTTTCAGTCTCTGCAGGGTGGGGGTTGGCATTAGTTCAATACTTCACTGCCATTCCTGTTATGCATCTCTGTAATTTCCTGCACTACTAATGCCAGCAAGCAAACATTCGGCATTGACAAATGCTTGTTTTTCTTTAACTTGCTTCAGTGAAACTTGTAACAACATCAGAGGATTTATTACATAAACATTCCATTCTGTGACATTTGACTTGCTAGTCTTAGGAATGCCTGCTTATCTCTGGTTGTATTTCTTAACTAGTTGCTAATCTGTCACACTCCTGTTTAAAATGTGTTTTTCTCTGTGCTTTAAAAAGTTAGTTTTCTTAAATATTTGCCATTCCTTCTGAAGAAGATCTCTGTTTGAGGTCGAAAGCTTAAGGTCTTTCTGTAATCTCTGTTGGTCCAATAAAAGGTATCAAAACATCTACTTTGTGCATCTTGTTGTCCAGGATCACACGGCAATAAACATCTTTTCTGACAGTAATTTGTAAAGTCACTAGTTCTCTCACATCATAGGTCGTGCTCAAATTCCTCACTTCCACTGAGCTGGCCCCCTAATCCATATATTGTTTTTAAATTCTGCTTTCAGAATTTCAGAATTCTATTTCTGATGAAATTCAATGGAATGAGATGGAGTTTCCAAAATTCAGTGGAATTCCAGTGGAAGCAAAATTTGAATGTTTTGCAAAGCTCTACGTGTGTCATCATAATCATTTGCATTGCAATAGACTGTGATTCACCAACAGAGCACTATGACATCACATGTAGACAGGCAGCAAGAGCGAATTAAGTCTGAGGAATAAGGATGCAATTTTTAAACAGAAGTTCTTAAAGACAAAGGTCCTCCCAGATGATCCAATGCTGCACTGCAGAGTTCCACCCAGATGTCCCATGTGCTGCTATGCAGAGGTTCACCCAGATGACCAAAGTGCTGTTGTACAGAGTTCTGCCCAAATGACCCACATGCTGCCATGCAGGTGACTTGATCCTGGGAGGAAGCTTAAATGGCTATGTCCTGAGAGTTTGAGAGGTGAGCCTCGAATGGCCACATCAGGAGAGTTTGGGAGTGAACTTGGATGGCCATGTTGGGAGAGTTTGGGAGCCAGCTCAAATAGCCACATTGGGAGAGTTTGTGAGTGAGCTTGAATTGCCACATTGGGAAAGTTTAGGAGCCAGTTCAAATGACTGTGCTGGGAAAGTTTATAAGTGAACTTGAGTGGTTGTGTCAGGAGAGTTTGGGAGCAAATTCGATTGGCCACATTAAGAGAGTTTGGGAGTGAGCTTGAATGGCTGTGTTGGGAGAGTTGTGACGTGAGCACATATGGCTAAATTGGGAGAGTTTGGGAGTGAGTTTGAATTACTGTGTCGGGAGAGTTCGGGAGTGAGCCCACATGGTCACATTGGAAGAGTCTGGGAGCCAGTTTGAATGGCCGTATTGGGAAAGTTGAGGAGCCAGCTCGAATGACTGTGCTGAGAAAGTTTATGAGACAACTCAAATGGCTGTGTCAGAAGAGTTTGGGAGCAAATTCAAATGGCTACATTGGGAGAATTTGGGAGTGAGCTCGAATGGCTGTGTTGGAAAGTTTTGAAGTGAGTTTGTATGGCTGAATCAGAAGAGTTTAGGAGTGAATGACTATGTTGGGAGAGTTTGGGAGTGAGTTCTAATGGCATTATTTTGAAAGTTTGGGAGCGAGCAGGAATGGCCGTGTTAGGAGAGTTTGGGAGTTAAATCAAATGGCTGTGTTGAGAGAGTTTGGGAGTGAGCTTGAATGGCTGTGTCAAGAGAGTTTGTCAACAAACTCGAATGGCTGTGTTGGGATTATCTGGGAACAACCTGAATGGCTGCATCGGAGAGTTTGGGACTGAGCTCAAATGGCCGCATGGGGAGAGTTTGGCAATCAGCCTGAATGTCTACGAGCTTGAATGACCACGTCAGGAGAGTTTGGGAGTGAACCTGAATGGCCACGTCGGCAGGCAGATCAGGCTAAGGCACCTGCTGTGCAGCAGCAGTAGTGGGCCTCAGTCAGGGAGGACTGGCTATGGGTTCTGGTACTAAAGTGACCCCATCAGCAGCAGCTGGGCCAGGGAGCTTGCTTTTGCTGCAGGAGTGCTGTGTGTGTGTACAAGGCCAATGTGGCAATACTCATACCATGGGTTGGAGGGAGGGAAGGACTAGGGGGAATACCAGGAGGGAACATCTCCCCCCCACATACCACTGTCCAAATGATAATGAGCTGATGGTAGGGGGAGAGGTTAAAATCTTATGTACCTGTATAAAGCAAGCATTTGTCAATGCTGAATATTTGCTTGCTGATATTAACATTGGATGTGCAGGAGTTAGACAGATGCAGAATAGGAATGGCAGTGAAGTACTGAACTCATGCCAACCCACCTCCACCCTGCAAAGATGGACAGGCATTGGGTGTGCCTTTGAGTCGTCACCTATAATGCTCACAGCATTTCACCTCACCCTATCCAGACACCGGCAAGTGTTGAGGTGTGCCTTGGGGTGTGCGGCTTTACAGTCACCCCCATTTCATAAGGACATACACTGAAATGGGTGCAGTATAGGAGAATGGGGTGCACTTTGGGGCCGAAGAA
Organism: Neoceratodus forsteri; assembly: GCA_016271365.2. Taxonomy (NCBI): domain Eukaryota; kingdom Metazoa; phylum Chordata; order Ceratodontiformes; family Ceratodontidae; genus Neoceratodus; species Neoceratodus forsteri. The sequence continues at coordinate 216,631,608 of JADMNL010000026.1, forward strand.
TCCAAGCCAAACGTTGATGCCTGTCACTGGCTTCAGGGATGGGGTGGGGGTGGAATGGTGTGAGCATTACAGCCAGCAATCCAAAGGCACACCCAATGCCTGTCAGTCTGTACAGGGTGGGATGTTATGGTTAGAAACCATAATGCCCCAGGCATTTGTTGGTATTTGTACTATACATTTTCAACATGGTCTTTTTGTGACTCCCACCTCATGAAAACATTTGGGACCTCTGCTCATTAACAGTGGCACTGTGATTTTGTTAATCTGTCCCGAACGTTGATTTCCCACAGCGACCATGCCATTCTGTGCCAGATGTGTGAAAACACAGTTCAGGCAGAATGTGAATGATGACAGCTGTACTTTTCATAGGGAGGTGTGAAGAGATGGCAATGTTGAAAATCTGGAGTGAAAATATTAACAATGCTCGAACTTATGAGCGTATGTGGAAACTGCACAACGCACGCTCATAACTCAGTCATTTAGTGGAATTATTTCGCCAAATTTTCAACGTAGGCATTTTGTGACCTCTGCTCATGAACAGTGTCAATATGATTTCATTAAGCTGTCCCAAATGTTGATTTCCCACAGCGACTGCACCGTTGGGTGCCAGATGTATGAAAACATGTTTTGGGCAGTATGTAAAAAATGACAGCTGTACTGTTCATAAGGAGGTGTGCAAAATTGACAACGCTGAAAATCTTGAATGAAAATATTACAAATTCTCAAAGTTACGAGTGTGGCGTGGAAACTGCACAACGAACGCTCGTAACACAGTCATTTTATGGATGTTTGTCAACAAATTTTACACATAGGCATTTTGGGACCTCTGCTCATGAACCGTGTCAGTGAGATTTTCTTAATCTGTCCCGAACACTGATTTCCCACAGCGTCTGTGCTATTGTACACCAGAAGTGCGAAAACACATTTTGGCCAGGACATGAAAAATGACAGCTGTACTGTTCATAAGGAGGTGTGAAAAAATGCCAGTGTTGAAAACCTGGAGTGAAAATATTATCAATTCACGAAGTTACGAGTGTGCATGGAAACTGAGCAATGTATGCTCGTAACATAGTCACTTTTTGGAATTTTTTCACCAAATTTGCAACATATGCTTTTTGGGAGCCCACCTCATGAACAGTGACACTGCCATTTCATAAACTGGTCCAGAAAGGTGATTCCATGCAGTGACCATAAAATCACCTTTTGGGACAGAATAACCAGATGACAGTTGCTGAATTCATAAGATGGGGTCCCAAGAACCACATGTTGAAAATTTGGTGCCAAAATTCACAAAAATGGCCGAGATATCCACCTAAGTTGAACCCCTCCCCCCCATTTATGACATGATACAGCTTACCGGCATTTCTTCAGTTCACGGTCGGCTTTGAAGAGTGCAGATGTGTTCCCATGCCACCAAAGATCATCACGCCACACTCTGGAGGTAAGTAGGGGGTGAGGGGGTGTGTGGGAGGTCGGGTGCAGAGGGTGGGTGCGGGTTGGGGGAGAGGGCACCAGAGACAACGAGGGACGTTTTCTGTTTTAAAAGGTTTAAAAAAACAACCTTGTGGGATGGTTTTCTATTACAGGGACAATGGTGCTCCCAGCGTGCCACCTGGGTGTTTGTTGGGGGGGCTGTAGCCAACCAGGATTGGGTACCCTGTTGCCACATACAGAGTGTTGGGGGCGCATGAGCCAAGGGGGATTGGGCACCCTCCCTCAGCACACAACAGATGGGGGGGGACATTATGCCAATGAGGATTGGGCTCCCCCATCGGCAAATGAACTTGGGAGGGGCATGCCATAGGGAGACTGGGCACCCCTGTCAGCTTTCATGGGGACTATGAGAGGTGGACAGCAACAGCTGCCGCCATGTTTATTTAAAACAAAAGAGGGGGATATTATGCTGACAGGGATTGGGCACCCTGTCGGCATTTGCAGAGTGTTTGGGAGGGTGTATGAGCCGAGTGGGATTGGGCATCCCCCCTTGGCACACAACAAATGGGGGGGCATTATGCCGATGAAGATTGGGCTCCCCCTTTGGCAAATGAACTGGGGAGGAGGCATGCCGACAGGGGGATTGGGCACCCCTTCGGCTTTCATGGTGACTGTGAGAGGCCGCCAGCGACAGCTGCCACCATGTTACTTGAAATGGGACAATAGACAAGGCAAGCTGTGATTTGCCACTGGAGTCAGGGACCGCCCCAGCAGCAAAAGCAGCTGATTGTTAAATGATGGGGCACTCCCTGATTGCAGAGGGGAGTTTCTTTCAAGTTGGTGTCACACTATAATACTGCTGTCATTTACAGCGTGCTCCTCTAATGGTGCCACAGAGACCAACCCCAAAATGGACTGCTGGCACTGGCCACAACAGTGCCGCGCCTCCACAACTCGTTACTACAGCAAGCTGCTGCAATAGGTTTCTTGCACATGTGCGCAAGCAAACATAAAAAGACAAAGAGGGAACATAAATACAGAATATTTGTGAAATATGAGCAAAGCTGTATAAATCTTATGTGTTTTTTTTTCTTTAAAACTTTATTTTTATGTTGGCATGCTTGCGCAGCCAACATCTTGGGACAGTGCAGCTTTGGAGGCGCGGTCGCTGTGGGGCGAATGCAGGGCACGCACCAGTAGGTGCGTCCCTCATTCCCCAATCAGCCTGCATGCTGGCGCCATACCATGCATACATAATGTGGGGGACACATCTAAGAAAAGGTCCGCTGCAATCCAAGCAAAGCTTGTCAGACACAGCAGACCCTTCCTATGTGCTCGCCGACATTATCAGCATTGTGGGTGGGCGGCCGCCCAATTGCCAACTTCGGGGGTGCCCAATCCCCCTGTCAGTTTAACCTCCTGTGGAAGAATTTCTTTTATATATCTTTCTTTTATACATACATATAAAGTAAAGTGTGTTACAGTATACTATAATGTAGAGCTGCTAGTGTAGTTAAATATAGCCAGGTCTGAGTAAAAGCTAAGGGTCATTATAGGTTCATAAGAATCACAAAGCAAGCAGAAAGCAATAGCTCGTGCTGGCTGAAACCAGTTCCTTAGGTTATGAAAATAGTAAGCTAGATAAAACTGAGCAGAACTGGTTGTACCAGCCTGATTAGCAGGCTTGGACAAAGTATCAAGATAAGAGCACGTAGTGGCATTGAAGACAAGCTGTACGTTGCTATGGTGTGAGTGAAACTCATTGTTTCTCTTAGGTCAGCTTGACCCAGGCATATGTATCAAGCAGTAATGGGAAAGAAATGAAATAAGCCAGTGGAAAAGTACCTAATGCTTCAGTGTGTTTTTTTTTTCTGTTACATTGCTGAAATCTATGATTTTTTCTGTTACATCGCTGAAACCTATGATTGGCTTATACTGAAATGTTGGTGTTTTTCCAAGATGAGAAGTGCTATAAAATACTGTGTAAAACTTTGTTTGGGGAGCTCTCTCCTTTAGCTGAGGCTCCCACATATATGTGTGCAGACAATAAACTGAGTTTATTGGAATAACCATTAGTGTGGTTATTGAGTACATAGAAATTAAGGTAAAGTATAGACAGTAAAGAGAATCTGCGACCACAGTTTTGGCGTGTCGGCAGGATGACTTGACCCTCCGTGTCGCTGTGATCGGACTATTAAGGTCCCGGTCTCCGGGACGCAGTGGCCCTGGGATTCCAGTCCCACCATAGGACGCTGACGCCTAGGGAGGGAGACAGTCATCATTTACTGTCTAGGTGCTAGGTGGGCACCTAAAAGTGCTAGGGGACTCTGACGTCCGGGGACGTCTAAATAAGAGAAGTGTTAGGTGGGCACTTCGCATAAGAGATAGGTGCCAGTAAACTGGACTACAATGGGAAATACGGGGGACCTCTACCAGATGGATCTCAACCTAGTACTGTTAGAGATTTTTTTGTTTGTTTTGTTTTGTTTTTAAACTGCAACCCAGAGCTCTGGAAAAAGACTTGGTTTGGCAGGTTACTAAAATGGCCAAAAGAAAACCTTTGAAAGGGCTAATAGCTGCAGTGTTTGAAATTATCATGAAGGTCCTGCAGTCAGTTTTCTTACTCAGACTAGTGTATCGGAAAAGAAGAAGAAAAATACCTTGGCACGGGTAAGTCTGAATTTTTTTATTCAAAGTTGTTATATGTCTGTCTGTTTTATTTCTGTAATACATATACTAAACAAGGTAATGCTCGTCTTTCTCGTGCATATTTTCTAGCTTATATCTGTGTTCTGTAATTATGTTCTGTTGTCAAGGTTATAGATAGGATTGACTGCCTTCAGTGCACAACATGTTACAGTAAAAAAAAAGAAAAAGCTTCTTTGCCTCATAGCTGACTGTTTTAATTGGCTTTATTTTTAATGGAACATTTGTGCTGCCTAGATAGGGTCAGTGAAGAACTTTTGTATGTAGTTTTGGGTGAAGCAGGTAGTGTTGAAGGTGAAGAGATATGACGTCATAGATTGCAATGTGCAGAAAGATTTGTAGTTTGCAAGCAACGTGCCAAGCCACTACGTTAGGTGAAAATGTAATGTGTTAACAGCTATAAATGGCTTTATCATACTTCTAGTTAAAACCAGAAACTTTTGCAAAATGGCAGAGTGCCATATTTTGGCTATGCCCCAGAAGGTGTAACCATGTTATACTAGATGTGTTCACTTACAGATGGTATGTTGTGCTGTGTTTTAAAGGTGTTGAAAGGAGTTATTAGAATGTGTTTAAAAGTGTTTTGTTCTGGAAAGATTTGGCATGGCGATATGTATAAATGTGTTGGTTTAAAAATTGTCAGTGTTACAAGACAGGGAGGCAGCACATATATCTAAAACACGTATAGTTTCTAATGAAACTATGGGCATTACCTCAGCAAATTGGTGTGAAACAATGTCAGTCTTATTTTGTGTTAAGTATTTCTTTTGTGTATGTGTATGTGTGGTACTGTCTTGGCCAGCAGTTTTATTGTAAAGATATTTAATATCAGTAGTGTTCAAGGACACTACAAAAATAACTGGGTTTGAACGACCTTGCATGCACACTGTGACCTTTTGCACGTTATTTGACCTTCTTGTGTTTCAACATTTTATGTTACTACCAGTTCAAACTTGATGTGTATTCCATACCTAAAGCACAACTTTTCACACAAAATGTATGTTTTCATGAAAGCACACCAAGAGTGAACCATGTAATTTGACTTTTGTTGCAAAACTAGTATTCTAAGTGAAGAGGAACAAACTTTTCTTCTCCTCTCATGGCTTCTGACTTGAGCCAACACAGGCAATACTCAGCTGGAAGGGAGAATTATTCATCATCTCCCATTTTATATATATATATATATATATATATATATAGTACGCTTTGAAAAAAAAGGACTATTACAGCTGTTTTTGAGAGTCTACCATCTACAGTTAAAAAACAATGGCTTTGGTTTTTATGTGTGACCATGGTGTAATCATTTTTTTTGTCTTTTTGAAATGCATTCTAAGAGATACGTACGTACGGTATTACCATCAATCTGGATTTTTTATAAACTCAGCTGACATTTTGTCATGCTTAGGATAAGGGAACCCAGGGACGCTTGGCTTCTTTTATCCTATGAAAATAATCTTGTTTTATTTTTAAACTGGTGTGTGTTTGTTTTTGTTGTTTGTCTGTGTTTCTTCTCTTTCTTCTAGAGAAAAAGAAGTTCCCCATCTTTATAGTAAGGTATGAAACTTACTAAACTAATTGTAATATTATCTTGTTATAATTTAAAGTGTAGTAGGTGGGGATCATGTCACCATCCACAGCTAACCTTTTATTGCTACAGTATTCGAGCTGTCTCTTCACTCAGCTGTCTCTTCCACCAGTAGGAGCTTGGGGGAGGGGTGTAAGCTACCCTTCCTCTATCCCTTCCAGTGTAATACCCACAAAGGTTGCAAGGTACATCACTGTTCCCCCAAAGGGGTAAATAAAGAAAATGTATATTTGCCAATAATTGTTTCTTATTTACAGGTTTAAAAAAAAAAAAAAAGACCCAGGGTATTTTAACAGCATAACCCAGCTCAAGCCCTTCTGTTTTTTTCTAGTGCAAACAGTTAAATCTCACACCTATTATTGGTACAAGGGTTTCTGCCCTCAGCAAATAATCAGTTACGCTGGAGAGTGAAGTTGTGTATGTATGTCCACATATATTCTTTTGATTGTCTTTTCAGCTTTCTTATCCTGTTAAAACAAATGCAAAACAACTTTTGTCATTGCCTTACAGCAATTAATGAATGCATTTTTTTTCAACCAGTAAATTCACAGTACTCTAACATTTCTGGACTCTAAGCTAAGTTTACAGTCTACATGTGTTGTTTAAATGTATTTTATGCATTATGCTCAATACTGAAATTTTCTATTACAAACATGCTTATGTTTCATGTTTATGTTATAATGTTTTGATATACATCTTGCTACACTGTGTCATGCATGTATGTATTCAGGAAAGTGCTCCACATGTATAGCGTTTTTAATGCTCATAACCAAACCTAAATACTGGGACCAGCATTGCTGACCCACCCCTACAATATGTTCCAAAGCAAAACCAAAAGTAAAATGAATGTTCCATTTGTCTTATTGCTCACAGGTACCCCTGAAGAATGAGTGTACTCTATGCAGGTTTTGTCATTTTACATTTTAACAATTATAATATGCACAATTTAGATTGTACTCCAAACCTATGCTTCAAGCCTTACCCCACTCAGTACTTTGGAGTATTTCACTATACAGGGTAAAGAAGGTAGACCTTTTCACTTGTCACAGGTGCAATAGGCACTGTTATTAAATTGGCATAGGCCAACAACATATGTATTTGTCCCACTAATTGCATTGTGTAAAGGCATATTATTATGAACTATATGTTTGAAGCATGTTATTGTAACATTACAAGATTTTATAACTCAGGCCTGCTTGCAACAGACAGGGAAATAATGTTCATCACTGTCATAACTGCTTCTGTGATTTAAAAGCAGGAGGTAACCATAACATTGTCATGATTTACAGATGGTCAAATGGTATAATTGAACCTCGGCCTGCACCCCCAGGTGTGCGGTTAATGTCCCATTTTTATTTTTTATTTTTCTAATTGCCAGAATTTAGGCTCTGTCACACCACTCTTTACAAAACAAGAAGTAAATGGTTTAAAATATTGTTATTTATGTGTTTTTAACTCAGTGTCTAACACACTTTGCAAGTTTGCAGGTTTCCACAGTGTGGCACACATAAGATCTCCACGTTCAACAGCAGTAACCTCTGCAAGTGTAATGTTTTCAGCGAAATTACACCTATTTGTAGAACTTTAAATCAACTGAAGAAGGTCCAGTCAGTTCAGACTCTGCAATCAAGCTTATTGTTTCTGCTTACTATGAAGTTAAGTCTGGGGAAGGGCACTCCCAACTCCAGCGAGAAGATTCTGCTTCAATTGACCTTCAAGCAATACATCCATTTTCTTCACTGCCGCTTGTTCCAAACATGGCTGGTACTTTCTACAACCCTATTGCTCTGTTATGGACTGTGTTCTTAATGGTTTATTGTCAATTGTTACCTTTTTATGGACTGTTAATCTTTATGCTGGGGTGTAATCAACTACGACAAAACAAATGCCATGCCAGTGTGTGTGTGTGTGACTACTCCATTAAAAGGACTTAATGCACCCCTGGCCAGTGTGTCTACTAATCAGCCAGCCAGCAAAATGAACACTGACTTTTCTACTATGCTGGTGTTTTGTTTTAAATTACTGTCTGCATTGCCCCATATGCCTTGTGGGGTTACCACCATTCTGCAAATGACATTTCATCTGTACTGTAACTACATCAACCTGTGGATACTTATATGAACTTTATGGACTGTTAACTTTATGGACTGTTATGTTTTATAAGGACTTATCTGTCAAGAGACATTATCAATAGATTCTTCAATCAAGCTCCCAGGGTGTGCCACACCTCAACACAAGGTAGCAACTACCTTATTCACTCTCAAAGTGGATTCCATGAACTCTTTTTCATCAACAAAATTGTTATGTTATATTGTGTTATATATGGTATCACGTTAGCATTTTTTCACATATTTCAATTGTGGTGTTGACATCCCTCAATTCTGTATTATGTTTTACAAACTCACCATTGTGTTCCATCTGTAACTCCATGCCTTAACTATCTGTATGCTGGGAACCAGTTTTAAATCATATAAATAAAAAGGGTGGTTAGTTGATACAGAGTATCAAAAGGGGAGTGTGGAGGAATTTATTTATATATCTTTCTTTTATACATACATATAAAGTAAAGTGTGTTACAGTATACTATAATGTAGAGCTGCTAGTGTAGTTAAATATAGCCAGGTCTGAGTAAAAGCTAAGGGTCATTATAGGTTCATAAGAATCACAAAGTAAGCAGAAAGCAATAGCTCGTGCTGGCTGAAACCAGTTCCTTAGGTTATGAAAAATAGTAAGCTAGATAAAACTGAGCAGAACTGGTTGTACCAGCCTGATTAGCAGGCTTGGACAAAGTATCAAGATAAGAGCACGTAGTGGCATTGAAGACAAGCTGTACGTTGCTATGGTGTGAGTGAAACTCATTGTTTCTCTTAGGTCAGCTTGACCCAGGCATATGTATCAAGCAGTAATGGGAAAGAAATGAAATAAGCCAGTGGAAAAGTACCTAATGCTTCAATGTGTTTTTTTTTCTGTTACATTGCTGAAACCTATGATTTTTTCTGTTACATTGCTGAAACCTATGATTGGCTTATACTGAAATGTTGGTGTTTTTCCAAGATGAGAAGTGCTATAAAATACTGTGTAAAACTTTGTTTGGGGAGCTCTCTCCTTTAGCTGAGGCTCCCACATATATGTGTGCAGACAATAAACTGAGTTTATTGGAATAACTATTGGGTGTGGTAATTGAGTACATAGAAATTAAGGTAAAGTATAGACAGTAAAGAGAATCTGCGACCACACTCCCCCATTTTCTTTGTGTGCCGATGGGGGAGCCCACTCCCTGTCAGCATAACCCCCCCTATTGTTAAATGCTGAGGGGGGTGCCCAATCCCCCTCGGCTCGCCCCCCCCGCTTTCTTTGTGTGCGGCCAGGGTGCCCAATTCTGGTCAGCATAACTTCCTCCAGCCACCCCGCGTTGTGTGCTGATGAGAGTGCTCAATCCTCACATACAGACCCCCCAAACATTTAGGTGGCATGCTGGGAGCCCACCCCAGCATGCCAAATCATCTGAAATACAAAACTGTCTCGCTATGTTTTTGTTTTTTACACCTGTAAAACGAAATGGTCCCTTGTAGTCTCCTGGCCCCACCGCACCCACCTCTGTGCACCCTGCCTCCCCATACCCCCCACCCCATACTTACCTCCGGAGCTCGGTCGTCGATCTTCAGTGGACCAGGAACATGTCTGTACTCTTCAAAGCCGACCCGAACTGAGGAAATGCCGGTAAGCTGTGTAATGGAATAAATAGTGTTTTTAACTTTGCTGCATATCTCAGGCATTTTGGAATTTTGGCCCAAAATTTTCAACATGGTTTTGAGACCCCTCCTCATGAATTCTTGCACTGTCATGGCATTATTCGGTCCCAAAGGTGATTTCACAGTCGCCACGTGGAATCACCTTTGAGACGATAATGAAACGACAGTACCATTGTTCATGAAGGCTTTCAAAAAGCCTATGTTGCAAGTTTGATGGGAAAAATCAAAAAAATTACTGTTTTATGAGTGTGCGTTGTGCAGTTGCTACGCATGCTCGTAAGTTAGCGAATTCACAATATTTTCATGCCAGATTCTTGACATTGGCATTTTACCACACCTTCTTGTGAACTGTTCAGCTGTCATTTTTCACATCCTGGCTGAAATGTGTTGTCGCACTTTCAGCACAGAATAGCGTGGTCGCTGTGTGAAACCACCGTTCGGGACACATTACGAAAATGACAGTGAAACTGTTCATGAGCAGAGTTCCTAAAATGCCTGTGTTGAAAATTTGGTGACAATACTCCATAAAATGTGTTACGAGCATGCGTTGCGCAGTTTGCACGGACGCTCGTAAGTTCGCAAACTTATATTTTCACTCCAGATTTTCAACATTGCCATTGTTCTACACCTCCTAATGAACAGTACAGCTGTCATTTTTCACATCCTGACCAAAATCTGTTTTCGCAGTTCTGGCGCACAATAGCCCAGTTGCTGTGGGAAGCCCGTGTTCGAGACACACATGAAAATGGCAGTGACACTGTTCATTAGCAGATGTCCTAAAATGCCTATATTGAAAATTTGGGGATGAAAGTCAATAAAATGAGTGTTTTACGTAGCCGCTGCGCAGTTTGCAAGCAGCTACGTGACTTTGTGAATTTGTAATACTTTCACCCAGCTGTTCATCATTGGCATTTTTCCATACCTCCTTATGAACAGTACAGCTGGCTGAAATGTGTTTTCACACGTCTGGTGCAGAATTACACGGTCACTGTGCGAAATCACTTTTCGGGACAGTTTGAGGAAATAACGGTGACACTATTCATCAGCAGAGGTCCTAAAATGCCTATGTTGAAAATTTGGTGCCGAAAGTCCATACAATGACTGTGTTGCAAGCGTGCATTGCGCAGTTTCCACGCACTCTTGTAACTTCGTCAATCTGCAATATTTACATGCTACCTTTTCACCACTGGCATTTGTGCATACCTCATTATCAACAGTCCAGCTGCCATTTTCCACAGCCTGCCCAAAATGCGTTTCGGCAGCTCTGCCGCACAATGGCGTACTCGCTGTACAAAATCACCATTCAGAACACATTAACAAAATCACAGCACTATGCGTCTCCACCTCCGCCACTGCCAATACCAGCGTGACAACATTCAGCATTAATAAATGCTTGTTATTATTGCAGTGTATGATCACAACACAACATTACCAACAGTTTCACTTCACGATGAGTATTTTTGCTATACATAAACTGATTGCTCGTTCTCTTGCAGGTATCCTGGAGACTGATTGATTGATTGGAGAAAGTCCTTTAATGATAAAGAGTTCAACAATACTCTTGGAAGCCTCCATAACAAGTAAAAAATTGATAACTCACCATTTACAGTGAAACCGATCTCCATGTAACCTGATAACATTACTTCTTCTGGTATGTCAACATTGCCAACATCAAAAAAGGAAAAAGAACTAGTTCAATTTGATAAATGAATGTAACATTTATAATAAACAGATATCAAAATAAGTATGACGTGTGCTGTGTATTAATTACATTATTGTAGAACGACATAATTAACCACCATGGCTGAGTAACTATAGGCCTCGCAGGATGGGGGAGGCCGAGCCCCAGTACCCCATTGATCAAAAGTGATTAACCTGAGTAAATTAGATTAAACCTCACTCCTTCCCCCCTCCATCTTATCTGTGTTTTAAACATTTTCTCAGGGATGTCTCAGGACCTTTAACAGCCTCTGTTGCCTTTTAAAGTGTCCCTGAAACATCACAACGAGCCCATGCTATCCCATGTTTCGGATGGGATGCCTCCTCAGCATCCCATTGTCTTCCTCCATCTCAGGCCTCTTGACTTGCGCAAAGCTGGAAGCGAAACTGCAGACTAGTGTCGGCCATTTTCTGTCTGTAGTCCTGTTCGAATGTCTCGTTTTGCTTCACAGTGAAATGGTATTTCCAATCTCCGACCACACCTGAAACATAAAAAATGAGACGCATGATAGCACCGGATGTTGATGATGTCAGTGATAGCCATTAAGGATAGAAGAACTATGATGGGTTCTTAAAGGTTCAATAAGCCATGAAAAGCTCGATTATCAGAGCTGTAACAGACGTAACAGAACTTGCAGAACCTTTTCCTTATGTTGCTTTGCCTTAAACTTTTCCGCCCTGGCACCCTCACTGCTCCCTATATGTTAACCTCTACATCCCCCCTTTGAGTCCTGGCATCTCTTTCACTGTACCGCCTTTCTCTCCCTCGATTTCTAGCACCTCTTTCACTGTGCCTCCTTTCTCTCCCTTGATTCCTGGCACTTCTCTAATTTTGCCTCCTTTCTCTCCCTCATATCCTGGCCCCCTCTCACTGCACCTCACTTCTCTCCCTCATGTCCTGGTCACCTCTCACTGCACCGCCTTCTCTCCTTTAGGTCCTGGCCCCCTCTCACTGCACCTCCTTCTCTCCTAGGGTCCTGGCCCTCTCACTGCACCTCTGTCTCCTCGGGTCCCAGCTCCCTGTCACTGCACCTCCTTCTCCTTATGTCCTGGTGCCCCTCACTGCACCTCCTTCTCCCTTGGGTCCTGACCCTCTCACTGCACCTCCTTCTCTCCCTGGGTCCTGGCCCTCTCACTGCACCTTGTCTCCCTCAGGTCCCAGCTCCCTCTCACTGCACCTCCTTCTCTCCCTTGGGTCCTGGCCCCCTCTACCTGTGCCTTCTTTCTCTCCCTTGGGTCCCAGATCCCTCTCACTGCACCTTCTTTCTCTCCCCCATGTCCTGGCCCCCCTCTCATTGCACCTCTTTTCTCTTTCTCAGGTCCTGGTGCCTCTGTCACTATGCTTCCTTCCCATGAATCTCAATCCCCTTCTTGCTATTCCTCCTCACCTCTAACTTGAAGTTCAGCTCCCTTTCCTGCTACCTAACCTCACTGCTCTCTCTGCAGGAGACCTGGCTGCTGGCTAGTACTTCCCAGCCAGGGGGCAGGTCAACAAAAGAAGGACAGTAGTGTGCAAGCAAAGAGGTAGGAGTGAAACAAATATGCAGTGTGGCAATGTGCAGTTAGCAAATATGAAATGGGAATAAAAAAATCCAAAAACCTGGTTGACTGAGGAGCGTGGAACCCTATGCTGATATCCCAGCAACACCACTGGAAAAAAATCCGTGACCTAACTGACCTTTTTACATGAAGCAGGGACAGGTGTATCAATACATCTCAATTCACTTACTTGTGTTTAAGAAAAAAAAAGTTTCTGTCATCTAGTGGCCAAACCACAAAGCTACAATGGCTCAATCGGACACTTTTTATGTTGATTGCACGCAGCGCAAGAAACATATTGGCACAGCTTGCTGAGAAGCAGGCTGTGGAGGCACGGCACTGTTGTGGCCAATGCCCCCACAGCCTGCAAAGGCTTGTCCCGCTTTCCCCAATGCCATTGCAGGCTGCTGGTGACACAAGTTGGAACGTTCACACCAACTTGTGACAAATCAGCCGCTGCAATCAGGGGCCGCCTCGTCATTGCAGCATAAGCCATCCGCTGCAATGAGGGAGTGACCCGTCATTGCAGGGCGGATCTAACAAGCCTGATATTGTTTGTGAACATGGCGGCAATATAACCCCCCCACAATGTTTATCTGCGACAGGGGAGCCCACTCCCGTCGGCATAATATCCCGTTTCAGTGTCAGCTGATGGGGTGCTAATCCCCATCTGCAAAAAATTACTACCCCCCTTGTTATTTATCGTGGTGCCCAATCCCTGTTGGCAGAAAGATTCCTTTGTTGTTGCGGCGGGGTGCCCAAACGCCGGAAGAATCCCCTTATGTTTACCGACCAGGGGTGCCCAATCCCCGTCGGCCACAGTGCCCCCAAAAGCGAGATTCAGTGGCATGCTGAAGCCCACCCCAGCATGCCAAATGCCCCTGTGAAGGTAAAACCGTCCCGTTGTCTTTTTGTTACCTGTAAAGAAAAACAGTCGCCATGATCTACCAGACCCCTCGCAGCCGGGTCCACCCACTATGCACCCTGCCTCCCTACCCCCTCACCCCACACTTACCTCCGAGTCCGGCACGACGATCTTCGTGACCAGGAACACGCCTGTACTTCTTCAAAGCCGACCGCGAACTGAGGAAATGCCGGTAAGCTGTATAATGGAGTAAATAAGGTTTTCAACTTTGCTGCATATCTCAGGCATTGTTTGGAATTTTTCACAAATTTTCAACATAGGTTTTGGGACCCTCCTCATGAATGCTTCAACTGTCATGGCATTAGTGGCCCCAAAGGTGATTTCGCTGGTCACTGTGCGGAATCACTCTCTGAGGGCTGATTAATCTAAATGACAGTGCCAGTGTTCATGAGGTGGGCTCTCAAAAAGCCTATATTGCAAATTTGGTGGGAAAAATCCCAAAAATGACTATTTTACGAGCATGAGCTGCACAGTTGCTACGCATGCTCGTAACTTCGTGAATTTGCAATATTTTGATTCCAGATTTTCAACATTGGCATTTTGTCACACCTCCTTGTGAACAGTACAGCTGTCATTGTTCACATCCTGGTGGAAATGTGTTTTCACATTTCCAACACAGAATAGCGCGGTCACTGTCGGAAATCAGTGTTCGGAACAGATTAAGAAAATGACAGTGACACTGTTCATGAGTAGAGGTCCTGAAATGGCTATGTTGAAAATTTGGTAATGATACTCCATAAAATGACTGTGTTACGAGCGTGTGTTGTGCAGTTTGCCCGCATGCTCGTAACTTCGCGAATGTATATTTTCACTCCAGATTTTCAGCTTTGCCATTTTCCCAGACCTACTTATGAACAGTGCAGCTGTCATTTTTCCCATCCTGGCCGAAAAGTGTTTTCGCAGTTCCGGCGGAGAATAGAGCAGTCGCTGTGGGAAATCACTGGACAGAGTAATAAAATGACAGTGATACTGTTCATGAGCAGAGGTCCTAAAATGCCTATGTTGAAAATTTGGTGATGATAGCCCATCAAATGACTGTGTTACAAGTGTGCGTTGCACACTTTCCACACACCTTTGTAACTTTGCAGATGCGTAATATTGTCATGCCACATTTTCAACAATGGCAATTTTTCACACCTCCTTATGAGCAGTACAGCTGTCATTTTTCACATCCTGAGTGAAATGTGGTTTCACAGTTGCGGCACAGAATAACGCGGTCGCTGTGGGAAATCAGTGTTCGGGACAGATTAAGAAAATGACAGTGGCACTGTTCATGAGCAGAGGTCCTGAAATCACTATGTTGGAAATTTGGTGTCAAAACTCCATAACATGACTGTGTTACAAGTGTGCGTTCAACTGTTTCCACGCACCCTTGTAACTTCGCAAATTTGTAATATTTTCACGCCACATTTTCCACAGTGGCATTCTTTCACACCTCCTTATGAACAGTACAGCTGTAATTTTTCACATCCTGGCTAAAATATGTTTTTGCACTCCTGACGGAGAATAGCACGGTCACTGTGGGACATCAGTGTTTGGTATATATTAAGATGGAACAAGTGAGAGGAGAGAATGACCGAGCTCAACTGAGCTCTGTCAGGACTGCTCTGGATTTGTTTGTGGGCAGAAAAAGGCCCCAACGCAAGAGGCCAGTACAAAAGGGCAGCCTGCAGCACTGGGAGAAACAGAACGAGAGAGTGAGTGAGTGAGGAGGGGAGTGAGCGAACTCACCGGAGCACTGTCAGGACTGCTGCGGATTTCTTTTGGGCAGAAAAAGGCGTTAATGCAGGCAGGGGCCCAGTAGAAAAGGCCAGCCTGCAGCAGTGGGAGAAACAGTATGAGTGAGTGAGACAGGGGGACTGAGTGAGCTCAACGGAGCTCTATCAGGACTGCTGCGGATTTCTTTGTTGGCAGAAAAAGGCACCAATGCAGGCAGGAGCCCCATACAAAAGGGCCACTTGCAGTGCCAGGACAAACAGAATGAGCGCATGGCAGAGGGAGACTGAGCGACCTCAATGGAGCTTTGTCGGTACAGCTGCGGATTTATTTGTGGACAGACAAAGGTGCCAATGCAGCCAGCAGCCCTGTACACAAGCGTAGCCTGCAGCGCCAAGAGAAACAGAATGAGTGAGTGACAGAGCGGTAGTGAGCGAGCTCATGGAGCTCTATTGTGATTGCTGTGGATTTCTTTGTGGGCAGAAAATGCGGCAACACAGGCAGGAGCCCAGTACAAAAGGCCAGCTTGCAGTGCGGGCAGAAACAGAATGAGTGAGTGAGACAGGGGGAGTGAGCGAGCTCAATGGAGCTGTGTCAGGACTGCTTCAGATTTCTTTCTGGTCAGAACAAGCCACCAATGCAGGCAGGAGCCCAGTACAAAAGGGCAGCCTGCAGCGGCAGGAGACACAGAATGAGCGAGTGAGGGATGGGGACTGAGTGAGCTCAATGGAGCTCTGTTGGGACTGCTGCAGATTTATTTGTGGGCAGAAAAAGGCAGCAATGCATGCAGGGGCCCAGTACAAAATGGCAGCCTGCAGTGGCAGGAAAACCAGAATGCGTGAGTGAGAGAGGGGGAGTAAGCGAGCTCAACGAAGCTGTATTGTAACTGCTGCAAATAGCGGCAATGCAGGCAGGAGCTCAATAGAAAAGGGCAGCCTGCAACGCCACCAGAAACAGAATGAGTGAGTGAGAGAAGGGGACTGAGCGAGCTCAACAGAGCATTGTCAGGACTGCTGCAGATTTCTTTGTGGGCAGAAAAAGGCACCAACAGAGCCAGGAGCCCAGTACAAAAGGGCAGCTTGCAGCACTGGCAGAAACGGAAAAAGTGAGTGAGAGAGGGGGACTCAGCAGGCTCAACAGACCTGTGTTGGGACTGCTGCAGATTTCTTTGTGGGCAGAAAAAGCCACCAACAGAGGCAGGAGCCCAGTACAAAAGGGCAGCCTGCAGTGCCAGGAGAAACAGAATGAGTGAGTGAAAGAGGGGGAGTGTAAGCGCCCTCAACGTAGCTCTGTCCGGACAGCTGCGGATTTCTTAGCGGGCAGAACAAGGTGCCAATGCAGGCAGGAGCCCAGTACAAAACAGCAGCCTGCTGCACCGGGAGAAACAGACTGAGCAAGTGACAGAGGGGCAGTGAGCGAGCTCAACACACCAGCGCAATCGACATTCGGCATTGACAAATGCTTGTTTTATTTTCTCTTTTTTTCAATTAGTTTCCTAATTTTTACTGATTTAAATTAAAAATAGACCTATTTCATAATTGCAGTAAGGCACTGCACTCATTACTTGTTATTTTTCAATGTTTACTCATTAAATTTTTTTTGTGCCTGTATATTGCAAGTGCTTATGCGTACACAGCTGCATCGATTGACATTGCGCAAATCATGTGACTGCCAGCACCACTCTGTGTGGGTGGGCAGAATGAGACAAGATCTGAATAAACTGGCAAAATATTCGGAAAAGTGGCAACTGAGGTTTAATGCAAAGAAGTGCAAGATCATGCACATAGGGAAGAGAAACCCTGAAGCCACCTATAGGCTGTGAGGGGAGTTGCTGGCAATCACAAGGGAAGAAAGAGACTTGGGCATCATCATCACAGATGACCTGAAATCATCCAAGCAGACCACTAAAGCAGTAGGTAAGGCTAGGAGGATGTTGGGGTGTATTAGTAGGGGTATCACAAGTCGGAAGAGGGAGGTAATAATCCCTCTTTACAAGACACTGGTTAGGCCCCATCTGGAGTACTGCATGCAGTACTGGAGGCCACACCTTCACAAGAACATTAACCAAATTGAGGCAGTCCAGAGAAGGGCGACCAAAATGGTGCAAGGACTGCATCAGAAGACATATGAGGACAGATTAACAGAGCTCAATATGTATACCCTAGAGCAAAAACGGGAGAGAGGTGATATGATCGAAACATTCAAACACCTCTAGGGCATTAACAAGGTGAAAGAGTCTAACATGTTTCAATATAAGAAAATAGCAAGACAAGCGGACGCAGCATGAGATTAGTGGGAGGCTGATTAAGGGGTAATGTGAGGAAGTTCTTTTTCACAGAAAGGGTGGTGGATGCATGGAACAACCTACCTCGGGAAGTGATGGATATAAATACAGTGCAGGGCTTCAAACAGGCATGGGATAGGCATAAGGGAGCAATACAGATGAGTATGAATAGATAGGCCATTGACAGAGCAAAGGCCAGTGACACATTCATAAGGAAGAAAAAGAAATGGGCAGACTGGATAGGCCTTGCGGTCCTTATCTGCCATCAACTTCTATGTTTCTGTTGTTGTAATTGGTATGTTTTCCATCTTTTAGAGTCCTGTTACAGCTCCAGGCCACACCTGGAAAAGGGTCTTTGGCTCAGTGTGCCATGTCGGTTAGCAAATAAAAGAAACAAATAAATAATTCCTGGGCTGTCATTTTCGGAGTGACAATCGCTATCAGTATCTCATTTTAGAAAATGGTCTTTTTATTTCTTGGCATCTGATTGGCTAGTACCCTTGCCATGGGGGTACATTAACTTTCAATAGATGCCCAGGAAATAAAAAGTACCAGCCTATAGTGCCCTTTCACCCACTTAAGTATCTTGGTGCCCACACTGCTTCCTAATTGGCTAACACAACTAATTATCATTTCAAATCACCGCCATCTTTTTTGTCATTTACCGAGAGATACTACCCATGTCAAAACAGCCCTACCACAGACACACAAAGGCACAACCATGACAACTATCTTGCTGTTAAAAAAAACAACTTAAAGTACTTACTTTGAAAGCGCCACATGAACATCAGTTTAAGCCGCCCATTATACTTTTCTGACACCCCCCCCCCCCAGCCTGCCCCATCACCCCGTCATGAGTCCTCGGTCAATTTCCACAAAACACCATCGAAATTTAATAAATGTTCCAGCTGTTTGTAAGTTTGGTTTTCATTATTCTGTCACCTCATTCGAGCTTCTGGTATGGATGGTATTTACGAGACATGTGCCATTTGGTTTTACCAACCTGTCTTACCTGCTGTGCCCAAGTCTATATTTTCGGCATTCTCTCACAAGTGCCTTCCAGGGTTAGTGCTCTAGGGAAGTGAATAGTGGCTGCCAGTACTGAGACCAAGTATCCGCTACTTAATCGACCTCCTCCTCCTACAAAATCCCACGGACCTTCCGTCCGTGCTCTCACTACTCACAGCGTTACCATGAGCAACCGCCCGCCCGCCACCTCTGCTCCTCTTCCGATTCTCAGATACATTCAGCTGCTCAGCGTGCTCGCCGCCTGCCACCTCTGCTCCTCTCCCGATATGTAATTCATACAGCTTTGAAACGGCAGCTCTCCTAAGCTACCTCAAACCCAAATTGAAATGCAAAGCATCAATATAGCAGTTTTACAGCAACCACCTTGTTTCCAATCATTCAGTAAGAAATTGGCACATCCACTTTCATGCAACAACACATTTTTTAAATTTAAATCTCCACTAGTGCTGCTGCCGACCGTAAACTACGACTCCACATTCACTGCGTCCCGCCCGACCCTGATTACATTGCCAGCTTCTACAACTCGACTGCTGCTTGTTTAAAAAAAAAAAAGAGCCGGCCCGGTGGCGCTGAGGTTGAGGCGCTGGACGCACACACCGCTCCGCGCGGGCGACCGGGCTTAGCGATCGACAGCTTCGCCTGCTCCGGGAGGATCCGGCCCATGCCCGGCACTTAGGGACCCGGAGGAACTGCAAGCCCACAAGGGGATGGCTGGTCGTTGAGCAGCACGGACGCCGACGGCGCGCGTCATGGCGTCAGGGAGGTCATCGGCTGCTCGAGGAGGGAGAAAAGCGAAAGGAGCCTGCCTCGTCCGGGAAGATGGGAGGACCTTGGGCGTGCCCATGATGTGCCGATGCCCGCCAGACCGAGACCCGGCGAAATGTGGTAGGGGGTTAGGAACCCCACCTCGTCCCACCGGGGTAAACCCGCTCCATGGGGATCTGTGGTCTGTGTGGGCAGGGTTCCGGCAGTGGGATGTCTGGGGGTCGCACTGAAGGGTCGGGGAGGCAGGCTGTGAGGAGGATAAAAGATTTAAAAAAAGAACCTCCAGGTTTAAAATCTGAGGTTGGGATCAGAAATAACAACGGACTGTGTCTACAAACTGCGCACCTCTGTTCCTATGCCAACCACGATCCCGATCCTCCAGCCGCCAGCCCAAACAACATGACAGTGCTAGTATTTTCTTCACAGAAACAGCCCAGAACAGTCTCTCTTAATTTCCTTGTAGTGGTAACGGCACTTCACGAAAGAGTGTGTGTGTGTGGGGGGGATGGAGCGCTACTAGTAAAAAATTAAAAGAAAAATCACAGCCTGCATGTCTCAGTGTGTTGTACAGTTGCTGAGGACAGTGAACCTTGTCAAAACACAACTGTGACACTTGATCTCTGCAAATGTGTCTATATAGAGTAACAATAACAACCAGCTCTAGTATTAGGCTCCTCTAGGAGGAGGAACTATTTTATTATAAAACTTATTTTAAACTACTTATGTTAAACTAATTTTAAAAAGTTTGTTTTATTAAACTTTTTTTTTTTTTTACAGTGCCCATTTTCTAAGCGCAATAATACCCTCCAGGGTGGGCGGTATGGGCAATACCGGACATTCCAGGGGCTATAAGGCCCTCCGCCTGCGGCATCGGGCCTCATTATGCCCCGGGCGGTCTGGTATTGCCCAATACTGCCCACCCTGTCGGGTATTATTGCTTGCATAATTCTGATATTATTTGCACTGTAGATGAGTACTACACATTATCATTTGTGCTGATCAGTTTTGTCAGCATTTGCTGCGACTGTTTGCTCGTACCCAGGCCCATATTAAAAATTAGCTTTGCTTAATGGAGTTTATCCCACTAAAACAAATAAATACAGATAGAGCAATGGGGTCTTTGGCACAAAAATATTTGGGGTTCTGGTCAGACTGATATGACTGCAGGCATGGCTTGTGAATTCTACAACCTGCTTTTTGATGAATAAATTGGCATTTTGACACGTAACTTCGATTGATATCTGGTTGTGTGTTATATCAGAGGCACCCCATTTGCTCTTCTGCACTGCACATACTTTGTTTCATTCATCTGTTTCCCACAGTCCCTCTGGTCCAAATGCAGCAGGGAACAATCCAGACCTCCTATTGGATTCCTGGTGTTCCAAACCATTTCCCTCCCCAGATCATCTCCTGTGCTGGCACAATACTCCGTGTGCATACAGGTGTGGTCAGATCATCACTGTGTTCACATACAGCTTTGGTTATCAGTAAAGTGAACATTTTCTGGATATATCCCAGTAGCAAAAACTGCGTGTAAACAGCGCCATTTCCTGGTACCCAACAGTTTTCAGTGAAAGTGTTTCTTGGTAACGCTTACCCAGAAATGCTGCTGTCAACGGTTAATTGCCTGCATGAAAATGTAATGAGTGAGGATGTCCTCCCGTGTAGATCTGCATGGAAGGTACACAGCTACATTGACTGACATTGCGCAAATCTTCTGTCTGCCGGCACCACTCTGTTTTGGTGCCTTAGTATCTGTATTGATTCTGCTCTATGATTCATAAGTAAACAATAGCAAGGCTGGCCTGTTGGTGCAGTGGTAGTGCTACCATCCATGATGCCAGCAACCCAGGTTTGGGAAAGAGCCTAGGTCATCAGAGGGCCGGCTGGGGGGGATGGTAGAGCATCCCAGGAGACGCTTGTGACGGATAGCAATCTACTTGTTATTATATTGTATCATATTTGTGATATCAGTATATGTTTCTTTGAATGTCTGCTTGGAAAATATGGCAACCAGCAGAACAGCACCATGGGAGCTGGAATTTCAAAAGTGTGGTAAGGAGAGATGGCCTCTCCATGACCCAGTGGAAAATCTGATTAAGAGCTTCCTTCAGATATCAGGTTGTAACACATTGTAAAACACCCATTTACTTTGAAATCCAGGAAAACTAGCCACAAAAACAGGCTGCATGTTATGACCTATTAGGAAGAAGCAACTTCTTCTAACTGATACCTGCTAGATTTCACAAATAGGTGACATAGCTCATCCGGAAGTTTGCCTGAAAAGATCAAAGGGGTAACTCTGACCTGTCATGAGGCATCACTAATTAGGAAGAATATACATACATATTTTTTTATTTGGAATGTTTAGCAGCGTGCTGGGGCATGTGACTAATCAATTAATTAAGTATCCAGGTTTGAGTGACCTCACAACCAGCATCACTGTGAGCTGTGACATCACAGGGAGGATAGGACTGTACTGAATATTATCAGATGGGTGGAAGAAAAGAGGGCTTTGTTAATTAAACCTAGAGTAGGAGTAAATACTCAATAATAACTGGTCAGCAATTTCTCTCAATGTACTGACCAGGTTGATATTTTCCATAACAACCGGCTGGTTGTTATGACATTCATGAGCCATGCCAGTCAAACTATGCTGCTGCCTCATTGGCCAACATTCTGTAAGTGGGCGGGCGAAACAGTCTCACAAACTGCTGGAGAAAAATTGCTGGTCTGTTATTATAAAAATAAAAGATGGGGAGGATAAGCATATGAGAGCTTACACTTCGTTGTGGGATGCTTTTGATAAAACCCCTCAGTCTTTTGCCTCGGGATTATGTAGCATCCTACAACTCAGGTGTGCATTAAATTCTCATATCAAACCCTTTCTCATCCATTATTCTCTATGTAATAAGGTGGTTTTGTATAATTATCTATTTAATTTTCATAACTGTAATCTAAATGTTATATGTTCTGTGTGTTGTAGTTTCTTTACGATTTTTAATTATAGTAAACTTTGTTTTCCTTGAAATTCTGCCCAGTCTTTTTCTCATTTTGAATGTGAATGCTAGGACAGTGTTGATAAGTCTGACAGAACTGTTAAGTACCTACACTGTGTTACCATTTTGCACCAAGGCAAGAATAGTACCTAGGTTTCAACTGAGTCAAAAAGGGGGATTGTGAACCAGGTTGGGTGCCTGCTGGGTTAAGTATTGCACTGCTTTTCCCCAAAGATGGTGTGATATTTGATCCTGTTAACCTGGCGTGCTAGTGAAAAAGGGTTCATATTTGACCTCAGGACTCGAGACTGGTAGTTATTTTGGACCCAAAACAGACAGGGGGGTTACCCTTTTTGTCTCCTAATCACATATTACACTTTGAGGTTTGGCACTGTGGGAGCAGAGGACCAGACCCACGGAGTGTGTTTGTGACAGATCCGGTTGGCAGCGGTGCAATTTAAAAGATTTGGTTTACGGTGCTGCAATCAAAAAGATTTGTTTGCATACTGTGGAATTATTTGGCAACATGGGCATTAACAGTCCAGTGTGTCAGATTGATAACTGTAACAGCTCACACACAAAATAAGGCAGTGATTTAAAAATAAAGAAATATATCATTGTGGTTACAGTCTAAGTTCCCTACCTGTTTTATTTTTTTCAGGTGTAAACTAGTGTAGTGGTAGATTAGGGAAGAAGATAACTTCCACCTACAGTGAGTGCACTGCAGACTACCTGAGGCAGTTATGCCAAGAGAGAGGAGTCCGTTGTGAGAGGCGAAACAAGCAGCACCTCATGGAGGTTCTTGTGGCAGCCAATGCTCAAGACCTCGAGTCACAGTCAGTGACTGGAAAGGACCAGACCTTGGGCATGGAGGGGCCAGGATCCATCGCAATATCCGGACCCAGTGAGGAGGACAGCGGGATCAGTGTAAGCCAAGAGCCACCACAGCAGGGGAAGGTCACCACCATGCTGGAGCCCGAAGGGTTCAGGCTGCAGAGGGAGTTGTGGAGAATGGAGGTGGAATTTGAGCAGAAAAGGTTCGAAGCCCAGCAGTGAAGGGAGCTTGAACAGAGGAAGCTGGAGATGGAGTGAGAGAAAGAGAAAGAGAAGAGAAGCGAGAGCAGCGAGCTGCTGAGGAAAAAGAGTGACAACTTCAGAGAGAGGCCGAGTGAGAAGAGAGAGAGAGCATCAGAAGAGATTTGAACTGGAGAAGCTACAAGTCCAAAGAACAGTGCCACAGCAGGTCAGTGTCATGGGTGAATCTGGGACTCCAGGACTGGGTTACAGATTAAATTCTAAATTGATAACTGAATTTAAAGAGGGGGAATATATGGATGCAGTTTTAAACTCATTTGAAAAGGCATGCATTCAGGCAAAAATTCCTAGAGAGTCCTGGAGCTTGCAGCTATCCCCGCTGCTTACCGGGAAAGCTTGTGATGCATTGGGTCAAATGGACAATCAGGACAGTAATGATTATGCAAACTTAAAGCTGCTTTGTTAAACAAATATGACTTGACAGCTAAAACGTACAGAGTTAAGGTCTGTAAACTCAGGAGAAGCCCTGACATGAGCTACGAGGAGCTAGCTACTAAACAACGTCAGTTTTTAAAATGGTGGTGGCAGGGCTACAAGCAGACTCTGTACAGAAAATTGAAAATGTACTTTTGGAGCAGTTCTTTTGGACTTGCCCAGCAAGACTGAAAACCTGGCTAGAGGACCAAGATCC
The DNA here is from genome assembly GCA_016271365.2 of Neoceratodus forsteri. Taxonomy (NCBI): domain Eukaryota; kingdom Metazoa; phylum Chordata; order Ceratodontiformes; family Ceratodontidae; genus Neoceratodus; species Neoceratodus forsteri. The sequence goes on from JADMNL010000026.1 coordinate 216,655,787, forward strand.
AAAAACAGTGCAGGAGGCTGCTGAACTTTTGGACCACTATGCCAGGAGTAGACCTGCTCTGAGATGGAGTGGGGGTGGGTGTGACAGCGCAGAAAGGGAAACACGTGCCTTCAGGACAGCTAAAACCCTCACTACCTCCACCAAAACTGGGCAGCCCCAGGTTACAAAGAACAAATTTGCCTGATAAAAGAAATTAATGTTGAGTTTGTGAACAACCTGGACATCTTGCAAGGCAGTGTCCTAAAAGGCAGAGAGTGCACAAAGTGGTGCTGGGAAAGAAGTGTTTTTTTTTTGTGTATCCCTGAAAGCATGCCAGCAAACATGAGGGAGCATGTACACCCACTTAACGTGAATGGGGTGCAGACCCATGGGTTAAGGGACACGGGGGCTTCCCTTACTTTGGTAAAAGGGGATCTGGTTGAACCTGAACAGCTTATCCCCAATCAGTTCGTTACAGTATGGGAATTCACTGGAGAGGAGAAAATGCTGCCACTTGCTAGTGTTCTCCTGGACTGGGGTGAGACAAGAGAGACTGTGCAAAAAGTTGCAGTAGCAGAAAATCTTGCCCTGGATGTGATCATCGGGAACAATCTCTAAAAGGGGATGGAGTGTGCAGTTACCCGCAGTCAAGCAGCAAAGGTAAATTGTAGTTCCCTGCACTCCATTGAAGCCCCTGTGGAAAACACTGGGAGGCTGATTCCCCAGCCTGTGTCTCCTGATATGGAGAATAGAGAAAGGGTGTAGAAATTCCCCAGGTAGCAGTTAACAGAACAGCTGCAGAAGGTTACTCTGAGGAAGGAGGGGTAGCCCATTGTCAGAGAGTTAGGGATGGCAGTGACCCTGAATGTGCTGATGCTAGAGCTAGGGACCCTAGCTTAGAAACTGGAGGGGACCTGTCCCATGCCTTGGGAATGTGTAAAGATTTTGCAGCTGCTTGTAAGAATGACCCTACTTTAGAGAGGCTGAGGGCTTAGGCAGACTCTGATGGAGCACTTGGAGGTGACGTGAAACAAAGTTTATGGGGAAAATGGACTGCTGTATATGCAGAACATAAGGACAGAGGGAGTGGTGATGGGCAGGCAGCTTGTCGTTCCCCAGGGGTACCATGACGCTGTTGCTCAAGATTGCTCACGATATTCCTATGTCTGGCCATCTGGGAATCATGCACACTATGCAGTGATTGGCCCAGAATTTCTATTGGACAACTTCACCCAGCAGGTGAAGGAGTATTGCAGGTCTTGTCACTGGTGTCAAGAAATAGGGAAGGCAGGTAGGAAAACCCAAGTCACCCTAATTCCCTTACCCATAGTGGAGGAGCCATTCCAGAGGATAGGAATGAATATTGTGGGGCCTCTGAATACCCCCAGCTCCTCCAGGAAGAGGTTTATCCTAACAATGGTGGATTATGCCACCCGGTACCCAGAGGCAGTTGCCCTATCCTCACTGAGGACAGACAAAGTGGCAGATGCCTTGCTAGGGATTTTCTCCTGTGTTGGGTTCCCGCAGGAGGTTATCACCAATAGAGGGGGTTCCTTCATATTGGACCTGATGAAATGTTTTGGGAATGTGTAAAGATTTTGCAGCTGCTTATAAGAATGACCCTACTTTAGAGAGGCTGAGGGCTTAGGCAGACTCTGATGGAGCACTTGGAGGTGACGTGAAACAAAGTTTATGGGGAAAATGGACTGCTGTATATGCAGAACATAAGGACAGAGGGAGTGGTGATGGGCAGGCAGCTTGTCGTTCCCCAGGGGTACCATGAGCTGTTGCTCAAGATTGCTCACGATATTCCCATGTCTGGCCATCTGGGAATCATGCACACTATGCAGTGATTGGCCCAGAATTTCTATTGGCACAACTTCAGCCAGCAGGTGAAGGAGTATTGCAGGTCTTGTCACTGGTGTCAAGAAATAGGGAAGGCAGGTAGGAAAACCCAAGTCACCCTAATTCCCTTACCCATAGTGGAGGAGCCATTCCAGAGGATAGGAATGAATATTGTGGGGCCTCTGAATACCCCCAGCTCCTCCAGGAAGAGGTTTATCCTAACAATGGTGGATTATGCCACCCAGTACCCAGAGGCAGTTGCCCTATCCTCACTGAGGACAGACAAAGTGGCAGATGCCTTGCTAGGGATTTTCTCCTGTGTTGGGTTCCCGCAGGAGGTTATCACCAATAGAGGGGGTTCCTTCATATTGGACCTGATGAAATGTTTGTGGAAGAAGTGTGGAGAGGTGCAGAGATGCATGACACCTTATTATCCACAAGCCAATGGGATTGTGGAAAGATTCAATGGTACCCTTAAAACGATGCTCCAAGTGTTTGCTGACCAGCATGGGAGGGACTGGGAGAAATACCTTCCCCACCTGAAGTTCACATACAGGGAGGTGCCCCAAGAGTCAACAGGGTTTTCCCCCTTTGAGCTCTTATATAAATGCAGGGTACATGGACCCCTAGACTTGATCTGGAAGGACTGGGAAGGCAAGCACACCACCCAGGGAGTTCCCATAGTGGATCATGTCCTTAAGTTTAGAGAAAAGCTGAAGGAGCTTATGGGTACAGCTCAGAGCAACCTGGCAGCTGCCCAGTAAAAACAAAAGGTATGGTATGACCGCAGAGCCAGAACTCGCTCATACACTATAGGTCAGGAAGTCATGGTCCTAATCCCGGTCCGGAAAGACAAGCTGCAGACCGAGTGAGCAGGACCGTACAAAGTAGTCAGACAGGTGAATGACATAAATTACATTATAGAACTGCTTGACAGGAGACATACCCAAAGAATATACTATGTCAACATAATGAAGCCATATGTAGATACAGCTGACATGGTCTTTGTAGTGTGTAGTCATGGGGAGGGGATAGATGAAGAAGACCCCCTTTCTGGACTTGCTGGAGAAAAGCAAGCAGAAGGCCTCTGTGGAGGCAATTAAACTGTTGCCCCAGTTGACCCTGGACCAGATCCAGGAAGTAAGGGAGGTTTTAGCAGACTTTGCCCCATTGTTTAGCACCAAGCATGGACTAATCCCCTTAGTGACACACAATGTAGAGATGGGGATGCAAGTGCCCATATGGTAAACAGCATATCGTGTGTCAGAGGCCATCCAAAAGGACATTAGGAGGGAGGAGGAGGAAATGCTGGATTTAGGGGTAATCCAGAAGTCCCGCAGCCCCTGGGCCTCACCCATAGCCCTTGTTCCCTAGCCAGATGGCTGTACTCCTTTTTGTGTGGGCTATCAAGGACTCAGTGCTGTCACGAAGTCAGATGCCCACCCAATGCCACGAATGGATGAACTACTGGACAAGTTGGGAGGGACGACCTACCTTACCACTATTGACCTGACGAACGGGTATTGGCAGGTGGTGTTAACTGCCAGAGCTAGGGAGAGATCAGCATTCATCACTCTGATAGGGTTATCTGAGTTCAAAGTAATGTCTTTCGGAATTAAGAACACCCCTGCCACCTTCCAAGGTTGGTGAACCAGGTGTTAAATGGTGCTGAAGAGTACGCCATAGCATACCTGGACAACATTGCCATCTTCAGTGCCAGCTGGAAGGAATACCTGTCCCTGGCTCAAGGTTGTGCAGGCGCAGTTTGGGGTGCGATGACAACCTGCACAACCCCGATTTGAATATCAGGTTGCGCAGGTTGCGATGGTTCTCCTCCTGTTGAGCATGCATTCATTTGCATTGCTCTTTGCGCAACCTGTTGCCAGTGGAGCAACTGCCTCCTGCTGAATATCGCAGAATGGCGCAATGTAGGATTTCTGCATGCGCAACCCTGTTGCGCATGGAGCAACCCTTTTGAATATCTGGGCCATTGTTTTTTTCTCTATTTGGTGATTCTTATGGCTAAAGGGGCATATATCCTGAGCTCTTCCTTGGGTTCCAAATCTTTGGTGTTGGAATAGAAGGGTTGATTTTTGTTTTAAAAATTCCCTCATTTCTTTCTGGATTAACTGTATCTGGTTATTCAAATTTTGGCTTGTAGTATACATTATGAGAATAATTTTGTAGCTGATGGATGTTGATGTAAGTCTGTAAGTATGCCTGGTTGCATTTTCCCCTGCTATATTGTTTTAGCAACAGTGTCAGGTTATGCTTGGTGTCTTCCCACCACCTCACACTGCTTTCATAACATTCATAAACTGATTTCCTTGCTGCTAATAGTTGGTTTAAGGATAGCAGTAGTTCTTGATCTGATAGTAGGGTGGTATTACATCTCCTATACTCCTGGACCCTTCGTCTCTACACTATTGTCCCCCATGGAAATAGATACCCTTTTATGATCAGAGAACTTCAATGGGCTGACTGTAGCTTTAGAAATCACAATATTTAAAGAAACAAAAACATGATCAATACACGTTGCTAAAGTACCTTTTTGAAAAGTGGGAGAGTGTAGTTTTGTTAATTCTAAATAGGCATCTCTTAAATGTGCCGTATCAATAACCTTGCACGGTGATCTAGTGTCGCAATATATCTTTTTAGTTGTAGCATGTGAACTTTTTTCCTGTAGGCTAAGTCCACAATTAAAATCTCCTGCGAATTACATGTTTTGAGTTGTGCAGAAAGGGTTGAATTTGGTTTAGTGTGTCTATTCTGCCTGCCTTTGTCTGGGGGGCATATATATTTATAAGTCTGTATGCTTTATTTTGTATTACAGCATCTAATATTAATACCCAGCCCAGTATTAGGTCAAATAATTTTAATAGATTAAAATCGATACCATGTACTAATATGCCTACCCCGAACATGTTTCCCGTCCTATGGACCAGAATGATGGTCCACTTAACCAATGTCTCTGGGCTTGTTTAAATTCTGAGTTAGTGTGGAACCTTATATCTTGCAGAACTAGATTTAGCGTGGAAAGGAAGGTGAATACCAAATTCCTTTTCTCAATCCTTTTAACATTATTTACATTTATAGTGTGGCATTCAGAGGTTGAACTGGCCATGTTAGTTCCACTTTAGGGGGAGCTGTAATCCTGGGCTTAGGGCCATTTTTTTTTCCTCCTACCTGTCCCTATACTACCTTTTGTTTTTGTCTTTGCCTTTCTTTTGGGCCCCTCTACCTTTCGTGCCATTTTCGTGTCTGTTGTGTCCCCATCAGAAGTGAAGAGGGAATGAAGATGTTTCTGATTCTCTCCAGACTCTCCTGATGAATCTTGTAAGATTTCGTAGAGGGGTTGGAAGTCGGGATAGAGAGGTTTTGACTGCTTTCGGGACGTGTCGCTTTCAGTTTTGTTCTGGTTGACCTTCTAAAGCCTACCCGTGCTGGCTTTGATGGGGGGGACATTTCTTTATAAACCTGGGTCATCTCAACAGAGCCTATTGTTTCCTTCTCCTGCACCAAGGGGTGGGCTTCACAGGGGTGCCCATGGGGATCTCTTTCTGACTACCCAAGTTTGAAGGACTTGCCATATTAGTATCAGGCTGCGGTGGATGATTATATCCTCTAATTCTAGCCTTTTGTGCCTGGGTGATGATAAATTGTTGGTCTAATCCCCCATCATGATGCTCTTGGTTGTGGGCTGCCCATATACAGTTTTGAAACGTGTGGCCTAGTTCACCACACAGTTACATTTTGTTTCATTAAGACAGACTGAGCTGATGTGTCCTACTTCCCAACAGAGATTACACTTTATTTTGTCATAACGCTGCTCAGGTGCGTAGGATCTCCACACCTGTAGCAGGCCTTCGTTGGCCTGATAAACAAACTCCCCTGTCTCGGCCCAAGAAGAAAAGAGTTAGGAATATGTAGGAAACCGCTTTTCATCAGACTTCAGCAGTACTTTCATTTTCCAACCACCTGTCTAGATAATTTCAGTATCTAAAATGGCTTCAGCATCTCCTATAACTGTGCATCTCATTTTTACCCAGTATAGTACATCCGCAAGGTCCACACCTTCATTCCTAAAAAGGACTGTGATATTTTATAGGCTGGTTTCGTAAGGGTATTGCCAGAAATGGGGACCACAAAGCTGTTTTCTTTAAGGCATGATATTTTGTCCAAAAGTGCTCCAACCCTTGAGTGGTTTTAAAGCTTATATCAAATGTTGATTCCCCAGAAATATGTATTAAGGGATATACTGTAAAACTGTTAAATGAAATGCAAAGCAAATTCATGGGTAGACATTCCTGTACATTTGAGTGCAAAGAAAAATCGCACATCAACCTCCAGTAACCCATGTATGCTTTTGATTAGCCGCCTCTCCCAGGATTAACATTCCAATGACATTCCTTTATAACATGCAGTGCGAGTGGTTCCAGTGTTGGTTCAGTTCTGCTCCTAGTGTAGTGTTGTTGCGGTTGCTGTTTACTTTGCTGTGCTTTGCTTTAACCTACCTACCTAGCGATACCATTTTTTACCGTCCCGTCTTGCTGCAGTGATTTTTGCAATGTCACTGATTCAGTGGCTACAACGGAGCAGACCTCAGAAGTGTGACAGCTCAGGGCTGGAGGAATTAACAGCAGACACACTTAGTGACTGTGCTGGGGTGTCGTATAAAGCTGCGGACAGCGTTGTAAAAGAAATTCAAAATGCAACACCCCAGTAAAGTGAAGGAGAACAAGTACTTACTCTCCTGAGGTATGGTTTGAGCTAGGAAATATGCAGCCACTTATGGGGTTATGAATGCAGTTAGGCATTATCAGGGAAAGTACAACAACCCCATTAATGAAAGCATTATACATAAATTTAAAAACACTACACTGACAAACTAAAAACAGTTCCTGATCCATCCCTTCTTCCCTCTGTATTGCCCACCAAACCCAGAGGTCATCCTACACTGTTGATGGAGGATGTGGAAACAGAGCTAAAAATGATAATTAAAAGCTTGAGAGCTGAGGGGGCAGTTGACAATGCCCGCATTGTTGTTGCAATTGCAGTGGGTGTGGTGAAATCTCATAATCACAAAATGCTGTTTGAGAATGGTGGCCTGCTTTATTTTCTAGGCAGTGGGCTTGGCAATTCTGTAATAGACTTGGGTTTGCAAGAGGAAGGGCACCAAATCAGGTAGAAAAACACCCCTTGATTTTCCACAATTGAAGGAGACCTTCCTAAAACGCATCAGCACTGCCAGTATGCAGGAGCTAATTCCTGCAGAACTCATCATTAATATTGATGAAACTGGTGTCAGTCTTGTCCCATATCCCCAATGGTCAATGGAGACAGTGGGAGCAAAGCAGGTTGAGGTAACTGGCCTGGGAGACAAGTGTCAGGTCTCTATGTTACTGGGATGTATTCTGGCAGGAGAGTACCTGCCTCCCCAGGTGATATACCAGGGCAAACCAACCATAGCCATCCCACCTTTGAGTTTCCAGCAGAATGGCACATAACTCATTCTGACAACCACTGGACAAATACTGACACAATGCTGCAGTATATTGATGCCATTCTGATTCCATACATTTCATCAGTAATCAAAAATAACGATCTACCTGTCAAGCAAAGATCCATCCTCATCCTGGATCTTTACAGAGCGCACCACCAGACCTGTACTTGACAAACTGGAGAATGCAGCGATCATACCCATATTTATCCCAGCATTATGTACAGACTTGTTACAACCCCTCGATATCTCCCTCAATAAAATCTATAAGGACAATCTAAAGGCATGCTTTACAGAATGGTATGCCGCAAAGATTATGGACATGCTAAATCTGGGCACACCAATAGAAAAAATGAACGTTGATCTCCACATGAGCACCATAAAAATTCAGCATGCCAGATGGTTATTAAAATCATTCCAGGAGCTGTGAACAGAAGATTGTCTCAGTGGGTTTCGCTGAGGCAGGGGTAAAAACTGCCCATGATACCTGCTTGGAGAGAATTGTGAGTATAGTAACTGTAACAGTAAAGTAAATGAAACTGTTTTTATTCTAAAATAACACCCAGACTTTCTTTTTAGGTATCTGAGGTTTCTGGGGTCCTAGAGAACTTGGTATTCACTGAGACAGAACTAGATGGACAGGAAATGACTGCACCAGTACCTGTGATCGAGGATCAAGACCCAAAAGAGGTGGTGCCTACTGAGAGGGAAAGAAGAGGTTAGCAGACTGTTCACTGATTTACTGAAAACAGCATCAGTATCCTCTCCTTTCGATGTTCTTATTTGTTCTTTTTCCACTGACAGTGACTAGAAGCACAGCAGGGACTTAAGAGGAACATAGTAGTTTTAAGTAAACCTCTCAATCTTGTATTATTCTGCTTATTTTTTACGGCAGTTGCTGACACCAAGCTGTGTTTCCTTTTCTGTTTGTCGGCTCTGCTGCTGAATGAACTGCTTGTGGATGAACACTGAAAGCAACAGTGAAAGCATTTTGTAACTGCATATTGTTGATGCAAATAAAATTGTGTATATATAAAATACCACTTAAGTTTTTTCTGCTGCAAAGCGATTGTTCGCCATGTAAATGTACGAATATCGCGAGAATAAATATCCTTAGAAATTAACAGTTTTAGGTAATCTTGCTAAAAAAATTTCATTGAATCTTTCAGGAGGTTCCTTGCTATACACCCAGTCTGGGGGTTTCTGTAGGTCTCCTATATATGACAATCTCACTACATTATGCCTTTTCGCTGGTCACACTGGTAAGCGGAATAGAGATGAGAAGGTTTTTTTTCTGTCTGTCTGGTATCTGGTTTAAGAGAGCCTCTGGCTGGACATGAGGAGTTTAATTTCCAGTTGTTACTGTCTCCAACAAAGGCAAATTTAATACAGGAGTCTGAGTCAGTTCTAAGTCCTTTGGCATATTCAAAGGGTCCACTTCTGGCATGTCTTTTTTATTATTTGGCACAGGTATCTCAGGGCTTATAGTTATAAAATCTTCCGGCACCGACATTCTTTATTGGGAGGTGCCTGGTTCCACTGTGTAGCACCGCTGGATTTTTCCAGCTGTGCCTTTGCAGGGCCCTCTCCACAGACCAGGCCTCGCCTAGGACAGTGCCACTTTTAAAGAGTTAGCCTCGTATTTTTCTCATTTATGTTTTTAGAAGAAAGTTTTGTACTCACAGTTCCCATTTTAGGTTTTACTGAAACACTGCAGGCATTTCCTTATCAGTTGCGGCAGAAGGGACCTATGTGCTTCACTGTAACATCCAGCTGATTTAGCATGACAGTGTTTGACAAGCTGTCAGTTTGGATCCGTGAATTCTCTGCATTAGAGTGACTTTCCTCGCTCGGAACGTCCGCTTTTCCATTTCTATCTGCCGCTGCAACTCTGGCGTTTCTGCCTGATTCATCTCCCCTTGTACTACAGTCCCTCGCTCTTCTGAAGCTGAGGAGCACTCTTCTGCTTCCATTCCCTCATCTTCACCTGAGATCCCATCCATACCTCCAGTTTGTTCTTTTCTAACCACTTCGTTTCTCTTTCTTCCACACAACATTCAGCATTTTCTATGTTTGGTGAGCCATTGGTCTCTAGCACTGCCGATGTTTGGGAGGAGACCAGCTCTCACCTCCCACAACATCCATCCTCCTTCCTGTCCGGCTCCAAACTGAGCTCCTCCACTCTGCTCGCAGGAAGTCAAGCCCCTTGCTGGCAGAGTAGGGGAATTTTTTATTTGAATAACAAAACAAATCAATACAAAACAGTGTTGCCTCACACAAAAGAAAAATACAAATCATAACAAAAGCAAACAAGTATTACAATCATACATATCGAAAGGGTTTGTCTAATACAGAAGTGAAACTCAAATCTAATCCCATGACAAAAGGGAAACCCCCCACAAAAAAGTAGGGGAAATTTCTATCCACAAAATAAAGGAAATAAAATACATACTTAATAGTGTTACTGCACACAAAATCATAAGACAAACTTAAAATAAACAAAAAATAAGCATGTCATCAAGCATACAATACAAACTTTCATTTATAAAATCCCAAAACAGAAAAGCTGACCCCCCCCACAAATAAAGAGTAGGGAAAAAATGTTTTTCCAAGGAGCAAAAGCAAAGTAATACAAAAACAGTAGTACCTGCTAAAAGGAAGAAAAAAATACAAAGCATAACAAAATAAAGAAGTAGTACAGTCATACATCAGAAATGGCTGTCTAATACAGAAATACTAACTGGAAACAAATGCACACCATAAACTACAGAATGGAGATCGGACAAAATTATATAAATTGTTATGAAACAGAAAGGAAAACAGTATTATATACAAAAAGACCAATATCCTATTCTTATTTAAAAAGATTGTAGAAAGAAAATAATTAACTATCAGGTACAAAGAAAGTATCATGTTCACCCAGTATCCAGCCAAGACATATGTCTCCACCATAATTTATAAAGATCAGGAGGCTGTATTGTGCTCATAGTCTCTCCATCTAAAATCTCTTTCTGAACCATGAAACACACATAAGCACTAGACAATACCTGCTGTCTTAAAGTAATAATGTGGCTAGGCTTGCTATAATTGAAACTTAACATGTCCCATAAATAATAATAACGTCCCAGAGTCAAACTGGACCCATGCAGCTGGTAAATGTTCAACCCACGCATCTGGATCCTCCCTCTGAAAAGGCCCAGAAACCCAATATTTATGAAAAGAAGTCCAAAATTCAACCACATAGGGACAATCTATAAACAAATGCTGCATAGTCTCAACCACCCCACCACACGTATCAATTCTAGGACACATTCGTTCCACTACACCCCTTATGCTTCACTGTTCCTTTACCCCAATTTTGGTGGGTGCAAAGCCATATAAAATCCCACATAAATGTTGGAATTCGGGGACAACGAAGAAAACTTGTCATAATTTGTATATTAGCTGAGGGAAGTATCATAAACCAGGGTTCATCATGGAACCAGGTTAGCAACAGCCAGTCATATACCATTTTCCGAGTGCCAGTAGTCAGATAGTGATAAGGTAATTTCCAGAGTTTGAGTTTACCCACCACATCCTTCCAACAATTAGCTAAAAAGAAAATTTTCACCTGTTTAGAAAGGGAGCCTGAAGAGGCCCACTGTGTTAATAGGGATCCAAACTCATCCATAACCCAGGGCACCATAATCTAACCTCATTATGAGCCAATGGGACAATATTGTGAAAAAGAAAGGTAACATGAAAAAAAATTATTGGATTAATCATTCCCAAGCCTCCCTGGGTGATAGGTAAATAGGTAATCCCTCTTTTAATAGGGTTTAGGTGACTCCCCCAAAGACACTGGAAAAACACACTGTACACTGAAGTTTCCAGTATTTTTGGGATAGGAAATACTGCTGACAAAAATTGAAACAATGGTAACAGATGTGATTTTATCATATATATCCTTTTACGTTTAGACATACGCCAAGAATTCCATTTTGTCACCAAACCTTGTGCAGTACGAATTTTCTCTTCCCAATTATAAAACTGGGGATCAGGACTACCAAAAAAATACCCAAAATTCGAATATAGGAGGTCACTACTGGAAAATGCCATATTGAACTCCATACTGTACCCTCACAACCAATGGATAAAATACTACATTTCTGGTAGTTGATTACAGAACCAGTTACTTCTGAAAACACTCTCAACTCATCTTGAGCCAAAAAGGCTGATGATTTGTCTGCCAATATTAAACACAAATCATCAGCATAAGTAATAGTTTTAATCTGTAAATCTATACTACTCACGGAGAGACCCATTATATCGTCCTGTTTATTCAATCTGTATAATAATGGGTCCAGAGACAACAGAATTTCACTGTTCGCTGATGACACAAAGCTCTGTAACAGAGTAGACACACCAGAGGATGTAGACAGAATGAGAAGCGACCTGCAGAAACTTGAAGAATGGTCAGTGGTTTGGCAGTTGAAATTCAATGCAAAGAAGTGCAAGATAATGCATACGGGGACAAAAACCCTGACACAATATATCAGTTGGGGGTGAGGATATAGCATGCACCAAGCAGGAAAGGATCTTGGGGTTATCATCTCTGATGACCTCAAGGTAGGGAAACAGTGTGACAAGGCAGCAGGTAAAGCAAATAGGATGCTGGGATGTATAGGCAGGAATCACCAGCAGGAAAAGGGAGGTCATAATTCGCTATACAAGACACTAGTGAGGCCCCACCTGGAGTACAGTGTACAGTTCTGGAGACCATACCTACGTAAGGACATAGACAGGGCAGAAGGTTCAGAGGAGGGCGACAAAGATGGTGCATGGATTGCATCACAAGTCCTATGAAGACAGGTTGAAGGAACTGAACATGTACTCCCTGGAGGAGAGGAGGAGAGAAGGGATATGATAGAGACATACAAGTATCTTACAGGGAGGAACAGGTGCAGGAAAACACTATTTTTAGCGAAAAAGATGTTCCAGGACTAGAGGGTATGGGATGAAGTTGGAGGGAGGACGATTCAGAGGAAACATGAGAAAGAATTTCTTCACAGAACGGTGGTGGACAAGGGAACACCCTGCCAGAGGAAGTGGTGGGGGGAAACAATCACGGATTTAAGAATGCATGGGATAGACACAAAGGAATTCTGGAGGTCAGGGGTAAGGGGCAACAGACTTCTAGGAAAACAAACTGAACTTACAAGCTCAAATGGGCAGACTGCGTGGGCCATAGGCCCTTATCTGCCGACACTGTCTATGTATCTATGTATATAAATAAAGGAGAGGACAACCCTGCCTCACCCCTCTATTGACTAAAATCTTACCTCTTATCCATCCATTCATACTAGGAAATAAACAAATGTGTTTATAGCATATTTGTAACCATAAAATAAACTTATCTGGGAACCCATATTTAGAAAAAACTGCCCACATATAGGTATATTCAACCCTATCAAAAGCTTTAGATTGATCTATACTAACTAAATGTCCTAATAATTCCTGAGTAGTGCCTTTATGCAAAATTTCTCTAATAAGAATCAGGGCATCCTGTATCTTACGTGAGGGTACCCCACTAAACTGTGTGGGGTGAATTATATCATTTAACGTATTCACCAATCTATTCCCTAATACCTTCATCAAGATTTTATTATTGGTATTTAACAAAGTGATTGGTTCCAATTTTTTTAAATCTTCTTTATTTCCCATCCTTGAATAAGAGAACTAAAACTCCTTCATACATACTGGGTGGTAAACTCCTGTACTAAGAGCATCATTTAACACTACCACAAGTTCATCCCCTAGTACTTCTCATATTACTTTATAAATGGCATGTGATAGGCTATCAGACCCTGGGGATGTTCCTTTAGAAAGGGTCCAAATAACTTGCTTAAGTTCTGCAGCAGTGATAGGAAAAACTAAATTTTGACCACACTCCTCAGAAATATGAGGGAGGTCACATCCCTTCAACCAGTCTGATATTGCAGCCTTTGACAAATCAGTACTTGTAAAAATTTTGGAAAAATACCTCCCAATTTCAGTCAATATAGCTGGGTTGTCTGTGACCTTCATACCATTAGGGAGCTGCAAGGCCTCCATAATTCTCTGTTCCCGAACCTGAGCCAGGGTGACAAAAGGAACGGTATCAGACTTTTTTCCAAAAACCCGGTACCGTTGCTGTTTGATCAGCCCCTGCATCAATTCTTTTTGGAAAACTGATAATTTATTTTTAAGAATCTTAATAGCACCCAAATCACCTTTACCCTCTTCATAGTATTGGGCCACCAAAATCCGAAGCTGTGCTCTAAGTTGCCACAAAGTGTGTTTTTTAAAAGAACCATTAAGCCTCCCCACTGACTGGAAATAAGAACGAAAATCATGTTTCGAATCTTCCCACCACTGATTTTTTTCCTCATAAAGGAAAAACACAGATTTCCTAGCTTTCATGATCTATTGAAACCCTACCTGTACCATGGGTAAATCTAACAAGGAAATATTTAACTTCCAGAACCCTGGACCCCGCCTTTGTTCAGGTAGATTTCCTACTATCAAATCTAACATACGGTGATCAGAAGTTGCCACATCACTAACTACGGCCTTACGAATGCTAAAACCAGCAGAAATAAATAATCAATCCGCGATGTGCGAGGGCCACAAGCATATGTGTGGGAAGCTCCTATATTACCAGACCCAAACACATCAATGAGATCTACTTCAGAAATGAGTTTCAACAAACAAGAGACATCACAATATTGTTTTTTCCCAAATATACTACTTCCACTCTGAGGGGAAAGAGCAATTAAAATCCTCCAAAACAACCGCATACTAGTAAACAAAAAGGTTGTATGGTGCGAAAAGCCTTACCTTTCATATTTTAATTGGTGTGCATATATGTTTATTAACCTCATAGGTAAAATTTTTCCAAACAATATCTAACATGAGAACCCTCCTTCCAAAATTTCTAAATGCCTAATTATTTTACCGGAGAAAAAACAATCTCTACCCCTGAACACAGTTCAGACCCCTGTGACCAATAGCTATCCCCCACAACCAACCCACAGAGGCTGCCTCAAAAGACCTGGAGAATGCAGATGGAGCGTCTTGAAAAATATACAATCTAAATCAGATTGTAAAAAAGCCCATATGTAGCCAGTCTTTAAATTGGACTGGATACTATTTACATTTAAAGATGCGATGTGAAACTGATAACAAAGATCAATCATAAGTCAAAAAGTGAAAGAAGACACTTCACTTTATTTTGCTAGAGGCCGGTAATCCTACCACTAGTTTTAGGCCGGAGGTACCAACCAGCGGTCCACCTGGATCCAATAAATCCCTCCCAAGAGCAGACTTCCTGCCACTTCAGTATGTTCTGTCTCCTGATCTGAAGAAACATCTCGTAATACCTCATAAGTATTCATCTCTTCCAAAGGTTCAGATGTTTTTCAAACCCTTGGCCTAACACCTTCCCTCTTTGGATGAACCACAACAAAATCTTGAGAACTAGGTAAAGGATCTGATGAAATAATGGTCCCCAACTTTTCCTGTGCAGTGGACTGTGCTAAACACCCTCTGTTTCAACAACCAAAATGGAGGGAGGTCCTCATTCAGGTATCTAGGCATATGTCTTTACCAGGAGATTGAGGCCCAGAAAACACAGTGGGGTAATAGCCTCTTTAATATAATAATCCTGAACTCCAAAGTCAGCATTTTCTGTGTTCCTGGCTGCCCAAGGACAATCAGTAAACACATGACCCACCTCCTCACAAAGGTTATACTTGGGGTCTTGAAAACAATGTGCACTAACATGGCTTAATTCCCCACAATACGTACATTTCAATACCTCACATGTAGTACTAATGTGTCTTGTGGATCCACATTTAAAGCACATCCTAGGCTGCCCAGGATAAAACAGAAACCCCTTATCCCGACCTATGAAAAACAATTAGGCAAATGAATAACATCCTGCTCGTTTGGTGTAATTTAATCCTAAACTTCCAACCCCAGTCCAAAAACCTTCATCATCCAAAATTGGGAAGGATTTCCTTGAATAGTACATCTGTTTTCTAACCAGTATACCACATCATTTATATTAACCCTCATTGCGGAAAGAATAGTAATTACCCTAAAAGGTTGTTTAGTCAAGGGTATCACCAGAAAATTACCCATAAAGGGTTAGTTTTTAAATTTGAAAATCTACACTAGAATTTCTCCAGCAAAGCTGGAGTATGAAACTAACATCAAAAGTCCTTTCTCCTAGTGCATGGATTAAGGCATAAACCTCTGAAGGAAAACCCCATGGACTGCTTAAGCAAGATTTTCCCACATGAAACGATCAGGTGTCAACTCCTTCTGTCCCACATATCGCAACCTTACTGCATTTCTACATTTGCCAAATCTATAGTTTTATGATGGGCATAAGTTGGGGGTCCGTGAACAGACACTTCCAGTTCCCTGGTGAAACAGTCCTCTGATCAGATTGTGAAGAATCCAAATTACCCCACCCCTGTTGTTTTTCTGAAACCCCAGAGGCAACAGTACCTGAAACAGCAAATGTCCCTCCTGAATCCATCATAGGAGAGGAAGGCAACGGATTTGTTGATCCTATGGGTAAACAACCCGGGTCTGGCTGCCAGACTCCTTGTGCAGGGGACATCCATCCTGCTGAGAGGAGCGCTTTTTCCGGCGACCAGCCAGCGTCATCACCCTCGCTCCAGTCGCGTTGTGGGGGCCTGTCTTCCTGGTCTGGAAGTGGATTACCATGCTCTACAGTCGCCAACACCTTCAAAGGACCCAAAGAGTTGTTCGATAGCGGAGAAACCGCTGAACGCTTTCTTTTACGTGGTCGCCATCCGCTGTGCTAGCGAATCATCCATCTGCTATTTAATTCAACCATTCCTCTTCTAAGCACTTTTTTTTTGGTGTAAATCAACTATGTCTTCCGACTCTATATTAGAAATGGTATCGCAGGCGAAGCTGGCCACCCGGGTGCTCCCCAGCCACCGAGTCTACAGAGACAGATACTTCAGTTGCAATATCCATTCCAAGCAGCTCCACTGATTCTTCGTCCACCAACCTCACTCTTCCAGTCTCCTCCTCCGCCATCTTGGTCCCACCAGAAAATGGGTCCCCCCTGCTCAGAGGAAGCAGGAAGTAGGGGAATTTCCCCAGTGTCCCGGCCAAATTTCCCTCCATTCACTAAAAATACCACCAACAGCTTAATCTGGTTCAAGGTCAGTGGGCATTTATCTGTATCCCTCCCCCCAGGTCGTGCCTGAAAATAGGCAAGAATTTGTCTAGTGCACTTACCTGGTCAACAAAAAATAAATAAGTCAATCCTTAAAGAGAGATTGATGACATTTTTAGAGGACAATGGTCTCCAGGACAGGCAACAACGTGGGTTTGTCTCAGGCAGGTCCTGCCAGAGAAACCTGATTGAGTACTATGATTTGGTGACCAGGGAAGTGGATTTTTTTTTTAAATTGTTTAACCAGGAGTGGCACACTAAGCTGAAAGCTTTTTTACATTTGCGACCTGGGGCACAGGGAATAAGTGACTTGCTCAGGGTCACACAGTATGCAAGTGGGGGCCGTGGGATTCAAACCCAGGTCTCCAGGTTTGCAGCTCAGAGCCTTAAACCACTGCACTGTACTGAATCCCGAGGGGACATGCAGTTGATGTCCTGTACTTTGACTTCAGCAAGGCCTTTGACTCCGTGCTGTATGGGAGGCTAGGGAGGAAGCTGGAATATGTAGGGGTGGGTACTGAGATGGTGCACTGGATCACTAACTGGCTCCAGGGCAGGCAGCAAAGGGTGTTCGTGGAGAGGAAGCTCTCATCTCCAAGAGCAGTCACAAGCAGGGTGCCACAGGGATGAGTACTGGGACCAGTGCTGTTTGAGGTATTTATAGCTGATATCTCGCTCGGGACCCAGAGTAAGATCAGTCTGTTCGCAGATGATACCAAGGTGGGTGCTGTGGTGGATGACATCAAGGGGTGGAAGAGACTACAGGGAGACCTGATAAAACTACAGGAGTGATCAGAAACATGGCAGTTGGGGTTCAATGCCAAGAAGTGCAAGGTACTGCACTTCAGAACTAAGAACCAGAGGAGGAGCTATCAGCTGGGAGGGGAACAGCTGGGGAGCACAGAGGAGGAAAAGGACCGGGGGGTGATTATAATGGGGAATATAAACAACTCAGCTCAGCTCAGTGCAGGAAGGCAGCAGGGAAAGCCAACAAGATGCTGGGCTGTATAGCAAGGGGGATCTCTAGAGGTAGGGAGGTGATCCTTCCCTTGTACAGGTCACTGGTCAGGCCACACCTGGAATACTGTGTGCAGTACTGGCACCCATTCCTGAAGAAGGACAGACTACTGGAGGGGGTGCACTGCATAGCAACTAAGATGATCCAGGGTTTGGAGGGATATCCTATGAAGAAAGGCTGAACAGGCTTAACATGTATGCCTGGAGGAGAGGAGGGATAGGGGAGACATGATCGAATCTGAAGGGGATAAACAAGGCTAATACAGGAGAGATATTCTGGATCAGAAGGGGAGGGATACTAGATGGCACCAGCTGAGGTTGGGGAGTAATTCAGAAGGGCAATCAAGAGGCATTATTTCACGGAGAAGGTGGTAGCCAAGTGGAACACTCTGCCAGAGGAGGTGGTTTCCTGTATGATGTGGGCTGCTTCAAGAGGATTGGGACGCTGTGGGAGGGAGGGACTGTGGGGAAGGGAGGGGAGGGGAAGAAGGGGCGTGGCAGCTGCAAGTTGAGGGGATAGCTGCGCAACCGAGCAGACTCAATAGACCGTGTTGTCTGTTTCTGCTGGCATTTTGTATGTTCATATGTCAGCACAGGTCTGTCAAAATGAAATAATATATGTGTGTAACCTCCCCTCACCGGCCCCCCTTGTTCAACTAGCAGGACTGCTCCTCTCACACATGGCACCAGCAAGAGGGATGGGGGTTGTCACTACAACAGTTCTGTTTACTAATACTTCTGCTTCAGAGCCTGCCATCCTCAGACAGGCAAACCAAGTGTGGCAACTACCTGGCTCACACCTGGTGGACCATTTACCATACCCATCAACCTGGGTCCCTGGGAGAAAACGTTTGCTCACAATTATGCTAGGTTTGTACTTCTGGTCAGGGGCACCCAAGTAAATCCAGACACAGTGGAATCAATAACAGTACTGTCCAAACCAGGTTGGGATTCTAGAGTGTGGCTTTTATTCACATACACAGAGAATAATCACAAAGCAAAGATGGACCCCACAGGGCTACTCCCACTGGCAATACAGAATACTGAGGTACAGAGCACACACACAGCAAACCCTCAGGTTCTGAATGGAAAAACAGCAAACACTCTCTGGTTCTGACTGGAGATTGGCACATACAGCCAGAACTGGTACACTTCCCTTGACTAGGCACCCTTGGCCAGTACTAGGAGACTTTCCCATGTTTCATGAGGAATTACTGGTGGCACCCTCGACCACCAATGAGCACACAGGCTCACAGAAAATCCAAACCCCACATCTGGGTAAACTATTTTCTTCAGGCACTGGCCAAATGCACTGAGAGAAAACAAAGGTGCCCAAACTGAACCCGGAGAGGTAAACATGGTTACTGCAGATGGGGTGGTCTCCCACCTTTTGCTTCCAAATTTATACTCGACCATTCAGCTGGTTAATAACACCCTTTTCAAAAACTTGTAGATGCTATCTTGAAATGTCTTTTACATTTAACATACTACTTTACACACCTCTGAGGTGTCATGAAGTTAAAAGTTCTGTAATTGGCAATGTCTCTTCACTAGTCCCCCACTTTAGCAGACACGTTTAAATCAGACATGAACCAAAAGTGCTGTACTTGGCAAGTCTCTCTCTGGACCCCATAGTAGGCAGACACCTTTTAAACAGAAAGGAACTAAAAGTGCTGTACTTGGCAAGTCTCTCTCCGGACCCCATAGTAAGCAGACACTTTTAAACAGAAACAGTCTTAGTGACAGAGTCCCTTTATCAGAGAAAAACTCACCACATGAATGCAGGTGCCCCAGGGCTCTTTCCACACAAAAGTCTCGGGTACTCACAGAGCAGATGAATCTCAGGCAGCTTCAACACAGTCCAGGCTGGACCAGGGGATTGCCCCTAAATCCTGGAATTCCCCACCCCCCCCATCCATCCGGGGATGGGACACTGGAAAACCCTCTAGGAACGGTCTCTACCACTTCACTCTCTGGTCTTCTGTGTTTTTCTAGGGTGAAAACAAACTACCCAAACTACAGAGGAAGCTCTCTGTCAGAGCTAAAAACTGAGGAGCTGCCTACTGCAGCACTCCTCCTCGAACTCCACTCTACAGACTCACTGAACTCTAACCAGCATTCTACAGCTAACCCCCCAGCTACCATTCCATTGTGGCTTATACTGCTGCTACAGTTTTAAAGTGACATCACCACTCCAGCTCAGCTAAGACTGGAAAACAGAATGGGACACTGTGAAATCCATTTAGCTGGCATTTTAGAAGCTGCCTCTCCCTGCCTGCCACTGATTCTAAGTGGGAATTTAGTAACCCCTGGGAACAAGGGGGTTACATAGAAACATAGAAACATAGAATTTGACGGCAGATAAGGACCGCTTGGCCCACCCAGTCTGCCCATTTCCCTACCTACTGGATAAGCTGCAGATCCTAGTTAACCAGCAGCCTACTTCTTCCTCCCCACCCCCCCAGAACTGCCTTTATGACTATCCCATGCATGTTGAATTCCACCACTGATTTTGACTCCACAACCTTCTCGGAAGGCGTTCCCATGCATCCACAACCTCTCTGTAAAAAAATTTCCCTTAAATTACCTCTGCTGCCCCGCCTCTTCTTCAAATTGCGCCTCTTGTTCTTGCACACCTCTTTTTGAAAGATGCTACCCTCTTGGACTTTGATTGCTTTCCTGAGGTACTTGAGCGTTTTCTATCATGTCCCCCTCTCCCTTCTTTCCTCGAGACTATGGCATATTAAGCTCCTTAGGTCTCTCTTCATGTAATCTTCGGTGCAGACCCTGCACCATTTTAGTTGCCTCCTCTGGACAGCTTCCATCCTGTCTATGTCTTTATGAGATTAGGTCTCCAGAACTGCACACAGTACTCCAGATAGGGTCTCTACCACTGTCTGTACAGAGGGATAATAACTTCCTGTTTTCTATGGTGATGCCTCTCCCTATGCATCCAGTATCCCCCAGCCCTCCTTGCTGCCCTCCCATTGCTTGCCCGTCTTTAGAGTCATCTGATGATTCCCCCCCAGGTCCCTTTCCATTTTGTTGTTGTTGTATCCACCCCCCCCATGTACTCACCCCTGGGTTTTTGTTTCCCCAGGTGCATTACCTTGCATATAGCATTAGATCCCAAGCTGCCATACATTTGACCATTCCCTCAACCTTGCCAAATCCTTCTCATCCTTTCCCTTTTCCCTGTGCATCAACTCTGTTACGAAGATCTTAGTGTCATCTGCAAGGGCATACTTTTCCTTCGAGTCCTTCTGCAGTTCGCTTAATAAAGACATTGAGAGGGACCTGATCCTATACTGAACCTGCTTGTACCCACTAGTAACCCTCCTTTCTTCTGAGTGGACTCCATTTACTATTACTCTGTGTCCTATTCTCCAGCCAGTTCTTTACCCAGGCTGTCATCTTGGGACCCACTCCTAGGCTAGCTAACTTGTATATTAATCTTTTGTGGGACTGTGTCCAAATGCCTTGCTAAAGTCTAGGTAGGCCATGTCTGGCCCCTCCTGATCTGCTACTTTTGGTCGCAGTCAAAAGAAATCTATCAGATTGATCTGGTATGACCTTCCCGCTAGAATCCATGCTGCCAGGGTCCCAGCCCTCCAATTCTAGATACCAAGCAATTCTTTCCTTAGAAGTGATTTTATCATTTTCCTATCACTGAGGTTAAACTAACAGGTCTATAGTTTCCTGCTTCTGCCTTGCTCCCACTTTTGTGAAAGGGAATCACATCTGCCCTCTCCAGTCCTCGGGTGCCACCCCATCCTCCATGATTTGTTAAAAAGGAGTAGTCAGTGGTGTCCACTAGTTCTACCATAGTTCTTCCCAGAATTCTGGGATGAATCACATCAGGCCCCATTAACATCACCTTTCAGTTTTAGGTTCTTTCAGAACCCTTTGTTCTGTTAAATAGGTGGTATCAACTTCTGTATCCAGAGTGTTACTCTGTTTGTTTTATGTACCTCCCCTCTTCCTTTGTAAATACTGAGCAAAATATTTGTTTAGTATCTCTGCCTTTTCACAGTCTCCCTCTGCTTACCCCCTCCTCCCTTTATTAAGCCTCACTATCCCTCCTTGGTCTTCCTTGGCTCCCTGACCTTGCCTATAAAAGGTTTTATCCCCTTCTTAACTGAGTTGGCTATCTTTTCCTCGGTTTGGGCCTTTGCTGTCCACAGCTGCCTTCAGCCTCCTTTTGCTTTAGCTGATACAGTTCTCCTGTCCTGCTCCTCTCTGCGATTCCTTGTGCTTCCTGAGTGCTTTCTTTTTCTCTTGAACCTTCACTGCCACTTCCTTTAGAGAACCATGGTTTTTTGCATCGTCTTGTTTTGTTTATTTGCTTCACACAAAGGCTCGTGTACCTCTGTGATGGCAGTTTTATTATTCCCATTGTTCTTCCACCCCTCCTTCCTGCCCATTTGCTAGTGCGTTCCTTTAGGCACTCACCCATTTTGGTAAAGTCAGCCCTCCCAAAGTCCAGTACTTTGGTCTTTGTATGGCTTGACTCTGTTGCTGTGTTTATTGTAGACCATGCTGTTCGGTGGTGGCTAGTTCCAGATGGCTACCCACTTCATCTGTAATCCTCTCACCATCTCCATTTGAGAGAATCAAGTCTAATGTTGCTCCCTCTCGAGTGGGCTCCAGTACTAGTTGTCTACAGGCATGCCCCTGTAGGCATCTAGAATAACCCACTCTTCAGTGGCAGCTGCAACTGCACTCCAGTTAACATCTGGCATATTCAGATCACCCCATCAGCAATATCTCCCCTTTTCTGCCATTCTAGAAGTATACTTTCTATCATTTCCCTGTCCATTTCCTCCCCTGAGAAGAGGTCTGTATGTCTAACCCTGTGCGTATTGTGGGTGCCATTGCCTGTCTCAAGTTCTACCCCACAGGTGCTTCTTCTCCCTCCCTGTGTACCTTTTTTGTTCTGTTTTTATTCCTTCCCTTATGTAAAGAACTACTCCTCCTCCTTTACCCTCCCTGTCCCTCCTGCACACAGTGTATCCTGGTATGTTTATGTCCCAGTCATGGTTTTGTGTGTACCATGTTTCTGTGACTGCCACGATATCCAGATGTTCTTCCTCCATCAAGGCCACTAATTCAGGAAGCTCTGTTGCAGACTACGGGCATTAGTACTCATTGCTCTCCATTTTTTGCTTTGGCTTTACCTTCCAGTGCAGCATCCCCACTGGACACGCTTCTCACCTCTGTCTTTTTCTCATTTGGTACCCTGTTTTTGCTAGGGAGGCTGGGATTTTCCTGCTGCTTGTCAGTGCCTCCCCTTTATTAGTTTAAAAAGCTTGCCAATGGAAAACATTTAAACCGATTGCTCAAAAGACTTGTTCCTTCCTGGACAGATGCAGACCATCCTTGCTGAGTATAGGGGCTGGTGTCTTCCAGGTGTGGTTCCCAGTCCCCAATGAAGCCAAATCCCTGTGCTCGCACCATTTTTCAACCATTCATTAAACCTGCATGGTGCCAATTACCCTCGCATCCCCCCATGCTTTTTGACAGGCAGCACCTCTTGAGAAATGATACTGTGTGCTACTCCGCCTTAGGTCCCTCCCCAACTCTGCAGTGTCCTCTGCACTGCTCTAATCTCATGATGAGCGTGTCATTTGTCCCTGGGTGGACAATTACTATCTAGCTCGGAATCCTTGCAGCTGTTCTGTGATCCTGAGGATGCTTCCTGTCCCTCCAGCCATGGCACCAGGCAGGCACCTTACCTCATTTTTCTCATCTCCCCCAGTTCTATGCCCTAATAATTGGGTCCCCACCAGGGCTGCTTCCTTTCCCTTTGGTGTCCTCTGCCTCTCTTTCTGTGGGCCTCCCTTGGTGACGAGTTATCATCAGTCTTCTCTGCGGGTACACTCCATGGGGGCTATGCTCCCCAGAAGGGTGTATGGATTGTGGAGTGGAACAATTGACTGGGTGTGCCTCTGTTCCACCCTCCTCACCTCCCTGAGCCCACTGTGGTCCAACTGCTGTGCTTTCTTCATGACCTCTGAGGTAGTGGTGGTGGCACTAGTGCTCCCTGGATGGGGGTTCCTTTCTACTGTCCAGTGTGGCCTGGGGGAAGGTTTCCTTACTACTGTCCAGTGTGGCCTGAAGACGGGCAACTTCCTCCCTCAGGGCAGATAGTTGTCTGCAAATAGGGCAGCATCTCAGCCTCCAGAAAGACTCCCGGAAGACTGCTGCCCCACAGCCATTACATTGCACTACTCCCCACATGTTTATCTAGTTTTTTTTTATTGTATTTGTATGTGTGCGTGCGTGTGATTTGATTATATAGAAATATATATATATATATTATACAACGTGTATGCTTATATTATCAGTGCAGTGTGCTAGAGAGGATATGACAGTGAAATGCACCTTGATTCGAGGAAATGATGTCAGAACCTCAGGTATAAAGGAATTATTTCCAGGGGTTGGGCCTAAACTGTGTCCACACAAAACAATCGACTAAAAGCTCCTAACCCGCTGCGATAGGTGCCTTCCTGTCAGCAAGATACCTACACAACAATTTGACAGAGAAAGTACCTGCTAATCAAACAGAGAAAATCCAGACATCCAAGAGAGAGAGAGATTAGTTACAGATAATTCGTCAAAATAGTATATTCCATTAGCTTCTCAGTTGTTCCCAGCACTCCTGTACACAACCTGGAAGGCGATGGACTTCTGGCTCATACAGGAGCACACCACTAGTTTATAGTAATTGAATAATGCTGACAAATGGTCTAGCTAGACAAATGGCTATGATGCTGAGCTCTGACTTGTGAAGACAATTACCCCCACCTCAGGCTATGTTTGGCATCCAGTTTCAACCTGCAGCTTTTGCTATTTTGAATCACAGAGCCCCACCAAAAGTTGCAAAATATATTGATGCAGATTCACACAGAATTCTAGTAATCAATCCAGTTAGCCACAAAGGAAAATCAAATATGCAGAAGATAAGCAGTTTTAAAAACCCCCTTTCTGAATTAAAAACTAAAATACCAAGCTCTGCCACTTTAAAAGTGAGGAAAACTTCTCTCAGATGTAAGCAAGAGAGAGAGAGAGTTTAGTTACAGATAATTCGTCCAAAATAGTATATTCCACGCAGCTTCTCAGTTGTTCCCAGCACTCCTGTACACAACCTGGAAGACGATGGACTTCTGGCTCATACAGGAGCACACCACTAGTTTATAGTAATTGAATAATGCTGACAAATGGTCTAGCTAGACAAATGGCTATGATGCTGAGCTCTGACTTGTGAAGACAATTACCCCACCTCAGGCTATGTTTGGCATCCAGTTTCAACCTGCAGCTTTTGCTATTTTGAATCACAGAGCCCCACCAAAAGTTGCAAAATATATTGATGCAGATTCACACAGAATTCTAGTAATCAATCCAGTTAGCCACAAAGGAAAATCAAATATGCAGAAGATAAGCAGTTTTAAAAACCCCCTTTCTGAATTAAAAACTAAAATACCAAGCTCTGCCACTTTAAAAGTGAGGAAAACTTCTCTCAGATGTAAGCAAGAGAGAGAGAGAGTTTAGTTACAGATAATTAAGTCCAAAATAGTATATTCCATGCAGCTTCTCAGTTGTTTCCCAGCACTCCTGTACACAACCTGGAAGACGATGGACTTCTAGCTCATACAGGAGCACACCACTAGTCTATAGTAATTGAATAATGCTGACAAATGGTCTAGCTTAGACAAATGGCTATGATGCTGAGCTCTGACTTGTGAAGACAATTACCCCCACCTCAGGCTATGTTTGGCATCCAGTTTCAACCTGCAGCTTTTGCTATTTTGAATCACAGAGCCCACCAAAAGTTGCAAAATATATTGATGCAGATTCACACAGAATTCTAGTAATCAGTCCAGTTAGCCACAAAGGAAAATCAAATATGCAGAAGATAAGCAGTTTTAAAAAACCCCTTTCTGAATTAAAAACTAAAATACCAAGCTCTGCCACTTTAAAAGTGAGGAAAACTTCTCTCAGATGTAAGCAAGAGAGAGAGAGAGTTTAGTTACAGATAATTCGTCCAAAATAGTATATTCCACGCAGCTTCTCAGTTGTTCCCAGCACTCCTGTACACAACCTGGAAGATGATGGACTTCTTCGATGGACGATGGACATGGGTTACATGTGAAAGGTAATTAAAACATTTATTTTCCTTTTTTTCTTTTTGTTTCTATTCTTTCTTTCTTGAAAACTTTGGAGAACTACCTTTGAGCACAAGTGCTCATTTAGAAAGGTTCCACCTCAAATACATAGTCATGGTAAGCCTTACAAGTACAATAAGCAATTCTAGAGGAAATGCAGTTGAGCCAGGGTCCAGAACTTAAGGCAGAACAATTACATACAGTTTTGGACAGCAACAAAAATCCACACAGACCATTGTATAAAAGTCATGGGTAATGTACAGAGAAACCAAACAAAACTGTAACTGTTACAATTGCCTTGGACTGCATAGGCAGACCGTAAAGATCTCATAAACTAATTAACCTTGGGGAGATTCAGCAGTGTATCAGGCAATTCGTTTACCCAGTTAGTGGCCCTGACAGCAAATGACCGCTTGCCCAGCTGAGCATGCCTGAAAAGAGGCTTAAGGGCATTCCAGGCCGTGTTCTAATTGTTGTATTGGTTGGAGGCAATTGTGGAAACAATTTGTTAAAGCAGGGGATGTTAGGTCCAAGTGTCTTTAAGCTAGCACAGGCCTGGAACTTTATTCTGCTGGGTAAAGGTAGCCAATTAGTGAGAGCCTAAAGGGTACAACTGTGAGTGGTTATCTACACCAAGTACAAAGTGACACCTTATTACAGATCAGTTTTACTCAGTTTAGCACCGTGTCACAGGCAGCCACGCAGACAAGGAGCCCACAATCTATAAGTGACAGAATGGAGTTGCCCACCATAAGGCATCTAGCATCTCCAGTGAGATTGTTTCTGTTCCGGTACAGGGCACCCAGTCTTTTGTTACCCATGGCCACCAGACTGTCAACATGGGGTGCAAAAGATAAGGTGTCATTCAAAGTTACTCCAAGGTATTTGAAGGTCTCCACCTGTTCAAGGTTATGTTCTTGACCATTTCTGATGACAAAGGGTAGATTTACTCTTCCGTGGGAAGCTAGAGAAGAGCCTGCCTCCTGAGGAATTAGATCAGTGGAACAAGCAAAAATATCTTGGCAGAAGGCAGAATGACTGCCTGGCTTCCCGCAAACCCTGCACTAATGACGTGGCTCTCCTGTAGTCTGGGACCTGGTCTGAGCAATATGGCAACTTAGTCCATGGCCCCCTGTCGAGAGAGTGTGACAAGTGGAGGATGGAGGTGGAAGATACGCCCACAAAAGCTGGGTGACAGGGCTGGAGAATACAAGCAAGATGGGGGCCTAGCCAGAGGGAGTATTAAAAAATAGTTGGTATAGCATACTGAGCTACAGCTCATTTCCAGGTGCTCATAGAGCCTGAACAGAATATATCCCTGATTAGGTGGTATTCCCTAATTACAGGATATACCTGCAATTGCAGGGTACTGTATGTACCTGATTACAGGGTATATCCCTGATTACAAGGTATATCCCCGATTACAGGGTACATAGAAACATAGAAGCTGATGGTAGATAAGGACTGCAAGGCCCGTCCAGTCTGCCCATTTCTTTTTCTACCTTATGAATGTGCCGTAGGCCTTTGCTCTGTCAATGGCCTATCTATTCATACTCATCTGTATTACTCCTGTATGCCTATCCCATGCCTGTTTGAAGCCTTGCACTGTATTCAGATCCACCACTTCCTGAGGTAGGCCGTTCCATGCATCCACCACCTTTCTGTGAAAAAGAACTTCCTCACATTACCCCTTAATCGGCCTCCCTCTAATCTCATGCTGTGTCCTCTTGTCCTGCTATTTTTCTTATATTGTAACATATTAGACTCTTTCACCTTGTTAATGCCCTTAAGGTGTTTGAATGTTTCAATCATATCACCTCTCTCCCTCCTTTGCTCTAGGGTATACATATTGAGTTCCGTTAATCTGTCTTCATGTGTTTTCTGATGCAGTCCCTGCACCATTTTGGTTGCCCTTCTCTGGACTGCTTCAATTTGGTTAATGTCCTTGTGAAGGTGTGGCCTCCAGTACTGCACACAGTACTCCAGATATGGCCTAACCAGTGTCTTGTAAAGAGGGATTATTACCTCCCTCTTCCGACTTGTGATACCCCTACTAATACACCCCAACATCCCTCTAGCCTTACCAACTGCTTTAGAGGTCTGCTTGGATGATTTCAGGTCATCGGTGATGATGACACCCAAGTCTCTTTCCTCTCTTGTGACTGCCAGCAACTCCCCTCCCAGCCTATAGGTGGCTTCAGGGTTTCTCTTCCCTATGTGCATGATCTTGCACTTCTTTGCGTTAAACCCCAGTTGCCACTCTTCCACCATTTTGCTAGTTTATCCAGATCTCTTCTCATTATGCCCACACTGTCTGGATCATCTGCTCTGTTGCAGATCTTGGTGTCATCTGCAAACAGACAAACTTACTCTCCAGTCCATCTGCAATGTCTCAGATGAAGATATTGAAGAGGACTGGCCCAGACTGATCCCTGAGGTACCCCACTTGTGACTTGCATCTCTTCTGACTGTATACCGTTTACCACCACTCTCTGTTTTCTGCCTGTCAACCAGTTTGCCACCAAGTTGACCAACGTCTCGACCCACCTAGCCTACCCAGCTTATTAATCAACTTCTATGTGAACAGTATCGAAAACTTTGCTGAAGTCAAGGTAGGCAACATCAACAGCTCCCCCTTGGTCCACCAATCAGTTACCCAGTCAAAGAAATCTATGAGATTAGTTTGACAGGACCTTTCTTTTGTAAAGGAGGCAGTATAGCTGATGGTCTAAGGCTCTGAGCTGCAAATCTGATGACATCCAGCAGACCAGACCAGGGTTTGAATCCCACAGCTTCCACTTGCATACTATGTGACCCTGAGCAAGTCACTTAACCTCCTTGTGCTCCCAGGTCACTCCTGTAAAAAAGCTTTCAGCTTAGTGTGCTATACCTGGTTAAAAAACAACTAAATAAAACAACTAAATAAACCCATGCTGTCTTGGATCCTGTGTTCCTATGGATTCTAGGTGTTGCACTATCCTTTCCTTAAGGAGTGTCTCCATAATCTTGCCCACTACTGAGGTAACACTGACTGGTCTGTAGTTTCCTGCCTCCTCCCTGCTACCACTCTTGTGGATTGGGATCACATGTGCCCTTCTCTAGTCTTCTGGGACCTCTCCTGTGCTCAGAGACTCACTAAACAGTTCTGATAATGGCTCTGCTAGTTCCACCCTTAGCTCCTTTAGTACCCTGGGATGTATGCCATCAGGTCCCATTGCCTTGTCCACCCTGAGCTTATCGAGCTCTTGTAGGACCCTTTCTTTTGTGAAGGGACTAGTGCACACCTCCTTTCCCCCTGTGTTCATGGTGCAGAGCTGTGGGCCCTGCCCTACCTTCTCTTCAGTAAATACTGAGCAGAAGTATCTATTTAGGATAGATGCTTTACATGGTCCTCCTCCTCATGCCCCTTATCCCCTTTGATCTTAGCAATACCCTCTGGACTTTCTCCATTCACTAATGTATGTATAGAAAGTCTTGTCACCCTCTTTACTGTTCGTGCTAGTGTTTCCTGTTTGGGCCTTTACCTCCTTACTGCCTTCCCTGCTGGAAGTTTGATATGCCTCCAAGCTTCATCCTGCGTTCCCTTATAATTCCTGAAGGCCAGTCTTTTGGTTCTGACCTTTCTGCTACTGTGTTTGAGAACCAAAGTGGTTTCCTCTTCGCTTTGCACTTCCTTTTCTCACTGACACAATGGGATGTTGCTTCAAGTATTGCATCTTTAATGCTTGCCCACTTTGCCTGTACCCCTCACCTGTATTTCTTTTGCCAGGCTAGTTTAACTCTGTTGGCCATCTTATCAAAATCAGCTCCTCTGAAGTCCCATATTTTTGCCTTGGAATGGGATGATTTTGTTCTAGTGGCCAAACTGAATCATACCATGTGATGGTCACTGGCCCCCAGGTGACCCTCCACCTGCAGATCTGTGATCCTTTCCCTGTTAGTCAGTACCAGATCCAGGATAGCCCTGTCTCTTGTGGGTTGTTGTACCAGTTGTTTGAGGCCCTCCCCTGCAGGGAATCCACCATGTGTCTAGTTCTGGCAGATGTCCCTGCTGGTGTTGACCAATCTGTATCTGGCACGTTGAAGTCGCCCATTATCAGAACCTCCCCTTTAGCTGTCATGTTTTGTATATCTTCTAACAGTAATGTGTCTATGTCCTCCCCCTGGTCTGGAGGCCTGTAAACAACCCCAGTTCGTATGGCTGTTCCATTTCCTGTTTCCAGGGTGACCCACAGTTCTTCTGGCTCCTTATGTGTATTCTGAATTTCTGTAGCTTTGATATTTTCATTGATATAAAGGGCCACTCCACCCCCCCTTTTTGCACCTCGGTCTCTTCTGAACAGTACATAGCCAGGTACTGAAGTCTCCCAAGTGTGGTTACTGGTAAACCATGTCTCGCTAATGGCTACTATGTCCAGTTTAGCCTCTGTCATTATTGCCTGCTGGTATGAGATCTTGTTTCCCAGACTGCGAGCATTTGTGTACATGATTTTCCATTGGTCAAATTTCAGTGTGTTAGTTGTTGGGCGAGGTCCGGCATTTCCCCTGTGCATCATATGGGGAGTCAGACCTTTTTCTTCACCTGGGGATGCAAATTAACTACAAACATACTGAACTCCTGTTTGACCACTAGCTGAGGGGGGAGGGTTGTTCTTCCCATTCGATGTTTTGGGTGCTGCACCCCTCTCCCCATTTGCTAGTTTAAATATTCTGCAAAGACATCAAACTTCTGCCCCAATGTACTGACTCCCTCCTTAGTCAGATGCAGTGCATCAAATTTAAAGAACTTCCGCTCCCAAAACTGTTGCCAGTTCCCTACAAATTTGTTCTTTTCCTGGCACCAGCCCTTGAGCCACATGTTTAACTCCCCTATCTCCCTTCCTGACCTTCCGACCATCTGTCCCCCTCTCCCAGACTGGCAGGATCTCAGAGAAGGAGATGCTGGATGAAATGGATGATAGTTTGTCCCCCAGCCTGGTTAGGTATTCCTTGGTCTCCACAACTGACCGGCTGGTGAGATCGTTAGTCCCTATGTGTACCAGGACATCAATGTTTTCTCTTGCTTCCTGAACAATTTTAGCAATGCGGTCAGTGTCTCTCCATGCTGATGTACCTGGGAGACATCTGACCATTACCCCTGGCTGGAGATATGTATCAACTCCCTGAATCATGGAGTCTCCTATGATCAGAAGTTTTTTGGATTTCCTTTTTGCTTTTTTTGTTTTGGTTCCGGTTTTGGGCGTGTTTTGTTGTGCTAGATCCTGTGCTGCATTGTCCTGCTCTGCAGTGTCCTCTGCCCCTTTGTTTGATTTCAGAGATAGAGACACATACCTGTTTGTAGTTTTTGTATGGTTTGTGGAGGTGATATGTTGGAGAGCACCGAGTGATGGGGCACCGGATTTGCCCCTCCTAACCACCTGCCAACCTCCCAGACCAACTACCCTCTGCGGTCAAGGTGCTTCTGTTGGATGTTGGGGAAATGGCGGGTGGTTCTTACAGTATATTTCCTCTTGAATATGCAATTTGAGGTGCGCAGTCTCTGCCCATGCTGCCTGGAGCTGAGCCCTTAGATCTCCAGTGGCCCAGCATGTACGACAGTGTCCTAAATCCTGTAAAACTGCCCTTCTGAAAAGTGTTCCACAGTACCTGCAGTTAATGATATCCATTCCAGGTAAGCTGCTGGGTTTATAACCTGGTCAGAGTAATTAGAAGGAAGAAAATGAAAGCAAAAGTTTGATTTTGTGTTTTGTTTGTTTGTTTTTGTATAACTTGTTATAACAAGTCAAATTACTAGTGCCCCTGTAAATGAGGTCACTATGTGGATACCCCTCTGATCCGCCTCTTCCTGCTTTGCTACAGGAAATGTCACGACTGTGCTATCCTATAAAATGAGTGTAGTGTGGGATGGTTAGAGATGGGTGGGTGGTGGCTGGGCCCTTCCCTGCTGAAAAGAAGAACCACAGGTGAAAAGAAACAAGGAGGTAAGAGCAGAAACAATCAGCCAACAACAAATGCAGTAGTCTGAAAGCTTATCTCCGCCTCCTAAACTTATTACCTTCCATAATTTGGCCAATTTCAACTTAACACAGTTTACTCATGATCTCTCCTTGATTGATTGGACTCCCATCTACACCTCTACTAATGCCCAGATGGCACTTGACTACTTCCTGGTTCACTTTGGCCTGCTTCAAGACACCTACAGTATGCTGCCCGTGTCACTCGTCGTATTCGTGGAACTCAGGCAAAGTGGTTAACCAAAGACCTACTTACCCAATTAAGGGCCAGGGACAAATTGTGGTGATGTTTCAAAACCACTGGGCTGCAGACCGACTATAACCACTATCGATCTCTGAGAAACATATGCAAAAGAAATATTCGCCTAGCCAAAAGCTCTTTCTGCAGAGACCTGCTAACAAAGGCTGCTGGTGACTCTAAGAAATTCTGGTGTACCATAAAAACACTCCTTGGAGCTAATCACAGGGCCCAGACAAGTGATATGCTGTTAAATGGCATACACTGTAATAATCCGGTGACCATAGCCAACTCTTTCAATCACCACTTCGGATCTGACCAGCTACCTGACCTCCTTCCCACCTATACACACCACCTTACTCCCTAGTGAACCTCTACTCATGCATCTCTCTCTTTGGGTTCTGGAGTATCACAAGAGGAGAAGTGTTAAAACTGCTACCTCTGCTCCTGACAGTACCAGCTCGGGGTCTGATGGTCTGGAACCTAGGCTCCTGAAGCTGCTGCCCGCTCATTGCCTCTCCCTAACCAAAATCTTCAGCCTTTCTCTATGCCATGGTATAGTTCCTGATATCTGAAAATAGCTAAAGTCACCCCAATTCCAAAAAAGGGGGATCCTAAAGAAATTAAGAATACCATCCCATAGCAATTCTCTCCATGCTTAGCAAAATCCTGGAAAAACTCGTGGCCACCCAATCTACAGAATATCTTCAGAAGTACAACCTTCTTTCATGCTCCCAGCACGGCTTCCGCAAAGGCCACAGCACCTCCACCACCCTCTTAAAACTCACAAACGACATCTATGCCTCTATGGACTCAGGCCTCCTGACAGGTGCAGTTTTCATCGATCTAACCAAGGCTTTTGACCTGGTTAACCACACCCTTCTTCTTGCTAAACTACGCTCCACAGGTTTCTCCTCTGATGTAGTAGCCTGGTTCAAAAGCTATCTATCCGACAGGAAACAGGCCGTAGTTTTCAACTCAGCCATATCAGATTTTTCCTCTATACATGTTGGAGTGCCCCAGGACTCTGTACTTGGCTCCTTGCTTTTCTCTATTTTCATTAACGACATCCCGCTCCTTGCACCTACCTGCTCGTCTCTGCTCCACACTGATGACCTAGTTATTTACCACAGTGCTAGAAATGCCGATGACATAAACCACCCTCTTGCTTCGGACTTCGCTAGTATTCAGTCTTGGCTAACCAAAACAAACTTGTTCTCAACACTAGCAAGACATACTCAATGCTCTTTGGCTCACCTGCTAGGCTTAAAACGAATCATAATGCCCTAAAAATCTTGCATGCTGATGGCTCCCTCTGGCTAGCACCAGATCCTTTAAATATCTGGGTGTTACTCTTGACAAATCTCTAGATTTTGACCTGCACATAACAACCATCTGTAAGTCTGTCAATGCCAAGATAAGAAGTGCCTACAGAACTAGCTATGCCCTTAACCCCTCGGCTAGACTAGCTGTGGCACAAGGCTTTCTGCTCCCAGCCCTGGCCTATGGCTCAGTCACTTACCTATCAGCCTCTAAATCCTCCCTCCATAAATGGGACACCACCTATAATAGCATCTGCCGCCATGCCTCTGCATCCCCGCGTTACAAACACCATTGCCAGCTCTATGCTGACTTAAAATGGCCTTGCCCTTCCACCCACCGACTCTAGTCTTTTGGCTCACTAATTGACTGCATCGCCAGATCAGGCCTCCCCAGCCCATGCCTCCCTGCTGCACTCACAACCTCTCTCCTATGGGCTATGATCTACAGGCCAAGCACCTCTTCCACATCCCTAGATGCAGAACTAACATGGGTGCACGTGTTTCTCATACACGGCTCCAAAGTACTGGAACTCCATACCTCAAACTATTCATCAGGCGACCACCCATGCTAGTTTTAAGAAACTTCACCATGTGCATCATGCGCTACTAGCCCCTGCACCTGCTTTAATCCACCTTAGACCATCTTTTCTCGGTCCTTTTCCTAATCCACTTCTCTGACACCTCTTTCCCACCTCTCTTAAACTCCCTCCTACATGTCCCTCTCTCTCTCTCTCTCTTTCCTAACCCTCTTTTCTCGCTTCCCACCACTCTTCCTTCTCTCCCCATTTCATTAACCACAAAACTGGCACTTATTTTGTTTTATGTATGCTCGCCAAATGCCTGTTTTCTCAGATTGTCTTGACTTGTATTTACTTGTACAAACTGTATTATAACTGCTTTTACCGTATAGTATTTCTCTACACCCCAAGCCTATTGGTATGTAGAATCAATGTCTCTCCTTACCCTATGTGCTACGTCACATGTAGACTTATGTATTTTGTTGATCACCTCTAAACTGTGCTCTATACCTCATGTGCTGCGTCACATGTAGACTTATGTATTTTCAAGCTGTTCTTTCCTGAGTCATGCCTAAAAATAGGCATTCTTATGCCTAGTGCACCCACCTGGTTACCAAAAGCAAATAAATAAATAAAAGAAATAAATCACAGATAAAACTGTAAAACCTGTAACACACCACCTGTAATAATTTCACAGAAGATATACCCTGTAAGAAACACTTTGCTACAGAGAAAAATAAAGCAGTAACAGAAGTTATACCTTGCAAAAGACAATTTGAATCAGAAGATTACAGCAGTAATCTGTAAGCTCACACTGTAGGCACACCCTGTAATAATGCAGCAGAATGTATACCCAGCAACAACAATATGAATCCGAGAAAATAAAGCAACAAAATGTTAGTAACAATCCCTGTGAGTACAAAATAAAAATAACAACACACGGTAAACCTGCCTAGCCAAAGAAGTCTTAATTTTATTGTTGCTCTGGTAAGGTTATTTGTTTGTCCTTCAAGCAACCTAGAAAAAGAGCTCAGGTGAAGCTAGGTGCCTTGGCTATATTAATCAGACAGTTATGCATGCAGTTCAGAGTCCCTACACAGTCACACACTCTTGGTACCCAGGTAGGAAAACGGTGGGCTAGCCTGGAGAATGTTGCAGCTGGTTGGGGCCCCTGATGGAAGAAAGCAACATGCACAACGCAACTATTTGTAATCCGGAGCCGGAGGGCTCAGTTTGTGAAAGAAAAGGCAACAAGACAATCGGATGACAACACTTTTGCATTTAGCTGTTGTTGCAGGGAGCTACCCTGATGTTTACTCACGATATCCAATACTGGACACAGGCAGGATGAAATCAAGACTGCAGGCTGTTCAGATGGAGTGCCCAGAGAGGCAGGGCCCACACGAATCACCGAGGCGTCATTCCTGTTCAAGGCGTTGAACAGGGGGCTGATCCCCAGGCCGGTCTCTCGTCGATGACTTTCTCTACGTAGCAGGTATTCTGGCTGGGCCAGTGTAGCAGGGCCCAGTCCAATGGAAATGGATACGGATTCAGTCCGTGGAGCTGGATACAGCCTCCAGCAAGCAAAACACAGTCCAAGCACACAATGGGGAACCAAATCACGACCCACTATAAACACACAGCACATTCACATGTAAGAAAATTCCACTGTACCAGGCAAAGGGCTCTCCGGTCACAATTACAAAGTCTCTGTACAATCCGGGAGTTCAGAAGTAGCTGGAAGTCCTGACAGGCTGATCGCATTCAACAAATCTTCGGTCTTCTTCAGGTTAAAGCCTGGTCACAATTCAGTGGCTTAAGTTGCTCTCCAAATTCGGATTCAGTTTGAAAAAAAAACACAAGTTCCCTCTCAGGAACAGCAGGCAGGTATGCAGACCAAACTCAGGCCTTTCCACAGTTCTCCCACATGAATCCACTATGGATTGCTGCTCGAACTACCTCAAGCTGTTACTTCTTCACTTCCCAATTCGGATCTAACTGAAATTGCATGCAGTGTGACTTTCCCCAAGATCCAAAAAAGGTCTGACTGGCTGATCTGTCTGTCAGTCACAACAAGGGCCCCTCCAGGTTATTTTAGATGCCAAAAGCCCCAAACTACAATTCCTACAAGTTTTGGCCCCACCAAGATCCTGTAGGCAGGCTCCATTTTAGAGTCCCAAATGTACTGATTGGCCCATTCTGCAGTCCAGGACCAAGATGATGGAAACAAACAGAACTGTCCATGCTGCAAAGAAGGCAGGTTAGAACAAACTGCAATATTATTAGTGCTCTAACAAATGATCAGCAAACAAGTACATCTTCTAACAGAGCTCCCTCTCAGATCAATTATGACTGCAATCCAGGCAGGTCTTAAAGAGACAGTATGCAGCGGCTATACAGGCACTCTCTGGCAATACATTTAAACTGCAAAAATGCAGGACACCTGCCTGGCAGTGAACATTTAGGCAAGCAGAAGGAAGACTTTTTGGGAACCCCCATTTGTGGGGTTACAGGTATATCCCTGATTACAGGGTATATCCCCGATTATAGGGTTTCTTCTCTATTGCAGGGTAAATCCCTGATTACCGGGTAAAACCCTGATTGCAGGGTATATCCCTGTAGGATGCCTGGAGCAGAAAAACAATTGATTGGAAAAAGTGGTTTACATGGCAGAAGTAATATATTATTTGTCGAGGTTGATCAAAAATCTATAAACAATGAACTCCCCCCAAATGAACCCGTTTCCATGGCATCCACACATGAGACACTGTTCACAGAAGATGAGTGTCTCACACGCAAGTAAAGGAGAGCAGTGATTGGACAGAAGCACTCCATGGTTCTACGTGTATAATAGTACATAGATACATAGATACATAGACAGTGTCAGCAGATAAGGGCCTATGGCCCACCCAGTCTGCCCATTTGAACTTGTAAGTTCAGTTTGTTTTCCTAGAAGTCTGTTGCACCTTACCCCTGACCTCCAGAATTCCTTTATGTCTATCCCATGCATTCTTAAATCCTGATTGTTTCAGCCCCACCACTTCCTCTGGCAGGGTGTTCCACTTGGTCCACCACCCATTCTGTGAAGAAATTCTTTCTCATGTTTCCTCTGAATCGTCCTCCCTCCAACTTCATCCCATGCCCTCTAGTCCTGGAACATCTTTTTCACTTAAAATAGTGTTTTCCTGCACCCTGTTCCTCCCTGTAAGATTCTTGTGTCTCTATCATATCCCTTCTCTCCCTCCTCTCCTCCAGGAGTACATGTTCAGTTCCTTCAACCTGTCTTCATGGGACTTGTGATGCAATCCATGCACCATCTTTGTGCCCTCCTCTGAACCTTCTCTACCCTGTCTGTGTCCTTACGTGGGTATGGTCTCCAGAACTGTACACTGTAGCTCAGGTGGGGACCTTCGCTAATGTCTTGTATGGCGGAATTATGACCTCCCTTTTCCTGCTGGCAATGCCCCTGCCTATACATCCCAGCATCCTATTTGCTTTACCTGCTGCCTTGTCACACTGTTTCCTACCTTGAGGTCATCAGAGATGATAACCCCAAGATCCCTTTCCTGCTTGGTGCATGCTATATCCTCACCCCCCAACTGATATATTGTGCCAGGGTTTTGTGCTCCATATGCATTATCTTGCACTTCTTTGCATTGAATTTCAACTGCCAAACCCCTGACCATTCTTCAAGTTTCTGCAGGTCGCTTCTCATTCTGTCTACACCTCTGGTGTGTCTACTTTGTTACAGAGCTTTGTGTCATCAGCGAACAATGAAATTCTGCCTTCTAGGTTCTCGCCATGTCACTGATGAAGATGTTGAATAGGACCGGTCCCAGCACTGATCCCTGTGGTACCCCACTGGTCACTCTTCCCTCTGTGTTCAGAATATTTCTGAAAATGACTTTTCATGACAAGAATCATCCACATGTAAGTCTTAGTGAGTAGCGTGAGTGTAATATCTCTACTGTGCAGGTAAGTACCTGCAATGGAATGAATAAAACACCTATATTGAACCCAACTCTAGCATCATGTATCGGCTCACCATAACCTGAATATGTTTCTCCTCTCATTGGGTTGAATAAAACCTGATCCTTTCATAATAGCAGAAACTGAAGAATCAGAGTGACACAACCCCTGGGCTTTGTTTTTAGTTTTTGTTGACTGGGAAAGGAGATTTAGGAAATCAGTGCTTCTTTTCAGGGAGGGCTGGGGGTGGGACTGATTGATATTGAACCAGGTTAAGGTATTTGTGGGTTTTAGTGAATGTGGGGTGGGGGAGGGGGTGGAATTTGTTCAGGACTAAGGGGAAAAGCATGCCCTCTTTCAGTTAGACAGGACCGCAGTTTAGCATCTCATCTGCAAGGCAGCAGCTCCTATGGCACAGTGTCCCCTAAACACCATGCAGAGGACATGTAGAGTTAGTTTGTCTGGGGGAGCGTGCCCCCTTGAAAGCTACTGACACCGCTTCCTGCAGTTCGCTGGAGGTCTCTCATCCTGCTACTGACCAGGCCCGACCCTGCTTAGCTTTGGAAATCTGACAGAATCGGGCTTCAAGGTGGGAAAGGTGGAGGCCTCACAAGTCTAGACTGTGAAGTACTCTATAATCGAAAACTGCATGTACTTGGGTCAGAGGTGTTCCCTAAACAAGGCAGTCGGTGCACTACAGTAACAGGTTGGATGAGTTTCTAGCCAGTTTCCAGAAGCTGTAAATTGCTGTTATATAGGAGTACATCGTAAATACTGTAAATGCAGTTACAATGTCACACCCAAGTATTATGGGAGTTTTTAACTGTTAAAAAGCATCTACTGGCATTTTCTATATTTGCTCCTTGTCTGTCTTGCAGCTTCCTCTTCACATAAAAAAAAAAAATAGTCCTCAAAGTAATTTATTAATCTTTTTTTTGTACACTTTCTTTCCCACTGGATGCCAGCACCTGAGGCTTCCCTCAGGAGTCACCTCCTTGTCCCACCCAGCCTGAGGCCCCCCTCACCCTAGATCCCCCAAGAACCCTGACCTGACATCCCCTGTCCCACAGGGAACCCCTGACTTGTGCCCCTCTGGGTGGGGCCACCCTCCACTTACCTTGGGCGCTCCTTTAATTAGTCCAGTGGGCTGGATGCAGGCCGAGGGATATCGAGATCAGGGGAAGGCAGGATCTGACAGTGGGCATGGGGCAGATGCTCAGTCATCTCCATCAGGTGCCGAGGTTTTCCTCCTTGTGCTGCGTGAGCATGACCCCCCAAGGGGTGTGGACATGCAGTGGCGTCCAGCGTGCACTAGGTGCACTCTCGCTGCCAACCCATTGAGGCCACCACAACCTTCCCCCCAGCCTTGCATGACCCCAGCATGTGTGAACTCCTAGTCTCCACTGGGAGTCACTGCTTAGCCGGGAGCCATCACCCACCCCACCCCGGGAGAGGAGAGCTGTCGTCGGACGCTCTATCCTCTCCCTCCCCGGACAACCCCTGGCAACCTGAGCACACTCCCAACCTGTGCTGCTGGTGAGGTAAGGTGCAAGGCACCTCAGCCCTCTACACCACCAGGCCGGCTTCTGATTTATTCATCTTCATTGTAATGACTGTGATCGACTACTGGGCAGACATAGAACCAGTTCCTTATTGTGTTAGAGAATGCAGTTGTGACCAGGGCCCATGTATTCTGAAATGTAAGGGAAGCTTATTCCAGACATAA
This sequence comes from Neoceratodus forsteri, assembly GCA_016271365.2. Classification (NCBI taxonomy): domain Eukaryota; kingdom Metazoa; phylum Chordata; order Ceratodontiformes; family Ceratodontidae; genus Neoceratodus; species Neoceratodus forsteri. The sequence goes on from JADMNL010000026.1 coordinate 216,695,321, forward strand.
AGGCAACCATAAGAGAAGGACTGCCTTCCCCACCATCGTGGTTTGCAAATCTGATTTGGTCACACTTCTTTTTGTATCAGTTTGTGTTTTTACACATCGCTGGTTTGTGATGACCTTGCAAACGACTCATACTTCTCTCTTGTGGTTTATGAGGGCAACACAAACCTCAGGTCTGTAACAATACCTCATTATACATGGGTCACCCCAAACATTATTATATATGTTACATTATCCCCCATACTTTATTATATATGTTATACATGGACCTCACACATTATTATATATGTTATACATGGTCCCCCATACATTATTATATACATTATACATGGCTCACATATAATATTATATGTACTGTACATGGCTTCCCACATTTTCATATTTGTTATACATGACCCCATACAATATTATATATGTTATACATAACCCCCCATATAATATGATATGTGCTATACATAGCCCATCATGAATGTCTAGTTGTTCATGGGTAGTGATAAACAGTATATTAATCTTGTTGCTCTAAATCTTATTTTACTTTTCCTTACGGGGTGGCCCTCTTGTACTGCAGGTGCTCACTCTCGGAAAATGTTGGCTACAGGCAGTAGAGTCTACAGGCTGGAGGGACCTAAATGCAGCAGAACTGTTTTCAAATATGTTGATACCTGTAATAGCAAGGAGGCACCAGATGTGGAGAAGTAAAACATAGTTTGAAGCAACAAGATTAATATCACACTGTTACCCCTGACGCAGTGGACATAATATCCATAAAACTTTGGGACACTTTGGTAAAGGATAGTTGCTATCCGAAATGTGTCAGCACACAGCCTGTTTTATTATTTTTTTTAAAATAAAAATGGACTGAATGTGTCCTAAAAAACTAAAGGAGACTGGTGCGTATTTGATATGAGGTGGTAAGTGCCATATTCCTACTGTCTGTCTCTCTATCTATCTATTTTCTGTCTATCTACAGACATTATATAACTATCTGTCTGTCTCTCTGTCTCACTATTTATCTCTGTGTCTGTCTATCTGTCTGTCTGTCTATCTACAGACATTATATAACTGTCTGTCTCTCTGTCTCACTATCTATCTCTGTGTCTATCTATCTATCTATCTACAGACAGTATGTCTGTATCTATTTATTTTAATTTATTTATTCGTTCTTGGATTACAATACCTCTGAGCACAGACAGCTCATTTACAAAGGTTCCTCATCAGTGGGGAAGGGAGACAAAACATACAAAGGGGTAAAGCCATGTTTCCAAAACAGTAAAATAAAGTGAGCAAATATATATGTATCTATATGCAGTTTTATCGTTCTAATAGGAGGAAAGGCGTAGATGAGAGAGGAGCGATAAAATGGGAGAAAGAAAGAAAGAAAGAAAGAAAGGAAGGAAGTGGCAGCCATAGGCCTTGTCAAGCAGGTGTGGGAGGGGAGGGGGGGGTGAAGTGGGGGTAGCAGGGGGCCTTGTCAAAGTGTGAAAAGGGGGTAGCCTTGGAATTATAGAGGTAACAGCAGACATACAGGGTTATCCAGTTGTGCGGAGAAGACTGAATGCTAGTAGATGGGAGTCTCAGGTGATAAATCTATCTGTCTGTCTGTCTAGCTATCTATCTATATGTCCATCTACAGACAGTATCTAACTATCTATCTATCTATCTATAGCCATCTATCTTCAGACAGAATCCCTCTGTCTCTCCCTCCCTCTGTCCATCCATCTACAGATAGTATATATCTGTCTGACTGCCTGCCTGTCTGTCAGTCTGTCTGTCTATCTTATCTGTCTATCCAAATCTATCTGGTCATTTGTCTGTCTGCCTATCTACCTACCTACCTACAGTATCTATGTACAGACAGTATATATTTACAGACAGTATCTATCTATCCATCCATCCATCTATGTATGTATCTATCTATCTATCTATCTATCTGTCTGTCTACTTATCTGTCTCTATCCATCTCCAGACAGATTCTCTCTCTCTATCTATCTCTCTCTCCCCCCTCTAGCCATCTATCTACAGACAGGATTGATTGATCAATCTAGCGATATATCTATCTATCTATCTATCTATCTATCTATCTATCTATCTATCTATCTATTGGCAGTATCTGTCTATCCATCTATCTGCAGACAGTACCTATCTATCTATCGATTGGTCTATCTATCTATCTATCTATCTATCTATCTATCTATCTATCTATCTATCTATCTGTCTATCTGTCTATCTGTCTGATCATCTGTCTGTTGTCCTGAAAAATAAATACAATATTGACTACCTAGTGTATAGGGAACAGCAATTTCTTCTACAAATTAATAAAATAAATTAAAAAAAAAATCACCTCAATTTTCTCAGTGAACTCCTGTTGCAGTACCTCATATGGCGACTCAGCTCCTCATTGCGTTCCAGCAGTGCCTTCCCCAGTTCAGCTGCCAGCTGCAGATCCCTTTGCTTGCGCTGCAGCACCAGTGCCAGGTCCTCTTCTTCCTCCTCCACAGCTGCAGATGTGTCGCCCACATATGTTTCCTGCCTCTCCAGAACAAAGGGGTAGAAGTGCTCCTCCATGCTGGGCGACATGATACCCGATTTGAAGAAGCTCTCCCGCCTGGATTTTGCTGAGTGTGGAAACTCCTCTGGACTTGGGTAGTCTGTTGTCATCGATGACATTTTCTTTTTGTTTTTTCTTTTTCCCCTGTCTGTTTCCTTTTCTTTGATCCTCTTTATTTCTGAGCGCATGCTTCATACCAGAGAGCCATTGCCTTTAGGATAAGATTGTCCTGAAACACAGAATCAAGGAATTAGGACTGCAGACATTAACAAAACTGCATCATACCTTCAGCACACATCAACTCAGGTGATAGCGGGGTCTCCTGATTGGAGTTTAGAATGCTGAATCAGGAGATTCCAGGTTCCAGTGCCATTGCAGCCATGTAATGATTCACTGTTTGATCTTGTGCAAGTCACTTGACCTCCCTGTGCTTTGGTTCCAACAAACAGTGAAATTTAGCTAAAAGCTAAAGATGTTGCAGCTAGAGAGGTTGCACAGATAAGGAATTTCTGACATGCCAGGATGTCTGAAGGGTTGGATAGGGCAATATCAGACATGCCAGGATGTCTGAAGGGTCGGATAGGGCAATATCAGACATGCCAGGATGTCTGAAGGGTCAGATCGGGCAATATCTGACATGTCAGGATGTCTGCAGGGTTGGGTAGGACAATATGCCAAGGTGTCTGAAGGGTCAGGTAGGGCAATATTTGACATGCCAGGATGTCTGAAGGGTTGGATAGGGCAATATCTGACATGCCATGATATCTGAAGGTTGGGATAAGGCAATATTTGACATGCCAGGATATCTGAAGGCACAGATATGGCAATATCTGACTTGCCAGGATATCGGAAGGCTTGGATAGGGAAATATCTAAATTGCCAGGATATTTGAAGTCTCAGATAGGGTAATTTCTGACATATTATGATATCTGAAGACTGGGATAGGGCAATATCTGACATGCCATTATATCTGGAGGCTTGGATAGGGCAATTTCTGACATGCCAGGATATCTGAAGGTTGGGATAAGGCAATATTTGACATGCCAGGATATCTGAAGGCACAGATATGGCAATATCTGACTTGCCAGGATATCGGAAGGCTTGGATAGGGAAATATCTAAATTGCCAGGATATTTGAAGTCTCAGATAGGGTAATTTCTGACATATTATGATATCTGAAGACTGGGATAGGGCAATATCTGACATGCCATTATATCTGGAGGCTTGGATAGGGCAATTTCTGACATGCCAGGATATCTGAAGTCTGAGATAGGGCAAAATCTGTAATGCCAGGATATCCAAAGGCTCAAATAGGGCAATTTCTGACGTACCAGATATCTGAAAGCACAGATAGGGCAATTTCTGACATGCCAGGATATCTGAAGGCACAGATGGGCTATATTGGACATGCCAGGATATCTGAATTCAGGGCCAAGCATAGCAGTATCACTGCACTAGCCAAGGTCACAAATGACTGGCAAACCGAATTAGATAAAAAGAATAATGTCTGTGCAGTATTTCTGGACCTGAGCAAAGCATTTGACACCGTGGACCACGAGCTTCTACTATCATCCTTGCACTCCATTGGCCTAGATCCACCCTCCCTTAAGTGGTTCAGGTGTTATCTTACCGGTAGTTCACAGCAGGTAAAAGCTGAAGGTGACTTATTCCCATTAAAACCACTGTTAAGAGGAGTCCCCCAAGGTTCTATCCTGGGTCCTATCCTTTTTGCCATCTATATAAATAATATTGATTCAACCCTCACCAAATCCACTGTACACCTCTTTGCTGATGACACTGTTTTGTATGTCAGCAACCCTTCTTCTGCAGCTGCCCGTGGAAATCCTACAAACAGAATTCTCCTTGTTACAATGTCAGCTACTTGAGAAAAGCTTGTTAAATGCAAAGAAAACTAAAGCAATGATGTTCACAAATCAAAGCTCCACCAGCACCTCCTCTTCAATCATTCTCCCCAGCTATGCACTATACTTGGAGAAAATCTGGAGCATGTAGAAAATTCAAATATTTAGGTGTGTGGATTGACAGCAGACTCGACTTCACTCATCATTTAGAAGAACTGCTAAAAGCTTCGCCAAAGGCTTGGCCTTTCTATAGGTTAAAACCCTTCCTAAACAGAGATTCAAAGATGAGGTTAGTCCAGGCCATTTTCTCTCAGTTGTTGACTATGCAGACTTCTTTTATAGTCACTGCCCCATCTCCTACCCACACAAGTTGGATACCTTATACCATAGAGCAATAAGATTCATAACAGATCTGCCATCTAATACCCATCATTGCTCACTTTATGCTGCAGTTGGATGGGTTTCCCTACACCTCAGAAGGGACAGAAATGCAGCTCTATGGATTTACAGAGCGTTATCAAAAAAACTTCCAAACTATATTCTGGACTGCTTCACTCAGACCATTCCTAGCTCCTATGCCCTAAGAAGCAACAACATCATCCTGTTCAAATTGCCCAAATTCAGCACCTGGCTAGGGAGGGCAGCAATCAGCTATTCTCTAGGTATAGCATGGAACACCCTACAAAAATCCCTAAAACTGTCCAATATTATTCAATTGCATCCTTTAAACAGCGTTGTACAGTTTTCTTCACAGAGAAATGCAGTTGCTGCTCGCTAGAACTAGCTTTGTCATCTCACAATCTCTCCCAAAATTCACCATATATGGCATAATCTTTGTTCTTCAGTTCTCCCTCCCAGGCAGACACCCCATCTTATGGCACCAGTAATACCTTCCACCATCCTAGTATTACATTATGCTGTGTGTTTGCCATGGCCCCTCCACTGGGATATGTATACACTGTATATACTATAAATATTAGCTCAACTTCCCTATAACCCACTTTATCATGTGAATTTTACCGTACATCACTGTGTTTATAAATGTTTTTTTCCCCTGTATGTATAACTGTTTTATATAAGTGTATGATGTATCTGTTGTGTATCAATTGTTGAACCTTGACCTTATCAGGTCCATCTTGTAAATGAGCCTTGCTCAATGATGCTCGCCTGAATAAATAAAGATTTGATGATGATGATGATGATGAAGGCTCGGATAGGGCAATTTCTGACATACCAGGATATCTGAAGGTTTGGATAGAGCAATTTCTGACATATCACGATATTTGAAGACTGAGACAGGGCAATATCTGACATGCCAGGATATCTGAAGCTCCACAGGGCAATTTCTGACATATCCACGATATCTGAAGGCTCGGATAGGGAAATTTCTGACATATTACAAAATCTGAAGGCTCAGATAGGGCAATATCAGACATGCTAGGATAGCTAAAGGCTTGGATAGGGCAATATCTAACTTGCCAGGATATCTGAAGGCTCAGATAGGGTAATATCTGACATGCCAGACTATCTGAAGGCTCCATAGGGCAATTTCTGACATATCACGATATCTGAAGGCTCGGATAGGGCAATATCTGACTTGCCAGGATATTGGAAGGCTCAGATAGGGCAATTTCTGACATGCGGTGTAACCCCTTGCAAATGGGGGTTCCTGGAAGCCCCGGAGCTTGGGTAAATGCTCCGTGCCTGATTGAGTTCCAAAGCCGATTAATTGAGGAAGCCGTGAGCGCTTTAAAAAGCCTCCGTGAGCTGTCTCTTTAAGGGCTGCTGTCGTTGCGCTGTAGGTAATTAAATTGGAAGAGGGCTGTGGGGTTGTGGGCGCCGAGTCCCGCCTGGACGCTGAAATAATAACTCCCTTCTGCCATCGCTAGTGGTACAGAGGGAGTTCTGCTGAAGCGTACTGGTTTGCTGAATATAACGAGAACAATAATAATGCAGTTGTTTAACCTGCCTTCCTTTGCAGCAAGGGATTGTGTCGACTTCCTCCTCCATGATGGACTAGAACTGCTAAATGGGCCAATCAGTACCTTGGGACCTTACAGGGCTGACTGACTAATGGAGGGACTGCTTGTAATTTGGGAAAGGAATTATGGGCTATGGCACTTTTTCGCACCACTGAAGGCTGAGGAAATGACTGGCATGTTCAGCCAGCCAATGGCAACGGGTAGCGCCCGATCTGGAAGGAGTGCTTGGTGCTGCCAGTTTGAGATGCATTGTGACTGGTGAGGAGTGAGGAGCTTCTGCTTCTGCACTGGGAAGTGTTCACGCAGGAAGCGCGGAAGGGCCCTAGCGACCGCTTGCCTGAGGAAAGGAGTCGGAAAACCCGACCGGCTGACGGTCAGAGGAGGCTGTGCTCTGTATCTCTACCCACCAGGCTCGACCTGTTTGGAGGACTGGAGAAGATTGCTGAATTGCGCTCAGTCCATGGAAAAGTGAAGAGAAAGCTGCCGTTGCAGTATTTTGATGACAGAGAAGCCTGGAGAGCCCAGCTGCTGCTGCCTGGTGTGGTACCCCTCTGCTGTTGCTTGTTACCATATGAATGTGAAAGAAGACTGGTGAAAGTCAGGTTCCATCCTGGTAGTGTGCAGGAATCGTCATTTGCTGGGGTTGTGAGTACTAATTCAGGGTCGCTCCCTGTAGTGTGTTTACTTAACTGAACAGTCCTCTTACTGTGACCTGCTCAGGGCTGTTACGATTGTGTGTGCTAAGGGCCCCAACCAGCTGCCACGTGTGGACTAGCCACTAGGGCTTGGGTACCCCGGGACTATAAGCTGTAGGATTAGGCCTGTGCACAGAGCCCTAGGTAGATAAATATAGTGATAAGCTAATCAGGTTGATTCCCCATCCTTGTTGTTTTCCCTGAATAAATCAGATTGTTTTGTACAGCTACATCCTGGTTATTGTGTACATTAATGGTGAACTGCTGTTTGGTGATTGCAACATAACTGTGCCTTACTTTACAGGGGGTCCCCGAAGGAAGCTGGATTATATTTTCCATGGGGTAAGTGTACTGGTGAACAGAATTGCTGCTGCCCAGTGTGAGTCACTAGTGGGACCAAGGGGGGTTGCAGTAGCTCAGAGGGCTGTAACCGTGGTAGTCGTAATTGTGCTAACCCCGACTCTGGGTGGAGGCACCGTCAACGGATCTGGGCCCCCAACCTGCCTCTGGGGAGCAGACAGGGTAGTAGCCCTAGGTAGCGCCTCTGGGGTTACAATTGGAGGCACCACTGGGATCAGCGCCCCTAGTGGCTCAGTGAGGAGATACCCCAAAGATGGAAAAAATGGAAGGGGATATGTTGGAAAAAATTAAGCTGGGACCCATCAAAACCATGGTACACAAACTAATGGGTTGGGGTGAAGCAGAAGAGCTAGATTCCCAGAAGATTGTATTATTGTTAGATGTGCCCTTGGGTACCTCAGCTGCTGATATTGTCTCTGTTGCAGAACGAGGAAAGTGTTTGGGTAAGGTTGAAGTGAAAGGGCGTATGGCTGATTTGCTTGACCAGACATTGCAGGTGCTACTCCTATGTAGTGTGGCCATCGACCCTGAGAAGGTACCTCCTGTACTTTACCCAGAGGTTGCGTCCCAGGGGTGGAGGCTAATTCATATCCGGTGGGTCAGTCACTCCTGGGGTCTCTCAAATAAACAGTTTTAAAGATAAACTGCTTAAATTGTTAGCTGTGGAGGGAGGACTACCCAGGAGTTGCTACAAGCCTTGGATCTGTCCAGTGATACTACCGGGGTTCCCGGCACCTCCCTTGCCCACCTAAGAGTTCAGTGTTGGCTTCTCTGCCCTTACAGTCCCCTCCATACAGCTAGATTCCTACCATAAATTAAAACTTTTCTCTGGCACGGTACCAGTGCCTTCCGGGGAAGATGACCTGGAGGCCTGGATGGACTATGCCACCCCTTTGGTCCAGGAGTGGCAATGCTCCGAGGGGGAGAAACGGAAGAGGCTGATGGAGAGTCTGCGGGGTCCTGCCTTAGAAGCCATTAGATTCTTCTGGGCCACTCGTCCGGAAGCCTCCGCTGCAGGGTATCTCACTGCTTTGGAAGGGGTTTTTGGGAGTACAGAGACTGGTGAAGATTTATTATGGAAATTCAGGTCTGCTAAGCAGTGGAGAAATGAAAAACTGTCCGCTTTTGTTACTGTAGTGGAGAGGGCCTTGCAGAAAGCCTATAGAAAAGGGCGAATCACTGCTACAGCCCTAAATCAGGTTCGGTTAGAACATGTTTTAAAGTCTGCCAGATTCTCTAGTGTAACACTGTTAAAACTCAAGTTGCATGATCGGCGGGCCACCCCGCCTGAATATTGACAATTGATGAGGGAAATTCGAGAAGTGGAGACTGATGAAGAGGGGTGGGAACCCTGTGTGGGGGCAGTGAACCCTAGTGGGACCCCTGAGTCTAATACCCCTGAGGAGACTGGCTCACCTGGAGGGTCCGAGGGGTCCCCAGATTTCCCAGGTACTGTGGGGATGCAGGTTGTTTCCTCCAACCCCTATGTGGAGGGTGAGTTAAGGGCTGAGATCAGAAATTTACGGGAACTAGTGAGGGACCTAAAGCAGTCTACTGTGTACCCTTCTTGGCCTGGGGCCTCTGAGACATGTAGAGCCCCCAACCCTAGCCCCAGAGAGTTTTCTCACTCCCCTCAGAGCCCCCCTCGAAACAGTGATCCCCAGGACCCCAAGTTTTGTTACCGGTGTGGGGAAGATGGGCATTTCCAGCCTGACTGCCAGAGGCCGGAGAATTTAAGAAAAGCTAACAGCAGACTGATCGCCCAACACTGCCAGGCCCAGTTTCGGGCCCCCAAGAAAAGTTGTGTGACTCAGGCCCATGCCCGCCAGGCTAACAATGTTGCTACCCCCAACTGGTCTGATGTGGTCGGGCCGTCTATGGAGACCCAGGTGCAGGTGAATGGAATTCCCACTAGAGCTGTATTGGACAGTGGCTCCCAGGTGACCATCATGTTTCAGGATTGGTACCAAGCACACTTGTCTGAAGTGCCCCTGCAGCCTCTAACTGGTCTACATGTATGGGGATTGAGCGACAAGGCCTATCTGTATTTGGGGTACATCCGTGTCTGGTTATTGTTCCCTGCAACTGTAAATGGAATAGATGAGCAAGTGGAAACCTTAGTTTTAGTTTGCCCACCCACTGGACTGTACGATGGGGTGCCCTTGTTGATTGGAACAAATGCCCACATGTTTGGATGATGGCCCAGTTGCGCTCAGAGAAGCGAGCATTTCAAACTGGGCGAGCTTTGAGCATACCAGCTGTGATTCAAAAGGTCAGGGCCACTCAGGAGAAGGGTAGTTTAGAGGAACCTGAAGGCCCTGTGGGAGTGGTATGGAAAAAGGATCCAGCCCCCGTGGTACTTGCCCCAAATGAGCAATGTGTTCTGCATGGAGAGATACGACTAAAAACAGATGTCAAGAATAAGTTGTTGATGTTGGATGCGACTACGGAGGGAGGATTACCTGAGGGGTTGTTGCTCAGACCCAGCATTCTGCCGGCTAGAGCCCATGCTTACGTTAAGAGGGTGATGGTTCAAGTGCACAATGTGCCAGATAAAGAGATTCGGATAAGAAGAGGGTGCACCCTGGCTAGCGTTCATTGTGCGGATACTGCTGTACTACCAAATACAAAGGGTTCTCAGATGGGTGATAGAGTTGCTCCTGATCTGTTTGACTTTGGTGACTCTCTGCTGCCGGCTGAGTGGAAGTGCAGGGTCAGCGAGAGGCTTGCCAAGAGGAACCAGGTTTTTTCTCTGAAGGAGTGGGATGTAGGATGTGTACAAGGGGCTGAGCATCACATTAGATTGCATGACGAAAGACCTTTCCGAGAGAGATCCCGACGTCTGGCTCCCGCTGACATAGATGATGTACGGCGGCATCTGCAAGAAATGTTGGCTGCTGGTGTAGTTCAAGAGTCTAGGAGCCCCTATGCATCCCCATTGTAGTAGTAAGGAAAAGAATGGGGCAGTTCGGATATGTGTGGACTATCGTACTTTGAATAGGCAGACCATTCGGATCAATATACCATGCCACGATACAAGATGCCTTGGATTGTCTGAATGGTAGTAAGTGGTTCTCTGTATTGATCTTCAGAGCGGATATTACCAGATCCCATGGCCCCAGCTGACCGGAGAAGACTGCTTCAATTGCCCCTTAGGCTTCTATGAGTTTATTCGATGCCTCAAGGAATTTCGTGCCCCAGCCACTTTTCAGCGCTTGATGGAACGAGCTGTGGGGGACATGAATCTACTCGAGTGTTTGGTCTATTTAGATGACGTTATAGTGTTTGGCCGATCGTTGGAAGAACATGAGCAACAATTATTTAAAGTTCTGGATCAGTTGGAGGATTTTGGCCTTAAGTTGTCTATCAACAAGTGTCAATTCTTCCAGACTTCCGTGAAATATGTGGGCCACATAGTGTCCACTGAAGGCATAGAGACTGACCCTAGCAAGGTGGAGACGTTGACCACTTGGCCTCAACCTAGGAATTTAAAAGAGCTGCAACAATTCCTGGGGTTTTGTGGTTACTATAGGCGGTTTGTCAGAGACTATTCACGAGTGATTCGCCCCCTTCCTAATCTCACCCAGGGGTATCCGCCTGCTCACAAAAAGTATAAGAAGTGTGTGCACACTGACATAGAAAAGAAGTATTTTCGGCCAAATGATATGTTTGGGGATCGATGGACTGCTGAGTTTGAGGAAGCTTTCTATGACATCATATATCGACTCACCCACACACCCGTGTTGGCCTATGCTGACCCCGCCAAGCCTTACACTCTTCATACTGATGCCAGTCTGCAAGGACTGGGGGCTGTATTGTACCAGGAGCACAAGAATGGACTGAGACCTGTAGCATTTGCCAGTAGAAGTCTGAACGCTGTCCGAGAAGAATTACCCCATGCACAAATTAGAGTTTTTGGCTTTGAAGTGGGTCATTGTCGATCAGTTCCATGACTATTTGTATGGTGCCAAGATATTAGTAAAGACTGATAACAATCCTCTGACCTATGTACAAACCTCAGCCAAATTGGATGCCACTGGACATAGGTGGCTCTCTGCCTTGGCCACCTATGACTACGCTGTAGAATACAGGGCGGGCTTAAACCATATAGATGCAGATGCTCTCTCTCGGAGGCCTGTGTCCCAGACTGAATGGGTCCGGTTGTCTGAGCCTGACATAAGAGCCCTGTGCCAGAAATTTGATGAGGAAGAACAGGTGTCTCCTGACATGGTGGACTGCGTGGTAGATTGTCTGGGGCCACCAGAGAACTGTATACCTGCCGCCTACTGTCATTTCTCTGCCTTGGACACCAGCTCTCTGCTGCAACTCAATAATGATGATCTCCAACAGGCTCAATTCTGTGACGCTATGATAAGAACGGCTGTAGAGGTTTTTCGGGCTGGAAGGGATGTATCCAAACTGCGTTCCACTGACTTGCGGACTTCCTTGTTGTACAAAGAAGGGCCCAAATTAAAGCTGATCAATCAACTACTATATAGAGAGACTGTAAGTAAGGAGGGCCGGGTGCAACAACAACAACTGGTGCTGCCCTCAGCTTTCAGAGATCTAGTTCTAAGGTCATTGCATAATCAGATGGGGCACCTGGGCATAGATCAAACACTCGATTTGATACGGACTCGATTCTATTGGCCAAAGATGAGTGCGGATGTGGAACAGTATGTCAAGACCTGTGGTCGTTGTTTGCAAAGGAAAGTGTTACCTCAGAGAGCTGCTCCTTGGTCAACATTACTACTAGTGCTCCTATGGAACTGGTCTGTATTGATTTCTTGAGTTTAGAGCCTGATCTGAAAAGTGTTACATATATGTGGTCACTGATCATTCTAACCAGTATGCACAGGCTTTCCCGACTAAGGATCAGAAAGCAACTACAGTGGCTAAGATACTTGTTGAGAATTTTTTCGTCCACTATGGAGCTCCGAAGCGGATTCATTCTGATCAGGGAAGGGACTTGAAAGTCGCTTGATTAAAGAGATGCTATCTTTGTGGGGGGTATGCAAATCATGAACCACCCCCTACCATCCGCAGGGAGACCCTCAGCCTGAAAGGTTCAATCGTACATTGCTCGACACGCTGGGCACCTTACAATCCAAAGATAAATCGAGATGGAGCCAACAGATTAGCACTCTAGTTCACGCCTACAATTGTACGAAAAGTGATGCCACAGGGTTCTCACCCTATCGTCTAATGTTTGGAAGAGAGGCTAGATTGCCAGTAGATGTATGTTTTGGGGTTTCCCCCGATGGGGTGCGAGCAGAAAATCACTTACAGTGCGTGGAAAAATTAAAGGCTCAACTAAACCATGCTATCAACTGGCCCAGACTATGGCTGCAAAACAGAATTTGGCCAACAAGGAGAGATATGATAAAAAGTAAAGACAGTAGAATTGAAACCTGGAGATAGAGTGTTGTTGCAAAATTTCGGACTGCATGGCAAACATAAGATTGCTGACAGGTGGCATCATTTCCCTCATATTGTGGTGGGACAGTTGGCGGACCTCCGGTATATAAAGATGCGGCCTGAAAACAACTCAAAAGATGTAAAAACTATGCACAGAAATCATCTGCTGCCAATTGGGCAGATCTTAATTGAAGCTGAGCCTTCTATTGCTGCTTCACATTCTGTGACTAGATCTGTTGCTAAGAAAGAACCAAGCCTATGGAGCCTTTGACAAGTCCACCGAGGGAGCCTTGTCCAACCCCCTTCAGAAGGAGATGGTCAACACTCAGTGTCGGAAGACAGCGAAGATGATGTTGAATACTATCCTCTTATGAACTAAGCCAATTGTTTCAGGCAATCCCTCATTAACTCAGGAACTGAAGCTAGCCCATCTGTGTTGATTGAGCCCTCTCCTTTGTCCCCGGAAGAAATGCCTCCAAAAGATGAACGGGTTAGCAGGCAAGCTCAAGGGGCTGAGTCCTTAGGCCTGGCTGAACTGTCTGGCCTGGCTGAATTATCTGACTTTTCAGAAGAAGAGAATGAGATGGGGGAACAAGCCAGTGATATGCCCGAATCGGAAGACTATTTTGAATGCCCTGATGGTTCCCCTCTAGTACCTACACCGGCCCCAGATGAGCCCAGTGGGGTGGGTTCAGGGATAGAAGGTCAAGCCCCTGATAGTATTATGAGTATCGAGCTTGATCCCCTTGAAGGAATCCCTGTTGCTAATGTCCCTGACATGGGAGTGGAGTCAGGGCCAGGATCAGAATCCCCTGAGACCCCTAGACAATCTGGCCGACAAATTCGGCCAGTAATAAAGTTAAGCTATGACTCTCTGGGTCAGCCAGTGGACCTGCCTTTAAATGTGGTCCACAAGGGGGTGTATGTGTCCCCAAGTTCTTTGCCTAAGTTAGCCTTGGGGGATAACTCCAGACTATTAGTAATGCCTTATGAGTGTGGCGCCCCTGCCCCGGGGGGACCAGTTAGTAGCTCACAGAAGAGGGAGTCCCTCAGTCTTGGGGTCACGAGTAGGGCCCTATGACCTGAGTTAAAAAAGTGTAAGATTTTATATGTATGATGTGTATACACTATAGTGCACTGTGAATCTAATATTCATGTAAGTAAGGTGAAATGGGATATAGTGTTACTTGGGGTATTCACCTATTTTGCTTTAAGGGTAATTACTTGACGCGGACACCAAGCTTTTCCAGGCCAGGGAGGGTGTAACCCCCTTGCAAATGGGGGTTCCTGGAAGCCCCCCGGAGCTTGGGTAAATGCTCCGTGCCTGATTGGAGTTCGGCACTAAAGCCGTTTAATTGGGAAGCCGGTGAGCGCTTTAAAAAGCCTCCGTGAGCTGTCTCTTTAAGGGCTGCTTGTTGCGGCTGTAGGTAATTAAATTGGAAGAGGGCTGTGGGGTTGTATGCCCGAGTCCCGCCTGGACGCTGAAATAATAACTCCCTTCTGCCATCGCTAGTGGTGCAGAGGAGTTCTGCTGAAAGCGGTACTGGTTTGCTGAATATAACATAAAACAATAATAATAATGCAGTTGTTTAACCTGCCTTCCTTTGCAGCAAGGGATTGTGTCGACTTCCTCCCCATGATGGACTAGAACTGCTAAATGGGCCAATCAGTACCTTGGGACATTACAGGCTGACTGACCAATGGAGGGACTGCTTGTAATTTGGGAAGCATTATGGGCTATGGCTTTTTCTTCCACTGAAGGCTACAGAAATGACTGGCATGTTCAGCCAGCCAATGGCAATGGGTAGCTTCGATCTGGAAGGAGTGCTTGGTGCTGCCAGCTTGAGATGCGTTGTGACTGGTGAGGGTGAGGAGCTTCTGTGCTTCTGCGCTGGGAAGTGTTCACGCGTGAAGCGCGCGAAGGGCCTAGCGACCATTTGCCTGAGGAAAGGAGTCGGAAAACCCGCCGGCTGGTGGTCAGAGGAGGCTGTGCTCTGTACGGCTACCCACCAGGCTCGACCTGTTTGGAGGACTGGAGAAGATTGCTGAATTGCGCTCAGTCCGCGGGAAAAGTGAAGAGAAAGCTGCCGTTGCAGTATTTTGATGACAGAGAAGCCTGGAGAGCCCAGCTGCTGCTGCCTGGTGTGGTACCCCTCTGCTGTTGCTTGTTACCATATGAATGTGAAAGAAGACTGGTGAAAGTCAGGTTCCATCCTGGTAGTGTGCAGGAATCGTCATTTGCTGGGGTTGTGAGTACTAATTCAGGGTCGCTCCCTGTAGTGTGTTTACTAACTGAACAGTCCTCTTACTTGACCTGCTCAGGGCTGTTACGATTGTGTGTGCTAAGGGCCCCAACCAGCTGCCACGTGTGGACTAGCCACTAGGGCTTGGGTACCCCGGGACTATAAGCTGTAGGATTAGGCCTGTGCACAGAGCCCTAGGTAGATAAATATAGTGATAAGCTAATCAACTTGATTCCTCCTGTCCTTGTTGTTTTCCTCCTGAATAAATCAGGTTGTTTTGTACAGCTACATCCTGTTTATTGTGTACATTAATGGTGAACTGCTGTTTGGTGATTGCAACATAACTGTGCCTTACTTTACAGGGGGTCCCCGAAGGGAGCTGGATTATATTTTCCGTGGGGTAAGTGTACTGGTGAACAGAATCGCTGCTGCCCAGTGTGAGTCACTAGTGGGACGAAGGGGGGATTGCAGTAGCTCAGAGGGCTGTAACCGTGGTAGTCGTAATGTGCTAACCCGACCTCTGGGTGGAGGCACCCGTCAATGGATCTGAGCCCCTCAACCTGCCTCTGGACGGGGGCAGACAGGGGTAGTAGCCCTCAGGGTAGCGTCCCCTGGGGGTTACACCAGGATATGTGATGGGTCCGATAGGGTAACACCTAACTTGCCAGGATATCCGAAGGCTCAGATAGTACAATATCTGACATGCCAGGATATCTGAAGGCTCCACAGGGCAATTTCTGACATATCACGATATCTGATGGCTTGGATAGGGAAATTTCTGACATTTCACAATATCTGAAGGCTGGGATAGGGCAATATTTGACATGCCAGGATATCTGAGGGCTGGATAGGGCAATATCTGACATGCTAAGATATCTGAAGGTCTGGATAGGGCAATTTCTGACATATCACAATATCTGAAGGCTCGGATAGGGCAATTATCTGACTTGCCAGGATATTGGAAAGCTCAGATAGGGCAATTTCTGACATGCCAGGATACGTGAAGGCTCCTATAGGGTAACACCTAACTTGCCAGGATATCTGAAAGCTCAGATAGTGCAATATCTGACATGCCAGTATATCTGAAGGCTTGATAGGGCAACTTCTGACATATCAATGATATAACTGCTATTGGGATAGGTAATATTTGACATGCCAGGATATCTGAAGGCTTGGATAGGGCAATATCTGACATGCTAAGATATCTGAAATCTTGGATAGGGCAATATCTGACTTGCCAGGATATCTGAAAGTTCGGATAGGGCAATATGTAGCATAAATGCAAACAAAAGAACCTCACAAACCTCCCCGAGGTTAGCAAATAAGGAGCCTTATGCACTGAAGTGTAATGCCCAATATTTTCAATTTATTTTTCCATTTTCTAGGTACACTTCTCAAAAATAGATAGGAAAATCACAGGGCCACCCTGGAAAAAGTCTGATGGCGCTTTGGCCCCAATCACTGGGCTTTGTCAAGACCTCTTGACATATCTGCCATGCCAGTTATCTGAAGGCTTGGATAGGCTATATGGCATGCCAGGATATCCAAAGGCTTCAGATAGGGCTATCTGACATGCCAGGATATCTGAAGGCACAGATTGGACAATATCTGGACATGCCAGGATAACTGAAGGCTTGGATAAGACATATGTGACATGCCAGGATATCCTAAAGGCTTTGATAGGGCAATATCTGACATATGATATCTGAAGGCTCAGATAGGGCAATATCTGACATCCCAGGATATCTGAAGGCTCAGATAGGGCAATATCTGACATCCCAGGATGTCTGGAGGCTTTGCTAGGGCAATATCTGACATGCCAGGATATATAAAGGCTTTGATAGGGCAATATCTGACATGCCAGGCTATCTGAAGGCTCAGATAGGGCAATATCTGACATCCCAGGATATCTGGAGGCTCGGATATGGCAGTATGTGACATGCTAGGATATCTGAAGGCTCGGAGAGGGCAATGTCTGACATGTAAGAATATCTGAAAGCTCGGATAGGGCAATATGTGACATGCCAGGATATCTGAAGGCTCGGATAGGGCAATATCTGACTTGCCAAGATATCTGAAAGCTCAGCTAGGGCAATATCTAGCATAAATGCAAACAAAAGAACCTCACAACCCTCCCCCAGGTTGGCAAATAAGGAGCCTTATGCGCTGAAGTGTAATGACCAATATTTTCAATGTATTTTTCCATTTTCTAGGTACACTCTCAAAAATAGATAGGAAAATCACAGGGCCACCCCAGAAAAAAGTCTGATGGTGTTTGGCCCTGTCACAGAGCTTTGTCAAGAGCTCTTGACATATCTGCCATGCCAGATATCTGAAGGCTTGGATAGGGCTATATATGGCATGCCAGCATATCTGAAGGCTCAGATAGGGCAATTTCTGACATGCCAGGATATCTGAAGGCTTGGATGGGCAATTTCCGACATGCCAGGATATCTGAAGGCTCAGATAGGGCAATTTCTGACATGCCAGGATATCTGAATGCTTGGATAGGGCAATTTCTGGCATGCCAGGATATCTGAAAGGCTTGAATAGGGCAATTTCTGACCATGGATATCTAGTGAGATGCACAGAAAAGAAGTGCTGCTTATATATCTACATGCATCTGTGCCAGACTACAACACAGCAGTTAAGGCTCTTGGTCTCTGCTGTTTGAATGGCACACAGTACTTTCTTTCCTTTTCTGCATACGCAGTGAAACAGAATATTATTACCCTGCTGAGAAGGCAGGCCTTTTAGTTGTTTTTTTTTCTACTCTGGATAATTCTATAATTCTTCTCCTGCCTTATACAACCTTAGAACTATTTGAAAACTTTTAGACCAGAACCAGATCCCAAAACATGAGTGGGCTCTAACAGCCCTAATTCAGAGGCTTGGAGAGGCACTATCTGATATGCTACGCTCGGAAGGCTTGGAGAGGGCACTATCTGATATGCAAGTATCCAATGGCTCAGGAAGTATTATTTGAGACTCCATGATATCCAAAGGCTCAGGTTTAGCACTGCCTGATATCCCTGGATATCTGAAGGCTTGATAGCACTTTCTGATATCCCATAATATCCAAAGGCTAATATAAGGGCACTATTAGACATACAAAATCACACATACCCCACAATGCAAAGCATCATGGGCTGCATATGCAAATCACCACAGAATGTTATGCTGGTCCAACTTTAAGCAGAATTGCATGGTGCGAAAGGCCCTCTCCACAGTTTGCAAAGGGTGCTAACAGAAGACATAGACACGTGTTTCGTCTCTACCAGGACTCGCCAGTATGCCTCGCTTGTTTGACACCTCAGTGGAATGGACTAGCTACCCTAAAGGCAGTGTGCCTTGGATATATTGTGGTGAACCCATTAAAATAAAAAAATATTTAAAAGACAAAGAACCTCTGTGCGCAAACACTTGCCAGGATAACTTAGGGCTCAAATAAGGCATCAACTGATATGCTGGAATATCTGAGGGGTTGGATAGGGCACCATGTGACATCTTGTGATACCTGAAAGTTTAGATAGGGCACTATCTGACATCCTGGGATAGCTGAAGGTTTAGATAGGGCACTATCTGATACCCTGTGATATCTGAAGGTTCAGACTGGACACTATCTGATACCCTGTGATATCTGAAGGTTCAGACTAGACACTATCTGATACCCTGCAATATCTGAAGGTTCTGATATGGCACTATCTGATTCCCTGGTATATCTGAAGGTTTAGATAGGGCACCATCTGATACCATGGGATGTCTGAAGGTTCTGATATGGTGTTATCTGAGATCCTGGGATATCTGAAGGTTTAGCTAGGGCTCTGTCTGACATCTTAGTATATCTGAAGGTTGTGATAGGGCACTATCTGACACCCTGGAATATCTGAAGGTTTAGATGGGGCTCATCTGACACCCTGAGATATCTGACGTTTAGATAGGAACTATCTGATACCCTTGGATATCTGAAGGTTTAGATAGGCACTATCTGACACCTGGGATATCTGAAGGTTTAGGTAGGCACTATCTGACACCCTGGGATATCTGAAGGTTTAGATAGGGCACTATCTGACACCCTGGATATCTGAAGGTTTAGATAGGCACCATCTGACACCCTGGGATATCTGAAGGTTTAGATGGGGCACATCTGACACCTTGGGATATCTGAAGGTTTAGATAGGGAACTATCTGATACCCTTGGATATCTGAAGGTTTAGATAGGGCACTATCTGACACCCTGGGATATCTGAAGGTTTAGATAGGGAACTTTCTGATACCCTTGGATATCTGAAGGTTTAGATAGGGCACTATCTGACACCCTAGTGTATCTGAAGTTTTAGATAGGGCAGTATCTGATACCCTGGGATGTCTGAAGTTTTAGATATTGCACTATCTGATACCATAGAGTACCCAGAAGCTTGTATTACACACTAAGTGATACCCCAGAATATCTGGAGGCTCAGATGGGGCAATTTGAGGAGGCAGTATAGTGCAGTGGTTTAAGGCTCTGAGATGCAAATCTGGTGACATCCAGCAGGCCAGACCTGGGTTTGAATCCCACAGCTTCCACTTGCATACTGTGTGACCCTGAGCAAGTCATTTAACTTCCCTATGCTCCCAGGTCGCTCCTGTAAAAAAGCTTTCAGCTTTGTGTGCTACTCCTGATTAAACAACTAAAAAAAAATATATATATCTGTTGCACTAGAATAACCAAAAGTTCAGATAGCGTATTATCTCATGCCCAATAATAGCTTAGATAGGTCAGTATCTGATAGTAAATATGCCTCAGGGCACACCTTGAAATGAGCTGTTCAGCTCATGCGACTTTGCTGGCCAACTCTTCTAACTAAGTAACTAATCAACTAAATAATTATAACCCCACTTCCCCTAGCCCATTTAGTACCCCTTCCCACCATCCTACGCTGCCTGACTGAGTGAGAGAATGCATTGAAATACAACTCTCTCTCTCTCTCTTGCTCTCATTCAGTCAGTTGGCGGCAGGCTGAGTTGTGAGCAGACTTCGTGTCAGTCCCTGTAATTGTTTTTCAAATTAACCTTCTTTGTACTGTTACTATTTGACTGGGTGTGACTGGAAGGGAGGGTGTGATGAGAAGCTTAGTAGGCTGAGGGAAGTGGGGGGGTTGCCTTTATGTAATATGTGCTGCTTACATGGACTGTGGCAGCTTTGGCAAGTGTGGCTGTGGAGTGGTTGGGAGCAGGAGGGTGGAATGAAGTCCCTTAAATTTTAAACTGGAAGCAGAATCCAACTAAGAGTCTGCTATTTGTTTTAATATTAGGATTCTTTCTAATATCGAATGATGCAATAGTATCCAACTAATGTGGTTCCGATGCCGCAATTCTAAGCATCCTTAAACTGCGATCTCCATGTGCGGAGAAGACATTTTAATGATTTATTTACAATTTGTTGACCAGCAAAGACCCACTAAGTCATAGCTCATTTCCTGGTGTAAGCCAGGGAGGGGAAAATGCATGAGCTGGGGAGAATACAGCGAACAAAATATCCAACACAAACATAGGACACTATTTTTTTTCCAATTTATGTCCCTGCTCTCCAGGCAGTTCCTTATCCACTTGACCTAGCTACAGCCCTGTTACCCTGGCACCCCCCGGGACTTATCTGCATCTCCCCATGTTCCCTCAGAGCTTCCCCTTCTTGTGGGGATGGAGGGCCCCCCTTACCTCCACTACTACAGGATCTGGCATGGTAGACCTTGCCTAGGTAGCCTGGTGTGGTACCTGCAAGCTGGTCAGCTTCATCCCGCCACTCAGGGTCTTCTTCCTCCTTTTTTCCCACAATTCCCCAGGATATCGGCACCAAGGGTGTGCCAAGCAAGACCACGTGCAAGCGTGCATCGTGCAGCATCTGCTGACGTCCTCCCACACCCCTAGCTACTCCAGCTGCAGTGCCACCTGTGGCCACCCAAGTGGCAGTATACTTTTTCAGGACACAGGTGCTACTCCTTCTCCACACCAAACATCTGACATGACAAATTTCTGCATAAACTGCTGATTTATTTCATCAAACCGCAGGAAGGCTAGGAGCCAAAGCATCGGGGCTAGCATTCTCTGCTGTTATCCATTGTGAACTTTGCATATTATTGCTCCATTGACATCTGTGAACTGTGGTTTGATTAAATAAATCAGCAGTTTATACAGGAATTTTGTCATGACGGATGTTTGGTGTGGAGAAGGAGTAGAATTCTGTGTCTGTCTGAAAGTGTATTGTGGCCTGACTTCGTGCGCACCCCGTCCATTTAAAGCAGCACCACGCAGTAAAGTTTCAAACCCACTCGAACTGCAGGGCAGGATAGCAGTGGAGCTGGTGGCCCACCTCCCGGGGAGGAGGAGAGTGTCTTCTGGGAGCTCGATCCTCCATCCCTCCAGCAGTACCCTACGACCTGAACGCATTCCCGCACTTGGGCCACCAGCGTGGGAGAGGTAAGGTGCGAAGCATTTCAGCCCTCTACGCCACCAGACTGACTAAAAATAGAACCCTATTAAATGAGAAGATATGACAGTAATGGATACACAAGAAAAACAAACAGTTATACTGTTGGCCCTGCCATCCCACTGGGCAGCCTGCTGGATCTGTAGCTTAACGGGCCCAGTGGGTTTTCTGCAGATCTGACCCGCTGCCCAAATGGCTTGTGGCTTTATGATAGGATTGGTTTCCTTGATGGGTGTATTTCCTTTGATACTATGCTTACCCTTCATTTATTCTGTATAGTTATTTAGTTTTTGTTGACTGGGAAGGAGGACTAGGCAGGTCTGCCTGTTTTAAGACTCATTCTGTGGGGGAAGGGAGTGGGGAAGTGGGTACTGATGTAAACTGACACTGAACCAGGTTAAGCTGTTAGTGGTATTCTAAGAATGGGAGACATTTGGCCAGGACACTGGGAAATTCCACTACTTTCTACAAGAAATGCCATAGAATCTTTAATGTCCACCTGAACAACCACCAGAACAGGCAGACTGGGCCTTGATTTAACACCGTATCCAAAACACGCCACCTCAGGAGTGCAGCCCCCCTCCCCCCAATACTGTACTGCAGTGTCAGTACTGGGATTTTACCCCAAGTTCCTGGTGTGGGGCTAGAACCCACAATCACAACCATTCCACTCTTCTGGCCTCAGAAGTGAGTGTGCAACCTGTGAGTCACTAACACTGCTTATATATATATATATCTGTATGTATAGTCAGTGCTGTAGGTTTAATGAGTCACTCGTGCCAAGTTGTGGCTTACGGATAAATGTGTCTGAGAGCTGCAATTCTATTCTATATTTAGTACAATCAATCAATAAACAACTGAGTAGACAATGAGTAGGTGTAGGAAGTAACCCCGCAGACCCATGGCCAGCTTCCAGTCTTATTTTCATATGCACTCACCTACTCTCCACCCAGCTTTACCGCACAAACTGTTTCCTTGACAAACACCAGCCTGTCATAAAGGAGAGAACCCAACCTTTGAAGTTTGATGTCCAAGACTGAAAAGGATGTCACGTAAGAAACCACGATAATAACCCATTACAAGAGAACTGCACTGAACCTGGAAGTCGTGTTTTTTTTTTGTTGAGACTGCTTTTGAGAAATATTGATCCAGATTTGGCTATTGTTCTGCCCTTACTGGCCTTTTAGTAAACTCAGTGGGGGTTACTGATTCATAAGCTGGTAGTAAAAAGGTTGCTTTTACAACTGTATGATGTAGGCTTTGTCTCTTTCAGAAACAGAATTCTAAAATTGATTTCTCTGTCTAAAGCTGGTAGTTGGGAAAGGCACCCTGAATCGAGCCTGCTTCCAGGTGTGACGTGGGGGAGGTGTAGAGGATGTCAAATACAGACAGCAGAAGCGAGTACAGATAAAAATAGGGCATTATTTACAACATCACGCAGGCAAACAGTGCAAGAGTGTTAAAACAAAAAAAGTGTAGATGTACAGTATATAGATTTATTTAGGATAATAAATTATGGCATCATCCTTAGCCTGTCAGAATCGCTTGTTTCTAAACATTCCAGACACTCCTATAACCATTCTAGATTGAGGGAGAGCTCCCAACCAATTGGAGTGCTCCTTTGCTCTGCACATGAGACACTCTTATTCTGTAAAGAATGTCTCACGTGCTGCTATCCTGGAAACAAGCACATTCCGGTAAAGTTTTTAAAAAATTAATGTCACTGATCCAGCTCGATCAATAATATACTGTATTAATACGCCACTGATTCACCTCTTACAGTGGTAAGCATAGTCTCACGTTCTTAGGGTATCAGAACCGTTGACCTTCAGTTCGCGGTTTCACACCAAAGAGTGCGCAGCGGAGGCCACTCTTACAACCGTAAGAGAGGTCTCAGCGGTGGTATTAACATACATATATATATATATATATATATATATATGGGTGTCTCATGCTAATAGTTCTAAAATTCTAAAATGCTAAGTTCAGTTGGCATAATCTATTTCTTGCCCAAATGGTTTTGTTGATTTTTCTATAAAGTAAAACATTTTGATTTTAAGTTCAAGTTACATTTTTTAAAAACAGAAGTATTTTACATGATTTTTAATATGTTTATATGTACAGTCCCTTCGTCTCTTATAGTTACACGAGTTTCTTCTCAATTCCTTTGTGTGCCAGAACTGTCAGCTTTGCATTGCCATTCTCTCACTCAAATAACCTGCGAATGCACTTTTATAACCATAAGAAATTCTGGAACAGAGCCAAATTAAGCATAGACCAGCAAGTCCCAGGCTTAAGGCCCCTACCTGTCAGGGGGCCCCCAGTCCTGAGCGGGTCATCCTGGCTACAAAAACAGACTCAGCCCGTCTAACTTGTAATCATGTCTACTTGGGGCACGTCAACCTAAACCCTTTTTTTGTTGTTTATTTCTTGATGCACCTCCATGCCGACCGGCCCCCATCCACTGGTTCCCCCAGCCCTGTCCCCCGAGTCCTCTGGGACTTAGCTTGTCCAGCTTCTTCCACAAGAGCTTGCCCCCCCATGGCAGGGTCAGTGGGGCCCCCCTCTAGCCCCACTGGGAACATGATCCAGAATGCCAGGGCGTGCCCCAGATGGCTAGGTGGGGGCCTGCAGGAGACCAGTGTCATCCTACTGGTCAGCAATTTCCAGTGTTCTTCCAGCGTGGAGGAAGTAACGTTAATGATGCCAATGGCTGTGTCATGCACACTCCGTGCGCATCATGCGGTCATCTTCACTCCACCCCATTGTGTAGTGTCAGTGTGTCAACCCCAGCTAGATGTCAGGCTAATGCTGGCCACTGATCCGCTCCCTCCTGGAGGAGGAGGAGAGAGGAGGAGAGGAGCAGTCCTGGGACGCCCGATCCTCCTCCCCCCGGCTGGACCCTCCGCTCCTGAGGTCACTCCGACCTCGGGTCACTTCAGTGCCACAAGTAGAAGGCCATTGCTGCACCAGCAGGCCAGCCAACCTAAACTCTTTAACAAAGCACTGCTGCTCCAACACCTATTTCTTTTCCATATAGCTGATTGGCCCCTCGACCGCTGCTTTCTCCTCACTTCGGGTCCCTGCTAAAAGGGTCCACATTTGACGAGTGAATTAAAGACTGTACTTCAGAATTCTTGTATCAATACCCCTTACTTGATCCCCTGACTTCAGCTCCATAAGTCTCGCACATATCCACCACAGCAGTGGTATGCGGCTGAAATCATGGGAGTCATATAAGAATGTTAAAAGTGCAGCCTTGTAATGGTTAGTTTTTGGTGACTGCTGTTCCCAAGCTGCTGGCTGTGGTTTATTGCTGTGATGTATTTTTTGTAATATTAGTTTTTCTTTACTTTGTGTATTTGTCACATGGCTACAGCTCCATTAAATCTCTCTCTCTCTCTCTCTCTCTCTCTCATATAGCACCATGGCACTGGAGTGTAGCAGAAACCACAGGATACTTATGAAAACTAAATATAAAATTCAGCCTTGGAATTGTTTGTTTTTGATGACTGTAACTTCTATGCTGCTGATTGTGGTTTACTGGTGAGATGTATTTATGCTGTTTGGTGGTCAAAGTGCTGTAGCAGGTGAGTGAGATTTGTTTGCATACTTCCACTCGGAGGTTTTCAGTGTTTGCCCTGTAGAGTAGATACTTCAGATAGTAGGAACATGGAGTCAGCAGCAGTATGCAAGTGTATCAGTGACTCCTACAAACATACACTTCACGTGCCTGGGATCACCAAGCAGAAGGAAAGGAAAATACTTGCGAAGGTTCTGAAACTGACAGATTTCTTTATGATCACAAACACAGTGGATGTGTAATCATTAAAAAAAAAATCTCAGTTTACTGATGATATACAAAGGAAATAATTGATGACTTTAGATTAAGGGCATGGCGCTGTGTTGGAGGGCCCACATTTTCTTGGGCCTAGGGCCCCAGATAACTTTAATCTGGCCCTGTGCTGGAATTGTACACATAAGCACATACAGCTGTAGCAACTGAATAAATCATGGGCGAGATATAAGGAATACAACATAAGCTATATGAGTAAAAGGGTGTTATAGTATTTCTGATTCATACACTACTAGTTAATTCCCAAGAAGGGTCAGTGATACAGCTATGGGGGCATACCACGAAACCAGGGTTATGAGGGCGCTAAAGTATATATGAAAAGAAAATAATACATACCTGACATTGTAAGGAAAACAGGAGGGCATTTAGTAGTGTAAAAATTATCACTTTTCCCCTTCTGAGAGTCGGTATCCAGAAGCATTAAACCTGAGGAGTTTTGAGGCTTGTAAATGTACGTTGGATCATTTCCTCATGGAGAATGACTTTACTGGGTACAACGTTTCAATCCCCATTTTATTTTAAAACGTGTTCCTGAATATTTACAGAATCCAGAAATGTTAAAATAATAATAATATTCAGAAACAATTCAGCTTATATTTGATTAATGCGATTTATTTATTTGAAAGTTTGGGAAAGGCACACTGAGCCGAGGCTTATTTCCAGGTGCGACCTAGGGGAAAGAAGTAGGAACAACAATGTTCCAAAATTACAGCAAGTCATATATAGCCCCCCCCCCTTCCCATTTCTAGGGGCCAGATGTTACGATGGGAAGGGGGCTCCAGAATCTAGAACCTCACCAAGCTCTCCTCAGATTAAAATCAGAATAAAACCATGGGTGTCTTATCTTGAGATGTCTTCAAACTACAAGACACTGAGCCCCAAGGGAGTTCAACTTCTTACCCAGCAGGAAAATCCAGCAGGTGGACTGGTCAGACCCGGAGCAGGAGAACAAAGGGAATTCAATACTTCAGACCCCAGGAAAAAAATTAATATCCCTAAAAAGACTAAAGGACTTTTTAGTCATCAAAATCCTTCTATGGCAATATTCAAACTGGACTCCGATTTCTATAAACAAATTAGTTTTATTCTCCTGAGCTCCTATACGATTACAGAGCTCAGGGTCCCAATAGCTTAAAACCTTGAACTAATCCAGTGCCATGGGGCTAACTTATTTACCAAAAGTGATTTGTTGAGAGACAGCAACAAGCATTCTTAGGCATGGATTTTCCATACAACAGAACCAACAGCAAGCGTAACCCCAGGACCAGAGATTTATTACTGAAACCTCCAGGAATGTAGAGCTTCTGATGACCCACTGGCACTGGTGAGAGCCTTACTCTGTCACCGCTTCCTTTATACTAAACCTTTTTCCATTTCCTTTTCTCCTCAGGTGAGTGATGTACTTCTCTGCACCACTGAGTTAATTCATGCTCAGGGCAAAATTGCATCCTGAGATGTCTCAGCTGCTCCCATAACGTTTCTTCCATTAGTCCTGGTCACAGCCTGGTCCCTGGTGCATTCTCCCTCACGCACTCCCCGCAGCTCTCCCTCGAGCCGAGCCCTTCAAACAGCTACAGTGGATCCCTCTTTCTAATTTAAAAGCCTGTTACTAGAGAGTGGGCACAGCCTACATTGGCCTAAAGGCCTGCATATCTGTAGGCCCTGGGGCCTGCCCCAGACACGGGCACGGCAGAACCCATTGAGTCCAGACCGCCATACCCTCCCACCTTCCAGCCCCCTGAGCCATCTTGCCACTGGGGAACTGGGATCAGGAGGAGCTGACACCATTCTCCCGATCCCCTATAGTGGCCCTGCTGCCATCGCAACAGCCCCCAACGGCCCAATAACAGCACCTCCAAAACTGGGCCCAGTGCCCCCTAGCATCCTCTTCTACCTGCTCTGCCAAGCACCCACTGATCCCTCGGATGCTGTCAACATCAAAATTCTCAAGGGAACCCTGGATCCAACAACCACAACTGCCTGTTTGCTGGCCGTTCTTGGAGACCCAAGTGCACTGCAACCGCAACCGCCGACTTTCCGGAGGGGGGGGCCTCCAAAACTGCCCTGCAGAAACTTCACCGTCTCTCTCCCCATGACCGCCTGTCTCCCCTCAATATATACTAGCTACTCACTGCTGCCCTCAACTGGCGACAACAACAACAACAAAAACACAGCACGCCAAGTCCCTAAGCACCGGGGGTGGGATCCCTAAAGGTAAGAATAAGCTCACTCGTGGGGGGAAGGGGCTTACACATAGAAATACAGTTACAATATCAGTGTACAAAAGGAAAATAATAGAGTGCAGAGCAAAGCAGCTGATCAAACATCATGACAAATTGAAGAAGCATAAATTAGCTTACAGATCAGCTATTAATCTAGACAAGAGCATTATAATGTGCTGAGTGCTTGTTGGGTAGGGAGATGGTGCTTGTGGTGTGAGGAATCAAGTAGGCAACTATATTACATAAGGAAGAGCCACAGTGTCATAGGGTTGAGGTGTCAGATGGGTGGGAGGGTCAATAGTGGAGGGGTCAGACAGATGGTTGGCTGGAAGCAGGAGGGTGCAAGGAGAAGTTTTAGCTGATGTCTAAGGAAGGATGTGAGGGGAGAGATGGAGGGATAAAGTGAGCAGGTTCTGTGGAGGGAGGAGTATAGGGGAAGGCAGACTACCCAGCAGAGTAGTGTGGATGGGGAAGTGAGAAGGTGCGAGGGTCCCTGGAGTGAAGGTAGGAGGAGGAGGGGTTGGCAGAAAGGTGTGAGGACAGGTATGAAGGGAAATGAAAGAAGCGCAGTGGGACTGACAAGGTGAAGGGAGAGGGAGGATGGATGGATGGATGGATAGGGAGGAGGAAAGGGAGCAGTGGTGGGTACAAGAGGGTGAGTTGGTAGTGAAGCGGCAGAAAGCATTGCAGAGGGAGTTCAGACTGGTGAGGGAAGAGGAGGGTGGTGCCATTGATCACATCCGCATAGCTGAAACCTGCAGAACCATTTTAGTGACCACCTCCCAGCAGACTTGGGGAGAAAGGCAGTTCTTATTGCAGCACACAGCACCAAGTTTGAGGAGGAGCTTGGCGTGGATGACATAAATGTGGACAGAGAAGTCAAGCCTGATATCTAGCCGTACACTAAGGTATTTGAAGGGAAGATACAGCTTCAATAAGGGCACCATTCAACATGGAGAAAACAGGGAGGGGGGAGTGCCTGGCCAGTTTCTGGCTGGTGCCAAAGGTCACAGAGGATACTGTTTTTTTGTAGTAGAACAACCAGCAAAAAAATCAGACACTCACACCTCTGAAGAAAAATGCTGCTGCTCTGCAGAAATAAAGGTAAAAAGCCATTTATTTAGTGCTCAAGCAGTGCAAAGCATACACTCGCCCAGAATGAAATTCCTTTCTCAAAGGTGTGCAAGTCAAACTAGGAAACCCCTTACATACTTAGTATGATGTCATCACATCCAGACATTCAGTTAGCTCACCAATAAAAACGAAGTTCAGTGCAAAAGTGATTAAATATTAAACCTACATCAGACCATACATAAAGCCATAGGTAGAACAATTAATAAAATGGGCAGTAAAAGTTCATTATCAACTTGACCCAATGGCTAAATATATAATTTGGTCACTAAAAGAATGTACATAGATACATAGATGTTGTCGGCAGATAAGGGCCTTTGGCCTACCTAGTCTGCCATGAATAGCACGTAACTGTGCTTCTTCAAGCTTCCTGGAACTAGGTTGTCCTCTTCCCTGACTACCAGAATCCCCTTATGCCTATCCCATGCATTCTTGAATCTTGTAATCGATTCTGCCCCCACCACCTCCTCTTCAGGCAGGCTGTTCCATTTGTCCACCACCCTCTCCATGAAGAAGTACTTCCTCACATTCCCTCTGAACCTCCCTCCCTCTAGTTTCATCCTATGTTCTCTAGTCATGGAGCATCATTTTCTTTGAAACATTGTGTTTTCCTGCACCTTGTTCTTCCCTGTGAGGTCCTTATATGTCTCAATCATATCCCCCCCCCCCTTTCCTTCCTCTTTTCCAGGGAGTACATAAGTCTTTCAGCCTGTCCTCGTACGGCTTGTGTTGTAATCCTTGCACCATCTTGGTTGCCCTCCCTGAACTGCCTCCACCCTGTTTATGTCCTTTCATAGGTAAGGCCTCCATAACTGGACACTGTATTCAAGGTGTGGCCTAACTAATGTCCTGTATAGTGGAATTATGACCTCCCTTTTCCTGCTAGTGATACCCCTGCTTATGCATCCCAGCATCCTGTTTGCTTTTCCTGCTGCCTAGTTGCACTGACTCCCTACCTTGAGGTCATCTGAGATTATAACCCCTAGGTCCCTTTTCTGCTTGGAGTAGTCCTCCGCCCCCACCCAGCTGATCTGTGGTTTCTAGGTTTTTGTGCTCCCATCTGTGTTATCTTACATTTTTTTGCATTGAATCTCAACTGCCAATCCCCTGACTAGTCCACCTCGAGCTTCTGCAGATGTTTCCTCATTCTCTCCACACCCTCCAGCGTGCCCACCCTGTTGCAGAGCTTTGTGTCATCAGCGAACAGGCAAATTTTCTCTTCTAGGTCCTCTGTAATGTCATTGATACAAATATTGAAGAGGACTGAACCCAGCACTGAACCCTGTGGAACCCCACTGGTCACCTTTCCCTCTGCGGAGTCACTGCCATTTACCAACATCCTCTGTGTCCTCCTATCCAGTCAGTTTCCACCACTTCACCACCATCTTACCTACTCCCATGCTCCCCAACTTGTTTAACAGCCTTCTGTGTGGCACAGTGACAAAGGCTTTGCTGAAGTTCAGGTAGGCCACGCTACTGCCCCTCCCGATCCACTCCTTTGTCACCCAGTTGAAGAACTCGATGAGGTTAGTCTGTCACGACCTTCCTCCAATAAAACCATGTTGCCTTGGGTCCTGTAGACTGCTAGCAACCAGGTATTCCCTATTCTTTCCTTCAGCAGTGTTTCCATGATCTTCCCCACTACTGAGGTCAGGCTGACTGGTCTAGTTCTCCACTTTCTCTCTGTTTCCGCTTTTGTATGAAGGACTACATTAACTCTCCTCTAGTCTTTGGGTACCTCCCCTGTTTCCAGTGACAGGCTGAACAGGGTTGCCAGGGGTTCTGCCACCACCACCTCCCTTAGCTCCCTCAGCACCCTGGGTGTACCCCATCTGGCCCCAATGCCTTATCGATTCTCATTCCTTCCAGTTCTCTTAGGACTCTTTCCCTTGGGAAAGGCCTTGTATCCATATCCATGCCCTTCCTACCCTTTCTACTAATTTCTAGCCCATATCCTTCCCTCTCCTCTGTAAAGACTGAGCAGAAGTATCTGTTCAGTATGTCTGCTTTGCGGTTGTCATCCTCTACTCTATACCCGTCTTCCCCTTTCAGCCTCACTATCCCTCCCTTTGCCTTCCTTTTTCCCCTGATGTACCTGTAAAAGGTTTTAGCCCCCCTCACCACTGATTTTGCAATGCATTCCTCTGTTTATGCCTTGGCTTCCCTTACTGCCCTCCCTGCCTTCCTTTGTTTCTCCTGGTACCTCCCTGTCCCCTTCTGCCTCTGTCTTTGTACTGTTTGAATGCCCTTTTTTTGCTTTCACTTGCTCAGCTACCTCCCTGGAATACCATAATGGTCTCCTTTTCCTTTTCCCCTTGCTAACCTGTTCTACACAGAGTTATGTCACCTTTGTTATCCTGGATTTGAACACCTCCTACTGTTCCTCCACCCCATTTTCCTCCCTATTCCAGCTAATGCCTCTTCTAAGCATTTCTCCATTTGTCCAAAATCTGCTGTCACAATGTCAAGGATTCTTGTTCTTGAGTGGCTGGATTCTGCCCCTTCAGTTATCACAAACCCCACTCACCACTGATCATTGTTTCCCAGGTGCTCCCCTTCTGTGACCCCGTCACACTGTCCCTGTTTGTGAGCACTAGGTCCAGTATTGCCGTCTCCTGTGTTGGTTCTACGACCATTTGTTTAAGGAAAGCTCCCTGTAGGGAGTCCAAGATAAACCTGCTCCTGGTTGTTGCTGCTGCGGGGAGTCTCCAGTCTACATCTGGTATATTGAAGTCATTAACCAGCACTAACTCCCTCTTGTGCACCATTCTTTGGATAGTCAGCACCATCTCCCTATCTCCTCCTCTTGGGCTGGTGGTCTGTATATTACCCCTGTGTGGATGGCTGACCCTGTCCTTCTTTCTAGCTTAACCCACAGTATCTCCCCCCTCCATGTTCCCCTTGAATCTCTGTGGCCTTTATATTATCCTTCACATAAAGTGCCACTCCTCCCCCCTTCCTGCCTGCCCTGTCCCTCCTGAACAGATTGTAACCTGGTATGGTCACTTCCCAGCTGTGGTTATCAGTATGTAACCCCTAAGTGACACTATCTCAAGGGCTACTACCCCTGCCTGCTTGGCTAGTAGTAGGTTAAGGGGCTTGGGTACTGAAACGGGTGCCTCCACCCGGAGGTCAGGGTTGCTATTGGTCAAGCTAACTGGGGTACAGCCCTCTGGGACACTGTAACCCCCCTCTTTCCCTTCTAATGGCCTGAACAATATACAATAATCACTTTCACAATGACTCTTATTCACTAGGCAATTACCCACACTGTTTGCACTTACCACCAGGGCTGGTTCCTCTAGCTTGACCCTGAGGACCCCCTGTAAAACTAGGTTATACACAGCAAATAGCAACAGTACAGTACCCTTGGCATAAACTGGAACCACAGTCAGGTTAAGTGCAAAAAGAGTTAGATCTGATTTATTCAGGGATTTGAACAAGGAGGGGTGTAATCAGGTTGATTGGCAAAGGCTAAATCAGTCAGACAGTTATGCATGCACTTCAGAGTCCCTACACAGTCACACACTCTGGGTACCCAGGTAGGAAAAAGCCAGGACTGTTGCCTGGGGTAGGCCGGCGAAGCAGCTAGTTGGGGTCCTGTGATGGAAGAAAGCAACATGCACAAGACACACTATTTGTAATCTGGAGCCGGAGGGCTCAGTTTGTGAGGGAAGAGACAACAAAGCAATCAGATGACAACACTTTAGATTTAGCTGTTGTTGCATGGAGCTACCCTGATGTTTACTCACAATACCCAAGACAGAACACAGGCAGGATGAAATCAAGACTGCAGGTTGTTGAGCTGGAGTGCCAGGAGAAGCAGGGAACACACAAATCACTAAGGCATCGTACCTGTTCAAGACGTTGAGCAGGGGGCTGATCCCCAAGCAGGTCTCTCATCAGTGGCTTTCTCTGTGTAGTGGGTAGTCTGGCTGGGCCAGTGTGCTAGGCCCAGGCCAAATGGAAATGCAAATGGCTTTAGTCCATTGGAGCTGGATACAGCCTCCAGCAAGCAGAACACAGTTCAGCACACAGTGGGGAACCAAATCACAACCCACTAACAGCACATAGCACATTTACATGTAAGAAATTCTACTGTACCAGGCAGATTGGTATCCAGTCGCAATTACAGAGTCTCTGCACAAACCGGGAGTTCAAAGGTGGCTGGAAATCCTGACAGGCCGATCGCATTCAGCAAATCTTCGGTCTTCTTCAGGCTAAAGCCTGGTCACAGTTCTGTGGCTTACATCGTCCTCACAATTCGGATTCAGTCTGAACAAACTTCAGTTTCCCTCTCAGGGACAGCAGGCAGGCCAAAACTCAGCCCTTTCACAGTTCTCCTGAGTGAATCTATGCAGGATTACTGCTCGACTATCTCGAGCTGTTACTTCCTTTACTCCCCAACTCAAACTGAATGTAGCTGCTAAACAACCTGGTACTTTCCCAGGATCCAAAAGGCTCGGTTGGCTGATTTCTATCAGGTCACAACAAGGGCTCCTCCTCCATGTTTATTTAGGCAAAAAAAACAAAACCTACAATTCCTACAGAATTTTGCTCCCACAAGACCCTGGGGACAGGCTCCATTTTAAAGTCCCCAAAGGTACTGATTGGCCCATTTCGGCAGTCCAGGACCAAGAAGGTGGAAATAAACAGAACTGTCCATGCTGCAAAGAAGGCAGGTTAGACAAATTACAATATCTTTACCATTCTAATAGATAAACAGCAAACAAGCACATCTGACAGAGCTCGCTCTGTGCTAATAGCGATGATAGAAACGGAGCGATTATCTGGCAGCCCAGCCGGAACTCGAGCATGGAAACACTCAGCCCCTTCCCAGATTAATTATAACTGCAATCTAGGCAGCTCTTAAAGAGACAGTACACGGAGGCTAAACTGGCACACTCTGGCAATAACGTTTAAACTGCTAAAACACAGGACACCAGCCTGGCAGTGAGCATTTAGGCAAGCTCAAGGAAGACATTTTTGGAACCCCCATTTGTAGTGGGGTTACAGGTACCTCAGGTCTCTGTGATGGCCAATATCCAGGTCTGAGTCTGCCATGGCTGCCTCAAAGTCCTCCATATCTTGTTACTCGGACCTCTGGCATTGGCACTCATGGCTCTCCAGGATGTGACTTCTCTCTCCCTCTTTAATGGCCTGTGCCTTTCCCTTCCTGGGCACACTTCTTTCCCATTCCTCCCCGTTCCTGCCCTTATATTGAATAGTGCCTCTGCCAGTCTATCTTCACCTTGAGTACGTGTAGAACATGTGTTCATGGGGGGGGATACTAAGCCTCCTATCCCTCCTGGACCACCCCCTTGGCCAGTTTAAATGCTTTCTGCTG
This sequence comes from Neoceratodus forsteri, assembly GCA_016271365.2. Lineage (NCBI taxonomy): Eukaryota > Metazoa > Chordata > Ceratodontiformes > Ceratodontidae > Neoceratodus > Neoceratodus forsteri. The sequence goes on from JADMNL010000026.1 coordinate 216,729,451, forward strand.
AAGCATCCAAACTTCTCACTTAGAACTAAGGTCCCCTTCCTGGATGGATGTAGGCCATCATCCTTATACAGGCTCACATCCCTCTAGGTGGGGCCCCAATTTCTCATGAAGCCAAAACCCTCCTTTACACGTCATTCCTTCTACCAGGAGTTGAATTTCTGGATGCAGAATGTCCTAGCCTCCCCCCTTATCATAGACAGGCAGTACCTCCAAGAAGGAGATGGAGCGTACTATCTGCTTTAGCCCCCCCCCCAACTTCCTGAAATCCTCCTGAATTCTGGCCATCTCCACCTTGTCCCCTGCTGTGGTCATTTGTCCCTAAGTGAACAAATGTAGATGCAGATTGTCAAAATGGCCCTTTTCAATACAAAACACTGACAGTTCTTGCAATGGAGAGAGAGAGAGAGCTTGGAGGTGCTGGGCATTAACTAAATGGGCCCACAGGTGGAGTAGTGGACTCAAGGTGAATAAGGGAATCCGTGATCAGGAGTAGCAGGCGCAGGACTTTGTAAAGTAGTGAGAGTATAGTGCTTAGAAAGATGCCAAACTGATGACAAGCTTTAGTCTTAGGGTTTTTTTTACAATTGAGGTAGCACGTAACTAATAGCAGCACAGCCAAAGCTAGACCTGGCCATGTGAACCTTCAAGATGAGGTAGGAGGTGCTTCTCAGAGCATAGCTATAGGAAGTGCAAGATGGAAGGCAGTCTGAGATATAGTTAGGCAATTTATTTAGGAAAACTTTGTATGTCCACAAAGCAGCATTCCTTTGGCGTCTGGAGTTAAGGGAGGACCACCCAACTGCCTTGAACAACAGACAGTGATGGGTGGAGTATGGGAGATCCATTATGAACCTTAAGGCCCTGTGAAAAAGAGTATCCAATTTAGAGAGAGCTCTGGAAGGACCTAGGTTGTACAGAAAGTCAGCATACTCAAGGAGAGAAAGAAAGGTAGTTTGGACTAGCCTCCTCCTGGCTTCCCTGGGGAGAAGATCTTTGATCCTGAAGAAGAGTCCAAGTCTTTGGAGAAGTTTCTTTGTTAGTTCTTCAATATGTGCTAGGAAGGAGGGTTTATTGTCAAGCCATACCCCTAAATATTTGAATTTGGTCACGTACTCCAAATTCTCACCAAGTAGGGTAGTTACCAGGGGAAGGGACCCATTTGAAGCGGGGTTTGGTGGGTTAGGGAAAGGCGAGAGGAACATAGCTTTTGTTTTTTTTGGTGTTCAGAAGCAGCTTCTGGTTTATGGACTGATACTGCAGTAGACTGAATTCTTCCTGAAGGACTGAAGCGGTGCATCGGGAGAGGGTCCACTGATGTAAAGCACGGTGTCATTTGCAAAATGATGTATTGGAGCCTTAATGATATTGACATCTATCTTGTTAATATAAATTGCAAATAGCAGGGGACCCATGATGGAACCTTGAGGAACTCCTCTCAGGAGGGCTTTAAGGGAGACTTCACCTTCAGCTTTTAGCTGCTGTGAGCACCCTATGAGGTAGTTCTCAAACCACTTGATGGATAGTGCATCTAGACTGATATGCTGGAGGGACATAAGGAGCAGGCAGTGATCGACTGTATCAAAGGCCTTACTCAGGTCCAAGAATGCGGCACCAACAAAGTTCTTAATGTCCAACTCACACTACCAATCATTAGTTACTTTGGCTAAGGCCGAGATCATGCTATGTTGTGCTCTGAAACCTGACTGTAAGGGGTTGACCAAATTTGCCAGGTCCAGGAATTTCCTAAACTGAGAATTCATGATTTTTTCCAGCATCTTGGACAGGATTGGTAAAAGGGAAATAGGCCTATAATTATTCACATCACTAGGATCGCCAGATTTAAACAGAGGGATGACATGGGCTGTTTTCCAGATAGCAGGAAGGTCCCCCTGGGAGAGGGACAGGTTAAACAAATGTGTAATGGGTACTGCCAGGGTGTGAGAACCTAGTTTTAAAAAAATAAGGCCCAATGAGATGTGCCCCAGCACTTTTTCTAACATCTAGCTGAAGCAAGAGGTCTTCGACTTCCTTTGGGGTAGTTGGTTGGAGGGAGAAGGACGGTTTAGGAAAGGAGCTTCTTTGATCATTGAGGCCGAATTGTGAGTGAAGTGTACTGGCTGGAGAAGTATCGAAGGCTAACCCTGCTGTGGCAAAGTGATTGTTAAAGGAATCTAGTATACAATGCTTGTTAGTAATTATAGTAGAGCCTATTGAGATTTTTGTAGGCAGGCTGGTACCAGGGGGAGTGGCCTTTGATATCCTTAATTAGTTTCCAGAATTTAGAGGAGCAGTTGGAAGAAAGGTCAAGTTGAACACGACAGAAGTTAGCTTTTGTGTCTCTGACCATTTTGGTACACTGATTCCTCACCCTCCTGAACAGATCCCAATCCTTCCCAAGTTTTGTCTTGCGTGCCTTTTTCCACAAATGATCCCTGTTATGCAAGGCATCTTTCAACTCACTGGAAAACCACTGGCAGGTTTTTCTTTTGACTCGAGTATTCACTAGTGTGCATGTTTATTGATAACGTTTGGCGTAATGGCTTGGAAAATATCACGGGCAGAAGCTACAGATTTTGCTAGGCAGAAATCTGTCCAGTACACAGAGTGGTTTAAATCTGAGATGAATGCACTGGGGTCAAAACTGCGTAGGCACCTTCTAGTGGAGAATTTGGAGCCAGAGGAAGAAGTCCTGTTGGATCTTACATGAGCAGTGAAGCAGTGGTCACTAATGTCTGAGAAGAAGACACCAGCGTGAGTGAATAAATGAGGTTTGCTAACAAGGATAATGTCTTGCAGGGTGCTATTAGCAGGGTTGGTCTTATTTGGCCGTGTGATTTCACTGACAAGTTGAGTCAGCCCTAGTGAATCACTGAGGAATTTTAATGATGAAGATGCACTGGTTAGCCAGTCTAGGTTGAGATCACCTAAAAGTATGGTCTCAGTGGTCCTATGACCTAGGATAGAGGTTAAGTGACTCAACAGCTGCAACCCAGCAGATGGAGGTCTATAGCAACCTATCACACAGAGCGATGCACCAGGTGCAATGTCTACCTGCAGGGAGAGGCATTCAAATTCATTCTGGACTGAGGTTGAATCAATGATAGAAACCAAGAATTTGTCCTTAATGTAGATGGCTACGCCATCACCTCTGAGTCGTCTACCTGTTGGAACAAGGAGTAGGAGGAATGTTTTCTTCATTGTTATTTGTAGGCGAGTGAACCCGTCCTCAGTGACAACCAAGTACATCAGGGGCAGTGTGACATATCTATGCCTGAATAAAGGAGTTTTTCAGCAGGCTACAAGCGTTAATGTGCATGAAACTTAACCCTTTCAGGTTCGAAAGGTCTGTAGGAGATCTGATGGGTGCTAGAGGACCAGGATTGAGTTCAGTATTTCCAGAACACAATAGTAGGAGGATCAGGATTTTCTAAGTGCTTCAAGAAGCAACCTTGCAAGTTTAGTCCGTATTCAATTGCGGGGCTCTGGTTAAAGCATGGAGGGACCCTAGGGTTGATTCCAAGCTGCTTGGCAGTTATGTAAAACAGGACCTTGCCAATGAAGGACAGGGTGAGGTGAGCAGAATGGGCAGGCGCATTTAAATCCATCAGGGAGGCAGGTCTAAATGGGCAGTCTGCTGTGGTGAATAGGTATTCAGTAACACATAAGAGGGATTGAAGGTACCTATAAGATGATCCAGTAACTTCGATAAGTCACTATCAGGCATGTGGATAGAACCCGCGGCTGTCAACATGCATGATGAGGAATTAGGATAAGAGGAGATGGACAGCAGCAAATACAAGGAGGAAAACACCCACACTCGTAACAGAAGTTGGCCTCGTCCATGTTTAGAAATTCCTGGATAGCTGACAGATGGGGCAAACAAGGCTTAGCAACTAGTGAGGACACTGGGATAGGGTTCGCTGAGAATCTAGTTTTGCTGAAATTAGGGTGAGACATTGAGCCAATGTGTGAGGAGAGTTAAGTATGGGGATTCGATATTGAGCCAATGTGGGCTAGGTAGAGAGCCAATGAGAGAGGCTTAGCAGAAGTGGGTGGGGAGCATGGGGCATTTAAGGTGGCCTAGGGTGGGCGTTGGGGGTGGGTCAAAAATTTGAGTCTGAAGAGACAGTCCAGAAGATCCCCTAGGAGCTGGGGTTTGGAGCACTGTACTGCGTGCCTGTTGCTGGGCTGACTGGGCTTTGGGCCGTGGGCATGTCTGCAGGCTTGATCCTGAACCTCCTTTCCTCCCACTTCATTTTTGCTCCTGCTCTTGCTACAATATGGCTATGTCCTGGTTTATCCTTTGTCCATATTTAATTCTGCAGTTCATGTGGTTTCTAGGTATCACCCCTGGGATTTTCTCTGGTTGTTTTATTATTCTTATCGTGAGCACCCCAGTCCATCTGAAGCTCCTGTCCTGTCATGAAGTTCCACTGTTATTTTAGTGTTGACCTGGAGTTGGCTGGCACGGAACCAGCTCAGGACATTGTGGAAGTCTTGTTGGAGCAGACCTTCCACAGCTGTGGCCAAGGGCCAGAGGTGTAAATGACTGTGTTGTCTGCATACATATGGATATGTGAGTAGACACTGGTGGAGGGCAGGTCATTGAGGAAAATTGAGAAGAGGATGCAACCTAAGATGGAGCCTTGTAGAACCTCAACTTGTATGGGTAGGGGAGAGGAAAGGGCATCTCAGATCTGTGCCAACTAGCCCGGTGATGCTGAGAGTTGAGGCACTGGTTGTCACACCTTGTGCCATGCCAGTGACCCGGGTTAGGGAGTGAGCCCCAGTCATCAGGGGGTCAGCTGGGGGGGAAGGTTTGAACATCCGACGACAGCTCATCTTCTCTGGGGGAGGGTGAGTAGAGGTCTCCAGCAACAGTATACCTCCTGGTGGTGGCTAGGAGGTATTGCACAGACAGTCCTCAGCACTAAGGGGGGGGGCATGGCGGATGTCAGTGTGGCATGTATTGGAGCGTGCGTACTTCCCTTGGACGTCATTGCACATCCACACTCACCAACCGGGGTAGGGAAGTTACAGCACCAGACCAAGCAAACACCCGATGACTGGATGGATGACGTTGCACCACAGCACCACGCCCACCTTTGGATCCTGCCCTCCTGGGTCCTGTCACCCTCTGATCTTTACCTCCACCTGCAGGCCATTGGACATTTGTAAGGAAGTGCCAAGGAGCAGAAGGTGGCCCCGCCATGGGGGTGCAAACCGGGGGGTTGCCTGCAGGTATGTTGCAGGTGGGTCAGAGGTCCAGGGTCTCAAGATAGGGAGGATCTCAGGCAGGGTGGGAATAACTGGCTGTCGACTGAGGGAGGCACCAGTAGTTGATGACCAGAGGAAAAGAAGTGTAAAAAATCTGTACTGACTGTTGGCAGCCCATGAGGTAGGAGCAGAACCAGGCAACAGCGGAGCTGAGAGACCAGCAAAGCTCATCTTGTCTAGGAGAAGGGTAGGATACTGAATTGAAGGCTTTGGCATATTGATGAAGATAGCCACAGTGAAGTGTCCCTGATCCATTCCAGTGAGGGAGGAGTCAGTGATGTGCAGCGAGGAGGAAACAGAGGAGTGGTACTTCTGAAAACCAGACTTGAAGGGGGGAGGGAAAGTTGGAAGAGGAGAGGGCATCAGCAAGCCTGCAGACAAGTTTCTCCTGAAGCTTTGCAAGGGGCGGGAAGAGGGAGATAGACTAGATGTTACCAGGGGAGGAGGGGTTATCCACCTTGTGTAGAGGCAGACTCTTAGCAACCTTCCAAGACTGAGGGGATAGCACAGAGTGAGAAGGAGAGGTTCTGATGATGAGTCAGGGAAGAAGTGATGGCAGATGCTGAGAGGCAGAGGAAGTTTGGGTCCAGCTCGATAAGGCTGAACTTAACAAGGTTAAGTGAGGAAAGAGCAATCACTGTTTTTAAGAGAGATGGGAGAAAAGTAGAAGACCTTGGCTGAGTGGGGCAGAGATGAACCAGGAGGAGAAGGAGGGAGAGAGACCAGGGGAAGAGGGAGAGGTGAGGACACAAGTTGTAAAAAAACTAATTTAAATGAGCACCAGCAAAGGGAGGGTCCGAGAATGTAGCACCATCCACCAGGAGGACTTAGGAAATGGAATGGGGAGAGCCAATGAGGGTGGATAACCTTCCAGAATTTAGCTGAGGAGTTAAGGTTATTCTGGAGGTTTGATTTGAAGTAATGAGCCTTGGTGGCATGGACAACCTTCGTACAAGAGTTTATTATTTTTCCATCGTAAATTTTTTTCATCAAAATACATTATCATCTAGGGTTGCATGAACAGTATTATAAATGCTACATTACAGTTCTACAGTAGGTGAATAAACATGCACTTAGATTTTTTTAAGAACTTCAATACAAATACCAAGATTCCATACAATAAAGATGCAGCTAATTTTTCATAGTAGTTAATAAATAGCAATAATATGTTAACAATTTAAGTGTTTCAAATTGATTCCTAATATGGGGGGCCCTAACCTATTACATCTAAAAAGGGTGCCCAGATTATATGGAACAGGTTAAGTTTGTCAAGAATGCTGTAACTTATACATTCATTATTGGCCAGTACTGCCAGGCTAGCATACCATTCTTTTAAAAGTGGAACCTTTGGGGATTTCCAGTTCCTTAAAAACAATATTCTTAATGTCAATGAAGCCATACAAACCCATACACGTTTGTGTTTATCTAAGTCACAGTTATCAGGAAAGCAGCCTAAGAGATAAATTGTTGGGGATGAAGCAAAAGGGGCATTAATTAAGTCACTGCAGACCTTATGTACAGCCATCCAGATACCCTGAATAGCTGCACACTCCCATAGCATGTGAAAAAGTCCATCTGATTGATTTAAGAGTTTGAGACCAGGCCCATATTGTACAGCTTACGCGGTGAATAGTAAAAATCATGCAATATCATAAAGGGGACAGGAAATCTGTGCTAATTGACAGATGTTTATAAAGTTCTTATTCTCAGAAACTATATGCATTTTCCTACAGTATCCATATTTAACTGCACCTGAATAAAAAGTGATAGGTAAAACCGTAGTTTGCATTGCTGTGTTTTTATGGGCAGCATTCTGTTACAGTTCACTTCATAGAATCACTTATGTGGAGTTTTACTATGTCACGACTTGTGTACAGAATTCTAATTATGAGCTGCTGACCTATCAGAACCCTGTTTAGAGTTCTGAGCATAAACCATGACATACTTAAATCTCTAAATTATTGGTTCCATGAAGGGAACTGTAACAGAATGCTGCCCATAAAAACAAGACAATGCAAAATACAGTTTTTTATATCACTTTATTCAGGTACAGTTAAATATGGATAGTTTAGGTGAATGCATATCATTTCTGAGAATAAGAACTTTATAAACAGCTGCCAGTTAGAAATTATTTCCTGTCCTCTTTAAACTGAATTAGCCTACCTTGAAGTTCTTTGTGAAGCCTGTTTCCAGGTGGTACAAAAGTTTCTAAGTGACCTGTAGGACAAGAGGTTAGGCAGGGAGTGGAAGAATTTGAAATGGGCTCATGCTAGATCTCAGGACTTACACTGGTCGATAAGGTCCTGTATAATCCAAGGGTGATGTGAACTTTTTGCCCTAGATTTTCTAAGAGGGATATGCTTGTCTCAGAAGAGGGTAAATTTCAGAAGGGGACTAGGTAGAGGGCCATATCAATGTTAGGGTCAGAGTAGATGGGAGGATCAATTGGTTGCAGCAAAACCATTTAAGAAGACACTAATGCTAAGTAACAAAAGGGATTTCTCAATGGTGAGGCCAGCCTCCCTGAAGAGGCCCCAACCTGTTCAATGGGAGGCCCAAGCAAGTCTGAAAAGCACTGCATTTAAATTTTGAGTTTAAGATATTTTGTGTGAAGGGATAAGGCAAGTGTAAGAGGATAACAGTAGCTGAATTTATGTATTTATTTACAAATCAGTGACCAAAAGAGGCACACTAAGCCAAGGCTAATTTCAGGTATACCTAGGGAAGAGCAGGGACTGAATACATTTCAAAGTTAACTGCAAAACAGTCAAGCAGTACAAAATGAACAATACCACAAACAAACAGGAGCAACAAACAAATAATGAGCGGTAAATATTGACCGATTATACTGGTGGCAGGACACCTCAAATACAAGGGTTAAGTAGAGAGGTATTAGGGGCAAGAGGGAACAATGGGATCCCTGAGAAGTTTCTTAACAGTAGGGAAGAGGCAGAGGTAGATAGGAAGGCTATTCCAGATAGAGTGGAAACAGACAGAAAACGCAGTCTGGGGGGGGGGGGCGCGCTAATGAGCAACGTCTGAGAACAGACGCAATCCTCCGGAGCTCTGCACTACTAAATAATAAAAGTATATTTCTGGCATTCTTCTTCTTAAAATTTCCTGCTGAATCGGTGGCTGAATGAGTGGAGGGATGGATGACTACCTGGCTTCAGCAAAAACATCTTACCAAATGGGTGAAAAAAGGCCAACAGCAACACAATGTGGTGCCGGGTGGTTTGGGCCCTATTTCCCTGTTGGCAGCCGAGATAGCATTGCCGGGGAAGACAGTCACTGAACAGGTCTTGAAGGGCCTGAGCCCGTGTTTAGATCAGTTTGAGGACAAGACTGGTACCCTAACAGCATAACTGTCCCAGCAAACAGAAGACTTACATGAGCTGCAGCAAAGAGTATCAGACTTAGAAGACACAGTCTTACCTAACGCCGATCGGATGGCGCAGCTCTAGCAGGACCTGGAGACCTTGAGGGATTCTCTCGACTACCAAGAGAATTATAACCAGAGCAGCAATCTCAGGCTCTGGGGATTCTCTGAGAGCTTGGAAGGGAAAAGTGCAGTGGAATTTTGTGCTGAAGAGCTACCTAAATTGTTGGGCCTAGAAGTAAAAGGCGGGAGGCTGAAAATAGAGCAAGCACACTATACCCTAGCGCCCAGACCCCCTGCAGATCAACTGCCAAGGCAGATAATTTTTCGGATGCATCATTTTGATGATTGTCAAGCAATCAAGGCTGCTTACAGGGTGAAAAAAGATCTGATTTATAAGGGGGCCAAACTGACAATTCACCAGGACCTCTCCTCAAGGGTACAGAAAAAGCGGCAGCAGTTCAACCCATGCATGGACCTACTGAGGGAAAGGGGAATCGAGTTCTATATGACTTTCTCAGCAGTGGTCAGAGTTAAGTCAGAAGGTGCCAGTTACTCTTTCTGGGAGCTGGATAAGCTGAAGCATTTTACTGAGGATTGGAACAGGAAAAATCCAGAGAAATGAAGGTCTGTTGGACTCTGCTACTATTCCATCACTCGGCTTCTGGCCTTTGGCCTACCGGATACTCGGATTTGATACCAAGGGGACTAGTTTTCGTCACACCCATCCATATATACTCTGTGGCACATTGGTTACCCCTGCAGTGTAGGAAACGACCTGCAGTTGAATGAATGAGTGCCCCAAGGCTGCTTAAAAGAACATCCTGGACTCCCCTATACCTTCCCAGTTGGACTGTAGAACTTAATGGCAATCCTGTGATCTGTGCTGTTGCACCTGACAGAAGAGGTACAATTGGGCCTTTTATGAGGATCAATTAAGGATAGTGGCGTGGAAGAAAGGAAACATCACAACAGTCTGTCTAAATGAGATGAGACAGCTCATTGGGGCTGGGGGGCGATACATGAGTTCTGGGTGTGTGGGCCTACTCCCTTTCTCGACCACGGGCGGGCATGGAATTGAATGGGGATGCTGGACTGATGAGATGTTCTGGGATAATGTTGAGAGGTCAGGACGGGCGGGAGTATCTGGTGTTCTAATGGCTGTGGACGGGGGTGCCTGGGATCTGTTCCCACGAGTCTGGGTGTTCTTGCCCCAGTTCCTGGTAGAGCCATGGTGAGGAATGCATGTATATGCAGGGAAGCTAATAAGCAGGGGGACAACCCACAGATCCCTATTAGGGACAACTGATGTTATGCTGGAAAGTCTTTCAAGGGCAAGTAGTGCGGAGGGAAGGGGGCAATCGAAGGTTACTGATAAAACTCACATAGGAGTTAACTGAGGGAGAGGGTGAATTTTACTTACTGACTGAGCATATATGAATGATGAAAGCATCATATGTGAACCATGTTGGGGTAAGAAGGGGGAGAGGGTTTGTTACTTAAAGTTAAACTTGTTACACTCTTTCGGGCATATTTCATGCCTAAGTTTATTATTCAATGTTAAATTATTTCATTCTGCCAATGTTTTGAGATGTTTAACTGGTACTAAGGTAATGAACAGGGATTTGAAGGTCAGGGCACAACCCTCCAGGGCTCCTATTTTGTTATAATGGCTGATTCAGGGTAATACTGTGGTTTCTTGGAATGTAAAGGATTCTCTTCCCCAGTTAAGAGGGCAAAGGTTCTGATGAGGAAGGTGACTCAAGTTGCATTATTACAGGAAACACACCTTGTTTCAGGAGCACAATAAGTTGGTCGGAGGATGGGTGGGAGCCTGCTATGTGGCCTCCTACACCCCCCCATAAGTGGTGGGGGGTAGTTATTTTATTTCACAAGAACTTCCCGATACAAATAACTTGGATAGTGAGGGATTCTGCAGGGGGTAGATATAGTTTTGTGTTGGGACGCATTAGGGAACAGGAGATTATGTTTCAGAGTGTGTATGCACCCTCTGTACTTGAACCCAGTTTTTACCAACTATTACTGGACATAATGCACAGAGAACAGTTTCCTATCCTGATACTGGGGCAGGGATTTTAATTGCATCGTGGATGGGGCCGCCCACTATTCGGGTGGTGGAGATGAACTAATAAGGCCACTAAAGCATGGGTGAGAGATCTGCTAAATCTAGATCTTACAAACTGCTGGAGGCAGGTGAACCTGGCACATGAGAGTTTACGTTCCACTCGCTGCCGCATGATATGTGGTCAAGATTAGACTCGTGATACATCCCATGCTCATTATATGGCAAAGTGGTGGACGCCTCCCATGGTTCTGGCAGAGGTGTCGGACCACTCTATGGTGCAGCTAAAAATAAAAATGAGGGAGCCAGAACCCCACAGAGGTGCTTGGTGTTTCCCTACATATTTCTTAGGAAAGGAAGATTTTAAATCATACCTTTAAGACCAATGGGAGAGTTACATAGCATCAAATAAAGGGACAGTTAAGTTATCATCCACTCTGTGGGAAGCTGGCAAAGCCTACATGAGAGGTGCTATTATAAGCTACACAGCTAAAATTAAAAGGGACAGGCACCAGAAAGTTGAGGAATTAGAGTGGACAGTGAAAGAGTTGGAAAAAAAGTGACCGATCATGGAGGGACTGAGGAAAAAAGACCATTGAAAACAGCCAGAGAATCCTTAAATTAATGTCTAACAAGGGAAGCTCGAGCCAGACTATTTTTTGCTAGGCAAAAAATATATGAATGGGGAAACAAACCAGGCCCACTCTTTGTTAAATTAATGAAGGGGGTAGAGTCTCACATATAGGGTACTAGCAGTAAAGAATCAGCAGGGGCAATGTGCATGACAGTCAAAGTATTAGGAATGTTTCCAGAGGTTCTATAGTAATCTATATCAAACACTAGGTGGGCCAAGCGGTCCTCGTCTGCCATCAAATTCTATGTTTCTATGTTTCTGTGTTTCTAAGCAGAGTGCACTGGTACACAAGAGTTAGCACAGACATTCCTGGATAGTATACACCTCCCTAGTTTAAATGAGGCTCAGAGAGATTTGTTGGGGGCGAGGATTACTCTATTAGAGATAATAAAAGCTATAGGAAGCCTTAAATCAGGCAAAGCTGTGGGCCCAGGCAGCTTTGGAGACGAATATTACAAGACTTTATGGGGGGACCTGGTGGAGCTGATGTGTGATCTGATACAGGAAGCCAGAGAGGAGGGTCGCTTCCCAAAACATACCTGGAGGCAAGCATAACTGTAATACCTAAGCCTGGTAAAGATGGTACTGACTGTGCTACTTACAGGCCCACCTCCTTGCTCAATTGCGATTGCAAGATAATAGCGAAAGTACTGGTCTCAGTCTTGAGCAGGTTCTCCTAACAGTGGTACACCTGGATCAGACGGGGTTTGTGAATGGTAGACTGTCTCATCACACTGTGAGAAGGCTGCTCAATGTGATATGGTGGGGCACACGGTATCCAGATCAGGCATGTGTGCTAACCATGGACACTGAAAAAGCCTTTGATCGAATAGAGTGGGATCGCATGTTTGAGGCAATGCGTAGGTTCGGGCTTGGAGATGGGTTTGTGGAGATGGTCAAATTGTTATACATGAAACCTAGAGCAAAGGTAATAGTGAATGGAGTGTCATCAGAAGCATTCAGACTGCTTAGGGTAACCAGGCAGGGGTGCCCCTTCTCCCCTCTTCTATTTGCATTAACTATTGAGCCACTGGCAATTAAGATTCGAGACTCTAAAGAAATATGGGGGATCCCAAGGAGTGGGGGGTGGTGGCACCATCAGGGGTTATGCACTGATGATCTGTTACTATTTGCTGCACGCCCGGAGGAATCAGTTCCCTTCCTCCTCCAGGTTATTACGGACTTTGCTGGGTTCTCAGGCTACAAGCTCAACCTCTCCAAATCAGAAATGTTGTTCCCAGGCAAGGAAATGAAGGGAATACCAGACCTCACATGGTGCTTAAAAAAGGTAAAGGATCATTGCATTTACTTTGGGACTCAGGTGGGTAGATCTTTAAGTAAGTTGTATAGTTGGAATTATGCCCCCCATTTAACACAATCTTAGCGGGCCTGGCTAGATGAGGGCCCTCCCAATCTCTTGGATTGGGCGATCAACCTAATAAAAAAGAATGTCCTCCCCTGTCCACTCTATCCTTGCAAATGGTCCCAGTGTGCCCCTACATCACGAGATATCAAAAGATTAGAGAAAGGGTTGTACATTTTATTTGGAGAGGAAAAGGTCCAGAATGAAACTACATAGAGTAAAGGCCTCAAAAGAAAATGGGAGCTTGACTTCCCTGACATTAAGGGTTATTTTTTAGCAATCCAGCATAGATATCTGCACAACTGGATGAACAGGGGAGAGGCCGCATCTTGGTTAGACTTGGAGGAAGCAGAATGCCCAGGTAGATTAACGGCCTATTTATCCAGGACAGGAAGCAGGGCAAATAACCAACTACCAAACCTGAACCCATTGGTGATGTCTGTGATTGACGCTTGGGAACAAATCAAGTGATGAAGGGGGGCTAGGGATGAGTGCACATTGCTGGTGCTGGTGGCTAGGAATCCAGAATTCTTGCTGGGTTTAGAGGATTTAGGATTTTCACTGTGTTAAAGAGGGGGTATCCACTGCACTGGGGACTTACATTGCAGGAATGGCCTGTTAATGTTCAAGGCGATAAGGGATAGTTTGAACATACCCAGAGAGCACCTATTCAGATACACGCAGGTTAGAAACTATTCTAATAGTTTAACCAGGAGTCCTAGGGAAAACTCCAAGTTAGATGCAGTTGAGCAAGAAATTCTTAAGGTAAAAGTACAGGAGAGGGGTCTGATAGGGACAGCAGTCAAACTGGATAGGAACTTTATTCCAGACCAGTCCAGGAAAACTAGACTTCAATGGGAACAGGATTTGGAGCACACATAACAAGCGAAATTGGAATATTGTAGCCTTATCACACTGGGACTGCTACTGTGTAACAGATTTAAGGAAACCCAGTATAAATTTATTCATCGGTTGTACTACCCCCCAAGTGTAGTTAACAAATTCCACCCAGAAATCTCAGCTAGATAATGAAGATGTGCAGTGGCCAGGGGAACTTTCTTCCATTATTTCTGGTCATCCCCAAAGTTACAGCCGTACTGGAAAAAGATTCAAGTAGAGGTCTCTCGGATCTGGGGAAGAGAGGTGCCTTTCTTGCTCATAACACTTCTGTTTGGCTTAGAGGTAGGTAATGCCCAAGAGTGGGACCTATATCCCAGGTGGGTGAGAGTGGCAGTGGCTGTTGCTAGGCAGATGAACCTTGAAACATGGGTCTCAGGTACGACACCTACCTCCCAAATGGGGAAGAACCTTTTAATTTCTATACTAGCTACAGCTAGACTCATATATGCCCTGAAGGGCAAGGAGGAGAGATTCTCTAATCATTGGGCAGAGCTTTTAGCATCACTCACCCTGATTGAAATCCAATTGCTACATGGATCATACGTGAATTAATTATACCCCCTGGTCGCAAGGTCCCTGTACTAATACTAGAAGCCCAAGGACCTGATTAGAACCCTATTCTTGATTATTGGACAGTGCACAAATGGAAGAACGATTTTACTTTTTATGTTCTTTCTTGTTTCTTTCATATGTTTCTATTCTTAAATATTTCTATTACCGTCTTTATATTTTTATATCCTTCTTGGCAACTAGCCTTTTCTAAGGTGTGCAGTGAAATGGAAGTGCTACAGTAAATAGATTAAGTGTGTTCATAACAGCATTATTTGCAGAGTGGGAGAATGGAAAGTGGTCGATTGATAGAGGTAGTGGGGACTAGGAGATGCTCTGGGGCGAAATGGGTTCGGAGAGGGTCCTCCTGCTGATTCCCCATACCCAAGGGCTCCATAGGTGTGAGCAGATACTGCACACTCTCAAAAACCCATCCAACCTGGGGCGGTGTTATGTAATGCCAGGTCAATTAAGAACAAGACCGCTATTATAGCGGATCTTGTTGCAACATCTGACCTGGATGCATCACCGAGACCTGGTTAGATGAGAATGCAGGCCCTATTTTGGCATCTGCTGCTCTGACCGGGTTCTCGGTGATACACCCGAGGCTGGATCATAGGGTGGGGTGTAGCCATCTTTTAGAACAGAGCTGGGTCTTGTGGATGTACCTGTGGGCTTCACTCGATCCTTTGAGTGCATCCTGGGAGCAGGTGCAGGGGTTCAGGATTCTCCTCATCTACCGACCACCCGGTGATGGTGGAGAATTGCTGAAGGAGTTTGAGGACTTCATCGTCGACGTAGCATTGGAGTCGCCCAGGTGGTTAATACTGGGCGACTTCAATGTTTGGGTCGACGATAAGTTCTCACCTTTCGGGAAAAGCCTCCTCCAACTTATGACGATGTTGGGCCTTGCACAGGTGGCTACCTCTGCTACCCATGTAGGGGTCACTCATTGGACCTAGTGTTCCTATTGGAGTGGACATCGTGCATTTGAGGGTGGAACCAAATGTGTGGACAGACCATCATACCATAAGACTCAGCTTCGAGGCACCCCCAAATAGGCCTGCCCCTACGGAGATGGTCCAGTATCGCCCTTTAAGGGGAGTTACCCCAGAAGGCCTTCTGGCGGTACTGGACCTATCGGGTATTTTGAGTGAGTGCATGGGTCCAGGGGATCTCGTACTTGCTTATAACAAGGCTGTAGGTGAGGCCATCGATCAAATTGCTCCTGTTCGTGTTTGCCCGCTCACTCAGCGCCCAAGATCTCCATGGTTCGATGGGTTTCTGAAGAAGCCGAGGAGAGCTGGGCGAAGGTTAGAGAGAGCATGGCAGAAGTCTGGCTTAGATGCTGACAGGCTTAGATTGGTGGATCATTATAGAGTCTATCAATCAGCGATCACCCGTAAGAAGGCAGAATTCCTGTCCAGGGAGATTGCTGCTACGCGGAATTGACCAGCTCAACTCTTTCAGGCTGTTGACAGATTGTGCAATCCACTCTGTCTGTTTCACAAATGAAGTGTGATGAGCTTGCTCAATTCTTTGCAGATAAGATTGCTAGCATTAAGTCATGTATCCGTCTTGTTCCCTCTTTAGGGAGTTGCAGTGATCGGTGAAGTGAAGCGAACCTTGTGTCACCTGGTCTGACTTTATTAGGCCGGAATTAATAGATGTTGTGAAGATTGTTCAGACTGTACGACCAACCAGCTGTAGTTTGGATCCAGGCCTTACACCATTACTAATAGGTTGCGTAGATGTTATCTGCTTGATCCTTGCTGAAATTGTCTGGAAGTCTTTGGAGCGGGGGGTTCCTGATCCCCTAAAGGAGGTGGTCGTTCGACCTCTCTTTAAAAAACCTTAATTGAACCCAGACTGTCCAGCTAACTACAGACCTTTCTCTAACCTGCCCTTTGTGGGTAAAGTTATCAAAAAGGTGGTTGCGCTACAGTTGGATGACCATCTTACGAATCACAATATCTATGATGCTCTCCAGTCAGGGTTCAGGAAAAGACATAGCACTGAGACTGCTCCCATCCAGGTTGTAAATGATCTCCTAATTGCGAGAGATCGAAAGGCTCGTACTATTCTAGTCCTTCTTGATCCTTCTGCAGCATTTGATACTGTGGACCATGGCGTGCTGCTGGAGAGCCTGTGGCTTCTTTGTGGACTGTCTGGTACAGTTCTACATTTGTTTCGATCTTTCCTCACTGTGTGGACTCAGAGGGTTGTCACAGGAATTTATTCCTCTGATGCTATCTTTCTGTCCTGTGGGATGCCACAGGGCTCCATCTTGGTGCCCATGTTGTTCGCAGTTTATATGCTGCCATTAGGACATATCATTAGGCGTTACAGTCTGGGTTTTCACTGCTATGCAGATGATACCCAGTTGTATCTGTCCTTTATTCCCAGACAGGATGATGCAATCTCTTTGCTTAACAGCTGTCTAGCCGAGATCAATGACTGGATGAGTGCCAGCTGGCTGAGGTTAAACCCGGATAGGACCGAGTTGTTGGTCGTGGACCCAGGTCGCCTTGAGGCGGGCCATAGGGCTGAGATACCGTCGGGCCTTTGGCTTGATGGTGTCCAGCTCTTGACCTCAGGCCAGGTGCGTAATCTGGGTGTAACCCCCCTGCAAATGGGGGTTCCCAGAAGACTTCCAGGAGCTTGCTTGAATGCTCCAAGCCTGAAATTGTTTGGCGTTTAAGCCATTTATCAGTGAGTGTTTTTAGAACCTCTGGTACTGTCTCTTTAAGAGCTGTCTGCTTGCAGACATAATTAGTTTGTATGGGGGACTGTGTGCTTCTCTGTTTGAGTACCACTTGAGCTGCTGCCAATTCACTCCATTTTTGCAGTCACTAGGTGCAAAGGAACCTATCTGAAAGATGTAACTGCCAGAAATCATTTACAGTAATAATGAAATTACAGTTTGTCTAACCTGCTTTCTTTGCAGTCAGAACTGTGTCTGCCTAGTTCCCCATTCTGGTTTTGAACTGCTGAACTGGACCAATCAGTGTGGGGAAGCTAGCTCTAAAATGGTGCCTTGGACGAATCAGAACTTGGACTCATAATCTGAGCCAGCCACAAGAGGATTGTATGGGCAGTGACTCTGGGAGATGAAGTTTGACTGGCGCCTTTTGGACCAACAGCAGCAGTCTATTGTGAGTGACAGCCAATCCAGTCAAGAACTGGGAGGAACTCAAAGGAAGTGCCCGGTTTTGTCTGTTGGGAGTTTCAGTTGAGCTTTGGCAGTGAAGGGGAAAGGAACCCTGTGCTCCTTCAGTGCACAGTTTTAGTCAAAACATGTGTAAGGTCCAGAGTTCCGGTCTGCAGCTTGTTAGGACTGAATCCGTCCTGTGAAGAGAATCAAAGGATATCTGAAGAGTAGAAACCAGGCTCACCCTGTAGAAGACTGGAGGAATTGCTGAAAATTGCACTCGGTCTGTCAGGAACTGAATCTGCTGTGTGTTCTCCCGGTATTGTGCAGTAATTACGATCGGGATACAGATGCAGCCTGCCTGGTATAGTGCTTTCTTTTACCATATAAATGTGTGAAGAGGTTTGTGTACCTCAAGTGAATCCTGCTGCCATTAAGTGACTTTTGCCTGTGACTGCTTACCATATAAATGTGTGAGGAGTCTCTTGAGCTCAAGAGTAGCCCTGCTGACATTGAAGGACCCTATCTTATTTGGAGGTCGTGAGTACTAATTCAGGGTCGCTCCCTGTTGAATTGCCACATTAAATCCAAATGGAATTACTGTACTGCTGACTGTTTAATTCTCCTTTCTCTGTGTGAAAGGGCCCCTACCAGCTGCCATGGTTTGGACTAGCACTAGGGCTTGGGTACCTAGGGACAGTAACTGATAGGCATAGGCCTTGCACAGAGCCATAGGTAGATGAGTAGAGTGATAAGCTAATTAACCTGATTTCCGTCCTTGTTATATCCCTAAATAAATCAGAGCTGCTTGTTTCAGCAAAGTTATACTGCCTGAGGTATTTGTCTGTTAAAGTACTGTACTGTGATTGTTGCACTGTATCTTATTTCACAGGAGGTCCCAGTGCCAGAACCAGTCCTGGGGGTAAGTGTATACTGTAAAGGTAATTCTGATGTATTGTGTGGGCCACTAGTGGGAAGAAAGGGGGGTTGCAGTGTCCCAGAGGGCTGTGACCAAGTTAGTTTATTGTAAACCCTGACCTCTGGGTGGAGGCAACCGCCATTGGATCCAGGTCCTCAACCTGTTAGTGGCAAATCAGGCAGGGGTGGTAGCCCCTGGGATAGCGCCATCTAGGGGTTACATCTTGAGGCTCACCGCTGGGATTGTGTGTCCTCTAGTGGCCATATTTACGAACCACTGTTAAGAAAAATGGGTACCCGACAGAAGTGGCTGTGTACCGGCTGGTGGAGTGGTGTACTGGGGAGGAGATCGACCCCCAAATGCTATGCTTATCCTGGACATCCCTGGGTATCAATACGGACACTGTGCAGGAGTACTTTCCAAGGTGGAAGGTTTACAAACCCTGTGGTGGTGGGTCGGCATGCTAATCTGCTCACCCACACTTTCCTGGCCCTAGTAGAGTTTAAGGATCCCATAGATAGCTCCAAAGTGCCACAGACCATTACCCCAGAGGAGCCCTCACTGCTTGGAGAGTGATAACTAATGACAGTAAGACCTGGGGGAATGAGCCCACCACTATCTGAAACTTTTGAGGAGAATTGCTAAATGGTTTGCTGGGGAAGGAAAACTGTGGAGGACTTGAAGAAACTATTCTTGCCACCTGGTGTTCCTCCAACACCCTCTCCCACTCCAGTACCCGTAATGGTGGCTGAACCAATGCAGACTCCTGTTTCTGCACCTGCCATTAGTCACGACTCTTACGAAGGTTGAGGATCTTCTCTGGCATCCTCCCACCCCCCAGGGAGGATGACTGGGAGATCTGGATAGACTATGTTGCCCCACCGTGCTAGAATGGCAATGCTCGGTCAGCCGGCGAAAGAGGGTTAGTGAGAGCCTCCGAGGGTCCTGCCCTGGCTACCATTCGGTACTAACGGGCCAGTAACCTGAAGTGACTGCACAGGCCTATCATTTGAGGCCCCTGGAGAATGTGTATGGGAGCCCAGATTCTGATGAGGACCTATGGTGGAGAGTAAGAGATGCACAACAGTACCAAGGGAGTTGTTGTCTGTGTATGTATCTCGAGCTGGAAAAATTGTTGCAAGAATGCCTCAGAAAGGTAGTTTGCCAGCCATTGAACTGGACCGAACCAGGCTGGACAGGATCCTGAGTCTGCCCCTTCTCAGAACTGCTGTTGCTTCCAGTTACGCCTGGCAGATCGACTGGAATCCCACCCTCCTATGATGAGTTAATGAGAGAATTCGAGAGTTGAGAAAGACGACCTCGGGGGACCTGCACCAATAGCTGCGGCTACGACCCGGTGACTGAGGTGACCCATCAAGTGAAGTTCAGGGGCAGAGGTTGGCAGTAAATGAGTGCTCTGGCAAAGATGTGCACTGGGGCGAACTGTTGGAGAGATCCGGAATTCAAAAACAGTCCCTTTATGAAGGCCACGCCTGGAAATGCAGGCCTGACCTATATCTGACTGCATCTGCTATGGGGTTGGAGTACCACCTATGTATCTCCTGCTGATAACAGCTCCAAACTCAATTCCTTGACCATGGAAGTGGAGAAAGCTGATGAGATGTCTCCAAATGCTTATCACGTGACAGACAGAGATGGCACCCAGGTTTGCAGTTAGTAATACCCTCCCTGCTCCCAGTGTGGCGCCTCGGCCAGCTCAAACTCCAGAAAGTATGTTTTGCTATAATTGTGGGAAAGATGGGCACATGAAAGGGAATGCCAGTCCCAAAGACACTGACAAAGTTGCATATAGGCTACAAGGAGAGCTTCGGAGAACAAATCAGTGGTTAAGAGGTGCACGTATGATCCCAGTGAGGGCACCAAAAATGCTAATTCATGTCCTTTGTGGCAAGGTCAGTTGCCGAGCCCCCACTACCGCCTCTCCAGACTGGTCCAGAATAGTGGGTCCTCCATGGAGACCACTGTAAAGGTGAATGGAGTGTCTACAGAGCTGTATTAGACAGTGGCTCCCAAGTGACAATTATGTTCCCAAGATTGGTATCAGAAGCATTTGTCGGATGTAGCCTTACAACCATTAGAAGGACTGCATATATGGGGGTTAAGTGAGAAGGCCTACCCCTATTCTGGGTATATCCGAATTTGTGTTTCTTCCCTCATGGCTGGAGTGGCCGAACAAGTAGAGCCTAGCCTTGGTGTGTCCTCACTGGACCTGTATGATGGTGTCCCTTCTGTTGATTGGAACAAATGCTCATATGTTCGGAAGGCTGGCACAGTTGTGTTGCATGGAAAAACAGGGCCAAGACTTGTAAAGCTTTAAGAGTTCCGCTTTAATTAAGAAGGCCTATGAGGCACAGAGAGATGCTGAAAAAATAGAACCAGAGGAACCGGTCGAATTGTATGGAAGAAGGATCCTGAGTCTCTGATCCTGGCGCCAAATGCCCAGTGTACCTTCAGGGAGAGGTCCGTATCAGAAAAGGATGTTAAGAATAAAATATTAATGTTGGATGCACACAGCGATGGAAAATTGCCAGAGGGACTGCTGGTCAAGTTTAGTATTTTGTCCGCTAGAGCCCATGCTTATGCCAGAAGGGTAATGGTCCAAGTTCATAATGTGTCTGAAAGAGACATTCGAGTAAATAGAGGTTGCATCCTGGCTAATGTGCATTGTGCAGACACTGCAGTGCTACCCAGCAGCAAGAGTTCAAGGAAGAATGACAGAGTAACGCCTGACTTGTTTGATTTCGGCGACTCCCCGCTGCCAGCTGAATGGAAAGTGAGGATCAGTGAGAAGCTTGCCCAGAGAGACCAGGTGTTTTCTTTAAAGGAATGGGACATAGGATGCGTGCAAGGAGCTGAGCACAATATCCGCTGCATGACGAAGACCATTTCGTGGAGAGGTCTCGACGCCTGGCACCTGCTGACATAGATGATGTGAGACGGCATCTGCAAGAGATGTTAGCTGCTGGTGTAATACAAGAATCCAAAGCCCTTATGCTTCCCCATTGTGGTAGTGAGGGAAAAGAATGGAACAGTAAGGATGTGTGTGGATTATCGCACCTTAAACCGGGCGGACTATCCCTGATCAGTACACAATGCCCCGCATTCAGGATGCTTTGGACTGCCTAAGCGGGACAAGTGGTTCTCTGTGCTGGATCTCATGCATGGGTACTATCAGATCCCGATGGCCCCAGAGGACCGTGAAAAGACAGCCTTTATCTGTCGCTTGGCTTCATGAATTCATGAGGATGCCTCAAGGATTTCAGGTGCCCCAGCCACTTTTCAACGATTGATGGAGCGTGCAGTGGGGACATGAACTTACTAGAGTGCCTGGTATACCTAGATGATGTTATTGTGTTTGGCAGCTCACTGGAGGAACATGAGAGCAGATTATTTAAGGTATTGGACTCGACTGAGGACTTTGGCCTTAAACTGTCCATTGATAAGTGTCAATTCTTTCAAACATCAGTAAAGTATGTGGACACATAGTATCCACCAGGAATAGAGACCGACCAAGTAAAGTTGAGGCCTTGACCATTCGGCCTGAGCCAAAAATCTAAAAGAACTGCAAAGATTCCTGGGATTCTGTGGTTATTATCGGAGTTTCATCAAGGACTATTCAAGACTGATCCGCCTTTACTTAACCTTACTCAAGGGTATCCCCAACCTACAAAAATACCAAAAGTCAGCGTCCCTCAAGACTGAAAGAGTGTATTTTCATCCGAGTGAAGTATTTGGGGCCCGCTGGACTCCTGATTGAGACTGCTTTTCATGAGATCATTTTCAACTTACCCATGCTCCAGTGCTGGCCTATGCCGATCCAAAGAAAACCTTATGTCCTGCACACTGATGCTAGCTAGCAAGGGTTGGGGGCTTGTTGTACCAAGAGCACGAGAATGGCCTGAGACCAGTGGCCTTTGCCAGTAGAAGTCTGACCCCATCCGAAAAGAACTATCCTGTACATAAGTTAGAGTTTCTAGCTTTGAAGTGGGCTATTGTTGACCAATTCCATGAGTACTTGTATGGGGCTAAAATACTAGTAAAACTGACAATAATCCTTTAACCTATGTGCAGACCTCAGCTCAAGTTGGATGCCACTGGCCATAGGTGGCTTTCTGCATTATCTACATACGTTATGCTCTCGAATACCGAGCGGGTCTGAACCACATAGATGCTGATGCTCTCTCCAGGAGGCCTGTTCCCCAGAATGATTGGGTCCCATTGGCAGCACCTGACATTCCGGCACTCTGCCGGAAGTTTGACAGGGAGGAACAAATGTCCACGGACGCAGTGGATTGCATGGTGGATTGCTTGGGACCCTCTGAGAATTGCATACCTGCTGCTTATTGCCACTTTTCTGCAATAGACATTGGTGCACTGCCTCAGCTGGACAATGACAGTATTCAGCGGGCTCAACTCGACATCCCATGATCAAAGCAGCTTTAGGAAGCCCTCTATGCAGGAAAAGATGTGTCCAAATTACGCCCCACTGATTTGAGAACTGCACTGTTATACAAAGAAGGTCCTAAATTGAAACTGATCAATAAACTGTTATACAGAGAAACAGTAGACAGAGGGGACAAGTAGACAAACAACAACTAGTGCTGCCCACTGCCTTTCGAGACTCAGTATTGAGGTCCTTGCACAACCACATGGGGCACCTTGGTATAGACAGAACACTTGACTTGGTGAGATCCAGATTCTATTGGCCTAAGATGGGGCTGATGTGGAGCAACACATTCCAACTTGTAGTCGCTGTTTACAGAGGAAAGCTTTTCCCAGAGGGCTGCCCCTTGTTAACATAACCACCAGTGCACCCATGGAGCTGGTCTGTATTGATTTTCTAAGTTTGAGTCAGATCAAAGAAATATCAGTAATGTGCTGGTGGTCACTGACCATTTCACGAGATATGCCCAAGCTTTCCCACAAAGACCAGAAAGCATCCACTGTAGCCAAAGTACTTGTAGAAAACTTTTTGTTCACTATGGGGCTCCACAAAGAATCCATTCTGATCAAGGGAGAGACTTTGATATCGTCTGATCAAAGAGATGCTTTCTCTGTGGGGAGTCTGAAAGTCCAAACCACTCCTTACCACCCCAGGGGGACCCACAGCCTGAACGTTTCAACCAGACTTTGCTAGATATGCTAGGCACCCTGCACGCAAAGGACAAGCCTAGATGGAGCCAAATAAATTAGCACCCTGGTACATGCTTATAACTGCACCAAAAGTGATGCCACTGTCTTCCCCTACCACCTGATGTTTGGAAGAGAAGCTCGACTACCAGTAGATGTGTGTTTTGGGTCTCTCCTGATGGGGTTCAAGCTGACAACTATTCATGGTATGTGCAAAGTTAAAGGCCCAGCTAACTCATGCGTATTAACTGGCTCAAACCATGGCTGCCAAAGAAATCTGGCCAACAAAGAAAGGTATGATAAAAGGTGAAAGCACAGGAACTCCAGGAGGGAGATCGGGTATTGCTAAGAAATCTGGGACTGCATGGCAAGCACAAGATTGCTGACAGATGGCACCATCTCCTCACATTGTAGTGGGCAAACTAGATGATCTGCCAGTGTACAAAGTAAGGCCTGAGAATAATTCAAAGATGTAAAAACAATGCATAGAAATCATTTACTGCCCATTGGACAAATCTTAATTGAGTCTGAGCCCTAGAAGATGCCCCTCTGGACCAGTGACTAGAGCTGCTGCTAAGAAAAGATCAAGGAAGTCTGCACCTACAGAAGCAGAGTTAAAGTGTTCCCCTGCACAAGTCCCAGTTGGAGCATGACTGTCAGTCCATATCAGAAGAAAGTGAGAGTGACTTTGAATACTATCCTTCTTACGAACTGAGTCAATTGTTTGGGGCAATCCCTAGTCAATACTGGAGACAAAGCTGGGCCTTCTGGACTGTCTAAGCCCCAGCTTCATCCCTGGAGCCAATGCTCCCAGAAAGTGAAGTCAAAGCATCAGATCAGATGAAATGGAATCATTGTGCATGGTTGAACTGTTTGAGCTTTCAGGGAGGAAATGATAGATTGGGGCAGACTGGTGATACACCGAACAAGAAGAGTATTTTAAGTGCCCTGACAGTCCACTGCCAGTGTCCGAAAGCTCTCCATGCGAGCCAAATGTTGTGGACTCAGAAACTGTAACTCCTGGAGCTGAAAGTGCCCCAAGTTCTAGCCTCTCTATCCCCAGGAGACTCCCTGACAAGTGAGGACAATGCTGAAAATGAGGCTCAGAGTGCAGAGACTGTAACAGTTCCCCTAGAAAGACTGGTCGAGCTGTAAAGCCTGTGGTGCACCTCAGTTATGATTCCTTGGGAGGCCTGTGGATTTGCCTCTCAATGTTGTCCATAAAGGAGTGTATGTGTCCCCGGCTCATTGCCCAAACTGAGCGTCAGTGCTAACTCAAGTTACTTGTGTTGCTCTTCTATATGGTGCCCTTGCCTCGTCCAGCCCCAAGGTAACTGATAGAAGGGCCCCTCTTCAGGTTTCATGTACAAGAGGTAATAACTTAGTTATGGTACAATGTGTGTGTAATACTGTGTAAAGAGTGACGTACTGCAATGTTTCAGAAATGTGTTCTTGGTAAAATGATATATTGACTGATGATTACATGTGTGAGCCTAATGCAAATGCATATGGTTGCAGTTAAAACTTATGGGGGTACTTGCTTGACGCGGACGTCAAGCTTTCCCAGGCCAGGAAGGGTGTAACCCCCCTGCAAATGGGGGTTCCCAAAAGACTTCCAGGAGCTTGCTTGAATGCTCCAAGCCTGAATGGTGTTTGGCGTTTAAGCCATTTATCAGTGAGTGTCTTTAGAACCTCTGGTACTGTCTCTTTAAGAGCTGTCTGCTTGCAGACATAATTAGTTGTATGGGGACTGTGTGCTTCTCTGTTTGAGTACCACTCGAGCTGCTGCCAATTCACTCCATTTTGCAGTCACTAGGAGTGCAAAGGAACCTATCTGAAAGATGTAACTGCCAGAAATCATTTACAGTAATAATGAAATTACAGTTTGTCTAACCTGCTCTTTGCAGTCAGAACTGTGTCTGCCTAGTTCCCATTCTGGTTTTGAACTGCTGAACTGGACCAATCAGTGTGGGGTAAGCTAGCTCTAAAATGGTGCCTTGAACGAATCAGAACTTGGACTCATAATCTGAGCCAGCCACAAGAGGATTGTATGGGCAGTGACTCTGGGAGATGTAGTTTAGACTTGGCGCCTTTTGGACCAACAGCAGCAGTCTGTTGTGAGGACAGCCAATCCAGTCAAGAACTGGGAGGAACTCAAAGGAAGTGCCTGGTTTTGTCTGTTGGGAGTTTCAGTTGAGCTTTGGCAGTGAAGGGAAAGAACCCTGTGCTCCTTCAGTGCACAGTTTTAGTCAAAAAACATGTGTAAGGTCTAGAGTTCCGGTCTGCAGCTTGTTAGGACTGAATCTGGCCCTGTGAAGAGAATCAAAGGATATCTGAAGAGTAGAAACCAGGCTCACCCTGTAGAAGACTGGAGGAATTGCTGAAATTGCACTCGGTCTGTCAGGAACTGAATCTGCTGTGTGTTCTCGGTATTGTGCAGTAATTAGATGGGATACAGATGCAGCCTGCCTGGTATAGTGCTTTCTTTTACCATATAAATGTGTGAAGAGGTTTGTGTACCTCAAGTGCGAACTGCTGCCATTAATGACTTTTGCCTGTGACTGTTTACCATATAAATGTGTGAGGAGTCTCTTGAGCTCAAGAGTAGCCCTGCTGACATTGAAGGACCCTATCTTATTTGGAGGTCGTGAGTACTAATTCAGGGTCGCTCCCTGTTGGTGCCACATTAAATCCAAATGGAAGTACTGTACTGCTGGACTGTTTAATTCTCCTTTTCTCTGTGTGAAAGGCCCCTACCAGCTGCCATGGTTTGGACTAGCCACTAGGGCTTGGGTACCCAGGGACAGTAACTGATAGGATAGGCCGTGCACAGAGCCATAGGTAGATGAGTAGAGTGATAAGCTAATTAACCTGATTTCCCGTCCTTGTTATATCCCCTAAATAAATCAGAGCTGCTTGTTTCAGCAAAGTTATACTGCCTGAGGTATTTGTCTATGTTAAAGTACTGTACTGTGATTGTTGCACTGTATCTTATTTCACAGGAGGTCCCAGTGCCGGAACCAGTCCTGGGGGTAAGTGTATACTGTAAAGGTAATTCTGATGTATTGTGTGGGCCACTAGTGGGAAGAAAGGGGGGTTGCAGTGTCCCAGAGGGCTGTGACCAAGTTAGTTTAACTATTGTAAACCCTGACCTCTGGGTGGAGGCACCCGCCATTGGATCCAGGCCCCTCAACCTGTTAGTGGCAAATCAGGCAGGGGTTGTAGCCCCTGGGATAGCGCCATCTAGGGGTTACATGGGCATTATTATTGACAGCGGTTTGACCTTGAAATCTCAGGTGTCGGCCATTGTTAACTCTTTTTACCATCTGAGGAATATCGCCGGGTAAAACACCTGGTTCCTCTGGCTGACCTTCTATTTTGGTCCACGCTTTCGCTGATCACGTGCCTTGATTACTGCAATTTCTTTACCTGGGGCTACCAGGGTTTGGTATCCGCTGCCTGCAGCTACTGCAGAATGCAGCAGCCAGGCTTTTGACTGGAACATTCTAGAAATAGTCATATTACGCCTGTTC
Organism: Neoceratodus forsteri; assembly: GCA_016271365.2. Taxonomy (NCBI): domain Eukaryota; kingdom Metazoa; phylum Chordata; order Ceratodontiformes; family Ceratodontidae; genus Neoceratodus; species Neoceratodus forsteri. Next base: position 216,756,390 of record JADMNL010000026.1, read on the forward strand.
TGTGTGGGCTGTACTGGCTGCCGGTTCAATGGCTGATTACCTTCAAGGTCGGATTACTGACCTATAAAGCCCTACACGAACAGGGACCGCAGTATCTGCAAGATCTCCTTACTCCCTACTGCCCTCTCGCTCACTCCAATCCACCGATGAAGGATTGCTAGAGATTCCCAGGGTTTGTTTGAAAACATCTGGGGCATGTGCGTTTTCGAATGCAGCCCTGTCCTGTGGAATTCTCTAACTCGTCGGATACGAAGCTGCCTGACCGTCAAGAGCTTCAAAGCGGAGCTAAAAACATTTTTATTCACAAAAGCCTCTATGATGTTTGATTTTATTATTGTTGATGTTTGGCATTTGTCTGTTACTGTAGAACTAGTTATTTTCACGCAAAGTAAATTTAGCACAAACACAAATGCAACCATAATTGCGTAAATTTATTTTAGCGCTAGTCACAATCACCACATTCACTATAATGGAAAAAAATATTAAAAGTGCGAATTAGCACAAATTTATTTTCACGCAAATTGGTGCTTCCGCGAAAATAGTGAAAATTATTTGACAGTGAAAATTGCAAGTTCTACAGTATTTATTTGTTATTTGTACAGTGCTTTGGTTTTAGAAAAGCGCTTAAAAATAAATTTTACTTTACTTACTTTATTTAAAAGATTATATTAATAGCTTAAACAGTCTAAAGCGGTTCTCAGCAGGAAATGAATGTAACAGATTAGCTTTGGTAAGCAAATGCTGTATCGTCAGAGAACTGTGAACGGGGAGGTCACAGATCTCCGTTTATGTTATTATGTTTTATTAATTTATGATGTCTGTATACCTGTCTGTACTGTATGATCCTTATTTTTCTTGGAAAAAATATAAAATATAATAAAAAGATTACCAAAAAAAAAAAAAAAGAAAACACAGTCTGACCCATGAAGATACTGCAAAAAGGAGAAGTAATGGTTTGAGATTCAAAATAGTAAAAGTAAGAAGGCTGGCCTAGGGAGGGGGTTACTGGGGGTAAATACGCTGAATAGGTACAACAAGATGAATAAAATAAGAGTCAGATACTCAAAGGAGTTTCATTTTATTCCTGATGCACTGTGCAAAGTATACCATTTTTCTATGGGGAAGCCCAAGATTATTTCAATATCTGGGGAGGCTCATAATCTTTTCAATGGCATAGGGAGGCTCACTATGACAAAGTCTGAGAACGAATTACCTAGACCAAATGTACTTTAGAGTGGAGTCTAACTTTCCTGATACAGAAGGTCATGCAGTGGTCGCTGATGGCATCCAGAAGAGTGTCCGTTGCAACGATACAGTGGAGGGTGTGCGGAGAGCACCCAGCCCAGAAGGATGTGGTTGGAGGAGGAGGCTGAGTGGGTTCAGTAATTAGTTGGGCAAGGTTTAGTGAAGTAGTCCTGTGGGAGGTGGGCCTGGTGGCTGGGGAGGGACAATTGCTATTGAAGTCCCCAAGAAGGAGAAGTTCTAGGAAGGAGGATGGGAGGTAAGGGCAGAGAGGGGGTCAACCAGAGTGGATGGAGAGATTTTAGGGGAGAAAAAGAAAACTCCAATGAAGACTGGAAAGGTAGAGGGAAGGAGAGCTTGACTATAAGGAGCTTATAAAAGAGGGGCTCAGACTATGAGAGTGATGGAACAGGATAGATTTTGTGGGCATACAGGGCGACCCCCCCCCCCCATTTACCACAGTCCTGCTGAAAGAGGTGGTAGTCAGGAGAGTCAAACTAGGAACCCAGTATTCTAGAAGAGAACCAAGATTTTGAAATACACAGGAAGTCAGGGCAGTGATGAGAGATCCAGACATGAAGAAAATTGAATTTTGGAGGAGGTCTCATCACTCAGAAAAAATGCTAAGGCCTTTAGGAATGGAGGAGGTAGAAGGCCAGCCCATTGCCGCAGTGGTAGCGCTCCTGCCACTGCTTGTGATGACAGTGGCCCACATTCTGGAACAAGCCTGGGGTGCTGGAAAGCAGGCCGGGAGAGGATGGCTGAGTGTCCTATGGATGCTCGCCTCCTAAGGGGTGGGGAGGGCTTCTAGCCTCTGCCATAATACTGCCACCTGGGTGACCACAGGTAGCAGTACAGGCTGGAGCCAGCATCCGTGGGGGTGTCATTGCTCTGATGCTATGGCATCGCTTATTCCCCAGTGATGCTCGGTACAGAGAAAAGTGGAGAAAAGCCTGAGTGCTGGGATACCTCTGCTCCTGCCACTAAGTCTCCACCACCTGACCATGGCTCTCTGCCTCCCCACTGAAGCTTAACCCTGTCTGGGGAGTAAGGGATGGCCCTGGGCAGCCCTTCTGGTGAGGGGCAATCCACAGGGGAACAAGGAGCAAGGTAAGTCCAGGGGAAGGCAGGCAGCAGGGCTGGACAGGGTGGAGGACTGAAGGGGGTCGGTGGGGAGCTCAGGGGAGAAGGAATACAAATATTAATTAAAAAAAAAGGAATGGGGGAGGGAGAGGAGGCAGGAGAAGGGAAGCCTGGGTTAGATTCCACATCACCAGCTAGGAGGAATAGCAGGATGATGGGGGAGGGAGAGTAGGGAGTGAGGGGAAGGCTCAGTGGGAGAACTCAAGGTTTAGAGAAGGGAGGAAAGGAGACCAGAGTGGATAGCTAGGGCTGGGGAGGAGGAGAATGGGAGGAAAGATGAGAGCAAGTGGGGAGGGAAGAGGGGGAGTGGGGACCAGGGAAGGGAGAAGAGGCAGGGGAAGAAAGGGGGAAGGACGGGATGGGCAAATGAAGAGGAAGGGGGGGGAGGCGACAAGGGTCAGGGACGAGAGGGGGAAGGTGGGGACACGGGTAGGAGAGGGAGAAGGAGAGGTAGGTGACGAGAGTAGGGTACATGATTTTCAGGCCATTGCTAGCAACAAGTTCTGTTGCCTAGATAATGCAGTAGCAATGATTGTGAAAGTATAACGAATGCAAGCTAACAGAGCGACATAGGAAAATAATCAGTTCTAGCAAAGCAGAGTTAAAAAAAATGACTAAACATTGGCTGTGTGAATTAAACCCAGCAAAATTAAAAATTAGCAAGGCAAATGCAGAAATATTGGGTAAACCAGAGAGTGTTGCTGACCTAATAACAGCCAGTGAATAATCACCATTGTAGCAGGGTAAATGGGACTCTGGGGCAGCCCAGAGTAGGGTGTAACTAAAATTAGCGACTGTGCAGTGTGCACGCAGCAAAATTAACAAAGTAAAAAAGAGACTTGAGGGAAACCCAGATGGGTTGTTGCTAACGGTATAAACTGTGCAGAGAATACTCATCAAAAGTTAGCAATGTACATACTGTACAGCGCCCAATTCACAAATGGTGATGCGGAGTTTAAACCCCTTTTTTTGGCACACCTGCTCCAAACTCTTTGCTGCAACATGCACCCAAGTCAAGAAGATCAGGCACATCTGCGACACTTTTCCCACTTTATGGCAGCTTACGCCAAATGTTTGGCACAAGCCCCATAAAAATGGGTTTCCAAGATTGCTGCAAGTTAGACCAGAAAAATCTGGTCTAACTTGTGGCAAGCGGTGCATGGAATCGAAAATCCCGATTGCTGGCTGGGGAATGCCACAAACCCCATATGTGCCGTATGTTTGGTACCCAGCGCTTGTGGCATTCCTGGAAATTTTGTGAATCGGCCCCCAGAGTTTAGGGAAATCAAGTAGGGTGTTGTAGCAGTATAAATCAAGGCCAAATTAAGATTATCTCGCCCTAGGCCCAAGACAAATCTGCCCCCCCACACACACACACAAAGCGCCATGCCCTTAGTCTTGACTATAGTCATCTGTTATTTACTTTTCATATTATCAGTGAACTGAGATCCATGTTTGTGATTATAAAGAAATCTGTCAGCGCCAGAACCTTCTCAAGTATTTTCTTTCCCTTCTGCTTGGTGATCCCAGGCACGTGTATGTTTAAACTTTGAAGAAGTCACTGATACACTTGCACACTGCTGCTGACTCCAGGTTCCTGCTATCCGAAGTATCTACTCTACAGGACAAACACTGAAAACCTCTGAGTGGCAGTACGCAAACAAATCTCACTCACTTGCTACAGCACTTTGACCACCAAACAGCACAAATACATCTCACCAGTAAACCACAATCAGCAACATAGGAGTTACAGTCATCAAAAACAAACAATTCCAAGGTTGAATTTTATATTTAGTTTTCATAAGTATCCTGTGGTTTTGCTACACTACAGGGCCATGGGTGCTATATCAGAGAGAGATTGTGTGGCGCTGTATCCAAGTGACAAATAAACAAAGTAAAGAAAAACTAATATTAAAAAAAAAAACATCAGAGCAATAAACCACAGCCAGTAGCTTGGGAACTGCAGTCACCAAAAACTAACCATTTCAAGGCTGCATTTTTAAAACTCTTATATGACTCCCCTGATTTCAGCCTCATATCAGTGCTATGGTGAATGTGTGAGATATTTACAGGGTTGAAGCCAGGGGGATTGATTCAATGGGCTCAAGACAAGAATTTTGAAGTGCAGCCTTTAATTCAGTAGTCAAAATTATTTGCTTTTGTAGGTGTAACCCCCAGGGGGCGATATCCCAAGGGCTACTACCCCTGCCTGCCCTAACTGTAACAGGAAGTGAGGCCCCAGCTCGTTAGCGGGTGCCTCCACCCAGAGGTCGGGGTTAGAATAGTCGAGGCTGACTCGGTCACAGCCCTCTGGGTTGCTGCAACCCCTTTCTTCCCACTAGTGGCCCACATAAGTCATTTACAGTGTCCTTACCATATACTTACCCTGGCTTGAACCACTCAGCTCACTCTGGGACCCCTGAAAAGTAAGGTACAGTTACACAATATTCACTGTGCAGTATTTCACCAGTAATACAAAACTAACCAGTGTACTTTTGCAAAACAAGAAATCTGATTTATTTAAGGGAGATAACAGGGACCAGGGGAATCGGGGTGATTGGCTTACCACTACAATATATAAGTATCTACCTAAGGATCTGTGCACAGGCCTAACCTATAAGTTACTGGTCTATGGGTACCAAAACCCTAAAGGCTAGTTCCTCGATGCAGCTGGTTGGGGCCCTGACACAAATGAGATTTAATTCCTATGAAGATTAGATGGAGCCTGCAGGCCCAGTTAGTGTAGTCAGCAAAACAACCTGAAGATCTTGCCTTGCTAGAGACATTTAAGAGGAGCAACCCTGATTTAGTACTCACAACTCCAGAAGAAAACCGCTCTCACACCACTCGCAGGGCTGAGCCTGAACTTCAGATACTGCTCTACACATTTATATGGAAAGCAACAGAGGGGTACCATACCAGGCAGCTGCTCCTAGGGCCCGACCGAACTCACAGCTAATCGGGAGTCTCACTGCAGCTTCACTTTCCAGTCCTCTACAGGGTGAGCCTGGTAGGTAGCTGCGCTTTTGTACAGCCTCCTCTGACGCTGCCCATAAAATTTAGTCCGCCCAGCTTGCCCGGCGGTTCAAAAGCCACCTCTGGCCTTCCACGCGCTTCCCGCGAGTAAGCTCAATGGCTCAGGAGCCCAGAGCTCCTTCCTCGTTCACAGCCACAACATCTCTGCCCAGTGGCAGTATTGGGCAGTCCTCTCAGCTCGGGCGCCACCCGATCCCATTGGCTGGCTACAGATGCCAGTCACTTAATCTTGCCCTCAGTGGTGCGAAAAGGCGCCAGGGTCCAGACTTCACTTCCCAGAATTACTAGCTGCATCTTCATTGGTCAGCCGGCTCCCTAGAGAGTCCTACTTCTGGTTGGTCGCCAGTTACTCCATTTGAGATACCCCTTGCCCCTATTGGACCCTGCAGACAGTCCTGGTCCAAAATGGAGGGGCACAGCACACACAGTCTCAGCTGCGAAAGAAGCAGGTTAGACAAACTGTAATTCTACCAACATGCTAGCTAATTATGGCCAAACAGTTACATCATTTAAAAGGGCTCCCTCTGCGCATATAGTGACTGCCAAAGGGGAGCGATTTCACCGCAGCTCAGGCTGGAATTCGAACAGGGAAACACCAGTCCCCCCATACCAACCCGCTGGAGCCTGCGAGCAGGCAGCTCTTAAAGAGACAGTACTGGGGGTTTGGAAGCCCTCACAACACCCACATTTAGGCAGCATTACGCCGAACACCAGTTAGGAGGGAGCATTCAGACAAGCTCCGGGAAGGCTTTCAGGAACCCCCACGTGTAACAGGGTTACACCCTTCCTGGCCTGGAAAGAACTTGGCGTCCGTGCCAAGTAGTTACCCTTAAATCACTTTAAGGTAAAACAGTTTAGATTGACAGCACATTAGACCTTTTGTCACGTAATTGGCACTGTATACACAGCTTATTATTGTTAATGCAATATTGCACATAGACAACCATTTCCTTATTAAATCAGGTCATTACTTCCTGCCCATGACACTGAAAGAGGGGGCTCCCTATCAGCTACTTAGGGCTAACTGGGGCAGGGACACCATAATCAGAGGGCAATACGAACAGTTGGGCATCATCCCCCAAAACTAACTTGGGCAATGAACTGGGAGATACATGACCCCTTATGGACTACATTTAATGGTAGGTCTACAGGCTGACCCAGAGACTCATAACTTAACCTTATTACAGGCCGTACTTCTCGGCCAGTGCATCTAGGGCTCTCAGTAAAACCTGCCACAGGCCCTGGCTCCATTTCCGCCTCAACTAGGTTAGTGGAGGGAACCCCCCCCATGAGAAGGGGACCCCGTGCCCATAGTACTTTCGGGGACATGACCCTCTATATCAGGACCCACACTACTTAGTTCAGTCAAGGGCACCTCTGACACTACTAGGATGCTATCAGGGCACTCAAGTATTCTTGCTCAGGTGGATCCCAACAGGTTCCACCACATCACTTCTTCTTCTGAAAAGTCAGACAGTTCAGCCAGCCCGGATAATTCAGCCAGACTCATAGACCCTACTTCATCGGCTTTGAGGCCACTCACTTCAGCCTCGATGGGCATGGGCTCCAAAGACAAAGCTGAAAGCTGGGGGCTCAGACAGTCCATAAAACCCAACTTCATCCCCAGAGCGAGCTAGGGGGTTGCCTTTAAAAAGCTGACTCAGTTCATAAGAGGGGTAATACTCCACATCATGTTCACTGTCTTCAGCCATAGACGGGGGATCAATTTCAGCAGAGGGGAGAGGAAAGCTCCCAGGGTTTAAGTTCTGAGGAGTCAACCCCCCATAATCTTTTTTTTGGCAGCAGCTCTAGTTATAGGCCTGGGGGGGGATTAAGAGGAGCAGTCTCTATTAAAATCTGTCCAATTGGCAGCAGGTGATTTCGGTGTAAAGTTTTGTCATCTTTCGAATTGTTTTCAGGCCTTACTTTGTACACAGGCAGATCATCTAGTTTGCCCACTACAATGTGAGGGAGATGGTGCCATCGGTCAGCAATCTTGTGTTTGCCATGCAGTCCCAGATTTCTTAGCAATACCCGATCCCCCTACTGGAGTTCCTGTGCCTTCACCTTTTTATCATACCTTCTTTGTTGGCCAGATTTCTTTTGGCAGCCATGGTTTGAGCCAGTTGGTATGCATGATTTAGCTGAGCCTTTAGCTTTTGTACATACTGTAAATAATTATTAGCTTGAACCCCATCAGGAGAGACCCCAAAACACACATCCTTCGGCAATTGAGCTTCTCTCCCAAACATCAGGTGTTAGGGGAAGAACCCAGTGGCATCACTTTTAGTGCAGTTGTAGGCATGTACCAGGGTGCTAATTTTTTGGCTCCATCTAGGCTTGTCTTTTGGGTGGAGGGTGCCTAGCATGTCTAGCAAGGTGCGGTTGAAACATTCAGGCTGGGGTCCCCCTTGGGGTGGTAAGGGGTGGTTCTGGACTTTTGCACACCCCACAAGGATAGCATCTCTCTAATCAGTCGGCTCTCAAAATCTCTCCCTTGATCAGAATGGATCTGCTGGGGGGCCCCATAATGAACAAAGAAATTTTCAACAAGGACTTTAGCCACTGTGGTTGCCTTCTGATCCTTGGTGGGGAAAGCCTGGGCATATCGAGTGAAATGATCAGTGACCACCAATATGTTGCTGATATTTTTCAGATCAGGTTCTAAGCTCAGGAAAGCAATGCAGACCAACTCCATAGGGGCGCTGGTAGTGATATTGACCATGGGGGCAGCTCTCTGAGGTAGGGCTTTTCTTTGCAAACAGCGGCCACAGGTCTTGACATACTGCTCTACGTCTGCACTCATTTTTGCCCAGTAGAATCGGGTCCGTACCAGGTCAAGAGTTTGGTTTATGCCCAGATGCCCCATGTGGTCATGCAGGGACCTCAACACCAGTTCTCTAAAAGCGGTGGGCAGCACCAGTTGTTGTTTGTCTATTCGCACCTCTTTGTCTGCGGTCTCCCTATATAACAGTCTATTGTTCAACTTCAATTTTGGGCCTTCTTTGTATAACAGGGCAGTTCTCAATTCAGTGGACCGCAGTTGGGACACATCTCTCCCGGCTTGCAGCACCTCTAAGACAGGTTGTATCATAGGATCTCGAGACTGAGCCAGCTGGAGGCTATCATTATTGAACTGAGGCAGCATACTAGTGTCTAAAGCAGAGAAGTGGCAGTAAGCAGCAGGCACAAGTTCTCAGACGGACCCAAGCAATCCACCATGCAGTCCACAGTATCAGGAGTCACCTGTTCCTCTTTGTCGAATTTCTGGCAGAGTGTCTCTAATGTCGGGTTCAGACAACCTGACCCAATCGACTGGGCACAGGCCTCCGGAGAGAGCATCAGCATCTATATGGTTGAGGCCTGCTCTGTATTCAATAGCGTAGTTGTAGGTGGATAACGCAGAGAGCCACCTGTGACCAGTGGCATCCAGCCTGGCGGTGGTCTGAACATACGTTAAAGGATTATTATCAGTTTTCACCAGTATCTTAGCCCCATACAAATAATCATGGAATTGATCAACAATGGCCCACTTTAGAGCCAGGAACTCTGGTTTGTGCACTGGATAATTCTTTTCAGAAGGAGTCAAACTGCGGCTGGCAAAAGCTACAGGTCTCAGACCATTCAAGTGCTCTTGGTACAATACGACCCCAATCCTTGCAGGCTGGCATCAGTATGAAGAACATAGGGTTTAGCTGGTTCAGCATAGGCCAGCACTGGGGCATGAGTAAGTTGATATATAATGTCATAGAAAGCTTCCTTGCAGTCAGCAGTCCAGCAAGTACCAAACACATCATTGGGGCGGAAATAAGTCTTTTCAGTCCCAGATTGTGCAGTCTTCTTATATTTCTTATGGAAGTACCCTGAGTGCTATTTAACAGGGGCCGGATCACCCGAGAGTAGTTTGATAAATCGGGCAGGTACCTTACAGAACCCATAGGAACCACTGTAGTTCTTCAAATTTCTAGGCTGGGCAGGTGGTTAAAGCTCCACTTTGTTGGAGTCAGTTTCTATGCCTTCAGTGGATACAATGTGGCCCACATACTTTACAGAAGTTTAAAAGAATTGGCACTTGTCTATAGATAACTTAAGACTGAAATCCTCCAGCCAATCCAGGACCTTGAACAATGTTCATGTTCTTCCAACGACTGCCAAACACTATGACATCATCTAAATAAACCAAACACTGAGCAAATTCATGTCCCCACAGCACGCTCCATCAGGCGCTGGAAGGTAGCTGGGGCACCTGAAATCCTGAGGCATCCGGATAAACTCATAGAAACCTAGGGGGCAAATGAACGCAGTCTTCTCTTGGTCCTCTGGAGCCATTGGGATTTGATAGTCACCACTGGAGATTAACACAGAGAACCACTTACTGCCGTTTAGACGGTCCTAGGCGTCCTGTATGCGTGGCATGGTATACTGGGCAGGGATGGTCCGCCGGTTCAGGGTATGGTAATCCACACATCCAACAGCCCCATTCTTTTTCTCACTACGACAATGGGGAAGCATAAGGGCTCCTGGATTCTTGTATCACACCAGCGGCAAGCATCTCTTGCAGATGCCGTCTCACATCGTCTATGTCAGCAGGGGCCAGGCGGTGAGACCTCTCTCGAAAAGGCCTCTCATCATGCAGTCGAATGTGGTGTTCGGCCCCCTGCACACATCTCACATCCCATTCTGTGAGGGAAAATACCTGGCCTCTTTGGGCAAGCTTCTTACTGACCCTTACTTTCCACTCAGCAAGCAACGGGAGTCACCGAAATCGAACAGGTCTGGCGTGACTCTGTCATCCTTCCCCAAACCCTTGCTATTGGGGAGCACTGCAGTCTCCAGACAATGCACACTAGCCTAGGTGCAGCCTCTATTTACTCGAATCTCTTTGTCAGACACATTATGAACTTGAACCATCACTCTCGGCATAAGCATGGGCTCTAGCAGGCAAGATACTGGGTTTAACCAGCAGTCCTCCAGGCAACTTTCCTTTCCCAGGCACATCCAGCATCAATAGTTTATTCTTGACATCCTTCTTAAGCCAGACCTCCCCTTGCAAAACACACTGGGCATTTGGAGCTAATAGCAACGGCTCTGGATCCTTCCTCCACACAACACCCACCGGGCCTTCAGGCTCCTCCTGACTAGCTTTTCTCTGAGTCTCGTGAGGCCTTTTGGATCAAAGCGGTATCCCAAGAGTTCACCCAGTCCTGGACACCTGCTTTTCAGAACACAACTGTGCTAATCAGCCAAACATGTGAGCGTTGGTCCCAATCAACAAGGGTACCCCATCATACAGTCCAGTGGGGGCAGACTAAAGCCAAGGTTTCCACCTTTCCGTCCACTCCAGCCACAGAAGTAGGAAATGACAACCAGATCCGGATATACCCCAAATACGGATAAGCCTTGTCACTCAGCCCCCATACATGTAGACCATTCAAGGGTTGTAGTGGCACCTCAGGTAGATGTGTCTGATACCAGTCCTGAAACATAATGGTCACCTGAGAGCCACTATCCAATACAGCTTGGGTGGGAATCCCATTTACTAGCACCGGGGCCTCCATCGAGGGCCCGACCACATCAGGCCATTCAGGGGCACAGCGTTGACAGTTGCTTGGAGATGGCTGGGTCGGTCACAAAGCCCTTCCGGTGGGGTTGGATGTGGGCCCTGCTATGCCAAGTGATCAGTCTGCTGTTGACCTTCCTTAAATCCTCCGCAACTGGCACTCGGTCTGAAAGTGTCCATCCTCCCCACAATGGTAACAGAACTTGGGGTCCCGGGGATCTCTATTGGGAGGAATACTTTATCTGCTGGGGCGCTCTGGGGCCGAGGGGACTCCCCTGGGCCAGGGCATTTGTTTCTAGATAACTCTGGTTCCCCAAACCTAACAGGGTGGGTAGTAGTTTGCTTCATGTCCCTCACCAGTTCTCTTAAATTTCTGACCTCGGCCTCAACTCACTTTCTACTTGGGGATCAGAGGAAATGGCACGCACCCCCTCCTTGTAACTCTGGGGATACATCAGGCCCCCTGAAGGTGGGTCTCATGGGTTCGCTAGACTCAGGGGCTTGGCTCAGATTTACCAGCCCCACATAGGGTTCCCACCCCTCCTTGTCAGTCTCTACTTCTCTAATCTCCCTCATCAATTGACAGTATTCAGGCAGGGGTGGCTCGCCGATCATGTAACTTAAGTTTTAATAGTATCACACTGGAAAATCTAGCAGACTTTAGAACATGTTCCAACCTGACCTGGTTCAAAGCTGGGGTGGTGATCCCCCCTTTTCGGTAGGCCTTCTGTAAAGCCCTTTCCACCCTAGTGACAAAGGCGGAAAGCTTTTCATTCCTCCACTGCTTAGCAGACTTAAATTTCCATAATAAGTCTTCCCCAGTTTCTGTGCTCCCAAACACTCCCTATAGAGCAGAAAGATACTCTGCTGCAGTAGCTTCCAGGTTAGTGGCCCACAAAAACTGAATGGCTTCTAAAGCCGGACCCTGCAGGCTCTCCATCAGTCTCTTTCATTTCTCCCCCTCAGAGCATTGCCACTCCTGGACTAAGAGGGTGGCATAGTCCATCCATGCCTCCAAATCATCCTCCCCTGATGGCACGGGCACTGTGCCAGAAAAAAGTTTTAGCCACGTACGAATCTAGCTGTATAGAAGGAACCGCTAGGGGTGGTGGGGCCAAAATAGAACTCTTGCCGGCCCAGGAGAGGTACTGGGGAAGCCTGGGGGGGTGGGATCACTGGAAAGATCCAGAGCCTGCAGTAACTCTTGGGTAGTCCTCCCCTCCATGGCTAACAATTTAAGCAGTTTATCTTTGAAGCTATTAGTCTAGGGAGACCAACCAGGGGTGACCGACCCACTCCGGATGTGAATGACCCTCCACCCCTGTTGGGCACCCTCCGGGTAAATCACTGGAGGTACCCTCTCGGGGTCAATGGCTACACTACATAACAGTAACACCTGTAAAGTCTGATCGAGTAGGTCAGCCATACGCCCTCTCACCTCTACCTTACCCAAACACTTAACCCGCTCCACTACGGAAATAAGGTCAGCGTTCGTTGTCCCTAGAGGTACATCTAGCAGTAACACAATTCTCTGAGAGTCCAACTCTTCAGCCTCACCCCAACCCATCAGTTTATGTACCATTGTCTTAATGGGGTCCAATTTGATTTTAGTCATGATATCCCCTTCCAGCTTTTCCTTCAATTTATCCATAGTTAGGTACTCTGTCTACTCGGCCACTAGGGGACGCTGATCCCAGCAGTGCCTCCACTTTGTAACCCCCAGAGGGCGCTATCCCAAGGGCTACTACCCTGCCTGCCCTAACTGTAACTGAGGGTGAGGGGCCCAGATCCATTGGCGGGCAGCCCACCCAGGGTCGGGATTAGAACAGTCGAGGTTGACTTGGTCACAGCCCTCTGGGTTGCTTCAACCCCTTTCTTCCACTAGTGGCCCACACAAGTCATTTACAGTGTCCTTACCATACACACTTAACCCCGGCTCAAACCACTCAGCTCATTCCGGGGAACCCCTGAAAAGTAAGGTACAGTTACACAATATTCACTGTGCAGTATTTCACCAGTAATACACAAACTAGCCAGTGTACTTTTGCAAAACAAGAAATCTGATTTATTTAAGGGAGGATAACAAGGACTGGGGGAATCAGGGTGATTGGCTTACCACTACAATATATAAGTATCTACCTAAGGCTCTGTGCACAGGCCTAACCTATAAGTTACTGTCTATGGGTACCCAAGCCCTAAAGGCTAGTTCCTCGATGCAGCTGGTTGGGGCCCTGACACAAATGAGATTTAATTCCTATGAAGATTAGATGGAGCCAGCAGGCTCAGTTAGTGTAATCAGAAAAGCAACCTGAAGATCTTGCCCTTGCTAGAAACATTTAACAGGGAGCAACCCTGATTTAGTACTCACAACTCCAGAAGAAAACCACTCTCACACCACTCGCAGGGCTGAGCCTGAACTTCAGATACTACTCTACACATTTATATGGAAAGCAACAGAGGGGTACCATACCAGGCAGCTGCTCCTAGGACCCTACTGAACCCGCAGCTAATCGGGAATCTCACTGCAGCTTTACTTTCCTGACAGACCGAGCATGATTCAGCAGATTCTCCAGTCCTCTACAGCGTGAGCCTGGTAGGTAGCTGCACACTTTGCACAGCCTCCTCTGACCACTGCCCCTGAAATTTAGTCACGTGGCTCGCTGGCGATTCAAAGCGGCCGCCTCCTGGCCTTTCATATTGCTTCCTTAAAAACTCAACAGCGAGGGCCCAGAGCTCCTTCTCGTTCACAGCCACAACGTTTCTGCCCCGTGGCAGTATTGGGCAGTCCTCTCAGCTCGGGCGCCACCCAATCCCATTGGCTGGCTACAGATACCAGTCACTTAATCTTGCCCTTAGTGGTGTGAAAAGGTGCCAGGGTCCAGACTTCACTTCCCAGAATTACTAGCTGCATCTTCACTGGTCAGCCGGCTCCCTAGAGAGTCCTACTTCTGGTTGGTCGCCAGTTACTCCATTTGAGATACCCCTTGCCCCTATTGGACCCTGCAGACAGTCCTGGTCCAAAATAGAGGGGCACAGCACACGCAGTCTCAGCTGTGAAAGAAGCAGGTTAGACAAACTGTAATTCTACCAACATGCTAGCTAATTATGGCCAAACAGTTACATTGTTTAAAAGGGCTCCCTCTGCGCATGTAGCGACTGCCAAAGGGAGCAATTTCACTGCAGCTCAGGTGGGATTCGAACAGGGAAACACCAGTCCCCCCATACCAACCTGCTGGAGCTTGCGAGCAGGCAGCTCTTAAAGAGACAGTACTGGAGGCCTTGGAAGCACTCACAACACCCACATTTAGGCAGCATTCGCGAACATCAGTTAGGACGGAGCATTCAGACAAGCTCCAGGAGGCTTTCAGGAACCCCCACATGTAAGGGGTTACATAGAGCCTTCCCTTGAAACGCTTCAGAAGATACTAAAGCAGCTACAGCAGTGCTAACATCTCCTCTGTCTGGCCTCTGTAACTAGGAACTGGTGCTCATCTTTTAAAGTGTTAAAAGTGTATCATGATGAACCCAGCACCAAAGCAATTACAGGCAGGGCTAAATTAAAGGCAACCTGGGGCCCCTAAGCCCGGAGAGAGAAATCTGCAAGGGCACCTGACACGCAATCATGTCCCTTCACCACAACTGTGACCTTTGCTGTGACCACACCTCTTGGACACTGCATATCTGCTACTGAAACTTGGAAAAAAAATCTTATTGTCCCTAAAAAGTGGCATAAAATGTAAATAACAAAATGCTTCAAAATTAATGAAACTAATAATATCCATTTGGGAAAATAACACTAGTCTGAGTTTTGATCATTTAGAGAAATAATTACTAACTGTCCTGGTAAAAAAATGTTTGGGGTGTGAAATGTTATGATTTGCACTTCACCAAAGCCCCCCCCAGCCAAACACACGTGTGCACTTGCAGTCTTGGCATTTTCATTTTGTCCTGTCGGGTAGTATGAATCAGGATGTGGGAGTTTTGTTGGTTAGGGCAGAGAGTGGGACCCAGCTCTAAAAGAGGCTAGGTCTTGGTTTGTGTAGGAGTTAAGTTGGTGGTTTGCTAGAGGAGTCATGAACTTTAGAGATTATATTGCAAAGCGAGTGATTGTTGGAAGCAATCATTCCCATGATCAGACATTTCAGTTATTGATAAGTGAGCCAGGATAAATAATTACTGATCGGAATCTGGAAATACATTCATTTGTTCACCCTGAAAAGAGAGCTGTATCAAGGTCAGAACTTTGATAGTAGTGAGTGCCTGGCTGGCACATTAATTGCCAAACAAAGCAGTAGGAGTCTCAGATCCTTCAGCCGTCAGCTCTTCCAAGTTCCAAAAGTTAGGTCCTTCCAAGGACAACAGTCTTTATCTGCCTGTATTCCACATCTTTGGAACGCATTGCCATGAAAGCTCCAGGAATGCAACTCTCTGGGGGGGGTTTAAGAGAGGACTCAATGCTCACCTAATGGAGCCGAGTATCTGCACTTGCTACCGTGAGTATCTGCACTTGCTGCCACTAATTCTCCATAAAAGCCCTCTTAGTACTCAGGGCAGTGGGCGAGTGCATGCCTAGTCTGGCGTAACTGCCCCGTTAGATCTGAATTCCACAGTGAAACAATCCACAGCGAATTATTGCCTTGAAATACTTGGTAATGCAAGTTAGGGACCTGGTCTCTGTATTAATGCTGATGTTATTGCACTGTGATACATGACTCCTACCACCTCTCTCTGTTATTTTGGTGGTCGCTAGAGATTGTCTGTCTAGATTGTACCCTATTGTAAAAATATGCAATTTGTCCTGATTGTATTAACCTACGTCATTGACTCTTTGTATGCTGCAATGAGATCAATTTACCTTTTTTGTACTCCGTAAAATATCTGTGTACCATGACCTGTAATTAACTCTGGGTTGCCCCTGAAAAAGGGACTGTAACGGTTCCAGTGGGCCCACCCAGTTACCAAAATTTAATAACAAACTAAATAAACAAATACACACAGAGATAACATACATACATAAATAAATAAATAATAAAATGGAATTAAAAAAAGAGTATGATTTTTAATTGGTCAAATGAAATGCAGTGTAGATTTCTTAATTTTAGGAGTGAGATTAAATACAAATATATACACATTGAACTGCACTGTTAATCTTTTACATTTAAGAGTATGACTTGTTTCTAAGTGGGGGTTCTAATTGGG
This sequence comes from Neoceratodus forsteri, assembly GCA_016271365.2. Classification (NCBI taxonomy): domain Eukaryota; kingdom Metazoa; phylum Chordata; order Ceratodontiformes; family Ceratodontidae; genus Neoceratodus; species Neoceratodus forsteri. The sequence goes on from JADMNL010000026.1 coordinate 216,772,570, forward strand.
GGTGGGAGACAAAGCAAAGGAAGTGGGCTTGTTCACACCTTAAAGGTCAGGCTGGCTGGGGCCCCTGAAGCTATCAGCTGCACTTAACACCTAATCAGGAGGTGAGCGTCAGGTCACAGTTCAGCCCCTGCCTTACTCAGATTCTTTACAAAAAAAGTGCAGCTCAGGCAGAAAAAAAAGGTACATAACAAATATATGCTATGGATTATTGGGTGCCCCCTGGCAGGCAGGGGCCCTAGGCCTGTGTCTATGTTGCCTATGCTTTAATCCGGCCCTGACTGCAGGCAAATCAGATTTTCTTTCCAGGTGGGGCAGATGGCCAGGTATGTGACTCAGAGGTATAAACTGGTTAATGAAGTGTTAATTGGTGCTAGAGCATCAGTGCTTTGTTAAAAGAGCTTAGGCTGAAGTGTCACAGACAGAAATGATTACAAGTTAGACAAGCTGAGTCTGCTTTTTGTAGACAGAATGATCCATTCAGGACTGCCTCCCAAGTAGGAAGGGGCCCTAGGCCTAAGCCATTTGTTCTATGTCTTAATCCAGCCCTGGTATAAACTGTGCAGTGACAACCCAGCAACAGATAGCAGTGAAAATACAGAGTTTGGGTAACCTAGATAGGGTGTTGCTAAGAGTCTCGAGTTTATGAGATGGGTGGCTTAACACAGGTACTGCAACAAAGCAGACAGAGTGGAGTAGAATTTACAGACCTGGGAGCCGTGGGACTGGCCGACAGCTGGCCCCTGGCAGAATCTAGACAGACTCCTTTAGTATGTTTTCCTTGTGCTGGTCCTTAGCGCTCCAGACCACAGCATGGAGAACGATTAGGAGCCAGCAGGAGGATATAGAATAGCTGCCACGGATTGGCTAGCTGACCTTGATGGGGAGCGGCATCTGGAGCAGGGCTCACAGTGTGTTGGGCTGGCCAGGAGATGATCGGTAGAGGGAGGAAGCGAGTTGAGCTGTTCAAGGCTTCCTCTTAACCCCCTGATGTTCTTCTCAGTTGGGCTTCTGGCATGGCAGGCAAAGACGCACCAATCTTTTGTTCTGTCTTTATATCAGTTCTAATACCTTGTTTGTGACATTTTCAATTCTTTTTTTATACTCTTAGAATTTTTGGCTGAGAAGGGCACACTAAAACATAGAAACATAGAATCTGTCAACTGAAAAGGACCGCATGGCCCACACAAACTGCCCAGATGGTCCCTGCCTAGTCTGTCTCCGGAGACCCTAACTGATCTCTGGTGGCCCTCCCTCCTCCTGTCTATTTACTAATATTCCCTTTTGTCTATCCAGTGCATGCTTGAAGCCCCATACTGCTTTTTCGTCCACCACTTTTGTTCCCAGTTTGTTCCAGGCATCCACCACTCTTTCAGTGAAGTAATACTGCCTCACATCCATTTTAAACTCCCCTGCAACTTCATCACATGCCCTCTGGTCCTTGTGCTGTTCCTCATTTGACAGAGACTCCCCTGCTGTAACCTGTTCACCCCCGCGAGGTACTTGTAGGTCTTCATCATGTCTCCACTCGCTCTCCTCTCTTCCAGGGTATACAGTACATATTAAGATCACTCAGTCTCTCCGCGTAGGGCTTTTGGTGCAACCCTTGCACCATTTTAGTTGCCATCCTCTGGACTGCCTCCACCCTGTCTATGTCCTTTCTGAGGTGTGACCTCCAGAACTGGACACAGTACTCCAGGTGGGGTCTCAACTGCGAGCAATACAGTAGCAACACTGCCTTCTGGCTCCTTCTGGAGATACCTCTCTCAATACATTCCAGCATCTCACTGCCCCTACCTACTGCTTTGTCACACTGCCCTGCCACTTTGAAGTAATCAGATATCATAACCCCCTTAGGGACTGTCAGTTCCTCTCCCAACCTATACTCAGCTCCTGGGTTGCCATGCCCTAGGTGCATGATTTTGTACTTTTGGCATTGAACTCCAACTGTTATGCTCTGGACCACTCCTTGAGTTTCCCAAGGTCCCTGCACATTCTCTCCACCCCCTTCTGAGTGTCCACCCTATTGCAGATTTTATTATCATCTGCAAAAAGGCATACCTTCCCTTCCAGTTCTTCTGCAGTGCCACCAAAGCTCATTTCCAGGTGAGACAAGAAAGCCCAGGGCAGTTAAGTGAGTTGTTCAGGGTCACGCAGTATGCAGGGGGCGGCTGTGGGTTCAAACCCAGGTATGTTTGCCAACCCAGTGGTATGATGGGTTGAGGTACTGGCTTCCTTACTGCCTGCTGCACCTAAAATCCAGGTTCAGGAATGGATGCAGGTCGCTGGGGCGCTAGCCATGAGAGGGAAGACTCGTGTACAATATAGCACTTGCTTTTCGCATTCTGATTGGCTAACCAGGTTAACTATGCAGCACAATGCCCTGACAGGTGGACATCCTTGACCTGGCTTGGAATAAGAAAAGAAATACAGTACTTCGACTGCTCCAGAATAAAATAAAACAGCTGAAATCTAGTCATGTCCCTAAAAACACAGGGCAGGCATTTTTTTATCACTCTCCCTTCCCACAAAAAGCATAACATTTGTATAATTTAACAGAGCTTTCAGTCTGCGTATGTTAACACGATGCTGGCAGGCTAACAGGATGCTGAGGTGCATCAGGAGAGGGTTTGACAGTGGAAGGCAGGAGGTACTGCTACCACTGTATAGGTCGCTGGTGAGGCCCCACCTGGAGTACTGTGTCCAGTTCTGTAGTCCCCACCTAAAAAAGGGGCAGGGACAGGCTAGAGGAGGTACAGCATAGGATGACTAAGATGATTGAGGGCCAGGAGGGCAGATCCTATAGGGATTGCTTAAAGGTACTGAACGTGTATTCACTCAAAACCAAGAGAGAAGGGGATGTATGATAGAGACCTTCGAGTTCTTGAAAGGAATTAAAGAGCAGCTGACACCTTCAGGAGAACTCTAACAAAACATAATATTTAGACACAGTTTAGCTGTTTTTTTCACATTAGGTCCGTATTTCTTTTCCCCATTATTTATCACTGAGGTCACTTGCAGGAAAATAGGATCTTTGCTCTTGAATTTATCTATTCCTATTGCTTTCTCCCTATGTGAAGTTATAATGCACTGCTTGTGACATCACAGTTACTCTTATGGAAACCGATTGTGATGTCACAACAGAGGATTATGACTTGAAGCAGAAAGTCAGCTATAGAGGCAGATGGACTCTAAAGGAACTCTGAGGGATAAAGATCACATATTCATGCAAATTTCCACAGTAATAAATAATGTGGAGGAGAAATCTAAGGAATATAAATGGAATGCAAGTAGAATTATACAGTATTTTTTTATCATGTTTTAAAGTTTTCATTGTGGCGTCAGTAGCTCTTTAACAAGGTGTACTGTGAGGAGCTATGTACCAGGAACAAGAAGCAAGGACAAGGGTGATGGGTGGAGGTTACAGCGGAGGGTTTAAAAGAATATAAGGAAGTATTATTTTACAGGAAGAGTTGCTGAGCCATGGAATGGTTTGCCAGCAGATATAGTGGTAGGTGACTGACCCATAAATAGCTTCAAACACAACTGAGATAGAGTCAAGGGACATTAGCTACTCAGTAGGATGTGGGTGCAGAAACATGGATAACAAAGGGGACTGCTGTAAGCAAAGAGACCCCTCCGAGACAATAGATCTTGGCGTATGATAGGGTAATATGAGCAGACTGGATGGACCATTGGTCTTTTATGCTGTCGTTGTCTATGTTTCTATTGGTGTCGTGGAATATATGTGACTCATTCCTTTTCATTTGGAGTCAACGGTTTGGATTTGGATCCACAGAATCGGGCTGGCTGGAAACTTGACTTTCTTCCATGATGTAAGATCTGTGTCAGGGCTTGTTGTTGAAGGGGTTCTCTACGTGGAGTCTGAACATCCAGCCCAGAGTTTATCACAGTTCTATTGTTTTTCACTTGTTGTGCGTACAAATCTCTTAAAGGACAGAATGGCATAAATATATCAAATTAAAACAAATGAAAGGAATGCAGGAAACACTTCAGAACTGCAGTTATACAGTACAAGCAATGTAGAGGCACTGCTCTTCCAGAAAATGCTGAGTTTCGGTGAGATACTTCTTACCAACATACAGTTTCCATGTCTTTTTCTGTTTGTTTTCCATGAACACTATAAACAGTGGCCCTACATGGGTCAGCACCCATAATCCAGATGTGCGCTCTTTATCAGAAGCGTGGCTCTCCCCCAAAATCCCTGACTCAGTCGTCACCATTAATGGTTACTCTCATTTTAGACAGGATAGGATAGGCAAGAGAGGCAGTGGCTGTCTTTTATACCTCAGGGACAACCTTCGGGAAAATGCAATAGATATCAAAAACCCCTGCCCTGAAGCCCAGATCCTAGCTGTCAGAATACTCCTTGGTAGATATAGCAAATCGCTAATTGTGCTCTCGGCTCATATAACCTTGAGGAACCAGAACCACAGCTTCAACAAAATTATCAGCTTTGTAAAAGACCTCTGTAGCATCAAGGAAGTGGTGATTCTGGGTGACTTCAGCCTCAACTGGCTTTCTCAGGGTGCTTGCACCCTATAAAGATTCCTTAGCCAGTCTCTGCCTCTCCCAAATGGGTGGTGTTCTCACGATGATTAACTACAGTACTGGCACAGCAACTCTAATTGATTGGATCATTACTAACCAACATGACAGGATCTCGGATGTTACAATCCACCCAGACACACTTAGTGACCACTCCCCAGTTTTCTGCTTCTGGTCCAACAAAGCCACCAAATCCACGCCTAACACCACTACTAATAGAAACATAGAAACATAGAAGCATAGAATTTGACGGCAGATAAGGACCGCTTGGCCCACCCAGTCTGCCCCATTTCCTCACCTAGTGGATAAGCTACAGATCCTAGTTAACCAGCAGCCTACTTCTTCCTACCCCCCAGAATTGCCTTATGACTGTCCCATGCATGCTTGAATTCCACCACTGTTTTTGACTCCACAACTCCGGAAGGCCGTTCCATGCATCCACAACCCTCTCTGTGAAAAATACTTCCTTAAATTACCTCTGAGCCACCCCTTCTATCTTCAAATTGTGCCCCCTTGTTCTTGCACACCTCTTTTTTTGAAAGATGCTACCCTCTTGGACTTTGTTGATTCCCTTGAGGTACTTGAAAGTTTCTATCATGTCCCCCTCTCCCTCCTTTCCTCAAGGCTATACATATTAAGCTCCTTAAGTCTCTCTTTATATGTCTTCCAGTGCAGACTCTGCACCATTTTAGTTGCCCTCCTCTGGACAGCTTCCATCCTGTCTATGTCTTTCTTGGAGATTGGGTCTCCAGAACTGCACACAGTACTCCAGATGGGGTCTCACCAGCTGTCTGTACAGAGGGATAATAACTTCCTGTTTTCTACTGGTGATGCCTCTCCCTATGCATCCCAGTATCCCCCCAGCCCTCCTTGCTGCCCTCTCACATTGCTTGCCCACCTTTAGGTCATCTGATATGACTACCCCCAGGTCCCTTTCCATTTTTGTTGTTGTTAGTATCTCACCCCCCATTGTGCACTCTTCCCCTGGGTTTTTGTTTCCCAGGTGCATTACCTTGCACTTCTTAGCATTGAATCTAAGCTGCCATACATTTGACCATTCCTCTAACCTTGCCAAGTCCCTTCTCATCCTTTCCACCCCACCTTGTGCATCAACTCTGTTGCAGATCTTTGTGTCATCTGCAAAGAGACATACTTTTCCTTCAGTCCCTCTGCAATGTAAACATAAAGACATTGAAGAGGACCGATCTAATACTGAACCTCACGGTACCACTAGTAATCCCCCTTTCTTCAGAGTGGACTCCATTTACTATTACTCTCTGTGTCCTATTCTCCAGCCAATTCTTTACCCAGGCTGTCATCTTGGGACCCACTCCCAGGCTGGCTAACTTGTATATTAATCTTTTGTGTGGGACTGTGTCAAATGCCTTGCTAAAGTCTAGGTAGGCCATGTCCACAGCCCCTCCCTGATCTACTACTTTGGTCACCCAGTCAAAGAAATCTATCAGATTTGTCTGGCATGACCTTCCCGCTGTGAATCCATGCTGCCTTGGGTCCTGTGCCCCTCTGGCCTCTAGATACTCGACAGTTCTTCCCTTCAGAAGTGATTCCATCATTTTCCCTACCACTGAGGTTAAACTAACAGGTCTGTAGTTTCCTGCTTCTGCCTTGCTCCCACTTTTGTGAAGGGGAATCACATCTGCCCTCCTCCAGTCCTCGGGTACCACCCCATCCTCCCATGATTTGTTAAAGAGGGTAGTCAGTGGTGTCACTAGTTCTACCATAGTTCTTTTAGAATTCTGGGATGAATCCCATCAGACCCCATTGCTTTGTCCACCTTCAGTTTTAAGAGTTCTTTCAGAACCCTTTCTTCTGTAAATGGGCTGGTATCAACTTCTGTATCCAGAGTGTTTCTACTGTTTGTTCTAGGTACCTCCCCCTCTTCCTTTGTAAATACTGAGCAAAAATATTTGTTTAGTATCTCTGCCTTTTCACAGTCACCCTCTGCCCACCCTCCCTCCCCTTTATTAAGCCTCACTATCCCTCCCTTTGTCTTCCTTCACTCCCTGATGTACCTATAAAAGGTTTTATCCCCCTTCTTAACTGAGTTGGCTATCTTTTCCTCGGTTTGGGCCTTTGCTGTTCTGACTGCCTTCCCAGCTTCCTTTGCTTTAACTGATACAGTTCTCTGTTCTGCTCCTTCTGTGATTCCTTGTACTTCCTGAATGCTTTCTTTTCTCTTGAACCTTCCTGCCACTTCCTTTGAGAACCATAGTGGTTTCTTACATCATTTCGTTTTGTTTATTTGCTTCACAAAAGGCTTGTTACCTCTGTGATGGCAGGTTTTATTATTCCCCATTGTTCTTCACCCTCCTTCCTGCCCATTTGCTGGTGCATTCCTTAGGCACTCACCCATTTTGGCAAAGTCAGCCCTCCTAAAGTCCAGTACTTTTGCCTTTGTATGGCTTGACTCTATTGCTGTGTTTATTGTGAACCATACTGTTCGATGGTCGCTAGTTACCAGTTGGCTACCCACTTCTACATCTGTGATCCTCTCCTCATCTCCATTTGAGAGAACCAGGTCTAAGATTGCTCCCTGTCGAGTGGGCTCCAATGCTAGTTGTCTAAGGCATGCCCCCGTAGGGCATCTAGAATAACCCCACTCTTGAGTGGCTGCTGCAACTGCACTCCAGTTAACATCTGGCATATTCAGATCACCCATCAGCAATATCTCCCTTTTCTGCCATTCTAAGTATATTTTCATCATTTTGTCCATTTCCTCCCTGAGAGAGGGGCCTGTATAACCCTATGCAGATTGTGGTGCCATTGTCGGTCTCCAAATTTACCCACAGTGCTTCTTCTCCTCCCTGTTTTTCTTTTGTTCTGTTACTTTGATTCCTTCCCTTATGTAAAGAGCTACTCCTCCTCCTCTTTTACCCTCCCTGTCCCTCCTGTAGATAGTGTATCCTGGTATGTTTCGTCCCAGTCATGGTTTTGTGTGTACCATGTTTTGTGACTGCCACGATATCCAGGGTCCTAAGAAAAGGGCAGCTGGGCCTCTTCAGAGTTCACTTAGCACAACTTGACTGGATCCCCTGGACACGCATCATGATGTTGACCAGATGCTAGAACTCTTTATTAACACATTTAATTCGGTCTGTGACATATACTGTATGCCCTCATAAAAAACAGAAGCAGAGGAATCCCAGTAATACCTGGATCAAAAAACAGCTTCTAGATCTCATGGTAAATAGAGACCACCTATGGCATAAGGCAAAGGCCAGAGGCAATCAAGCTGACTACCAAAAGTACCGGGTCACTAGGAACAACTGCACATGTCAAATCAGACTGATTAAGGCACAATATTACAAAGACTCTCTAAGTAAAATGTGGGGCAGTGGGAAACAGTTCTGGAATAATCTGGAAGAACTAACAGGAAAGAGCAGTAACGTCTCCCTCTCCATGCTAATAGTAGATGGTAGCACTACTTAGGACCCTAAAACCATAGCTGACACTTTTAACAATGCCTTCACTGACCTCGGTTCTGTTCCCCCTTCCCGGACTTCTTTGATGACACAGGATGCACCCCAGAAGCTTCTCCTTCTGATCCCAAAGCCCAGACAATGCAACACCCCTTATTTTAAACAGATCTCCACCACAGATGCCAAAAATACCTAGCGTACCCTTGGAAAACCTGACACAGTAATGACTCACTAGACTTAAAACTAATAGCTCTATCCTGGATGAAGTCTTACCGCACTCAAAAAAAATAAATCTATCCTTCTGTCAAGCCCAATTTCCTAGGAAATGGAAATCTGCTGTGATAACACCAGTGCACAAAAGTGGTGACTGGGCATTGCAGTCGAACTATAGGCCAATATCCATACTGCCCCCATTGTCCAAGGCCCTTGAGCGCATTGTCTCAGACAATTTGAATGAATATAACATACAGTGCGCCCCCAGCAACATGGCTACTTAAGACTCACAGCACCACTATTGCTCTTGGTGAATACGCAGACTACATACGTGAGGCACTTGACAACGGCTATGTAGTAGGATCAATATATGTCGATCTAACAAAAGCCTTTGACACTGTCAACCACAGCACCCTACTCAGTAAGCTACCAACACTTGGCCTAGCCAACGAGACAATTAGATGGTTCAAGAGCTACTTATCTGACAGACGTCAACAAGTAAAAATAAACAATACCCTATCGGACAGCGGGCATGTGACCACTGGAGTCCCGCAAGGCTCCATTTTGGGGCCCCTCTTATTTAGGCTTTTCTTAAACACCCTCCCTAGTGCCTACCCAACCAAAATACTTCTCTGTGCAGATGATGCAGCCATTTTTTCAAACAACATGAAGTCTTGCTGTATTCTGACTATCTGCAGTTAGCGCCAGCCTTTAAACTGCCCCAGAGAACAAAGGGTTAACTTTCTATGCAGTGCATAAAATACTGAGCTCGAGCTCGGCTGAGGTCTCTGTCTGCAGCCCTTTGAAACCCAACCGTCAGATTCTTTACTTCACCTCACTGAACAGTCGCTCCGGAGATTTCTCCTTCAGCTCAGTTCAAAAGTTGGTTAAAGTGTCAGTTTTAAGCTGAAATTAGTCTGAATTTAATCTTCATAGTCGGTTCAGGCTCTGTCTGCAGTACCGTGAGTACTAGATAGTAATTTCTGATTACTGTGTGGAAATTGTAAGTCAGAAAGTCTGGAAGTGCCCATTGAACGGACATCTCCCCAGACAGACCCCTTCTGGTGTTTCCCTCCTAGGCTCTCTGAGTCCCTCCCACTATTTGTTTTACAGTAAAGTGGCTGAAACTCTTCAGCTTCCTATGGAGGAAACTACAGAGGATCAAGAGGAGCCTGATTTTGTAGACATGATGGACACCCCAGAGTCCAGGAAGCTGTCTATTCCCTTGCACAAATCTTTTGGAAACAGACTCAAAAATTTTAAGTCTCTAATTCTGTACCTCATGTTGATAGAAGGATGGATAAGAGGTACACCTTATCAGGCTCAGACAAGGGTTTTCTACCAACAATGCAGCCATGTTGGGGTCGTGCAGGCTGTAGCCAGTGACAGGGCTAATGTCCCTTGGCTCCCCCCCCCAGATAAAGACTCCAGGAGGATGGATGATATGCCTTGGCAAAGAAGCAGTACATGGCATCCTCTTTGGGACTCAGGCAGGCTAATTATATGGCATATACAGCCAGGTACCAGAAATCCAGGTGGGACACTGTACTGGCACTGGCTATACAGGCCTCCCCCCAGCTGGCCAAGGAGCTGGAGGAGGTGGCTGCAGATGGGACTGAGGCATCTAAGGTACAGTTCCATGCTGCTGTGGACTCCAGTGACGTGTCATCAAGAGTCATGGCTACATCTGTGGCTCTTTGGAGAATGGCTTGGCTCAGATGTACTAGCCTCTCACAGGACACCCAGGCTAAGGCCATGGATTTCCCTGTGGAAGGTAATTCTCTGTTTGGGGAGCAGACAGAGAATTACATGAAGGAGATGGAGGAATATAGGACCACTTATAGGAGTGCACAGGCCAAGGAGAGGCAGGCAACTCCTCAAAGGCAGCATTCTAGGGGCAGGGGCAGGCCTTTTCATTGGCCTTTCTACCAAGCACAGGCCTCTTCTCCCTTTCACAGAGGGATTCTTCAGAGGAGAGCAGAAGGGGGATGAGCAGGGCTGCATCCAGCATCCTAGCGTCCAGCAAACTGCAAAGCCCGATCACAGGCATAAGAGTCAACCCCCGGTCCAATTTCCCTGAGTGATCTAGTATTTACCCACCACTGCAGACCACCACCCTCCCCCTGGTCAGCGAGGATGGCAGCACCCCACCATGCCGCCCCCTGACAGCTCGATAGGGCTGCACGCCCCCTTGGTTCAGAGCAAGAGTCAATGCCGCGGCAGCCCATACCGTGATAAGGCGATCTGGATAGTGGTACTTATATGCAAAAGATCATTGCCCTTGTGTAGTCCGGCATCTTGGGACAGAGAAGAGTTGGTGGACTGAGCTACATGTGTGCTGGGAGCTGCAAGAGGGGTGGAGTAAGTTTGTAACACCAGAAGGCAGGAGCCCAAGAAGTGCCTTTTTAGTTAGCAAGCAGGTTTGATACTGAATCCTCTCATTTAGCTGAAGCCAACCTGTTTGCGCATACAGTTCACATGTGTGGGTAAGACACGCTGTTCCAGTAAGAAGTTGGCATGCTTTATTGAGTGCCACAGATATTCTGCGGAGGGTAGAGGTGGAAGCTGAGCCGTAGATAACCAGACCATAGTCAACAATGGATATTATGGAGCTATAGATAGCTAGTCTAAGGGCTTCAGGTGTTAGAGTGTGTTTATGTCTGTGGAGTAACCCTATCTTGATATTGGCAGACCTGGCAACATTCTCAACATGCTGGGTATATGATAGTGAGCTATCCACGGTTACCCCTAGATACTTGAAATGTTGAATTTATTCAAACGGGGCATGGAGGAGTCCCTGATGGTTAGGGCACTGAATCTGTGTTTGCTGTGAGCACCACTGAACATGACTTTTGTTTTTTGTAGTTCAAAATCAACTTGTGTTTCCTGAACCAGTCCTCAGCTTCCTCAAAGCTGAGTTGAAGTTGGTGTTCCAGTGGTGCAGGGTCCAGTGTTGCTAGTGTATATGGCCATATCATCCGTATAGAGGAGGATCTGCTGGTGAAAAGGGTGGGGAGATTGCTAAGAAAGATGCTAAAGAGAAGTGGACCCAGTATGGAGCCCTGTAGTACTCCAGAGTGGACATGTTGATGGTCAGAGGTGACATTAGCTATCTTCACCCATTGGGGTGACCTACAGGATAGCTTTGAACCAGGACACGGTATCTACTGAGAGGCCAGTGGGACAGTTGCTTGAGAAGTAGGCGTGGTTCACTGTGTAAAAGGCCTTTGTGAGTTCTATGAAGGTCGCACCCACCAATCTACCTTGTACTCTTGTCCTGGCCAGTATGAACATTTGCAGTCTGTTAAAAAAATTTGATGCCCTCACTGCTTGGGTTGTAGTACATGATCCTGACATCCTGTCAGTCATCGAAACATGGCTGCCACCATCTACCCCTGACTCGGCCATCATCCTACCAGGCTACTCACTTTTCAGACAGGACAGACTATCTAGAAGAGGAGGTGGCTGTGCCATATACCTAAAGGAGTGATTGTTGGCCTATCCACTTTCCCTCCCTGAACCAGCTATTATTCATATCCTTACTGTTAAGGTTATGCTTGGTGCACACAACAAGGTCCTCAACATTGGCTCAGTCTATATTCCCTCAGACCTTGCCGAACAGGGCTTAAAACCCCTAATGAACTGCGTCATGAGTCTAAAACAAGACACAGAAACCATCCTGTTAGGTGACTTTAATGTCAACTGGCTCTCGTCAGGTGCCATAAGGTATAGGGATGAGTTAACAGGCCTGAACTTTACCCAGTTAATAACAACTCCAACCAGGATACACTATAAGACTGGGACTAGCACATTCCTGGACTGGGTCCTAATGAATCATCCAACACATATCTCCCATTCTGAAGTATTGCCCGACACAATCAGTGATCACTCTCCTACCAAGTGTTATTGGTTTAACAAATTTATCAAGCCCCCTGCCAGAACAATCACAAGTAGAGCGCTCTTCCGTGGCCACCTGCAGCCACTAAAGTTTCTCCTCCAACAAGAAGAGTGGTCTTACATTGAAACTGCACCTAATATTGACTCTGCTCTACAATACTTCATTGAATGTTTCAATGAAGCCTGTGACATCCACGCCACTTTTAGGACATGTAGGATTAGGGGACTTGATAATCCCTGGATCTGTTTTAGCCTTCTGGCTCAAATGAAAGATTGTGACCACCTCTGGCTTAGGGCCAGGACCTCTGTCAGTCAACCTGACATACAGGCCTATAAGATGGCCAGGAACACATGTACTAAGGCTATCCGTGAGCACAAAGTGCGTTACTATAAGGGCATCCTTGCCAAGACCTGGGCTGTGCCGTGCCCTCCTGGGGCTTGCACCTCACCGCCAGAGGAAAAGCTACAAGCCTGCCCTGGGAAGCAACCCACGATTCTGCTACTGCAAATTAGCAGACTCTGAGTCTTTCTTCCCCTGTTGAAACTGCCGCCTGGGATCCTCCGAACTCCGGTTTGTTGCAGGGCCCAGAAATCTACAGAAACAGCCAAAAGCCGTATACCCCCTCAGATGTGCTGTGCCCTCCTGGGGCTCACACCTTGCCGCCAGAGGAAAAGCTACAAGCCTATCCTGGGAAGCAACCCACGATTCTGCTACTGCAAATTAGTAGACCCTGAGGCTTTCTTCCCCTGTTGAAACTGCCGCCCAGGATCCTCCAAACTCCGGTTCGTTGCAGGGCCCAGAAATCTACAGAAACAGCCAAAAGCCATATACCCCCTCAGATGTGCCGTGCCCTCCTGGGGCTCGCACCTCGCTGCCAGAGGAAAAGCTACAAGCCTGTCCTGGGAAGCAACCCACGATTCTGCTACTGCAAATTAGCAGACCCTGAGGCTTTCTTCCCCTGTTGAAACTGCCGCCCAGGATCCTCCGAACTCCGGTTCGTTGCAGAGCCCAGAAATCTACAGAAACAGCCAAAAGCCGTATACCCACTCAGGTACGTTGGTATTTGGCGCCTTTGGACATTCTGAATTTTCAGTGCCAGCACTCTGATTGGAGGATCTCAGCCTCACTGACTTCTTCCTGCTGGTCTCCATTTTACCTGGCTTCATTAGAGGCGTTTATCAGCTGCTGACCTGGGAGACTATCCTTTTTGTAAAGCAAGAATTTCATTTTGTTTTTATTTTTTGTAAAGCTAGAATGGCATGAAAGCCCCCCCCCACTGTTTCTCTCCTCATCTATCAATCCAGTTTAGGCCATTCAGTGTTGCACTGCCATTGTTTAAAGTAATTTACTTGCTCTGAATGCACTGTGATTACATCCCTCTTTAGAATTAATTCTCTGCGAAAGGCTGAAGAATTTTAAGTTGACCTTTTTATGCACTCCTTAATATCCTAAAACTATAGCCTAATCCTTTTTATTATTAATTCTGAGTGTAAAACTGTAGAGTCTTAAGATTATTAGACCTGTACTGCACTATTATTCTAAGCGAACAGCTGAATCCTTTTTAGAATTAATTTCTGTGTAAAGCTGTAGTTTTAAATTGACCAGACTTTTCAGTGTACTGCCTAGCTTTCTAAATTTAAAGCCCAATCCTTGCCTCTCGCTTTGCCACCTGCCTGCCCTCTAACCACTTACGTCTCCTCCCTGTTTCTATTACCCACTTTGTAGTTTAGTCTCCTCCTTCCAAATAATGAGTCGCACCCTGTTTCTTTGTTTGAGCTAACCACACCTCCCCTGCCAGCCCTACTTAATCCATCTCCTTTCCTCTCCCCCTCAGGTGTGTCGGTGCCCACCTGGGGCTGCTTACTCGCCGCCAGAGGAAAAGCTACAAGCCTGTCCTGGGAAGCAACCACGATTCTGCTGCTGCAAATTGGCAGACCATGAGGCTTTCTTCCCTGTTGGAAACTGCCACCGGGATCCTCGAACTCTGGTTCGTTGCAGGAGCCCAGAAATCTACAAGAAACAGCCAAAAGCCGTATACCCACTCAGATGCGTTGGTATTTGGCACCTTTGGACATTCTGAATTTTCAAGCGCCAGCACTCTGATTGGAGGATCTCAGCCTCACTGACTACTTCCTGCTGGTCTCCATTTTACCTGGCTTCATTAAGCGTTTATCAGCTGCTGACCCTGGGAGACTATCCTTTTTGTAAAGCAAGAATTTTTTTTCTCATTTGCAAATTATACTACATAGCCACTAGGGGCTACAACAGCTGTCTTTTCTGTTAAGAGGAAACACATTATATTTTCTACTTCCTCTTCTGCTCTAGTGGACCTGGGATACCTCTCTTTGAGGACCTTCCCGGGGTTTTCTGCCTGTTTCTCAGGCCAAACCATGCTCATCCACTAAGGCTGCAAGTCTTGAATGCCTGCCCCACTCCCATTCTGTACTGGTGGAGCAGGGCCAGAAACAAGCAAAAAGCTACAGACCAATCTTGCTACACGGATTGCAGCCTTGAACCACCTCACTGGCTCAGCTGCAAAGAGTTGCTCCACAGAGTACGTTCAAGCGCCAAAACCGCCTCTCAGCCAACAAAGGATTTTGAACTTATGACACCTGATCACCCGATTGGTCTAGGCTTCTAGTGGCGTTTACTAGCCGGCTGTTGTGGTGTTTAGATCTACCATAGGAAATTACAGCTGGTTCCTCGGTGTGTCACTAGCTTTACTAGCACTCAACTCAATTCTGGAACCCTCATCCCTCCCTAAAATGGAATGACCATTACGCTTCTCCTGTCCTGCATCCAACAGCTCCTTTCAGGTAGCCATTCTGGACTATTGGGCTTCTCAGCTGTCTCTGCGGGAGTGGGACATCTCCCGAGCTGCCTCTTCAGATTACTTCCCCATCTAGACTTGAGACTTCCTGCTCATGGCAAATTTCTGCCAGGACACTAGTGGCTGCAACACTAGGCCAGTATAACACCAGGAGTGGGTACAGACCTACCATAAACACCACCTCCCTATCGCTCAAAAATAGTGTTTACAAATTACAATTAGCTGTCTTAAAAATAATCCTGCTTCTTTTACTATTGTGCTCAGGCAATGTCAAACTCAACCCAGGGCCATTAGACTCCCTTGCTTTTCCATCAGACCTGGCAGGTATCAAAGGAATGTCTGTTATGCATCTTAATGCCTGTAGTTTGCTGAAAAAGTTCACCCTTATCCAGGCTTGGGTGAGCCACACCCTACCTGATGTCCTAGTGATCACTGAGACCTGGCTTAGGCCAGCCACCCCAGACAATGAAATTAATATCCCAAATTATTTACTCTTCCGAGCGGATAGGCAATCAAGAGGAGGTGGGGTGGCAATTTATATAAGGGACAAATACTCAGCCGCATGCATAGGCATCATCCTCCCCAAAGAACTTGAGTGCTTGACCTAAAAGATCGAACTTCTCCTTCCAGTGCACTCTGTGTAATAGGCTGCTACAGGCCCCTTCTGCTGGGCCTCATCTCTGTCCCACCTCAGTTCCGTACTGGGGCTCAGTTCATGGAAACCATTATTCTTGGCAACCTGAACTATGATTGGCTATCAAGTGCATCAGCTCCTTGAAATCCCTTTGTGACCTCTAGGTCTGGTGCAACTCATTGGCAAGCCTACTCGCCCAAATAAAAAGAACCTTAACAGCAGCTCCCTCTTAGATTTAATTTTGGTTAGCAAGCCACACCTGTTCTCTCATGTTGGAACATTTTTCCCAGACATTAGTGATCATTGTATAATCACCACCATTAGATCCGTGCACAACCTTCAGTTTGTGGCAAAGTTCTCTATCAAGAGGTGCAAACGCAACTTTGATTTGTTTGCTTACGTCCACGACTTGAAACATTCACCACGATGGCAGGAATTCTTCCTAGCCAAAACGGTTAACAGGGCATATACTATTTTTTACGATATTTTAAGTGAGGCTTTAAATAAGCATGCACCCTTGGTTAAGGTGCGGGTCAGGAGCAGCACCTACCGTTGGTTTTCACCTGAGCTCAAAGCTTCCCTGTTAGAAAGGGATACTTTATGGAAAAAGCCTGAAGAAGCAAGAACGACTCGGATTGGTGTCTTTTTAAGAGAGCACGTAACAAGTGCACCAAGTTGGTCAGAGCAGCCAAGGCCGCCTACTATCGTTCGGAGCTAGCCTCTGCCTCAAGAAATCCTTCAAAGCTCTGGAAAACATTAAAAGACATGTCGGGACATGCACCTGGTAATTCCATTCCAGCAAAAATCAAGTCCAGTGGCAGCGTTATTGCTAACCAATCGGAGATATTGGAAGCCCTCAATAACCATTTTGCAATGGCAGGGCTAGCATTTGATACTTCTCCTGCCAATGACCTCCACACAGCTCAGGGCCCACCAACCCATGAGTCCCCCTCTACCAAGGAGGCCTTCTCCCTCCTGCCTGTCTCTCTAAAAGAGGTGGAAGACCTACTGCTGCAACTGGACACCAGAAAGGGAGCAGGCTCCGACTTCATAGAGCCATACTATCTGAAATGTGCCTAGCATGTGCTTGCAGTGCCAATCACCCACCTATTCAACATGTCACTCTCCCATGGTAGCCTCCCCCCTCAATGGAAAATAGCCCATGTCATCCCTCTATTAAAAGCAGGTGACCCCTGCGATCTAAATAATTACAGACCGATCTCCCTCCTCCCCATCCTGTCTAAATTACTAGAAAAAATAGTGTGTGGCCAGCTAGGGGTATACTTAGAATCCAGAAGCCTATTAAACCCGGTTCAGTCTGGATTCAGAGCAAAGCACAGCACCATAACAGCCTAGCTAAGGTGACCAATGATTGGCTCTAGACCTTGACAACAAAAGCATGTCTCTGCTGTTTTCTTGGATCTTAGTAAGGCATTGACACAGTGAATCACAGCCTGCTTCTTTCCTCCTAAGCACCTTAGGCCTGGACCATAAATCTATGTGCTGGTTTGCAGACTACCTCGGAGAGCGAAACAGCAGGTTAAAGCTGAAGGCGATCTTTCTCCATTATAATCTATGCTGAGGGGCGTGCCCCAAGGCTCTATCCTTGGTCCCCTCCTCTTTGCAGTCCACATTAACAACATCAATGACCCCATCAAAAAAGCCAACATCCACTTATTCGCAGACGACACTGTACTGTACTTGAGTTGTCCCACGCCAGAAGCAGCCTGTGAAGACCTCCAAGCTGAATTTAACCTTCTACAATACCAGCTCATAAACAAAAAGCTTTTGCTCAATGAGAAAAAGACAAAAGCTATGCTCTTCTCCCCCTCCTTGCATGTGGCAATTCCTGCTGGGGGAGCTATCCCTAAATTACCATTGTTCTTGGAGAAACATTAGAGTATGTAGCTAAATTCAAATATCGGAGTTTAGCTCGATCATAAACTTTCCTTCACTGATCATCTCGAGAACTAGAGAAGAAATTAAGGCAAAATTAGGACTATTCTACAGAATTAACCACCTGCTCACAAAGGAGGCCAAGATTCAACTGGTTCAAGCCTTCCCTATCTTTAATAGATTACAGCGGACCTGCTCTACAGCCACTGCACTGCCTCTGCACTGGCTAAGTTGGACACCCTCTACCACAGAGCTATCAGGTTCATTACTGGCCTTCCACTTTCCACACACCACTGCTCCCTGTACTCTTCGTTAGGTTGGACTTCCCTTCACTACAGAAGAAATAGAAATGCTGCCCTATGGGCCTTCAGAGTGGTGACCAACAAGCTCCCCTCATATGTCTCAGATTGTATTCCCCGGGGTGTGCTAGGCACCTACACTCTAAGGAGCTATTCCCTAATTGCCCTCCAAGTTCCAAGGGTCAAAACTCATTTCAGCAAAGCTGCTTTAAGCTTCTGCTTACCCACATTGTGGAATGGTTTACAAAGGAACTTGAAGCTGGGCTGCCCTGTTAGCCTGAATATCTTCAAGGCGCTCTACAATCGCTACATGAAAGCACCTTGCAAATGTTTCCCTCACCGCTAGCCCACTAATTCCGCAACTCCCCCTTTCCATCCTGATGCTCGCCATGTTTCTACCCCTGGCTCTCACTTTTTCCCTATTAACTCTTCCTGCTGCATCCACCCTTCCCTGTCCACTCCAGCTTGGCTAAAGTCCCACCCCATCCATAGCAGTGTCCCAATTATCTACCCCTCCTCCATCATTATCATAATAAACAAGTACACGACAGCCGTCATCACTTTCTGTAGTTTTAGCTTAATTTTTCCCCCAGTCGTCAGTAATATATCCCTCTTCTTCTTTACCTCTCTAACCTGCCACCCCATACATCGCCTCTTTCCCCTATATGTGTGGCTGCCAGCTGCCTCACTCAAAAAATCTCTGCTTATAACCCCTGTATGCCTATGGTTGATTGTACATCTGCCGACTTCTTCAATTGTAAAATAATGTTTTTTTTAATTTCAACCTTGTACTGTACTGCACACACTGTATATACTTTTCTTCCTTGCATATTATTGCTTTTATATACCTGCTTCTGTACTGTACTTTGATGTATTCATGACCAGGTCCACTTGCAAATGAGCCTTGCTCAATGGTGCCTGCCTGGATAAATAAAGATTTTGATTGATTGATGGAAAAAATCTGGGAAAACCTCTCAGAAATCACTGGGAAAGCATCCAAACAGGCTCCAACTATGCTAAATGTTGATGTGTCTATCACCCATGACTCTGTGTTAATTGTCAACACATTTATTTCATCCTTACAGACCTTAGCAAACTCTGCCCCAAATTTCTTTGAACCACCCAGCACAGCCCCTACATCCACCAAATCAGAAGAGACCTCTACCCATCCGTGTTTCTTCAAAGCTATCTCGAAAGCAAGACCAAGACCAAGACCTACCTATGTAAAGTTCTAGGAGGAACTAGGACAAGCAGTGATTCCCTCGACCTAAAACTTCTTACACTAACACTAGATGAAGTCCTATCCCCCCCCCCCACCAAGCTTCTCAATCGCTCCCTCATACTTTCACAATTCCCCCAGATCTCGAAATCTGCTCTGGTTACACAAGTTTTTAAGAGTGGGGACAGATTACTACCTGGGAATTACAGGCCAATATCTATTCTTCCCTGGCTGTCCAAAGCACTTGAAAGGATTGTTTCTGACCAGTTTGTGGAGTACCTGGAAAAAATGCAACCTGCAATGTGTCCAACAACATGGTTTTCGGAAAGGGCACAGCACATCTACAGCCCTACTGAAATTCTCAGGTTTCATTCACCATACTCTTGATCAGGGTCAACTTGTTGGTGCATCCTTTATTGACCTGTCTAAAGCATTTGACACAGTCAATCACCATTTGCTGATACATCAACTTGCTGGGCTTGGTATATCTTCAGAAGCCCTAAAGTGGTTCACCAGCTATCTAACAAACCGCACACAGCAGGTAAGAATAGGGTCTGCCCTTTCTGCTGAACTGCCTGTCTGCTCTGGGGTTCCTCAATGATCGATACTGGGACCCCTTCTATTTAGCATCTTCTTCAATAATCTTCCGGCATCCTGTTCCAAACCAGTACTCCTCTACGCGGATGATGCGGTCATTTTCTCAAAGACTGCTGACTCTACCCCCCCTTCAGGCCCAACTTCAGAAAAGTTTTACTGAAGCTAAGTCCTGGTACATCTCTCAGAAGTTGGTGCTTAACTGCAAAAAACTACGGTCATGCTCTTCCATGGTACCCACAGCAAAGACGAAGCCAAACAATTGGTGATTAAAAACAGTGTGGGTGTTATCCTTGATCAGATCAATCTTTTAAATACCTAGGAGTTACTCTGGATCGTATGCTCTCCTACTCCAACCATGTTGAGAATGTTGCCAAGGTAGTTAACATTTGCCTAGGCCTTCTACACAGGCATAAACACTGCCTTATTACAGAAGCCCTCAGATTGGCTATCCAAAGTTCAATTGTGTCTATTATTGACTATGGTTTGGTCATTTAGGGTTCCGCCACAGACACAACCCTACGTCTGCTCACCACAGCTCTGAATAAGGCATGCCGTCTACTAACTGGTACAGCATATCGTACTCACATTTGTGACCTTTACGAACAAGCAAACTGGCTTCAACTCCAGGCTCGCATTGAATATCAAGCCTGCCTTCTAGCTAAGAAGGCAGATCTTGGTCTCCTGCCACCAGGTTCCCTTCAGCTTTTCAGTCCCTTCTGGGGCACTCAGAGCACACAAAGTTCTGTGAGCCAAACTTTTACTGTCCCTCGCTGTCGAACCTCGCTCAGACAGCGATTCATTGCAGTTAGAGTTGCTAATTTATTTAATTCCCTTCCTCCTGAGATTCCAATGACTGCAACCTTGGGACCATTTAAGTGGGAGTTGCATCAATTCCTAGTTTCCAGAGCATCTTGTGACTGTTATACCAAATCTCTGCTGACAACTAAATGCACTGGGGCCTCCCACTTTTACCATTTGTCCCTGTACAGCCCTATGCTTCTGCTGCACTATTCCCTCCCACACCACTTCCTCCTTTCCCATTCCTGCCTCTTTTATCCTACCTCATCCCCTTCCTTGCCCCTCCACTCCCACTTCTCCCCTCTCCTCTGCTTCCTCACCTTGTTCTCTCCCTCTAGAAACATAGAAACATAGAATTTGATGGAATAAGGACCCATTGGCCCACCTAGTCTGCCCATTTTCCTCTCCTAACAGATAAGCTGCAGATCCTAGTTAACAACAGCTTCTTCCTCCTACCCACTAGGACTGCCTTATGCGTGTCCATGTTCTTGAAGTCCCCACTGTTCTTGACCCCACGACCTCCTCAGGGAGGCTGTTCCATCTAACCACAACCCTCTCAGTGAAAAATACTTCCTCCACATTACCTCTGAGCCGTCCCCTTCTATCTTCAAATTTCCCCTTGTTCTTGCATCTCTTTTCTGGAAGATGCTACCTCTTGGAATTTGTTAATTCCCTTGAGGCTTGAAAGTTTCTATCATGTCCCCCTCTCCCTTCTTTCCTCAAGGGTATACATATTAAGCTCCTTTAGTCTTTCTTCAGATGTCTTCTGGCAGACCCTGCACCATTTTGATGCCCTCCTCCGGACAGCCTCCACTCTGTCTATGTCTTTGGAGTGGGGTCTCCAGAACTACACACAGTACTCCAGATGGGGTCTCACCAACTGTCTGTACAGAGGATAACAACTTCCTGTTTTCTACTATTGATGCCTCTTCATATGCATCCCAGTATCCCCCAGCCTTCCTTACTGCCTTCTCACATTGCTTGCCCACCTTTAGGTCATCTGATATAATTACCCCAGGTCCCTTTCTATTTTTACTGTTGTCAGTATCTCACCCCCATTGTGTACGCTTCCTGGTTTTTGTTCCTCATGTGCATTACCTTGCACTTTGCATTGAATCTGAGCTGCCATACATTTGACCATTCCTCCAACCTGCCAAGTCCCTTCTCATCCTTTCCACTCCATCTTGTGTATCAACCTGTTGCAGATCTTTGTGTCATCTGCAAAGAGACATACTTTTCCTTCCAGTTCCTCTGCAATATCATTTATAAAGACATTAAAAAGGACCGGTCCCAGTACTGAACCCTGCGGGTACCCGCTAGTAACCCTCCTTCGTCACTGTGTACTCCATTTACTACTACCCTTTGAGTCCTGTTGTCTAGCCAATTTTATCCAGACTACCACCTTGGGACCCACTCCAAGGCTGGCTATCTTGTGTATTAATCTTTTGTGTGGGACTGTATCAAATGCCTTGCTAAAATCTAGGTAGGCCATGTCCACAGCCCCTCCCTGGACTACTACTTTGGTAACCCAGTCAAAGAAATCTATTAGATTCGTCTGACACGACCTTCCCATCGTGAATCCATGCTGCCTTGGGTCCTGTGTCCCACTGGCCTCTAGGTACTCAACAATTCTTTCCTTCAGAAGTGATTCCATCATTTTCCCTACCACTGAGGTCAAACTAACTGGTCTGTAGTTTCCTGCCTCTGTCCTGCTCCCACTTTTGTGAAGAGGAATCTCATCTGCCCTCCTCCAGTCCTCGGGTACCACCCCATCCTCCCATGATTTGTTAAACAGAGTAGTCAGCGGTGTCACTAGTTCTACCCTTAGTTCTTTTAGAATTCTTGAGTGAACCCCATCAGGCCCCATTGCTTTGTCCACCTTCAATTTTATTAGTTCTTTCAGAACCTTTCTTCTGTAAATGGACTGTTATCGACCCCCGCTTCAGAGTGTTTCTTGTTTGGTTTAGGTAACTCTCCTCCTCTTCCTTGTGAATACTGAGCAGAAATATTCGTTCAGTATCCCTGCCTTTTCACTGTCACCCTCTACCCACATTCCCTCCCTTTATTAAGCTTCAGTATCCCTCCTTGGTCTTTCTTCGCTCCTAATGTACCTATAAAGGTCTTATCCCTCTTAACAGAATTGGCTATCCTTTCCTCGGTTTGGGCCTTTACTATTGTGACTGCCTTCCCAGCCTCTTTTCTGCTTTAACTGATAAAGTTCTCTGTCCTGCTCCTTCTGTGTTTCATATATTTCCTGAATGCTGTCCTTTCTCCTTAACCTTCCTACCACCTCTTTTTGAGAACCATAACGTTTTTTTCTTCGTTGTGTTTTATTGATTTGTTTTACACAAAGGCTTGTTGCCTCTGTGATGGCTGTTTTGATCACTCCCCATTGTTCCTCCACCCTCCTTCTTGCCTGTTTGCTAGTGCTTTTCTGGTGCCATCTCTCATTTACCCAAAGTCAGCCCTCCTAAAGTCCAGTACTCTTGCTTTTGTATGGCTTGATTGTATGGCTGTGCTTATCGTGAACCACACTGTTTGGTGGTCGCTTGTTCCCAGATGGCTACCCTTCTAAATCTGAGACTCTTTCTCCATCCCATTTGAGAGTACCAGGTCTAAGATTGCTCCCTCCTGAGTGGGTTCCAATACTAGCTGTCTGAGGCATGCCCCTTGTAGGGCATCAAGAATGACCCTGCTCTTGGATGTGCCTGTAGCAAAGGTGCTCCAGTTAACATCTGGCATATTCAGGTCCCCCATCAACAATATCTCCCCTTTTTCTGCCATTCTAAGAAAGCCTTCTATCATTTCCTTGTCCATTCCCTTCCCCTGAGATGGGGGTCTGTATACAACCCCATGTGGATTGTGGTGCCATTCCTGTCTCCAGGGTGACCCAAAGTGCCTCATCTGCTCCCTGTTTACTCTTTAGTTGTGTTGCTTTGATCCCTTCCTTACATAGAGAGCTACTCCTCCTCCTTTTACCCTCCCTGTCCCTCCTGTAGATTGTGTATCCTGGTATGTTGACATCCCAGTCATGGTTCTCTGTGTACCGTGTTTCTGTGACTGCCACAATATCCACGCAACCCTCTTCCATCAAGGCCACTAGTTCAGGAGCTTGTTACACAGACTATGGGCATTGGTATTCATCACCTCCACTTTTTGATAGCTTACCCTTTAGCCCCATTTCTGTCCTTAATGCCTTGCCTTTTTTTACATTTAAATCTGTTCTACTCCCTAATAACTTCAGTACTTGTGTTTACCTCACTAATCACCATGTTTTGTGGGGAGGCTCGATTTCCTGCTTCTTTTCAGTGCTTCCCTTGGCTAGTTTAAATGCTTGCCAATGAAGCATTTAAACCTCTCACCTAGGATCCTGGTTCTCCCCTGGACAGATGCAGACCATCACACCAGTATAGGTCTGCATCCTCCAGCTCCCCAGTCCCAATGAAGCTAAAACCCTGAACTCCACACCAGTTTTCAACCACTCATTGAATTCCTGTGAGAAGTGCCCTAGCATCTCCTTCCATAGACAGGCAGCACCTCCAGGAAAGGTTACCGTATACGCTACTTGTCTAAGGCCCCTTCCCAACTCTACAAACTCCTCTTGCACTGCTCTGATCCCATTCCTAGCCAGGTCATTTGTCCCTAGGTGGACAATGACATCCAGCTCCCTCCCTCGTGCAGCTCCTCCCATGATCCTGAGGATTCGCTTCCTGTCCCTCCAAGCCGTGGCACCAGGAAGGCACTTTACCTCCCTCTCCCCTTCCTCCCCCATTTCTATCCCCCTAATGATTGAGTCCCCCACCAGGAGTTGTTTCCTTCCCCTATGGGGTCCCATGGCACCCTCCTGTGGGTCTCCTTTGTGAAGGTTCCCAGCATCCTCCTTGGTCTCCACTGCAGATGCCTCCATAGAGGAACCACTATCCACCAGAAGAGCGAATGAATTGTGGAGAGGTACAGCTGGAGGGATGCAACTCTGTCCCACCACCCTCCTCCTTGAGCCCACCGTGGTCCAGCCTCTCCTCTTTCTTGGCAACCTCTGAGGTAGTGGCATTGGCCCTGGTGGTCCCTGGGTGGGGGAGGAGGTTTCTCGAATCCTAGCCAGGTCAGCCTGGAGACGGGCAACCCTCTCTCTCAGACCAGAGAGGTGCCTGCAAATAGGACAGCATCGCAGCCTCCAGAATGTCTCCCGAACACTGCCGCTTCCACAGCCGTTGCACCTGCACCACCCTATCATGTCTTATTTTGTGTCCTCTCTACTGTTTCTCTGGATGCTTATTCTTTCCTCTCCTTACAACTCTCACCCTTCCTGGTCTGGGACAGCTTCCCTATCTTCTTCAGTAGCCTCCTTCTTCCTTGCTCAATATTAGACCACCAGCAGCTAGGGGAGAGTGAGCTACTTTTCCTTTAGGGTTGACAAACCAATGTCTCTATGATCCTTTCTTTCTACTGCCAAACAGGAAGTTCCTGTTGACAGTCAAATCTAGTGGCTATAAAAGTAGAACTGGCTTTGGGTGGGTGGGTGGCATGGAGGCAATTAGTAAGAAAAAGGCTAGCAACAGGAAGTTGTACTTGACTCACCTGCTTTTATAGTGTCTAAACCACATCCCCAGGTAGCTCTTTCCTCCTACTGGTTTAGCAAAGTCGCTGATACAGTACCCTTCCCTGCACAGAACACACACTGACTTTCTTTCTTTTTTCTTCGCTTTAACCCTAAATAAGACCCTTCTACTTCTAATAAAGTTATTTGTCTACTTAATCTTAACAGATACTGACTCTGCTGAGATATAAGGTTTAAATTAAAACTCTGTGATTTCCTGGTGCTGCTTTCAAAATCAGACAGTTCCAAACTCTGTGATGATTTCCCATGTGCTGCTTTCAAAATCAAACAGTTCCAAACTCTGGATGATTTCCCATGTGCTGCTTTCAAAATCAAACAGTTCCAAACTCTGTGACTTCCCTTGTGCTGCTTTCAAAATCAAACAGTTCCAAACTCTGTGACTTCCTTGTGCTGCTTTCAAAATCAGACAGTTCAAAATCTGTGACTTCCTTGTGCTGCTTTAAAAATCAGACAGTTCCAAACTCTGTGACTTCCCTGTGCTGCTTTCAAAATCAGACAGTTCCAAACTCTGTGACTTCCTTGTGCTGCTTTCAAAATCAGACAGTTCCAAACTCTGTGACTTCCCTTGTGCTGCTTTCAAAATCAGACAGTTCCAAACTCTGTGATTTCTCTTGTGCTGCTTTCAAAATCAGACAGAATCTATCCCCTGCCCCGTGGGTCTTTTCTGCTCAAGCTTCATTGTGGAATCTCCCTCCTTGCTCTGTTTTTGCTCCTTCCACCCTCCAATTCACCCCCCTGTACTTTCTCTTCTTGTAAGCCCTTTCACCCCTCTTCCGACGGCTACACTTGACACAATATTTATCTTGCCATATTATTCTTTTGTTTATGTAATTACTTTCCTCACTACTTACTGAAACCATTGTAATTTGCTATTCTTGTGACTTGACATGGAACCTCTGTAAAGAGCCCTTGGCTCAAAGGTCTTCTGCTTTGTTAAATAAATAAATAAATAAAATAAAATCCAGAGATTAGCATTCATTTCAGGCATTGCAATAACTCCTTAAAATAGCAACCTGGAAGAAGAAAAGGTGCATCTGTGGCAATCCCCATAGTTAGGGGATGGTGGTGATTGGGAGGAGGGATAACAAAAAATATCGTTTATTTCTGCATGCTTTGAATGTCAGCTCACAAAAATCATCAACATTTATTGTGTGTACATAATCCCGTGAGTTAGTGTGCTGAACTATGGACTCATTTCAAAGAAATCTTCCAATCATTTTGTGCCAAGCAGGCTGTCAGTGAAGTTGGCCAAGTTAGGAGACATAAAAATCTGTTCAGTAATCCATTAAGCCCCCTTCTGCCAACTCTTAACAAATGTTTCCCTTTGGATTCTGATGGTGTTGCAGCACTCTTGCCACAAGGGAGCACTATCTACCCTCTTTTGCCTAGAGCAGTGAAACACTGCAGCTGAACTTCAAACTACAAGGAGCTAAAAAAAACTTTGAACCCAAACCTGTGGAACCCACATCAGTCATAGCACCAACCTGCAAGCATAGCAGCTGTCAAGATTCTGTTGAAAAGATAACATTACAGCAAGGTAAGTAACTGAAAGAAGAAAAAAAGCTTGGTGCTCAGTGGGATTTAGAGCCAGTGCCTGTCTCTTTGGAAATGGACAGTCAAAATGTTTGGTTAAATTTAGGGTTAAATTGGACAGAAGTTCCATCACTTCTTACAAAAATTGTCTGAGAGTTCCTGCACCTCTGTCATCTTTCTCTAGTGAATAGTGAACACACACACACACACCTGCACTCAGGAATAATTTGAGCATTCAGATCTGTGCTCAAGTTCCAATGTCTGAGCTCTGTTGAATTAGTACACTGTCACTTTCTTTCTGAATGGGTCTGGTCATCTGATTGCTTATACTTAACGGTTTGTGTGCTCTGAATCTGTAGCTCATCTGTGAGGAATTATCACTGATAATTCAAAATAAAATAAGGAGGCTGTATGGAAACAAGAGAGGGAGAGTGTGAAAGAGGGAAGGACGGAGAGAGAGTGTTACGTGGAGTATGAGAAAGGGAGGAAGGTAGTGAGGAAAAGAGAGGATTAGAGAGAGGTAGACAGAGTCCGAGAGAAGGATGTGAGAGGAAGAATGGAAAAGAGAGTAAAAAAAAGATGGGGAAAGAGGAGAGCGAGTGTGGAAAGGTAAAAAGAAAGAGTAACAGAGAAAGGCAGACAGAAGAAAAGGAAAATGGAGAGAAAGAAAAGCAGTTGCAGGATATGTCTGGAGGAGTACAGAGCAGTAGAGAGGGAGTGCCAGGAATATAAATGGGGGAGAGTGCCAGTAATATAAATGGGAGGGTGCCAGGAATGTAAACGGGAAGGGAATGGCATAAACGGGGGAGGAGCAGGAATATAAATGGAGGGAGGAAGTACAAGGAATATAAATGGGAGGGGAGGG
Source organism: Neoceratodus forsteri (assembly GCA_016271365.2). Taxonomy (NCBI): domain Eukaryota; kingdom Metazoa; phylum Chordata; order Ceratodontiformes; family Ceratodontidae; genus Neoceratodus; species Neoceratodus forsteri. The sequence goes on from JADMNL010000026.1 coordinate 216,799,976, forward strand.
AGTGCTAGGAACATAAACAGGGAGGAGTGCCAGGAATATAAATGGGGAGGGAGCCAGGAAGATAAATGGGAGGGGATCTGCCAAGAATATAAATGGGGGAGTGGTGGACTATAAATGGGGAGAGGAGTACCAAGAATACAATGGGACGGAGGGAGAGTGCCAGGAATATAAATGGGGGTGCTAGGAAATATAAATGGGGGAGGGAGTGCCAAGAATAAAAGGGGAGGGAGTGCCTGATAAATGGGGGGAGTGCCAAGAATATAAATGGGGGAGGAGTGCCAAGAATATAAATGGGGGAGGATGCCAAGAATATAAATGGGAGTGAGGGAGGGAGTGCCTGGATAAATGGGGGAGTGCCAGGAATATAAATGGGAGGATGGAGTGCTAGGAATGTAAATGGGGAGGGAGGACAGGATTAATGGGGGGTTGTGAGGAAGTTCCAGGATAAACGAGGGAGGGAGTCTAAGTATAAATGGGGAGTGCCAGGATAAATGAGGAGGAAGTGCCAAAACAAATGGGAGGGAGTGCCAGGAATATAAGGGAGGGAGTGCCAGGAATATAAGGGGGAGGGAGTGCCAGGATAAATGGGGAGGGAGTGCCAGGAATGTAAATGGGGAAGGAGTGCCAGGATAAATGGGGGAGGGAGTGCCATGAATATAAATGGGGAAGAAGTGCCAGGATAAATGGGGGAGGTGCCATGAATATAAATGGGGAAGGAGTGCCAGGATAAATGGGGAGGGAGTGCCATGAATATAAATGGGGAAGGGACTGCCAGGATAAATGGGGAGGGAGTGCCATGAATATAAATGGGGAAAGGTGCCAGGATAAATGGGGAGAGTGCCGTGAATATAAATGGAGGAAGGTGCCAGGATAAATGGGGAGGGTGCCATGAATATAAATGGGGAAGGAGTGCCAGGATAAATGGGAGGAGTGCCATGAATATAAATGGGGGAAGGAGTGCCAGGATAAATGGGGGAGAGTGCCATGAATATAAATGGGGAAGGAGCCAGGATAAATGGGGGAGGAGTGCCATGAATATAAATGGGGAAGGGAGTGCCAGGATAAATGGGGAGGGAGTGCCAGGAATATAAATAGGGAGGAGTGCCAGGATAAATGGGAAGGAGTGCCAGGAATATAAATGGGGAAGGGAGTGCCAGGATAAATGGGGAAGGAGTGCCAGGAATATAAATGGGGAAGGGTGCCAGGATAAATGGGGAGGGAGTACCATGAATATAAATGGGGAGGACTGCCAGGATAAATGGGAGGAGGGAGTGCCAGAAATATAAGATGGAGTGCCAGCATAACGTGGGGGAGGAAATGCCAGGAATATAAATTGGGGATGAGAGACAAGTAAAGAGTTTAAGGACTCTGAAGGGTGGGAGTAGAGCTCAGTGGGATTTTCAAATTATGCTTCCGATGGAACCCGCAACATTTTGGAAATTCCATCTGATTCTGAAATTGTCAGAAGCAGAATTCTGAAAGCAGAATGGTAACCATGGAAGCATATCCAACAGTGTATGTAAACCATTGACTCATTTTTCACAAGCTGCAGAATAATATTTCCCAGATTATGGAATCTGCACATACAGTATTAATCCATGGTTTACATAGAAATGCTTGCCGCCGGCTTCATGGTGCTGAGTGGCTGGCCAGCACCGCTGGCAAGCTGGGTTGGAGCCCTGAGCCCTGAGTGTCAGGAGCAGAGGCTGACAGGGAAATGATAGAGCATCTACATGGACATTCTCCTTCCAGGGCAGGGTGCTGCGGAGCACCACTTGGAAGTGACACCTGGGGACATGCAGAGTCTTGCCTTCATGGGTGACCACACATCAGCTAGCTCCGCCTTCAGGGCATCACATGGTGTACACTGTTGGAGTGTGGGGAGGGCCCAAACACAGAAACTAGCACCCATCTTGGCCTGCCAAATGACGGCTCCATAGTCCTCCATACCACAGTCCTCCTAGCACACCACTCCTGCTCCTCAGCTCTGTGTACCTAGAAGGATCCCACCAGAATTCTATTCTTCTCTCTCTCCACCGGGGGGCCCGGGCAGGGATAAACCAGATCTTCTGAGGATGTGAGGACAATCTGGGGAGCCAGGTGGCATGAGCAGCAGTGAAGGGTGAGACTGGCAGACAGGCAGGTTGAGCAGCCAGAGTGGAAGGTCAGGGCGATGCAGAGAGGCCCCCCTCAAAAGGCATCCCTGAATTCTGTAGAATTAAAAAGAAATTCTGAAAAGCATTTCAGAAGATGAGTTGTCGTTCTGCACAAATTCTACTGTGGAATCCTGGATTTGGCATAGCACTAGGTGAAGAGTCCTTCTGGCTTAGTGGTAAGGGCATGACTTCTTTACCTGCTTCTGGCTCACCAAATATATTTTGCTTGGCTCCTGGGTTCTTGTTCTCCTTTACTAGTGAGGGGTTCTAATTCACTTAGTAGAAATAGCATGACGTGCCTCTACCCAGAGAAAGATATAAGTGGGACTGGTGACAGGTCAGTACAACCCTCTGGGATGCTATACCTGCCCATCTCCCCAGTCATCCCTCCCACAGACCCCAAGCAAATGCAGTTCCCCCAATTAGAACCCAGTGTTACCCTATATAGGCAACGGCGAGAAATGGCTTTCAACAAAACACAACTACACATAGACTGACGGCAGAAAAAGGCATGTCGTCCTATCCAGTCTGCCTACCCTCCCTAACTGCTTTGAACAGTTCCTAATGGCCATCCTTCCTTTGTTTCTGCACCCCCCCCTTCGTAACTAACCCCGTATGCCTGTCCCAGTGCTGGAAACTGCTCACTGATTTGACCTGTAACCACTGCCTCCTGTGGTTCGTTCAGCTTGTCCACCATTCTTTCTGTGAAAAAGTGCTCTCAGGTGTTCCTCTTGAATCTCCTCCCTGTGAGTTTAAGTGAGTTCCCATCATCCTTGCTCAAAGAGAAGAGTTCCTTGGCATCTACCCTCTTTATCTCATGTAAGTACTTGTATGTTTCGATCATGTCATCCCGTTCCCTCCTTTTCTCATCAGTGTACATGTTCAGATCCTGCAGCCTGTCCTCATGTGTTGCCTCCTAGCCCATGGACCAGCTTGGTTGCCTGCACTGTACTGCCTCCACTTTGTTGCAGTCTCTCCTCTGTGTGAACTCCAGTGCATTGCACATCTTCATTTAATGATACACCCTGGGTTACTGCACGTGAGGTAATGCGTTTCAAGACAATTGGTCTTCTGATGCCCTACATAGGCCCAGGCTACAGCAGTGACTGCTGTTATGTTTCCTGAGCAGGTGTGGCCAAACCAAGCTTGGTTTGGGCCTCCCAAGCCCAGAGCAGGAGTGGCTATATAACCATTCTCCCAGGCTATTACAGATGATGCCCTACAAGGTGTAGCCTCTGCTGTCTGCCGTCTCCCACATCACAATGCACTGAACAGATAAGTGATGTGATCCTCTAATACTGGAGTCCCCTACCCACTCCCTCCTGGTAACAGTACTTCCCCCTTTAAATCTTCAGTCCGCGCCTTTAACAAATCCTTTGGTACACAAAGCTGAATCGGTGTACCCCATTACCGTTAACAAATCCCTTGGTACCCAAAGCTGAATCGGTGTATGCCCATTGCTGTTGCCGTGATTGCCAGGTGGTGGTGCACTGTAATTAAATGGGGAACAGCTGTTCAGCTGAACCCCAGCATGTAAACACCATGCAATTTCTAAAATGGCAGTTTTAAACCTCATCCCTGAAGTATTTGTATAGTTTATGGCCAGCTAACCAAATGCAAAGAAGCAACTCTCAAATATCGGTTCACCTCGTTGAAGCAGGGCAAGCACTGTTCTTATTAATGGTTCCCAATCTGGTGGATCCCTCCTCCCTCACTCTGCATGGCCTCTGGATTGCTCATCTCCAAATCTCCTTGTTCAGCTGGGCTGCCTCTCCACTTTCCTGCTTCACTTGCTCTCAGGCACTGGATTCCATCTGGAGATTTGCCTCCCCCTCTCTCTCCCTTCCTATAAACTGCATGTCCACACTGACCCACTCATCAAGGTCTCTGAACCCTCAGGGCAGCCATAGCCTGACACCTGGCTATAGTGCCAATTAAAGGGCCCCGCAGCAACCTTGCTGCAGCGCCAGCGTCATTCTCTCTCCAGCTACAGGATGGCACTTTCAGCGATGTCCTCTGTGCTGACATGCAAATGCCTCCTTGTACTTCTCACCAGGAATAAAGGTTTTACACAGGTCATCTCACACATTGCACTGTCTGTCACAAGTCAGCTTGAGCCCTTCCAAACAGCAGTCCTTCCTCACTGAGATCTGCAGCAGCTGTGACTCAAACTTACCAAAACACCTGCACTTCTCCTCGAAAATTGTCAGCTTCCATTGAGCCTAAAGGCTGTCCATCAGATCAGGCAGTCCTGGAGGTCTGATTCATGATTGTCCATTGGCCAGCAGAAGTCACTATAGAAATATAGACAGTGATGGCAGAAAAAGACCATTGGTTTCTCTAGTCTACCTATGAACCCTAACAAACCTGGGATCTATTGTCTATACAGGGTTCTAATCCACACTATCCACCCCCCCATGCTCCTCATCCTACCACTACCACCTTGAGCAACCACCAGACCCTTCACTCTGTCCCAGCTGTGTTTGAAACCATTGATAGTTTTGATGCCCACCACATCAGCTGGCAGACCGTTCCACGACTCTACCACCCTTTCTGTAAAATAACATTTCTCACTTCCTTCTTGAGCTTCCTCCTCATCAGTTTCCACTCATGCCCTCATGTTCTTGATCCACTACTTATGCAAAATAGTTCCTTGCAGTTTACTTTACCTTGTTCATGCCTTTCAGAACTTGAAGGTCTCTATCATATCTCCCCTCTGTCATCTGTCTTCCAGCGAGTACATGTTCAGGGCCTTGATTCAATCCTCGTAAGATGTGCCCTGCTGCCCCCGAGTCATGTGGTGTAGGAGCATTGCCCATGGGAGAGCTCACAGCTATTCCAGTCCCAAAAATGCTCGCTGTGGAGAATGATTGGCATGCAGCTGAGTGTTTATGGCAGCTGAGTAGGATACACTACAGACTGTGATCGAGTCAGAGCCTGCCGCTGTTCTTATGGGGAAAAATAACATTTCTGAAATAGGAGTTTGTTAAAGAATAAATCAGCACTGAAGGCAGGAAGGGATTAATGTGTTTCAGCCTTAGCTACAGTTGTTTTTCTTACATGTTTAGCTCAGTATACTCAATAAGGGCAGCTAACTGCTTGTGATGTTGTGAAAATAAACAGTCAGGCAAGTCAGATCAGAAAATCAATAAAAAGCCACACAAGGCTGTAGGGGGAGGGGCTCTCTTTTGACATGTTGAACTCTCTGAGAAGAGGGTGAAGCCTGCCTAAGAATCTGACAGAAAGACATACCTAATCTGGTCAAAACAGGTTAACCTGAAACTGCAAGACATTACTTCTTACTGGTTAGACAGGGGTCTACAATTGTGATACAAGCAAGACCCTTTAGGGGACAGATACCGAGTGCGAAAGACTTTACTGAACATTTTGTTTATGACTGGTGTAAAACTACTGCCAAATCAGTTTTTCCAATCTGTTTACCATTCTGAAGCCATCCGACAAGATAGATATACAATTTTTTATTGCTGTTTTTCCAATAAAGTGATGCTATTCGTACCTTGCACTTTTTTCCATGGTCTGTCTGTACTTCCTGACTCACTCTACCACACAGATTATAGAGCTTTTATAGCCAGGGTCACTAATAATTTGTGGAGCCTGACAGCCTATACACTGCTAAAAATCACAGCATTTGTCTTTTTATAGCAGAGCAGTGCACCTACATTGTACGTATTTAACTATAAGTGAAAGTCGGGACTATTTTCATTTTATTTTATCTAATTTGCGGTATATTTTTCTTTTATTCTGTATATTTATACGCATATTAATAACTAACAGTATAATCCTAGTAAAATCTAGAAATTAGACATGCAGTTCCCAATGGAATCTCAGAATTTTAGGTTTACAAAACAGAATTTGTTTACTTCTTTCCCTGTGCATCAGTGGCCCTGATACACTGACATTTGTGTTCCAGTTGCATTGCGGGTCTACTGAATATGGAAGCGGCGATGAAGAACTGCACGCCGGGCCCATCAAGCAGTCGACATTGAGTGCAGGTTGATGGGATACCCTCCCTGAAGAAATAAAGGAAGGCTGGGAAGAGGTGAAGAAATTCCAGGCCTCTCCGATGACCAGCAATGCTACTCTACCCTAAAGCAGGTAAGAACTCACCAGCAGAGGCTCAGCCCTTAGACTGTGGGATTAATTTGGGCACTAAATGTGTTTGTTACACTGTCTGATGGCCTGGCTGGAAGTGCATTGTTCTCCAGTGCCAGCAACCCGGGTTCAAGCATGGACTCGGGGAGCTGGGTTAGGCAGCTGAGGAGGGTGAAGTGGCGCTGCCATGGGGAAGCGCCCCCCAGCTGGGAGGGATGACGCTGGATTCTGCCAACACAGCTACCCCTGTAGTGGGCCAGGGAGCATATCTGCTCCACAGGGCATCACTGCATGCATGCAAGGCCTGTTGGGGCAACCGCCAGTGTCAGTGGGAGGTGGGCAGGTCTAGGGGCTGGGAGAAAAACTTTAAAAACTCCATTTCTTCTGGGCCTCCTGTATGACAGCTGCTGGTACACTCAGGCTCCACACCATATGGCTCCCACTGGCTCTGACAGTGGGGTGTGGCAAATGGGGTTCAGAGGTCACCCAGGTTGGAGGTGGAGGAACATCCAAGGAGCAAATGCTGTACAACACAAAAAGTTTGTTATGTTAGTCCACCTGATGAGTCAGCGGTAGGGCATCACACTGCTGTGCTAGCATATCGGTGTGGGACTGGGCTCGGTGAATCTAGAATGGGTTGGGTAGGTCATCGCACTGCCATGCTAGCATTTCTGGTTTGGGAGTGGCCTCAGTGAGTCGGGATGGGTTGGGCATCACACTGCAGTGCTGGCATCCCCAGTTCAGGAGTGGGCTAGGTGAATGTGGGACGGGTTGGGTAGGCCATTGCACTGCCATGCTGGCATCCCCAGTTTAGGACTGGGCTCAGTGAATCAGGAATAGGGGCACTGTACTGCCATGCTAGCATTCCCAGTTCGAGAAAAGGCTTGCTGAGTCTGGGATGGATTGGGTTGGGCATTGCACTGCAGTGCTGGCATCCTTGATTCAGGCGTGAGCTTGATGAGTCTGGGACGGGTTGGGTGGGCATCACATTGCAGTGCTGGCATTGCCCATCCAAGTGGGCTCAGTGAGTTGGGGATGAGTTGGGTAGGGCATCCCACTGCTGTGCTTCCATCCTCAGTTCAGGACTGGGCTCAGTGAATCTGGGACAGGTTTGGTAGGGCATCCCACTGCTGTGCTGGAATCCTCAGTTCAGGATTGGGCTCAGTGAATCTGGGACAGGTTGGGTAGAGCATTTCACTGCCTTGCTGGCATCTCCAGTTCTGGACTGGGCTCTGTGAGTTTGGGGCTGGTTGAGTACGGCATTGCACTGCCGTGCTGGTATTCCTACTTCAGGAGTGGGCTCAGTCTGGAATGGGTTGGATTGGTCATTGCACTACCATGCTGGCATCCCCAGTTCAGGAGTGGGCTCAGTGAGTCTGGGACAGGTTTTGTAAGGCATCGCACTGCCTTGCTGGTATCCCCAGTTCAGGAGTGGGCTCAGTGAGTCTGGGATGGGTTTTGTAAGGCATCGCACTGCCTTGCTGGTATCCCCAGTTCAGGACTGGGCTCTGTGAGTCTGGAACAGGTTGGGTAGGGCATCCCAGTGCCATGCTGGCATCCCCGGTTCGAGAGTGGGCTCAGTGAGTCTGGGACAGGTTTGGTAAGGCATCGCACTGCCTTGCTGGTATCCCCAGTTCAGGACTGGGCTCTGTGAGTCTGGAACAGGTTGGGTAGGGCATCCCAGTGCCATGCTGGCATCCCTGGTTCGAGAGTGGGCTCAGTGAGTCTGGGACAGATTTGGTAAGGCATCACACTGCCTTGCTGGTATCCCCAGTTCAGGACTGGGCTCTGTGAGTCTGGAACAGGTTGGGTAGGGCATCCCAGTGCCATGCTGGCATCCCCGGCTCGAGAGTGGGCTCAGTGAGCCTGGGACAGGTTTGGTAAGGCATCGCACTGCCTTGCTGGTATCCCCAGTTCAGGACTGGGCTGAGTTAGTTTGGGACAGGTTGGGTTTGGCATTGCACTGTCATGCTAGCATTGCCATTTTAGGAGCTGGCTCAGTGAGTTGGAGTCAGGTTGCACCGGGAATTGCACTGATGTGCTGGCATCCCTGGTTTGGGAGTGGGCTCGGTGAGTTGGTTATGGGTTGGGTAGGGCATTACGCTGCCATGCTGGTATCCCCAGTTCGGGATTGGGCTCAGTGATTCTAAAACAGGTTGGATAGGGCATTGTACTGCAGCGCTGGCATTCCTGACATCCCTGGCTTATGAGTGGGCTCAGTGAATCTGGGACAGGTTTGGTAGGGTATCGCACTGCTGTGCTGGCATCCCCAGTTTGGTGAGTCTAGACAGGCGTGGAAAGGGCTGGTCCAGCACTGCCACTGGCTGTGTATCCTAGCCCAGAGAAGGCTCTAATGCCACATTTCCCTGCCTTTGTGGCTTTCTAAACCTAACAATGTATTAACATAGTTTTTTTTGCAGTGACTATATGCAAGTATTAAAGCAGCAATATTTGTTAGTTGGGAAAACAATTTATAGTTTTTGCATAAAAATATTTCTGACATAATTAGATTTATCATCAGTATATTTTTATTTCTCTCCAATGATAACCAGCTTTTATGACTAATGTTATAATTAATGACTCAAGTCATTAAAGATGGCCACAAGAAGCACTTTTTAAAAAACCCTTCTCTCGAGGTTACTTGTTGACTCTACCTGCTGGATTCATGCTGTGGATGTATTAGGAGGGCACTAGCGCACATCTTGATAGTAAACCACACAGCACTGCACCAAAATGTTTACAAACCTAGAAACATTGAATTTATCAGCAGAAGTGGACCATGTGGCCCACCCATTCTACCCAGATGTACCCTGCCTAGTCTGTTTCTGCAGACCCTACCTGGTCTCTGGCGATCCTCTCCCTGCCTGCCTATTTACTAATATTCCTCTGTGTCTGTCCACATATGCTTGAAGACCACTGCTGTTTTCACCTCCACCACCTCTGCTGACATTTTCTTCCAGGCATCTACTACTCTTTCAATTAAATAGTACTTCCTCACATCCCTCTCAAACTCCCCCCCCAGCTTCATTGCATGCCTCAGGTCCTGGAGTTCTTTCTCATTTGAGAGACTCCTCTCCTGCACCTTGTTCACCCCAGTGACATACATGTAGGTCTCTATCATGTTCCCTCTTGCTTTCCTCTCTTCCAGGGTATACATGTTGAGATCCCATAGTCTCTCCTCGTAGGGCTTCTCATGCAAACCCTGCACCATTTTACCTGGCAGAGGAGGGGATATGTTCTGTGTTTTAACTCTGGTGTGTGGGCTGTGGTAAAGAGAGTTCATATTTAAAAATTTTAGGATATCCACCATGCTGGCGACCACATGTTCATGGTGCGGCGGGTGCTCAGGGGTCAGCTGGGGAGGGAGGGATTGAGTGTCTGGAGGATAGCGCTCTCTCTGGGAAGGATGGTTGGTAGTCCTTCCCGAATGACTACCCCAGGTGTCGGTCCACGGCAGCGCACGCCGGGGACTCAACGGGGCGGGCGGGTGCCGTGAGACCACGTGAAGCGGTGCATCTCCACATTGGCGCATGGTGATGTCTGCACCTTGGCAATGGGGAGGAAGGAGGAAAATGAAAAACACCTTGTGGCGGCAGGATGGAGATCAAGCCCCCACAGGATCCCGCACTGGAGGCTGGGAGCCTTTCCCACAAGCCAAGGGGCGACACAGGGTAAGATCCACCAGAGGCCAGGTGATGGGGCTGGGGGTTGATCAGATGGGGCCGCCACGAGGAGGGGAGCATAAAGTATATATGTAAAAAGAATAAATAACATTTTAGGATATAGCAGATGCTGCTCATACCTGATAAGACCTGCTTACACAAACATATCCATGATAAGATCATCCCACTACACTGATGTTTTTGCAAGAAATGCATTATTACTATAAAGCTACATGATGAAATTTTTTCCACTAACAAATACTGTGACTTTAACTGCAAACAAACAAAAAAAAAACATGCTACTGCATCAATTGGCTTTGAAGTGCCAAGTGTCCAAAGTAGAGTAAAGAAAAATTAGGGTTCAGAATCCCTGGTACCTTGGCAAATTGATGGTGTAGGGTTCCTCAGGATTTTAACAACATGCAATGCATTTTAGCACCTCATAGTCCCATTTAGGAAGATAGCTAGTAAGTAAGGGCTGCCCAGAAGTATTTTTTTGACGATGCCAATTCCCTTGACTGTTTGTAAGGTCTTTCAGCACCTTACCGTACCGCTTAAAGTCGAGTCAGCCTGCATTCCTTCATGGTGACTCAGAAATGTTTCCCATGATGCATTGCATTAGGAGGATACATGTAATACTGGGCTTCTTTAAAGCATCTCTGTACTGCTGATACCCCTTTTGAATAACCTGTGCCTCACCAGGGTTGTTCAGCTTCTAGTCATGGAATCAGATTTGTTGGATTCTGACCAAATTTTTAGATTTAAGATTTTTGGAATTGCAGTCCAAAAGTCCTAATGTCTAACTTGAATCCTAACACTGATTGTTTCATAAAGATTTAGGAATTAGGATTCCTAATCCATATCTGATTCTGATTTCAAGCTCCTTTTCAGGATCAGAATTGGAAATTCTAAAATTCCTGAACAGCCCAATAGGATCAGAACTGGCCAGTTATGCACATCCCTACACCTTGGTGCTTGTTGGTAGTGCATTTTTTTCTTTGATGACATCACTATGCTGAGGGCTTTGGCTAATGAGGACCCTTTTGTTCCCTGTGAACAGGTACCACATGGGTACAGGAGATCGTGGACCTGGTTCTCAATGAGGGGGATGTGGAGAAGTGCCGACGGGCCCCCATTTATGAAAGAATCCCCTTCCTGGAAAGTGTGGAGTTCCCTCCGTTGGCATCTGGTAACCGTGGTTGCTGGGATTGTTTTATTTAATCAATTTGTTGTCACCAGGTATAGTAAGTGCAATAGACATGAAACTGTCATTTTACAAGCATGCCCTGGGATGTTACAATATGGTAAATGGAGTGGATAGGTTACACTGTAAGCAACAGCAATAGGTAGATAGATAGATAGATACTGTCTGCAGATAGATAATATTGATATATAAATAGATACTGTCTGCAGCTAGATAGATAGCTATTGAGATAAATAGATATATACTGTCTGTAGATAAAACAGATAGATAGATAGTGATATAGACTGGTAGATAGATTCTGTCTGCAGATAGGTTGATAGATAGCTAGTGAGATAGATCGATAGACACACAGACAGACAGATATATACTCTTTGTAGATAAAACACAGATAGATAGACAGACAGACGTAGCTAGATAGATTGATAGACAGATACATAGATACTGCAGATGGATACTGTTGATAGATGGATAGATAGATAGATACTGTCTGCAGATAGATAGAAAGATAGATTGTTAGATACTATCTGCTGATGGATATATAGATACTGTCTGTAGATAAAAGCACAGCTAGGGACAGGCAGACAAATAAGATAGATACTATATATATATGTGTGTGTGTGTGTATATATATATATATATATATATATATATATATATATATATATATATATATAGAGAGAGAGAGAGATGCTGTCTCTAGATAGATGAACAGACAACTAGTTAGATAGGTAGATGGACAGACAGGCTTGACGGACACACAGACAGATAGATACAGTCTGTAGACAGATACTTTAGATAGACAGACAGATACTGTCTGTAGATAGATAGATACTGTCAATAGATAGAAATATGTAGATAGACAGACAGATACTGTCTGTAGATAGATGCTGTAAATAGATAGATACTGTTTGTAGATTGATAGATAGATACCATCTGTAGATAGATCGATAGATATAGATAGATACTGTCTTGTAGATAGATATATAGATACTGTCAATAGATCAATAGATATAGATAGATAGATACTGTCAATAGATAGAAATACTGTAGATAGACAGACAGATAGTGTCTGTAGATAGATGCTGTAGATAGCTAGATACTGTTTGTAGATAGGTAGATACCATCTGTAGATAGATAGATAGATAGATAGATAGACAGTTACTGTCTGTAAATAGATAGATACTGTCTGTAGATAGATATATACTGTTTGTAAATAGGGCTGGCAGTATGGCCTAGAGGTTAGATGAATGAGGCGTGAACAAGCTTGGTAGATCCAGCAGACTAGACCTGAGTTTGATTCTCACAACCTCCACTTGCATACTGTGTGACTCTGAGCAAGTCACTATACCCTAGTGCTCCCAGGTCGCCCCTGAAAACAGGCACTTGTGCCTAGGTGGCCCATACCTGGTTACCAATGACTAAAATAAAAAAATAGATGGATAGATAGATACCGTCTATAGATAGATAGATACATACTGTTTGTAGATAGAGAGATGGATAGATAGATAGATACCATCTGTAGATAGATAGATACTGTCTGTATATCAAAAGTTATAGATGGATACTGTCTGTAGATAGATAGATAAATACTGTCTGTAAATAGATAGATACTGTTTGTAGATAGATAGATAGTTGGATAGATAGATACCGTCTGTTGATAGATAGATAGATTGATAGATAGATAAATAGATACTGTTTTGTAGATATACAGTAGATGGATAATGATCATCTGTAGATAGAGTGATAGATATAGATAAATATATATTGTCTGTAGATGAATGAGATACTGTTTGTAAATAGATGGCTGGATAGATATATACCGCTCTGTAGATAGATAGATGAGATATATATATAGATACTGTTTGTAGATAGATAGATGGATAGATACTGTTTGTAGACAGATGGATAGATACCATCTGTAGATAGATTGATAGATATAGATAGATACTGTCAATAGATAAAATACTGTAGATAGATAGACAGATACAGACATATAGTAAATGTGTAGATAGATAGATACTGTGTAGATAGATAGATATATACTGTTTGTAGATAGATGGATAAATAGATAGATATATACCATCTGTAGATAGATAGATACTGTTTGTAGATAGATGGATAGATATATACCATCTGTAGATAGATAGATACTGTTTGTAACTAGATAGATAGATAGATACTGTTTGTAGGTAGATAGATGGATGAATAGATACTGTCTGTAGATAGATAGATACTGTTTGTAGATAGATAGATACCATCTGTAGATAGATAGATTGATAGATATTGATATTCTGTAGGTAGAAAGGCAGATACTATAGCTAGAGTAGATACTACAGATAGATGCTGTAGATAGATAGATACTGTCTAGAGAGAGAGAGAGAGAGAGAGAGATACTACAGATAGATATATACTATAGATAGATACTGTAGATAGATAAATACCATACAAAAATCTGACTCACCATAGTAATCTTCTTTCTTCTGAACAGTTTAGCATCAGTAACTAGAGCAGTTAGCTGGCTAGGTGCAACTGCCCCGGAGGTATGTCTTTAAGATAATTAGCATAATGAGCTTAGGCATCAGCCAGTCAGAAAAAAGGAGGGGAGTGTGCTTAGAGGGATCAGCCTGAAGGGCTTCAGAATTTTTTCAAAGATAATTGGGCACATGCCCCAAAAATGAACCAACAGGATTCAAAAAACATGAAAATGTCCAAAACCAGAAAACAGATATGAACAACCTGAGCAAGAAACCTCTTTCATAACAGCCAAATTTTGGTAATAAAACTGAGAACAGAGCCCTTTCTCCTAAAAGGTGAACCGGGAGGAAGAGTGGAGACATATTGATGGTAAGGACCCCTTGAAGAAAGAATATTACTACATGAAGTAATTTTTTCTTCTCACCCCAGGAGTCCTTTAGCATCAGTAGTAACTATAGCAGATTACCAAGCAGTACACCAAGTGGGAAGTGGGCAGAGAACCTTAGGAAAGAGGACTCCAGAACCGCCTCTAACAAATTTGGCATCAGATCTGGGCTGCACATCCAAACTGTAGTGTTTAATGAAAGTGTGTGTACAGATTTCCAGGTAGCTGCTTTGCAGACATCCAGAAAGGGTATGTCTCTTGCAGCTTCCATAGAGGCTGCAGTGCCCCTGGTAGAATGGACTCTGAACCCCACAGGAGGTTGATGACCAGCTTTTCCATAGCAGAATCCAATGTAAGGACCAACCAGTAGGAAATATTTCTCTCGGTAGCTGGTCTTCCTCTGCCTATATCCCCATAGATGAGGAACAACTGAGTGGAAGAGCCTCTGAACTGCCTAGTATGTTCTAGATAGTAAAAGAGAGCTCTTTTGACATCCAGACTATGGAGCTTTTGCTCACCAGGAGTGGATTTCTCAGTAAAGAAAACAAGAGTAATAGACTGATTAAGGTGAAACTCAGAAACTGCCTTAGGTAGGAATTTCCTATTTGTCCTGAGCTCAATTTTGTCTCTGTGAGGAATGATGTAATTAGGCTCAGTGAACAGGGCCTGTAACTCTGAAATCCTTCTGGCAGAGGTAATGGCCACTAGGAAAACAGATTTCCAGGTTACAAACTTGAGATGTGCAGTGGCCATAGGCTCAAAGGGTGGTTCCATGAGCCTGGCAATGCAGAGATTCAGGCTCCAAGGAGGAACAGCTCCTGAGTGGAGGAGGCCAACGGTGCAAGAGGCCTTTGAAAACTGTTTGAACACATATTGGGAAAAATGACTTTTCTTCCCATCGAAGGTAGGTCAAATTGCAGCCAGGTGTAGCTTGAGAGAGGAGGGTTTGAAGCCTGAAACCTGCAGATGTACCAGGTAATCCTGCAGCATAGAATCTGAAGCTGTAAGAGGATTGACCTTTTTGCTCTTGCACCAGAGGGAAAACCTTTTCCATTTGGCTGCATAAGTCTTTTTTGTATTAGGCTTTTTAGCATTTTCAGGATCTTAATGACCTGTTCCGAGTACTGAGAGGTTGGGAACTCTACCTCCTCAAGAACCAAGCCTTGAGGTGAAGACTGTATACATCTTGATAATGCACTCCTGTCTGGGGAAGGGTAAGTAGAGAGTGAGTTGGTGGCAGGCGAATGGACCTGCTCCATGATAGTGAGAGAAGGAGAGGGTACCAGGCTTGCCTGGGCCAATCTGGAGCCACCAGAATAATTGATGCAGGCTGTTGTCTGAGTTTCAGCAATACCCTGAGTATCAGGGGAAAGGGAGGGAATGCATATTAGAACCTCCCTGACCAGTCCAGAATGAAGGCATCCAGAGGAAGTGTTCCTGGGACTGGAGACCTGCAACAGTACTGAGGAAGCTGGAAGTTGAGGGGTGGGGGAGCAAACAGATCTACTTCTGGTGTGCCCCACAGCCTGAACACTGTGGCTAGTACTTGATTATTCAGAGTCCACTCACTCTGACCTTGACTGATGCGACTTAGAGCATCTGCCAAGAGACATGCTTGCCTGGGAGGTGAATAGCTGAAAAGCTGACCCCAGGGAAAAGGCGAGAGACCAATTTTCATAGCCTCTGAACAGAGTGTCCCTGATCTGGTACCACCCTGCTTGTTTATGTAGAACATTGCAGTGGTGTTGTCTGTTCGAATTTGTACAGTCTGTCCAGTTATGTCAGGAGCAAATGCTTTGAGTTCTAGAAAGATTGTTGTGAGCTCCAGAAGGTTTATGTGCAACTGTGACTCTTGGAGAGTCCAGGTACCACTTACTGAGGCACTGTCCAGATGCGCTTCCCAGCCCAGGAGGGAGGAATCTGTGATAATTACCTTTGTGGGAAGCAGAGCTTGGAAGGGGATCCCTATTGCCAGATTTTTAGGGTCCTTCCACCAAAACAGAACCTGAAGGAACTGTTCTGTCACAGGTATCAGCTTTGAAAAATTGTTGCTTCTTTGAGACCAGCAAGCCCTGAGATAGGCTTGCAGGTCTCGCATCCTGTATCTGACCCCTGGGACCACTGCAGTCATTGAAGCCATGTGTCCCAAGAGCCTGAGGAAATGTCTGGCTGGTCTTGGCTGTCCCTGGATGAAAGAATCTGCCACTGAAAGGAAACTTTGAATTCTCTCTTGTGGGAGGAAGGCATATCCTTTCTGGGTGTCCAGCTGGGCTCCTATGAAAGTAAGTAGCTGGGTGGGTTCTAAGTGAGATTTCTTTAGGTTTACCAGGAAGCCTAAGGATTCCAGAGTGTGTTCTGTAAGGGAAAGAGATTCCTTGACCTGACAAGGAGACTTTGCCACTATGAGCCAGTCATCCAAATAGGGGTAGATTGAGACACCCAGATTCCTGAGGTGTGCTGCTACCACTGCTAGGCACTTGGTGAAGACTTTTGGAGCTGAGGACAGGAAGAAGGGCATCACAGTGAACTGATAGTGGCCCGAAGGGAGTTTGAATCTGAGAAACTTCCTGTGAGACTTCCTTATGGGTATATGAAAGTTGGTGTCCTTTAGGTCCAGGGAGGCTAGCCAGTCTCCCTGCTGTAAAGACTGAATGACCAGTGACAGAGTGACCATCCTGAATTTGGGTTTTAACAGATGCTTGTTTAAATATCTGAAATCCAAGATAGGTCCCCAGTTTTCTTTTGTGTTAGAAAGTACCTGGAATAGAGGCCTTTGCCCTTTTTGTGAGCCTGGACCCTTCCACTGCTCACAGAGCTAGAAGTATTTTTACCTCCAACTCCAATAGTAGTACCTGTGTTGGAGTTAGGGGCCTTGACACCTGGGTACACTTGAGGTCTGGCATCTGCTTGAACTGTGGTGGCAGATCCTTTTCCACTGTCTCCACAACCCACTTGTCCAAGGTAATGAGGGACCAGTTCTGAAGATAGTGGGAGAGTCTGCCTCCTACTAGCAGAGGGGAGGCGACCTGGACACTCACATCAGGGCTTATACCGAGAGGCTGCTGGCTGGGCAGAGGTGGATCTTCTTTGGTCCCTTCTGCCTCCCCCCCCCAAAAAAAAACACCCCTGTACTGAGAAAAGTCAGGCTGGGGATAGGAAGTATAAGGTCTGAAAAAATAACCTGTGCTCCTGTTTCCCCTCAGTTGGGATTTCTTTGGGGGCAGGAGGCTTAGGTTCAGAGGAGTGACTGCCAAGAGGCTCTGTACTCATCAACCTTTTTCCTGGAATAAAACAGTATGTTTTGATCACAGGGAATGTCCATGGCCTTAGACTGGGTGTCTGGGGTTAGACTGGTAGTTCTAAGTCAGGTATAATGCCTCAAAGAAATGGCATGGGTCATGGCTCTGGAGGTGGCATCGTTGTTGTCATCTGCCATGTGTAATTGGTACTTCGTAGCTTCCAGGGCAGTTTTTGCAGTATTCACTAGTTCCTGCACCATTGTGTCTGATCCATTGAGGGTAATAGCCAGGACAGAGTTCCACAGTGCTTTCTGATACTTGGCTGTGAAAACCATGTAGGAGGAAAGTCTAATAGGCAGAGAAGCTGTGGTGTACATCTTCTTTGCAATGAAATCTATTTTCTGGAGTCCTTGTCAGGGGGGTCAGGAAGACAAGGATACTCCAGCTTTCTCTCTACACATGCTGCCTGCCCGTACTATACTCTCATGGCTGGGATGTACAGACAGGAACTCAGTATTGGTCTTAGACAATTGATATTTTTTGTCAGCACACTTATCAACCCCTGCCACAGAAGTGGGGGTTTGAAGCAATTTCATAGTATTTTTTCTGAAAGCATTATAGATAGGTATGGCTACTCTTTTGGGGGGGGAGGCATTTTATCTCCCTGTAATCTTTATCCTCGTCCGCATCCTGGTTAAACTCCTGAGTAGGGAGGTCCAGGGTGACTAGCATATTTTGAATAAACGTAAGCATAGAGGAGGGATCCTCCTGGTCAGCAGGGGAGGCTCCAAAATGAGAGTCAGGGGACACGTCAGGTACTAGGCCCTCAAAATGCTCAATAAAAATGTACTTCATCTACATCACTCTCTCAGTCTCCAGAAGAGAGAGAACTGTGGAAGAGTGCTTACCAGACCCAGAAAGCATAGACCCCATCTTTTGTAGGGTCTGAAAGACATGTCCTGCTTTTGTCATGTCTTGCACAGATGGGAGTTCTGCACAGACTGTGGCATTGTATGTTTTGTTTTTTCTCTTTGTTTTAAGCTGCCTGTTGTCTCTCTATTGGCTTTCCCAGGAGGAACAGGAGCGATTTTGTCTTTGCAAATCATCTTTTTAGCCACTTCGTCAGCAGCTTGATCATGCATCCTTTTTAATACAGCCACTTCATCAGTGCCTTTATTATTTTTAATTTTGAGGAACTTCATCAGCCCCTTTGAAGCTTTATTTTAGGCTGGGATTTGGATACTTCATCAGCAGCACCTCTGTTTGAAATTTTATTATTATTTTTGATGGCCCTTCACTGGTAGCCTTTGATTTTTCCTCAGCCATAATTTTTTCAAGTCTTTTGCTCTGTTTCTCAAAGTTTTTTTTTTTTTTACAAAATTTGGTGCAAAGAGAGCAAGTATGATCTGGACCTAAACATTTAAGGCACAGATTATGAGAATCTGCAATGGCCAAAATCTTGTGACAGTGGAGATACTTTTAAAACCTGTAGGTCTAGTTTTGTTTTAGTTTTGGGGATCTCTGACATGCCAATCCACAGAGAACACAGCAATAACTGTCAAAATGTGAAAATTCTAATGGGTTCCCTCGTGGTAAAGAACCGTGATTACTGAGGTAAAAAATAAAGCAAAAACCTTCCAAATCGTCGGTTCCCAAAAGAAAAGGGGAACCGTGATTAAACAGCAAAAGAAACCATCAAAAACACTCAATCGCGGTTTAAATAAAAGAACATAAGTGGAGCGAACTGCAGAATCGACTGAAAATAGTGGTTCCCAGGAACTGAGAAGAACCACTAAAAAACACTGAAATTACACTCAGCACACTAAAAAATAAGTTTGTGAGGAAAACTTTACCAAGAGAAGCAGAAAAAGGATGTCAACAAGGAAAGTTGAGAGACACCTCTGGGGCAGTGTTGCTCAGTCAGTGGAGAAAAAAATCCTGAAGCCCTTCAGGCTGCTCCCTCTCAGCACACTCCCCTCCTTTTTTTTTTGATTGGCTGATGCCTAAGCTCATTATGTTAATTATCTTAAAGGCATACCTCCAGGGCAGTTGCACCTAGCCAACTAACTGCTATAGTTACTGACGCTAAAGGACTCCTGGGGTGAGAAATATAGATGCTTTAGATAGACAGATAGATAGATAGATAGATAGATAGATAGATAGATAGATAGATAGATAGATAGATAGATAGATAGATAGATAGATAGACAAAGTAATTAAACAAGTGAAGTGTCACAGTTATTGTAATGTTACAAACAATTAATACATTAGAGCAACAGTTACATGCAGATTCCTTTGCTTTTTGTTCCTTCTATTCCTGGACAGTGCTCCTGCCCCTTCTGAGCCAGCCTCCCTGACCCTGTCACCTGACTTCTCAAGGACTTATTGTCCACTCCGACTTCCCCCATGGCTTATCCTTCATGGTGAGGGCAGTGGGGCTTCCCATCTCCCACCGCAGGTCAAGATCCAAACTCTGAGGGCCTTGTCACCGGGGCGGGGGCTAGGGGAGGTCACATCATCATCCTGAAAAGGCTGGAGATTTACCTTCTGTTTTTTTTCTCTGATACCCTGGGATGGAGGCATATAAGGCGAGCAAGCTACGCACACCAATGTGCAGAGTGCATCACAGCCGGCAACCCTCCAGCCAGTAAGCTGCTCCCAGCTGCAGTACTGCCTGTGGTCACCCAGTCGGCAGCATAGCAGTGGTGTTAACTACCCTCCCTCCCGGGAGGAGCAGAGCATCCGCTGGGGTATTTGATCCTCATCCCCCCCAACTAGCCCTCCCCGACGACCTCGGCTCATTTCCGAACCCAGGTCACCAGCATCATGAGTGGTAGCCCTACTGCTGCACTGAGGGGTAGACCATACATACAGATTCATTTTGCCATTAATCATTTTTCTTCCTGCCACAGTGAAGGCTTAACCCTCCACCAGCCCCCCCAGCCCCATCACCTGGGTGTCCCAGGGACCTACCTCTTCCCGGTGCTTTCCCCACGACTTACCCCCATGGTGGGGTTCGATGGTGGGCACCTCATTACTGATGAAATGGATCTGGTTCTGGGAGAGGGCTCTGTAGCCAGTGCAGAGCCAGCGAGGTGTCGATATCATCCACGCACTGCACCCGGCCATTTTCCTTGTTCTGGTTCCTGAGGAATGGACATGCAATTCTGTCCAGACATACCACGCACGCTACCATATACGGAACATCGATGGCCACTATCCTCCATGCCCCCTATGTGATGGCTCTAGCTGCTTGTCTGAACTCTGCTAGGGGCCAGATGAGTGCCAGGACCTGCAACCTCCCTCCCAAGAGGAGAGGAGAGCTGTCCTCAGATGCTCAGTGCGCATGCACAGAGAACTCCAGCAGCCATCTTGGACATGGCAGACTGTGTAGCTGTGCCGCCAGAGTTCAGTGCACATGCACAAATTGTCGCCCATGCACACAAAACTCCGATGGCCATCTTGGACATGGCAGAAGACAGTGCCATGTTCTGTCGGACCGCAGCTGCAGCCGTATTAGCTCTTACTAGAGTTTGTTTAAATAAGCATATGTTTCTCTTGTAGGCATCACTCTGATTGCTGCAATGACACCCCCCAGAGTGATAAAGAACCACCTTCCATTCCAGCTTGTTCCCAAGTCCTTCTGGGAGCAGAACTGTAAGGTAAGACTCTCTCTATTTGCCCCCCACCTTCCTAAAACTATTGTGGAACTGAAAATGGAGGACTTTCTGGAAATCTATCAATATAGTCTGCAGATTTTCAACATTGTGACTATCATAGCAAAGAACTGCCGCAGGGTCGATGATACTTTCATGCTAAAGCAGTATTCCAAAATAAATGGATTTGTGTGTGTGTGTGTGTGTGTGTGTGTGTGTGTGTGTGTGTGTGTCGTCGCTCATTGACCACATTGCCAGGAATAGTCCAGAATTCTCCACATTCAGTTTAGCAATAATACTGTACCTTGCCATGCCACAGCACACTACACCACCACCATACCATTCCACAGCACACACCACACATTATACCCTATCACAACTACCAACCATACTATACTGTACCACAACACACCATACATATACCATATTACAACACGACACAACACACCATACTACACCACATCACAATACACCATACTATACCATATCACAACACACCATACTGTACCCTATCACAACATATCACAACATACCATATTATACCATATCACAACACAACGTCATATACCATACTATACCATATCACAACAGAACACAACACACCATACTATACCATATCACAACACACCATACTATACCCTATCACAACTCAACACACCATACTATACCCTATCACAACATACCATACTATACCATATCACAGCACAACACACCATACTATACCATATCACAACACAACACACCATACTATACCCTATCACAACTCAACACAACATACTATACCATATCAGAACACATCATACTATACTGTATCACAACACAACACACCATACTATACCATGTCACAATACACCATACTATAATGTATCACAACACAACACGTACTAAACCATATCACAACAAAATACAACACACCATACTATATTGTATCACAACACAACACACCATACTAAACCATATCACAACAAAACACATCTAACCATACCATACCGTATCACAACATACCATACTACACCACATCACAACATACCATACTTTACTGTATCACAACACAAAACAACACACCATACTATACCATACCATATCACAACACAACACACCACACTATACTGTATCACAGCACACCATACTATACCATATCATATCACAACACAGCACACCATACTATACTGTATCACAACACACCATACTATACCCTATCACAACTCAACACACCATACTATGCCATATCGTATCACAACACACCATACTATGCCATATCGTATCACAACACACCATACTATACTGTATCACAACACACAATTCACTATACTATACCATAGCACAATACATAATCACCATACCATACTGTATCACAACACAACATACCATTCTGTACTATATCACAACACAACACACCATACTATACCATACTATACCATATCACAACACACCATACTATACTGTATCACAATACAACACACCATACTATACCATATTAGAACACAACACATCATACTATATTGTATCACAGCACAACGCACCTAACTATACCGCAGCACAATACACCATACTATGCCGTATCACAAAACAACACACCATACTATACCCTATCACAACTCAACACATCATACTATACCGTATCACAACACAACACACCATACTATACCATATCACAACACAACACACCATACTATAGCATATCACAGCACAACACACCGTACTATACCGTATCATAACACAATACAACACAGCACACTATACTATAGCATATCACAACACACCATACCATATTATACCATATCACAACACACCATACTATACCCTATCACAACTCAACACACCATACTATACCATATCAGAACACACCATACTATACTGTATCACAACACAACACGTATTAAACCATATCACAACAAAATACAACACACCATACTATATTGTATCACAACACTACTCACCATACTAAACCATATCACAACAAAACACATCACACCATACCCATATCACAACACAACACACCATACTATACCATATCACAACACAACACACTATACTATACCATATCACAACACACCATACTATACCATATAACAATACACCATACTATACCATACCATACCATATCACAACACAACACACCATACTATACTGTATCACAGCACACCATACTATACTATATCATATCACAACACAGCACACCATACTATACTGTATCACAACACACCATACTATACCATATCACAGCACACCACACTATACCCTATCACAACTCAACACACCATACTATGCCATATCGTATCACAACACACCATACTATACTGTATCACAACACAGCACAATTCACTATATTATACCATATCACAACACAACGCACCATACCATACTGTATCACAACACACCATACTATACTGAATCACAACACAACATACCATTCTATACTGTATCACAGCACAACACACCATACTATACCATATCACAACACACCATACTATACCATATCACAATACACCATACTATACTGTATCACAACACACCATACTATATTGTATCACAATACAACACATCATACTATACCATATCACAAAACAACACACCATACTATACCCTATCACAACTCAACACATCATACTGTACTGTATCACAACACAACACACCATACTATACCATATCACAACACACCATACTATACCATATCACAACACACTATACTATGCTGTATCACAACACACCATACTATATTGTATCACAGCACAACACACCAAACTATACCGCATCACAATACACAATACTATACCGTATCACAAAACAACACACCATACTATACCCTATCACAACTCAACACATCATACTATACCGTAGCACAACACAACACACCATACTATACCATATCACAAAACAACACACCATACTATACCCTATCACAACTCAACACATCATACTATACTGTATCAAAACACAACACACCATACTATACCATATCACAACACACCATACTATACCATATCACAACACACTATACTATACTGTATCACAACACACCATACTATACCATATCATAACACACCATACTATACTGTATCAAAACACAACACACCATACTATACTATATCATAACACAACACACCATACTATACTATACCATACCACAATACAACACACCATACTATACCATATCACAACACAACACACCATACTACACCATATCACAACACACCATACTATACTGTATCACAACACATCATACTATACCGTATCATAACACACTATACTATACTGTATCACAACACAACACACCATACTATACCGCATCACAATACACCATACTATACCGTATCACAACCCAACACACCATACTATACCCTATCACAACTCAATACACCATACTATACCGTATCACAACACACCATACTATACCGTATCACAACACAACACACTATACTATACCATATCACAGCACAACACACCATACTATACCGCATCACAACACACCATACTATACTGTATCACAACACACCATACTATACCGTATCATATAACACCATACTATACTGTATCACAACACAACACACCATACTATACTATATCACAACACAACAAAACACATCATACAATATCGTTCACAAACTCCATACCATACTATAGCATATCACAACACACACAATACTATACCGTATCATAACATGATACAACACAGCACTATACTATAACATATCACAACACACCATACCATACTATACCATATCACAACACAACACCATACTATACCATATCACAACACAACACACCATACTATACCAGATCACAGCATAACACACCATACTATATCTGATCACAACACAACACCATACTATACAATATCAGAACACACACTCCATCCTATACCGTGATTGCAACACACCATACTATACCATATAACAACACACATCATACTATACTGTATCACAACACACCACACTATGCCCTGTCTCAACACACCACACACCGTACAATACTGTCTCAAAATACATAACACAATATATGGTGCCCCTCACACACACACACCATACCTTACCTACATGTTATATTACAGTGTACCACACTGCATTATACACACCATGCCACACTACACCACACATTACACTTTATCATACCACATCATATCATTCTATACACACCACACTATATGTACCATAGAGCACCTCAACTCACTGTGCTGCACTGTGCCATGTCATACAGTACAATACAATGCATGCACTGGAGTACAAAAATACCATACAATAAATTGCAAGAAAACTACATTAATGCAGCTGTCTGGGTTAAAATGCACAAATTAGGGAGGTCGAATGTTAAGTGGGGAGTTACTGGAGCCTTAGAAAATCTGTACTGTACTATTCGTTAGGGTCTGAATGATCATGCAATGCATTGGAGCCTTAGAGAATCTGTAATGTAGTATTCCTCAGAGTTTGAACACTCACGCAATGCACTGGAGCCTTAGAGAACCTGTAGTGTATTATTACTCAGGGTTTGAACACTCACGCAATGCACTGGTGCCTTAGAGACTCTGCAGTGTATTATTCCTCAGGGTTTGAACACTCATGCAATGCAATGGAGCCTTAGAGAATCTGTAGTGTATTTGCCATTTACTGTTTGCACTTTTTCATTGTCGTGTCCATGCAGGCGGTACAGCCGAACCTGACTCTGGTAATATTGGGAGGTCTTTTTATGACTGTCTCGTAGGTACACCGGGCTGTCGCCTCCTGCCCATTACCGCTCTGTTTTGCTCGGCTTGCTGGGCCGGCTGCCAGCTTGCTCCTGTGGATTAATTTGATGTTGGATGCTGTTTTCATCTTCCGATAAGTTGAACTAGCGTTTGGGTGCAGAATAATTTGCCTCTGAGATCCTTGGGGAGTTATATTTTAAAGGAAGAGATATCATGCTGAAGGGGATTTGGTTTAAATCTGTGAAGACTCTGGATACTGGCTGCGGATTACCCTTGAATTGTTTGCCAGCTTGCCTAAGTTTTTCAGGAGTAGCGTGTGTAGCTGGACAAAGCTTCAATTTGGAGCAGGGAGTTGGTCTCGGATACTGTTGGTGGACCGACTGCAGTGTGTGGCTGAGCGGGGGTCCCAGCCTTGCTTTGCTGGGTAACTGGCAATGTGGTTGGTGTACCCTTAGGAAATCTCTGCTGGACCTGCTAGTAAGTGGGCCTGGTTGGGATCTGCAGCATTGGCCATAGGCTTGTATCTGGTCCTTTATCGGATTTATTGGGACCCTCCGGCTTCAGAGTAACATCTTCTGAGTGGACTTTTTTACCTCCCTCCCTTCAAAGACACGGTCAGACTTTTGTATCTCTATGTTTAAACTCTGTTAAGAAGAGAGTGAGAGTGCCCTCTCATCCCTTAGTCTCGGATCTGTAAGAGGGCACCGAGACTAAAAAGGGTCTGGTCATCATTTGCAAAGTCCCCTAGTAGTGAGAGTATTCTGGGGACTGAGAATAATTTGAGTTTTTAAACACTCTATCTCCCAGGAAGTGAGAGTCCCTGGGGGAAACTGTTGGGTTCCTCTGAGGGAGATAGCCACAGGGGGTTTGAAAAACTCTGATTTTTCTTTGCTATTGGTTTTTTATGGACCTTAGCTTTCTCTTAGCTATTATTTGAAGGTGTTCATTGCTATATGCATCTCCTGATTGCTTTAAGCTTGCTGACTGGGATTGAATGATTATGTTAAGTTTTTATTTTATTAATTATAATTAGTTTTTTCTTTATTGAGAGTTGAGGGAGTTTTAGGTGTTAATAAAGTCTTAGTTTGTTTGATTTCTTTTTCTCTTTATTTTTATTTAACGAGTATAATTTAGTGAATTGTTTTCTTTTTTGTGGAGTAGTGTAACTGTATTGTGATTACTAAAATGTGTTTGAGGCTGCCCCCACGGTCATGCGCTTTCATCCTCCACCCTTCATGCCCTCCGCCCCTTTATCTCCCCCCATTGCATTTTGATATCTACCAGTGCTGTAGAGCACTGGGCATTGCTCTTCGGTGGGGGGAGAGGAGTCGGGGGGGCACGAACAACAGAGGGTAAATGAGTGGAACCACTGTATTGGGGTCGTGAGATCCAGGAGATGCCCTGGGGCGAAGTGGAACCCAAATCGTGGTCCTCCATGTCTGGTTTCCATACCCAAGGGCACCACCACTTTTGGTGGGCAGGTGGCCTGGACGGCCCTGGAAGCCCATCCAACTCGTGCGGTGTTATGTAATGCCAGGTCCATTAAAAACAAGACTGAAATTGTGGCAGCTCTTGTTGGCATAGTGGACCTGGCATGCTACTGAGACCTGGCTGGATGAGAACTCTGACCCAGATTGGAGACTGCAACTCCAGTCAG
Organism: Neoceratodus forsteri; assembly: GCA_016271365.2. Classification (NCBI taxonomy): domain Eukaryota; kingdom Metazoa; phylum Chordata; order Ceratodontiformes; family Ceratodontidae; genus Neoceratodus; species Neoceratodus forsteri. The sequence continues at coordinate 216,827,204 of JADMNL010000026.1, forward strand.
GTACTTGGTTATTCACCACCCAAGATTGGATTGCGGGGGGGGTGTCTGTTTCAAGACCAAACTAGGCTCCCACGAGTGTACCAGTTGAGAAGACCCAGTCATTTGAATGTACTATGGTAGCAGGTGTAGGCTGTAGGATCACCCTCATCTACCGTCCACCCAGAAATGAGAAGTGGTTCCTTCAGGAAGTGGTGGATTTCGTGAGCGACATGGCATTTGAGTCACCCAGGTTGATGGTCTGGGTGACTTTAACGCCTGGGTCGATGACGAACTCTCGCAATTTGGTCAACACTTCCCCCAGTTAATGTCATCTCTGGGCCTTACACAGATTGTTTCTGCTGCTACCCATAAACACGGACATTCTCTTGACTTGGTTTTCCTCCTGGAGGTCGAAGCCTCTGAACTGGGGGTGGAACCTGTCGGATGGTCCAACCACTACACTGTGCATTTCAGTTTTTGCGTCCCCCCCCTTCATAGGCCTGCCCCTGTGGAGATGGTCAGGTATCGCCCTTTACGAGATGTAAGTTCTGAAGGTCTGACGGAGGTGCTTGATCTATTGGTTCTTCCATTGGCAACCAGTGATGCAGAAACCCTAGTTGCGGCCTATAATCAGGCCATAACTTCAGCTCTAGATGTCATTGCTCCTGTCTGTGTTCATCCTCTCTCCCTTTGCCCTCGGTCCACCTGGTACGATGGATCTTTGAGGGAGATGCGGTGACAAGGACAAAGGTTGGAGCGCTGCTGGCAGAGATCTGCCCCAAATGCTGATCACCTTAGATTGATGGACCATTATCAAGCCTATCAATCCGCAATCACCCGTAAGAAGGCAGAGTTCCTGTCTGGGGAGATTGAGGCTACTCAGAACTGACCAGCCCAGCTTTTCAAACCGTGGACAGACTGTGCAACCCAGTCTGTCTACAGGTTCGAAGAGCTTTATCGCAAGATGAGTGCGTGGAGCTGGCTAGATTCTTCGTGGCTAAGGTGGCTGACATTAGGGCAGAACTCCTACTGGCACACTCTGGCATCGCTCTAGACCAGCATTTGGACACCGCTCCTCGATTTTCCTGGAGTACCTTCAAACGACCGGAGCTCGGGGACATCATGAGGATTGTCCAGGGTATGCGCTCTACATGTTGTAGTTTGGATCCGATTCCAACTACCCTGATTCTGGGCTGTGGTGACATTCTTGGCCCAGTCCGAGCATGGGTAGTTTGGTGCTCCTTGGAAACAGATGAGTTTCCTAGCTCCCTGAAGGAGGCAGTGGTGACACCCCTCCTGAAGAAAGCTTCCTTGGACCCAGACTGCCATGCGAACTACAGACCAATCTCAAACCTCCCTTTTTTGGGAAAGTTGATCGAGAAGGTAGTGGCCATACAACTGGAGGACCATTGGACCATCCATGATGTCTACGAGCCTCTCCAGTCCAGTTTTTGAAAGAGGCATAGTACTGAGATGGCACTGGTTTGGGTGCTGAATGATCTCCTGATGGCTAGGGATCAGAAGAACCGCTCCATCTTGGTCCTTCTTGATCTCTCTTCAGCATTTGACACTGTGGACCATGTGGTCCTTCTCGATCATCTGAGGTTTATCTGTGGCCTGTCAGGTATGGTGGTTTTCATCTTTCCTCACCGGAAGAACTCAAAGGGTTGTGTTTGGAATTTATTCCTCTTACTCTGTCCCTTTGTCATGTGCGGTTCCTCAGGGATCGGTGTTGTCCCCCATGTTGTTCGCAGTGTATATGCTACCCCTCAGAGAAATTGTAAGAAGGTATGGGCTGAGGTTTCATTGCTATGCCAATGATACCCAGCTCTACCTTTCTTTTGCGCCCGATCAGAATAGAGCTCTCTCAGTATTTAGTAACTGCTTGCAGAAATCCAGGAGTGGATGGCTTCAAGCTGGTTGAGGTTGAACTCGGCAAAGACTGAGGTGTTGGTGGTGGATCCGGGTCACCGGATAGAGGGGTTGGGTGTGGCGTTACCCTCGGGACTTTTTCTTGGGGGTCTCCCACTCCCGACCTCTAAATGGGTGCGAAACCTGGGGGTAATTCTTGATGAGGGTCTGACACTGCGTTCGCAGGTGTCAGCCGTTGTCAATTTCTCTTTTTATCACCTGAGGAATATCTTCAGAGTTAAGCACCTAGTTCCCATTCGGTAACCTTCCTACGCTGGTCCATGCCTTTGTGTCCTCTCACCTGGATTATTACAATGCCCTTTACCTAGGGCTTCCTGGGGTTGATATTCACCACCTGCAGCTGGTGCAAAATGCAGCGGCCCAGCTATTGGTGGGAACCTCTTGGTCCTGCCATATTTCGCCAGCACTATGCAAACTGCACTAGCTGCCAATACAGTGGTGAATCACCTTTAAAGTCGGACTTCTGACTTATAAAGCCCTACACGGACAGGGCCCGGACTACCTGAAAGAGCTACTGGTTCCTTACTGCCTAGGGCAATCGCTATGCTAGACTGACGAGGGGTTGCTAGAGATACCAAGGGTTTGTTTAAAATCCTCTGGGGCCCATTGAGGTGACCTCAGCCCGGTGGATGGAGATTGAGGAGAGCGTGCTCCCTGATCGGGAATATCAAAAAGTGATCCTACACAAAAATTCACCCACGCTTAGTCGACCTATTCGGGATCCGTGGGTTACGTACCAGACACAGGTCTGGTGTAAGATGCGAAAGACTTTGGGGATTACCTCCTTTCTAGCCATTCTTTGCCCAATAGATTTGTTAGAAGATTTCCCCCCTGCTTTCACGGACCATACCTTTCGGAATTGGAGGCATACCCATCTTCTGCGGCTTTCGCAGCTACAGGTGGGCCCCTATTTTAAAGAATTTGGGGAGATTAGCCAGGAATTTCATCTATGTCAATCGGATTTTTTTCAATACCTGCAGCTGCGACATTACTTTGAATCCCTCCCCCTTGTTGTCCGTACCCCGGAGGCATATCCTCAGGTGATCTGAGCGCTTCAGCAAATAATAAATTCACGAGGAGTACCACATCTGATTTCAGTGTTATATAAGTCCTTGATGGAAACAATGGGGGACATCAAGGGTAAGGGAAAAGTGGAACGAGGAACTGGGTTCCCAAATCACATTCCAACAGTGGGAAGTTCTCTAGCGTATGGTATCGAAAACCACATGCTCTCATTCTTGGAGGTTATTCGCATGGCAATTACTGATGAGGTTTTTTCGTAGCCCGGTAATAACATCGCACTATGGCGCTACCCGCTCAGCAGCGTGTTGACGCCTATGTGGTGAGACTGCAACCCATCATTCCCATATTCTCTGGTTCTGCCCAAAACTGCAGCCCTTTCTGCTGGCTTTATTTAAGGAGTTAGAGGACCACTTTGCCTGGGTTCCGAGACCCCTATACCTGTTACCTATTAAATATCCTTCTCCATGCAGTGAAAAAAGCTATTACTAAACGCTGACTCACGGTGGAACCGCCTACTCTTTCAGGCTGGAGAGAGACAGTGCATTCTATATATAGAGAAGAAAAAATAACCAGTAATTTAAACAACCAGGCAGAGCTGAACACCTTAAAATGGAGAAGATGGATCATATATATTATGACTAAGGACCCACATTTTGTACCCTAGGACAGTACCTCTCTTGCTTGACTGCTCAGTCCATGGTATTTGGGCCTTTGGTCCCAGCTTGGACATTGCAGGGCACAACCAGAATCAGTTAACTGGGGCTGGGTCTGGAGGGTTGGGAGAACTCGGGGAAATGAGTAGCAAGGAAATGCTGATAGATATTATTCTGGGATAGTTGGCTTAAGGCTACTTATACATCGGGTACTGATTCAGTAAGGCTATTAAAATAACTGAGTGAAATTTTGTTAATAGACCTGTATCTCTGTATGGTGGATATAAAGTTTTTAATATGTATAATGGACTTGACTGTAAAATGGAGTAGAAACTGTAAAGATCTTCTCTAATAAAAATGATATTTACAAAAAAAAAAAATCCTCTGGGGCCCATGCATTTATGCACGTGGCCCCGACCCTTTGGCATTCTCTACCCCATCAGATACGGGAGTGCCCAACTGTGGAGGGGTTTAAACAGGCGCTCAAAACTGTTTTATTGAGCCGCGCTTTTGTGGATTAGTTCTGTTTTATTGCCTGTTTATAAATATTTTACCCTGTTTTAATATATGTAATTTTATATTGAAGGTGTTTTAATTGTATGTAAGGCACATTGATATTTGAAAGGCGTCATATAAATAAACTTGATTTGATTTGATTCCTCAGGGTTTGAACACTCATGCAATGCTCTGGAGCATTAGATAATCTGTAGTGTATTATTCCTCAGGGTTTGAACACTCATGCAACGCACTGGAGCCTTAGAGAATCTGTAGTGTATTATTCCTCTGGGTTTGAACACTCACGCAATGCACTGGAGCTTTAGAGAATCTGTAGTGTATTATTCCTCAGGGTTTGAATGATCACACGATGCAGCATTGGAGCCTTAGAGAATATGTAGTACACTGTTCCTCAGGGTTTGAACATTCATGCAATGCACTGGGGCCTTAGAGAAGCAGTAGTGTACTATTCATAGTGTCATAGTAATGTGTCAGCAGAAAAGGACCATCCTGGTCCATCTAGTCTGCCCATTTCCCACCCGCCCCTACTTGTCTCCACATCCCAGGGACATTTTCCTCTGCCCAACAGCCAACCTCTTGTGTCTGTCCCACACCCTCTTGAATTCCTCCACTGTTCTTGTACACACCACCTCATTAAGTAATCTGTCAAAGTGTTCCACCACCCTCTCAGTGAAATAACATCTCCTTACATTGCTCTTAAATCTTCCCCCTTCCAATCTTAAATTATGACCCCTTGTTTTAACTCCTACTTTCCTTCTGAATAATCTACCTTCATTCACTTTATTTATTCCATTCATATAGTTAAACATCTCTTTCATTTCACCTCTATCTCTTCTAACCTCCAGCAGATATAGATTTAATTCTCTCTGTCTAGTCTCGTATGGCTTCTCTTGCATACCTTGCACTATCTTTGTTGCGCTTCTCTGAACCCTCTCCAACTCATCTATATCCTTTCTTAAAAGGGCCTCCAGAACTGTACCCCATACTCCAGGTGCGGTTTGACCATGGTCTTATATAAATGCATCAACACCTCCCTCTTCCTACTTGTTATACCTCTTCCTATGCACGCTATCATTCTGTTAGCTTTACCTACTGCCTTACTACATTGGTCTCTTACCTTAAGGTTGTTTGAGATTATAATCCCCAGGTCCCTTTCCTGTTCTGTTTGCTTTATCAGTTCTCCCCCCAGTGAGTACTCAGCCAGTGAATTTTTATGCCCCAGATGCATCACTGCACACTTCTTAGCATTGAACTTCAGCTGCCAAATGTCCGGCCACTTCTCTAGGGTGCTCAGATCTCTCCTCATGGACTCAACCCCTCCTGCTATGTCAACCCTATTATATAACTTTGCATCATTCCTCAGGTTTGAATGATCATGCGATGCAGCACAGGAGCCTTAGAGAATCTGTTGTGTGCTATTCCTCAGGGCTGGAACGATCACGCGATGCTGTGGAGCCTTAGAGAATCTGTAGTGTACTCTACCCAAGGTTTGAACGATCACACGACAGAGCACTGGAGCTTTAGAAAATCTGTAGTGTACTATTCTTCAGTGTTTGAATGATCATGTGATGCAGCACTGGAGCTTTAGAGAATCTGTAGTGTTCTATTCCTAAGGGTATGAACAATCATACAGTGCAGCGCTGGAGCTTTAGAGAATCTGTAGTGTATTATTCCTCAGGGTTTGAATAATCACACAATGCAGCACTGGAACCTTAGAGAATATGTGGTGTACTGTTTCTCAGGGTTTGAATGATCACGTGATGCAGCATTGATGTACTATTTCTCAGGGTTTCGACGATTATGTGCTGCACCATTGATGTACTATTTCTCAGGGTTTGAATGATCACGTGATGCAGCATTGATGTACTATTTCTCAGGGTTTGGATGATTATGTGTTGCAGCATTGATGTACTGTTTCTCAGGGTTTGAACGATCACGTGATGCAGCATTGATGTACTATTTCTCAGGGTTTGAACGATCACGTGATGCAGCATTGATGTACTATTTCTCAGGGTTTGGACGATTATGTGTTGCAGCATTGATGTACTATTTCTCAGGGTTTGAACAATCATGTGATACAGCATTGATGTACTAACATACACACTAACATACTAGACTCCAGCAGAGTAGGCCTATTGGTCTATCAAGTCTGCTCGTGCTTCAGAACCCTGATTGGGTACCGTAGCCCTCTATCTGTCTCCTTCCACTGTTACTCCATCCCCTAGTCCTGCCCCCCCAGGCAAACCAGCCTCTGCTTCACCCCTTGCCTATACCTGTCCCACCCTCTCTTGAATCCCTCCACCAATGCTGCCTGTACCAGCTCCCCAGGCAGCGCATTCCACGGTTCCACCACTGTCTCTGTGAAGTACCTCCTCCTTTCCCCCCAATCCTACCAATCTCAATCTTCCAACTGTGTCCTCTGGTGATTCCACCCTCCTTCAGTCGAAAGATCCTATCTTGGCTTACCTTATTTACTCCCCTGAGGTACTTGAAGACCTCAGTCATGTCTCCCCGGTCCCTCCTCTCCTCTCCTCTAGTGAGAACAGGTTGAGCTCCCCTAGTCGTTCCTCATATGTCATATCCCCCAGGCCCCGGATCATTCTGGTTGCTCTCTTCTGAACCCTCTCCAGGAGTTGGATAGGTGCAGCCTCCAGAACTGCACACAGTACTCAAAATGTGGTCTAACCAGGCTGTTGCACAGTGGCAAAATCACTTCCCTGTTCCTTGATGTAATCTCCCTAGCGATGCATCCCAGCATCCTATTTGCCCTGACTGCAGCCCTCCTGCACTGCACTGCTCTGAATTATTCATGTTAACGTCCACCAAGACTCCTAGGTCTCTTTCCCCTGCCATGGCCTGCAATTCACCCCCCTCCCCAAGGTGTACACATAGTTGGGGTTTTCCTGCGCTAGGTGTAGCACCTTGCACTTGGTGGAGTTAAATTTCAATTTCCAGGTGCAAGACCACCTATCCAGAGTATCCAGGTCCTCTTGCAGGGCCAATCTCCCCTCCTTCCCTTCCACCACTGCCCCCAGCTTAGAGTCATCTGCAAAGAGACTAATTTCACACCCGATACCTTCCCTGATATCGGAGATGTAGGCGTTAAACAGGAGTGTCCCCAGGACTGATCCCTGTGGAACCCCACTTATGACCTCCCTAGGAGACGAGACCTCTCCTCCAACCACTACCCGCTGAGTGCAACCTGAAAGCCAATTTCCAATCCACCTAACCATCAGTGGGCCTACCCCCATCCACCCCTGCTATTTCTCAGGGTTTGAATGATCACATGATGCAGCATTGATGTACTATTTCCCAGGGTTTGAACTATCACGTGATACAGCATTGATGTACTATTTCTCAGGGTTTGAACGATCACGTGATGCAGCATTGATGTACTATTTCTCAGGGTTTGGACGATTATGTGTTGCAGCATTGATGTACTATTTCTCAGGGTTTGAACGATCACGTGATGCAGCATTGATGTACTATTTCTCAGGGTTTGAACTATCACGTGATGCAGTATTGATGTACTATTTCTCAGGGTTTGAACGATCACGTGATGCAGCATTGATGTACTATTTCTCAGGGTTTGAACGATCACGTGATGCAGCATTGATGTACTATTTCTCAGGGTTTGAACTATCACGTGATGCAGTATTGATGTACTATTTCTCAGGGTTTGAACGATCACGTGATGAAGCATTGATGTACTATTTCTCAGGGTTTGGACGATTATGTGTTGCAGCATTGATGTACTATTTCTCAGGGTTTGGACGATCACATGATGCAGCATTGATGTACTGTTTCTCAGGGTTTGAACGATCACGTGATGCAGCATTGATGTACTATTTCTCAGGGTGTGGACGATCACGTGATGCAGCATTGATGTACTGTTTCTCAGGGTTTGGACGATCACGTGATGCAGCATTGATGTACTGTTTCTCAGGGTTTGGACGATTATGTGTTGCAGCATTGATGTACTATTTCTCAGGGTTTGAACGATCATGTGATGCAGCATTGATAAACTGTTTCTCAGGGTTTGAATGATCATGTGACACAGCATTGATCTCACCCTAACTTCAGCATCCTCTGTGCAAGCATTACAGTAACAGTATTTTACTTTGTTTGACAAGACTGTACCGAGGTCTGTGTAATGTCAACGCTATATATCATGATCATTCATATGGCAATTATAGTGGGGGGTTGCAGGAAGTAGGCTGTTGGTTAACTAGAATCTGCAGCTTATCCAATAGGTAGGGAAATGGGCAGACTGGGTGGGCCAAGTGGTCCTTATTTGCCATCAAAGTCTATGTTTCTATGTTTCAAACCCCAAGAAATGGCACACCATTGATTCTCCAAGGCACCAATGACATTATGCCCTAACTTTGGATTTCTCTACCTTGAGTGCTTTAACTCTACCTGCTACAGAAACATCTTTTTTTTTTTACAATATATTTCCTAACTTTTTAAAAAAGATATATAATAACTGACACCTTTAGCTTTATTTGCGCTGAGCCCAGTACTAGTCGGGCAAGGTTCTGCACCTGTAGCTTGCTTCATGAAGGCTCTGCAATGCAATACAATAAATGACCACACTGTACAATATATATGTACAATATATTCAGGGCAATTCAATACACTACACTACACTACAATACAATACAATACAATGCAATACTGTACAACACAACACCAAATCAATACCATACCACACTATATAATATATACAGCACAATATGTTCAATGCAATGTAATAAATATAATACCACACTATACTATAAATATGTTGTACTATATAATATAAACAGTACAATATATTCAGTGCACAGTAATATAATATTCTACCACATTATTATGCAATATAAACAGTACAATATATTCAGAGCCATGTAATACAGTACAATACCAGACTATACAATATACAGTACAATATAGTCATGCAATGCAATATACCACACCATACAATATATACAGTACAATATAGTTAATGCACTGTAATGCAATATGATATCACACTATACAATGTATGCCATGCAATATACCACGCCATACAGTATATACAGTACAATATATTTAATGCAGTGTAATACAATATACCACACTATACAATGTATACAGTACAACATACTCAGTGTAGTGTGATACAATATAAAACCAAACTGTACAAGGTATGCAGTACAATATATTCAGTATGATGTAAAATGCATACAGTAATACCACTCTATACAATATATACTACACAATTCATTATGCATATAACAGAATATAATACCACACTGTACATTATGTAGTACTGTATATTGAATTCAATGCATTATAATATACTACACTATACAATATATCAAGTAAAATACATTTACTGCAGTCTAATACGATATAATACCACACTGTACAATATATACAGTACAATATATTCAGTGCAATCCAAAACAACATGATGCCACTCTATAAATACATATAGTAATTATATGCAATGCAGTGTAATACAGTAAATCATAATAAAATATAATACTGTGCCACACTATATGATGTATACAGTGCAATGTATTCAAGTCAGTTTAACCCCTTGCAGGACCATGGACTCATAGATATGCAGTACAATATATTGAATGGAATGTAATGCAATATAATGCCACACTATACAATGTATTCAGTACAGTGTAGTTAATGCAATACAGTAGAGTACAACAGAAGAGAAGAAAACAGAATACAATATCAAATGACTACAATATAATATATTGCACAATACATACAGTACAATCTGTTTATTGCATTGTAATACAATATAATTTCACACTATTCAATGTATACAGTACAATCTATTCAATTTAGTGTAATACAATACAATTAAGCAATAAGGTATGACAGGGTTTGCGTTGTGATGGGATAATGACACACCTTGGGTGTGTTGATGCCTTGTGCCTTCAGCCACCAGAGAAGTGCCCTTATCCTACCACAAAGCACACCCTGGAAGGTCCTTTTGCAACTATAAAATGGATCCAAGATTTACTGGGCGAATGCACAAAAATAAAATAATGTTTGTCAGTTTATTGATTTTTTTTTTTAAATGTTCATCCACCCAAACAAAATAGTCCTAGCAAATTCCTGCATAGATATGCCATCTCGGTTTCAGATATTATGCACATTAAAATGCATTTTTTAATTAGCCGTTAAATACTCTGTTTTACTCAAGCCACTCCAGTTTATCTATTTCCTCACCTTTCCCCCTTCCTTTTTATGTTGATTGCACGTATGTGCAAGAAACATATTGCAGCAGCTTTCCAGTAGCAGGTTGTGGAGGCGTGGCACTGTTGTGGCCAATGCCTCCACAGCCTTTAAAGATTTGGCCCGCTTTCCCCAATGTCGTGGCATGCTGCTGCTGACAGTAGTTCAGCCAGCATGCCACCACCTTGAAACATTTCAGTCTCTGCAATCAGGGGCTGCCTTGTTATTGCAGCGTCAGCCATTCACTGCAATGAGGGAGTGACCTGTCATTGTTGAGCGGAACGTTGGCAAGTGTAATATTGTGTGTGAACATGGTGGCGGTTTTCCGCCGTGTTCACAAACACATTATGAATCCCCAGTGCCCAGGGGTGCCCAACCCCTCGGCAGCACCCTCAGCAGCATGTGCCCACCCACAACAGTGTGTGTTTGCCGACAGGGGCCTCAATCCCCATCAGACTTCGTGCCCTGCCCTGTACTTTGATGTTGCAGATGGGAGCCCACTCCCCATCGGCATTATGTCCCGCCCTCCTAGTTTCATGTGCCGATGGGGGAGCCCACTCCCCGTTGGCATAATGCCCCCCCACAAACATCCAGTGGATTTGTGCTGAGGGGGTGCCCAATCCCCCTCTGCTCTTGTAACCCCCCTTTTGTGCTGATGGGGTGCCCAATCCCTGTCGGCTACAGCTGCCCCCCCAAAAAAAACACTCCATTGGCACGCTGGGAGCCCACCCCAGCGAGCAACATGCCCCTGTTTGTTTTTAACCTGGGGAAAAAGAAAATGGTCCCTCGCAGTTTCCCTGACCCCCTCCCACAACCCATGCCCACCCACTGTGCACCCTGCCTCCCCACACCCCCCCTCACCCCATACTTACCTCTGGAGCCTGGCACGATGATCTTCCGTGGACCGGGAACACATCTGCACTCTTCAAAACCGACCGTGAACTGAGGAAATGCCAGTAAGCTGTATAATGGAATAAGTAGAGTTTTTCCAACTTTGATGCATATCTCAGGCATTTTTTGGAATTTTGGCACCAAATTTTCAACATGGGGTTTTTGGGACCCCTCCTCATGAATTCTGCCACTGTCATGGCGTTATTCGACCCCAAAAGGTGGTATTGTGGTCACTGTGCAGAATCACCTTTCAGGACTGATTAATGAAACGACAGTGCCAGTGTTCATGAGGTGGGCTCTCAAAATGCCTATGTTGCAAATTTGGTGGAATCAAAAAGTGACACTGTTTTATGCGACGCGTGCAGTTGCTATGCACGCCGTAACTTTGCAATTTGCAATATTTTCCTGCCAGATTTTCAACACTGGCATTTTTCACACCTCCTCATGAACAGTACAGCTGTCATTTTTCACATCCTGGCGAAATGTGTTTTCACTCTTCTGGTGCAGAATAGCACAGTCCTGTGGAAATCAGTGTTTGGGACAGATTAAGAAAATGACAGTGGCACTGTTCATGAACAGAGGTCCTAAAATGCATATGTTGAAAATTTGGTGATGATACTCCATAAAATGACTGTGTTGCGAGCGTGCATTGCGCAGTTTGCACGCGCGCTCGTAACTTCGCAAATTAATAATATTTTCACTCCAGATTTTCAACATTATCATTCTTCTGCACCTCCTTATGAACAGTTCAGCTGTCATTTTTCACATCCTGGCTGAAATGTGTTTTCGCAGTTCTGGCGCAGAATAGCGCGGTCACTGTGGGAAATCCATGTTCGGGACACATTATGAAAATGACAGTGACACTGTTCATTAGCAGAGGTCTTAAAATGCCTATGTTGAAAATTTGGTGACGAAAATCCATAAAATGAGTGTGTTACACACGTTGCGTTGTGCAGTTTCCACGCACGCTTGTACCTTTGCCACTTTGCAATATTTTCACTCCAGATTTTCAACATTGCCATTTTTCCACACCTCCTTATGAAGAGTGCAGCTGTCATTTTTTACATCCTGGCCAAGATGTGTTTTCCTTCTTCCGGCGCACAATGGCGCGGTTGCTGTGGGAAATCAGTGTTTGGGACACATTAAGAAAATTACACTGACAACTGTTCATGAGCAGAGGTCCTAAAATGCCTATGTTGAAAATTCTGTGACAAAACTCCATAAAATGACTGTGTTACGAGCGTGCATTGTGCAGTTTCCATGCACCCTTGTAAGTTCGCAAATTAGTAATATTTTCATGCCAGATTTTCAACACTGGCATTTTTTCACACCTCCTTATGAACAGTACAGCTGTCATTTGTCACACCCTGACTGAAATGTGTTTTCACAGCTTCCGCGACAATACCGCAGTCGTAGCCGTCGAAATCAGTGTTTGGGACAGATTAGGATCGAGCGAGAGAGAGGGCGGAGGACCGAGCTCAACTGAACTCTGTCAGGACTGCTGCAGATTTCTTTGTGGGCAGGAAAAGCCGCCAGCCCAGGCAGGAGCCCAGTACAAAGGGCAGCCTACGGCGCGGGAGACACAGAACGCGAGAGGAGGGGGAGTGAAATATGAGCCCAACGGAGCTACTGCTGCAGATTTCTTTTGTAAGAGAAAGATGGCAATGCAGGAGTCCAACAAAAGGCCAGCCTGTAGTGCCAGCAGAAACGGAACTAGCGAGTGGGGGGGTGAGTGAGGTCAACGGAGCTCTGTTGGAACTGCTGCAGATTTCTTTGTGGGCAGGAAGAGGTGCCAACAGAGGCAGGAGCCCAGTACAAAAGAGCAGCCTGCAGTGCCAGGAGAAACAAAATGAGCGAGTGAGACAGGTGGAGTGAGTGACCTCAACGGAGCTGTGTTGGGACAGCTGCGGATTTCTTTGGGGGCAGAAAAGGTGGCAACGCAGGCAGGAGCCCAGTACAAAAGGCCAGCCTGCAGCGCCAGCAGAAACGGAATGAGCGAGTGAGAGAGGGGGAGTGAGCGAGCTGTATGGAGCTGTGTCGGGAGTGCTGCAGATTTCTTTGTGGGCAGAAAAAGCCGCCAATGCAGGCAGGAGCCCAGTTCAAAAGGGCAGCCTGCAGCAGTGGGAGACACAGAACGAGCGCATGAGGGAGGGGGAGTGAATAAGCTCAACGGAGCTCTGTTGGGAGTGCCGCAGATTTCTTTGTGGGCAGAAAACAGCAGCAATGCAGGCAGAGGCCCAGTACAAAAGGGCAGCCTGCAGCGGCGGGAGTAACAGAATGAACAAGTGAGAGGGGGGGGAGTGAGCGAGCTCAACAGAACTCTATCGTGACTGCTGCAGATTCCTTAGTGGTCAGAAGAAGGCGGCAATGCAGGCAGGAGCCCAGTACAAAAGGGCAGCCTGCAGCGTGGGCAGAAACGGAACGAGCAAGTGACAGAGGGGGGGAGTGAACTCAACGGAGCTCTGTCGGGACTGCTGCAGATTTCTTTGTGAGCAGAAAAAGGCACTAACAGAGGCAGGAGCCCACTACAAAAGGGCAGCTTGCAGTGCCAGGAGAAACAAAATGAGTGAGTGAGTGAGACAGGGGGAGTGAGCGACCTCAACAGAGCTCTGTCGGCACAGTTGTGGATTTTTTTGTGGGCAGAAAAAGGTGCCAATACAGGCAGAAGCCCAGTACAAAAGGGCAGTCTGCACCGCCGGGAGAAACACAATGAGCAAGTGAGAAAGGGGGAGTGAGCGAGCTCAACGGAGGTCTATCGTGACTGCTGTGGATTTCTTTGTGGGCAGGAAAATGCGGCAACACAGGCAGGAGAGCGACTTCAACAGAGGTCTGTCATGACTGCTGCAGATTTCTTTGTGGGCAGAAAAAGGCGGCAATGCAGGCAGGAGCCCAGTACAAAAGGCCAGCCTGCAGCGCGGGCAAAAACGGAATGAGCGAGTGAGAGAGGGTAAGTGAGCGAGCTCAGTGGAGCTGTGCCAGGACTGCTGCAGATTTCTTTTTGGCAAGAAAAAGCTGCCAACGCAGGCAGGAGCCCAGTACAAAGGTGCAACCTGCAGCAGCGGGAAACACAAAATGAGTGAATGAGGGAGGGGGAATGAGCGAGGTCAACAGAGCTCTGTCAGGACTGCTGCAGATTTCTTTGTGGGCAGAAAAAGGCGCAACATAGGCAGGAGCCCACTACAAAAGGGCAGCCTGCAGCGCCAGGGAAACAGAATGAGTGAGTGAGACAGGGGGAGTGAGCGACCGAAACAGAGCTCTGTCAGGACAGCTGCGGATTTCTTTGTGGGCAGAAAAAAGTGCCAACTCAGGCAGAAGCCCAGTACAAAAGGGCAGCCTGCAGCACTGGGAGAAACACAACGAGCGAGTGAGAGAGGGAGACTGAACGAGCTCAACAGAGCTCTATTGTGACTGCTGCAGTTTCTTTGTGGGAAGAACAAGGCGGCAATGCAGGCAGGAGCCCAGTACAAAAGGCCAGCCTGCAGCGCTGGCAGAAATGGAATGAGCAAAGTGAGAGCGGGAAAGTAAGCGCAACAAACCTCTGTCAGGACTGCTGCAGATTTCTTTGTGGGCAGAAAAAGCCGCCAACAGAGGCAGGAGCCCAGTGCAAAAGGGCAGCCTGCAGCGCCAGGAGAAACAGAATGAGCGAGTGACAGGGGGGAGTGAGCCACCTCAATGGAGCTCTGTTGGGACAGCTGCAGATTTCTTTGTGGACAGAAAAAGGTGCCAACGCAGGCAGGAACCCGGTACAAAAGAGCAGCCTGCAGCACCGGGAGAAACAGAACAAGCGAGTGACAGAGGGGCACTGAGCGAGCTCAATGGACCAATGCAATCAACATTTGGCATTGACAAATAGAAACATAGAAGTTGACAGCAGATAAGGACCGCAAGGCCCATCCAGTCTGCCCATTTCTTTTTCTACTTTATAAATGTGCCATCGTCCTTTGCTGTCAGTGGCCTATCTATTCATACTCATCTGTATTGCTCCCTTATGCCTTTCCCATGCCTGTTTGAAGTCCTGCACTGTATTCATAGCCACCGCTTCCTGAGGTAAGACGTTCCATGCATCCACCGCCCTTTCTGTGAAAACGAACTTCCTCACATTACCCCTTAATTGGCCTCCCTCTAATCTCATGCTGTGTCGTCTTGTCCTGCTATTTTTCTTATATTGAAACATGTTAGACTCTTTCACCTTGTTAATGCCCTTAAGGTGTTTGAATGTTTTGCCTTCATATCACCTCTCCCTCCTTTGCTCTAGGGTATACATATTGAGCTCCGTTAATCTGTTCTCCTATGTCTTCTGATGCAGTCCCTGCACCATTTTGGTTGCCTTCTCTGGACTGCCTCAATTTTTAATGTCCTTGTGAAGGTGTGGCCTCCAGTACTGCCGCAGTACTCAGATGGGCCTAACCAGTGTCTTGTAAAGAGGATTATTACCTCCCTCTTACGACTTGTGATACCCCTACTAATGCACTCTAACATCCCCCTAGCCTTACTCACTGCTTTACAGGTCTGCTTGGATGATTTCAGGTCATCGGTGATGATGATGTCCAAGTCTTTTTCTTCCTTTGTGACTACCAGCAACTCCCCTCCCAGCCTATAGGTGTCTTCAGGGTTTCTCTTCCCTATATGCATGATCGTACACTTCTTTGCATTAAATCCCAGTTACCACTCTTCCGACCATTTTGCTAGTTTATCTGGATCTCTTCTCATTCTGCCCCCCCATCTGGATCATCTACTGTGTTGCAGATCTTGGTGTCATCTGCAAACAGACAAGCCTTACCCTCTAGTCCATCTGCAATGGCACTGATGAAGATATTGAAGAGGACTGGCCCCAGGACTGATCCCTGAGGTACCCCACTTGTGACTTGCATCTCTTCTGACTGCATACCATTTACCACCACTCTCTGTTTTCTGCCTGTCAACCAGTTTTCCACCCAGTTGACCAACTTCTGACCCACCCTGAGCCTACCCAGCTTGTTTATCAATCTTTTATGTGGAACAGTGTCTAAAGTTTTGCTGAAGTCAAGGTAGGCAACATCAACTGCTCCCCCTTGGTCCACCACTCTGGTTACTCAGTCAAAGAAATCTATGAGATTAGTTTGACAGGACCTTCCTTTTGTAAATCCTTGTTATAGTATTTCTTTCCATTCTCACAGCTTGTTTCTTTTCTGTTCTTACAACATTCAATAGATGGAATGTTTAGTAGTGACAGAATAAAGGGATTCAAATCCCTGTTCATTCCTACTGGCAGAATGTTCACCCCACAGTCGTACAGCAGAATGTCTCAGATGGAACTAGGGCTTCTGTTTTAACTGTATCTGGTTAAACAGCAGAGATTTAACTGGAAAGCAGTTAAGGATAGGATGGGTTTTTTCTTGGTCAGCAAAAGCCCTGTTTACACAGTCACATTTGCAATAGAGTAACCCATGCGCTCGGGTTGCTGCAGTGCAAATGTGACTGTGTAGACACTGACCTGATCATGGCAAGCTGCTCACTAAGGTGCTTCCAGGTTCTCAAGCAAGCTGGGGATGCCACACGGAGTGGCGACTTCAAGCTGACTTCACAAGGACAGTGTGGACAATCTGCACTGCTGCAAGCTGTCTCTTGAATGGCGTGCATAGCGGTGGCGTAGACTGGATTCATGAATGAGTCTCCGTTCACTAGGCAAGTGCATGCGCCCAACACATGCCCCACAAAAAAAGAGTCCTTGAATGCAGCAAAGTGGCTGCTGTGGAAAACCAAGGTTTATAATAATTGGAACTCTCCAACTGTGATTTGTAGCCGTCACTTTGGGCATGCGCATTCAGATGCACATTTGCAGCACCACCAATGTCATCAAGCAGATGTCCAGCCCCCTGACGCATGGCCCCTGATTGGTACAAATAGCACTGGTGCGGAGAGGGGCCGTGTAGACAGGTTGTAAGGGTGCATTAGTTGATCGGGACTGCACTGTTGCAGTTGGAATTCTAGAGCACTATTGCCGTATAAACATGGCTAAAGAAACACCAGAAATTAAAACTTCACTTTTGTATTTCATTTTAGTGTGTGTGTGTGTGTGTGTGTGTGTGTGTGTATGTAAAAAGATGATTATGAGGGCAAATAGCAATTAATTATTATTCTTTTTAGTTTAAGGTAGCTTAAGTTTTAGGGCCCAGTTGAAGGTTTTTAATGAGTAAAGGTGGTAGCCATGTTTGTGATAGCAATTAGGGATGTGTGGTTAGTACTGATTTTATTGTGAACAGGCAGCTTGATCTTTATCCAGCCCTGTTCTCCTGAGACAACAACACAGATAAAGATGGCCCTCAGCCAATCAGGTTCATAATTCTTGAAACCCATTTTATAATATCACAATATACAATGCATACAGTACAATATAGTCAATGCAACATAATGCCTCTGTATACATTATATACAGTACAATATATTCAGCACAATGTAATATATTATGACACCACACTATACAATACAGTAGAATATATTCAGTACAATGTAATACATTATACTACATTATCATACTATGCAATATATACAGTACAATATATTCAGTGCAATGTAATACTTGATAATACCAAACCATACAATATACACAGTGCAATATATTTAATTCAATGTAATACATTACAGTATTGCACTATACATTACACATGCAGCACAATTTACAGTATTCAGTTTAAAGTAATGCAATATAATACCACACAATACACATACAGTACAATATATCAATGCAATATAATACAATATAATACTACACAATAGAATATATACAGTAGAATATATTCAGTGCAATACAATACCCCACAGTACCTTGTATACAGTAGGATATATTCAGTGCACTGTAATGCAATATAATACCACACAATATATCTAGTACAATATATTCAAAGCAGTACAATACGGTATAATACCATACAATACACTGTATACAGTAGAATATATTCAGTTCAATGTAATTAATACTGCACAATACAATGTATACAGTACAGTATATCTCATGCAATGTTATACAATATAATAACACACAATATAATACATAAGTACAATGTGTTCAGTACAATGTAATACAATATACCACACACTACAATGTATAGTACAATGTATTCAGTGCAATGTAATACAAAATAATACCACATGATACAATGTATACAGTACAATATATTCAATACAGTGTAATGCAATATATCACACCACACAATATACACAGTGCAATAAATGCAATGCTGTGTAATGCAATATAATACCATACAATACATATTTATAGTGCAATATATTCAATGCAATGTAATACAATATAATACCACACAATAAACTGTGTACAGTACAATATATTCATTGTAATGTAATACAATATAATACCACACTATACAATCTGTACAGTACAATATGTGCAATGCAGTGTAATACAGTATAATGCCACACTATACAACATACACAGTACAATATATTCAATGCAAGGAAATGCAATACAATGCCACACTATACAATATATACAGTACAATATAGTCAATTCAATACACTATGATACCACACTATACAGAATATACAGTACACTAAATTAAATGCAGTTTAATGCAATATAATGCCACACTATATAATATATACAGTACAATATATTCAATGCAATGTAATATATTATGATACCACACTATACAGTATATACAGTACAGTATATTCAGTGCAGTGTAATACAGTATGATACCACAATGTACAATATATTCAATGCAATGTAATATATTATGATACCACACTATACAGTATATACAGTACAGTATATTCAGTGCAGTGTAATACAGTATGATACCACAATGTACAATATATTCAATGCAATGTAATACAATATAATGCCACACTATACAATGTATACAGTACAGTTTATTCAGTGTAATGCAATTCAGGCCTTCCTAATGGCCCCACAGCAGCACAGTGTGCTGCTGTGCAGACAAACTGAGATTGTGAGTGAGCTCAGGACACTGTGTTGAGAGGGAGGTGGTGCTAAGGCAGCTGCCACCTGGCAGTGCACCCCAAGCTGAGGAGGGTCAGCAGTGAGCACCAGCACCACAGCGACCCCTGCATCTGGAGCAGGGAGTTTGCTCTCACCAAAGGCTCAGCTGTGAGTGTCCAAGGCCACAGGCTAGACTCACAATGGAGGAGGTGGGAGGGACCAAACACGAAAACCCCCCACTTCTGTCCATATGGCAGACTGGGCCTTTTGACTCCCCTGGGTCCTAGTGCTTGCTGGCACTGGACTGGGACTGCCGGGGCAGAGAATGGCCCTCCCCATGGAGCTCTTGCCATGGAAGGTACAGTAAGCCATGAGGATAACCAGTGGGTTACTGGGCCCAAAAGGAGCCAGAGCTTGCAGGCCTGATGGGGTACATCCCTGGGATCAGGGTTTATCCCTTGGAGATGCAAGTGGCCAGAGAGAGAAAAATCTGTTTAGGAAAAAAATCGCAATTCATTAAAATACCAATTAATTACACTGCCACACTAAACAACATATACAGTACAGTATATTTTTCACTTATTTGAAACATATTTTACCAGGTAAGCAAATACAGGGCAGATGGGTTCACTTCCAGTTGTATCCTGGGGGGAAGGGTATAAGGGTATATGGAGTGTCAAGGGGAATAGAATACAACCAATGTGTAACCCCTTGTTTCCTGGGGTTACTAGAATCCCAGTAAGACCTAGTGGTAGGCAGGGAAGGCAGCTTGTGAAACTCCAGTTAAATGGGTTTCACACTGTCTCACTCTGTTCTCAGTCTCAGCTGAGACTGAGAGATGACATCACCAATAGAACTGTCACAGCTGCATAAGCCACATTGGAATCTGCAGCAGAGGGAGTTAGATAGAACGTTGGGAGTTTTCAAAGCAGTCAGTTCCTGTTTGCCTTCTGTAAGAGAAGGTCAGTCCAGTTTTGTTTTCAAAGAGGAAGGAGCAGTTCCAGTTTTGCCTTCAAGTGGTGGAGACCACTGTTCGGGTCTCAGTGCCCCTCCCTCTGGGGGGTGAGTAAAGATCCCCATGTAGATTCCAGGGGCAATCCCCTAATTTCTGCAGAAGAAAGAAAGCTGCCTATTTCAGTTTCAGTCTGTGTTTGGAAAGTGGGAAGAGTTGTACTTCACCTGTGGGGCACCTGCAACAAAAGGGTAAGTGTTTGCTCTAATATGAGAGGGCAAAAAATGTGTTTCTTCAGCCTGGGATATGTGAAGAAATCTAGGAATTGAACTACTATTTGGGAGGCCTATAGGACTAGGACAATCAAATGAGTAGTGTCAAAAGCTAAAGTGCTGTGTGAATTCAAGTAATATTGTAGAGAGTGCGACAGTTCATCCACCGTTTAATCTACATTCAGAAGTTTCAGTTTTCCAGAGAAATGGCGGGTATGGGCTGTGGGAGGCTGGAGTGGGAACACCCCATCTTTAGTAACCAGGTCCACCTCTACAGTTCTGCTGTGATTGCTACTTGCCTCATGCGCACAGTGATGAGGGAAGCACCCGACGTGGCTGTGAAATGGGAAAAAATCTCTAGGAGTTGCAGACTCTATGGTGGGGAGCCACAACAAGAAAATAAGTTCATTCTTCCAGTGGACCATCCATTCAAGTGGCTGGCAGAGCCGGGCCAGTCGGGCTGTGTACCAAAGCGTGCAAGTCCGGGCTTGTGTGCCTGGTGGATCTAGAGCCTGAAAACAGTAAATTGGTTTCATTCTTCCAGTGGACTGCCTTGTAGTCTCTAATCTGCATTACCAGTAAATGCCAGCCCCATGAGGGAGTCCATCTATGCTTTGTTGTGTTCAGCTAGTAGTGAATAAAAGCCACACTGTAAAATCCATTCCTGGTTCTGGACATTACAGTTATTGCTTCCTGTGTTCGGATTTACTTGGGTGCCCCTGTGCAGAGTAGCCAAATCTAGGTCCACTTGTGCCAGGTAACATCATCCTCCCCGAACCCAGGTCCCCACCAGGTATTGCTGCCAGCGCCAACAGCATGCCACCTGTCGTTTTGGTAAAAAGGCAGGGGCGAAGGGTTACAAATGCAAGGAAAGAAGCAAATACAGAGACAATGATATATGGAGTCAAGATGCATAGTGTATTTAATGCAATGTAATACAATATAATAACTCACTATAAACTACACCCAGTACACTATATGCAATGTGATTGGGTAAACTACATGAACTGAAGGGTCTTTTTCTGCCATAACACTCAATGTTTCTATGTTTCAGTGCAACACAATACAACACAACAGAAATAATATAGCACAGTACAATGCAATATATATTGTATGTTTCAGTGTAACACAGTACGACACAATAAAAATAATATAGCACAGTGCAATGCAATATATGTTTCTGTGTTTCAGTGTAACACAATGCGACACAATAAAAATAATATAGCACAGTGCAATGCAATATATGTTTCTGTGTTTCAGTGTAACACAGTACGACACAATAGAAATAATATAGCACAGTACAATATAATATGTTTCTGTGTTTCAGTGCAACACAGTACGACACAATAGAAATAATATAGGACAGTACAATGCAATATATGTTTGTATGTTTCAGTGCAGCACAATGCAACACAATAGAAATAATATAGCACAGTACAATACAATATATGTTTGTATGTTTCAGTGCAACACAGTACAACACAATAGAAATAATATAGCACAGTACAATGCAATATATGTTTCTGTGTTTCAGTGTAACACAGTACAACACAATAAAAATAATATAGCACAGTACAATGCAATATATGTTTCTGTGTTTCAGTGTAAC
This sequence comes from Neoceratodus forsteri, assembly GCA_016271365.2. Classification (NCBI taxonomy): domain Eukaryota; kingdom Metazoa; phylum Chordata; order Ceratodontiformes; family Ceratodontidae; genus Neoceratodus; species Neoceratodus forsteri. The sequence continues at coordinate 216,849,195 of JADMNL010000026.1, forward strand.
ACAGTGCAACACAATAAAAATAATATAGCACAGTACAATGCAATATATGTTTCTATGTTTCAGTGCAACACAGTACGACACAATAGAATAATATAGGACAGTACATTGCAATCTATGTTTGTATGTTTCAGTGCAACACAATAGAAATAATATAGCACAGTACAATGCAATATATGTTTCTGTATTTCAGTGCAACACAGTACGACACAATAGAAATAATATAGGACGGTACATTGCAATATATGTTTGTATGTTTCAGTGCAACCCAATAAAAATAATATAGCACAGTACAATGCAATATATATTTCTGTGTTTCAGTGTAACACAGTACAACACAATAAAAATAATATAGCACAGTACAATGCAATATATGTTTCTGTGTTTCAGTGTAACACAGTACAACACAATAAAAATAATTTAGCACAGTACAATGCAATATATGTTTCTGTGTTTCAGTGCAACACAGTACGACACAATAGAAATAATATAGGACAGTACATTGCAATATATGTTTGTATGTTTCAGTGCAACACAATAGAAATAATGTAGCACAGTACAATGCAATATACAGTGTTTCTATGTTTCAGTGTAACACAATACAACACAATACAAATAATATAACACAGTACAATGCAATATATGTTTCTGTGTTTTAGTTCAACACAATACAACACAATAGAAATAATATAGCACAGCACAATACAATACAGAACAACTATTAACTTGTTAGCAGTATCTCTACCTGCCATCCTTGACATGTCTACCTCAGTAGTTCATGAGAATCTGGGAAATAGTTATCTCAGGATTTCTAAGGGCACGTCACCTGAGGGGGCGGGGCAGATGTGGGGCATCATTGCACATCCCCGGCCCCAGGTACCACCGCAAAAATCATTGGAAAAACCTCCCCCCCACATGATGCTCTCCTCCGCCACCGTCCCCACTGCCACCAGTGTCCACTGGGAGTCCTGCTCCTGTGGCACCACCCTGGGGGATAAGCCAGGGCAAGATCCTGCCTGGTGGCCCCGCCTAGGAGGGTAAACCTGGGCATGGGGGATGGCGTGAAGGATGAGTTGAGCTCCCTTCAGGGAAGAGGAGGGTCTGGACCATTAAAAAAAAAAAAGGATTTCTAAGGGCAGATGATAAAAAGCAGTAGTTAGAGCAGAGGCTTAGAAGTCAAACAACCCAGGTTCAAATCCCACCATAGCTGCTTACTCCATACGGGACCATGGGCAAGTCATGTCACCTCCCTCTGTTTCAGTTCTCGCTTCTGTAAAATGGGTAGGAGCCAATATCTAGATGGAAGAAACTGAAGAAGAACCTGCCCCCCCCCCAATTGGCAAGGACATGGAGTGCAATCAGCTGGCTTTGTTTCTAATCTCTGCATTCTCTTATGTGCCAGGCAATCTACGTCGCCAGGAATGGCAAAGATAACCTTGTGTCCTACTACCACTTTGATTGCATGTGCCAAGCCCTGCCGGACCCTGGAACCTGGGATGAGTACTTCTTGAAGTTTCTCTCTGGACAGGGTAAGGATCTCCCATCTGTAAAACAACCATGTTTACAGCTGCTGTCAGACTTGCAGCCCAGTGAAATAAGCCACGTCAACATAATTTTAAGCATTTCTGTAAAAAATACGTTTCTAGCCCAAATGATTCCAATGTTTGCTTCTTTTGAAAAACAAATCTTTGGAAGTTCCTATTTTAAAATTGTAATGACTATAAACTTTTTTTTTTTTTAAATAACTACTTGGTGTCAAGGAAACATTATAGAAGAGTTTTATCATACTTTAGTTTCAATAATAGATCATTTAAATTATTGGTAAAATTATGCAGAACTACAAGACCTTAAGAAGACCCTCTCAGAGTGAATGGTTCGCTGCCATAGGTACCCTAGCAAATAATGAGAGAATCATCCATGACCTTTCCAATGAAATGGAATTGTTTACAAAAATGTGGGACCCCTTCTTACAAATTAGAGCAAATAACACAGTTATAATGAATGATTTCGACTGTTAACCTGTTCAAGATTGTTAAACCTCTTTGTGCAGGCTCTCTCACTGGAAAGGCTAACATATGTCCTGAAAGGCCATGAGAAACTGTTCTGAAGAGTTGGGATGCTTTTCTTAACCCCTTGCCTGCAGTGGAAGCTCTGGTCCTGAAGGAGGGGCTGATCTGAGTAGATGGGTAATTGGGGCTAGGCTAACAAGGGTGTCCCATGGCTGCCTGTTGTGGGTGGAACTTACGATGGCCCTCCGCCCAAGGCAATTCTTATGGGCTCCAGTAGCAACAGCAGGTAGTGTTTTAGATTTCAGATCCAAGCATACTGTTGAGGCAGCCCTTTTTATGTTTGCTTGCATGCATGTGCAAGAAACATAGTGCCATCATATGAGTTTTCCAGAGGTGTGTCAGCCTCTTCCAATTCAGTCAGTGTGTTTGCAGGCGTGGTCGCAGAGCACCAATCACTGCTTCAGCTGTCTATGACAGCTGAAAATGCAGTGGCATACAGTTGAAAGGGAGAGCTCCGCAGTGAGCAGAGCTCTCCCCCCACACACCACGCCGCGCACACTGTGTGCTCATCCTTCCCCTCCCCGACGCTGTCACGGCCGGCCGGGGTGCCCAATCCCAGTCGGCTCCACGCCCCAAAGCATCCAGGTGCCATGCTGGGGCCCACAGCGTGGCAAAATGATGTTATGGCCGATGGGGGTGCCCAATCCCCGTCGGCTCCACTCTCTCTCCCCACCCCAAGCATCCAGGTGCCACGCTGGGAGCCCACCCCAGCGTGACAAAATGTGTTGTAGCCGACAGGGGTGCCCAATCCCCCGTCGTCTCCAGCCCCCCCCAAACAGCCTTTCAGCTGCCATGCTGGGAGCCCACCCCAGCGTGGCAAACGTCCCTCGTCATCTGTAAATAAACATAAAACACATGTAAATAGAAAAACTGTCCCTCGGCACTTCTCCCTGCCCCCTCCCACAACCCGCACCCACCCACTGCACCCTGCCTCCCCTATCACCTCACCCTATACTTACCTTCGGAGCTCGGCACGACTCTTCGGCAGACCGAACACGTCTGCACTCTTTCAAAACTGACCGCCAGAACTGAGGGAATGCCGGTAAGCTGTATAATAAAATAGATAGGGTTTTTTTCAACTTTATTGCATATCTCAGGCAGTTTTTGGAATTTTTGCAGCAAATTTTCAACATGGGGTTTTTGGGACCCCTCCTCATGAGTGCTGTCACTGTCATGGTGTTACTCGGGCCTGAAGGGTGATTTCGCAGCCACTGCGCGAAATCACCTTTCCGGAATGATTAACGAAAGGACACTGCCAGTGTTCATAAGGTGGGGTATCAAAAAGCCTATTTTGAAAATTTGGTGAAGAAATTCCCAAAAATGACTGTTTTAGGAGCGGATGTTGCGCATTTCCTATGCACGCTGGCAAGTTTGCAAATTTGTAATATTTGCACACCAGATTTTCAACAGTGCCATTTTACCACACTTCCTGATGAGCAGTGCAGCTACCATTTTTCACATCTTGCCCAAAATGTGTTTCCGTACATGTAGCGCACAATGGTACAGTCGGTGTGCGAAAACAATGTTTGGGACAGATTTAGAAAATCACAGTGACACTGGTCATGAGCAGAGGTCTTAAAATGGCTATGTTGAAAATTTGGTGACAAAACTCCATAAAATGACTATGTTCTGAGTGAGCATTGCGCGGTTTCCACGCACCCTCATAGGTTCATGAATTTGTAATATTTTCAGTCCAGATTTTCACCAGTGGCATTTTTCCACACCTCCTTATGAACAGTACAGCTATCATTTTCCACAACATGGCCGAAATGTGTTTTTACACTTTCAGTGCAGAAATGCGTGGTCGCTGTGGGAAATCATTGTTCGGGACAGATAAAGAAAATCACACTGACACTGTTCATGGTCGGAGGTCCCAAAATGCCTGTGTTAACAATCTGCTGTAAAAATCCCCAAACTAGTTACATTACGGGTGTACGTTGCACAGTTTCTATGCAGCAGCTTCACCAGTTTTTAAGATTTTCACAGCAGATTTTCAACATTGCCATTTTTTACACCTCCCCATGAACAGTACCGCTGTCATTTTTCACATCCTATTCGGAATGTGTTTTTGCACCTGTGGTGCCAAATGCCATAGTCGCTGTGCAAAAGCAGTTTTCAGGCTAACAAACTGATATTGCCACTGTTCATGAGGTGGGGGTCACAAAAAACATGTTGAAAATTTGGAGTGAAAATACCAACGAATGCCTGAGGTGTTAGGGTTTCCGACCATAACGCCCCACCCTGTAGAGTATGACAGGCATCAGGGGTGTGACTTGGGATTCTTGCCTGTCATGCTCATACCATTCCACCCCCACCCACACCCTGCAGCCAGTGAGAGGCATCAAGGTGTGCCTCGGACTCTTCGGGTCCAAACTTCACCCCATTCTCCTATACCGCACCCATCTCCTCTGCTTGCCGTCGTTGCTTGCCGATTGACTGCCCGGAGGCTGCACGCCCATTGTGCAGAGCAAGAGCTGCTGGTGTGGTTCTTATACCAGACAGGACAGTCTAGATATGGGAATGAATACATTCATTCATTCACAAAACTGGACTGTCTTTACGGTATGGCTGCATGCCCATTGGCTCTTGCTCTGTACCAACGGGCAGAGCCCCACCGGGCAGTCAGTCGGGCGGGCAGCGGGGCGGCAGGCGGAGGGATGCCGCCTCCCGCCGCTGTGGGGAGGTGGTGGGGCTCGTGGGTGGGGAGGGGGGACACCAGCCACCAGGGCTATGTTGGTGGGGGACGGTTAACATTTACATCCCGCGATCGGGATGTGCCACTAGACCACCAGGGCTGAATTCCAGAGGGCGGCGGGGGGTTATACAACTACTGCCCGCGATCAGGCTTTTCGTCCACTGACCACCAGGGATATGTTCGGGAGGGGAGCTACATTGCTGCCCGCGATCGGGCTTTTGGGGAATTAAACCATGCCCGCGATCTGGCCAGTGAGGGGTGGTGGGGGGGATTCTATACTGTTTTGCCTGTGATCGGGCTGCAGGGGGCGTCGGTCCCCGACGGCTGCTGCCTGGCAGGGCGCCAGGCGCAAGTCCTCGGGGATCGGAGCACCTGCATGCTAATGGCATGCAAATGGGGCCATAATCAGATGCAAATGGCCCCCCCTGCGCCTTGCATGAATTATAGCCCCATTTGCATGTCACCTTTTGAATATCGGGATTTTGCACATGGCGCAATGGTACTTGCGCCACTGCAAGTTGAATGCTCCAGTCTGTCAACTTGCGGTGGCGCAAGTTCCACTGCGCCATGCACAGTGGCTGTGGCTGGGGGGTGATATCCAGCGGAGTTGCTCAATAGCGCAACTCCTTTGAATATCGCCCCGGACACACCCGTGCGCAACTATTTTGCACAGCGCAAGGGCTTGCGTCTCTGAATGGTGCAGTTTGAATATCCAGCCTGGGGTGTTCTAAATAAATATCCTCCCAGCACATTAATCGTAATATTTTCCTGTGTTGAGTTTTACATGTGGCAGGGTAGATGTCACTTCCCTTTACAGCATATCAATACTCCAAATTTGGTCATTGTAAAACAGATTGAGTCCACATTACAACAAGTCGAAACCCATGATTTTCAAACTTCGGATAGGAGGAAATGTACACATTTATGGAAGCATGTCTCTTCAATAGCATGAGGAAATATACACTTTCAAATATCCTCAGGGACCCTGGTGGTGCAAGGGACTACATTTCCCAGCAGTCTCAGCTTCTGGCTTATTTACATGCACCTAAAGCACTTTTAAAATATTATTGGGGCCCCTCAGGTCCCTCCCTTGTGTCTCTGGATCCCAAGTAGCTGATTCGGGGGTCTGGGATCATGGGGAGAACCTCTGTTTTGCCGCAGGAGCAGCTTGAAAATTAATTTGCACTACCGGGCATGCGCAAACCCGCCTGCATACACATTTGTGGTGTGGCTGCACGGTGGTTCGCATCTTTGCTCCTCTGACCCTGCTTTTGCAGGAAACACTTGACGGGGCTGTTAGGAGGTTTGGGAGGCAGCACTGGACTCGGGCTGAAACTGGCTCCTTGTTTTTATATAATGTGTAACTTGCAGTAGTGGATCGGGGGGGTCAGGAGGTTAGGAACCCCCCATTTCCTCCCCATTCTACAGACTGAGGGGTTCTTCTTTCTTGACGCCACTACAGATGTGCAGAACCCTCCCCCTCCGATGTCTCTAGATCTACCTGCACATTGAACATTAAACATACAGAACTGGAGCAAGAATATATTATTCAAATTGGCTATAGTCATTGCTGTACAGCAAGAGGGGCAGAGAAGATGGACCCCAAGTCCCTGCCAGCATCACAACACTATGTTACTAGGTATAGTCATTACTGTATGGCAGAATGGGCAGAGAACATGGACCCCAACTCCATTCTAGCATCACAATACTATGTTACTAAGTATAGTCATTACTGTACAGCAAGAAGGGCAGAGAACATGGACCCCAACTCCCTTCCATCATCACAACACTATGTTACTATGTATAGTCATTGCTGTGCAGCAAGAGGGGCAGAGAAGATGGATCCCAAGTCCCTGCCATCATCACAACACTATGTTACTAGGTATAGTCATTGCTGTACGGCAGGATGGGCACAGAAGATGGACCCCAACTCCCTTCCAGCATCATAACACTATGTTACTAGGTATAGTCATTGCTGTATGGAAAGAGGGGCAGAGAAGATGGACCACATATTCCTTCCAGCATCACGATACTGTGTTACTCTGTATAGTCACTGCCATATGGCAGCAGCAACAAACAAGATGGACCCCAAGTCCCTGCCAGCATCACAATACTATGTTACTATGTATAGTTATTGCCGTACTGCAAGACGGGCAGAGGACATGGACCCCAACTCCCCTTCCAGCATCACAACACTATGTTACTAGATATAGTCATTACTGTACGGCAAGAGGAACAGAGAAGATGGACCACATAATCCTTCCAGCATCACAATAATATGTTACTAGGTATAGTCACTGCCGTACGGCAGCAGGAGCAAACAAGATGGACCCCAAGTCCCTTCCATTATCACAACACTATGTTACTACGTATAATCATTGTTGTGCAGCAGGAGGGGGCAAATCAGACGGACACCAAGTCCCTTCCATCATCAAAACACTGTGTTATTATGTATAGTCACTGCCGTGCAGCAGGAGGGGCAGACAAGATCGACCCTGAGTTCCTTCCATCATCGCAATATTGTGTTACTCTGTATAGTCACTGCCATATGGCAGCAGGAACAAACAAGATGGACCCCAAGTCCCTTCTGTCATCACAATATTATGTTACTATGTATAGTCACTGCTGTGCAGTAGGAGGGGCAGACAAGATGGCCCCCAAGTCTCTTCTGTCATCACAATACTATGTTTTTTGTAAATATAATCTTTATTTAACTTTTCAGAAGTCAGTTACATCATTTCAGATTTGCACAGCATTACTTAACAAGCATTTGTCAATGCCGAATGTTTGCTTGCTGGCATTGGCAGTGGTAGTGTAGAAGTTACAGAGCTGCATAATAGGAATGGCAGTGAAGTATTGAACTGAAGCCAACCCCACCACCACCCCCCTGCAGAGAGTGACAGGCATTGGGGTGTTCCTTTGGGTCATCAGGCTCATGGCCATGGCCATTTCTCCACACCCACCCTGCAGACACTGACAAGTGTCACGGTGTGCCTTGGGATCTTTGGCCCTTATGCGCACCCCATTCCATCAGGAAGTACGGTGAGATGGGTGCGGTATAGGAGAATGGGGTGAACTTTGGGGCCGAAGAGTCCAAGGCATACCCCGATGCCTCTCACTGGCTGCAGGGTGTGGAATGGTATGAGCATTACATGCAAGAATCTCAAGTCACACCCCTGATGCCTGTCATTCTCTACAGGGTTGGGCGTTATGGTTGGGAACCCTAATACCTCAGGCATTCGTTGGTATTTTCACTCCAAATTTTCAACATGTTTTTTTTGTGACCCCACCTCATGAACAGTGGCAATATCAGTTTGTTAGCCGAGAGCTCCTTATGCACAGCGACTACGGCATTTAGCACCACAGGTGCAAAAACATTCCGAACAGGATGTAAAAAATGGCAGCTGTACTGTTCATGGGAGGTGTAAAAAATGGCAATGTTGCAAATCTGCAGTAAAATATTAAAAAAACTGAGTGAAGCACGGCAGTGCATAGAAACTGTGCACCACACCCGTAATGTAATTAGTTTGGGGATCTTTTACAGCAGATTGTCAACACAGGCATTTTGGGACCTCCGATCATGAACAGTGTCACTGTGATTTTCTTTATCTGTCCCGACCAATGGTTTCCCACAGTGACCACGCATCTCTGCTCAGAAAGTGTGAAAACACATTTCGGCCATGTTCTGAAAAATGACAGCTGTACTGTTCATAAGGAAGTGTGGAAAAATGCCACTGGTGAAAATCTAGACTGAAAATATTCCAAAGTCATGAACTTACAAGGGTGCGTGGAAACTGTGCAGTGCTCATTCATAACACAGTCATTTTATGGACTTTTGTCACCAAATTTTCAACATAGCCATTTTAAGACCTCTGCTCATGAACAGTGTAACTGTGATTTTCTTAATCTGTCCCAAACATTGCTTTCACGCACCGACTGCACCATTTATACTACATGTCTGAAAACACATTTTGGAGACGTGAAAAAATGGCAGCTCTACTGTTCATAAGGAAGTGTAATAAAATGGCAATTTTGAAAATCTGAGAAAATCTGGAAAATTGTTAAACTTACGAAAGGCATGAGGAACCGCGCATCTATCACCGTGAAATGCAATTTTAATTTTTCACCAAATTTTCAACATAGCCATTTTAAGACATCTGCTCATGAACAGTGTCACTGTGATTTTCTTAATGTGTCCCATACATTGATTTTGCACACCGACTGCGCCTTTATGCGCTACATGGGCGGAAACACATTTTGGGCAAGATGTGAAAATGACAGCTGTGCTCATAAGGAGGTGTGGTAAAATGGCAATGTTGAAAATCTGAGTGAAAATATTGAAAATTTGTGAACTTCACAGTGTGCGTAGGAGCTTTGTCTGCATGCGCTTCATTAAACAGTCATTTGTAGGAGTTTTTCACTCAATTTTCAACATAGCCATTTTAAGACCTCTGCTCATGAACAGTGTCACTGTGATTTTCTTAATTTGTCTCGTACATTGATTTCGCACACCGACTGCTCCATTGAGTGCTACATGGGCGGAAATACGTTTTGGGTGAGATGTGAAAATTGACAGCTGTACTACTCATAAGAAGGTGTGGTAAAATGGCAATGTTGAAAATCTGGAGTGAAAATATTGAAAATTCGCGAACTTACGAGCCTGCGTAGGAACTGCGCAACGCATGCTCGTAAAACAGTCATGTTTTGGAATTTTTCCACCAAATTTTCAAAATAGGCTTCTTGAGAGCCCACCTTATGAACACTGGCAGTGTCGTTTCGATAATCAGTCCCGAAAGGTGATTTCGCACAGTGACTGCGAAATCCCCTTTGGGCCCGAATAACACCATGACAGTGACATCATTCATGAGAAGGGGTCCCAAAAACCCCATGTTGAAAATTTGGTGCAAAAATTCCAAAAAATGCCTGAGATATGCAGCAAAGTTGAAAAAAACCTATCTATCCCATTATACAGCTCACCGGCATTTCCTCAGTTTGCGGTCCGCTTTGAAGAGTGCAGACGTGTTCCTGGTCCACTGAAGATCGTCACCAGGTCCGGAGGTAAGTATGGGGTGAGGGGGAGTGTGGGGAGGCAGGGTGCAGTGGGTGGGCGCGGGGTTGTGGGAGGGGGCAGGGAGAAGTGCCGAGGGCAGTTTTATTTCCAGTTTTTTTTTAAATGGCCGACGCTGAACATTTGCCATGCTGGGGTGGCTCCCAAGCGGGCACAAGGACGGCTGGTTGGGGAGCATGGAGCCGACGGAGGATTGGGCACTCCATCCGCCATAGCATCAGTTGCCATGCTGGAGGGGGCTCCAGCGTGGCACCCTGTACTCGGGGACAGTGGAGCCAAGGGGATTGGGCACCCCGTCGGCCATACGATGAGTTGCCACGTTGGGGTGGGCACCCAGTGTGGCATGTGGAAACTTTGGGGGCACAGCACAGTCAGGGATTAGGCACCCGGCTGTACATGTTGTGCGTGGGGGCAGCACGCAGTGTGTGTGTGTGTGTGTGTGTGTGTGTGTGTGTAGGGGAGCTGCGCATGAGCAGGCGATATCTTATTGCTGCTCACTGAAACGTAGCTCCCCCTTTCAACTGTACTCCACTGCATTTTGGAGTTGTCATAGACAGCTCCAGCAGGCATTGGAGAACTGCGGCCGTGCCTGCCAACACACTGACTGAATTGGAAGAGGGGGTGACACACCTCCGAAAACTCGGATGATGGCACTATGTTTCTTGCACATGCGTGCAAGCAAACATAAAAATGGTTTTAAGACTAGGTATCTAGCTGGGTTTAAAAACACTTTTGTTAAAATGTTTTAAAGGGCTTGTACTGTAGTCTGTCTGCAAACAGTGCTAGGGTGATTTAAACCATTTTAAGGCACTTAAACCATTTTAAGTTCCCCAGTGTGTCCAGGGTCTAAAACATTGTCCAGTGCCCAGCTCTGCAGTCTACAGGGATGTCAACCTGGATTTATTGAACTTTCATAAACCTATGCAGCATGCTGAGGGGGAAGGCATTTCTCTGCAACTATACAGTGCAGTTAGATTATAGTCAGCAAAATTCGAAATGGCAGACGAGTCTGGGCTCAAAAAACAAATTCTCTTTCAAAGTCTGGCTGCGTTACAGAATCTTTATCACGGTGATTATTTGATGTGGCATTAAGTGCTGCCTTTTGGCACCATGTCATTGTCTAGCCAGTGGGGGTGTGCATCTCACAGCTACTGACTGAAGCCATCATTATGCATTTGAATGAATGTTAGCAGTAACACACTACAAGGTGTGTAGTACTTAAAAAAACAAGCATTTGTCAATGCCGAATGTTTGCTTGCTGGCATTGGCAGTGGTAGTGTAGAAGTTACAGAGCTGCGTAATAGGAATGGCAGTGAAGTATTGAACTGAAGCCAACCCCACCACCACCCTGCAGAGAGTGACAGGCATTGGGGTGTGCGTTTGGGTTGTCAGGCATAACGGCCACGCCATTTCACCACACCCCACCCTGCAGACACTGACAAATGTCACGGTGTTCCTTGGGGTCTTTGGCCCTTATGCGCACCCCATTCCATTAGGAAATATGGTGAGATGAGTGCGATATAGGAGAATGGGGTGAAGTTTGGGGACGAAGAGTCCAAGGCATACCTCGATGTCTCTCACTGACTGCAGGGTGTGGAATGGTATGAGCATCACAGGCAGGAATCCCAAGTCACACCCCTGATGCCTGTCATTCTCTACAGGGTTGGGTGTTATGATTGGAAACCCTAATACCTCAGGCATTCGTTGGTATTTTCACTCCAAATTTTCAACATGTTTTTTTTGCGACCCCACCTCATGAACAGGGGGAATATCAGTTTGTTAGCCAAAAGCTGCTTATGCACAGTGACTACGGCATTTAGCACCACAGGTGCAAAAACATTCCGAACAGGATGTAAAAAATGACAGCTGTACTGTTCATGGGGAGGTGTAAAAAATGGCAATGTTGCAAATCTGTAGTAAAAATATTAAAAAAATGGTGAAGTCACGAGCGTACATAGAAACTGTGCAACGCACACCGTAATATAATTAGGGTTGGGAATTTTTACAGCAGATTGTCAAGTCAGGCATTTTGGTGCCTCCGATCATGAACAGTGTCACTGTGATTTTCTTTATCTGTGCGAACAATGATTTCTCACAGCGACCCGCATCTCTGCGCTGAAAGTCGAAAACACACTTCAGCCATGTTGTGAAAAATGACAGCTGTACTGTTCATAAGGAAGTGTGGAAAATGCCACTGGTGAAAATCTGGACTGAAAATATGACAAAGTCATGAACTAACGAGGGTGCGTGGAAGGCGCAATGCTCACTCGTAACACAGTCATTTTATGGACTTTTGTCACCAAATTTTCAACACAGCTAATTTAAGACCTCTGCTCATGAACAGTGTAACTGTGATTTTCTTAATCTGTCCTAAACATTGCTTTTCGCCACCAACAGCACCATTATGCGCTACATGTCGCAAACACATTTTAAAGCGACATATGAAAAATTGCAGCTGTACTGTTCATAAGGAAGTGTAATAAAATGGCAATGTTGAAAATCTGGGTGAAAATATTAAATTTGCAAACTTACGAGCATGCATAGGAACTGTACAGCATCGCTAATAAAACAGTCATTTTGGAATTTTTCACCAAATTTTCAACATAGCCATTTTAAGACCTTTGCTCATGAACAGTGTCACTGTGATGTTCTTAATTTATCCCGTACATTGATTTCGCACACCGACTGCGCCATTGTGCGCTACATGGGCGGAAACACGTTTTGGGTGAGATGTGAAAAATGGCAGCTGTACTACTCATAAGAAGGTGTGATAAAATGGCAATGTTGAAGATCTAGAGTGAAAATATTGAAAATTCGCGACCTTACAAGCGTGCGCAGGAACTGCGCAACGCACGCTCGTAAAACAGTCATTTTAGAATTTTTCACCAAATGTTCAACATAGCCATTTTAAGACCTCTACTCATGAACAGTGTCACTGTGATTTTCTTAATTGTCCTGTACATTGATTTGCACCGACTCGCCATTGTACAGCTACATGAAAGTACACTGTTTGGGTGAGATGTGAAAATTACAGCTGTACTGCTCATAAGAAGGTGTGGTAAAATGGCAATGTTAAAATCTGGAGTGAAAATATTGAAAATTGCGAACTTCTGGCGTGTGTAGGAACTCATAGCATAGCTAAGTAAAACAGTCAATTTTAGAATTTTGGCACCAAATTTTCAACATGGGGTTTTTGGGACCTTCTTATGAATGATTTCACTGTCATGGCATTATTCAGCCCGAAGGGTGATTTCACACAGTGACTGCGGAAATCACCCTTGGGCTGATCGCCATGACAGTATTTGATCATGAAAAAGTCCCTATGTTGGTGGTGCATCCAAAAATGCCTGAGATATGCAACAAGTTGAAATCCCCTATCTAGCACATTATACAGCTTACCGGCATTTCCTCAGTTCGGTCGGCTTTGAAAGAGTGCAGCGTGTTCCGAGTCCACCGAAGATTGTCGTGCCGAGGTCCGGAGGTAAGTATGGGATGGGGTGTGGGGAGGCAGGGCTGCGAGTGGGTGGGTGCAGGTTGTGGGAGGGGCCAGGAGACTACATGGGACCTTTTTTCTTTACAGGTCAAAAAAAAAAAAAAAGAACAGCGGGCGTTTGCCACACTGGGGTGGGCTCCAGCGTGGCACAAGGACCGGGGTCGTTCAGCTGACGGGGATTGGGCACCCCATCGGCCAAAGTATGGATTGCCACACTGGGATGGGCTCCCAGCTGGCACTTAGTACTCGGGGGGTGGGGGGTGAGTACAGTGGAGCCGATGGGGGATTGGGCACCCCCATTGGCTATATCATTACTTGCCATGCTGGGGTGGGCACCCAGCGTGGCATTTTCAAAACTTTGGAGACGCAGCACAGCCGACGAGATTGGGCACCCCCGTGGGCTATTCAGTGTGTGCGGGGGGGTGCACATGCCTGCGTGGCGTCTGTGTATGGGGGGGGGCTGCGCATGAGCAAGCGATATCTTATCGCTGCTCAGTCAAGCATAGCTCCCCCTTTGAACTGTATGCCACTGCATTTTGGAGCTTGTCATAGACAGCTCCAGAATGCATTGGCTTACAGGGGCTGTGCCTGCCAACACACTGACTGAATTGGAGGAGGAGGTGACACACCTCTGAAATCTCCGATGATGGCACTATGTTTCTTGCACATGCATGCAAGCAAACACAAAAAGAAACCATGTGATTCTTAGCCAGTTACAGTTGGTCATTCATCATAGCAAGGGAAGCAGACGTTTTTTCATACCAATTTCCTTCCTCTGAGTTACAGATGTGGGGGGGGGGAATCTGCCATGTTTAAGTATTAGCTACTACAAGTTTATTACTTTAACATCTGTGCATGCACTGTCTTCCCTTTTGTTTAGCACTCTGTGATCGGAGAGCCCCATGTGGGGAAGACGGAGGGGAGAGCGGCAGAGAGAGATCAGGGTGGTAGGGGGACAGGACAGTCACCAATCAGGATCCCTGTGAGTGAGTCCTTATCATAAGGCCAAGCCCAATTATACCACTGAAACTCAATATGAGATTCTAGGACTGACATAATGGAACAGCTGATCCACCCAGTTAACTATATGGGGGGGGGTAACAAATCCTTTCATCTATCTGGACCATTTTTGCGAGGTATCTATTGGGGGAGGGAGTTCAGGGGACAAAGGAAGGGTCCTTCAGCATCATATGTAACAACCATCCTGTCCATCTGGAATTACTTATTTCTTTTCTGTCATTTAAGGCATGTGTTATCTTTTCCGTTTGGTATATTTGAGAAACTATTGCTCTCCATTCTGTAATAGTAGGGGTTATACTTGTTAGCCAGTGTTTTGTGATAGGTTTTGTGGCCGTTAACAGTAGTATGCTAAGCAGATACCTGGAGTTCCGATCCTTAAAATCGTGAGGGAATATATAGAATAGGAAAACCTCCGCAGTCAGCCTCATCGGGTTGCTATACAGTTCTTCCAGCTCGGCCTGCAGATTGTGGAAGAATAAAGAAAGCTTTGGGCAAGCCCAGAATATATGCGTATTATAGGCATTGAGGTAGCCACATTGCCTCCAGCAGGAGGAGTCCCATATAGGATGATAATGTGAAGTAATTGCTGGTGTGTGAAAGCACATAATTTGATTTGTCCATGCAAATTCACACCATTGGTGTGAGGCAGTTATTCTAGGGAAGAGTTGGCAGGAAATATTCCACTGCTCCTTAGTCAGGTTCTGGTCTAACTCCTCATTCCATCATATTAATATGATTTCGGTTAAGTCTTCTGCAGATTCAGAGAAGGATGTATAAAGGAAGGAAATTAGCTTAGACAGACAACCAGCACACAAGGTAGAGATGATGGATGTCAGTATGGGAGGATGTAAGTCTGTACGGTGAACTCCTAGAGGAAGAGAACTGAGATAATGCACCAGCTGCAAACATCTGTAAAAGTTATTGTGTCTGAGATCATGTTCACGCTGAAGCTCTATGAAGGTCTTGACAGCTGTGCCATTAAAGAGTTGAAAAGTGTAGCCCAAGGAGGTCCATTCCCACCTGCTGAAGGCACAGTCTGTCTGGGCAAGGGGGAAATATTCCAAAAGTGCTATCTGGGTTAGAACGCTAAGAAGGAGGTAAGATGCATTGTTTTCCAAATTGCTGCCCAGGTTGATAATTGGTATTGGAACTAGGGATTGAGAAGAAGAGTTTGGGCCTTATGTCCCTCTAAGTAAAATAGTGCTTTAATTAGGTCTCTAGTTGGGAAAATAGATTCTTCAATTTCAACCCATCTTGGGCCCACAGGATGCAGTATTCTTTGAAGGATAAAAACTAAATGAGAAGCCCAAAAATAATGCCTAAGATTAGGGAGTGCTCAGCCTCCTTTAGACTTTGGCAGAGATAAAGTAGTAAGTTTACTCCGTGGGCACCGGCCTGCCCAAATAAATTTAGAGATTGCCTTCCTCCAGGTTTTGAAACTTTTGAGTGGTAATATAATGGGGACATTCTGGAATAGATATAAGGCTCGTGGAGGGGTGACCATTCTAATTGCATCTATTCGTTGTGTAAGGAAAAGAGGTAATAGATTCTATGTATCAAAATCTTGCTGCATCTGGGTGAAGGGTGAATAATTGTTCTTGTATGACTCAACTGAGTTGTGGGAAAGAAACATTCCTAGATAGTTTAGCTTATCCAGTTGCCAACGGAAGGGAAATTGGGCTAGAATCTCCAGGGTAGGCTGATATTGGAAGGTTGGAACCTCTGTTTTGATCTGATTCAGTTTGTACCCCGAGGCCTCACCAAATCTATCCAATGCTTGAAAGACTGCTGGGAGAGTATCTGTAGGGTTATTGAGATATTGCAGGACATCGTCTGCCTACAAGGCAATGCGGTGTTCCACTCCATATAGCAGGACTCCCTTATTGATGGGGATTCCCTTATTGCCTGTGCCAAGGGCTCAATGTATAATGCAAAGAGGAGACGGGAGAGCGGGCATCCCTGCCTCACGCCACGATAAAGGGGGATATTTTTAGAATGATGTCCTGGCCTTGTGACTGTAGTAAACTAATCAGATGTTGCGTTTGGCGTGTGTTATCCATAGTGGGCCTTTCTCGGACAAACCCAGCCTGGTCTGCATTGATGAAGGTGAGGAAGAGCAAGTCCATGGGATGGGTTAATATGGACATAAAGTATTTATAATCAGAGTTGAGGACAGAGATTGGGTGGTAGGATGTGCAATACTGCGGGTTTTTGTCTGTCTTTAGAATTGCTGATATCGACGTGTATGACCAACTTGGGGGAGAGGACATTGCCTTCTAAGACTCCATTAAATGTTCACAATAATAGGGGGTGGATATGCTGTTTCGTGGTTTTATAAAATTCCGAGCCGTAACCATCCGGGCCTGGTGCTTTCAACGATTTGGATCTTGTTATTGCTAGTACTAGCTCATTGGCCTCGATCAGATCCTGCAGGCTACTTTGCTGTTCCTCAGTTAAGGAGGGGAAAGTAGGGAAAGATAGGAATTTATTTATCTCTGATGGCGTAGCAGTTTTTTTAGGGATGTATAAAGCCTGGCAGTAGGTAGAGAATGCCTGGGCAATCTCCTGCAATCTAGTTTGGCGTGTGCCAGTGCTAGGATGTATTATGGATGCTATTGTGGAGGAGAGATGCTGTTTACATAGCCGATGTGCCACGAAGTGGGTAGCTCGGAGGCCATTCTCATAATACTTCTGTCACAAAAACACTAGCGCGATTTCGGTCTGTTGGAGGTAGAGTGCATCTCCGTCTTTTTTGAATTGTTTGAGCTGCTGTGTGACAGATAATTTGCCATGTTGATGTGCGCATTGTAAAAAGTGTAAGGTATCTTCAACAGTTTTTTGCCTTTCCTTCCTCAACTTGTTTTACGTGGATGTAAATTTAATTATTTTACCATGAAGAATGCCTTTTACTGTGTCCCACAGTATTGCCGGGGTAATGTCCTAGGAATCATTGTCCACCACTATTTCTTCAACAGGGTACGCAAGGAACTCTCTGAATGGCTCCTTGTGGAGATAATATGGGTTTAGCCTCCAGTGGGTGGCGTGAGGCTGTAACTAAAAGTCCCACAGGCTAACCACTGGAGCATGGTCAGTGAGGGAGATATCTCCAATAGAACAGTCCACTAAGTGCATTAAGTTCTCTTTTTGTGTCAGACAGCGGTCTATACGGGAATGTGTCCCGTGTACTGCTGAATAGTGCGTATATCCACGTAATCATGGATGTAGGAATCTCCAGGTATCAGTCCATCCGAGTTCTAGACTATGTCTGTTAACTCACTGAGACCTGGATATGCCTATAGGTGATGTCTGAAAGCATAGCCACTGAGGACAACAAGCATTTGTCAATGCCGAACGTTTGCTTGCAGGTATTTGCAGTGGTATTTGGCACTTGGACATGGCTTAAAAAAATCAGTGACAAAGAAGTACAAGCATTTGTCAGTGCCGAATGTTGCTTGCTTCTATGTGCTGTTTAGGAATTTGGAAGTCATTGGAGTGCAAATATTGAAAATTCGCGAACTTACGAGCGTGCGTAGGAACTCCGAAACGCATGCTCGTAAAACAGTAAGTTTTAGGAATTTTTTCACCAAATTTTCAACATAGCCATTTTAAGACCTCTGCTCATGAACAGTGTCACTGTGATTTTTCTTAATGTCCCATACATTGAGTTCGCACACCCACTGCGCCATTTATGCGCTACATGATGGAAACACATTTTGGGTGAGATGTGAAAAATGACAGCTGTACTGCTCATAAGAAGGTGTGGTAAAATGGCAATGTTGAAAATCTGGGGTTGAAAAGTATTGAAAGTGTGAACTACGAGCATCGCGTAGGAACCTGCGCAGCGCCGCGCTAAATAAAACAGTCATTTTTAGGAATTTTTTCACCAAATTTTCAACATAGTCATTTTAAGATCTCTGCTCATGAATGGTGACACTGTGATTTTCTTAATGTGTCCCATACATTGAGTTCGCACACCGACTGTGCCATTGTGCGCTACATGGGCGGAAATACATTTTGGGCAAGATGTGAAAAATGACAGCTGCACTGCTCATAAGGAGGTGTGGTAAAATGGCAATGTTGAAAATCTGGAGTGAAAATATTAAAAATTCGCGAACTTACGAGCCTGCGTAGGAACTGCGCAATGCACGCGCGTAAAGCCGTCATTTTAGGAATTTTTCCACCAAATTTTCAAAATAGGCTTTTTGAGAGCCCACCTTATGAGCAGCTGGCACTGTCATTTCATTAATCAGGCCCAAAAGGTGATTTCACGCAGTGACTGTGAAATCACCCTTCTGGCCCAAATAACGCCATGACAGTGACAGAATTCATGAGAAGGGGTCCCAAAAAACCCATGTAGAAATGTTGGTGCAAAAATTCCCAAAAATGCCTAAGATATGCAACAAAGTTGAAAAAACCCATCTAGCCTATTATACAGCATACCGGCATTTCCTCAGTTAGGTCATTTGAAGAGTGCAGGCGTGTTCCCGATCCACGAAGATGCGTTACGGAGCTCTGAAGGTAAGTATAGGGGTGAGGGGTGTGGGGAGGCAGGGTGCGCAGTGGGCGGGTGCAGGTTGTGGGCGGGGAGACTGCGTGGGACCATTTTAATTTACAGGTTTTTTTCTATAATTAACGGCCTTGGGACATTTGCCACGCTGGGGTGGAGCTTCAGCATGGCAGAAGGATTGCTGGGGGCCGTGGAGCCGGCGAGGATTGGGCACCCCCTCGGCAGATGACGTTGACGTTTGCCACGCTGGGGTGGGCTCCAGCGTGGCAGCAGGGAAAGCTGTTTGGGAGGTGGAGCCGACGGGGGTTGGGCACCCCGTCGGCCCGATGTATAGGATATTTGCCACTAGGGTGGGCTCCCAGCGTGCTTAGGAGCATGGGGTGTGACGCTGCAAGCACACAGCGGTGGTTTTCTTTGAAGAAGACCACCGCTGTCACCTAACACCACAGTGATTGGTGCAGGACCGCCACACCTGCACAACGAAGCAGGGGATTGCACAGGGAAGGCACACCTCCAAAGTGTCCCATTCTCCCAAGACGTTCCTTGCGCATGCGCGCAAGCGAATGTAATAACGACTGTAGACATACTCAGCTGGCTTTCACTGAGGCCTGGAAATGTCTGAGGAAATCAACAGTTTTTACCTAAATATTAAAAACAAACCGAATTGCTTAGAATTGATAGCATAGCACCGTTAGAAAGGTAATGTTGTGCTGAATAACTTTGCCGCTGATACTTTGTGTCTATGACATATACTTTAGCAGTTATTCACATTTGTTTATGGTATGGTGTGCATGGCTGACATTTGTCTCTCAAGCCTCACTTAAGCACCTTGAATAAATCCAAAAAAAACACACAGTTGTTTGGTATTTCAGCTAGTATAAAATAAAAACCAAATTGATTAAAATTGATTGCATAGCACCGTTAGAAAGGTAGTTTTGTGCTGAACAACTTTGTCACTGATACTTTTGTCTATCACATATACTTTAGCAGTTATTCACATTTGTTTATGGTATGGTGTACATAGCTGACATTTGTCTCTCAAGCCTCACCTAAGCACCTTGAATAAATCCCCCCAAAAAACACACAGTTTTGGGGTAAAGCAGCAGTACTACAGTATGTAAAAAAAATCTGCGCTTTTTCATCAGTTTATTCCATGCTCTGCTGATCATGTACCTGGCACTCTTTCCCACCAGCATTGTACTATCACCCCATAATTTGCTCAGTTATCCTTTGTTTTTATTTACATTTCTCCCATCTGCCACATTGAAAGCAGCAGTACTATATGCAGCCACCATATTTACTGTAACACTACAAAACTGAAAACGGATCACTTCCTGACTAGGTAGTACTGCTGCTTTAAGTTAGTATAAAATAAAAACTGAATTGTTTAGAATTGATTGCATAGCACCGTTAGAAAGGTAAGTTTGTGCTGAACATTTTCTCCACTCCTACTTTGTGTGTAGCATTTACGGTTCATGAAGTATTCGCATTTGTTTGTGGCATTCTGATTATGACTTGATTTTGCTCAGAAAGGCCCAGGATGTAGTGTTAAGAGTATACTGTACAGGACACAAGTGGTGGAACTCTCAAAGAGCTCCTGAGGCCTCAATCTTTGGGGAGTAGGTTGTGTTCTGTGTGAGGTGTTGGTGGAGTCAAGGTTGGGGCGTGGGGCAATATTGAGATCCCCTATTAACAGCAGTAGCCCTTTAGTGTGTGATTAGATTCTATACAGCAACATTTTGATGGCAGTGGTGTTAGTTCTTGGGGGAAAATACATGTTAGCTAGGGTGACTTTAATTGTACAGGGTGCCTTGCACCATGGCAAGTCGACCCTCTGGGTCTGACCCCTTGTCAGTCATCTGGATTGGCATGTGCCTTGGGATCAGTATAGCAACCCCCCACCATTTTCCTTCCCTCTCTAAATGAGGAGTATGACACTATGGAGAAGTCCTGCTTATTTCGTTTTTCATGCTCTGTATTACTTAAATGGGTCTCCTGTAGGTATACTACATCCGAGCCTGTCTTTTTTAAGTGGGGGAGGATACTAGTACATTTAATTGGGTTGGTAAGGCCATTAATATTCAGAGAATGCAATTTCATATGTTGGGCAGCCATTACTTATATGACAATAAGGAGGGCAGAACTCACCAGTTCCCCCAGCCCCTTCCCCATCACACACACACACCCAACCACAAAGCACCAATTGTTCCATCACACTTCTGCTGAGGCAGCTGACTAACTCTAAACGTGGGAAACCTTAATGAATCTAACTTTAATATAACAAGCATTTGTCAATGTCGAATGTTTGCTTGCTGGCATTGGCATTGGTAGTGTAGGAGTTAGAGAGCTGCATAATAGGAATGGCAGTGAAGTATGGAACTGAAGCCAACCCCACCACCACCCTGCAGAGAATGACAGGCATTGGGGTGTGCCTTTGGGTCATCAGGCATAACGGCCATACCATTTCACTACACCCTACCCTGCAGACACCAAGTGTCACGGTGTGCCTTAGGGTCTTTGGCCCTTATGCTCACCCCATTCCATCAGGAAATACAGTGCAATGGGTGCTGCATAGGAGAATGAGGTGAACTTTGGGGCTGAACAGTCCAAGGCACACCTCAATGCCTCTCACTGGCTGCAGGGTGTGGAATGATATGAGTATTACAGGCGAGAATCCCAAGTCACACCTCTGATGCCTGTCAATCTCTACAGGGTGGGGCGTTATGGTCAGAAACCCTAACATCTCAGGCGTTAGTTGGCATTTTCACTCCAAATTTTCAACATGGGTTTTTTGTGACCACCACCTTATGAACAGTGGCAATATCAGTTTGTTAGCCGAAAGCTGATTTTGCACAGCAACTATGCCATTTGGCATCACAGGTGCGAAAACACATTTCGAACAGGATGTGAAAAATGACAGCTGTACTGTTCATGGGGAGATGGAAAAAATGGCAACGTTGAAAATCTGCAGTGAAAATATTAAAAAAACTGGTGAAGTCAAGAGCTTGTGTAGAAACTGCACAACGCACACCCATAATGCAATTAGTCTGGGGATTTTTTAAAGCAGATTGTCAACACAGGCATTTTGGAACCTCCGTTCATGAACAGTGTCACTGTGATTTTCTTAATCTGTCCCGAACAGTGATTTCCCACAGCGACCATGCATTTCTGCGCTGGAAGTGCGAAAAACATTCGATCACGGTGTGAAAAATGACAGCTGTACTGTTCATAAGGAAGTGTGGAAAAATGCCAGTGGTGAAAATCTGGACTGAAAATATTAGAAATCCATGAACTTACGAAGGTGCGTGGAAACTGCGCAATGGTAGCTTGTAACACAGTCATTTTATGGACTTTGTTCACTAAATTTTTAACATACCCAATGTAACACCTCTGCTCATGAACAGTGTCACTGCGATTTTCTTAATCTGTCCCGAACATTGATTTCGCACACCGGACTGTGCCATTGTGCGCTACATACACGGAAGCACATTTTGGGGAGATGTGAAAATGACAGCTGTACTGCTCATAAGGAGGTGTGGTAAAATGGCAATGTTGAAACTCTGGAGTGAAAATAGTGAAAATTCACGAACTTACGAGCATGCGTAGGAACAGCGCAATGCATGCTCGTAAAAGTCATTTTGGGGAATTTTTTCACCAAATTTTTAACATACCCATTTTAGCACTTCTGCCCATGAACAGTGTCACTGTGATTTTCTTAATGTGTCCCAAACATTGATTTCGCACACTGACTGTGCCATTGTGCGCTACATGCACGGAAACACATTTTGGGTGAAATATGAAAAATGACAGCTGTACTGCTTATGAGGAGGTGTTGTAAAATGGCAATGTTGAAAATCTGGAGTGAAAATATTGAAAATTTGCGAACTTACGAGCGTGCATAGGAACAGCACAACGCATGCTCGTAAAACAGTCATTTTGGGAATTTTTTCACCAAATTTTCAACATAGGGTTTTTGGGGGCCTACCTCATGAGCTGTGACACTCTTATTTCATAAATTGGTCCCAAAAGGTGGTTCCACGCAGTGCCTGGAGGCAGTATAGCGCAGTGGTTTAAGGCTCTGAGCTGCAAATCTGGTGACATCCAGCAGACCAGAGCTGGGTTTGAATCCCACAGCTTCCACTTGCATACTGCGTGACCCTGAGCAAGTCACTTAACTTCCCTGTGCTCCCAGGTCGCTCCTGTAAAAAAGCTTTCACCTTAGTGTGCTACTCCTGGTTAAAAAATAAAAATCACCTTTTAGGGCTGATTAACAAAATTACAGTGATAGAATTCATGAGATGGGGTCCCAAAAACCCCCACGTTGAAAATTTGGTGAAATAATTCCCAAAAATGTCCAAGATATGAATCAAAGTTGAAAAAACCCTATTTATTACATTATACAGCTTACGGCATTTCCTCAGTTAGCGGTCAGCTTTGCAGAGTCAGACATGTTCCCGGTCCATCAAAGATCATCGCTGGACTCTGGAGGAAAGTATGGGGTGAGGGGGGTGTGGGGAGGCAGGGTGTGCAGAGGGTGGGTGTGGGTGGGAGGAGCGGGGATCAGGACAGTCAGCGAGGGAGGGTTTTCTCTTTCAGGTTTCTTTTTTTTTTCTTGGATGACATGGGACATTTGCCATGCTGGGGTGGGCTCCCTGCGTGGCAGCTGGAAGGCTGTTTGGGATGGCAGGGGCAGTGGAGCCCATGGGGATTGGGGACCCCCATCGGCCATACGGACTGTTGCCCAGCGTGGCACCCGGTTGTCTGTGGGGGGGAGGACATTGGAGCCGACAGGGGATTGGGCACCCCCATCGGCCATACAGTGTGTGGGAGGGCGCGTGTACGCCAATATGCGTGCGTGCGTTAATAATAATGAGGGAAGTGCATCCGGCGCGGCTGTTTTCTTTAAGTTGGTGGCAACGTTCCAAACTAGTGTCACCGGCTGTGTTCCCCATTATTGGTGGACATCACACATGCCCCAAAATGCCATGCCGGTATTGGCCACAACAGTGCCGCACCTCCAGAACCTGCTTCGGCACCAAGCTGCCGCAATATGTTTCTTGCGCTGCGTGCAAGCAAACATAAAAAATTAATGAAACTAATACTATTGGTATGGAAAAATAACAATAGCCTGAGTTTTGATAATTTAGAGAAAATAATTAATAATAGGCCTCGTAAAACAATTTTTTGTATGCAAAATGTCATGATTTGCACTTCTCCAAAGCCCCCCAACCCCAAACACACATGTGTGCACTCGCAGTCTCAGTGTTATACTGTCCTGTCAGGTAGTATGAACCAGGATGTGGGAGTTTTGTTGGGTTGGGTAGGGACCGATCTCTAGAAGAGGCTAGGTCCTGGGTGGTGTAGGAGTTAAGTTTGTGGTTTACTGCGGGGGGGGGGTTATGAACTTTAGAGATTATACTGCAAAGCAAGTGATTATTGGAAGACTTTGAAATCATTCCCAGGATCAAACATTTCTGTTATTGATAAATAAGCCAGCCAGTCAGGATCTATAAATGGCAAGATTTACTGATGGGAGTCTTGAAATACATTCATTTGTTCACCCTGAAAACAGAGCTGTATTAATGTTAGAACTTCAGTATGAGCGAGATGAGAGAATAAAAAAAAGTATGATTTTTAATTGTATCACTGAAACTTATTGTAGATTTCTTAATTTAGGAGTGAGATTAAATATTTATTTTTATTTATTGAGATATCGAATTACAAACTTTGAGTCAGAGACTCCTTTGCAAAGCTCCACATCACGAAGTACAAAACAAGAGAAATGGACAATACAATAAAGGTATTACAAATGAATGCGGAGGGTAAAACAATGCAAAGTCAAGTATGGTACAAAGGTAACATGCAACACATTGAAAGGTATTTCATCTGAATGCGGAGGGTAAAACAACCCAGAATCAAGCATGGTAAAGAGGTTTCAAGCAAATTAAGCTATTGCGTACATTCAAATTTCAAGGATGATACACGGTTTCTTAAGCCAATGAAACAGATACTTAAGATACAACATAAAGCATACATACTGAATTGCACTGTTACTCTTTTATAGTTAAGAGTAAGATTCTAAGCTGGGATACTAAATGGGTGTGGGAGACAAAGCAAAGGAAATGGGCTTGTTCACACCTTAAAGGTCATCTGACTGGGGCCCTAAGCAATCAGCTACACTTAACACACCTGATCAGGGAGGTGAGAGTCATGTCACAGTTCAGCCCCTGACTCTCATGATGGCTGAGTCCCTCCGAAAAACAAGCAGCTCAGGCAGAAAGAAAAGGATATATAGCAAATGTATGTTGGGGATTGCTGGGGCTCCTGGCAGGCAGGGGCCCTAGGCCTGTACCTATGTTGCCTATGCCTTAATCTGCCCTGGACCTCAGTATTGGACCCTTCTTACAAAAATAGAACTGACCTGGATGGAAACACTTATAATTCTCTATTGTGGGCAAAATAGAAGCCCTTAAAGGAAAACTCCATGTTAAAATCAGAAAAAGATATGTAGTAGTCTTTTTTTTCTGTGTTCTAACCAGTTCCCAGTGTTTTATTTTCCTCTGGCTGTGAGAGATGTTTTTTCTAACTTTCTCTAACTCTTTTATTTCCCTTGGAGGTTGCCATTCTGGTTTCTTTTATGGCCTCTAGTCTTTCCAGAGTGCCCTTTGGTGTGATGTCTAATTACCCCTGCAGGAAGCCAGTGTTTTGTTACAGGGTCTGTCACAGTTCAGCCACAGAGAAAATACTTCTTCCAGAGAAGACACAATACTAGATTTTGGGTGAGTGCAATCATTATTATTTTTTGATATCAGTACCTTGTCCTGCTATGTTTTGCTCTGTGTGTGTGTGTGTTTGAATCATGTCACTGTTGACTCTATTCCTCTCAGTCATTTTCAGTTTTTGCACCAGTACTAAGTAGTACAAATTGATCATCACCTTATAGGTTGTAACATAGCAGGACAAGGTACTAATGTCAAAAAATAATGATTACACTCACCCAAAATCTAGCAGTGTGACTTCTCTGAAAGAAGTATTATCTTTGTGGCTGAGCTGTGACAGACCCTACTAAATCTAAGGGCATAGCTACATCACTTTCACAGGAGCCAAGGTGCATCGTAGGAGAAAGAAAGCCAATAAACCTATTTGTGATGGAGATCCCCAGGGGTTGTAAAACTACCATACAGCTAGCAGGCTAATTTAGGAAAAACTCCTAATAGCAGACAGAGGGAAGGACACACTAGGATTTAACACACATATCAAAACACTCTACATAACATATGTTTTTGCACATTCTGGGTGGACTTCTCCTTTAAAATGAATATTACCCATAAACAACTTTATTTAACTGCACATGTACTCCAGACCATCTCTGAAACTTGGTTTTGCACATAGATAAGCATCTGGGTAGTAACATATGGGAAGGCAAACAACCCAGATATAGTAAAAACAAACTCAGATCCCATTGGGGAAAAGGGGGCTGGGCTCACCATGGATAAAGGGTTATTACTGGGCATTTAGGACATCTCAAACACTTAGATGGTTCCTGGGTCCTGATCTACCATGTCCACTATGGACATATAGAAACTCATTTCTTAGGGGGTTGTCTTCCCACTATATGCCTGTATGGAAGATATAAAATTCCAACACCAACCCCACCTACAATAGATAACTCAAGATACACTTGGTCACAGGTCAGTAAATGGCTCAAAACACATATGTCACACTCAAAATTCACCCTGCTATGGGAATCCAATAATATAAAGTTAGGGGAACAACCAATCAACTAGACAACATTGGAAGAAAAGAATATTTTAATCTTAAAGGGCATTTTCATTGCCCAACTCAGCCATATTAGACTCCATTCAGGGACTCTAGACAAGATACGGCATACACAAATCTGAAATTCTGGAAATATCTGCAATTACTAAGTGCAACAGCTTCTCTGATCAAAAGCCTCCAGCACATGCAAGATTCCCCAGTTCCCCATCTCTTTCCAAAACTATCAGCGAAAACCAGAGATAGAGCAGAACTGGTATGATCTGTAATCAGGGATAACAACCCTAATCACGCAATTTCATCCAAAGAGAAATGGGAGCAGGCCATTGGTCAACAGATCCCTAATGAAGAGTGGCATGCTTCTTGGGTGGCAGCACATGTCCCAGTCAGGCACACAAGGAGCAGGCAGATTCAGAATAAAATCCTGCACTGGTGGTACAGAATTCCAACAGTACTCCCTCCATTCAGCTCACCTCATATCAACCGATACTTGCTGGAGATGCAGGACACATACTGATGATCTGTTTCACTGTTTCACATACTATGGGGGTGCCATAAAATCAATGCACTCCACTACTACTTCCAGAGCTTTACATACTAGGTTCCAAGGCAGTAGCCCCTTATCTCAACAAAAATCAGTGGGATTTCATAATCCTGACCGGTATAGAAGCCAAACAAATTCTGGTACGCAGATGGAGATCAACAATCATTCCCACTACGAAAGAATTCTTGGAGTATATCACGCAGCTTGCACAGTACATGAGACGATCACACATAACCACTAACACTACGTTAAAATATAAACTCTGGGCCACTTTCTCACACTTTTAGCAAGCTACCAATCCATCCCAAACCACACCAACCCAGGCAGCAACATCTCATCCCAAGACAGGCACTGGATAAAGAGGAGTAATGTATTCATTCTTTATACTGCGCCGTTCTTAAAATCAAGGCGCCTTACAATAATAACATAAATTTAAAACTACTGAGTTCATAAAATACAGTAAGATATCATTATCAAAAATAAATCTTTGACCATAAATAGGTAATTAATAAGTAATAAGAAAATACCCCCCCCCCAAGCAACTCAAGGCATAGCAACCAGACAGGCCCTGAACTCGGGCCCAAGGTATGTTTTATCTACTCGAATTGCACTGATCTGTACATAGTTCTTATAGGTTTTTAAAGAGCGGTAATATAATTTGTATATTCTATACTAGAGAGGCGGAGCTCAGTAACCTGATCATTTTCTTAGGTAAAACATAACAACTAGCAGATATAGAAAAATGCAGTTAGAAACGTCCATTATTACTGTATTCATGCATGTCTCTACTATACCTTAGTGCTACTGATACTCCAGTTATCTGATTAAATATCATACTTACACTTTGGAAATGCAAACAAGATTATAACAAACATAATAACTTTGAGAAGTACGAGCAAATGCATTAATGCTTTATTTGGTGTATGTACCTTTTCCATTGTTTTCTTTTGTTGGAAAATCAATAAAAATGTTTAACTACAACAACAAAAAAGTACACTGGCATACAGTAGCAGAACATGCAAAAGGAGGTCTACCCTCCCACTCCCCAGACCCCAAAACAAAATGGTGCCACATCACTCTAACCCTCTAATAATAACGTGTTAAGTAAATGGGAAAAGGAGCAAAATGAAGTCGCAAACAAAAACCCCAGAAACTAGGATGTGCAGCAGCAATTATAACCTATACGTTAGAGCAACCAGCTTTGCATATCGGACAGAACAGAGATAGCTTTGGTTGCCCCAGCCCCCACCTGCATACCACGTGACCTTGAGCAAGTCACTTAACTCTCCCAGTGCTCCCGGGTCGCCCCTGTAAATTGGATGCGAGTCCAGTGTCCATTACCCAACTACCAACAGAATTAAGCTGCCTTGCCTCCTACAATAACATCCAGCAATGGGATAGTGCCTTGGGCAAAATGCTTGCGCAATGCAACATCGATACATCATTCTAGACAGATCCAATGATCTGTCCGGAATTTCTGCAAATAATAAATAACCCTTTCGGTACGAACCTTCTGTAGTCCATTGTGTGGGTCATCTGGGCTCTCACTTGTTCCCGGAGTCAGTGTGCTTATCTTATTGGGTGACTGGGAGCAGGATGTGCGGAACTGCTACAGAAGTATCAGCACACAATAATAACAAGAGCCAGTCTGCAAAGACGAGGGATTTTTAAAAAATTGTGCGGTGTAGTGTTCCAATGTCCGGAGGCTCAGAGGTGTATCTCTCTGTCGGAGAGTGACAAATTCAGGGGACAGTGGGACACTGGATGACTCTGAGCAGACAGCTGCTCGCTCTCACTCTCTCACCCATTCTCCCGCTCCCGTTACTTGTTCTCGCTATAAAATAATACAGCTACAATCTACCCCCACGTTGGCTTTCACGGGACTGTGTGTGTGTGTGTGTGGGGGGGTGCAAATCTGTGTGCCTCCCACTGTCTTCTCTTTCGACCACAAAATCACCATGGCACCACAGAAGGAATGGTGTGTACTCCGCTGGGTGTCGGTGTCCTGGTGAGCATGGGAGAAAAGGAAGATGTAGCGCATTATGTAAAGTGGAGACAGCGGACCTTTTCTTTCATGTCAAGACCACTGCTCTGAATCTGCTGTCATAGACAGCTGGCTGCTCCATTGGCGCATATGGGATGCGCCCCGCAGACTGAGAACTGCATTGGCAAGGACAGGCACACACCTCCAGCAGGTCATATTGTCCCAAGATGTTTCTTGCGCATGCGCGCAAGCAAACATAAAAAGTAATGAATTCACTTGTAAACCGATAACCAATGAACTATTAACTAAGTCTAGCTCGGGGGGGAGGCAAACATGATGTCCCTGAGCAACCAATTTAACTTGTGACTTCCAAGGAGGCAGGTGCAATGTACCTGCTGGCCTGGTGTCTAACCTGGCCATGGTGGGCTCCTGGAGCCCTCGACGCATAGAATGTTGGGGAGAGGTGAGTAAGGAGGGTGAGGTGACCATACATGGCTCCTCCAGGGTGATATTTCAGATTTCTGGATGGGTTTGTAAACAGCATAGAGTAGCAGAACTCAGAATCTCTAAAGAGCACATGGGAAGGCAGCTAATAGCAAGTCCTCCGGCATCACTGGGGGGGGCCAAGAGTGGCATATTGCTATGGCAATTATCCTCATTAGGAACCCTGGTTGCTCAAATCAGAGAAAGGGAACCTATTGGCCAGTTATAATGTATCTCCCTCTCTTCAAGGTCATCAGAACCTACTGACTGGTGTTTTATGAGAGTAAGGGGGTGAGAAATAAGGCAAGGAGGGGAAAGGGTAGGTTGTAAGAGTCAGAATTATATATTCTGTCTATGCCTCCAGAACCTAAAGGCAGAACTTTACTTGTGATCCCTGGATGTGTCGCCACTCATTATTTGATTTACAAAATCCAGGGGGGTGGGTGTCCGTCATCACCCCTCTAAAACAAGACTGCATGGGTAGAATGTGGTTACTATGGGTGGATACATTCCCACTTGGAGTAACTCAGTGCTGGGGATGAATATCTGCCACCTACACTGGTGGGGAGGGGGATAAAATGATACACTTGGGCATTACATTTTTATGCCAGACATCTATTCATCCATTCTGTGGGACCACTCCATGATATTTGTTGGAATCCTGTCCCAAATGTCCTAAGAGCCCATAGTTATACTCTAGAATACAAAACCAACAGGAATAAACTTGTGTAGCTTAGAAACATGCTAGCCCATGATATTACCCCCCCTTCCCCCCCGGCAGGTAGTCCTGTACCACTGTGGAGGGGTTGTGGGATAACAGATGGACCAGACACATAACTTTAGGCCAAACACACAATCTCTGTGTAAAGTTTATTTAAAACACAGGGGATAACCTTAAGCAATGGCATATCCCTTCTTCGATACACCAGTTTGCAGCAACATATTATACATGCCCTTCCTCTGCACTTAGTCAGCATCTACTGATTTATCTCTCCTGTGGAAATTAACTATCCCTTATGTTTGTCTTATGTGTTTGGGTGATGGGGAGCCCAAAAAAAGAAAAACTCCAAAAACAAGCTAAAGACAAAGAACTTCAGTGCAGAAGCACTGAAACAAGGGTAACCCCAAAGGGCATTGGCAATAAAGCCAAGTTTCAAAGAAACACAACATAACGCATGCCCCCATAATGCAATGGGATCTATATGCAAATCACAGTGACATTTTAGGCTTGTTCAGCTTAAAGCAGGAATGCATGGTGCCAAAGGGCCTCTCAAACAATCTGTAATTTACATGCATTTTAAATAACACAACTAACTTAATTTTTATAATACAGCCCCCTAGTAACTTTTTACCTTTATCAAAAACACCTAGTGCCATGGTATTTTCAATATTTACAGGTTTCATACACATAAGGCATATACATCAAGGTATTCTATAACATAGTGCTACTGCATACTAAACCCAACAACGAGGAACACAGCCTATTGTTTTACATGAGCTCGGAGGTCACCACAATAACCTCCCTGTACGAAGACCTGAGAGGTAAAAGGAAAATTAAAGAGGACAATACAGCATAGTCAAGAAAGGGGAAGGGGGTGCCCATAGGTGTCCAACCTTATGGACTAGAAATTATAAAGGATAGATTAGGCTAAGAACTAGAAGAATTGTTGCAACAGATTTAAGAAAAGGTCGATCATCAAGAGTGGCAGTATCTCCCTGGCATAACCACCTTAACCAGAGCCAAGCACTGACCCTGCCTGCTGCAGGTCCCCCCGACCCACCCCACCCCCAGCAGCAGACAGGACAGGAAGAAACCCACAGGGATAATGCCAGTAAAGTCATACTGAGCCGAATCTCAATGCTCAGGTGGGACCTAGACTGAAATAGAAGGGCTCAGCTCTGGATGCATTTCCACTGCCCAACCCTCCAAAATTATTACTAACACTAAAATAACTGTTAGAGAACTGAGGGAGGAGGAGTAAAAGGCATTGGTCCAACAACACTCAAATAGTCCTGTAGTCCTCCCCAGCATTTTTCTTCTTAGCCTTATGTAAAGACCTAGTCACACTGCAGTGTTTCCTCCGCCGACAAACACCAGGCTCCCCATTGTGCCCTATATCCATGCCGCCATTATAGCAGAGAATCAGTAACCAGGGGCACTGCTTAGAGGGGAGTCAACTCTTGATTTTACAGAGACTATGCATTACCTCTACGCACTGTGCTCTCCGGCTCACACTCCCATCTCTGGCACCTTCTCCCTTCTAGGTAAGCCTAGCTGAGCAGAGAGAGAATAATCTGCATAGTTCCCGGGAGGATCCACAAGGCAGTGCATTGTCCCCATGCTAGTTGGTAGCACAACGCATACTCCGGTTTGGCGATGTAAGCTTTAATCTGTTTATATGAAGATTTTGCTGGGCTAATGCAGTGCACCATCACTTCATGGGACGGGGACCCACTGGAGCACAGGAATGCCATTATTCTGTTACTGCGCTCTGGGTTTCCTATTATATTCCCAGACAATGGTCCTGGAGTTCTAGGGGGGGCCCCTACTGGCTGCTAGGGAGTACTCCTAAACAGGCAATGCAGGAAACAGCTACTATATAAATACAAAGTGGGGATCAATGACAGGCCTACTCTAGCAACTGAGGGGAGGACGTGGAACAGTTGACAAGATATCATTAAAATCGGAATGCTGAGGACTTACCTACAATTGTAAAGGTGAACTCTTATTTTTTCATTTTTCTTTGAGCGCTGCTTCACTTGATAGGGCACCAGTCTGAGTCTTGCTCTGTAGGTCCAACACAATCTGACACAGTGTGGCCTCTCCATCCCTCCTTCATTGTTCCTGTGGAGCAGCCTGCTGTCAAAGTTTTTGGGAGGGTTTTGAGGCGATGGAGGGCTGCTGTGCAGATTGGCAGGGCATGACAGGGAGGGTGATATTCCTTTTCTTAAGATCTGCACTGCATCTTCAGCAGATGAGTAAGTTTCCAAGCCTTCTGCATAGTATATCACAAGCTTTGTGGGATATCGTGTACAGAACTTCAGGCCTTCCTCCTTCAGCTTCCTGAGGATTGAATAGTAAGTTCTGCAGCGTGTTGCGATGGATGGGGGATAGTCATTATCAAAGTAAAGCCTACTTGACTGGAAGGTGATGGTCCCCTTTTGCCAGGCTTTATGCAGATTCAGCTCCTTTTCTCGGTACCTTAGGAAACAGAGGATCATTGTTCTAGGCTTTGAATTTGGGGTAGCTGGTTTTGGTTGTAAGGCCCTATGGGCGCAATCAAGTTCCATGGTGCAGGTTTCTGGTAGATCGACAGTTTGTTTAAAAAAAGGTGTGTAAAACCACAGACAGGTCTGATCCCTCGGCCTCCTCTGGGATGCCTGAAATCTGGATATTGTTTCCACGGTTTCTTGCCTCCGCATCCTCCACTTGTGCCTGCAAGGTGGCAATGGCCGCATGGAGCTGGATGACTGTTTGTTCTGCAGTGTCAAGCCTGACATCAGCCGCAGTGTTAAGTCCCTCAGTTGAAGTAGAAGGGGCAGACAAGATGGACGTCAAGTCCCTTCCATCATCGCAATACTATGTTACTATGTATAGTTACTGTCATGCAGCAGGATGGGCAGACAAGATGGACCTCACATTCCTTCCATCTTCGCAAAACTATATTACTATGTATAGTCACTGCTGTGCAGCAGGAGGGGCAGACAAGATGGACCTCAAGTCCCTTCCATCTTCGCAATACTATGTTACTATGTATAGTCACTGCTGTGCAGCAGGAGGGGCCGACAAGATAATCCTCAAGTCCCTTCCATCTTCGCAATACTATCTTACTATGTATAGTCACAGCTGTGCAGCAGGAGGGGCGGACAAGATGGACCCCAAGTCCCTTCCATCTTCACAATACTATGTTACTATGTATAGTCACAGTTGTGCAGCAGGAGGGGCAGACAAGATGGACCTCAAGTCCCTTCCATCTTCGCAATACTATCTTACTATGTATAGTCACTGCTGTGCAGCAGGAGGGGCAGACAAGATGGACCTCAAGTCCCTTCCATCTTCACAATTCTATGTTACTATGTATAGTGACTGCTGTGCAGTGGGGGGGGGGCAGAAAACATGGACCCAAATCCCTTTCATTATTACACTTCTATGTTACTATGTATAGTCACTGCCATGCAGGAAGAGGGGCAGACAAAATAGACCTCAAGTCCCTTCCATCTTCGCAATACTATTTTAGTATGTATAGTCACTGCTGTGCAGCCGGAGGGGCAGACAAGATGGACCCCAAGGCCCTTCCATAATCACAATACTATGTTACTATGTATAGTCACAGCTGTGCAGTGGGGGAGGGCAGAAAACATGGACCCAAATCCCTTCCATTATTACACTACTATGTTACTATGTATAGTCACTGCCATGCAGGAAGAGGGGCAGTCAAGATGGACCTCAAGTCCACTCCATCATCACAATACTATGTTACTATGTATAGTCACAGCCACACAGCAGGAGGGGCAGACAAGATGGACCTCAGGTCCCTTCCCTTATCACAATACTGTATTACTCTGTATAGTCACTGCCGTGCAGGAGGGGCAGACAAGATGGATGAGTTGTTGCATTGATACATAACATTGTCAGTAGCTCAGTAGGTGGCCCGCTCACCTCTAGGGGATGGAAGATTGGAAGGTTGTGGATTGTAGCCCCACACCAGGTACATTGGGTAAGACCCATAACTGACACAGTAGTGCAGTACAAGAGGGGTGCTTCACTGTTGAGGTGCCATCGTTCGGATGAGACGTTAAACAGAGGCCTCTTCTGCCCCTGGCTGGTCAGTGTCCAGGTAGAATTTAAAGATCCAGTGACAGTTATCAAAGAACAGAAGGGGGTCTCTCTGGTATTTTGGCCAACATTCCCCCATCAGTAACACAGGTCCATGTAACCCACCCCCCAGGCCGCACCTGGATACAAGCTCTGACAGCTTGATGTGCCTTTCCTGGCCAAAATGTACAAATAAATAAACCTCCTAGCCTATATAGTACGCCCCCCCTTCAGCATGTTCCACCACCACTAGACTTCTGCAGCACCACAGCAAAAGGTCTTGTCTGGACAAGAAGAGGAACATCTGCAGCTCATGGTAATCTCACCCAGAGAGGAAAGGCAGCAAGCACCAAAGTAGAAACAAAATGAAAAAAAACTGCCCAACATTGCTAAAGAAAGAACATGTATACCGTTAGCTTTCATAACACTGATGAAATTAAAAAACTTTGTTCACAAGGCTGGAGGATTGCAAAACAAAATCCGAGGCGTGGTCCTTAAGCAAAACACAAGATATTAAAAGACAGCAGACATGAGCTAAAAGCCAATTCTGCAGACGTTAGGAGTAGAAGAGAATTAATTCAGTGATCTGAAGGTAAGGACAAGATTGTCTCGCTGTCTGTCTGCCTCTCTCTCTCTCTCTCTCTCTCTCTCTCTCTCTCTCTTTCTCTCTGTCTCTCTGTATCTCCCCTGCCTTTGTTAGTTGCATTAGAAGAAGTATCAGCATTTATATAGCATGCTTCATACACACTGTATCCCAAAACGCTTTACGAGCAGTGAGAGACTGGTAGTGCAGCAGCTGTAAACATGTAGTGGCAGCCAATTCACACATCAACACCGCACACAGCCTTGGATAGCTCTACAGTTTTATGGGAAGGAACATGTTGACCTGGACACGAGAGTAAATCTCCTACTCTTTCAAAAAGTTCCCTAGGTTCATTTGCTTCCACCCCGACACCCACCAAGAGTAGGATGAAGGTACCTTGGTTTAACATCTCATCTGAAGGATGGCACACCATCTACAGCATCCCACGTACTGCACTCGAGTGCCAGTGTTTACGGCAGGAGCCAAATCCCAGTGTATGACTAGAATCCACATCCTTCTCATCTAGCAGCAGATGTACTACCAACTGAGCCAGGCTGACACCACTAGCATTCACCGTGACACCTTGAAGCAATTTCAGTAAGTCTACTGTTAGGAATTTTGAGGGTTAAATGAAGTTGGTTCTCTAGAAAGTATATGGAAGAACAGAGCTGCACCAAGGTGGGACGGGGTGCTCAGTGACACAACTTTGTAAACTTAAAGCCTCTAGTCACGGCACTTACCCTGAGCATCAGTACAAATGAAGAGTCAGCACAATTGTCTTCAGACTGAATATTCCATTTAATTGTAAGCCATGCAAACAGAAAAAATGACCCTCTTGGGTCGGAGAGACAGGACAACAAGCTCTGACATTTCACCTAGTAAAACGCTTTATAAAAGATACTGCCATACAGAGGAGATACATTTTTACAGCACCCAAATGTGTCATGTTCTTTAGAAATTTTAAAGTGATAAAATTCACTATAACTTAATCTCAATAGTAACATTTATCACTGGAATTGATATTCCAGTGATAAATGTTACTATTTGGATTTGGCAATTACAGGAGGGAGCTTTTAAATATGTCTTCCAGTTTGAGGTAGATACACAGACTGTTTTATTGCACTGTTTTAAAATTTAATGTTAGCACTAATAATGTTGTATGTGTTGGCTGTGGTGTGGGTATTTAGTACCAATTCTTGTTTGCAGTATGCTTTCAAGTCATTAAGTTATACTGAATGTGTAAGTTAATGGGTGTAGTTGTATTTTCCATAGTCTGATTACTCTGAGAAGAAGGGACTGAAGTATCAGAATCCTTGTCCTCCGTATTGTCACTCCAAGATTGTAACACCTCGTATCTATTGTCCAGGCGTAAATCCTCCAAAGGAGGTAGTATAGAATCAGTCACAGTCTTTGATTTGGAAGTTTTGGTAACTAAAATGAAAGGATCTTATTCTGTAGTGGAAGTGATCACAGTACTCGAAATCGGTGGGGGGGGGGCATAATTGTACTTTCAGGAGCCAAGACCTGTTTCTCAGAAATGCATTGTGCAGCTTCAGACTGTGAAGCAACTGCGTCAAACGTGACAGAAATCTCAGATGAAATCAAGGGGAGCTGTCTGGCCAACACACTACGAGGTGTTCTGGAGTTCAATAGGTTTGAGTCAGGCACTAGCTGTGAGGCCTTATTGTGTGCATAGGAACCGCGCAACGTACACTCGTAAAACAGTAAATTTTAGGAATTTTTTCACCAAATTTTCAACACAGGCATTTTAAGACCTCTGCTCATGAACAGTGTCAGTGTAATTTTCTTAATGTGTCCCATACATTGAGTTCGCACACCGACTGCACCATTGTGCGCTACATGGGCGGAAGCACGTTTTGGGTGAGATGTGAAAAATGACAGCTGTACTACTCATAAGAAGGTATAGTAAAATGGCAATGTTGAAAATCTGGAGTGAAAATATTGAAAATTCGCGAACTTACGAGCCTGCGTAGGGACTACGCCAGCACTGCGCTTGTAAAAGCGGTCATTTTGGAATTTTTCCTGGAATTTTCAAAATAGGCTTTTTGAGAGCCCATCTTATGAATGCTGGCACTGTCATTTTGTTAATCAGGCCTGAAAGGTGATTTCGCACAGTGACTGCGAAATCACCCTTCGGGCCCAAATAACACCATGGCAGTGACATAACTCACGAGAAGGGGTCCCAAAAACCCCATGTTGAAAATTTGGTGCTAAAATTCCAAAAAATGCCTAAGATATGCAAAAAAGTTTAAAAAACCCCATCTAGCCCATTATACAGCTTACCGGCATTTCCTCAGTTTGCGGTTGGCTTTGAAGAGTGCAGACGTGTTCCCGGTCCACCGAAGATCGTCGTGCCGAGCTCCGGAGGTAAGTATGGGGTGAGGGGGTGGGGAGGCAGGTGCGCAGTGGGTGGATGTGGGTTGTGGGAGGGCGGGGAGACTGCGTGGGACCGTTTTTAATTTACAGGTTTCTTTCTTTTTGTACTTTGGCGCGGGAAGTTTGCCATGCTGGGGTGGCAGAAGGATGGCTGGGGGGCCGTGGGCGATGGGGATTGGGCACCCGATCGGCCAGGCGGCCATGTGGGACGTTGCCACGCTGGGGTGGGCTCCCAGCGTGGCAGCAGGGAAAGCTGTTTGGGGAGGTGGAGCCGACAGAACTGGGCACCCCGTGCGGCAGATGGCTGGGCGTTTGCCCACGCTGGGTGGTTCCAGTGGCAGCAAAAGATTTGGGGCGGACGCTGCTGTATTTGCCAGCGTGTGGTTTCTTTTGAAGAGAAGACCACCGCTGTCACACACAGCACCACAGTGATTGGTGCAGGACCACCACGCCTGCTCAAAGGAGCAGGGGATTGCACAGGGAAGGCACACCTCCAAAGTGTCCCATTCTCCCAAGACGTTCCTCGCGCATGCGCGCAAGGAGAGTAATAATGACTGTAGACATACTCAGCTGGCTTTCACTGAGGCCTGGAAACGTCTGAGGAAATCAACAGTTTTTACCTAAATATTAAAAACAAACCGAATTGCTTAGAATTGATAGCATAGCACCGTTAGAAAGGTAATGTTGTGCTGAATAACTTTGCCGCTGATACTTTGTGTCTATGACATATACTTTAGCAGTTATTCACATTTGTTTATGGTATGGTGTGCATGGCTGACATTTGTCTCTCAAGCCTCACTTAAGCACCTTGAATAATTCCAAAAAAAAAACACAGTTGTTTGGTATTTCAGCTAGTATAAAATAAAAACCAAATTGATTAAAATTAATTGCATAGCACCGTTAGAAAGGTAATTTTGTGCTGTACAACTTTGTCACTGATACTTTTGTCTATCACGTATACTTTAGGAGTTATTCACATTTGTTTATGGTACGGTGTACATAGCTGACATTTGTCTCTCAAGCCTCACCTAAGCACCTTAAATAAATCCCCCCAAAAAACACACAGTTTTGGGGTAAAGCAGCAGTACTACAGTATGTAAAAAAAATCTGCGCTTTTTCATCAGTTTATTCCATGCTCTGCCGATCATGTACCTGGCACTCTTTCCCACCAGCATTGTACTATCACCCCATAATTTGCTTGGTTATCCTTTGTTTTTGTTTACATTTCTCCCGCCTGCCACATTGAAAGCAGCAGTACTATATGCAGCCACCATATTTACTGTAACGCTACAAAACTGAAAACGGATCACTTCCTGACTAGGTAGTACTGCTGCTTTAAGTTAGTATAAAATAAAAACTGAATTGATTAGAATTGATTGCATAGCACCGTTAGAAAGGTAAGTTAGTGCTGAACATTTTCACCACTCCTACTTTATGTGTGTAGCACTTATGGTTCATGAAGTATTCGCATTTGTTTGTGGCATGCTGATTATGACTTGATTTTGCTCAGAAAGGCCCGGGATGCAGCGTTAAGAGTATACTGTACAGGACACAAGTGGTGAAACTCTCAAAGAGCTCCTGAGGCCTCAATCTTTGGGGAGTAGGTTGTGTTCTGTGTGAGGTATTGGTGGAGTCAAGGTTGGGGCGTGGGGCAATATTGAGATCCCCTATCAACAGCAGTTGCCCTTTAGTGTGTGATTAGATTATATACCGCAACATTTGATGGCAGTGGTGTTAGTTCCTGGGGGAAAATATATGTTAGCTAGGGTGACTTTCATTGTACAGGGTGCCTTGCACCATGGCAAGTCGACCCTCTGTGTCTGACCCCTTGTCAGTCATCTGGATTGGCATGTGCCTTGGGATCAGTATAGCAACCCCCACCATATTCCTTCCCTCTCTAAATGAGGAGTATGACACTATGGAGAAGTCCTGCTTATTTCGTTTTTCATGCTCTGTATTACTTAAACGGGTCTCCTGTAGGTATACTACATCCGAGCCTGTCTTTTTTAAGTGGGGGAGGATCCTAGTACATTTAATTGGGTTGGTAAGGCCATTAATATTCAGAGAATGCAATTTCATATGTTGGGCAGCCATTACTTATATGACAATAAGGAGGGCAGAACTCACCAGTTCCCCCAGCCCCTTCCCCATCACACACACACACCCAACCACAAAGCACCAATTGTTCCATCACACTTCTGCTGAGGCAGCTGACTAACTCTAAACGTGGGAAATCTTAATGAATCTAACTTTAATATAACAAGCATTTGTCAATGCCGAATGTTTGCTTGCTGGCATTGGCATTGGTAGTGTAGGAGTTAGAGAGCTGCATAATAGGAATGGCAGTGAAGTATGGAACTGAGGCCAACCCCATCACCACCCTGCAGAGACTGACAGGCATTGGGGTGTGCCTTTGGGTCATCAGACATAACGGCCATACCATTTCACCACACCCTACCCTGCAGACACCAAGTGTCACGATGTGCCTTAGGGTCTTTGGCCCTTATGCTCACCCCATTCCATCAGGAAATACAGTGCGATGGGTGCTGCATAGGAGAATGAGGTGAACTTTGGGGCTGAACAGTCCAAGGCACACCTCGATGCCTCTCACTGGCTGCAGGGTGTGGAATGGTATGAGCATCACAGGCGAGAATCCCAAGTCACACCACTGATGCCTGTCAATCTCTACAGGGTGGGGCGTTATGGTCGGAAACCCTAACGTCGCAGGCGTTAGTTGGCATTTTCACTCCAAATTTTCAACATGGGTTTTTTGTGACCACCACCTTATGAACAGTGGCAATATCAGTTCATTAGCCAAAAGCTGATTTTGAACAGCAACTATGCCATTTGGCATCACAGGTGCGAAAACACATTTCGAACAGGATGTGAAAAATGACAGCTGTACTGTTCATGGGGAGATGGAAAAAATGGCAACGTTGAAAATCTGCAGTGAAAATATTAAAAAAACTGGTGAAGTCAAGAGCTTGTGTAGAAACTGCGCAACGCACACCCATAATGCAATTAGTCTGGGGATTTTTTAAAGCAGATTGTCAACACAGGCATTTTGGAACCTCCGTTCATGAACAGTGTCACTGTGATTTTCTTAATCTGTCCCGAACAGTGATTTCCCACAGCGACCATGCATTTCTGCGCTGGAAGTGCGAAAAAACATTTCGATCACGGTGTGAAAAATGACAGCTGTACTGTTCATAAGGAAGTGTGGAAAAATGCCAGGGGTGAAAATCTGGACTGAAAATATTAGAAATCCATGAACTTACGAGGGTGCGTGGAAACTGCGTAATGGTAGATTGTAACACAGTCATTTTGTGGACTTTGTTCACTAAATTTTTAACATACCCAGTGTAACACCTCTGCTCATGAACAGTGTCACTGCGATTTTCTTAATCTGTCCCGAACATTGATTTCGCACACCGACTGTGCCATTGTGCGCTACATACACAGAAGCACATTTGGGGAGATGTGGAAAATGACAGCTGTACTGCTCATAAGGAGGTGTGGTAAAATGGCAATGTTGAAAATCTGGAGTGAAAATAGTGAAAATTCACGAACTTACGAGCATGCGTAGGAACAGCGCAATGCATGCTCGTAAAAGTCACTTTGGGGAATTTTTTCACAAATTTTAACATACCCATTTAGCACTTCTGCTCATGAACAGTGTCACTGTGATTTTCTTAATGTGTCCCAAACATTGATTTTGCACACGACTACGCCATTGTGCGCTACATACCTGAAACACATTTTGGGTGAAATATGAAAAATGACAGCTGTACTGCTCATAAGGAGGTGTGGTAAAATGGCAATGTTGAAAATCTGGAGTGAAAATATTGAAAATTTGCGAACTTACGAGCGTGCATATGAACAGCGCAACGCATGCTTGTAAAACAGTCATTTGGGTAATTTTTTCACCAAATTTTCAACATAGGGTTTTTGGGGGCCTACCTCATGAGCTGTGACACTCTTATTTCATAAACTGGTCCTGAAAGGTGGATCCATGCAGTGCCTGGAGGCAGTATAGCGCAGTGGTTTAAGGCTCTGAGCTGCAAATCTGGTGACATCCAGCAGACCAGAGCAGGGTTTGAATCCCACAGCTTCCACTTGCATACTGTGTGACCCTGAGCAAGTCACTTAACTTCCCTGTGCTCCCAGGTCGCACCTGTAAAAAAGCTTTCATGTGCTACTCCTGGTTAAACAACTAAAATAAAAAAAATCACCTTTCGGGGCTGATTAACAAAATTACAATGATAGAATTCATGAGGTGGGGTCCCAAAAAACCCATGTTGAAAATGTGGTGAAATAATTCCCAAAAATGCCCGAGATATGCATCAAAGTTGAAGAAACCCTATTTATTACATTATACAGCTTACCGGCATTTCCTCAGTTCGCGGTCAGCTTTGACGAATACAGACATGTTCCGGTCCATCAAAGATCATCCGCTGGACTCTGGAGGAAAGTATGGGGTGAGGGTGGGGGAGGCAGGGTGGGGCGGGTGGGAGGAGCGAGGATCAGGACAGTCAGCGAGGAGGTTTTCTCTTTCAGGTTTCTTTTTTTTCTTGGATGACATGGGACATTTGCCATGCTGGGGTGGGCTCCCCAGCATGGCAGCTGAAAACTGTTTGGGGTGGCAGGGCAGTGGGCCCAGGGGATTGGGACCCCCATCGGCCATACGGACTGTTGCCCAAGCGTGGCACCCGGTTGTCTGTGGGGAGGACATTGGAGCCGACAGAGTTAGGCACCCCATCGGCCATACAGTGTGTGGGAGGGCGCATTAACGCATAATATGCATGCGTGCATGTGTATGTGGGGGAAGTGCATCCGGCCGCAGCTGTTTTCTTTAAAGTTGGTGGCAACGTTCCAAACTAGTGTCACCGGCTGTGTTCCCCATTATTGGTGGACATCACACATGCCTCAAAATGCCGTGCCGGTATTGGCCACAACAGTGCCGCACCTCCAGAACCTGCTTTGGCACCAAGCTGCCGCAATATGTTTCTTGTGCTGCGTGCAAGCAAACATAAAAAATTAATGAAACTAATACTATTGGTATGAAAAAATAACAATAGCCTGAGTTTTGATAATTTAGAGAAAATAATAATAGGCCTCGTAAAACAATTTTTTGTATGCAAAATGTCATGATTTGCACTTCTCCAAACCCCCACCCCAAACACACATGTATTGCACTACTTGATCTCAGTGTTATACTGTCCTGTCAGGTAGTATGAACCAGGATGTGGGAGTTTTGTTGGGTTAGGTAGGGACCGATCTCTAGAAGAGGCTAGGTCCTGGGTGGTGTAGGAGTTAAGTTTGTGGTTTACTGGGGGTTATGAACTTTAGAGATTATACTGCAAAGCAAGTGATTATTGGAAGACTTTGAAATCATTCCCAGGATCAAACATTTCTGTTATTGATAAATAAGCCAGCCAGTCAGGATCTATAAATGGCAAGATTTACTGATGGGAGTCTTGAAATACATTCATTTGTTCACCCTGAAAACAGAGCTGTATTAATGTTAGAACTTCAGTATGAGCGAGATGAGAGAATTAAAAAAAGAGTATGATTTTTAATTGTATCACTGAAACTTATTGTAGATTTCTTAATTTAGGAGTGAGATTAAATATTTATTTTTTATTTATTGAGATATCGGAATTACAAACTTTGAGTCAGAGACTCCTTTGCAAAGGCTCCACATCACGAAGTACAAAACAAGAGAAATGGACAATACAATAAAAGGTATTACAAATGAATGCGGAGGGTAAAACAATGCAAGAGTCAAGTATGGTACAAAGGTAACATGCAACACATTGAAAGGTATTTCATCTGAATGCAGAGGGTAAAACAACCCAGAATCAAGCATGGTACAGAGGTTTCAAGCAAATTAAGCTATTGCGTACATTCAAATTTCAAGGATGATACAAGGTTTCTTAAGCCAATGAAACAGATACTTAAGATACAACATAAAGCATACATACTGAATTGCACTGTTACTCTTTTATAGTTAAGAGTAAGATTCTAAGCTGGGATACTAAATGGGTGTGGGAGACAAAGCAAAGGAAATGGGCTTGTTCACACCTTAAAGGTCATCCTGACTGGGGCCCCTGAAGCAATCAGCTACACTTAACACCTGATCAGGGAGGTGAGAGTCATGTCACAGTTCAGCCCCTGACTTACTCAGTGGCTGAGTCCTTTACGAAAAACAAGCAGCTCAGGCAGAAAGAAAAGGATATATAGCAAATGTATGTTGGGGATTGCTGGGGGCTCCCTGGCAGGCAGGGGCCCTAGGCCTGTACCTATGTTGCCTATGCCTTAATCTGGCCCTGGACCTCAGTATTGGACCACTTCTTACAAAAATAGAACTGACCTGGACAGGTGGAAACCCTTATAATTCTCTATTGTGGGCAAAATAGAAGCCCTTAAAGGAAAACTCCATGTTAAAATCAGAAAAAGATATGTAGTAGTCTTTTTTTCAGTGTTCTAACCAGTTCCCAGTGTTTTATTTTCCTCTGGCTGTGAGAGATGTTTTTTCTAACTTTCCCTAACTGTTTTATTTCCCTTGGAGGTTGCCATTCTGGTTTCTTTTATGGCCTCTAGTCTTCCCAGAGTGCCCTTTGGTGTGATGTCTAATTGCCCCTGCAGGAAGCCAGTGTCTTGTTACAGGGTCTGTCACAGTTCAGCCACAGAGAAAATACTTCTTCCAGAGAAGACACACTACTAGATTTTGGGTGAGTGCAATCATTATTATTTTT
Organism: Neoceratodus forsteri; assembly: GCA_016271365.2. Taxonomy (NCBI): domain Eukaryota; kingdom Metazoa; phylum Chordata; order Ceratodontiformes; family Ceratodontidae; genus Neoceratodus; species Neoceratodus forsteri. The sequence continues at coordinate 216,893,385 of JADMNL010000026.1, forward strand.
TGATATCAGTACCTTGTCCTGCTATGTTCTGCTGTGTGTGTGTGTGTATATGTGTGTGTGTGTCTGTGTGTGTGTGTTTTTGAATCATGTCACTGTCGACTCTATTCCTCTCAGTCACTTTCAGTTTTTGCACCAGTACTAAGTAGTAAAAATTGATCATCACCTTATAGGTTGTAACATAGCAGGACAAGGTACTAATGTCAAAAAATAATGATTACACTCACCCAAAATCTAGCAGTGTGACTTCTCTGAAAGAAGTATTATCTTTGTGGCTGAGCTGTGACAGACCCTGCTAAATCTAAGGGCATAGCTACATCACTGTCACATGAGCCAAGGTGCATCGTAGGAGAAAGAAAACCAATAAACCTATTTGTGATGGAGATCCCCAGGGGTTGTAAAACTACCATACAGCAAGCAGGCAATTTAGGAAAAACTCCTAAGAGCAGACAGAGGGAAGGACACACTAGGATTTAACACACATATCAAAACACTCTACATAACATATGTTTTTGCACATTCTGGGTCGACTTCTCCTTTAAAATGAATATTACTATTAAATGACTTTATTTAACTGCACATGTACTCCAGACCATCTCTGAAACTTGGTTTTGCACATAGATAAGCATCTGGGTAGTTACATCTGGGAAGGCAAACAACCCAGATATAGTAAAAACAAACTCAGATCCCATTGGGGAAAAGGGGGCTGGGCTCACCATGGATAAAGGGTTATTACTGGGCATTTAGGACATCTCAAACACTTAGATGGTTCCTGGGTCCTGATCTACCATGTCCACTATGGACATATAGAAGCTCATTTCTTCGGGGGCCGTCTTCCCACTATATGCCTGTATGGAAGATATAAAATTCCAACACCAATCCCACCTACAATAGATAATTCAAGGTACACTTGGTCACAGGTCAGTAAATGGCTCAAAACACATATGTCACACTCAAAATTCACCCTGCTATGGGAATCCAATAATATAAAGTTAGGGGAACAACCAATCAACTAGACAACATTGGAAGAAAAGAATATTTTAATCTTAAAGGGCATTTTCATTGCCCAACTCAGCCATATTAGACTCCTTTCAGGGACTCTAGACAAGATACGGCATACACAAATCTGAAATTCTGGAAATATCTGCAATTACTAAGTGCAACAGCTTCTCTGATCAAAAGCCTCCAGCACATGCAAGATTCCCCAGTTCCCCATCTCTTTCCAAAACTATCAGCCAAAACCAGAGATAGAGCAGAACTGGTATGATCTGTAATCAGGGATAACATCCCTGATCACGCAATTTCAGCCAAAGAGAAATGGGAGCAGGCCATTGGTCGACAGATCCCTAATGAAGAGTGGCATACTTCTTGGGTGGCAGCACATGTCCCAGTCAGGCACACAAGGAGCAGGCAGATTCAGAATAAAATCCTGCACTGGTGGTACAGAATTCCAACAGTACTCCCTCCATTCAGCTCACCTCATATCAACCGATACTTGCTGGAGATGCAGGACACATACTGACGATCTGTTTCACTGTTTCACATACTATGGGGTGCCATAAAATCAATGCACTCCACTACTAGTTCCAGAGCTTTACATACTAGGTTCCAAGGCAGTAACCCCTTATCTCAACAAAAATCAGTGGGATTTCATAATCCTGACCGGTATAGAAGCCAAACAAATTCTGGTATGCAGATCGAGATCAACAATCATTCCCACTACGAAAGAATTCTTGGAGTATATCACGCAGCTTGCACAGTACATGGGACAGTCACACATAACCACTAACACTATGTTAAAATATAAACTCTGGGCCACTTTCTCACACTTTTAACAAGCTACCAATCCATCCCAACCCACACCAACAGCTCATCCCAAGACAGGCACTGGATAAAGAGGATATTCACAGGGGGATTAATCACATCACTCAGTAATTTATTCATTCTTTATACTGCGCTGTTCTTAAAATCAAGGCGCCTTACAATAATAACATAAATTTAAAACTGCTGAGTTCATAAAATACAGTAACATATCATTATCAAAAATAAATCTTTGACCATAAATAAGTAATTAATAAGTAATAAGAAAATACCCCCCCCAGCAACTCAAGGCATAGCAACCAGACAGGCCCTGAACTCGGGCCCAAGGTATGTTTTATCTACTCGAATTGCACTGATCTGTACATAGTTCTTATAGGTTTTTAAAGAGTGGTAATATCATTTGTATATTCTATACTAGAGAGGCGGAGCTCAGTAACCTGATCATTTTCTTAGGTAAAACATAACAACTAGCAGATATAGAAAAATGCAGTTAGAAACGTCCATTATTACTGTATTAATGCATGTCTCTACTATACCTTAGTGCTACTGATACTCCAGTTATCTGATTAAATATCATACTTACACTTCGGAAATGCAAACAAGATTATAACAAACATAATAACTTTGAGAAGTACGAGCAAATGCATTAATGTTTTATTTGGTGTATGTACCTTTTCCATTGTTTTCTTTTGTTGGAAAATCAATAAAATGTTTAACTACAACAACAAAAAGTACACTGGCATACAGTAGCAGAACATGCAAAGGAGGTCTACCCTCCACTCCCCAGACCCCAAAACAAAATGGTGCCACATCACTCTAACCCTCTAATAATAACGTGTTAAGTAAATGGGAAAAGGAGCAAAATGAGGTCGCAAACAAAAACCCCAGAAAATATGATGTGCAGCAGCAATTATAACCTATATGTTAGAGCAACCAGCTTTACATATCGGACAGAAGAGAGATAGTTTCAGTTGCCCCAGCCCCCACCTGCATACCACGTGACCTTGAGCAAGTCACTTAACTCTCCCAGTGCTCCCGGGTCGCCCCTGTAAATTGGATGCGAGTCCAGTGTCCATTACCCAACTACCAACAGAATTAAGCTGCCTTGCCTCCTACAATAATATCCAGCAATGGGATAGTGCCTTGGGCAAAATGCTTGCGCAATGCAACATCGATACATCATTCTAGACAGATCCAATGATCTGTCTGGAATTTCTGCAAATAATAAATAACCCTTCGCACGAACCTTCTGTAGTCCATTGTGTGGCTCATCTGGGCTCTCACTTGTTCCCGGAGTCAGTATGCTTATCTTATTGGGTGACTGGGAGCGGACGGCGGAATTGCTACAAAAGTATCAGCACACAATAACAAGAGCCAGCCTGCAAAGATGAGGGATTTTTAAAAAATTGTGCGGTGCAGTGTTCCAATGTCCGGAGGCTCAGAGGTGTATCTCTCTGTCAGAGAGTGACAAATTCAGGGGACAGTGGGACACTGGATGACTCTGAGCAGACAGCTGCTCGCTCTCACTCTCTGGCCCATTCTCCCGCTCCCGTTACTTGTTCTCGCTATAAAATAATACAGCTACAATCTACCCCCACGTCGGCATTCACGGGACTGTGTGTGTGTGTGGGGGGTGCAAATCTGTGTGCCTCCCACTGTCTTCTCTTTTGACCACAAAATCACCATGGCACCACAGAAGGAATGGTGTGTACTCCGCTGGGTGTCGGTGTCCTGGTGAGCATGGGAGAAAAGGAAGATGTAGCGCATTATGTAAAGTGGAGACAGCGGACCTTTTCTTTCATGTCAAGACCACTGCTCTGAATCTGCTGTCATAGACAGCTGGCTGCTCCATTGGCGCATACGGGACGCGCCGCAGACTGAGAACTGCATTGGCAAGGACAGGCAGACGCCTCCAGCAGGCCATATTGTCCAAAGATGTTTCTTGCGCATGCGAGCAAGCAAACATAAAAAGTAATGAATTCACTTGTAAACTGATAACCAATGAACTATTAACTAAGTCTAGCTCGGTGGGGGGGGGGCTCAAACATGATGTCCCTGAGCAACCAATTTAACTTGTGACTTCCAAGGAGGCAGGTGCAATGTACCTGCTGGCCTGGTGTCTAACCTGGCCATGGCGGGCTCCTGGAGCCCTTGACGAATAGAACATCAGGGAGAGGCGAGTAAAGAGGGTGAGGTGACCATACATGGCTCCTCCAGGGTGATATTTCAGATTTCTGGATGGGTTTGTAAACAGCATAGAGTAGCAGAACTCAGAACCTCTAGAGGGTGCATGGGAAGGCAGCTGATAGCCAGTCCTCCGGCATCACTGGGGGGGGCCCAGGAGGGGCATATTGCTGTGGCGATTATCCTCATTAGGAACCCTGGTTGCTCAAATCAGAGAAAGGGAACCTATTGGCCAGTTATAATGTATCTCCCTCTCTTCAAGGTCATCAGAACCTACTGACTGGTGTTTTATGAGAGTAAGGGGGTGAGAAACAAGGCAAGGAGGGGAAAGGGTAGGTTGTAAGAGTCAGAATTATATATTCTGTCTATGCCTCCAGATCCTACAGACAGAACTTTACTTGTGATCCCTGGATGTGTCGCCACTCATTATTTGATTTACAAAATCCAGGGGGGGTGTCCGTCGTCACCCCTCTAAAACAAGACTGCATGGGTAGAATGTGGTTACTATAGGTGGTTATATTCCCACTTGGAGCAACTCAGTGCTGGGGATGAATATTTGCCACCTACACTGGTGAGGACGGGGATAAAATGATACACTTCGGCATTACATTTATATGCCAGACATCTATTCATCCATTCTGTGGGACCACTCCCTGATATTTGTTGGAATTCTGTCCCAAATGTCCTAAGAGCCCATAGTTATACTCTAGAATACAAAACCAACAGGAATAAACTTGTGTAGCTTAGAAACATGCCAGCCCATGATATTACCCCCGGGCAGGTAGTCCTGTACCACTGTGGAGGGGTTGTGGGATAACAGATGGACCAGACACATAACTTTAGGCCAAACACACAATCTCTGTGTAAAGTTTATTTAAAACACAGGGGATAACCTTAAGCAATGGCATATCCCTTCTTCGATACACCAGTTTGCAGCAACATATTATGCAGGCCCTTCCTCTGCACTTAATCAACATCTACTGATTTATCTCTCCTGTGGAAATTAACTTTCCCTTATGTTTGTCTTGTGTGTTTGGGTGATGGGGAGCCCAAAAAAAAGGAAAACTCCAAAAACAAGCTAAAGACAAAGAACTTCAGTGCAGAAGCACTGAAGCGAGGGTAACCCCAAAGGGCATTGGCAATAAAGCCAAGTTTCAAAGAAACACAACATAACACATACCCCCATAATGCAATGGGATTTATATGCAAATCACAGTGACATTTTAGGCTTGTTCAGCTTAAAGCAGGAATGCATGGTGCCAAAGGGCCTCTCAAACAATCTGTAATTTACATGCATTTTAAATAACACAACTAACTTAATTTTTATAATACAGTCCCCTAGTAACTTTTTACCTTTATCAAAAACACCTAGTGCCATGGTATTTTCAATATTTACAGGTTTCATACACACAAGGCATATACATCAAGGTATTTTATAACATAGTGCCATTGCATACTAAACCCAACAACGAGGAACACAGCCTGTTGTTTTACATGAGCTCGGAGGTCACCACGATAACCTCCCTGTATGAGGACCCGAGAGGTAAAAGGAAAATTAAAGAGGACACTACAGCATAGTCAAGAAAGGGGAGGGGGGTGCCCATAGGTGTCCAACCTTATGGACTAGAAATTATAAATGATAGATTAGGCTAAGAAATAGAAGAACTGTTGCAACAGATTTAAGAAAAGGTCGATCATCAAGAGTGGCAGTATCTCCCTGGCATAACCACCTTAACCAGAGCCAAGCACTGACCCTGCCTGCTGCAGGTTCCTCCCCGACCCACCCCACCCTCCAGCAGCAGAGAGGACAGGAAGGAACCCACAGGGATAATGCCAGTAAAGTCATACTGAGCGAATCTCAATGCTCAGGTGGGACCTAGACTGAAATAGAAGGGCTCAGCTCTGGATGCATTTCCACTGCCCAACCCTCCAAAATTATCACTAACACTAAAACTAACTGTTAGAGAACTGAGGGAGGAGGAGGAGTAAAAAGCATTGGTCCAACAACACTCAAAAAGTCCTGTAGTCCTCCCCAGCATTTTCTTCTTGCGCCTTATGTAAAGACCTAGTCACACTGCAGTGTTTCCTCCGCCGACAAACACCAGGCCCCCCATTGTGCCCTATATCCATGCCGCCATTATAGCAGAGAATCAGTAACCAGGGGCACTGCTTAGAGGGGAGTCAACTCTTGATTTTACAGAGACTATGCATTACCTCTATGCACTGTGCTCCCCGGCTCAGGACCCCATCTCTGACACCTTCTCCCTTCTAGGTAAGCCTAGCTGAGCAGAGAGAGAGAATAATCCTACATAGTTCCCGAGAGGTTCCACAAGGCAGTGCATTGTCCCCATGCTAGTTGGTAGCACAACGCATACTCCGGTTTGGCGATGTAAGCTTTAATCTGTTTATATGAAGATTTTGCTGGGCTAATGCAGTGCACCATCACTTCATGGGACGGGGACCCACTGGAGCACAGGAATGCCATTATTCTGTTACTGGGCCCCGGGTTTCCTATTTTATTCCCAGACAATGGTCCTGGAGTTCTAAGGGGGGCCTCTACTGGCCGCTAGGGAGTACTCCTAAACAGGCAATGCAGGAAACAGCTACAATATAAATACAAAGTGGGGATCAATGACAGGCCTACTCTAGGAACTGAGAGAAGGACGTAGAACAGTTGACAAGGAATCATTAAAATTGGACTGCTGAGGACTTACCTACAATTGTAAATGTGAACTCTTATTTTTTTCATTTTTCTTTCTGTGCTGCTTCACTTGATAGGGGTGTTGCGATGGATGGGGATAGTCATTATCAAAGTAGAGCCTACTTGACTGGAAGGTGATGATCCCCTTTTGCCAGGCTTTATGCAGAATCAGCCCCTTTTCTCGGTACCTTAGGAAACAGAGGATCATTGTTCTAGGCTTTGAATTTGGGGTAGCTGGTTTTGGTTGTAAGGCCCTATGGGCGCAATCAAGTTCCATGGCGCAGGTTTCTGGTAGATCGACAGTTTGTTTAAAAAAAGGTGTGTAAAACCACAATCAGGTCTGATCCCTCGGCCTCCTCTGGGATGCCTGAAATCCGGATATTGTTTCCACGGTTTCTTGCCTCCGCATCCTCCACTTGTGCCTGCAAGGTGCCAACGGCCGCGTGGAGCTGGATGACTGCTTGTTCTGCAGCGTCAAGCCTGACATCAGCCGCAGTGTTAAGTCCCTCAGTTGAAGTAGAAGGGGCAGACAAGATGGACCTCAAGTCCCTTCCATTATCGCAGTACTATGTTACTATGTGTAGTCACTGCTGTGCAGCAGGAGGGGCAGACAAGATGGACCTTAAGTCCCTTCCATTATCGCAATGCTATGTTACTATGTATAGTCACTCTTGTGCAGCAGGAGGGGCAGACAAGATGGACCTCATGTCCCTTCCATTATCGCAGTACTATGTTACTATGTGTAGTCACTGCTGTGCAGCAGGAGGGGCAGACAAGATGGACCTTAAGTCCCTTCCATTATCGCAATACTATGTTACTATGTATAGTCACTCTTGTGCAGCAGGAGGGGCAGACAACATGGACCCCATGTCCCTTCCATTATCGCAGTACTATGTTACTATGTGTAGTCACTGCTGTGCAGCAGGAGAGGCAGACAAGATGGACCTTAAGTCCCTTCCATTATCGCAATACTATGTTACTATGTATAGTCACTCTTGTGCAGCAGGAGGGGCAGACAAGATGGACCTCATGTCCCTTCCATCTTCGTAATACTATGTTACTATGTATAGTCACTGCTGTGTAGCAGGAGGGACCGACAAGATGGACCCCATGTCCCTTCCATTATCGCAGTACTATGTTACTATGTGTAGTCACTGCTGTGCAGCAGGAGGGGCAGACAAGATGGACCTTAAGTCCCTTCCATTATCGCAATACTATGTTACTATGTATAGTCACTCTTGTGCAGCAGGAGGGGCAGACAAGATGGACCTTATGTCCCTTCCATCTTCGCAATACTATGTTACTATGTATAGTCACTGCTGTGTAGCAGGAGGGACCGACAAGATGGACCCCAAGTCCCTTCCATCTTCACAATACTATGTTACTATGTATTGTCAAAGTCCTTCCCATCGTCACAATACTATGTTACTCTGTATAGTCATTGCTGTGCAGCAGGAGGGGCAGACAATATGGACCCCACGTCCCTTTCATCACCTTCCATCATCGTAATACTATGTTACTACGTATAGTCACTGCTGTGCAGCGGGGGGGGGGCAGACAAGATGGACCCCAAGTCCCTTCCATCATCGCAATACTATGTTATAATGTATAGTCACTGCTGTGCAGCAGGAGGGTCAGACAAGATGGACCCCAAGTCCCTTCCATCTTCACAATACTATGTTACTATGTATAGTCACTGCTGTGCAGCAGGAGGGTCAGACAAGATGGACCCCACGTCCCTTCCATTATCGCAATACTATGTTACTATGTGTAGTCACTGCTGTGCAGCAGGAGGGTCAGACAAGATGGACCCCATGTCCCTTCTATTATCGCAATACTATGTTACTATGTATAGTCACTGCTGTGCAGCAGGAGGGACAGACAAGATGGACCCCATGTCCCTTTCATTATCGCAATACTATGTTACTATGTATAGTCACTGCTGTGCAGCAGGAGGGACAGACAAGATGGACCCCATGTCCCTTCCATCTTCACAATACTATGTTACTATGTATTGTCAAAGTCCTTCCCATCGTCACAATACTATGTTACTATGAATAGTCACTGCTGTGCAGCAGGAGGGGCAGACAAGATGGACCCCACGTCCCTTTCATCACCTTCCATCATCGTAATACTATGTTACTACGTATAGTCACTGCTGTGCAGTGGGGGGGCAGACAAGATGGACCCCAAGTCCCTTCCATCATCGCAATACTATGTTATAATGTATAGTCACTGCTGTGCAGCAGGAGGGTCAGACAAGATGGACCCCAAGTCCCTTCCATCTTCACAATACTATGTTACTATGTATAGTCACTGCTGTGCAGCAGGAGGGGCAGACAAGATGGACCCCACTTCCCTTCCATCATCACAATACTATGTTACTATGTATAGTCACTGCTGTGCAGCGGGGGGGTGCAGACAAGATGGACCCCAAGTCCCTTCCATCTTTGCAATACTGTTACTATGTATAGTCACTGCTGTGCAGCAGGAGGGACAGACAAGATGGACCCCATGTCCCTTCCATCATCACAATACTGTGTTACTATGTGTAGTCACTGCTGTGCAGCAGGAGGGTCAGACAAGATGCACCCCATGTCCCTTCCATTATCGCAATACTATGTTACTATGTATAGTCACTGCTGTGCAGCAGGAGGGACAGACAAGATGGACCCCATGTCCCTTCCATCTTCACAATACTATGTTACCATGTATCGTCAAAGTCCTTCCCATCGTCACAATACTATGTTACTATGTATAGTCACTGCTGTGCAGCAGGAGGGGCAGACAAGATGGACCCCACGTCCCTTTCATCACCTTCCATCATCGTAATACATATGTTACTACGTATAGTCACTGCTGTGCAGCAGGGGGGGGGGCAGACAAGATGGACCCCAAGTCCCTTCCATCATCGCAATACTGTGTTATAATGTATAGTCACTGCTGTGCAGCAGGAGGGTCAGACAAGATGGACCCCAAGTCCCTTCCATCTTCACAATACTATGTTACTATGTATAGTCACTGCTGTGCAGCAGGAGGGTCAGACAAGATGGACCCCACGTCCCTTCCATTATCGCAATACTATGTTACTATGTGTAGTCACTGCTGTGCAGCAGGAGGGTCAGACAAGATGTACCCCATGTCCCTTCCATTATCGCAATACTATGTTACTATGTATAGTCACTGCTGTGCAGTGGGGGGGGGGGCGCAGACAAGATGGACCCCAAGTCCCTTCCATCTTCGCAATACTGTTACTATGTATAGTCACTGCTGTACAGCAGGAGGGGCAGACAAGATGGACCCCACGTCCCTTCCATTATCGCAATACTATGTTACTATGTGTAGTCACTGCTGTGCAGCAGGAGGGTCAGACAAGATGGACCCCACGTCCCTTCCATTATCGCAAGACTATGTTACTATGTATAGTCACTGCTGTGCAGTGGGGGCGCAGACAAGATGGACCCCAAGTCCCTTCCATCTTCGCAGTACTATGTTACTATGTATAGTCACTGCTGTGCAGCAGGAGGGTCAGACAAGATGGACCCCACGTCCCTTCCATTATCGCAGTACTATGTTACTATGTATAGTCACTGCTGTGCAGCGGGGGGGGGCGCAGACAAGATGGACCCCAAGTCCCTTCCATCTTCGCAATTCTGTTACTATGTATAGTCACTGCTGTACAGCAGGAGGGTCAGACAAGATGGACCACACGTCCCTTTCATCACCTTCCATCATCTAATACTATGTTACTACGTATAGTCACTGCTGTGCAGCGGGAGGCGGGGCAGACAAGATGGACCCCAAGTCCCTTCCATCTTCGCAATACTATGTTACTATGTATAGTCACTGCTGTGCAGCAGGAGGGACAGACAAGATGGACCTCAAGTCCCTTCCATCTTCACAATTCTATGTTACTATGTATAGTCACTGCTGTGCAGCATGAGGGGCAGACAAGATGGACCTCAAGTCCCTTCCATTATCGCAATACTATGTTACTATGTATAGTCACTGCTGTGCAGCAGGAGGGACAGACAAGATGGACCCCATGTCCCTTCCATCTTCACAATACTGTGTTACTATGTATTGTTAAAGTCCTTCCCATTGTCACAATACTATGTTACTATGTATAGTCACTGCTGTGCAGCAGGAGGGTCAGACAAGATGGACCCCAAGTCCCTTCCATCTTCACAATACTATGTTACTATGTATAGTCACTGCTGTGCAGCAGGAGGGTCAGACAAGATGGACCCCACGTCCCTTCCATTATCGCAATACTATGTTACTATGTGTAGTCACTGCTGTGCAGCAGGAGGGTCAGACAAGATGGACTCCATGTCCCTTCCATTATCGCAATACTATGTTACTATGTATAGTCACTGCTGTGCAGCAGGAGGGACAGACAAGATGGACCCCATGTCCCTTCCATCATCACAATACTATGTTACTATGTATAATCACTGCTGTGCAGCGGGGGAGGGGGGTGCAGACAAGATGGACCCCAAGTCCCTTCCATCTTTGCAATACTATTACTATGTATAGTCACTGCTGTACTGCAGGAGGGGCAGACAAGATGGACCCCAAGTCCCTTCCATCTTCGCAATACTATGTTACTATGTATAGTCACTGCTGTGCAGCAGGAGGGACAGACAAGATGGACCCCATGTCCCTTCCATCATCACAATACTATGTTACTATGTGTAGTCACTGCTGTGCAGCAGGAGGGACAGACAAGATGGACCCCATGTCCCTTCCATCTTCACAATACTATGTTACTATGTATTGTCAAAGTCCTTCCCATCGTCACAATACTATGTTACTATGTATAGTCACTGCTGTGCAGCAGGAGGGGCAGACAAGATGGACCCCACGTCCCTTTCATCACCTTCCATCATCGTAATACTATGTTACTACGTATAGTCACTGCTGTGCAGCGGGGGGGGCAGACAAGATGGACCCCAAGTCCCTTCCATCATCGCAATACTATGTTACTACGTATAGTCACTGCTGTGCAGCGGGGGGGGGGGGGCAGACAAGATGGACCCCAAGTCCCTTCCATCTTCGCAATACTATGTTACTATGTATTGTCAAAGTCCTTCCCATCGTCACAATACTATGTTACTATGTATAGTCACTGCTGTGCAGCAGGAGGGACAGACAAGATGGACCCCAAGTCCCTTCCATCTTCACAATACTATGTTACTATGTATTGTCAAAGTCCTTCCCATCGTCACAATACTATGTTACTATGTATAGTCACTGCTGTGCAGCAGGAGGGGCAGACAAGATGGACCCCATTTCCCTTTCATCACCTTCCATCATCGTAATACTATGTTACTGCATATAGTCACTCATGTGCAGCGGGGGGGGGCAGACAAGATGGACCCCAAGTCCCTTCCATCATCGCAATACTATGTTATAATGTATAGTCACTGCTGTGCAGCAGGAGGGTCAGACAAGATGGACCCCACGTCCCTTCCATTATTGCAGTACTGTGTTACTATGTATAGTCACTGCTGTGCAGCAGAAGGGTCAGACAAGATGGACCCCACGTCCCTTCCATTATCGCAATACTATGTTACTATGTATAGTCACTGCTGTGCAGCGGGCGCAGACAAGATGGACCCCAAGTCCCTTCCATCTTCGCAATACTATGTTACTATTTATAGTCACTGCTGTGCAGCAGGAGGGTCAGACAAGATGGACCCCATGTCCCTTTCGTCACCTTCCATCATCGTAATACTATGTTACTACGTATAGTCACTGCTGAGCAGCAGGAGGGTCAGACAAGATGGACCCCACATCCCTTCCATCATCACAATACTATGTTACTCGGTATAGTCACTGCCGTGCAGGAGGGGCAGACAAGATGGATGAGTTGTTACATTGATACATAACATTGTCAGTAGCTCTGTAGGTGGCCCTCTCACCTCAGGGGGCTGGAAGACTGGAAGGTTGTGGATTCTAGCCCCACACCAGGTACACTGGGTAAGACCCATAACTGACACAGTAGTACCGTACAAGAGGGGTGCTTCACTGTTGAGGTGCCATCGTTCGGATGAGATGTTAAACAGAGGTCTCTTCTGCCCCTGGCTGGTCAGTGTCCAGGTAGAATTTAAAGATCCAGTGACATTTATCAAAGAACAAAAGGGGAGTCTCTCTGGTATCTTGGCGAACATTCTCCCATCAGTAACACAGGTCCATGTAACTCACCCCCCAGGCCGCACCTGGATACAAGCTCTGACAGCTTGATGTGCCTTTCCTGGCCAAAATGTACAAATAAATAAACCTCCTAGCCTATACAGTACGCCCCCCCTTCAGCATGTTCCACCACCACTAGACTTCTGCAGCACCACAGCAAAAGGTCTTGTCTGCACAAGAAGCGGCATGTCTGCAGCTCATGGTAATCTCACCCAGAGAGGAAAGGCAGCAAGCACCAAAGCAGAAACAAAATGAAAAGAAATTGCCCAACATTGCTAAAGAAAGAACATGTATACTGTTATGCTTTCATAACACTGATGAAATTAAAAAACTTTGTTCATAAGGCTGGAGGATTGCAAAACAAAATCCGAGGTGTGGTCCTTAAGCAAAACACAAGATATAAAAAGACAGCAGACATGAGCTAAAAGCCAATTCTGCAGACGTTAGGAGTAGAAAAGAATTAATTCAGTGATCTGAAGGTAAGGACAAGATTGTCTCGCTGTCTGTCTGCCTCTCTGTCTCTGTCTCTCTCTCTCTCTCTCTCTTTCTCTCTCTCTCTGTCTCTCTCTTTCTCTCTCTCTCTCTGTATCTCCCCTGCCTTTGTTAGTTGCATTAGAAGAAGAATCAGCATTTATATAGCATGCTTCATACACACTGCATCCCAAAACGCTTTACAAGCAGTGAGAGACTGGTAGTGCAGAAGTTGTAAACATGTAGTGGCAGCCAATTCACACATCAGCACCGCACACAGCCTTGGATAGGCTCCACGGTTTTATGGGAAGGAGCATGTTGACCTGGACACGAGAGTAAATCCCACACTCTTTCAAAAAGTTCCCTTGGTTCATTTGCTTCCACCCCCGACACCCACCAGGAGTAGGACGAAGGTACCTTGGTTTAACATCTCATCTGAAGGATGGCACACCATCTACAGCATCCCATGTACTGCACTCGAGTGCCAGTGTTTACGGCAGGAGCCAAATCCCAGTGTAGGACTAGAATCCATTTCCTTCTGGTCTAGAGGCAGATGTGCTACCAACTGAGCCAGGCTGACACCACTAGCATTCACCGTGACACCTTGAAGCAATTTCAGTAAGTCTACTGTTAGGAATTTTGAGGGTTAAATGAAGTTGGTTCTCTAGAAAGTATATGGAAGAACAGAGCTGCACCAAGGTGGGACGGGGTGCTCAGTGACACAACTTTGTAAACTTAAAGCCTCTAGTCACGGCACTTACCCTGAGCATCAGTACAAATGAAGAGTCAGCACAATTGTCTTCAGACTGAATATTCCATTTAATTGTAAGCCATGCAAACAGAAAAAAATTACCCTCTTGGATCAGAGAGACAAGACAACAAGCTCTAATGTTTCACCTAGTAATACACTTTATAAAAGATACTGCCATACAGAGGAGATACATTATTTACAGCACCCAAATGTGTCATGTTCTTTAGAAATTTTAAAGTGATAAAATTCACTATAACTTAATCCCAATAGTAACATTTATCATTGCAATTGATATTCCAGTGATAAATGTTAGTATTTGGATTTGGCAATTACAGGAGGGAGCTTTTAAATATGTCTTCCAGTTTGAGGTAGATACACAGACTGTCTTATTGCACTGTTTTAAAATTTAATGTTAGCACTAATAATGTTGTATGTGTTGGCTGTGGTGTGAGTATTTAGTACCAAATCTTGTTTGTAGTATGCTTCAAGTCTATTAAGTTATACTGAATGTAAGTTAATGGTGTAGTTGTATTTTCCATAGTCTGATTACTCTGAGAAGAAGGGACTGAAGTATCAGAATCCTTGTCCTCCGTATTATCACTCCAAGATTGTAACACCTCGTATCTATTGTCCAGGCGTAAATCCTCCAAAGGAGGTAGTATAGAATCAGTCACAGTCTTTGATTTGGAAGTTTTGGTAACTAAGATGAAAGGATCTTGTTCTGTAGTGGAAGTGATCACAGTAGTCGAAATCGGGGGGGGGGGCATAATTGTACTTTCAGGAGCTGAGACCTGTTTCTCAGAAATGCATTGTGCAGCTTCAGACTGTGAAGCAACTGTGTCAAACATGACAGAAATCTCAGATGAAATCGAGGGGAGCTCTGTGGCCAACACACTACGAAGTGTTCTGGAGTGCAATAGGTTTGAGTCAGGCACTAGCTGTGTGGCCTTATTGTGAGGTTGGAAAGCTTTAGTGGTCTGACTGTTATAATAATCTTGCTCAGCAAAGTCATTGGTGTTGTGGGCCACCCAAGGACAAGATCTGAATGAATGATTAGTTGCCCCACATAGATTACAGACAGGGAGAACTGTATACATATTTATCGAATGTCCCAGAGTGCCACATTGGGAGAATTTGATCTGTTCACAATAAGTGTTCAAATGTGTTGTTGAACCATAACGATTACATGCCTTGGGCTGTCCCTGATAGAACAGCACCCCTCTATCCCGTCCTAAAAAAAACAATTTGGTAAATGTTGAATACCAGCATCTGTATGTCTTAGGCAGATTTTGAACTTCCACCCCCGCCCCCCGCCAGAAACTGTTGTCATGTATTATGCAGTCAGGAGGACCTTGTGTTTCACAATGTTGTTCCGACCAATAAATGATATCATTGACATTTACTCCCTGATTGCGTAAAAGTATGGTGACGGTTTTAATTGTAGGTTTCGTAATGGGTATCGCAATAAATGGTGACCCTAAGAGGGTATTTTTGACAACATGACACAGACCCCAAAACTTGTCTAAAATAGCAGCATTTTGAAAACTGACGTTGTAGCCTCCTGCGGCATGTATAAAGGCGTACATATCTGCTGTTGCGGCTTTGAGGAATCACTAAGTAATGCTTTTCCCAAATAGTTCCTATCTGGATGTAAACTCCTCCCCCAACCCCCACGGTACCACAATCTCACCACAAAATGCCTTTTAGCCAGTTCTTCAGGTTTTTTAAATAAGCTAGCATGGCTTAGAGGTTTAGCTGGCGGGATTACATACAGGTTGGACTCCGGTGTTCGATCTAAAACTAAATTATTTACAGCATTCTTCGTAGCAATGGATACCTGCAGTAGCTTGGGTAGTGTTAGTGAGCAGCCTGCCTCCATCGGAACTAGTCGAAATCATGTTAGCGTCTGTCACAGTTGCAAGCATCTGTGTCCTTGCACTTTGCACAGCTACAGCAGCTGGCTGGTGCAGACCTTGGAGCTCCATAGATGGTGCTTGAGCAATGGTGTTTGGAAACAGAAACACAGACTTTGATGGCAGATAAGGACCGCTTGGACCACCCAGTCTGCCCATTTCCCTACCTATTGGATAAGCTGCAGAGCCTAGTTAACCAACAGCCTACTTCTTCCTAATCCCCACCGGAGTTGCCTTAGGTCTGTCCTATGCATTCTTGAATTCCCCCACTGTTTTTGACCCCACTACCTCCCCAGGAAGGCCATTCCATGTGTTCACCACCCTCTCCGTGAAAAACACTACCTTGCGTTGCCACTGAGCCGCCCCCCCATTTTCAAATTTTGCCCCCCTTGTTCGTGCACATCTCTTTTTCTGAAAGATGCTACCCTCTTGAACTTGATTCCCTTGAGGTACTTTAAAGTTTCTATCATGTCCCCCTCTCCCCCCTTTCTTTGAGGGTATACATATTAAGCTCATTCAGTCTTTCTTTGTATGGCTTCTGGTGCAGACCCTGCACCATTTTAGTTGCCCTCCTCTGGACTACCTCCATCCTGTGTATGTCCTTGTGGAGATGGGGCCTCCAGAACTGCATGCAGTACTCCAGATGGGGTCTCATCAACTATCTGTACAGAGGGATAACAACTTCCTGTTTTCTACTGGTGATGCTTCTCCCTGTACATCCCAGTACTCCTTACTGCCTTCTCACATTGCTTGCTTACCTTTAGGTCATCTGACATGACTTCCCCAGGTCCCTTTCCATTGTTGTTGTTGTTAGTACCTCTCCCCCCCATTGTGTACTTTTCCCCTGGATGTTTGTTTCTCAGGTGCATTATTTTGCACTTCTTTGCATTGAATTTAAGCTGCCATACTTTTGACCATTCGTCCAATCTTGCCAAGTCCCTTCTCCTCCTCCTCCCCGTGTATCAACTCTGTTGCAGATCTTTTTGTCGTCTGCAAAGAGGCATACTTTTCCTCCCAGTCCCTCTGCAAAGTCACTTATAAAGATATTAAAAAAGACTGGTCCCAGTACCGAACCCTGCAGTACTCCACTAGTAATCCCCCTCTCTTTGGAGCGGACTCTGTTTACTATTACCCTCTGTTTCTTGTTGTCCAGCCAATATTTTACCCAGGCTACAACCCTGGGACCCACTCCCAGGCTGGCTAACTTGTTTATTATTTTTTAGTGTGGGACTGAGTCAAATGCCTTGCTAAATTATAGGTAGGCCATGTCCATAGCCCCTCCCTGATCTACTACTTTGATCACCCAGTCAAAGAAATCTATTAGATTCGTCTGACATGACCTTCCCACTGTGAATCCATGCTGCCTTGGGTCCTGTGCCCCTCTGGCCTCTAGGTACTCAAAATTTTTTTCTTTCAGAAGTGATTCCATCATTTTCCCTACCACTGAGGTCAAACAAATGGGTGTTTAGTTTTCTGTCTCTGCTTTACTCCTACTTTTATGAAGGGGAATCACATCCACCCTCCTCCGGTCCTCAGGTACCACACTTTTTTTTTTTGTTTAGTTTTTGTTGACCGGGTAAGTGCACTAGACAAATCCTGCCTATTTTCAGGCACGACCCGGGGGAGAGGGATACAGATGAATGCCAACTGACCTTGAACCAGATTAAGCTATTGGTGGTATTTTTTTTTTTAGTGAATGAGGGAAATTTGGCCAGGACACCGGGGAAATTCCCCTACTCTTTTCGATAAGTGCCATGGGATCTTTAACATCCACCTGAACTACCACCAATCCAGGCAGATGGGACCTCGGTTTAACGTCTCATCCGAAAGACGGCACCTAAGAAGTGCAGCACCCCTCTCATGCTGCACTACAGTGTCAGTACTGAAACCACCCATGATTTGTTAAAAAGGGTAGTCAGTGGTGTCACTAGTTCTCCCCTTAGTTCTTTTAGAATTCTGGAGTGAATCCCGTCAGGTCCCACTGCTTTGTCCACCTTCCATTTCAGGAGTTTTTTCACAACCCTTTCTTCTGTGAATGGACTGGGATCGCCCCCCCTATCCAGAGTGTTACTATTGATTGGATTAGGTATCCCCCCTCTCCTTCTTCTGTGAATACTGAGCAGAAGTATTTGTTCAGTATCCCTGCTTTTTCACTGTCACCCTCTGCCCATCCGCCCTGCCCTTTATTAAGCCTCACTGTCCCTACCTTGGTCTTTCTTTGCTCCCTAATGTCTCTATAAAAGGTTATATCTCCCTTCTTAACTGAGTTAGCTATCTTTTCCTCGGTTTGGGCCATTGCTATTCTGACTGCTTTCCCCACTTCCTTCTGCTTTAACTGGTACAGTTCTCTGTCCTGCTTCTTCTGTGTTTCGTTATACTTCCTGAATGCTATATTTTTCTCCCTAACCTTCCCTGCCACCCCTTTTGAGAACCATAGTGTTTTTTCCTTCATTTTGATTTGTTTATTTGCTTCACAGATAGGCTTGTTGCCTCTGTGAAGGCAGTTTTGATGTTTCCCCATTGTTCCTCCACCCCTCCTTCTTGACTGTTTGCTAGTGCTTTTCTGAATCACTCTCCCATTTTGCCAAAGTCAGCCTTCCTAAAGTCCAGCACCCTCACATTTGTATGGCTTGACTCTAAGGCTGTGTTTATCATGAACCACACTGTTTGGTAGTCACTTGTTCCCAGACAGCTGCCCAGTTCTAAATATGAGATCCTCTCTCCATCCCTGTTTGAGAGTACCAGGTCTAAGATTGCTTCCTCCCAAGTGGGCTCCAGCACTAGCTGTCTGAGGCATGTCTCCTGTAGGGTATCAAGAATGACCCTGCTCTTGGATGTGGCTGCAGTAAAAGGTGCTCCAGTTAACATCTGGCATATTCAGGTCCCCCACCAACAACAGCTCCCCTTTTACTGCCATCCTAAGGATGCCTTCTATCATTATCTTGTCAATTTCCTCCCCCTCAGACGGGGGGTCTGTATACAACCTCCTTGCAGATTGTGGTGCCATTTTCTGACTCCAGGGTAACCCACAGTGCCTCCTCTCCTCCATGTTCAGTTCCATTGCTTTGATCCCTTCCCTTACGTAGAGAAGCTCCTCCTCCTCCTCCTTTCTACCCTCTCTGTCCCCCCTGTAGATTGTGTATCCTGGTATGTTGACATCCCAGTCATGGTTCTCTGTGTACCATGTTTCTGTGACTGCCACGATATTCAGGCTTCCCTCTTCCATCAAGGCCACTAGTTCAGGGAGCTTGTTATGCAGACTACAGGCATTGGTACTCATTGCCCTCCATTTTGTTATGGCCTTACCACTTTTAGCCCCATCCCTGTCCTTACTGCCTTTTTCATTCTTCTCCATTCACCCAAGCCCTTCTCCCTATCAACTTCTCTATTTTGGTGTTTACCTCACTAACTACCCTGTTTTGTGTAGGGGGCTGGGATTTTCCTGCTCCTTTTCAGTGCCTCCCTCCCCTTGGCTAGTTTAAATGCTTGCCAATGAAGCATTTAAACCTATCACATAGGATCCTGGTTCCCCTCCTAGACAGATGCAGACCATCGTGCCCGTAAAGGCCTGTATCCCTCCAGGTGGACCCCTAGTCCCCAGTGAAGCCAAAACCCTGAGCTCTGCACCAGTTTTTCAACCATTGATTGAACCCCATGGTGCAGAGCCATGCCATAAACAGGCAGCGCCTCAGAGAAGGTTACTGTGCATGCTACTTGTCTAAGTCCCTTCCCCAACTCCACAGACTCCCCCTGCACTGCTCTGATCCCATTCCCAGCCAGGTCATTTGTCCCTAGGTGAACAATTATGTCCAGCTCCCTCCCCCGTGCAGCTGCTCCCATGATCCTGAGGAGCTGCTCCATGTCCCCCCAAGCCATGGCACCGGGCAGACACCTTACTTCCCTCTCCTCTTCCTACCTCCCTCCCCCAGTTCTATCCCCCTAACAATTGAGTCACCCACCAGGAGTGGTTTCCTTCCCCTTCCACCCTCCTGTGGGTCTCCTTTGTGGAGGTTCCCAGCATCCTCCTTGGTCTCTACTGTAAGTACCTCCATAGAGGAACCATGCTCTGCCAGAATGACATTTGAATTGTGGAGAGGTACAGCTGGTGGGATGCACCTCTGTTTCACTACCCTCACCCTCCCTGAGCCCACTGTGGTCTAAACACTCCTCTTTCCTGGCAACCCTTGAGGCAGTGATGGCAGCCCTGGTGGTCCCTAGGTGAGAGAGGAGGTCCCCTGAAACCTGGCCAGCTCAGCCTGGAGTCAAGCAACCTCCTCCCTCAGCCCAGAGAGGTGCCTGCAGATGGAACAACATCACATCCTCCAGAAAGTCTCCCAGAAGACTGCCACTCCACAGCCACTGCACTGCACTACCACCCATCATGTCTTTTTTGTGGCCCCTCGACTGTTGTTTTGTATGCTTACTTTTTCCTTTCACTGCTTTCTTTTTTCGTTTGTTTGTTTTTTTCTTCCTACTTTCCTGCTGCCTCTGTGCCCTTACATACGAATATACAAAGAAGCCAGCAGAAGAAGACCACTTGGTCTACCTAGTCTGCTCATATTGCAGGGTACACAGCTTGAGCTACTGTCCCTGCCCTCCCTCCCCACACCTCCCATCCTCCCTACCCATGATCCTTACCTTCCCCCTATGCCTATCTCAGCCTCTCTTAAAGCTGCCTACTGTCTTCAATGCAATCACCTCTTCTGGCAGCACATTCCAAGTGTCCATCATCCTCTCTGTGAAGCAGTGCTTCCTGACCTCTCCCTAAACCTCCCACCCTCCAGCATAAGACTGCACCACCTCATGCTATGGTTGCCACTCAGCTTAAAGAGACTCTCCTTATCCACTTTATTTATCCCTTTCAAATACTTGAAGGTCCCAATCATGTCCTCTCTCTCTCTCTTCTGTCTTTCAGGGGTACATGTTCAGTGCCCTCAACTGCTGCTCATATGCCTTGGCCTGCTGACCCGCTATCATCTTTGTAGTCCTCCTCTGGACCTTCTCCAGCAGGTTAATGTCCTTTTTGAGGTGTGGGCACCAGTACTGAACCCCATACTCTAGATGAGGCTTTACCAGGGACCTGTACAAGGGTGGTATAACCTCTTCCCTCCTACTACTGATCCCCCTAGATAAGCATCTCAGCATCTTGTTTGCCTTTGCTGCTGCTTTCTTGCACTGCATGGAGTGCTTTAGGTCACTAGTGATCATTACTCCCAAGTCCTTCTCCTCCTCTAATGCAGATATTCAGACTCCACCCAGGTAGTACTCTGTCCTGGGATTCTTGGCTTCAATATCTATAACTTTGCATTTCTTGGCATTGCAGCCAAGCTGCCAGATGCAGGACCACCTTCCCAGCTTTTCCAGATCATCCTGTAGGTCCTGTATCCTTTCAGCTGTGTCCACTCTCCCCCAGAGCTTGTTGTCATCTGTGAATAGGCACATTTCACCCTTAATGCTATCCCCAATGTCACTGATGAAGACACTGAATAACACCAGACCCAGCACTTAGCCCTGTGGGACCCCACTAGTTACCTCTCTGGTGCCAGATAACTCTCCCCCCAGATAAATCTCCCCCACAACCATCCTCTGGGTTCTGTCCCTCAGCCAGTTTTCCAACCATCTGGCCATCTTTTCCCCAACCTCGAAAAAGATCCACCAACTTCCTGATCAACCTTTTATGGGGCACAGAGTCAAAGGTCTTGCTGAAATCCAGATAGAGGATGTCTACTGCTTGGCCCCTGTCTACTGTCTTAGTGACAGCACCTGTCCTTCTTGTTCTGAGACAGGAAGGTCCTGTATTCCTCAGTAGTTTCCTTCTTACTTGCTCAAAGACAGACCTCCAGCAGCTAACCCTTTTTGTTTCCTCTCCTTCTCTCCCTGTCATTCTCACCTTCTGTAGTGACTTACAGCTTCTCTCTCCTTCTCTTGTATGTTCCTTTGTGGACCTAACTTTTAGCTACACCCTTTGTAATTCTGCCTATATACCAGCTAGGCTATTGCTTGTGCTGTGCTGCCTAACTGTTCCTGTGTCTTTAAGTAGGTGTGGCCTGGCCTTCCACTATAAAGGTAGAGCACCTGGGGGTGGTTGGGGAATGGGTGTGGGTGGGGGGTTGTTTCTTTGGTACTCAGTGTCTACAAAAAAACAATCAACAATCTGGTAAAAAAATACTTTCTTCTGTAACCTACAGGACAAAACACAGCTCTAGTTTAAGGTAGCTGGTAGCTGCTCTCCCTCTCAGCTTCTGTAGCAAACAGAGTCCACAGTCAAGCTCCCGTTTGTAATCCACAGTCCCTCAAGCCTTCTTGATATATACTGTATGCAACTGTAGTGTAGTATTATGAGGTGCCGCTAGAGGGTGGCATGGACTTTACAAACTCTAAGAGAATATAGATCTTCAGCAATAGTAGTGTTGTCATTAGAGAGATCCAGAATCTCTCTCTCTCTCGCTCTGTATCAGAAGAAGGCTGCCTTGTTAGAAGCATGTAATAAAGCTCTGCAGTTTCTGAAGAAGTTCCCTGTGTAGATTGCTTGGTTTTTCAGGACAGAACATATTATTTGGCAACAAGGATAAAAGAAAGAGTCAGTGACCAACTAAAGAAAGAGGACATTTTCACCCAGAGTGAGAAAAAGGAAATTATTCAGAGAGGGAAAGTAAAAAAAAGTAGTGGGAGCTATGCATACAATAAGTGGCTGTCTATATTCAAAGAGGAAATGGCTGGCACGGTAGGAACTGTGGCTTCTTTTAATCCTCAAGTTCAGACCTGGGAGGAATACTGTGAAATCTTGTCACATTTCTTTATTGCAGATGATATCACAGAGACTAGAAAAAAAGAGCCAGTTTACTAAGTGGAGTGGGTGCACAAACCTACATCTTGATAAGAAATGTGTTGAGCCCTGAAAAGCCTGGTGACAAATCATATGAAGACTTAGCAAAATTGTTGAAAAATCACTTTAACCCAAAACTGAGAGAAATTGTACAAAGGTTCAAATGTAATTCTAGAAATAGAAAAGCTGGAGAGACTGTGAGGGCATATGTGACAGAGCTCAGAAAAAGGTCTCAGGACTAATTATGGAGAAACTTTAGAGCAAATGCTGAGAGACAGACTGGTTTGTAGAATAAATGATGATATAATTCAAAGAACGTTCTTGTCAGAAACAGATTTAAAGTTGTTCCAGATGTGAGAATTATTTTTATTCAGTCAGCACTTTGTGGCAGCACTGCCTGATGCTCTGAATGTCCAGTCCTGGTTGCGGAACAATTACAACAGTCACCAGCATGACAGGATTAAAATTTATCACAAATATCACTTATATCGGTCACTGTTTAATTTTTTTCAATCGGACACCCCCCTCCCCCCGGCCCCATCATGTTGTGTCACATAGACAGATGAACGATTATGGTCGAAAACAAAGAAACAAAGACCCTAAGAGGATGTCCGACGATGATGAATGATCAGAAAAAAAAAATCCAGGCACACACACAACAAGGAACCAACTGAACTTAAAGTATTTAAGGAATTAACCCGGTTAGCCAGTAAATGTTATTTTATCTCAGGTGGCGCAGCAGCGGCTCAGCAAGTTTCTCTCTCTCTCTCTCTCAACTCCACCAGCACATGTAAGAGGTTTTAAGAAGTGCAGTTAAGGCTGTGTGTAGCACAGGACTAATTGGAAAGGAGTGCAGCTAAGGCTATAGCATGGGACCATTCCAAAAGGAGTGCGGCTAAGGCTGCAGCATGGGACCATTTTATAAGAAGTGTAGCTAAGGGTGTAGCACAGAGCCATTTTGTAGGGATTGTGGCTAAGGCTGTAGCATGGGACCAATTTATTTATTTATTATTTATTTAGCTTTTGTTAACCAGGTAGGTACACTAGACAAACACATGCCTATTTTCAGGTACAACCTGGGAGAGTACTGGAAAACAAAGAACATACAGAGTACAATTTGAAACAAGTAGGGCATATACCCAGATGTCAGGAGAAGCATAACATACATAGTAAGATATCTCAGGTCATGACAGTAATCATAGTCAATATGCTAAGGTACAGCATCACTGACACAACGACACCAGCAATATATATATATATATATATATATATATATATATAGACATATACAAAATTTACACATTTGCAAGATACATGGAATGAATACACTCAAGTATACTGTGCAGAAGACCAGGCTTTGTAAGGAGTGTGGCTAAGACTGTAGCATGGAATCATTTTGTAAGTAGTGTGGCTTAGGCTGTAGCACAGGACCATTTTGTAAAGAGTATGGCTAAGGCCATAGCACAAGACCATTTTGTAAGGAATGTGGCTAAGGCTGTAGCACAGGACCATTTTGTAAGGAGTGTGTGGCTAAGTCTGTAGCACAGGACCATTTTGTAAAGAGTATGGCTAAGACCATAGCACAGGACCATTTTGTAAGGAATGTGGCTAAGGCTGTAGCACAGGACCATTTTGTAAGAAGTGTGTGGCTAAGGGTGTAGCATGGGACCATTTTGTAAGAAGTGTGTGGCTTGGACCCATTTTATAAGGAGTGTGGCTAAGAGTGTAGCGTGGGAACATTTTATAAAGATTGTGGCTAAGGCTGCAGCATGGCACCATTTTGTAATGGGTGTGGCTAGGGCTGTAGGACAGGACCATTTTGTAAGGAGTACGACTAAGGGTGAAGCAGAGGACCATTATGTAAGGAGTGTGGCTAAGGCTGTTGCACTGGACCATTTTCTAAGGGATGTGACTAAGGCTGTAGCATGGCAACATTTTGTAATGAGTATGGCAAAGGCTGTAGCATGGGACAATTTGGTAAGAATTGTTGCTAATGGTGTAGCACAGGACCACTTTGTAAGGAGTGTGGCTCAGACTTAAGCACAAGACCATTTTGTAAGTAGTGTGACAAAGGTTGTAGCATAGGACCATTTTATAAGGAGTATTGCTAAGGCTGCAACACAAAACCATTTTGTAAGGAGTGTGGCTAAGTCTGTAGCATGGACCATTTTGTAAGGACTGTACCTAACGCTACAGCACAAGACCATCTTGTAAGGAGAGTGTCTAAGGCTGTAACACGGGAACATTTTGTAATGTGGTTGGCTAAGGCTGCAGCACAGGTCCACTTTGTAAGCAGCTTGGTTAAGGCTGTAACACAGGACCATTTTATAAAGGGTTTGGATCATGCTGTAGAATGGGGCCATTTTTTTAAGGAGTGTGGCTGAGGGTGTAGCACAGGACTATTTTGTAAGGAGTGTGGCTGAGGGTGTAGCACAGGACTATTTTGTAAGGAGTGTGGCTAATGTCATAGCACAGGACCACTTTGTAAGGAGTGTGGCTAAGGGTGTAGCATGGGACCATTCTGTAAGGAGTGTGGCTAAGGCTGTAGCATGGGACCATTCTGTAAGGAGTGTGACTAAGGGTGTAACATGAGACCATTTTGTAAGGAGTGTGGCTATGGCTGTAGCACGGGACCATTTTGTAAGAAGTATGGCTAAAGCTGTAGCATGGGACCATTTTGTAAGGAGTGTGGCTAAGGGTGTAGCAGAGGACTATTTTGTAATGGGTATGGCCAAGGCAGTGATGAAACTGAACAGGAACACACAGAAACTCGGTTCCTGTACCTTTTTTGCAGCAGGAACTGAGTTCCTGTACTTCTTCCCCCTGACACTAAAACTGAAATTCTTAAACCAGCAACATAGTGACAGTTTCTGGATCTGTGATCTGCTATCAGGGTTTCCATAACACAGTTTGACTTGTACAACAGTGCTATTTTCCTAGAAATACTTTAATATCTCTAACTGAATCTACTAGTGTCAAATTAGATAGTTGTTCCTTGACACCGTTATCCTTTAGATTGAAGATCTTCATTCTGTATTTCATAATTACCAGTGCCTGAGTTCCTGTACTTCTTGTCTACCACTTGCACCACTGGGCTAAGGGTGTAGCATGGGACATTTTTGTGAGGAGTCTGGATAAGGCTGTTGCATGGGAATATTTTGTAAGCAGTCTGGATAAGGGTGTACCACGGGACCATTTTCTAAAGAGGATGGTTAAGGGTGCTGCACTGGCCATAAGAATCGTGTGTAACCCCTACGTGGCGCTATTCCAAGGGCTACTACCCCTGCCTGCTTGGCTAGTAGCAGGTTAAGGGGCCTGACTTCCGAAACGGGTGCCTCCACCCAGAGGTCAGGGTTGGTAGTGGACAAACTAGCCTGGGCACAGCCTCTGGGACACTGTAACCCCTCTCTGTTCCTGCTAGTGGCCACCACAATATGCAGTAATTATTTTCCCAATACCTCTGATATGCTTTGCAAGTACCCACACAGTTCGCACTTACCACCAAGGCTGGTTTCTCTGGTTCAACCCTGGGGACCTCCTGTAAAACAAGGTTAGGCAGAACAAATGGCAGCAATACAATACTTCGAGCACAAATTAGAACCACAGTCTGGTTAAATGCAGAAACAAGTAGATCTGATTTATTCAGAGGGGTTTGAACAAGGGAGGGGGTAATCAGGTTAATTAGCTTAATGACGCTATCAGTCACACAGCTGTGTATGCAGTCAGAGTCCCTAACAGTCACACTCTCTGGGTACCCAGTTGGAAAGTAAGGTGGCTAACCAGGACCATTGCCCAGGGTAGGCTGGCGTTGCAGCTGGTTGGGGCCCTGTGATGGAAAAAAAAAAAACTTGCACAACACACTTTTGTAATACGGAATCAGATGGCTCAGTTTGAGAAAGAAAGAAACAACACAGCAAGATTAAAAGATAGTTGTAGGGAGCTACCTTGATGATTACTCATGATACCGAAGACTGGACACAGGATGGACAAAAATTGAGACAGTAGATGAATTATATGGTGCGCCAGGAGAAGCAGGGCCCACACGATTTGCCGAGGCGTCGTTCCTGTTCAGGCATGGAGCAGGGGGCTGATCCCTGGGCAGGTCTCTTGTCGATTGCTCTTCTCTGTGCAACAGGGTAGGATGGCGGGGCCCTCGTGGCAAGGCCCAGCCACATGAAGCTAACAGCGGATTCAGTCCGTTTGTGCTGGATACAACTTCCAGCAAACCGAACACAGTTCTCAGTGTGGGGAGCCAATTCACGATCCCCTTCCAGTACCAGCACATTTATATGTAAAAAGAAACATACTGAACCAGGCACAGCACTCCCTGGTCACAATCGCTAAGTTCTGTGCACTACACAGAAGTCTTAAAGGGAAAAGGGATTTCTGGCAGGCTGATCGCATTCAGCACAATCTTCGGTCCTCCTCAGGTAAAGCCTGATCCCCTTCAGTAGCTTACTTGATTTACACTCAAACTCGGATTTAGTCCCATCACGACTTTCTTTCTCTTTTTCTCCCTCTCAGAACAGTAAACAGGCACACAGGCCAGAAATCAGGCCTTCCCACAGCTCTCCCGCTCGAAAACTACGCAGTTGCTGCTCAAACTATCACGAGCTACTGCTCTCTCAGCTTCTAACTTAGCTCTCCTTGCCAGCACACAGTTCAGGGGATTTCCCTCAGATCCAAAAGGTTTGGTTGGTCAGTTCAGCTGTCACATGGGTGTAGCCAGGTATACCCCAAGTACTCCACGGTGTGCAATTTTATTTAACGGGGGTAGCAAATAGGCTCTGAACTGCTTCCTTTTTCCATGAAAACTAACAAAGAAAATACTGAACCTTTCTGTAATTTTATTCATAGGAATTGAAATTAGAAGGACTGGTCACTAATGCTGTCTTTGCATCCCACGGACAATACAACTTCACAAGCTCTGGGCTGGTATGTGGGTGTCTTAGGGAGCAATGCATGGCATTTGTATTTACCCATGCATGGCAACAACCACTGTCATAGAATACAAAAGTTGTATTTATTGTGCCAAATGAGGCAACAAACACAGTCCTGGTGTACATTTGTATATTGTCTGGCTTCAACCCGGGGGTAGCAATGATTCCACTTGGAGTGCAGATCTGAAATTCCTGGCTACACCCCTGAGCTGTCAGGCACAGCAAGAGTTCCTCCTTCAGTTACAAAAAGCGCCAACAGTCCAAAACTACAAATCCCAAGCTTGTAATCCACACAGTCCTTTCAGACTGGCTCTATGTTAGAGTCCCCAAGTACTGATTGGTCCAATTTGGCAATTCGGGACCAAAATGGTGGAGATAATCAGAACAGTCCTTGCTGCAAAGAAGGCAGGTTAGAACAAACTACAATATCTCTATCACTCTAAATGACTTTCAGCAAGCAGTTACATCTTTCTTCAGACCTCCCTCTTCACAATTAGTGACGTCAGAAACGGAGCTATTTCCTGGCAGCCTGGGCGGGACTCAAGCATGCCAACACTCTGCCCCCCCTTCCAGATTAATTATCACTGTAAGCTAGGCAGTTCTTAAAGTGACAGTACAGGGAGGCTACACAGGCACTCACCAGCAATATATTTAAAATGGCTAAACATCGAACACCATCCTGGCAGCGAGCATTTAGGCAAGCTCATGGAAGACTTTTCAAGAACCCCTGGGTTATACGTGGATAAGTGTGTAGCATAGGACCATTTTGTAAGGAGTGTTGCTAAGGGTGTAGCACTGGACTGTTTTGCAAGAAGTGTGGATAAGGGTATAGCATAGAACCATTTTTGTAAGAAGTGTGGCTAAGGGCGTGGCACTGGCTCATTTTGTAAGAAGTGTGGAAAAGGGTGTAGCACAGGACCATTTTGTAAAGAGTGTGGGTAAGGGTGAAGCACACAGGCAGAAAGTAAGGAGAGAGAGAAAAAAAAAGAGAGGAAAGAGTAAGGATTGCAAACAGTTAAGGGGCCAGAAATAAGACATGATTGGAGTGGTGCAGTGCAGTGGCTATGGAGCAGCAGTCTTCCGGGAGATGTTCTGGAGGATGCGGTGTTGTCAAATCTGAAGGCACCTCTCTGGGCTGAGGGAGGAGGTTGCTCATCTCCAGGCTGAGTTGGCCAGGATTTGTGGGACCTCCTCTTCCATCCAGAGACCACCAGTGCCACTGCCGTTGCCTCAGAGGTTGCCAAGAAAGAGGAGCGGTTGGACCACAGTGGGCTCAGGGAGGGTGAGGGTGGTGGAACAGAGGCGCATCCCTCCCATTGTACCTCTCCACAATTTCTATGCCATTCTGGCAAAGTGTGGTTCCTCTATGGAGGCACCCACAGTGGAGACCGAGGAGGATGCTGGGAACCTCCACAAAGGAAACCCACAGGAGGGTGGCAGGGGACCCTGCAGGGGAAGGAAACAACTCCTGGTGGGGGACTCCATTGTTAGGAAGGTAGAACTGGGGGAGGAAGGGGAGAGGGAGGTAAGGTGCCTGCGTGGCGCCATGGCTTGCAGGGACAGGAAGCGAATCCTCAGGATTGCCGGAGCAGCTGCACAGGGAGGAGCTGGATGTCATTGTCCACCTAGGGACAAATGACCGGCTAAGAAAGGGATTAGAGAAGTGCAGGAAGAGTTTGTGGAATTGGGAGGGCCTTAGTCAAGTAGCATGCACGTAACCTTCTCGGAGGTGCCACCCATCTATGGCATAGGAGAGGTTAGGTGTTCCGCACCATGGGATTCAATCAGTGGTTGAAAACTGGTGGAGCTCAGGATTTGGCTTCATTGGGGACTGGGGGTCCACCTGGAGAGATGCAAGCCTATACTGGCATGATGGGCTGCATCTGTCCGGGAGGGGAACCAGGATCCTAGGTGATAGGTTTAAATGCTTCATTGGCAAGCTTTTAAACTAGCCAAGGGGGGAGGCACTGGAAAGGAGCAGGAAAATCCTAGCCCCCAAATAATCACGGTAGTAGGTGCAGCAAACACCAACATAGAGGTGTCGATAGGGAGAAGGGCAGGGGTAAATGGAGAAAGTGACAAAGGCAAGAAGGACAGGGATGGGGCAAAAGGGAGTAAGGCCATCAGGAAATGGAGGGTAATGAGTACCAATGCCCGTAGTCTGGGCAACAAGCTCCCTGAGCTGATGGCCTTAATGGAAGAGGGATGCCTGGATATCGTAGAGCAGTCACAGAAACATGGTACACAGAGAACCATGACTGGGATGTTAACATACCAGGGTACATAACCTACAGGAGAGACAGGCAGGGGAGAAGAGGGGGAGGAGTAGCTCTCTATGTAAAGGAAGGGATAAAAGCAACTGAACAAAAGAGTAAACGGGGAGGAGAGGAGGCACTGTGGGTCACCTTGGAGACTGGAAAGGGCACCACAATCCGCACAGGGGTTATGTACAGACCCCATGTCAGGGGGAGGGAATGGACAAGGATATGATAGAAGGCATTTTAGAATGGCAGAGAAAGGGAGATACTGTTGATGGGAGACCTGAATATGCCAGATGTTAACTGGAGCACATTTGCTGCAGCCACATCCAAGAGCAGGGCCATTCTTGATGCCCTACAAGTGGCAGGCATTAGACAGCTAGTTTTGGAACCCACTGTGAGGGAGCAATCTTAGACCTCGTCTCTCAAATGGGGCAGTGAGAGGATCTCAGATCTAGAAGTGGGTTGCCATCTGGGACAAGTGACCATCAAACAGTGTGGTTCACGTTAAACTCAGCTACAGAATCAAGCCATACAAAAGTGAGGGTACTGGACTTTAGGAGGGCTGACTTTGGCAAGATGGGAGAGTGCCTCAGAAAAGCACTAGCAAACAGGCTAGAGGTGTGGAGCAACAATGGGGAATTATCAAACTGCCATCACAGAGGCAACAAGCCTTTGTGTGAAGCAAATGAACAAATCAAATGAAAGAAAAGCCACTATGGTTCTCAAAAGAGGTGGCTGTGAAAGTCAGGAAGAAAAGATAGCATTCTGGAAGTATAAGGAAATACAGAAGGAGCAGGACAGAGAGCTATACCAGTTAAGGCAGAAGGAAGCAGGGAGGGAAGTCAGAATAGCAAAGGCCCAAACTGAGGAAAAGATAGCCAACGCAGTTAAGAAGGGGGATAAAATCTTTGTAGGTACATCAGCTAGCGAGAAAGACAAAGGAGGGATAGTGAGGCTGAATAGAATGAACAGTGGGTGGAGCAGAGGGGACAGTGAAAAGCAGGAATACTGAATGAATATTTCTGCTCAGTATTCACAAAAGAGGAGGGGAAGTGCCTAATCCAATTAACAGAAGCACTCTTGATAGAGGGGTCGATCCCAGTCCTTTCACAGAAGAAAGGGTTCTGCAAGAACTCCTAAAACTGAAGGTGGACAAAGCAATGGGTCCTGGGAATTCACCCAGAATTCTAAAAGAATTAAGGGAGGAACTAGTGAAACCACTGGCTACTCTTTTAATAAATCATGGAGGATGGTGTGGTACCGAGGACTGGAGGAAGCGGATGTGATTCCTTCACAAAAGTGGGTCCAAGACAGAGACAGGAAACTACAGACCTGTCAGTCTGACCTCTGTGGTAGGGAAAGTGATGGAGTCACTTCTGAAGGAAAGAATAGTGAGTACCTAGAGGTCAGTGGAGCACAGGACCCAAGGCAGCATGGGTTCACAGCGGAAGGTCATGTCAGACTGAATCTAATAGATTTCTTTGACTGGGTGACCAAAGCAGTAGACCAGGGAGGGCTGTGACATGGCCTACCTAGACTTTAGCAAGGCATTTGGACACAGTCCCACACAAAAGATTAATAGTCAAATTAACCAGCCTGGGAATGGGACCCAGGTGGTAGCCTGGGTAAAACATTGGCTGGACAACAGGACACAGAAGGTAATTGTAAATGGAGTCCATTCAGAAGAAAGGGGGGTTACTAGTGGGGTACCGCAGGGTTCAGTATTGGGTCCAGTCCTTTTTAATGTCTTCATCAGTGACATTGCAGAGGGACTGGAAGGAAAAGTATGCCTTTTTGCAGATGACACAAAAATCTGCAACAGGGTTGATACACAAGGAGGCGTGGAAAGGATGGAAAGGATGAAAAGGGACTTGGCAAGGTTGGAGGAATGGTCAGAAGTATGGCAGCTAGGATTCAATGCAAAGAAGTGCAAAATAATGCACCTGGGAAACAAGAACCCAGGGGAAGAATACACAATGGGTGGGGAGGTAGTAACAACAACAAAAAAGGAAAGGGACCTGGGGTAATCATATCAGATGACCTTAAGGTTAGAAGCAATGTGAGAAGGCAGTAGGGAGGGCTGGGGTATACTGGGATGTATAGGGAGAGGCATCAGCAGCAGAAAACAGGAAGTTGTTAACCCTCTGTACAGAAAGTTGGTGAGACCCAATCTGAGTACTGTGTCCAGTTCTGGAGACCCCATCTCTGCAAGAACATAGACAGGATAGAGGCAGTCCAGAGGAGGGCAACTAAAATGGTGCAGGGTCTGCAAGAGAAGCCGATGAGGAGAGACTAAAGGAGCTTAATATGTATACCCTTGAGGAAAGAAGGAGGGGGGGACATGATAGAAACTTTGGCACCTCAGTGGAATCAACAAAGTCCAACAGGGTAGCATTTTTCAGAAAAGAGACTTGCAAGAACAAGAGGACACAATTTAAAGATAGAAGGAGGGCGGTTCAGGGGCAATGTGAGGAAGTATTATTTCACAGAGAGGGTAGTGGATGCATGGAACAGCCTTCCTGAGGAGGTTGTGGGGTCTAAAACTGTGGGAGAATTCAAGAATGCATGGGACAGACATAAGGCTGTTCTTGTGGGGGGTAGGAAGAAATAGGCTTTTGGTTAACTAGGATCTGCGGCCTATCCTGTAGGTAGGGAAATGGGCAGACTAGATGGGCCTAGCGGTCCTTATCTGCCATCAAAGTCTATGTTTCTATAAGACCATTTTCTACGGAGTGTGGCTAAGAGTGTAACATGGGACCATTTTGTAAGTAGTACGGCAAAGACTGTAGCATGGGATCCTTTTGTAAGGAGTGTGGGTAAAGGTGTACCATAGGACCATTTTGTAGGGAGTGTGGAAAAGGCTGTGGCACAGGACTATTTTTTACAGAGTGCATCTAAGGCTGTAGGCCCTACCGATAAGACTACCAAACATTACCCATTAACAATGCCTCCTTTGGATGCACTCACAAGATATCTGTCTAATTCTCTACTTCGCTGTAAATATCAAACCTGCTACTCCTTCCCTCTACCAGCAAACTTATTGTTCTCTTGAAAACTGTAAAATACAGCTCTCGGTAACACGTTCAGTGCAATGTATAGCTGATCTTGATTTTGCAGTATTGTATAACTGAAAAGAACTGTAACCTTTAGCTGCCATTCTATGTCTACATGTATTAAGTGTATATGTTTGTTTTTCTGATGCAGAACCTTTATAAATGAGTCCCTGACTTAAAGGATGTAGTCCTAATGTCTGTTAAATAAATAAATATGTAACCCCTAGGTGGCGCTATCCCAAGGCCTACTACTCCTGCCTGCCTGGCTAGTAGCAGGCTAAGGGGCCTGGGTACTGAAACAGGTGCCTCCACCCGGAGGTCAGGGTTGTTAATGGTCAAGCTAACCTGGGCACAGCCCTGCGGGACATTGTAATCCCCCTCTTTCCCTTCTAGTGGCCCGAGCTATAAACAATAATCACTTTCACAATATCCCTTGTACACCATATAAGTACCCACACTGTTTGCACTTACCACCAGGACTGATTCCTCCGGCTCGACCCTGGAGACCCCCTGTAAAACAAGGTTATGCACAGCAAATAGCAACAGTACAATACTTTTAGCACAGACTGGAACCACAGTCAAATTAAATGCAAAAAGAGTTAGATCTGATTTATTCAGGGGGCTTGAACAAGGGAGGGGCGTAATCAGGATGATTTGCTTAAAGGCTAAATCAGTCAAATAGTCATACATGTACTTCAGAGTCCCTACACAGTCACACACTCTGGGTACCCAGGCGTGGAAGTGGTGGGCTATACAGGAACACTGCCCAGAGTAGGCTGGCATCACAGCTGGTTGGGGCCCTGTGATGAAAGAAAACAACATGCACAACACACACTATTTGTAATTCGGAGCTGGAGGGCTCAGTTCGTGAAGGAAAATACAAGACAATCAGATGACGACACTTTAGATTAAGTTGTTGTTGCAGGGAGCTACCCTGATATTTACTCACGATACCCAATACAGATCACAGGCAGGACGAAATTGAGACTGCAGGTTATTGATCCGAAGTGCCAGGAGAAGCAGGGTCCACACGAATTACCGAGGCATCGTTCCTGTTCAAGCCGTTGAGCAGGGGGCTGATCCCCAGGCAGGTCTCTCATCGATGGCTTTCTCTGTGTAGTGGGTAGTCTGGCTGGGCCAGTGTGGCAAGGCCCAGTTCAGATGGAGATGCAAACGGATTTAGTCCGTTGGAGCTGGATGCCACCTCCAGCAAGCAGAATACAGTTCAGTACACAGTGGGGAACCAAATCATGACCCACCAACAGCACACAGCACATTTACATGTAAGAAATTCTACTATACCAGGCAGATTGCTCTCCGGTCACAATTACAGAGCCTCTACACAATCCGGGAGTTCAGAGGTGGCTGGAAGTTCTGACAGGCTCATCACATTCAGCAAATCTTCGGTCTTCTTCAGGTTGGAGCCTGGACACAATTCGTGGCTTAATTCATTCTCACAACTCAGATTCAGTCCAAATAACTCTCTTCTCCCTCTCAGGGACAACAGGCAGACATGCAGGCCAAAATCCGGGCCTTTCCACAGTTCTCCCTTGAGAAACTACGCAGAACGGCTGCACGACTGTCTTGAGCTGTTGCTTCTTCAATTCCCAACTCGGATCTGACTGAAACTGTTCATCGTGCCCAAACTCAGGGCACCAAGGAATGGCTCGGAGATGCAGTCTGATATGAGGCTTCTCTTATCTCTCCCAGGTGGGAGAGATGAAAGCAGGCAGGCCAGACTCAGCCTTCCCACCAAGTCCCCACGCTGCCCCATGGGCAGCAGCTCGACGAGCTGGAGCTACTCACTCTTTTTGCTCCAACCGACTTCTGACCCTCTGCTGCAGGCAACCCGAAAATTTTCCTCAGATCCAAAAGTTCCAATTGGTTGATCTGTCTGTCAGTCACAATAAGGCCTCCCCCTCCAGGTCCGACCAGGTGCCAAAAGCCCAAAACTACAATTCCCACAGAATTTTGCTCCAACAAAGCCCCTGGGGACAGGCTCCATTTTAGAGTCCCCAAAGGTACTGATTGGTCCAACCCAGCAGTCCAGGACCAAGATGGTGGAGATAAACATAAATGTCTATGCTGCAAAGAAGGCCAGTTAGACAAACCACAATATCATTAACACTCTAATAAATTATCAGCAAACAGTTACATCTTTCAACAGAGCTACCTCTGCGCAAATAGCGATGGCAGAAACGGAGCGATAATCTGGTAGCCCGGGTGGGATTCGAGCATGGAAACACTCAACCCCCCTCCCAGATTAATTATAACTGCAATCCAGGCAGCTCTTAAAGAGACAGTACACTGAGGCTATACAGGCACTCTCTGGCAACAACATTCGACTGCAAAAACGTAGAACACCAGCCTGGCAGTGAGCATTTAGGCAAGCTTGAGGAAGACTTTTCGGAAACCCCCATTTGTAGGGGGTTACAAATAAATAAATAAAATAGCACAAAACCATTTTGAAAGGAGTGCCACTAAGGCTATAGCACGGGACCATTTGAAAGGAGTGCCGCTAAGGCTATAGCACGGACCATTTGAAAGGAGGCCGCTAGGCTATCGTGACAGGACCATTTGAAAGGAGTGCCGCTTAGGCTATAGCACGGACCATTTGAAAGGAGTGCCGCTGGCTATAGCATGGGACCATTTGAAAGGAGTGCCGCTTAGGCTATAGCACGGGACCATTTGAAAGGAGTGCCGCTAAGGCTATAGCACGGGACCATTTGAAAGGAGTGCCACTAAGGCTATAGCACGGGACCATTTGAAAGGAGTGCCGCTAAGGCTATAGCACGGGACCATTTGAAAGGAGTGCCGCTAAGGCTATCGCCGCAGGACCATTTGAAGGAGTGCTACGGCGGCTATCGTGACGGACCTTTGAAAGGAGTGCGCTATGGCTACGCGACGGGACCATTTGAAAGGAGTGCCGCTAAGGCTATAGCACGGGACCATTTGAAAGGAGTGCCGCTAAGGCTATAGCATGGGACCACTTGAAAGGAGTGCCGCTAAGGCTATAGCATGGGACCATTTGAAAGGAGTGCCGCTAAGGCTATAGCATGGGACCATTTGAAAGGAGTGCCGCTAAGGCTATAGCACAGGACCATTTCAAAGGAATGCAGATAAGACTATAGCGCAGGACCATTTTGAAAGGAGTGTGGCTGAGGGTGTAGCACAGAGCCATTTTTAAGGACTGTGGGTAAGGCTGAAGAATGGGATCCTTTTGTAAGGAGTGTTGCTAAGCATGTAGCACAGGAACATTTTGTAGGGAATGTGGCTCAGGCTATAGCACAGACCCATTTAGTAAGGAGTGGGTCTAAAGCTGTAGCATGGAACCATTTTGTAAGTAGTGTGGCTAAGGGTGCAGCATGGCACCATTCTGTAAGGAATGTGGATAAGGGTACACCTCAAGACCATTTTTTAGGGATTGTGAACATGGCTGTAGCACGGGACTATTTTTTAACAAGTGCAGCTAAGGCTGTGTGTAGCACAGGACCAATTGGAAAGGAGTGCAGCTAAGGCTATAACAATGGGATCATTTTATAAAGAGTGTAGCTAAGGGTGTAGCACAGAGCCATTTTGTAAGGAGTGTGGCTAAAGTTGTAGCACAGGACTCTTTTTAAGGAGTGCGGCTCAGGCTGTAGCATCGGATCATTTTATTAGCAGTGTGTCTGAGGTTGTAGCACAGAGCCATTTTATAAGGAGTCTGGTGAAGGGTATAGCACAGGACAATTTTGTAAGGAGTGTGGATAAGGCTGTAGCATGGGATCATTTTCTATGGAGTATGGCTAAGGGTGCAGCACAGAACCATTTTTTAAGGAGTGTGACTAACACTGTAGCATGGAACCAATTTGTTAGGACTATGGCTTAGGCTGTAGCATTGAACCATTTTGTAAGGAGTGTGTGCCTAAGTCTGTAGCACGGGACCATTTTGTAAGGACTGTTGCTAAGGCTGTAGCATAAGACCATCTTGTCAGGAGTGTGTCTAAGGCTGTAGTTCGGGACCAATTTGTAATGAGGTTGGCTAAGGCTATAGCACAAGACCATTTTGTAAGGAGTGTGGCTAAGGTTGCAGCACAGGTCCATTTTGTAAGCAATGTTGCCTAAGGCTGTAGCACAGGACCATTTTATAATGGGTGTGGATCAGGCTGTAGCACGGGACCATTTTATAACCGGCTGGATCAGGCTGTAGCATGGGGCCATTTCATAGGTGCCGGAACCGGGGGGGGCGGAAGGGGCGGTAGCCACTCCACTTTTTATTTCTGAATGGCAAACACTAGTATAGAAAAAGTGCCCTTTGTACCCTTATAAGTGCCCTTTTGATTCTCAGCCCCCTCAGCTTTTACCATCTTCCAGCACCCTTGGGCCATTTTATAAGGGATGTGGATCAAGCTGTAGAATGGGACCATTTTATAGGAGTGTGGCTAAAGGTGTAGCACAGGACCATTTTGTAGGGAGTGTAAGGGTGTAGCACAGGACCATTTTGTAGGGAGTATAAGGGTGTAGCACAGGACCATTTTGTAAGGAGTGTGACTAAGTGTGTAGCACAGGACCATTTTGTAAGGAGTGTGACCAAGGGTGTAGCACATGACCATTTTGTAAAAAGTGTGATTGAGGGTGTAGTACAGGACTATTTTGTAAGGAGTGTGGCTTAGGGCATAGCACAGGACCATTTTGTAAGGAGTGTGGATAATGGTGTAGCACAGGACCATTTTGTAAGGAGTGTGACTTAGGATGTAGCATGGAACC
Source organism: Neoceratodus forsteri (assembly GCA_016271365.2). NCBI lineage: Eukaryota > Metazoa > Chordata > Ceratodontiformes > Ceratodontidae > Neoceratodus > Neoceratodus forsteri. Next base: position 216,931,247 of record JADMNL010000026.1, read on the forward strand.
ATTTTGTAAGGTGCGTGGCTTAGACTGTAGCACAGGACCATTTTGTAAGAAGTGTGGGTAAGACTGTAGCATGGGATCATTTTGTTAAGAATGTGGCTAAGGCTGTAGCACAGGACCATTTTGTAAGAAGTGTGGGTAAGACTGTAGCATGGGATCATTTTGTTAAGAATGTGGCTAAGGCTGTAGCACAGGACCATTTTATGAGTAGTGTGGCTAAGGGTGCATCATGGGACCATTTTGTAAGGAGTCTGGCTAAGGCTATAGCATGGGACCATTTTATTAAGAGTATGAGTAAGGCTGTAGCTCATGAACATTTTTAAGGGGTGTGTCTAAGGGTGCAGCACTGGACCATTTTGTAAGAAGTGTGGCTAAGGGTGTAGCAGAGGACCATTTTGTAGGAAGTTTGGTTAAGGGTGTAGCATGGGACCATTCTGTAAGGAGTGTGGCTAAGGGAGTAGCATGAAACCATTCTGTAAGGAGTATGGCTAAGGCTGTAGCACAGGAACATTTTGTAAGGAGTGTGGCTAAGGCTGTAGTACAGGAACATTTTGTAAGGAGTGTGGCTAAGGCTGTAGCACAGGAACATTTTGTAAGGAGTGTGGCTAAGGTTGTAGCATGGGACTATTTTGTTAGTGGGGTGTGCAAACCTCCCTCCCTTGAGTAGGACAGCGTTCTCTTGGGGATTCAGTCCTACTCCCCTTCCGGTCTTTCATAAATCCTGGCTCAGAGTGTAAACTATTTCTGGTCACCAAATTTTAAAGACATAAGGGCCCTAACAGAGATTGATCTTCCTCCAACTCTTTCAGAGATGTCCTTAATGCTGGTGCCTGGGAGACAGCAGAACGCAGTATTACAGCAGTATAGTCTGGAGTTCAGAGCACAGAGCTGTGAACTGGGAGAGTCAGAAGACCTGTGTTTGAATCCCACAACCACCTTTCACATACTGTGTGACCCAGAGCAATTCACTTAACCTCCCTTTGTTCCCAGGACTCACCTTGAAACAAGCTTTAACTCAGTGTGACTTTTCCGACCAAATATTATACATACAGACATACATACATACATATGTAACCCCCCTGCAAATGGGGGTTCCCAAAAGACTTCCAGGAGCTTGCTTGAATGCTCCAAGCCTGAATGGTGTTTGGCATTTAAGCCATTTATCAGTGAGTGTTTTTAGAACCTCTGGTACTGTCTCTTTAAGAGCTGTCTGCTTGCAGACATAATTAGTTTGTATGGGGGACTGTGTGTTTCTTTGACTGAGTACCACTCAGCTGCTGCCAATTCACTTCATTTTTGCAGTCACTAGGAATGCAAAGGAACCTATCTGAAAGATGTAACTGTTTGCCAGAAATTATTTAGAGTAATAATGAAATTACAGTTTGTCTAACCTGCTTTCTTTGCAGTCAGAACTGTCTGCTAGTTCCCCATTCTAGTTTTGAACTGCTGAACTGGACCAATCAGTGTGGGGTAAGCTAGCTCTAAAATGGTGCCTTGACGAATCAGAACTTGGACTCATAATCTGAGCCAGCCACAAGAGGATTGTATGGGCAGTGACTCTGGGAGATGTAGTTTAGACTTCAGTGCCTTTTTGGACCAACAGCAGCAGTCTATTGTTAGTGACAGCCAATCCAGTAAAGAACTGGGAGGAACTCAAAGGAAGTGCCCGGTTTTGTCGGTTGGAGTTTCAGTTGAGCTTTGGCAGTGAAGAAGGAAGGAGCCCTGTGCTTTTTTAGTCAAAAAACGCGTGTAAGGCCCAGAGTTCCGGTCTGCAGCTTGTGTAACAGCTTGTTAGGACTGAATCCGTCCTGTGAAAAGAATCAAAGGATCTCTGAAGAGTAGAAACCAGGCTCACCCTGTAGAAGACTGGAGGAATTGCTGAAAATTGCACTCGTCTGTCAGGAACTGAATCTGCTGTGTGTTCTCCCGGTATTGTGCAGTAATTGCGATCGGGATACAGATGCAGCCTGCCTGGTATAGTGCTTTCTTTTATATGGATGTGTGAAGAGGTTTGTGTACCTCAAGTGAGCCCTGCTGACATTGAAGGACCCTATCTTATTTGGAGGTCGTGAGTACTAATTCAGGGTCGCCCTGTTGAATTGCCACATTAAATCCAAATGGAATTACTGTACTGCTGACTGTTTAATTCTCCTTTTCTCTGTGTGAAAGGGCCCCTACCAGCTGCCACGGTTTGGACTAGCCACTAGGGCTTGGGTACCCAGGACAGTAACTGATAGGGATAGGCCTGTGCACAGAGCCATAGGTAGATTATTAGAGTGCTAAGCTAATTAACCTGATTTCCCTGTCCTTGTTATATCCCCCAATAAATCAGAGCTGCTTGTTTCAGCAAAGTTATACTGCCTGAGGTATTTGTCTATGTTAAAGTACTGTACTGTGATTGTTGCACTGTATCTCATTTCACAGGAGGTCCCAGTGCCGGAACCAGACCTGGGGTAAGTGTATACTGTGAAAGGTAATTCTGATATATTGTGTGGGCCACTAGTGGAAGAAATGGGGTTGCAGTGTCCCAGAGGCTGTGACCAAGTTAGTTTAACTATTGCAAACCCTGACCTCTGGGTGGAGGCACCCACCATTGGATCCAGGCCCTCAACCTGTTAGTGGCAAATCATGGGCAGGGTAGTAGCCCCTGGGATAGCGCCATCTAGGGGTTACATCTTGGAGGCTCACCGCTGGGATTGTGTGTCCTCTAGTGGCCATATTTACGAACCACTGTTAAGAAAAAATGGGTACCTGACAGAAGTGGCTGTGCACGCTGGTGGAGTGGTGTACTGGGGAGGAGATCGACCCCTCAAATGCTATGCTTATCCTGGACATCCCCCTGCATCAATACGGACACTGTGCAGGAGTACTTTCCAAGGTGGAAGGTTTACAAAACCCTGTGGTGGTGGGTCGGCATGCTAATCTGCTCACCCACACTTTCCTGGCCCTAGTAGAGTTTAAGGATCCCATAGATAGCTCCAAAGTGCCACAGACCATTACCCCAGAGGAGCCCTCACTGCTTGGAGAGTGATAACTAAGGACAGTAAAGACCCGGTGGGGAATCAGCCCCCACCACTATCTGAAACTTTTGAGGAGAAATTTGCTGAATGGTTGCTGGGAGAGGGGAAAACTGTGGAGGACTTGAAGAAACTATTCTTGCCACATGGGGGTGTTCCTCCCCCAACACCCTCTCCTGCTCCAGTGCCCGTAATGGTGGCTGAACCAATGCCGACTCCTATTTCTGCACCTGCCATTAGTCACGACTCTTACTGAAGGTTGAGGATCTTCTCTGGCACCCTCCCACCCCAAGGGAGGATGACTGGGAGACCTGGATGAACTATGTTGCCCCAAGTGCTAGAATGGCAATGCTCGAGGCGAAAGCGAAAGAGGGTTAGTGAGAGCCTCGAAGTCCTGCCCGCTACCATCCGTGCTAAACGGGCCAGTAACCCTGAAGGACTGCACAGGCCTATCTTGAGGCCTTGAGAATGTGTATGGGAGCCCAGATTCTGATGAGGACCTATGGTGGAGAGTAAGAAATGCACAACAGTACCAAGGGGAGTTGTTGTCTGTGTATGTCTCTTGGCTGGAAAATTGTTGCAAGAATGCCTCAGAAAGGGTAGTTTGCCAGCGATTGAACTGGACCGAACCAGACTGGACAGAATCCTTAAGTCTGCCCCCTTCTCAGAACTGCTGTTGCTTCAGTTACGCCTGGCAAATCGACTGGAATCCCCACCCTCCTATGATGAGTTAATGAGAGAAATTCGAGGAGTTGAGAAAAGGCGACCTCGGGAGGTACCTGCACCAACAGCTGTGGCTACAACCCGAGTGACTGAGGGTGACCCATCAAGTGAAGTTCAGGGGCAGAGGTTGACAGTCAATGAGTGCTCTGACAAGGAAAAAGATATGCCACAATGGGGCGAACTGTTGAGAGAGATCCGAATTCTAAAACAGTCCTTTATGAAGGCCACGCCTGTGCACGGGCCCTGACCTATATCCGACTGCATTCGTTATGGGGGTGGGGTACCCACCCATGTATCTCCTGCTGATAACAGCTCCAAACTCAATTCCTTGACCATGGAAGTGGAGAAACTGACGAGATGTCTCCAAATGCTTATCACGCCGCAGACAGAGATGGCACCCAGGTTTCCAGTTAGTAATACCCCCGCCCTGGCTCCCAGTGTGGCGCCTTGGCCAGCTCAAACTCCAGAAAGTATGTTTTGCTATAATTGTGGGAAAGATGGGCACATGAAAAGGGAATGCCAGTCCCCAAAAGACACTGACAAAGTTGCATATAGGCTACAAGGAGAGCTGGAGAAGAAATCAGTGGTTAAGAGGTGCACGCCATGATCCCAGTGAGGGCACCAAAAATGCTAATTCACGTCCTTTTGTGGCAAGGTCAGTTGCCCAGGCCCCCACTACCGCCTCTCCAGACTGGTCCAGAATAGTGGGTCCCTCCATGGAGACCACTGTAAAGGTGAATGGAGTGTCTACAAGAGCTGTATTAGACAGTGGCTCCCAAGTGACAATTATGTTCCAGGATTGGTATCAGAAGCATTTGTCAGACGTACCCTTACAACCATTAGAAGGACTGCATGTATGGGGGTTAAGTGAGAAGGCCTACCCCTATTCCGGGTATATCCGAATTTGGCTGTCTTTCCCCACCTCCGTGGCTGGAGTGGCCGAACAAGTAGAGACCCTAGCCTTAGTGTGTCCCCACTGGACTGTATGATGGTGTCCCTTTGTTGATTGGAACAAATGCTCATATGTTCGGAAGGCTGGCACAGTTGTGTTATGAAAACAGGGTCAAAGACTAGTAGAGCTTTAAGAGTTCCGGCTTTAATTAAGAAGGCCTATGAGGCACAGAGAGATGCTGAAAAACAGAACCAGAGGAACCGGTCGGAATTGTATGGAAGAAGGATCCTGAGTCTCTGATCCTGGCGCCAAATGCCCAGTGTACCTTACAGGGAGAGGTCCGTATCAGAAAGGATGTTAAGAATAAAATATTAATGTTGGATGCACCAGGCGATGGAAAATTGCCAGAGGGACTGCTGGTCAAGCCTAATATTTTGCCCGCTAGAGCCCATGCTTATGCCAGAAGGGTAATGGTCCAAGTTCATAATGTGTCTGAAAGAGACATTCGAGTAAACAGAGGTTGCATCCTGGCTAATGTGCATTGTGCAGACACTGCAGTGCTACCAGCAGCAAGAGTTCAAGGAAGAATGACAGAGTAACGCCTGACTTGTTTGATTTCAGCACTCCCTGCCAGCTGAATGGAAAGTGAGGATCAGTGAGAAGCTTGCCCAGAGAGACCAGGTGTTTTCTTTAAAGGAATGGGATGTAGGATGCGTAAGGAGCTGAGCACAATATCCGCTGCATGACGAAGACCATTTCGTGAGAGGTCTCGCCTGGCACCTGCTGACATAGATGATGTGAGACGGCATCTGCAAGAGATGTTAGCTGCTGGTGTAATACAAGAATCCAGAAGCCCTTATGCTTCCCCATTGTGGTAGTGAGGAAAGAATGGAACAGTAAGGATGTGTGGATTATCGCACTTTAAACCGGCGGACTATCCCTGATCAGTACAATGCCCCGCATTCAGGATGCTTTGACTGCCTAAACGGGAGCAAGTGGTTCTCGCTGGATCTCGCAGTGGGTACTACCAGATCCCGATGGCCCCAGAGGACCGTGGAGAAGACAGCCTTTATCTGTCCGCTTGGTTTATGAATTCATGAGGATGCCCAAGGGATTTCAGGTGCCCAGCCACTTTTCAACGATTGATGGAGCGTGCAGTGGGGACATGAACTTACTAAGTGCCTGGTATACCTAGATGATGTTATTGTGTTTGGCAGCTCACTGGAGGAACATGAGAGCAGATTATTTAAGGTATTGGACCGCCTGGAGGACTTTGGCCTTAAACTGTCCATTGATAAGTGTCAATTCTTTCAAACATCAGTAAAGTATGTGGGACACATAGTATCCACCGAGGAATAGAGACCGACCCAAGTAAAGTTGAGGCCTTGACCACCTGGCCACAGCCCAAAATCTAAAAGAACTGCAAAGATTCCTGGGATTCTGTGGTTATTATCGGCGCTCATCAAGGACTATTCAAGAGTGATCCGCCCTTTACTTAACCTTACTCAAGGGTATCCCCAACCCACAAAAATACTAAAAGTCAGCGTCCTCAAGACTGAAAGAGTGTATTTTCATCCAAGTGAAGTATTTGGGGCCCGCTGGACTCCTGATTGTGAGACTGCTTTTCATGAGATCATATATCAACTTACCCATGCTCCAGTGCTGGCCTATGCCGATCCAAGAAAACCTTCGTCCTGCACACTGATGCTAGCTTGCAAGGGTTGGGGCTGTGTTGTACCAAGAGCACGAGAATGGCCTGAGACCAGTGGCCTTTGCCAGAGAGCCTGACCCCATCCGAAAAGAACTATCCTGTACATAAGTTAGAGTTCCTAGCTTTGAAGTGGGCTATTGTTGACCAATTCCATGAGTACTTGTATGGGGCTAAAATACTAGTAAAAACTGACAATAATCCTTTGACCTATGTGCAGACCTCAGCTAGTTGGATGCCACTGGCCATAGGTGGCTTTCTGCATTATCTACATATGACTATGCTCTCGAATACCGAGCAGGTCTGAACCACATAGATGCTGATGCTTTCTCCGGAGGCCTGTTCCCCAGAATGATTGGGTCCGATTGGCAGAACCTGACATTCGGCACTCTGCCGGAAGTTTGACAGGGAGGAACAATGTCCACGGACGCAGTGGACTGCATGGTGGATTGCTTGGGAGCCTCTGAGAATTGCATACCTGCTGCTTATTGCCACTTTTCTGCAATAGACATTGGTGCACTGCCTCAGCTGGACAATGACAGTATTCGGCGGCTCAATCCGCGATCCCATGATCAAAGCAGCTTTAGAAGCCCTCTATGCAGGAAAAGATGTGTCCAAATTACGCTCCACTGATTTGAGAACTGCACTGTTATACAAAGAAGGTCCTAAGTTGAAACTGATCAATAAACTGTTATACAGAGAAACAGTAGACAGAGGGGGACAAGTAGACAAACAACAACTAGTGCTGCCCACTGCCTTTCGAGACTCAGTACTGAGGTCCTTGCACAACCACATGGGGCACCTTGGTATAGACAGAACACTTGACTTGGTGAGATCCAGATTCTATTGGCCTAAGATGGGGCTGATGTGGAGCAACACATTCGAACTTGTAGTCGCTGCTACAGAGGAAAGCTTTGCCCCAGAGGCTGCCCCTTGTTAACATCACCACCAGTGCACCCATGGAGCTGGTCTGTATTGATTTTCTGAGTTTGGAGTCAGATCAAAGAAATATCAGTAATGTGCTGGTGGTCACTGATCATTTCACGAGATATGCCCAAGCTTTCCCACCAAAGACCAGAAAGCATCCACTGTGGCCAAAGTACTTGTAGAAAACTTTTTTGTTCACTATGGGGCTCCACAAAGAATCCATTCTGATCAAGGGAGAGACTTTGAGAGTCGTCTGATCAAAGAGATGCTTTCTCTGTGGGGAGTGCGAAAGTCCAGAGCCACTCTCACCACCCCAGGGGACCCACAGCCTGAACGCTTTCAACCGCACTTTGCTAGATATGCTAGGCACCCTGCACCCAAAGGACAAGCCTAGATGGAGCCAACAAATTAGCACCCTGGTACATGCTTATAACTGCACCAAAGTGATGCCACTGGATTCTCCCCTACCGCCTGATGTTTGGAAGAGAAGCTCGACTACCAGTAGATGTGTGTTTTGGGGTCTCTCCTGATGGGGTTCAAGCTGACAACTATTTACAGTATGTGCAAAAGTTAAAGGCCCAGCTAACTCATGCGTACTAACTGGCTCAAACCATGGCTGCCAAAGAAATCTGGCCAACAAAGAAAGGTATGATAAAAGGTGAAAGCACAGGAAGTCCAGGAGGGAGATCGGTATTGCTAAGAAATCTGGGACTGCATGGCAAGCACAAGATTGCTGACAGATGGCACCATCTCCCTCACATTGTAGTGGGCAAACTAGATGATCTGCCAGTGTACAAAGTAAGGCCTGAGAATAATTCAAAAGATGTAAAAACAATGCATAGAAATCATTTACTGCCCATTGGACAAATCTTAATTGAGTCTGAGCCCTAGAAGATGCCCCTCTGGACCAGTGACTAGAGCTGCTGCTAAGAAAAGATCAAGAAAGTCTGCACCTACAGAAGCAAAGTTAAAGTGTTCCTCCACAAGTCCCAGTTGAGCATGACTGTCAGTCCATATCGGAAGAAAGTGAGTGACTTTGAATACTATCCTTCTTACGAACTGAGTCAATTGTTTCGGGCAATCCCCTAGTCAATACTGGAGATGAAGCTGGGCCTTCTGGACTGTCTAAGCCCCAGCTTCATCCCTGGAGCCAATGCTCCCAGAAAGTGAAGTGCAAAGCATCAGATCAGATGAAATGGAATCATTGTGCATGGTTGAACTGTTTGAGCTTTCAGGGGAGGAAAATGATAGATTGGGGCAGACTGGTGATACACCCGAACAAGAAGAGTATTTTGAGTGCCCTGACAGTCCACTGCCAGTGTCCGAAAGCTCTCCATGCGAGCCAAATGTTGTGGACTCAGAAACTGTAACTCCTGGAGCTGAAAGTGCCCCAGGTTCTAGCCTCTACCCCATGGAGACTCCCCTGACAAGTGAGGACAATGCTGAAAATGAGGCTCAGAGTGCAGAGACTATAACAGTTCCCCCTAGAAAGACTGGTCGAGCTGTAAAGCCTGTGGTGCACCTCAGTTATGATTCACTTGGGAGGCCTGTGGACTTGCCTCTCAATGTTGTCCATAAAGGAGTGTATGTGTCCCCGAGCTCATTGCCCAAACTGAGCATCAGTGCTAACTCCAAGTTACTTGTGTTGCCCTCTAAGTATGGTGCCCTTGCCCCATCCAGCCCCAAGGTAACTGATAGGGAAGGGCCCCTCTTCAGGTTTCATGTACAAGAGGTAATAACTTGAGTTATGGTACAATGTGTATGTAATACTGTGTAAAGAGTGACGACTGCAATGTTCCAGAAATGTGTTCTTGGTAAAATGATATATTGACTGATGATTACATGTGCTGAGCCTAATGCAAATGTATATGGTTGCAGTTGAAAGTTATGGGTACTTGCTTGACGCTGACGCTAGCTTTCCCAGGCCAGGAAGGGTGTAACCCCTGCAAATGGGGGTTCCTAAAGACTTCAGGAGCTTGTTTGAATGCTCCAAGCCTGAATGGTGTTTGGCATTTAAGCCATTTATCAGTGAGTGTTTTAGAACCTCTGGTACTGTCTCTTTAAGAGCTGTCTGCTTGCAGACATAATTAGTTTGTATGGGGACTGTGTGTTTCTTTGATTGAGTACCACTCAAGCTGCTGCCAATTCACTTCATTTTGCAGTCACTAGGGTGTAAAGGAACCTATCTGAAAGATGTAACTGTTTGCCAGAAATTATTTAGAGTAATAATGAAATTACAGTTTGTCTAACCTGCTTTCTTTGCAGTCAGAACTGTGTCTGCTAGTTCCCCATTCTAGTTTTGAACTGCTGAACTGGACCAATCAGTGTGGGGTAAGCTAGCTCTAAAATGGTGCCTTGGACGAATCAGAACTTGGACTCATAATCTGAGCCAGCCACAAGAGGATTGTATGGGCAGTGACTCTGGGAGATGTAGTTTAGACTTCAGTGCCTTTTTGGACCAACAGCAGCAGTATATTGTGAGTGACAGCCAATCCAGTCAAGAACTGGGAGGAACTCAAAGGAAGTGCCCGGTTTTGTCGGTTGTAGTTTCAGTTGAGCTTTGGCAGTGAAGAAGGAAGGAGCCCTGTGCTTTTTTAGTCAAAAAACGTGTGTAAGGCCCAGAGTTCCGGTCTGCAGCTTGTGTAACAGCTTGTTAGGACTGAATCCGTCCTGTGAAAAGAATCAAAGGATCTCTGAAGAGTAAAAACCAGGCTCACCCTGTAGAAGACTGGAGGAATTGCTGAAAATTGCACTCGGTCTGTCAGGAACTGAATCTGCTGTGTGTTCTCCCGGGTATTGTGCAGTAATTCGATCGGGATACAGATGCAGCCTGCCTGGTATAGTGCTTTCTTTTATATGGATGTGTGAAGAGGTTTGTGTACCTCAAGTGAGCCCTGCTGACATTGAAGGACCCTATCTTATTTGGAGGTCGTGAGTACAATTCAGGTCGCTCCCTGTTGAATTGCCACATTAAATCCAAATGGAATTACTGTACTGCTGACTGTTTAATTCTCCTTTTCTCTGTGTGAAAGGCCCCTACCAGCTGCCACGGTTTGACTAGCCACTAGGGCTTGGGTACCCAGGGACAGTAACTGATAGGGATAGGCCTGTGCACAGAGCCATAGGTAGATTATTAGAGTGCTAAGCTAATTAACCTGATTTCCCCCTGTCCTTGTTATATCCCCCTAAATAAATCAGAGCTGCTTGTTTCAGCAAAGTTATACTGCCTGAGGTATTTGTCTATGTTAAAGTACTGTACTGTGATTGTTGCACTGTATCTCATTTCACAGGAGGTCCCAGTGCGGAACCAGACCTGGGGGTAAGTGTATACTGTGAAGGTAATTCTGATATATTGTGTGGGCCACTAGTGGGAAGAAAGAAGTTGCAGTGTCCCAGAGGCTGTGACCAAATTAGTTTAACTATTGCAAACCCTGACCTCTGGGTGGAGGCACCCGCCATTGGATCAGGCCCCTCAACCCGTAGTGGCAAATCAGGCAGGGGTAGTAGCCCTGGGATAGCACCATCTAGGGTTACACATACATAAACATACATAAGATATTAATAGTATTAATGCTAGTGTAACCCCTAGGTGGTGCTATCCCAAGGGCTACTACCCCTGCCTGCTTGGCTAGTAGCAGATTAAGGGGCCTGAGTTCTGAAACTGGTGCCTTCACCCGGAGGTCAGGGTTGGTAGTGGTCAAGCTAACCTGGGCATAGCCCTCCGGGATACTGTAACCCCCCCTCTTTCCCCTCTAGTGGCCTGAACACTGTACAATAATCACTTTCACAATACCCCGGTACACCACACAAGTACCCACACTGTTTGCACTTACCACCAGGGCTGGTTCCTCTGGCTCGACCCTGGGCACCCCCTGTAAAACAAGGTTAAGCACAGCAAATAGCAACAGTACAGTACTTGGAGCACAAACTGGAACCACAGTCAGATTACATGCAGAAAAAGTTAGATCTGATTTTTTCAGGGGACTTGAACAAGGGTGGGGCAAAATTAGGTTCATTAGCTTAAAGGGCATATCAATCAAGCAGTTATGCATGCGCTTTGAGTCCCCCCCCCACACAGTCCACCTCTGGGTACCTAGGTGGAGAAGAGATGGGCTAGCCAGGACCATTGCCCCAGGTTGCAGCTGGTTGGGGCCCTGTGATGGAAAACACAACATGCACAGTACACAATATTTGTAATCTGGAGCCAGAGGGCTCAGTTTGTAAAGGAAACAAAACAACAAGACGATCAGATGACACACTCAGATTAAGCTGTTGTTGCAGGGAGCTACTTTGGTATTTACTCACCATACCCAAGACTGGACGCAGGCTGGATGAAAATCGAGACTGCAGGTGGTTGATCTGGAATGCCAGGAGAAGCAGGGCCCACACGAGTTGCAGAGGTGTCATTCCTGTTCAAGCGTGGAGCAGGGGGCTGATTCCCAGGTAGGTCTCTCGTCGATGGCTTCTCTTTGCAGCGGGTAGTCTGGCTGGGCCAGTCTGGCAAGGCCCAGACCGCATGGAGACAAATTCAGATGCAGTCCGTTTTGGACTGGATACAGCTTCCAGCAAGCAGAACACAGTTCACACAGTGGGGAACTAACTCATGACCCACTAGCAGCTCATAACACATTTACATGTAAGGGAATTCTACTGAACCAGGCAAAGCGCTCCCCGGTCACAATCACAAAGTCTCTGCACACACTGGGAGCTTAGGAGTAGCTGTAACTCCTGACAGGCCGATCGCATTCAGCAAAATCTTCGGACTTCTTCAGGTTGAGCCTAGCCCACTTCAGTAGCTTACTTTAGTCACACAAACTTGGATTCAGTCCAAAATAATTCTCTTCTCTCCCTCTCAGGAACAGCAAGCAGACATGCAAGCCAAAAACTCAGCCTTTTCACAGTTCTCCCATGTGAATCCACTCAGCATTGCTCTCAGAATAACTTCAGCTCCTCTCATTTCATTTCCCAGCTCAGAGCTAACTGAAAACTGCAAGCAGCCTGGGACTTCCCCCAAGATCCAAATGATTTGGTTGGCTGATTTGGCTGTCAATCAAAGCAACAGCTCCCCCTTCAGTTGCAAAAAAGGCACAAAAAAGCTCCAAAGTACAGTTCCTACAGATTTTGAATTCGGACAGCTCCTGTAGTCTGGCTACATTTTAGGGCCCACCAGTACTGTTTGGTCCAATTTGCAGTCCAGGAACAAGATAGTGACAAGACAAGATAGGCCTTGCTACAAAGAAAGCAGGTTAGACAAACTACTTTATCATTATCACGCTAAATGATTTTCAGCAAACAGTTACATCTTTCAACAGAGCTCCCTCTCAGATTACTTAAGCTGCAATCAGGCAGCTCTTAAAGAGACAGTACACAGAGGCTATACAGGCTCTGGTAATCACATTTAAACTGCTAAAACGCAGGACACCAGCCTGGCAGTGAGCATTTAGGCAAGCTCAAGGAAGACTTCTTGGGAACCCCCATTTGTAGGGGGTTACACTGGGATGCACAGGGAGAGGTATCTCCAACAGGAGAATGGAGGTGGTGTTGCCACTGTATTACTTGCTGGTGAGAACCCACCTGGGGTATTGTGCCCAGTTCTGGACATCCCACCTCAGAAAGGACATAGACAGGGTGGTTGTAGTCCAGAAGAGAGCAACTAAAATGGTACAGGGTTTACATCAGAAGCCCTATGAGAAGAGACTAAGGGATCTCATCATGTACACCCCAGGAAGAGAGGAGAGCAAGAAGGGACATGATAAAGACCTACAAGTTGAGGCAGTATAGTGCAGTGGTCTAAGGCTCTAAGCTGCAAATTTGGTGACATCCAGCAGACCAGACCTGGGTTTGAATCCCACAGCTTCCACTTGCTTACTGTGTGACCCTGAGCAAGTCACTTAACCTCCTTGTGCTCCCAGGTCGCTCCTGTAAAAAAGCTTTCAGCTTAGTGTGCTATACCTGGTTAAACAACTAAAATAATAAAATAAAATAAAAAATAACAAGTACCTCATGGGGATGAACAAAGAGCAGGAGGGGAGTTTCTTTCAAATGAGAAGGAGCACCAGGACCAGAGGGCATGCAGTGCAGCTGGGGGTGGAAGGTTAAGAGGGACGTGAGGAAGTACTACTTCACTGAAAGAGTGGTGGATGCTTGAAACAGACTGACAGCAGAAGTGATGGAGGTAAAAACAATAGGGGGCTTCAAGCATGCATAAGATGGACATAGGGGAATATTTGTAAATAGGCAGAGAGGAGGGAGTGTCGCCAGAAACTAGTTAGGGTCTACGAAGACAGACTAGGAAGGGAACACCTGTGCAGGCTGGGTGGACCAAGTAGTCCTTTTTTGTTGACAAACTCTGTGTTTCTATGTTAACAGTCTCTTTCACCCTGTGTTGTAGGTAACTGACCAACTGGTTGACAGCAGCAATGAAGCTGGCTGTTGTGCTGGTTACTTTACTGGCTGCGTCCTACTGGGGTGAGTACCAATCAGATTACAGTGAAGCTTCCAAATCTAAATTTTACATTTTTAATAACAGCTTTTTCAAGACAGCAGTTGACATCATTTTCATGCAAGCTACACTAATTTCTTTCGTTAACAATATATAAAGTGGGACGGATCCTTTTCATCCATATTATGTTACCTCCTAATGTCTTGTTGACCCCTACATGGACAGCCCAGTTATGCAGCATCTCTGGGATGTACCCCCTGTTTCCCCACAATTTACCCCTTGTGGTGGAGTCAAGCAGACTTGCCCTTTCCTCTCCAAAGCAGGATCAGATGAGGTTCCCAGTCAGGGTTACTAGGTCTGTGGTCCTTCATCGTGCAGGGCGAGGGATTTTTCCTCTGTGTTTCTGCTGCTGGAATGTCAAAGTGCAATGAAGCATGTCCCACATTTCACCTGTCAGAATCCCTCTGTCCGTTGCTAAATCCAAGCAATGCTGCCAAACTCCACTGAAGAAAAGTCTCAGATAGAGGTTCTACATGTTGAGGCTGTTGACACTTCCTGCTATGTGACCAACTTGTTCTTCAGCTGTAATTACAGTAGCAGCTTTGGAGGTTGTCCATGCTGAGGCTGTTGACACTTCCTGCTACATGACCCCAGACTGGGACCAACTTGTTCTTCAGCTGTAATTATTGTAGCAGCTTCGGAGGTTGTTCATGCTGAGGCTGTTGCCACTTCCTGCTATTTGACTCCAGACTGGAACCGACGTTGTTCTTCAGCTGTATTTACTGTAGCAGCTTCAGAGATTGTCCATGCTGAGGCTGTTGACACTTCCTGCTACATGACCCCAGACTGGGATTGACTTTGTTTTCAGCTGTGGTTACTGTAGCAGCTTCAGATGTTGTCCATGTGGAGGCTGTAACTAACTGGGAAGAGGGTTATGAATGGACTTGGCGGTAGTGGCAGATCCAGGATTTTACAATTGGGGGGGGGGGTGGTTCTGGGGTGGTATGCATACATGAAATGCAATTTTTTAAATGGTTTTTTTAATCCTTTATCTTGTCTTCTAGTATCCTTTCTCATTACATTTTTGATAGAAAATGAAAATATTATCTATAGTTTTGAATCTAAACTTTTGTTCAATCAATAAATCAGACTTCTTCAACAAACTGAAAAGCAACAGCAGCAAGCAAGTTACAATGGGGGGCATGGCTGACCCTTCGCACACCCTTGATCCACCAGTACTTTGGGAGGGGGGACAATTCTTTACAACACTGAAGATATATTGGTTTTCAGGTTCAATGAGCACTCCCCCATTGTCATAACTCTGTTCTTTGTTTTTCACAGCGAGCTCTGAAGTGTTATGAGTGCACCAGCCGGTACTGCACCAGTCGTGTTCAGACCTGCCAGTCTAATGAAACCCGATGCCTCACCCTGGTTTTCCACAAATCTCCATGTGAGTATCAGAGTCTTGAGAAATCAGAACACGGGCTGCCAGAATTTACGTTTTAGAAATTGGACTCAAAATAATTCCTCTCTCCTCTGTCATCCTTACTCCTACTACAATGGTAACTCCCTGATGGGAAGAACAGCATACCCTCCACCACTCTCATATTATGCTGTAATGTAACTGGGTCCCCGCTGATGTTGTGGTTATTACCCCTGCCTAGTGGGCTCAGCAAGATTGAGGGGCCTGGGTTCATAAATGAATGACGGGTAAAGAGGGTTTGTATCCAAAATCAGAATGAAACAGTGCGGCCGGCCTGGTGGCATGGAGCACTGAGGCAGTTGTGCCATACCTGTCACCAAACTGGCAACCCGGGTTCGGGAATGAGCCTGGGCCACTCAGGGATCAGCCGGGGGGGGGGGGATATTGAGCATTCCCCTAGGTGACCACAGGAGGAGGTGCAGGCTTGAGCAGCGGTTCAGGAGGGAAGATGCTCCTGGTGGAAGATGTCAACGTGTGGCGTACATCAAATCACCACACTTCCCAGAACATCTGAGTGCTGGGGGTACATAAAAAGAAAGTAGAGATAACCTTAACTGGCAGGATGAAGCTTCCTGCGCTTGTAGGCGCCACACCTGCCTACTGGGCATGTTGACCCGCAACCAAGTTAAACACCTCCTGGGAACTGGGGTCACCCAGGAGGCTCCGCCACAGGGGCTAATCTGGGGGACACTGCAAGGGGAAAATAGATAAGACCCTGGGACACTGGGCTGATGGTCATGGGGAGAGGAGGCTGATAGGGGCAGGTTGGGTTGATCAGGGGATAAAAAGAAATGCTAAAAAAAAGAATGAAATAGCATAGTATTTGTATTTTGTTTGTTTTATCACAAAAACGCTCTGTTAGATGGTCATTTATAAGGAGATCCTGCAGTGCCTCAACCCAATGCAAGGTTTAAGTGGGCCTGGTATAAGTACAGTACTACTCCCGAGGATCCAGTGCCTCCCCCTCCACCCGTGAACCAACACGCAGCAGTGGCATTCCCTACAAAACCTATACAACTTCTACTTTCAATTAACAAATGCTCAGGCACTGATTAAAGACAAATGACAAGGGATTTGAATTTAGGGTTAGGTCCCAGTCCCTAGAAGGAAAAAAGGGTTAGCAATATGCACCCCCCAATCAACGCCTCATTATACGCAAAATGTTGGGGTTTTCTGCATGGTTGTTTACTGTGGTCTCTCTGACCAGAGAGCATTAGTGCCTCTCATATCAAATTCAGCAGGTTAAAAAGAAGTTTTGGTACATTTAGTACAGTATTTATAGTTTGTAGATGACAGCATCATAGTAGATGTCAGCAGAAAAAGACCCCTTGGTCCATCTAGTCTGCCCTAGATACAAGTTTAGTTCCTACTTTTGTACTGCAGATCCTGCCAGACCTGCAACCTTTCTTCCCCACCTTCACATTCCTGACACCAAGAGACCCCTGTGCCTATCCCATGCATGCTTGAATTGCCCCATGGTATTTGCACTTACTACTACCACTGATAGCTTGTTCCAGGCATCTACCACCCTTTCCGTGAAGAAGTACTTCCTCACATTACCTCTGAGTCTTCCCCCCTTCCAACCTCATATCGTGTCCACTTGTCCTTGTGCATGTCCTTTTCTGCAGAATGCTGCTTTCCTTAACCTTATTTATTCCCTTGAGGTATTTGAATGCCTCTATCATGTCTCCCCTTCCCCTTCTAACCTCCTGCATATTTTATTCCTTAAGTATCCCCTCAGAGCTTTTCTGACGCATGCTCTGGACCATTTTGGTAGCCCTTCTCTGCACCACCTCCATCTGATCAATGTCCTTCTTGAGAGAGGGCCTCCAGAACTGGACACAGTACTCCAGGTGTGGCCTCACCAATGACCTATACAGGGGCAACACTACCTCTCTCTTTCTATTTGTTATACCCCTCCCTATGCATCCCAGCATCCTGTTCACCTTTCCTACTGCCCTTCCACACTGATTTGCCACTTTGAGGTTATCCGTTATGTTGACCCCCCCCCCCAGTTGGTATATTGCCCTTGGGTTCTTGTGTCCTATATGCATAATTTTACTTTTTTTAGCATTAAATCCTAGATGCCATACCCTTGACCATAACCCTAGTCTTCTCAAGTCCATCCTCATTCTATGTACCCCTTCTGGTGTGCCTACCTTGTGGCAGATCTTTGTGTCATCTGCGAACAGACATACTTACTCTTCTAGTCCCTCTCTGATGTCGCTAATGAAGACATTGAACAGTAATAGCCCCAGAACTGACCCTTGTGGCACCCTGCTTGACACTTCCCCCTCCTCTGAATTTACCCCATTTGTGACTACCCGCTGGCTCCTGTTGCTTAGTCAATTTTGTACCCATTTTACCACTTAGGACCCCACCCCAAGACTGCTAAGCTTGTTTACTAATCTTCTGTGTGGGACTGTGTCGAAGGGCTTCCTGAAATCCAGGTAGGCTACATCCACCACCCCCCGATCCACTGCTCTTGCCACCCAATCAAAGAACTCAGTTAGGTTTGTTTGGCATGAACTCCCCTCTGTGAACCCATGCTGTCTTGGATCCTGCAACCCATTTGTGGACAGGTACTCCACTATCCTTTCTTTTATTAATTTCTCCATAATCAACCCCACCACTGATGCCAGGCTTATCAGTCTATAGTTCCCTGCCTCCTCCTTATTCCCACTTTTGTAAATTGGTACTACTTCCGCCCTCCTCCAATCTCTTGGTACTTCCCCTGTTTCAAATGACTGGTTGAACAGCGCTGCCAGGGGAGCAGATAGCTCTACCCTCAGTTCTTTCAGTATCTTTGGGTGCACCCCATCTGGACACATTGCCTTATTCACTTTTAATTTCTCCGGTTCCTTGAATATTCTCCCCTCTGGAAAAGGGCTTGTGTCTATCCGGTACTCCTTTATCCTTCATCTGTGTCCCATTTCCCATTTATTCTTTTGTGAATACTGAACAAAAAATACCTGTTCAATATGTCTGCCTTTTTCTGGTCCTCCTCCACACTCTTCCCCCATTTCCCCCATAATTCTAACTATTCCTCCTTTGTTTTTTTCTCCTTTCAGTAATGTATCTGTAGAATGTTTTATTCCCCAGCTTCACAGTCCTTCTGTATTCTCCTCAGTTCATACTTTAGCACTCCTAACAGCTTTTGCTGCTTTCCTAAGCTCAGTTTCTCCTGATATTCTTCCCTGTCCTGTGCCATCTACATTGTTTTGTACTTCTCAAAAGCTAGCCTTTTTGCCTTAACTTTTGCTACTACTTCTTTGGAGAACCATAGTGGTCTCCTCCCTCTCCTGTTCCTAGTAACCGGCCTTATGCATAGGTTTGTTGCTTTCTTGACGGCCTTCTTAATTTGTGTCCACCTTTCCTCTACCCCCTCATTTCCTATCTGTCCCAATGCACTCTCCCATTCTCCTGAAATCAGCCCTCCTGAATTCCAGGACCCTCGTTTTAATGTAGAATGCTTCTTGTTCCGTTCTTACCCCGAACCGTACTGTGCAGTGATCACTCGTCCCTAGGTGACAACCCACTGTGACGTTCATGACTTTGCCTCTGTTAGACAGTACCAGGTCAAGTATGGCCCTTTCCTGTGTTGGTTCAGTGATGAGTTGCTTTAGAAATTCCTCTGCAGCGAGTCAGGGCTTCCTTATTTCTAGTTGTTGCTGCAACTGGGATGCTTCACTCCACATCTGGCATATTGAAATCTCCAATCAGAATTACCTCCCCCTGATTTTCTCCATCATTTCCCTATCTACGTCTTCTTTCTGTGCAGGCAGTCTGTACTAGATTGCCCCTGTCTGAATCATGGCCCTCCCCCTTGCCTCCAGTGCCACCCATAGTATCTCAGCTTCTTCCCCTTCACTTGGCATTTCAGTGGCTTTAATATTCTCTTTCACATAAAGTGCTATCCCGCCTTCTTTTTTGCCCTCTCTGTTCCTCCTGTACAGCGCATACTCTGGTATGGCTGCTTCCCAGTCCTGGCTGACACTGAACCAGATCGCAGCTATGTCCAGGTCTTCTTCCAGTATGGTGGCATCCAGATATGCAACCATCTTTCCTAGGCTCCAAGCATTTGTAGACATGGCTTTCAAGATCTTACTGCCTTCATCCCTGTTATTATATTTCTCCCCATCCCCATCACTTACTCTGTGCCCCTTACCCACTTCCTTCCCTTTTCTTTATTCTGTATTTGTTGACTTCAGATTTCATGTCCCCCCACCACCCACTCAGTCCCTGAGGTTGTCTCTCCTAGCCTTTGGGAGTAGAAAATATTTTCCCTTGTGCCCTTGTCTGCCCCCCACCGGGCTAGTTTAAATGCATACCGATATAGCATTTAATCTTTTCATTTAGGAGCTCAGTTCCCCTCCTGGACAGATGCAGGTCGTCATCTTTGAAGAGGTCTCCATCCATCCAGGTGGATCCCTAGTCCCTAATAAATCCAAATCCCTCCTCATCGTACCATTTCTTCAAACATGTGTTGAAGTTCCTGGTGCGGTCACTCTTATCCTCTCCCACATCTCAGACAGGTAGCACCTCCGAGAAAGTGACATATTTAGCTACCTGCTCCATACCCTTCCACAGTCTCCTGAACATTTCCTGTACTGTCTCTGGCTCATCCCTGGCCAAGTCATTTGTCCTTAAATGGATAACGACATCCAGCTCACCCGCCCCTCCTGCCCTCCTAGCAATCCACAGGATCCTCCTTCCATCTCTCCTAGCTGTGGCACCTAGAACACACCTCACCTCCCTGTCCTCCTCCTCCCTTCCTGTGCCTAACTGTATTCTCCTCACTGCTGAGTCCCCCACCATGATTCTCCTGTACAGTGCATACTGTGGTAAGGCTGTTTCCCAGTCCTGGTTTTCACTGAACCAGGTCTCTGTGATTGCAACTATGTCCAGGTCTTCTTTCAGTATGGTGGCCTCCAGATCTGCAACCTTGTTGCCTACGTTCCAAGCATTTGTGGACATGGCTTTCAAGATCTTACTGCCCCCTTCCGTGTTATTGCATTTCTCTCCATCACCATCGCTTACTCTGTGCTCCTTACCCACTTCCTTTCTCTTCCCATTTCTTTATTCTGTATTTGTTGACTTTGGATCTCATGTGATTCTCCCCCCCCCCCAGTCTCTGATGTTGTCGCTGCTAGCCTTTGGGGGGTGGACAGTCTTTTCACTTGTGCCCTAATCTGCCCCCTCCCCCCTTAGCTAGTTTAAATGCCTACCGATGTAGCATTTAAGCTTTTCATTGAGGAGCTCAGTACCCCTCCTGGATGGATGCAGGTCATCACCTTTGAATAGGCCTCCATCCCTCCAGGTGGATCTCTAGTCCCCAATAAATCCAAATCCCTCCTCGTTGTACCATTTCTTCAACCTTGTGTTGAAGTTCCTGGTGCAGTTGCTCCTGTCATCTCCCATGTCTTGGACAGATAGCACCTCCGAGAAAGTGGAAAGTGACAGATTTAGCTACCTGCTTCAGACCCTTCCCCAATCTCCTGAACTCTTCCTTCACTGTCTCTGGCTCATCTCTGGCCAAGTAATTTGTCCATAAATGGATAATGATGTCCAACTCACCCTCCCCTCCTCTGCGCCCAGAGAGCCATAGGATCCTCCTTCCATCTCTCCTAGCTGTGGCACCTGGCATGCACCTCACCTGCCTGTCCTCCTCCCTTCCTGTGTGTAACTGTATTCCCTTATTGCTGAGTCCCCACCAGGATTTGCTTCCTCCTCCTCTGGGGTCTCTTGCTCCCCTACAGAGGTTCCCACCCTGGAGAACCTCCACATCCATCCCTTCCACTACCCTGGGAGCCTCTGATTGGCAGTCCCCACCTGCTAGTGTGGCATAGGAGTTATGTAGTGGTATGGGTCTCGGGATGTGTCTATGCTCCACCTCCCTTCTCTCTGAGCCCACTGTTGTCCACTTGCCCCTCCTTCCTGGCACCCTTTGAGGCAATGGAGTTGGACTGGGCAGTCTCTGGATTGGGTTGAAGGTCCTCCTGGCCCAAGTCACCTCAGACTTGAGTCTGGCAACCTCATCCCTCAGTCCAGAGAGGCCCACACAGATAAGGCAGCACCTGAGCATCCAAAAGGTTTGCCTGAATATGGCTGCGCCATGTATATGAATAAATCTTTGTTCTCTAATTTTGCTTTCAGTGGTGTGTTTTGTGGGCCATTCCTGTCCTCCTTCACTTAGCAATATGAAGCAGGATGGCGTAGCCCTCACTGGTTCTTCAGTGCCTGTCCAGGCCCAACCTGCAATAATGCAGCAGTTGCTCGCCAATAGCCTCCCTCTGCATCACCCCCCACCCACTGCCTCCTACTCCCTTCACAACTATGCCTCTCACTCTCTCGTGCTTCTACAGAAACATAGAAGTTGACATCAAATAAAGTCCACATGGTTCACCCAGTCTGCCCTAGTTTCCCTACCTACATTGCTACCGTAGATCGTACTTGGACTCTGGCTTACTCCCCCCAACCCCCTTGCTTCTAAGATTCCACTGTGCCTATCTCATGCATTTTTAAATCCTGCGACCATATAACCCCCACCACTTCCACTGGGAGGCTGTCCCAAGTGTCCACCACCTCTCTGTGAAGAAGTACTTCCTCACGTTTCTTCTGAGCCTCCACCCCTCCAGCTTTATTTATTTATGTATTTATTTATTTATGTTTTCGGTAACCGGGTGAGCAAACTGATCCAAAGTACCATTTTCAATTGCGACCCGGGCTGTACAGTGGCACAGACAATAGGCACAAGTTATAATACAGTAGGTACATATAATACAGTGAGTACAGTGGTAGCAGAAACAGTGATACATAAACATATCTTAAAAATAGGGGTTAAGGACATAAAAAACAAGTTCATGACAAATAAAGCGACACTTCTTTGCTTGCAGGGAACTAGGACATACACTTACAGCAAATCAAGACATTATTTGGCCAGCCCAAGGTTTACTTACAATAAAGTGCATAAGGGATTACACTATGGCAATCAACATTTTCACAGGGAGTCAAAAACATGTCAATTGTATATGTAGTAGCCAGTACTTGGGAAGGTTGGCAAATAGTACACTGGGCCCCAAGGCGGATTTCTGGCGAGGGTGTTTCCAAGGGAGCAGGCACAGCGTGGAGGGGTTGTGGAATAACAGATGGACCAGACACTAAACTTCAGATTCAACACATAATCTCCCTGTGATGTTTATTTAAAATACAGGAGATAACATTCAGCAATAGCATATCCCTTCTTCAGTACATCAGTTTGTAGCAACAGACTATGCAAGTCTTTCCTCTACACTTAGCCAGCACCTACTGATTTCTAATCTACACTTTTCAGTGAAAACCCTTCACCCCTATGATTGCCTTGTTTGCTTGGGTGGTGGGGGCTCAGAAAGAAAAAACCCAAAACAAACTACAGACAAACAACTTCAGCGCAGAAGCACTGAAACAAGGGTTACCCCAAAGGGCTTTGACAATAAGCCAAGTTTCAAAGAAACACAACATCACGCATATGACCATAATGCAAAGCATCATGGGATATATGCAAATCACCACAGACTTTCAGAATTGTTCAGTTTACAGCTATTTACATGCATTTTAAATAGCACAACTAACTTAATTTTATAATACAGTCCACCAATAAC
Source organism: Neoceratodus forsteri (assembly GCA_016271365.2). Lineage (NCBI taxonomy): Eukaryota > Metazoa > Chordata > Ceratodontiformes > Ceratodontidae > Neoceratodus > Neoceratodus forsteri. Next base: position 216,954,076 of record JADMNL010000026.1, read on the forward strand.
TTTTCATCTTTATCAAAAACACCTAGTGCCATGGTATTTTCAACATTTACAGGTTACATACACATAAGGTATCTACAGTACATCAAGGTATTTTATGACATAGTGCCATTGCATACTAAATCCAACTATGAAGAACACAACCTGTTGTTTTACATCAGCTCAGAGGTCACAACAATAACCTCCCTGTACGAGGACCTGAGAGGGAAAAGCAGAATTAAAGAGCACACTATAGCATAGTAATGAAAGGGAAGGGGATACCCATAAGGCGGCCAACCTTATGGGTTAGAAATTGTAAAGAATAGATTAGGCTAAGAAACAGAAGAACTGTTGCAACAGATTTAAGAAAAGGTCTGTTCTCAAGAGTGGCAGGAGCTCCCTGTCACACACAGGTGGCCTGAGACATGAGCCAATCTCTTAGCTTTGATTTGAAGGACTGATGAGAGGTAACATACAGACAGCAGGTGGTATTCTGTTCCAGAGGTAGGGGCAGAGACAGAGAAAGCCTTGCTCGCCATGACAGCAGATACACGGGGAACTACCAGGGAGGGGGAATGGAAGAGATCCTGAGACATCATGTTACCACTCTGTTGGTGAGAAACGAGGAGTAAGGGGACTTATGTGAGTTCCTGAGAGAGGTGTCAACTAGACAGCCCATAGCATATGCAAAATGGCCCTACAGAGAGAGCCAGCCTAGGGGCTGATATAGAGAGCAGTGATGAGTGGAGGAAGGGACCTGAAGGGCAAAGTGACAGATAGAGTTGTATGTGACATTTAGACGAGAAAGAAGTGAGGAGGACATGGAGGAGAACACTGGAGAGCAATAGTCAAGTAGGGGCAGTAGATTTCCCTGGACAGAAGCAAGGCTTCATAGTGTGCCCCCTTGTCCTTGAGCACCTTTTTCTTTGGAGGATGCTCCCTTCCTGTACCTTGTTTATTCCTGTGAGGTATGTGTATGTCTCTGTCATATCCCCTCTTCCCTCCTTTCTTCTGGGGAGCACATATTTAAATCCTGTAACCTTTCTTCATAGGGCTTTTGATGCAGGCCCTGCACCATTCTAGTTGTCCTCCTTTGCAGTGCCTCTACACTGTCTATGACCTTTCAGAGATTGGGCCTCCAGAACTGGACACAGTACTCAAGGTGGGGTCTCACCAGCGATCTATACAGGGGTATTATTACCTCCTTCTTTCTGTTGGTTATACTCTTCCCTATGCATCCGAGCATTCTGTTAGCCTTTCCCACTGCCTTGTCACACTGTTTAGCTACCTTCAGGTCATCATCCAAGATGATAACCCCCAAGTCTCTTTCTTGCTTTGCAACTGCTAATACCCCCAAAGTTGGTACATCACCCCGGTTTCTGTGCCCTAAGTGCATGATTTTGCACTTTTTTGCGTTGAATGTCAGCTGCCAAACTCTTCCAACTTCTTCAGATGCTCCCTCATTCTTTCAACCCCCCTCCCCCGGTGTGTTTACTCTTCCCCAATAAAATCCTTGGCTGGTCAAGCTGCCTTCTCCTTCCACTTCCCCCAAACTTTTGGTCTCTCTCCCTCTCACCATCCACTATGCTCCTTTCCTCCACTCATACAAATACCTCCTCTGAAACTACACTACTCAGTTCTGCAGTTGCCCCTGATACCACGTGCCCACCCCCCCCATCAACCTGCTCCCCCATCACCTTGCACTAGCATGGAGCTCCCCTACACCTCCCCAATTTACAATTGTTGCTCCCACCCTGAGCACTGTTTTGCCATTTGCACACTTTGGTTTGTTCTCCTTCTGCATTTTATTGTGTTGTAGAGTATTTAGTCACACAGAATCATTGCCTCTGCACAACTGCTAATTATGTTGATGCTTACTTACATATGTTTGTAAATTTGTACATATTATATCTCATTGTCCCCCCCTCCCAAGATGTGTCTGGAAACAAGCTGTTAAATTGCCTGACAGGGCACTGCTAAATAATAGTATATAATAACATATAGACTAATATGTGGACAACAATGTACAAAAATGCTTTGTTCCATCAAGGGGTTCTGACGACACTATAGAGACCTTGAGAGTGAAGCTTGAGTAATGTATAGAATAATGTATGGGCAACCACACACAACAAGGCTGTGTTTCCATCAAGGGGTTTTGATGAATTACAGGGACCTCAAGAGTGAAGCTCGAGTAATGTACAGAATAATGTATGGGCAACCATACACAATAAGGCTGTGTTTCCATCAAGGGGATTTGATGAATCATAGGGACCTAAAGAACAAAGCTCAAGTAATGTATTGAATAATGCATGGGCAGCCATGTACAACAAGGATGTCTTTCCATCGAGAGGTTCTGATGAAATCATAGGGACCTCGAGAGCAAAGCTCGAGTAATGTACAGAATAATGCATGGGCAACCAGGCATAACAGGGCTGTGGTTTTATCGAGGGGTGAGATGGCATCATTGGGACCTTGACAGTGAAGTTCAAGAAGTATCTAATGTCATCAGCACCTCTAGACGGAAACATACACCAAGTTGGACATAGTTGGCGATACATATTTTTTTTAATATATGTAATTTATACTTTTTCAGCTAGGCTTGTTTTTCTTGTCCAGGCAGACCCAGCCTCATCTTCCAGCATCTCTGCCTCTTATCCCTGGGGTCTTTCAACCTCAGAAGCTTTCCCCCTCATCTTGGGGACCAACCAGGCTGGTACCAACCCTTCCCCTCCTCCAGTGCCATTGAGGCGGAGGTTCCCTGGGTGTCCCCAAGGTGAACAGTGGTTGGGGTCTGGGCCCGAGTACATTGGAGGATAATTTGTGCTTCGGGTCATTCCCCCCCTTAACCCCGCCCTCAGGATGTTGGTGCACTAGGAGCCTAAGCATGCGCTGCAGACCTCGGATGATGTCCTCCCTCCCACATCCACTACTCGAGAGCACTACCAACTTTGGTCACCTAGGTGGCAATATTGCAGCGGTAATGGCAGCCCTCCTTCCCTGGAAGAAGACAGCATCTTCTGCAATGATCGACCTTCCTCCCTCAGGCCAGCCCTTGGTGACTCCAGCTTTTTCCTGAACTTGGATCACCAGCATTGTGAGGATAGCATTACCACTGTGCCAGTGGGACTGCTTTAGTATCTGTTTTTTAATCCTACCCCCATGACAGCTGTCACTCTCGTACACACATACTGCCCCTCCCCCTTCCCTCTATACTCGTACTATACTTTGGTTGTTTTTAGCGTTAAGAAACTCAGCCCTGCACCAGGCAGGTAAATACCTGCACAGTTGTTAGTATTATATGCCCCAAATATTTATGTATTTTGCCTACTCCTACCTCTTTTCATTTTTTATGCATATTGCCGGCTAACATGGTATGTGTACAGTTACAGGGGAGTTTTGCAGGGATTTGGCACCCCTCCCTTGACTGCGACTCCCTCAACTATCATCAAAGAGGGCTGCAGCCCTTTCCAGCACAGTCAAGAACTGCCTTGTGACAGGTCTCACCCCATTAGGGCTGTGGTGGGGGGGCACTCCATCCCTCTTGTAGATTGCCCTTGGTGGACACCAGGTCTCACCCCAACAGTACAGAGGTATGCCAGTGACCTGGTTTGAGGAAGGGGGTGCTGCATCCCACTTATAGACTGCCCCTAGTGGAGGCCAGGTCTCACCCCAATAGTGCTGTGATAAGCCATTGACCTGGTTTTGTGGTGGGGGGGCACTGCATCCCACTAGTCGAATGCCCCGTGTTGGAGGCCAGGTCTCACCCCAGTAGTACAGTGGTATGCCCGTGACCTGGTTCATGGAGGTGGGCACTGCATCCTACTCATAGACTGCACCCTGGTGGAGGCCAGGTCTCACCCCAATAGTGCAGTGCTATGCTGGTTACTTGGAAAAGTCTGTTTGGCACATTTGAAGTTTGATTGGGTCCACACATGCTTGTGTTTGGCAATCCACAGATGGCTATGTGCGTCACGTGCGCAGAGCTATGCTAGCCCCTACTTCTATATATGGAATTCCTCATTTGCATTCTAACGTAGTCATACAGTAGTAAGGAATTCTCAAATGGCTAAATCAGCCTTTGTTGATAGCCATTAGGTTTTGGAGGCAACAGAGTATCTGTTCACGCCCCGTTTAGTGACTGCACATGTAGTGACTGCATGGGCGCAACTGGGATTACCCTCTCTATAACCTACTCTTTGTTTCCCCTCCACAGACAACACTGGGATTACCCTCTCTGTAACCTGTCCTTTGTTTCCCCTCCACAGATAACACTGGTATTCTCTATAACCTGTCCTTTGTTTCCCCTCCACAGATAACACTGGGATTATCTTCTCTATAACATGCCTTTTGTTTCCCCTCCACAGATAACACTGGGATACCCTCTCTATAACCTGCTTTTTTTTCCCCCTCTACAGGTAACACTGGGATTAGTTTCTCCATAACCTGCCCTTTGTTTCCCATCCACAGATACCACTGGGATTACCCTCTCTATAACCTGTCATTTGTTTCCCCTCCACAGATAACAATGGGATTATCCTCTCTATAACATGTCCTTTGTTTCCCCTCCACAGATAACACTGGGATTACCCTCTCTATAACCTGTCCTTTGTTTCCCTCCACAGATAACACTGGGATTACCCTCTCTATAACCTGTCCTTTGTTTCCCCTCCACAGATAACACTGGCATTACCCTCTCTATAACCTGTCCTTTGTTTCCCCTCCACAGATAACACTGGGATTACCTCTCTATAACCTGTCCTTTGTTTCCCCTCCACAGATAACACTGGGATTATCTTCTCTATAACATGCCTTTTGTTTCCCCTTCACAGATAACACTGGGATACCCTCTCTATAACCTGCTTTTTTTCCCCCTCTTCAGGTAACACTGGGATTAGTTTCTCCATAACCTGCCCTTTGTTTCCCATCCACAGATAACACTGGGATTACCCTCTCTATAACCTGTCCTTTGTTTCCCCTCCACAGATAACAATGGGATTATCCTCTCTATAACATGTCCTTTGTTTCCCCTCCACAGATAACACTGGTATTAACCTCTCTATAACCTGTCCTTTGTTTCCCCTCCACAGATAACACTGGGATTACCCTCTCTATAACCTGTCCTTTGTTTCCCCTCCACAGATAACACTGGGATTACCCTCTCTATAACCTGTCCTTTGTTTCCCCTCCACAGATAACACTGGGATTACCCTCTCTATAACATGTCCTTTGTTTCCCCTCCACAGATAACACTGGGATTAGTTTCTCCGTAACCTGCCCTTTGTTTCCCCTCCACAGATAACACTGGGATTACCCCTCTATAACCTGTCCTTTGCTTCCCTTCCACAGATAACACTGGGATTATCCTGTCTGTAACATGTTCTTTGTTTCCCCTCCACAGATAACACTGGGATTACCCTTGTTATAACCTGCCCTTTCTTTCCCTTCCTCAGATAATAGGATTACCCTCTCTATAACCTGTCCTTTGTTTCCCCTCCACAGATAACACCGGGATTACCCTCTCTATAATCTGCCCTTTGTTTCGCCTCCACAGATAACACTGGGATTATCTTCTCTATAATATGCCCTCTGTTTCCCCTCCACAGATAACACTGGGATTACCCTCTCTATAACATGCCTTTTGTTTCCCCTCCACAGATAACACTGGGATTACCAGCTCTATAACGTGTCCTTTGTTTCCCCTCCACAGATAACACTGGGATTACCCTCTATAACCTGCCCTTTGTTTCGCCTCCAAAGATAACACTGGGATTATCTTCTCTATAATATGCCCTCTGTTTCCCCTCCACAGATAACACTCGGATTACCCTCTCTGTAACATGCCCTTTGTTCCCCTCCACAGATAATACTGGGATTACCCTCTCTATAACCTGTCCTTTGTTTCCCCTCCACAGATAACACCGGGATTACCCTCTCTATAATCTGTCCTTTGTTTCCCCTCCACAGATAACACCGGGATTATCTTCTCTGTAACATGCCCTTTGTTTCCCCTCCACAGATAACTTTAACATGCTCTTTGTTTCCCCTCCACAGATAACACTGGGATTACCCTCTCTATAACTTGTCCTTTGTTTCCCATCCACAGATAACACCAGGATTATCTTCTCTATAATATGCCCTTTGTTTCCCCATCACAGATAACACTGGGATACCCTCTCTATAACATGCCCTTTGTTTCCCCTCGACAGATAACACTGGGATTACCCTCTCTATAACATGCCTTTTGTTTCCCCTCCACAGATAACACTGGGATTACCCTCTCTGTAACATGCTCTTTATTTCCCCTCTACAGATAACACTGGGATTACCTTCTCTATAATATGCCCTTTGTTTCCCCTCCACAGATAACACTGGGATTACCCTCTCTATAACCTGCCCTTTGTTTCCCCTTCACAGATACCACTTGGATTACCCTCTCTATAACTTGTCGTTTGTTTCCCCTTGACAGATAACACTGCTCGAAGATGCAGCAAGGCAAGTGACTGCTTCATTCTGGAATCCCAGTCAAGACTGGGACTCTTCTCTGCCCGCTGTTGCGTCACTGATCTCTGCAACTAATCCTTCCTGCTCAAGAAAGGTGGATCGAAGGCCAGAGCCGCAGTTTGTTGAAATGTTGTTTGATAACTGTAGTGAATAGTGACAGATCAAAATAAACTTAGCTTCAGACCTGCATTCATTTCTTGTGGAGGTGTTATTTATTCATCTGTGGTGGAAGTGTCATTTAATCATCTGTTGTGGAGGTGTCTTTAAACCGTTGCTTTTTAGATTACATTATTTACTCACAGATGTGCAAGTCCTTCTGGGGACCCCATTGCCAAAACTGAACTACTGGGTAGCCCCTGTAAAATGCCTGTTCAGTGCTCATAGTCTGCAGCTGTGGAAAGCCGTCAGCTGCTTCACAATGTGTAGTAAACAGTGATGTGTACAAAGCACAGTACATGAATTTTGTTCACCATCCCTCACCATTTTAAAAAAGGAACATCACTGTACATCACCAACAAAATTCCCCTAGTGGGAAGCAGTTTATATACAGTATGCACACACGTTTATTTATTTAGTTTTTGTTGACCAGGTAAGTGCACTAGACAAATCCTGCCTATTTTCAGTCACGACCCGGGGAGGGGGATACAGATGAATGCCAACTGATCTTGAACCAGATTAAGCTGTTGGTGGTATTTTTAGTGAATGAGGGAAATTTGGCCAGGACACTGGGGAAATTCCCCTTCTCTTTTTGACAAGTGCCATGGGATCTTTAACATCCACCTGAACTACCACCAATCCAGGCAGATGGGACCTCTGTTTAACGTCTCATCCGAAAGACTGCACCTCAGAAGTGCAGCACCCCTCACATGCTGCACTACAGTGTCAGTACTGGGATATTAACCCAAGTGCCAGATGTGGGAACTGAACCCACAGCCCTCTGATCTCCCGGTCTCAGAGGCAAGCATGCTACCTACTGAGCCACTGACACTGAGCCACGTGCATCATATACACACACATTATGTACACACACATTCAGTGGCCTATGCAGCCAGTATGATGTTATGCTTGTGCAACTGTATTACTTGGTTTTGGCCATTCACACTTTCTATTCAAAGGAATTACCACCCAGTAGGGGTACCAAAGGCAAGGAACCCTCAAAGAGGGTTCTACCCCTAGAGGTGCCATGGGATGATGCCCTTGGTTAAAGGTACCTTAAGAAGGATCCCAAGGAGAGAGGCAATGCCACTGGAGGAGGAGGGAAGGATGGTGGAGCAAAGAAAAAGTGCTTAAGGGAGAGGCTTAGAGGAATTGCTTATATAGGACAGGAAGTGGGATCCAAGGCCTATGTCGCCTTTCCTCCAGGCTTGGGCTGTTTAGTTTGTGACGACTCTGCTGCTGCAATTTAGAAACCCAATAAAAAGGGTATGGAAAATATTCCAATTTAGAGGAAAGCTCTCGCTCAATCCCTCTGACGAGAATGCCGTGGAAGGTTGCGCGAGTGCTCTGCAACATCGGGGGCAACCAAGGCAGGAGGAGGAGAGCAACGACTGCTGAGGCACTCACCTGATCTACTCACCCTAAAAACAAACCAGGTGAACTGGAGGCAGTCGTAGGGATAATGCGGTGAAAGTGCCTTGCTAGTAGAATACTAGAGCCAAAGGAGATCACTGTAACCACCCTTCGCAGCTAGTCTTAAATTCTACACCAGGAGCTGCAGTCAAGTCTCGAACGGCTAAAGCCAGGCCCGGAGCGACGACATTTCCAGCTATGGGCCAGGTGAGAAGGACCCCGACACAAGTCAGGCATGCTCAAGATGCATACTTATAAATGCAGAGTGACACTGCTGGTAGCAGGGAGACCCTGTGCCAGGAATGGTATGGCTGGCATGCCCCAGAAAACTGAAGAGGAGCTGAATGAGCGTTGATAGCTGGGACCTCACAGAGATCAGATGGCAGTAGCGAGCACTGAGCAATGATTGCATAAGCAATAAGTAGACCTGCACATAGGTCAGTAAGCAGAGTAGTAATGGTCGGACCTGCATGTAGGTCAGTAGCAATGGTTGGACCTGCACGTAGGTCAGAGGAGCAGTAAATATGGATAGCGGGACAAACAAGCCAGGCATTCAAGGAAGCCAATGAAGGTGACAAATACTGTGAGGATTTTAAGCGTCGGAGGCAGGAATATAACATAAAGTAAGTATGCCACATGGAGCCATGATTCCCCCAACACCTCCAAGTCCCCACTCTAGGGAAAACAAAAAAGGGATAGAGGGTGCAGAGATCAAATACAGATATCAAAACTAGTTTATGGCATCAGCGGTAGCTTAGCTGACCTCCAGAGTATAATAGCAGTGTACAAACACAGAGAGCAGCATCTGTATTGAGTAACTATGAGTTGTAGGAGTAGCAGATCTTACTTCGAGAGGGCTCTTGCAGAAGGTAATTACATATAGGTCTGATGCTGGCCGGCGGCAGGACCCCACGGAAAAATTTCTAGCTAGCAGTCTCTGGCGAGGGACCGCCCCCACATCAGGTGACCAGCATCAGGAGACGTTGGTATAAAGGGGCAGTCCCGGACATCCGCCTTCCAGTTCTTTCCCACCGTTAGCTCGTGCAGTGCCTCGCGGAAAAGTTCATGCTTATCCAGCCCTACCTTCGTCGTTTTTGCGAAACTTTTATTTTCAACTAACGTTAGTACTAACGTCCGATTGTGTCGTCCCCTACACCTCCGAGCACAAGAATAAGTATGATTCATGTGGCGCCCAACTACCGCACAAGGACGGCCACTCCCCGTGCCTGTTCTGCCTAGGCCCCGATCACCCGGTCGAGAAGTGCCAGCACTGCCTCAGTTTTAATGCGGCTACCGAGAAAAGGCAGCAGCAATCCCTGGAAGCCCATATTCTAAAGAAGAAAATGAGTTCTATGGAGAAGGAGCTCAAAAAACTGAGGCAAGTGTCTACTTCCCCCGAAGGACATCGGAAGAAGAAGGAGAAGGAGAGGCACCGGGACAAGGGCTCCTCCACCACGTCTCCCTTGGGAGTCGCTGGGACACAGGTAACATCCCCTCCGGGGGATCGCTCCTCAACGGCCACCTTAGAGGTTTCTGAGGGGGCATCAGCCCACCCGTCTGGTTTGCACTCGGGCCTTGCAGGTGCCTCTGGGTAGTTGGAGGCCTCTGCGGTTTGGCGCGGGCTCATGGCCTACCGCAGCGAGTGACTCCAGTAAGCTGGGCGTTGTCTCCTCTGGCGTCCGCCCGGGAGGGCCAGTAAGACGTCTGACCTCCGGGCGGCCTGGCCGCCTCCTCCACCAGACCAGGCTGATCATTCTACTCGGCCTGCCTCCAGTGACAGCTCTCATAAGTCGGACGTCGGCTCCTCCGGCGCCCACTAAGAGCTTGCTACTAAGCCTCACGTCGGCTCGTCCGACATCCATCTGGTGAAGGAGCCGACGACGGACCTCCCAACATCCGTCATTCCCAGTTCCCCGCAGCCTTCGCTGCCATCTGGGTGACCCTGGGGATTTTTCCCCTCCATCCCCGGGCGAAGCTGGGGATCTTTTTCCTCTGTCAGTCATTCCTCCACCTGGAGCACCGGACCTGACGTCAGCTCCCCGGACGCTGGATCTGACGCCAGCCCCTCCAACATCGGTACCTCCGGCACCAGGGCCTCCTCTGTCGGCCCTGACATCAGCCTTACCGACTTCGGGAGATATTCTGCTCCCATCAGGCCCTCCGCCCTCCGGGCTCTCCACTAAGGACCCGCCCGTGAGGTCTCTGGCTGGGCAGTCTGCTCCGGCAGCCCCCCCCCAGCTCCCGGGTATCCTCCATCTTATTCAATGCCAGTGTACCCGGGAACGCAGTATCTGGCACCACAGTGACCCAATCCCAGGCTTCCTGATGCCGCAGTACTCAATGCCTATACGGCCTCGGGATACCCACAGCCAGGTTTTGCATATGCTCCATACGGTTATAACCCCTATCCTTATCCCCCACCTCCTCCTCCTCCACTGCCCTTGCGGCCACCGGTGGACCTGCAGGAGACTCTGGCCTCCTGGTGGGCTGAGGCCAAGGCTCAGCTCACCAAAGAGGTCGAGAGCCGCCTTCTGGTGATGGTGCTGTCCCAGGTTCCCATACGCCCGAGGCAGCACACTCCCTCACCACCTCCGACTCCAGGGTTCTTCCATCTGGATCCAGAGAGGGGCAGGACACGCTTCCCCGGGGACTTCCCAAGGGGTCTGTTCCTCTCCTGGGTTGGGAAAGGGAGTCTTTCTCTTCTTCATCCTCCTCTTCACTCTCAGACTCCTCAGACTCTTCCGATGGCTGCTCCAAGAGAGAAGACGAGCCTTGCTCTCCGTCGAAGGCCCGGACAAGGACTCCTCCGAAGTCTCTTGTGGAGGATCCTTCTTTTACGGAGTTGCTTAGGAAAATCCAGGAGGTTCAGCAATGGCACGACCTGGAACCAGATCCTCAGCATCTGAAACTCGCTGAACATCTGGATCTGCCTGTGACAGCTCCTACCTTGGTGCCACCCTGGATAGAGCCTCACGCCGACCTTGTTACCACAATATGGAAACAGCCATCGGCCTTAGCCCCACTTTCTAGGAAGTTGAACCGGCTATATCAGGCTCCAGAGGGTGTTGATTTCTTGAATTCTCACCCTCGTGCTGAGTCGGTTGTGATTAGCGTCGCTCACGGCTGGTCGGCGAACCCTAAACATCTTGGCTCGTCACCTCCTGGTAAGGAATCTCGCCTTCTGGACCAGTATGGGAGAAAGATTTATGCTTCCTCCACACTGAGGATCAGGGCTCTGAACTATGTCAGCCACATGGGGGACCACCAGAAGGCCATCCTAACTCAGGCAGAAGCCAAACTGGACTCCTTGCCTGACTCCCAAGTCAAGCAGGAGTTGGCTGGTCTCATCCACTCTGCTCATTCGGCCAGTTGACACATGCTACGTGCGACATGTGATGCAGTGGACACTGCTGGGTGGAGTTCTGCTTTCGCTGTAGACCTACGGCATCATGCTTGGCTCCGCATGTCAGGTTTGGTCCCGGAGGTGCAATCTGCTATGAAGGAAGCATCCTTCCGGGGGTCGGTGCTTTTCAGGGGTGATGTCAAGGACATCATTACCGATTTGCAAGAGAAGGGGACAGCTCTGAAGTCAGTTGATTCCATGTACCATCCCCACCAGCAGCAGTGCCGTCCCTTTCGCAGATGGAATCGGCCAAAGGCGAAACCCCAGGGAAGGTGGGTCACAAAATGCCGGGCCCCTGCAGCTGCCAAGCCCCCCCCACCCAAAAAAGCAGTGGGTACTTCAGCTACGGCGCTGCCCCACACCCCTTGACTCCTTTCCTCTCCCACTGCCTCTGGACTCTCCAGAGGAACCGGTAAGAGGGAGGTTTTCCCTCCACCTTCCGGGATGGGAGAGGATAACCACAGATTCTTGGGTGCTCCAGCTCATAGCAGAAGGACACTCCATACAGTTTCTTCAGAAATCACCCCGCCACCCACCTCTGAAGTCGTCTTATTCATGGGAACATCTTCTCTCTGGTCCAGGAGGAAATCTCAGCTCTTCTGCTGAAGCAAGTGATACAGCCTGTCCCCCTTCATCTTCAGGGGACAGGTTACTATTCCCATTTCTTCCTGGTCCCAAAGAAGACAGGAGATCTCAGACCAATTTTGGATCTCAGTTCCCTGAATCTTTACGTAGAATACAAAAGGTTCAGGATGCTCTCTTTGCAGAGCCTTCTGCCCCTCCTCTGGCCAGGTCAATGGCTGTGTGCTCTGGATATGCAGGATGCTTATCTGCACATTCCCATTCACCCATCTCATCGTAAATACCTTCGTTTTGCGTTCCAGGGGGACCACTACCAGTTCAAGGTGCTCCCGTTTGGTCTATCCTCAGCCCCCCCCCGAGTATTTACCAAATGCCTGGCAGTGCTGGTGGCCCACCTGCGTACCAAGGGAGTGCAGGTTTTCCCTTACCTGGACGACTAGCTCCTGGCGGCCTTGATCAGGAAGGAACTCCTGCATTTCCTCTCCCTTACCCAGCAGGTTTTTGCCTGCCTGGGTATTACCATCAGCCATTCCAAGTCTCATCTGGACCCATCCCAGAGGCTACAGTTTATTGGGGCGATCCTCGATATGACCATGAGCAAGGTCTTCCTGTCTCTGGACAGGGCGGCCACCCTTCAGACCCAAATAAGTCTGTTGTCCGACCGCAGGATGGTCTCTGCGAGATCAGTCCTTCACCTTCTCGAGCTCATGGCGGCTGCTATCCCAACAGTACCTCGCGCTCGACTACACATGAGGATATCTCAGTGGACTCTACGCTCTCAGTGGGATCAGTTAGTGGATGACCTAGATCACTCAGTTCTGATCTCCTCGCTGATGATGCGAGACTTGCAATGGTGGATGGTTTGAGAGAACCTTTTTCAGGGAGTTCCTTTCTTCCATCCGCCCCCTTCCCAGACTCTAACCACAGACACATCCAGTGAAGGTTAGAGAGCCCATCTAGGCCCTCATCGGACCCAGGGCACCTGGTCCAAGTGAGAACAAGCTCTCCACGTCAATGTGCTCAAGCTTCGGGCAGTGTTGTATGCTCTCCAAGCCCTTCAAAAAAAATCCTTCCCGGCTACCTAGCCGTCCAGACGGACAACTTGTGCGTGGTGTGGTATATCAACAAGCAGGGAGGGACTCGGTCCTACCCTCTATGCAGGGAGGCAATGAGGGTTGGGGATTGGGCAACACAACACGACCTTCTCCTCACGGCGATTCACGTTCCGGGATTTGACAACACCCTGGCAGACAAGCTAAGTTGCTCTTCTGTTCTGACTCACGAGTGGGAACTGGACCAAGGGGTCCTAGACAATATCTTCCAACTTTGGGGAACACCACAGGTCAACCTGTTCGCATCCCTCCTAAACGCAAAACTTCCCGTCTTCTGCTCGCTCGTTCCAGAGCGAGGCGCTTTTTGGAGCGACGCTCTGTCTGTAGACTGGAAAGACAGATTCGTCTATGCCTTCCCCCAATTCCACTTATCCCACAAGTCTTGCAGAAACTAGCTTCAGAAGGAGCGCAAATGATTCTGATCGCTCCTTCTGGCCCAGGCAAGTCTGGTTCTCTCTTCTACAACAATATTCAGAGGAAGCCTCCTCTTCCTCTTCCTCTATCTCGAGGTTTGTTGACCCAGGATCAGGGGACCCTGGTCCATCCAGGCCTCAAATCCCTTCAACTGCATGCATGGCTCCTGCAGACCTAGCCCAATCACATTTTTGAGTGTCTTCTGAAGTGGCGGAGATTTTAGTGGATGCCAGAAAACCCTCCACCAGATCCACTTATGCCATGAAGTGGAAAAGATTCACTATTTGGTCCGCTTCCAAGAACATGGAACCTTTCTCCTGTTCAGTGGGGCTTCTGCTGGAGTATCTATGTCATCTGTTTGACCTGAGTCTCAGCCATTCCTCTCTGAAGGTACACATGGTGGCCATTTTGGCCTATCATGCTCCCTTTGCAGACAAGGCTTTTGCTCAACTTGAGGTCTCCAAGACCTTTCTCAGAGGTGTCCTCAATCTGATGCCCCCCATTGGTACTCCTGCCCCCCCTTGGGACTTTAACTTTGTTCTCAAGAAACTTACTCTTCCTCCCTTCAAACATGCAGCTTCTGTGAATTTGAAGTTCCTTTCGTAGAAGACGCTCTTCTTGGTGGCCATTACTTGGCTCAAAGAATCTCCGAGCTCCAGGCCCTGATGTGTAAAATCCCATACTTGATTTTTCACAAGGAACGAGTTGCTCTTCGCACGAATCCTAAATTTCTACCTAAAGTAGTAGCAGAGTCTACCTTAAATCAGTCCATAGAGTTACCTGCTTTTTTTATGCAGTACTCTAATCAAGGGGAGTATTTACTCCATACTAGGATGTTCACCGGATTCTGAGATACTACACCAACAGGATGAAGGATCTCAGAAAGACTGATCAATTGTTCGTCTCTTTTGCTCACAAAAGGGAAGGCAATGCTGTTTACAAGCAATGCCTGTCTAAGTGGTTGGCTCATTGCATCACTTTCTGTTATGACAAATACAAGAAGACCCTCCCGGGTCAAGTCAGAGGCCACTCCACAAGAGGAGTAGCTGCCTCTGCGGCTTGTTTCAAGAATGTGTCTGCAGAAGACATCTGCGCTGCCGCCTCCTGGACTTCAGTCCATACCTTCACGAAACACTACAGTTTGGATGTTGCCTCTCGCTGTAGAGCAGGCTTCGGGCTGGCTGTTTTGCAAGGCCTCCTATCTTGAGACTTGCACAACCAGTACTACCCTTTGGAGTAGTTTTCCTCCTCCCGGTGCCTCTCTTTGTTCCAGACTGCTTGGGATTCAGTCCTATATGTAATTACCTACTGCAAGAGCCCTCTCAAAGTAAGATAGTACAGTTACATAAGAACTTACCGTAACTGTAGATCTTCGAGAGGGGCTCTTGCAGTAGGTAATACCTTCCCGCCCTCCATCCCCCTAGGCTTTTTCAGCTCCTTTTCCATTGAGGAAAATATTCGCTCCTCTCTCGTCCGGCCTCTTTTGGCCTGTGGCAGGAAACGAACTGGAAGGGCGGGTGTCCGGACCGCCCTTCTGCACGACGTCTCTTGGCTTCGGTCACCTGACGAGGGTGGTCCTCGCCAGCGACTGCTAGCTAGCAATTTTTCCGAGGGGTCCTGCCACCTGCCGGTGTCAGTCCTATATGTAATTACCAACTGCAAGAGCCTCTCTTGAAGATCTACTGTTATGGTAAGTTCTTACATAACTGTACTTTCGATGAACATAGACTTGAGGGAGGTAATGCTCTGAAAGCAGCAATTGCTAGGTAGTGCAGTAAACAACAGCAATGAGGTATGTGGCATGAGCTGAGGAAGAAGGAGTGAGCTGCATGGGATAGGGTTTAGAGTGAGCCTGAACCAGGTGAAAATAATTAAGGTGCATAGCATGAAGAGCAGCGATGTGGTACGAGTTGAAACACACAAATAATAATTGTAATTGCAGTGTGAGTAAATTGGACTAGGTAGCATGAACTGTGGATTAGCAATATGCAAGGAGTTTAAAAACAGAAACTCCCCAAAAAGAAAACGAAACAAAAGACACACAACACAGAAGAACAGGGGACAAGCAACACAAAGAAGCACATAGCTGGAGGCAAAATACAAACCAAAGCAGAAGACAGACAACAGAGTCCAGCAGAAACAAGCAGAAGCCAAAACAGCAGGGGGGGGGGGTAGGCCCCAGCCAGCAGCAAAGGACAGATCGACAGAGCCTCTGGCCACAAAGAAAAAGTGCTTGAGAGAGAGGCTCAGAGGAACTGCTTATATAGGATAGGAAGTGGGAGTGGCTGGCTGCTTGTCCACTGAACTATAGGCATAGCCTTCCAATCATGTACATACACACACACACTATGTATACACATATGTGTGTGTGTGTGTGTGTGTGTGTGTGTGTGTGTATATATAAATATATATACACACACACAATAGGGGTGAGTGGTAAATGAGTGAGATAAAACAGTGTATCATCCACTGCAGTGTGATATTTTTACCCTCTGCTCTACTGTGATGATATGAGACATTTACACACACAGGTCACAAAGGTCACTGATATCATCACCCTAGGCAGTTTTCCCTCAGCATGAAAGAAACACCTGTGCTGTTACCATACACAAATGCAGAACTACCTGAGAGGTCTCACTGCTGCCTACAGCTAACTCAGTGAGCATTACAAAACACACCTATCCCCCCCCCAAACTTCCAGCTCATTACTGTGATGCTGTCAACTTGATGCAGCTAGAATTCAGAACAGCACAGCTTCACAGAACAGTCTAAACTACTGCATACAGCTAACTCAACTACCACTGACACACACTCTCACTTGTTCCTCAAACTCTGATTCTCATCCATTACAATTACTGTGACAATTTCAACTACACTGCAGACAGAATCCTAAAGAGCACAATTTCACAGAACACTCTGCACTCTGCCTGCAGCTAACTTAATTACCACTGAAAACAGTATCAGCTGTTCTGACACTCTGCCTCTCAACCCATTACAATTACTGTGATGCTTTTAACTTCACTACAGCCAGACTGCTAAACAATACAGCTTCACAAAAGTATGTTTCTCATTCCTATCTAAAACTAACTCATTTAGCATTGCAAAACACACTCATGTGTCTCTCAGAGTTTATAACACTGCCAGCCCATTCAGAAATGTTCACACACAGAATGAGCAAACACATTAACAGGAACAGAACACAAGAGAGCATCACAAAACTTCTAAAACTCTTGGCCCTATTGTATATAATGATACATGATGGGCAGATCATGACTAATATGGCAAATATTGTCCTCCTGCATCATTGAGCTTGGATATCTCACTCTGGCCTTCTCGGCACTGGAGATATCCAGAGCTCACTCTGCAGGAGTGACAAATTTGCCATATCACATGCCCATCATGTATCCCATATATATATATATATATATATCTATATACACACACATATACAGTATATATAAATATCATATGTGTAACCCCCTTGTTCCCAGGGGTTACTAGAATCCCACTTAGAATCAGTGGCAGGCAGGGAGAGGCAGCTTGTGAGATGGCAGTTAAATGGGTTCCACACTGCCACACTCTGTTATAAGTTTCTGCTGAGCTGGAGTGATGTCACCTTAGAATTTTCGCAGCAGCATAAGCCACAATGGAATGCTAGCTGCAGGGGTTAGCAGTAGAATGTTGGGAGATTCAGTAGTCAGTTTGAGAGAGACTCAGGAGAGTGAGGAGTGCTGCAGAAGGCAGCTCCTCAGACTTAGCTCTGAGAGAGAGCTACCTCAGGAGAAGGGGTTGTGTGTTCTCACCCTAGAGAAGAACACAGAAGACCAGTGTGTGAAGTGGTAGAGACCGTTTCTAGAAGTTGTTCCAGTGCCACATCCCTGGCGGGATGGGGGGAAATTCCAGGATTCAGGGGCAATCCCCTGGTCCAGCCTGGAGAAGGTGAAGCTGCCTGAGAGTCATTTTGTTCTGTTAGTACCCGAGACTGTGTTTGTGGGAAAAAGCCCTGGGGCACCTGCATACCATGGTGAGTTTTTCTCTGACACAGGGACTCTGTTCACGAAGACTGTTTTAAGTAAAAGCGTTTGCCTACTGTGGGGTCCGAGGGAGACTTGCCAAGTACAGAACTTTTAGACTGTGTATGATTTAAAAGCATCTGCAACTGTGGAGGTCTAGATAAAGAACTTTTAAAGTCAGGATACCTCCGTAGTGTGGAAAGAAGAATGTTAAATGTAAAATACATTTCAAGAGCGCATCTACAATAGTGTTTCAGGGAAAGGTGCTGTAACCAGATGAATGGCCAAGTATAGATTTGGGAGCAAAGGGTGGGAGACCCCCTCCCTTCTGGAGTGACCAGGTTTACTTCTCTGGGTTCAGTTTGGGCACCTTTGTTTTCTCTCTGTGCATTTGGCCAATGCCTGAGGAAAGCACAGAGATGTGAGATTTTTGATTTCCCTGTGAGCCGGAATGTGCTTGTGGGTGGTTTAGGGAGCCACCATTAATCTCCATACAGTATAGAAAAGTGTCCTAGAACTGCCCGGGGTGCCAAGTCGAAGGAAAGAACAGAAGTGTACCAGTTCTGGCCATCAGTGCCTAGATCCATTCAGAACCTGAGGGTTCGCTGTGTGAGTGTGCTCTGTACCTCAGTAATCTGCATTACCAGTGAGAGTAGCCCTGTGGGGTCCATCTTTGCTTTGTTTATTCTCTGTGAATGTGAATAAAAGCCACACTCTAGAATCCCAACCTGGTTTGGACATTTCAGTTGTTGCTTCCAGTGTCTGGATTTACTTGGGTGCCCCCTGACCAGAAGTGCAGACCTAGCATAATGCTGAGCAAATGTTTTCTCCCAGGGACCCAGGTTGATGGCCATGCTAAATGGTCCCCCCAGGTGTGAGCCAGGTAGTTGCCACACTTGATTTGCCTGTCTAAGGATGGCAGGCTACGAAGTAGAAGTATGGGTCTACAGAAATGTGTATCGTAGTGTCTACCCCCACCCCTCTTGGTGGTGCCTAGGTTTAAGAGGAGCAGCCCTGTTAGTTGAACAAGGGGGGGCCAGTGGGGGGAGGTTACATATACTACTCCTGCCTTGTGTCCGCATGGCTCAGTTGGTAGCATGTCTGCCTCTGGTCCAGAAGATCATGGGTTCTCATCCTACACCGGGATTGGACTTGTACCTAAATGCTGGCACCTGAGTGCATGCAGTATTAGGGGGGTGCTCTACTGTTGGGGTGTGCTGTCTTATAGATGAGACGTTAAACCGAGGTGCCCTCTATCCATCCTGATGTCCTGGTGAGTGTTCAGGTGAAAATAAAAGAACCCAAGGCACTCTTCACACAAAAGAATAAGGGATTTTCGATGGTGTTCTGGCCAATATTCCCCTTCCCATAAAACCGGTTCATGCACTTGTCCAGGCTGTGTGTGGGTGTTGATGTGTGCTATGGCCACCACTACACATTCAGACACATCTCTACCAGTCTAGCATTGCTTGTAAAGCTCTTTTGGATACATTGTGTATGAAAAGCACTTTATAAATGCTGACTCTTCTTCTTCTTGTATGCACTGTCAGGGTTAAGGTGTCTGGGCTCTGTTCGAGATGGTCTGGGAGTTCATTTCCAAAAGATTTCACAATAAGCATGGTGCCTCCACCCAGAGTAAAGTCTTGTGGGCCAGTTGGCAATTTGGGTACAACCCCTATGGATGCTGTACCTACCCACCTCCCTTCCCAGACACCCCACACACAGAGATACACTTTACCTTGCAATTCAACACCAACCATGCAATTAGAGAAGATCTCTAATAATATGCTCACTGACGCAATTTGAAGAGAAAAAAATAAACACAGCTTTATTTACAATAGGGGATAGGAATAAGGAGGGAATACCTGGAACAGGGATGCACACAGGATTAGGCATTCAATTATGCAGCAAATAATGGCAGTGCAAGGATATACACAATAGGCATTGAACCTAAACATTAAACAGTGAGCAACAGTGTCCAACCTCCCACCAGCATACACCCTGGAATACACAGATCCCCTTCTCGTCCGGTACCAGACCCCCTAGTCATATGCTGAGGCACCCAGACTGGTGCAGGCCTATAGCTCCTGGGGAGGGGTGGGGGTTGTCCAGCATTGGTGTACTTAAAAGTTGTAGATAATAAACTTTAATTGTAGCTCTGAACTTTAACTGTAGCACTCTATAACAAATTTTAAAAGTCAAAGTCCAGAGAGTTAAGCTGCGATTGGCAGTCTCAGACAGGTGCTCACTGTGAGGGGCTGCCAGCCTGGTAGTACCCTTCTGTACTGGGTTCCTACCTGCGTTGCCACCCTTTTCTGCCCACAAAGAAATCCGCAGCAGTCATGATACAGCTCCGTTGAGCTTACTCACTCCCCCTCTCTCACTCGCTCATTCTGTTTCTCCCGCCGCTGCAGGCTGCCCTTTTGTACTCAGCCCCTGCATGCACTGCTGCCTTATCCTGCCCACAAAGAAATCCGCAGCAGTCCCAAAAGAGCTCTGTTGAGCTCACTCACTCCGCCTCCCTCACTCACTCGTTCTGTGTCTCCCGGCGTTGCAAGCTGCCTTTTTGTACTGGGCTCCTGCCTGCATTGTCGCCTTTTCCTGCCACAAAGAAATCTGCAGCAGTCCCAACAGAGCTCCGTTGAGCTCACTCACTCCCTCCCCCTCCTTCACTCGCTCATACTGTGTCTCCCACTGCTGCAGGCTGTCATTTAGTACTGGGTTACTGCCTGCATTGCCAGCTTTGTCTTCCCACAAAGACATGTGCAGCAGTCCCAACACAGCTCCGTTGAGGTCGCCCACACCCCTTCTCTCACTCGCTTGTTCCGTTTCTGCTGGGGCTGCAGGCTGGCCTTTTGTACTGGGATCCTGCCTGCATTGCCGCCTTTTCCTGCCCACAAAGAAATCCACAGCAGTCACGATAGACCTCCAGTGGGCTCACTTACTCCCACTCTATCACTCGCTCATTCTGTTTCTCTCATCGCTGCAGGCTGCCCTTTTGTACTGGGCTCCTGCCTGCATTGGCACCTTTTCCTGCCCACAAAGAAATCTGCAGCTGTCCCAACAAAGCTCCATTGAGGTCGCTCACTCCCCCTGTCTCACTTGCTCATTCTGTTTCTTCTGGCACTGCAGGCTGCTCTTTTGTACTGGCATGTGCCTCTGCTGGCATTTATTTCTGCCCACAAAGAAATCTGCAGCAGTTCCGACACAGCTCCATTGGCCTCACTCACTCCCCCTGTCTCACTCACTCATTCCGTTTCTGCCAGTGCTGCAGGCTGCCCTTTTGTACTGTGTTCCTGTCTGCATTGCTGCCCTTTTCTGCCCACAAAGAAATACGCAGCAGTCACGATAGAGCTCCGTTGAGCTCGCTCACTCACTCCCCCTCTCTCACTCGTTCTTTCTGTTTCTCCTGCCGCTGCAGGCTGCTCTTTTGTACTGGGCTCCTGCATGCATTGCTGCCTTTTTCTGCCCACAGAGAAATCCACAGCAGTCCCAACAGAGCTCCGTTGAGCTGACTCAATCCCCCTCCCTCACCCACTCATTCTGTGTCTCCCGCTGCTGCAGGCTGCCCTTTTGTACTAGGTTCCTGCCTGCACTGGTGGCTTTTTCTACCCACAAAGACATCTGCCAGCCATCCCAACACAGCTCCGTTGAGCTCGCTCACTCCCCCTTCTCTCACTCGCTCATTCTGTTTTTGCTGGTGCTGCAGGCTGGCCTTTTGTACTGGGCTCTTGACTGCATTGATGTCTTTTTCTGCTCACAAAGAAATCTACAGCATTCATGATACTCCTCCATTGAGCTCGCTCACTCCCCTTCTCTCACTCGCTCGTTCTGTTTCTCCCGGTACTGCAGGCTACCCTTTTGTACTGGGCTTCTGCCTGCATTGGCACCTTTTCCAGCTCACATAGAAAAATGCAGATGTCCTGACAGAGCTCTGTTGAGGTCGCTCACTCCCCCGTCTCACTCACTCATTCTGTTTGTCCTGGCGCTGCAGATGCCCTTTTGTACTGGGCTTCTGCCCTCTGTCTGCATCTTTTTCTGCCCACAAAGAAATCCACAGCAGTCACGATACAGCTCCGTTGAGCTCGCTCACTCCCCCTCTATCACTCGCTCGTTCTGTTTCTCCCACCGCTGCAGGCTGCCCTTTTGTACTCAGCCCCTGCATGCACTGCTGCCTTATCCTGCCCACAAAGCAATCCATAGCAGTCCCAACAGAGCACCGTTGAGCTCACTCACTCGCTCCCCCTCCCTCACTCGCTCATTCTGTGTCTCCCATTGCTGCAGGCTGCCCTTTTGTATTGGGTTCCTGCTTGCGTTGCCGGCTTTGTCTGCCTACAAAGACATGTGCAGCAGTCCCAACACAGCTCTGTTGAGGTCATTCACTCCCCTTCTCTCACTCGCTCGTTCTGTTTCTACTGGGGCTGTAGGCTGGCCTTTTGTACTGGGCTCCTGCCTGCATTGCCACCTTTTCCTGCCCACAAAGAAATCTGCAGCAGTCACGATAGACCTCCGTTGAGCTCGCTTACTCCCCCTCTCTCACTCGCTCATTCTGTTTCTCCTGGAGCTGCAGGTGGTCTTTTTGTGCTATGCTGCTGCCTCCATTGGCATTTTTTTTCTGCCCACAAAGAAATCTGCAGCAGTTCCAACAGAACTCCATTGGCCTCACTCACCCCCCCGTCTCACTCACTTGCTGTGTTTCTGCCAGCGCTGCAGGCTGCCCTTTTGTACTGGGCTCCTGCCTGCGTTGCTGCCCTTTTCTGACCACAAAGAAATCTGCAGGAGTCACAATAGAGCTCCTTTGAGCTTGTTCACTCATTCGTTCGTTCATTCTGCTTCTCCCACCACTGCAGGCTGCCCTTTTGTACTGGGCCCCTGCATGCATTGCTGCCTTTTTCTGCCCACAAAGAAATCTGCAGCAGTCCCAACAGAGCTCCCTTGAGATCACTCATTCCCCCTCGCTCACTCGCTCATTCTGTGTCCCCCGCTGCTGCATGCTGCCCTTTTGTACTGGGTTCCTGCCTGTGTTGACAGCTTTTCCTGCCCACAAAGAAATCTGCAGCAGTCCTGACAGAGCTCCATTGACCTCACTCACTCCTCATGTCTCACTCGCTCATTCCATTTCTGCCAGTGCTGCAGGCTGTCCTTCTGTACTTGGCTCTTGCCTGCATTGCCACCCTTTTCTGCCCACAAAGAAATCTGCAGCAGTCACAATACAGCTCTGTTGAGCTCGCTCACTCCCCCTCTCTCACTCACTCGTACTGTTTCTCCCACCGCCGCAGGCTGCCCTTTTGTACTCAACCCCTGCATGCACTGCTGCCTTTTCCTGCCCACAAAGAAATCTGCAGCAGTCCCAACAGAGCTCCATTGAGCTCACTCACTCCCCCCCCCACTCACTCGTTCTGTGTCTCCCAGCGCAGCAGGCTGTCCTTTTGTACTGGGCTCCTGCCTGCATTGGCACCTTTTCCTGCCTTACGAAGAAATCCGCAGCTGTCCTGTTTTTCCTGGTGCTGCAAGCTGCCCTTTTGTACTGGCTTCGGCCTCTGTTGCCATTTTTTTCTGCCCACAAAGAAATCTGTAGCAATTCAGACAGAGCTCCATTGGCCTCACTCACTCACTCTCCTGTCTCACTCGCTTGTTCCATTTCTCCCACCGCTGCAGGCTGCCTTTTGTACTGGGCTCCTGCCTGCATTGCCGCACTGTTCTGCCCACAAAGAAATCCGCAGCAGTCCCAACAGAGCTCCGTTGAGCTGACTCACTCCCCCTTCCTCACTTGCTCATTCTGTGTCTCCCGCTGCTGCAGGCTGCCCTTTTGTACTGGGTTCCTGCCTGCGTTGGCAGCTTTGTCTGCCCACAAGAGATCTACAGCAGTCGCAACACAGCTCTGTTGAGCTAGCTCACTCCCCCACCCCCTCACTCGCTCGTTCCGTTTCTGCCGGCACTGTAGGATGGCCTTTGGTACTGGGCTCCTGCCTGTATTGCCGCCTTTTCCTACCCACAAAGAAATACGCAGCAGTGACGATACATCTCCATTCAGCTCACTCACTTCCCCTCTCTCACTCGCTCATTCTGTTTCTCCTGGCACTGCAGGCTACCCTTTTGTACTGGGCTCCTGCCTGCATTGGCACCTTTTCCAGCTCACATAGAAATCCACAGCTGTCCTGACAGAGCTCTGTTGAGGTCGCTCACTCCCCCTCTATCACTCGCTCATTCTGTTTCTCCCACCGCTGCAGGCTGCCCTTTTGCACTCAGCCCCTGCATGCACTGCTGCCTTATCCTGCTCACAAAGAAATCCATAGCAGTCCCAACAGAGCTCCGTTGAGCTCACTCATTCGCTCCCCCTCCTGCACTCGCTCATTCTGTGTGTCCTGCTGCTGCTGCAGGCTGCCCTTTTGTACTGGGTTCCTGCTTGCGTTGCCAGCTTTGTCTGCCCACAAAGACATGTGCAGCAGTCCTGACACAGCTCCATTGAGGTCATTCACTCCCCTTCTCTCGCTCACTCATTTCGTTTCTACTGGGGCTGCAGGCTGGCCTTTTGTACTGGGCTCCTGCCTGCATTGCCACCTTTTCCTGCCCACAAAGAAATCTGCAGCAGTCATGATAGGCCTCCATTGAGCTCGCTTATTCCCCCCTCTCTCACTCGCTCATTCTGTTTCTCCTGGCAATGCAGGCTGCCTTTTTGTGCTACGCTGCTGCCTCTGTTGGCATTTTTTTCTGCCCACAAAGAAATCTGCAGCAGTTTCAACAGAGCTCCGTTGGCCTCACTCACCCCCCATCTCACTCCCTTGCTGTGTTTCTGCCGGAGCTGCAGACTGCCCTTTTGCACTGGGCTCCTGCCTGTGTTGCCGCCCTTTTCTGCCCACAAAGAAATCTGCAGCAGTCATGATAGAGCTCCTTTGAGATCGCTCACTCACTCGTTTGTTCGTTCTGTTTCTCCCACTGCTGCAGGCTGCCCTTTTGTACTGGGCCCCTGCATGCATTGCTGCCTTTTTCTTCCCACAAAGAAATCTGCAGCAGTCCCAACAGAGCTCCCTTGAGCTCACTCATTCCCCCTCACTCACTCATACTGTGTCTCCCACTGCTGCATGCTGCCCTTTTGTACTGGGTTCCTGCCTGTGTTGGCAGCTTTTTCTGCCCACAAAGACATCTGCAGCAGTCCCAATACAGCTCCGTTGATCTCGCTCACTCCCCCTGTTTCACTCGCTCGTTCTGTTTCTCCCGGTGCTGCAGGCAGCCCTTTTGTACTGAGCTCCTGCCTGTGTTGGCACCTTTTCCTACCCACAGCGAAATCCGCAGCTGTCCTGACAGAGCTCAGTTGATGTCGCTCACTACCCATCTCACTCGCTCATTCTGTTTCTCCTGGAGCTGCAGGCTGCCCTTTTGTACTGGGCTCCTGCCACTGTCAGCATCTTTTTCTGCCCACAAAGAAATCTGCAGCAGTCCCAACAGAGCTCCGTTGGCCTCACTCACTCCCCGTCTCACTCATTCATTCCATTTCTGCCAGCGCTGCAGGCTGCCCTTCTGTACTGGGCTCCTGTCTGTGTTGCCATCCTTTTCTGTCCACAATAAAATACGCAGCAGTCACAATACAGCTCTATTGAGCTCGCTCACACACACCCCCTCACTCACTCGTTCTGTTTCTCCCACCGCTGCAGGCTGCCCTTTTGTACTCAGCCCCTGCATGCACTGCTGCCTTTTCCTGCCCACAAAGCAATCCGTAGCAGTCCCAACAAAGCTCCATTGAGCTCACTCACTTCCCCTCCCTCACTCGCTCATTCTGTGTCTCCCTCGCTGCAGGCTGCCCTTTTGTACTGGGCTTCTGCCTGCATTGTTGCTTTTTCCTGCCCACAAAGAAATCTGCAGCAGTCCCAACAGAGCTCAGTTGAGCTCAGTCACTCCTCCCCCTTCTCAGTCGCTCAGTCCTAATCTGTCCCAAACACTGATTTCTGACAGCGACTGCGGTATTCTGCGCCGGAAGCGTGGAAACACATTTCAGCCAGGATGTGAAAAATGACAGCTGTACTGTTCATAAGGAGCTGTGAACAAATGCCAGTGTTGAAAATCTGGCATGAAAATATTACTAACTTGCAAACTTACAACGGTGTGTGGAACCTGCACAACGCACGCTCGTAACACAGTCATTTTACGGAGTTTCATCACAAAATTTTCAACATAGGCATTTTAGGACCTCTGCTCATGAACAGTGTCTGTGTAATTTTCTTAATATGTCCTGAACACTGATTTCCCACAGCGACTGCGCTGTGTGCTGTTAGAGCGAAAACACATTTCGGCCAGCATGTGAAAAATGACAACTGCACTGTTCATAAGGAGGTGTAGCAAAATGGCAATGCTGAAAATCTGGAGTGAAAATATTGCAAAGTTGTGAAGGTACAAGCGTGCGTATAAACTATGCAATGCACACTTGTAACACACTCATTTTATGGACTTTCATCACCAAATTTTCAACATAGGCATTTTAGGACCTCTGCTAATGAACAGTGTCACTGTCATTTTCATAATGTGTCCCAAACATGGATTTCACACAGCGACCGCTCTATTCTGCGCTGGAAGTGCGAAAACAATTTCGGGCAGGATCTGAAAAATGACAGCTATACTGTTCATAAGGAGGTGCACAACAATGGCAATGTAGAAAATCTGGAGTCAAAATATTATAAATTCGCGAACTTACGAGAGTGCGTGCAAACTGCGCAACGCACGCTCGTAACACAGTCATTTTATGCAGTATCAGCACCAAATTATTTAACATAGGCATTTCATGACTTCTGCTCATGAACAGTGTCACTGTCATTTTTATAATCTGTCCCGAACACTGATTTCCCACAGCGACCGCACTATTCTGTGTCAGAAGTGCAAAAACACATTTTAGCCAGGATGTGAAAAATGACAGCTATACTGTTCACAAGGAGGTGTGGAAAAATGCCAATGTTAAAAATGTGGCATGAAAATATTGCAAATTCGTGATGTTATGAGCGTGCGCAGCAACTGTGCAATGCAGGCTCATAAAACAGTCATTTTTTTGATTTTTTTCCACCAAATTTGCAACATAGGCTTTTTGAGAGCCCGCCTCATGAACACTGGCACTGTCATTTCGTTAATCGGTCCTGAAAGGTGATTCCGCGCAGTGACCGCAAAATCACCTTTTGCAGCCGATTAACACCATGACAGTGGCAGAACTCATGAGGAGGAGTCCCAAAAACCACATGCAGAAAATCTAGTGCCAAAATTCCAAAAAATGACTGAGATATGCATCAAAGTTCAAAAAAATCCTATTTGTTCCATTATACAGCTTACCAGCATTTCCTCAGTTCGTGGTTGGCTTTGAAGAGTGCAGACGTGTTCCCGGTCCACCGAAGATCGTCATGCCACACTCTGGAGGCAAGTATGGGATGAGGGGGGTGTGGGGAGGCAGGGTACACAGTGGGTGGGTGCGGGTTGTAGGAGGAGGGCCGGGAGATGGCGAGGGACCTTTTTTTTGTAGGGTACTAGAATAAAAACCATCGCAGGACGGTTTTTTTCTTTCAGGACCATTTGGCACACTTGGGTGGGCTCCCAGCATGCCAACACAGTATTTTTTTGGGGGGCAGCTGTAGCTGATGGGGGATTGGGCACCCCCCATTGGCACAAAAGGGGAGGGTGCAAGAGCTGAGGGGGATTGGGCACCCCCTCGGCACAAGTCTACTGGGTGTTTGGGCAGGGGATTATGCCGATGGGGAGTGCACTCCCCATCAGCCAATGAACCTTTGAGGGGTATGCTGGCGGGGAGTGGGCTCCCGTCGGCAAATACTGAGCGCGCGCATAATGCAGGCGAGTGGGCTCCCCGTCGGCAAATGAAACTTTTTGGGGACATAATGCCATGGGGGATTGGGCACCCCCCTCAGCACAGAAAGAAATGGGGGGGACATGGCAATGGGGCTGGGCTCTCCGTCGGCAAGCTGAATACGGAATTCAAGGGACAGCCCTGCAATGAGGGGTTGCTTCCTCGTTGCAGCGGATGACGCTGCAATGACTAAGCAGCCCCTGATTGCAGTGGCTAAAATGTTTCAAAGTTGTGGCACGCTAGCTGAACTAGTGTCAGCAGCAGTGTGCCACGGCATTGGAGGAAGCAGGCCAAGCCTTTAAAGGCTGTGGGGGCATTGGCCACAACAGTGCCACGCCTCCACAACCTGCTTCTGGAGAAAGCTGCCGCAATATGTTTCTTGCGCATGTGCACAATCAACATAACAGTATTGTTATACAGGGACGGTTTGCCAAGACACCGTACATATGGTATACTTAACTCATTAAAGAGGGTCCACCAAGACAACCATCTGACATGAACACTGCAGAAAGGTCCTCATCATTTGAAGAATGACACTACAGGGACACCCGTTTCCAGTCTCAGTGTCGAATATAACCACACACCCCAATGTAAGCCCAAACCCACAACCTTCTGGCCCAGAGAAAAGAAAATTACAAGTGAAATGCCAGGCACTTATCTTTGATAACAAATGTTTATAGAAGTACAAGTACTCATAAAAGTCAAGAAAAGAATAGCCCAATTGAGCCAGAGCTCATTTGCAATGGGGTCCAAGCCACTCACTCTCACAGTTACTAGTATATATCAATATTATATTAGTAGCAAGGCAAACCACAAAACATATATTTACATTCCATAGTATACTATAGTTACAGAAACATAGAATGTGTTGAAAGAAAAGGACCGGTAAACCATTTAGTCTGCCTTTTTTCTCCCCGGCTGCCTATTACTACATCCTAGACCCCATTTGGTCATATGTGACCCTCCCTCCTGCCTTTTCTGTATGTACTGTGCACGCATGCCTATCCTACATATGCTTGAAGCTCCCCACTGTCTTCGCTGCCACCGCCTCCTCTGGTAGGCTGTTACAGGTGTCCACCACCCTTTCCGTGAAGAAACTTTCCTTACATCCCAATCTCCTCCAGCTTCATAGCATGCCCAGTGTTCTGGTACTCCTCTGAAAAAGAGACCCTTCCTCTTGCACCTTGTTTACCTCAGTGAGGGGGTCTCAGTCATATCCCCTTGTCACCCTCTTCTCCTCCAGGGTGTACATGCTGAGCTCCTGCAACTTTTCCTCATATAGTTTCTTGTGCAACCCCCACACAATTTTGGTGGCCCTCCTCTGGACCACATATCTGCACTGTTAATGTCCTTGCAGAGTTGCAGCTTCTAGAAATGAAAATGATTTACTCATCCTAATTCTTGATCTTCTTTGACCATCTTCACCATTGAATTACATTGATGGGTTCTGAGCTGGAGGCACTAACACCCTGAGGGAGCCAGAACTTTTCAGGAGGGCCAGTGATGAGGTAGGCTGGGCACATACATGGCATCATGAGACTAACTCATGCTGCATAGCTTACCTCAACATTGGCCCTCAACAAACTCAGCACCTTTTTTACCAAGGAGGGACTGCATACCCCAACTATAACCCTAACCTAAAAGGGCATAAGATAGCCCTTCAGGACCTATATGAGAAGGGTCAACAGCAAAGAAAACAGTGTCTTCACAGCCCAAACCAAAAACCGGGGGGAAGACCAACGAACAGAACAAGTGAGCCCAGGGGACAGAGAGTGGATGTATGAATCAATGGTGAAGATGGTCCAAGAAGACCAAGAATTATGGTGAGTACATAATTTTCATATCTTCCATGACCAATTTTCACTATTGATTCACATGAATGGGTTAGAGTACCAAGCTCAGACGAATGTCCCCCAGGCAGGGTGGTATAAGCCAGAGCTCACTCAGGGCAAGAGTCCATTAAGGATTATCCGGCTAAAAGAGGCACGCTGTCTGGCATGGACATCCAGGGCATAGTGACTGATGAAGGTGTGCGCACTGTGCTCTATGTGGCAGTTCCACAAATATCAGTGATAGGCACAGAGCGAATCTCTGCCAGGGACGTTGCAACTGGTCTGGTGGAGTAGGCACAAACCTGGCCTTCCAACTTGACTTGCAGCATGGAACAATACTGGTGGAAGCAAGCGACAATCCACGCGGAAATGCATTTGATCATAACCGACTGACCCAGTCAGTTGGGGTTGATGGAAACAAAGAGCTGTTTTGACTGCTGGAAGTCCTTAGTTCTATCGAGGTAGAACATGAGGGCTCTTAACATCTGGAGAGTGGAGGGTGCACTCCCCCCACCCCCGTC
The DNA here is from genome assembly GCA_016271365.2 of Neoceratodus forsteri. Classification (NCBI taxonomy): domain Eukaryota; kingdom Metazoa; phylum Chordata; order Ceratodontiformes; family Ceratodontidae; genus Neoceratodus; species Neoceratodus forsteri. Next base: position 216,983,834 of record JADMNL010000026.1, read on the forward strand.
CTAGAAGTTAGGAAAATATGTAGGCAGTGCCAAAGGCTGGTTCAAGTGAAACTCTTGACACCACCTTAGGTAAAAACTTGGGGTGTGTGCAGAGAACTACCTTATCCCTCTGGAAGACAGTATACAGAGGATCTGTGGTCAAAGCATGCATCTCAGAGACCCTACCAGCAAAGGTGATGACCACTGAAAACAGAGTTTTTCAGATTAGGAATTTGAGATCACATGTAGCCAGGGGTTCAAACGGCTTACGAGTGAGCATATCCAACACAAGGCTGAGGTCCCAGGCAGCGACAGGATTCCTGACCAGCGGCCTTGTGTGCAAAAATGCCCTTCAAGAACCTCTTCCTTTTTTTTTTTTTTTTTACTTCTTTTTCCCTCCGGTCACCAGAGTCGTGGTCTCTCTTGAGTGGTGTCCCGGTTGTCTCCCGCCCAACCTGAACCCCCCCATTCCTCAGACTCCTCCTGGAGCTCCGCAAGTGCCTTACCTCTGCCAGGTAAGAGACCCCCCGGCTTACCCCCTAGGGCAGGGCTGCCACTCCTACAGGCATCCTAGACATATAGCATCATCCAGGCATTGGTGGCATGTGGAGGATTGGGACCCAGGTGGATGGGGTCCGGTGGTGGACATAGGGCCGGGGTGCACTGTTGCCTACCAGTACTCTGGGGCGTTTCCTTTGTTCTGATGGTTCCGCCCCCTCACCTTAGGCGTGCACGATCATTCAATGACACCTGGTGGAGGAGACATGCTCACTCCAGAGCATGTTCCTGACGATGTCTGCTGTGCACCACCTTCCCTCTTGCGTGCAAGCTGCGGCACTGTACCCCCCCCTTAGCCACCAGGAGGCACCATAGTGCCAAGTCCTGCAACCCTCCCTAACCCAGGGAAGGTGAGCTGTCATCGGATGCTTGAACCTTCTTCTCCCCTGCCGACCCCCCTACGGCCCATGCTTGTTCACAAACACGGGTCACCAGCGTGGCACGAGGTGTGACGTCTAGCGCCTCAACACTCAATGCCACCGGGCCAGCTCTCCTTCAAGAACCTCTTAAAAAGTGGCAGTTGAGCTAGAGCAAGGTTCTGAACTGGCTCATGATATACTGACACAGCGCACAAATGGACCTTAACTGAAGAGTATTGCAATTCTTCATCAGAAAGGTCCAAGAGATACTCCAAAACCTTGTCCAGTGGACATCGGAATGATCTATACAGGATCTGGAGTGTCATTCAAAAACACCGTTCAAGTCTTACTTGATACACAAGGAGGTGTGGAAAGGATGAGAAGGGATTTGGCAAGGTTAGAGGAATGGTCAGAAGTATGGCAGCTTGGATTCAATGCAAAGAAGTGCAAAATAATGCTCCTGGGAAACAAAAACCCAAGGGAAGATTACTCAATGGGGGAGGTAGTAACAATAACAAAAATGGAAAGGGACCTGGGGGTAATCATATCAGATGACCTTAAGGTTAGCAAGCAATGTGAGAAGGCAGTAGAGAGGACAGGGGGGATACTGGGATGTATAGGGAGAGGTATCACCAGCAGAAAACAGGAAGTTGTTATCCCTCTGTACAGACAGTTGGTGAGACCCCATCTGGAGTACTGTGTCCAGTTCTGGAGACCCCATCTCTGCAAGGACATAGACAGGATGGAGGCAGTACAGAGGAGGGCAACTAAAATGGTGTAGGTCTGCAAGAGAAGCCATACAGGCGAGACTAAAGGAGCTTAATATGTATACCCTTGAGGAAAGGAGAGGGACATGATAGAAACTTTTAAGTACCTCAGTGGAATCAACAAAGTCCAAGAGGGTAGCATCTTTCAGAAAAAGAGATGTGCAAGAACAAAGGGAGGATGGGGGATGGCTCTGGGGCAATGTGAGGAAGTATTTTTTCACAGAGACGGTGGTGGACGCATGGAACAGCCTTCCTGAGGAGGTTATGGGGTCTAAAACTGTGGGAGAATTCAAGAATGCATGGGACAGACATAAAGCAATTCTTGTGGGCAGTAGGAAGAAATAGGCTGTTGGTTAACTAGGATCTGCAGCTTATCCTGTAGGTAGGGAAATGGGCAGACTAGGTGGGCCAAGCGGTCCTTATCTGCCATCAAACTCTATGTTTCTATGTTTCTACTAGAGGGCTTATGAGCATCCAGGATAATCTCAGGGACCCTCTGGGACACCTTGTACCTGCTCATTTCTATCTCTTTAGGAGCCAGGCGCGAAGATGAAGGGAGCACAGGTTGGGATGAACCAGGGACCCTTGCATTAGAAGATCTGTTCAGAGGGGAAGGGGTCTCGAGGGGTGACTGACAAATTATTAAGCAGAGGAAACCATATCTGCCGAGGCCAGCATGGGACGATCAGAATCAGTTTACCCCCGTGGGCCTCCAGCTTGAGCATTAGCTTCTGAACTAGAGGGACAGGAGGAAATGTGCACCTAAAGCAATTTGTCCACTGCAGCCTGAATGCATCCTGATGGAAAATGTCACATTGTGGATTTCTGGAGCAGAATCGAGGCAGTTTGGTGCTGAGTGGGGATGCAAAAAGGCCCACCTCTGGGGTTCCCCACTAATTGAAGAGAGACTGCATGACATTTGATGCCAATGACCACTCATCAGGATCTGCCTCTGTCCAGCTGAGCTCGTCTGCCAGACTGTTCTGAGCCCCTGGTAGATAAACTGCTTGGATCAGAGCATCCTTCCCCATGCACCATTCCCACATTCTAATTGCCTCCCTGCAGAGAGAATAAGTGTAACCCCCCCTTGCGTGCTGATTTAGTACATGACAGACTTGTTGTCCATCTGAAGGAGGATGACCTTTTGGCAGACAGAGTCCACCAGGGCCCGAAGAGCATATAGCACTGCTCTCATCTCCAAGATATTGATGTGGAGATGGGACTCTGTAGGGCTCCAGACCCCCCCACTGAGTGTGGTGACCACAACAGCGAGCTCTCCACCCAAAGAGACACGTCCATGGTGAGGATAACCTGAGGATCTAAGGGGATACCATGCAAGCGATCAAAGCAGCAGATGCTTTGTCACTTTGATGGGGTAAGACTGAGGATGTATTGTCAGAAACCACTGCATGCTGAGCATCCACTGAGTCTTCCTCATGTGCAGGTGTGCTGGAGGTTCTGTGAAGACAGTGGAGGCTATGAGACCCAACAGCCGCTGAATGGAGTGAGCCTGAATTGACTTGTTCTCCATGATGAAATGAGCCATCTGAATGATGGCTTTCCTTCTGTCTTCTGGGAGAAAGGTCCTCGCTTTGGCGGTGTTCAAGAGGACTCCAATGAAGAAGAGCTGCTGCGAAGGTTGAAGCTGCAACTTGTCTAAATTCAACAGAACTCCTATGGAGATCAGGAACTGAGTTGCTGCAGTCACTGGATGTTCTGTTCCATGCTTGGATGGACTGGCTAGTAACCAATCATCCATACAGGGAAAAACTTGGGAGTTCAAGTTCTCTGAGGTGCACAGTGAGAATCGCAAAGCACACTGTAAAGATCTAAGGTGCCGAGGATAGCCCAAAGGGCAGGACCCAGAATTGGTAATACTGGCCCAGAGCCATGAACTTCCAAGCAGAGAAACTTGTGGTGGCTGGGGTGGACAAGAATATGATGGTAGACGTCCTGCTTGTACAGAGAAGTCAACCAGTCCTGTGGCTTGAGGAGCAGCAGCAGGGTCCCTAGGGAGACCATCTTTAACTTCTCCTGGTGTAGGAAACTGTTCGTTTTTTTGAGGTCAAGAATGGGGCACATGCCCCCTGACTTCTTCAGAAAGAGGAAGTAATAGGAGTAGAACTGTGTACTGTGCTCTGTTTCTGGCACTTCTTCCATTGCCCTGTTGCTCAACAGGTCCGCAATCTACATGGCAAGAAGATCTGACATGACAAATTAAAAGAGGTACTGCCTCCTGGATGGCTAACCTGGAGGGATCTCTGAGAAATTCAGTGAGTACCCCTCTTGTATGATCCTTAAAACCCACTTGTATGATCCTTAAAACACACTTGTCTGTTGTGCTGGATTTCCACTGACAGTAAAATGGAGTCTAAGGACCCCCCCCCACACACACACTGGAAAGGAGAGGTCTGCTTCGGGCATCTGGGGTAGAACCGGAGCAGGAGCTTCAGTGGGTGGCACTAGGAGCCTTTGGGGACTGTGCATTTGGTTACACTTTTTTCTGCTGCTGTGGAGGCTGGGACGTGACTTGGACTCCCATGCCTTTGCCATGAAAGGACCGTTTATTGCGGTAAAATATTCTGCCCCTTCCTATTTGAGGGTGAGCTGGGGCAGGCCGAAAAGTTTTAACAGCTTTTCTAGTCTTCTGATGGGCCTCAAGGGACTGTTCTACCTGTTGGCCAAACAGATAGGGGCCACTGAAGGGGACATTCATGTCTTGCTGCTGGAAATCATTGGAGAAGCCCGACATTCGAAGCCAAGAGTGTCTCCCAGTGCAGATTCCTGCAAATGCTAAGCAGAAAGCAGTGTCATATGCTTCCATAGCCACCAGTAACTGATGATTGTTGAACCCAATACCACAGGTAACAGTCTGAAGAATTTTCTGCTTAGTGTCAGAATTGGCATGGCCTCTGCGAGAGACTTAAGAGATGTCTACTGGGCAGTCTCATACTTGGAGAAATGCCCTTGGTAGCTAGCTATCTGCATACTAAGGGTAGCTGCAGTGAAAGTTCCCTTTCCCAATGTGTCTGTCTTGTAAGACTCCTTACTGATGGGATGTGCCATAAGCTCTGGAGGGAGAATGTCAGCCAGAATGACCCTTATCGGCAGTGGGCTAGGATGCCAAAATAGGTCTGTCTCTAGGAGCAGTACATTTACAATCTATCTGCCGAAAGAGGGAATTGACCCTGGCCTGGCCCACATTACTTCTAAGAGTGTCTCAAAAGCAGGGGGAATAAGAGGTACAAGGTTAATCGGAATGGGGGGAACTTTGAGCCATTCCAGCCGGAGTCGTTAGCCTGGGTCAGTGGCAGAGGGCTCAAAAACAAGAGTTTCATGCATATTGTGAAGCAGAGCCTGGAAAGAAGGAAAGATCCTCTTGTGGAACAGGATTGGGGCCTGGATTTGAGTTATCCAGGCTGTAAAAAAAACAATAAATAAAAAGTTATCACCACCCTCAGAGATGAGGTTGGAGTTGGTAGGTGGTCAATATGTCGCTTCAAAAACAGTGCAAGAATCGCACTGTGTGAAGCACGAAAGCATTTAGAGTGACAGGGGTATAAGAGTGGTAGGGGATTATAGCCAGCCCACTGGCTCAGTGGCAAGGCGTCCATCTGTGGCGCCGACATCCCAGGTTAGGGGACAAACTCGGGAGTCAGAGGGCTGGCAGGGGGGAAAAAGATTGAGCGTCCCATGAACTGCTCTCCTTCTCCAGGAGGAGGGGGAAGGAGAGTGTCTGGCACAATGCAGACCTCTAGTGGTGGCTGGGGGTACAGCTGTGACTGGTGCCACACGTAACAGGGGGCAGGGCAGATGCTGGAGTCATTGCATGCCCCCATCCCCGGGAAAAAAATCCACAAAAAATGTATCGTCGGCTGCTAATGACGGCCTCCACCTCTGACACCGCCCCCCACTGCAGACCAAAGTTGGCCAGGGAGGTCCCACTCCCATGATCTCACCCTGGGGGACAAGTCAGGGCTTTGCGACCGTGTTTCGTGGGAATGGGGGCCTGCACAGTGGCTCCACCCAGAGGAGGGGAGTGACGAGCAGAGCGGGGGACCAGAACCTTCAGCAGGGGAGCAAAATAGCTGGTGAGGAGATAAAAAATATAAAAAAAAAGAGGGGTAGGGAATTGCCACTGACCCTGTCACTGACCGCGATGTGGAGGAAGGGGTGAAGAAGCCTGTGATGTTGTGCCTGGTCGAGTCGCTAAGGCACCAGCACACAGCAGTGATGGAAACCTGGGACCACGATTCAGTTCCCCCCAGGTCTCCTGCTGTTGCAACTTTTTTTTTTTTAAATAATAAAAAATAAATAAATAAATTTCCCCCCTCCAGAGTTTCTCCCTATCCCCAAAGTCCACACACCCCTTGGAGTTGATTATTTAAAGTCCGGAGTGGGGTGCAGGGGCAATGCACCCTGCAAAAAAGAAAACGTCCCATTGATTTCAATGGGGTGTGCGCATTTGTTGTGTGGTCACTGTGTTGCCTGACATTGTATTGGAGCATGACATTTTACTTGTGGCATTAATTGCTGCACTATTTTTTGTATTAGTCATTATGACCCCGTGCCGTCGAGGTCAGACCCATCCCCCTCCAACTCCTCTCCGGAAAGAGGAACTGGAAGAAGAGTGGCTCTAGAAGTGCCCAGCCCATCTCTTATATTCAGAAAGACAGGTGACACTGGCACGAGCAGCAGAGGAGGAGTCGGCACCGAGTCCGGCACTGAAAAGAAAAGAAGTTGGCCCCAGTACCAAAGGAGCCGGCACGGGGGACGGCACCGGCACTGCCAAAGAGACTGAGCCCTGTGCTGAGGAATCCCTCGATGCTGGAGCTAGCGCTGGGACAGGCTACAAAAGGCCTGATCCCAGTGCCAGGCTCAGCACCACCCAGAGCGAAGGTCCAGCCAGCACAGAAGTGACCAGAGAAGGTACCTGGGCCAGTCCCAAGACAGTGACACTGCAAGGGGGTATGGCCAGTGGGACAGGCATCAGCGGTGTGATCACCAGCAAGGACTCGGAGACCACTGCCGGAGCCAAATGCTCTACTTGTTCAGGATGCCCCAACTGTGTTTCCAGTGTCCCTGGCCCCCATGGGACCCAGAACTGCAGGAATGGGCAAACAAGCCAGATGCGGTACCCACTGCTCCATAAGAGCTGCCTCATGGTGAAACTGCCCACTGGAGTCCCTACAGGAGGGTAGGGAAGGGCTTTGGGCCCAAGACCTTGAACTGCCATGGGAATAGTTGTCAGGGAAAGTGATGGTGCTGGAGAAGGCCTCCTACTCCTTGACCTCGAAGACCTTGTGGCAGATGTACCAGAGGGAACCTCGAGCAGTACTGCTTCTTCCCCTTCCAATGGGAAGAAATCGAGGTTGAGCAGCGCCGGGTCCCCAATCAGGATTGGAAATAGGCCTGTTTCTTTCTGTGTTTACAGGAAGGCTGTCCTCGCTCCTGAACACATGACTGTCCATTGTCAGAACCATCCATTAGCGAGAGAAGTGGATTGGACTGGATCCCGCTGCCCAAGCAGCGTGCCTGAAGAGGCTCCTTACCGTCACCATCACCATCCTGTTCAGCAGGGCTAAGAGAAAGTGACAAACAAACATACAACATTTTTTTTTAAATGCTAAACTGATACAAAAATAACCAACACTACAACACTAACTTTAAACACTGAACTCAAACAAACCGAACGCTGCTGTCGTATACATGTGAAGTTCTGACTTCGGCGGGCAAGCAACATTGAGACTGAAGCGCACTCAACAGCAGGAAAAAAGGAACTGAGGTGGTTGTGGGCCAGTGCTGAGGTAAGCCATGCAGCGTAAGCTAGTCTCAGTGCTGTGCACGTGTGCAGCCTACCTTGACGCCAGTCCTCCTGAAACTTTCTGGCTCCCGCAGGGTCCTAGCATATATATATATATATCTCTCTCCCTCTCTCCCTCCCTTCCTCTCTCTTGCTCACTCTCCCTCTCTCTCTCTCTCTCTCTCTGCCTCTCTCAGATATGACTACCCTAAGGTCACTCTCTTGCTTGGTGACTGTAAGTATCCTCCCCGTCTTATACACAGCCACTGGGTTTCCCACCCCGATTGCATGGCTAAGTTATACAGAAATACTGGAAGGAATTCTGAGGCTGCTGCAGATCGCTACTCGTGGCAGCATGCTGATCGCTGCAGCCTCTGGATTCCTTTCAATATTTCTCTCTTTTGTGGTTCGATGCTCAGTAACTTTTTTTTTCTAAACTGAGAATGAATCAGTCTGCATGATTTAAGTGAATTTCTGTGTAACTTAGTACTGAATAACAGTACAATAGCATTTAGCTAAAAAACTGAAGTTTCCATTTTATTTCCCAGTCACACCTGATAGGAGTTCATTTTGATTAACTATATAGTGACTGCATGGCGTTGTATTATGTTTCACATATTCTGAATATTTATGAGTTGTCATTATTTATAGGTTGTTTCTCCCATTGCCATGCCCCCTGATGGAGGGTTCTTCCCGAAGCACCAGGGCAGTTTGGTGGTGTGGTCTGAGTGTTTCTGCATTACACTATTTTCTATAATGCATTAAAGCACTTTACTTATCTAGATTTTGTCATTTAGCGTAAAATGTTCAAGTTCATTAGTGTGCGGGTACTCTTTGATCCTTGTGGTACTCCACTGGCCACTCTTCCATCCCCCGAGTGACTGCCATTTACCACCACCCTCTGCCTCCTATCTTTCAACCACTTGGATACCCAGTTCACCACCTTCTCCCCCACTCTCAGTTTGCTAAGTTTCTTAATCCGCCTCCTGTGTGGTACAGTGTCAAAGGCCTTAATGAAATCCCGATAAGCAATATTCTGTGCCCTCCCCCCCTCGATTAATTTCCGTAGTTACCCAGTCAAAGGTATCTATTAGATCTGTTTGACATGACCTTCCGCTGTGAAGTTGTGCTACCGGTGGTCCAGCAGCCCATCTGCCTCCAGGTACTCCATCAGTCTTTCCTTCAGAAGGGTTTCCATTAATGTCCCCACCACTAACTGGTCTGTAACTTCTAGCCTCCTCCCTACTGCTGCTCTTGTGCAGAGGGACCACATCGGCCCTCCTCCAGTCCTCTTAAACTACCCCCAGCTCCAGTAAGTTGCTGACTAGTTTTGTCAGAGGGGCGGCTAGCACTGTGCTCAGTTCCTTTAGCATCCTTGGGTGGATCCCATCCTGCCCCATTGCCTCATTTACCTTTTAGGGCTTCCAATCTCCAGCGGACTCTGTCTTCCAAACAAGACTTGTGTCCATCCCACCCACCCCCAGTTTCTGATACAGGTCAAGCCATTCCCCCCTCCCTCCACTGTGAAGACCAAGAAGTAGTTGTTTAAAAAAATCTAGCTTTTCCTTGCTCTTCCTCCGCAGTCCCCCTGCTCTCCTGATCCACACTATCCCTCCCCTGGCCTTGCTCTCCTCTTTTCGCTCACGTACCTGAACAAAGTCTTATCCCCTTTTTGGATCTCCTAGGTAATTGTCTCATCTGTTTATGGCTTTGCTGCCCTAACCATTCTCATCACCTCCCTTTATGTAGCTATACCAACCTGTTCCTCTCTGTTTGGGTCTCCTTGTATTTCTTAAAAGCTGTCTTCCCCCTTACCACTTTAACCACCTCCTCTGAGAACCATAATGGCCTCCTCCTCCTCTTGTTTCTTATTTCCTTCAAACAGCTTGCTGTTGCCTTCGTCAGATCCTCCCTTATCCTTTTCCATTTTGCCTCCACTCCCACCTAACCATGACCCCCTTCAAGTATCTACTCAGGCAGTCTCCTGTTTCTTTAAAATCTGCTCTCTTGAAGTCCAGGACCCTCATCCCAGTGTGCATTTTTCCTGGCCGATCGGCGTGCAAAACCACACTGTACAATGTAGCCAGGGGGCTACCCACTGTGACGTCTGCAATGCAGTCCCTGTTCAATGTACCCAGGGGGCTACCCACTGTGACGTCTGCAATGCAGTCCCTGTTCAATGTACCCAGGGGGCTACCCACTGTCACATCTGCAATGCAGTCCCTGTTCAAAAGTACCAGATCCAGCAGCGTTGCCCTGTTTTTAGTGGCTTCTGCAACCAGCTGCCTAAGAACAATGTACTTTTTAGGGAGTCTAAGATGGCCCTGCTTCTAGTTGTAGCTGTGGTTACACTGCCCCACTCTACATCCAGCAGATTAAAGTCCCTCATAATCAGTCCCCCCCCCCGGCATTCTGCCAATGGCCTCTCCCAAAACCCAGACCAGCTCCTTCTCTGTTCATGGTCTGTACACCACCCCAACGTGGATCAAGGCCATGGACCCAGCCTCCAAGCCGAGGTAGCATCCATGCCCTCTGTACCTTCCCATACATAGCAGCCCCCACTTTCCTCCCCGCCCATTTCTTACAAAACATTGTACAACCTGCTAGGTGTGTTAGGAGGCAGTATAGTGCAGTGGTTTAAGGCTCTGAGCTGCAAACCTGGAGACCTGGGTTTGAGTCCCACAGCCCCCACTTGCATACTGTGTGACCCTGAGCAAGTCACTTAACTTCCTTGTGCTCCTAGGTCACACCTGTAAAACATGCTTCAGCTTAATGTGTCTCGCCTAGTTAACAAAAATGGAATGGCACATCCCAGCTGTGGTTTTCAGTGCACCATGATTCTGTTATTACCACTAGATCCAGGTTCACCTCTGCAATGGTTCCCTCAAGGTCACAAATTCTATTTCTAAGCCCCTTGTGATGGCACACATGACTCTACTCTGCTCTCCATTCCCTAGTCCATTCTTCACCCTTCCTATGTCCCTGGTACTGTCGTCCCCTTTTTTAACCATCCTCTGTCCACCCTACCTAATTCCTGTCTCACCCCTAGAGCTACCTCCCGACTCTTCCCCCTACTTGTCCCCATGCTCCTCAACTCCACCGGAATTTATTTCCCCTGGGCTTCTCTCTGATGCTCCACTTTTTTTTGGGGGGGGGGGGAGCATTCACTGCCTTCCTCATAATTTCTGCTTCCCCTCTTGGCTAGTTTAAATGCCCAAATAAGTAGCATTTAAACCTTCCACCCAGGACTGCCACTCCCCTCCTGCATGGATGGAGATTATCTCCTCTGTACAGGCTTCAACCATCCCAGGTAGGACCAAGTCCCCAATGTAGCCAAACCCCTTCCACCCTGTACCATGCCTTCAACCAGTCACCGAAGACACTGATGTGATGTTCCCTCTCCTCCCTCCGGCCGTATACAGGTAGCATGTCAGCAAAAGCCATCTGTCTCCCACCTTGGGACCTCCCCTCTGGAAGACCCTCACATCCTCCCTTGCCACTAACATGGGTGCCTCCTCTTGGCAGTCCCATCCCCCCAGAACAGCAAAAGAGTTGTATAGTTGCACCAGCTGAGGAATATGTTCCCAACCCTCCACCCCACTCTCCCAGAGCCCACCACAATCCAGCCAGCCATCCTTCTTGGCACTCTGAGGCAACAGTGATGGACTAAGTAGCCCCTGGTTGGGGGGGAGGTCTCCCAAGTCCCAACCAACTCAACCTGCAGTCTACTGATCTCCTCCTTCAACCCAGAGGTGTACACAGATGGGGCAGCACCTTAATCTCCAGAAGGTCTCCCTGAAGACTGCCACTCCACAGCCACTGCACTGCACCTCCCTGATCATTCTCAATACTACTCTCCCTATGCTCTTAAGAACTTATGTCTTTTCCCGAGATAGTAGATAGTGTTACCGTTTTCTGATTGGCTGTAGCTATACCCTTAATATGTTGATTCTATTTAACTTTCACGTTGTAAGACTTTACTAGCTTTCCCCTTTATGTTTAATTTAATCCTTATCACCTGAACCTAGATAGGGTTTCTCATGTTTCACTCTGTCACCTCTTCTTACCCTACCCTAGAAAAAGCGTTCCTTTTGCCCCGGTTCTCTAACCCTCTTATCACCTGACCCTATTCAGTGTTTTATAAGTTTTCCTTTTGTCACCCTCTTCTTATTCTTACCCTAGATAGGGTTTACAAAGATAAGGAGTTCTTACAATACCCTTAACAGGTGCTTACAGTTCCTGTACTCGTGTAGTATAGTACAGTACAGTACAGTATAGTACAGTATAGTATAGTATATACTTCTCTTTTATTTGTTGGGAGTTGATTAGAAGTCTCACATAAAACTCCACTGGCCACCATGCTATTGAAGCTGACAATTATAACCTCTGGGTCTAGGCCAGAATTTGTTTCAAATTGCACTGTACCAAGTGGCTCCCCTGAAGCGATGTGTGTTGTATATTGACTTTAATAGCACACTGACCATACAGGGTTACTGGGGGCATCTAAAATGCCAATAATTAAAAGAAAATTAAACATTTATTTAGAAATAGCTATCCTTGTATTATCAGGACAGGAATATAAATGTCAAAGGCTCCTTTTAGACCCAGAAATATGATATACCATAGGCCAAAGAAAGGCCCTGTAAACTGTTACACTACTTCTTTAATGGTACTTTGAGCACGTGTGTAACCCCTCGGTGGCGCTATCCCAAGGGCTACTACCCCTGCCTGCTTAACTACTAACAGGTTGAGGGGCCTAGGTCCAACGGTGGGTGCCTCCACCCAGAGGTCAGAGTTTGCAGTAGTTAAACTAACTTGGTCACAGCCCTCTGGGACACTGTAACCCCCGTTTCTTCCCACTAGTGGCCCACACAATGTATTAGGTATATCTTCACAATGTACACTTACCCCCAGGACTCGCTCTGTCGACTGGACTCTGGGGACCCCCTGTAAAACAAGATGATACAGTGCAAAAACCACAGTACAATACTTCAACATAAACGAATACCTCAGTCAGTGTGACTTTGCTGAAACCAACAGATCTGATTTATTTAAGGAGCTGTAACAAGGAAGAGGGAAATCAAGTTAATTAGGTTAAACACATTAATAATCACAGTACTGTGCACATATTCAGAGACCCAAATGTCACTTTTACTGGGTACCCAGGATGGGGGGGGGGCTAGCCAGGATTGGTGCAGCTGGTTGGGGCCCTGTGATGGAAACAACACTTGCACAATACCCAATTGTAATCTGGAGCCAGAGGACTCAGTTCGTGAAGAAATGAAAAAAAAAAACAATTAGATGACACACTTGCAATTCGATAAACAGATGGCAGGGAGCTACCCTGCTTTGTACTCACAAACTCAAGGCTGGGAACTGGATGGAAGGCTGATTGTCCTGGATTGCCAGGAGGAGCAGACCATGTGGACAAGGTCCTTGTGACTGGACCCCACTGCAGTTTAGAGCAAATGGATGTAGTCTGGATTAAGCTGGGGTTTACTTCCAGCTTCATGCAATCAATTCACTGTACAGAGGATTTGAAATGTGGTTCCCCACTAGCACTACACACATTTATATGTAAAAGGAAAGTACTATACCAGGCAGGCTGCTTCTTGATCCCGATCGCAATTACTGCACAATACCCGGGAGAACACACAGCAGATTCGGTTCCTGACAGACCGAGCGCGATTCAACAATTTCTCCAGTCTTCTACAGGGTGAGCCTGGTTTCTACTCTTCAGATCTCCTTGATTCTCTTCACAGGTCGGATTCAGTCCAAACAGGCACTTGCACAGGCTGCAGACTGAAACTCAAGACCTTACACACGCTTACCACGCTAAAACTATACACCGCAGAAGCACATAGCTCCTTCTCTCATCACTGTCTCAACTCATCTGATCTTTCCAGTAGACAGAGCCAAGCATTTCCTTTGAGTTCCTCCCAGTTCAGTTGGCTGGTTTGGCTGTCACTCACAATCAGACTCCCCCTGTTGGTGCAAAAAGGCGGCAGTCAAACTTCACAATTCCGAGATTGGCCATACAGTACATAGGTGGCTGGCTCCACAATGAGAGTCAAGTTCTGATTTGCGGCAACAGGCTCCATTTCAAAGGTCCCCACACTGATTGGTCCAGTTCAGCAGTTCAAAACCAGAATGGAGGGCTAGGCAAACACAGTTCTGACTGCAAAGAAAAGCAGGTTAGACAAACTGTATTTTCGTTATTACTCTAAATGATTTCTGGCAAACAGTTACATCTTTGAAAGTGCTCCTCTGCCCACTTAGCGACAGCAGAAATCGAGCGATTTGGCAGCAGCTCGAGTGGGACTCAAGCAGGAGAAACACGCAGTCCCCACACAGAAACTAATTATGTCTGCAAGCAGACAGCTCTTAAAGAGACAGTACCAGAGGCTCTAAAAGCACTCACAGATAAACGGCTTAAACACCAAACGCCATTCAGGCTTGGAGCATTCAAGCAAGCTCCTGGAAGACTTTTTGGGAACCCCCATTTGCAGGGGGGTTACACCCTTCCTGGCCTGGGAAAGCTTGGCGTCTGCGTCAAGCAAGTACCCCCATAAGTTTAATACGACCATATACATTTTCATCAGTATCACATTAGGCTTATACATGTAATCGTCAGTCAATATATCACTTTATCAGGAACATATTTCTGAAACTTTGCAGTATGTCACTCTTTACACAGCATTACACACACATTGTACCATAATTCAGGTTATTACCTCTTGTACATGAACCCTAAATAGAGGGGGGCCCTTCCCTATCAGCTACCTTGGGGCTGGATGGGGCAGGGGCACCATACCTAGAGGGCAACACAAGTAACTTGGAGTTAGCACTGATGTTCAGTTTGGGCAATGAGCTCGGGGACACATACACTCCTTTATGGACAACATTGAGAGGCAAGTCCACAGGCCTCCCAGGGGAATCATAACTGAGGTGCACCATAGGCTTTACAACTCGACCAGTCTTTCTAGGGGGAACTGTTACAGTCTCTGCACTCTGAGCCTCATTTTCAGCATTGTCCTCACTTGTCAGGAGAGTCTCCATTGGGGTAGAGAGGCTAGAACTTGGGGCACTTTCAGCTCCAGGAGTTACAATCTCTGAGTCTACAACACTTGGCTCATATGGAGAGCTTTCGGACACTGGCAGTGGACCATCAGGGCACTCAAAATACTTTTCTTGTTCTGGTGTGTCACCAGTCTGTTCCAGTCCATCATTTTCCTCCTCTGAAAGCTCAAACAGTTCAACCATACACAATGATTCCCTATCTTCTGACTTGATGCTTTGAACTTCATTTTCTGGGAGCATTGGCTTCAGGGACAAAGCTGGAGGTTTAGACAGTCCAGAAGGTCCAGCTTCATCTCTAGGATTGACTAGGGGATTGCGCCGAAACAACTGACTCAGTTTGTAAGAAGGGTAGTATTCAAAACCACACTCACTTTCCTCTGACATGGACTGACAGTCATATTCAACTGGGACTTGTGGAGGGGAACACTTTAACTCAGCTTCTGTAGGTGCAGACTTTCTTGATTCTTTCCTAGCAGCAGCTCTAGTCACTGGTTCAGAGGGGACATTTTCTGGGGGCTCAGACTCAATCAAGATTTGTACAATGAGCAGTAAATGGTTTCTATGCATTGTTTTAACATCTTTTGAATTATTCTCAGGCCTTACTTTGTACACAGGCAGATCATCTAGTTTGCCCACTACAATGTGAGGGAGATGGTGCCATCTGTCAGCAATCTTGTGTTTACCATGCAGTCCCAAATTTCTTAGCAATACCCGATCTCCCTCCTGGAGTTCCTGTGCTTTCACCTTTTTATCATACCTTTCTTTGTTGGCCAGATTTCTTTTGGCAACCATGGTTTGAGCCAGTTGGTATGCATTATTTAGCTGGGCCTTTAACTTTTGCACATACTGTAAATAGTTGTCAGCTCGAATCCCATCAGGAGAGACCCCAAAGCACACATCTACCGGCAGTCGAGCTTCTCTTCCAAACATCAGGCAGTAAAGGGAGAACCCAGTGGCATCACTTTTGGTGCAGTTGTAGGCGTGTACCAGGGTGCTAATTTGTTGGCTCCATCTAGGCTTGTCCTTTGGGCGGAGGGAGCCTAGCATATCTAGCAAGATGCGGTTGAAACATTTAGGCTGTGGGGCCCCTTGGGGGCGGTAAGGGGTGGTTCTGGACTTTTGTACTCCCCACAGAGAAAGCATCTGTTTGATCAGACAACTCAAAGTCTCTCCCTTGATCAGAATGGATTCTTTGTGGAGCCCCATAGTGAACAAAAAAGTTTTCAACAAGTACTTTTGCCACAGTGGATGCCTTCTGGTCCTTGGTGGGAAAAGCTTGGGCATATCTCGTAAAATGGTCAGTGACCACCAGCACATTAATAATATTTCTTTGATCTGACTCCAAACTCAGAAAATCAATACAGACCAGCTCCATGGGTGCACTGGTGGTGATGTTAACAAGGGGGGCAGCCCTCTGGGGCAAAGCTTTCCTCTGTACGCAGCAACTACAAGTTTGAATGTGCTGCTCCACATCAGCCCCCATCTTAGGCCAGTAGAATCTGGATCTCACCAAGTCAAGTGTTCTGTCTATACCAAGGTGCCCCACGTGGTTGTGTAAGGACCTCAGTACTGAGTCTCAAAAGGCAGTGGGCAGCACTAGTTGTTGTTTGTCTACTTGTCCCCCTCTGTCTACTGTTCCTCTGTATAACAATCTATTGATCAGTTTCAATTTAGGACCTTCTTTGTATAACAATGCAGTTCTGAAATCAGTGGAACGTAATTTGGACACATCTTTCCCTGCATAGAGGGCTTCTAAAGCAGATTTGATCATGGGATCTCGGGCTTGAGCCCACCGAATACTGTCATTGTCCAGCTGAGGCAGTACACCAATGTCTATTGCAGAAAAGTGGCAATAAGCAGCAGGTATGCAATTCTCAGAAGGTCCAAAACAATCCATTATACAGTCCACTGAATCCGTGGACATTTGTTCCTCACTGTCAAACTTCTGGCAGAGTGCTTGAATATCAGGTTCTGACAGTCTGACCCAGTCATTCTGGGGAACAGGCCTCCGGAACAGAGCATCAGCATCTATGTGGTTCAGGCCTGCTCTGTATTCAACAGCATAGTCATACGTAGATAATACAGAAAGCCACCTATGGCCGGTGGCATCCAACTTAGCTGAAGTCTGCACATAGGTCAAAGGATTATTGTCAGTTTTTACTAGTATGTTAGCCCCATACAAGTACTCGTGGAATTGATCAACAATAGCCCACTTCAAGGCTAGAAACTCTAACTTGTGTACAGGATAGTTCTTTTCGGAAGGGGTCAGGCTTCTGCTGCCAAAGGCCACTGGTCTCAGGCCATTCTTGTGCTCCTGATACAACACAGCCCCCAACCCTTGCAAGCTAGCATCAGTGTGCAGGACACAAGGTTTTGTTGGATCGGCATAGGCCAACACTGGAGCGTGGGTAAGTTGATATAAGATCTCATGAAAAGCAGTCTCACAATCAGGAGTCCAGTGGGCCCCAAATACTTCACCTGGACGAAAATACACTCTTTCAGTCTCGAGGGACGTTGACCTTTTTGTATTTTTTGTGGGTTGGGGGATACCCTTGAGCAAGGTTAAGTAAAGGGCAGATCACTCTTGAATAGTCCTTGATGAAATGCCGATAATAACCACAGAATCCAAGGAATCTTTGCAGTTCTTTTAGATTTTTGGACTGTGGCCAGGTGGTCAAGGCCTCAACTTTACTTGGGTCGGTCTCTGTTTCCTCGGTGGATACTATGTGTCCCACATACTTTACTGATGTCTGAAAAAATTAACACTTATCAATGGACAGTTTAAGGCCAAAGTCTTCCAGTCGGTCCAATACCTTGAATAATCTGCTCTCATGTTCCTCCAGTGAGCTGCCAAACACAATAACATCATCTAGGTATACCAGGCACTCTAATAAGTTCATGTTCCCCACTGCACGCTCCATCAATCGTTGAAAAGTGGCTGGGGCGCCTGAAATCCCTTGAGGCATCCTCATGAATTCATAGAAGCCATAAAGGCTGTCTTCTCATGGCCTTCTGAGGCCATCGGGATCTGGTAGTACCCACTGCGAAGATCCAGTACAGAGAACCCCTTGCTACCGTTCAGGCAGTCCAAAGCATCCTGAATACGGGGCATTGTATACTGATCAGGGATAGTCCGCCGGTTTAAAGTGGGATAATCCACGCCCATCCTTATTGTCCCATTCTTTTTTCTTACTACCCCAATGGGGGAAGCATAGGGGCTTCTGGATTCTGGTGTAACCCCCCTGCAAATGGGGGTTCCCAAAAGACTTCCAGGTGCTTGCTTGAATGCTCCAAGCCTGAATGGTGTTTGGCGTTTAAGCCATTTATCAGTGAGTGTTTTAGAGCCTCTGGTACTGTCTTTAAGAGCTGTCTGCTTGCAGACATAATTAGTTTGTATGGGGGAACTGTGTGCTTCTCTGTTTGAGTACCACTGAGCTGCTGCCAATTCACTCCATTTTTGCAGTCACTAGAGTGCAAAGGGAACCTATCTGAAAGATGTAACTGTTTGCCAGAAATCATTTAGAGTAATAATGAAATGACAGTTTGTCTAACCTGCTTCTTTGCAGTCAGAACTGTGTCTGCCTAGTTCCCCATTCTGGTTTTGAACTGCTGAACTGGACCAATCAGTGTGGGTAAGCTAGCTCTAAATGGTGCCTTGGACGAATCAGAACTTGGACTCATAATCTGAGCCAGCCACAAGAAGGATTGTATGGGCAGTGACTCTGGGAGATGTAGTTTAGACTTGAGCGCCTTTTGGGCCAACAGCAGCAGTCTATTGTGAGTGACAGCCAATCCAGTCAAGAACTGGGAGGAACTCAAAGGAAGTGCCCGTTTTGTCTGTTGGAGTTTCAGTTTTAGCTCTGGCAGTGAAGGGAAAGAACCCTGTGCTCCTTCAGTGCACAGTTTTAGTCAAAAAAAACATGTATAGGTCAGAGTTCGGTCTGCAGCTTTGTGTAGCTGCTTGTTAGGACTAACTGCCCTGTGAAGAGAATCAAAGGATATCTGAAGAGTAGAAACCAGGCTCACCCTGTAGAAGACTGGCGAAATTGCTGAATTGCACTCGGTCTGTCAGGAACTGAATCTGCTGTGTGTTCTCCCGGGTATTGTGCAGTAATTGCGATCGGGATAGAGAAGCAGCCTGCCTGGTATAGTACTTTCTTTTTTACCATATAAATGTGTGAGGAGTCTCTTGGAGCTCAAGAGTAGCCCTGCTGACGTTGAAGGACCCTATCTTGTTTGGAGGTCGTGAGTACTAATTCAGGGTCGCCCCTGTTGAATTGCCACATTAAATCCAAATGGAATCACTGTACTGCTGACTGTTTAAACTAATTTTCTTTTCTCTGTGTGAAGGGCCCTTCCAGCTGCCACGGTTTGGACTAGCCACTAGGCTTGGGTACCCAGGGACAGTAACTGGTAGGGATAGGCCTGCACAAGAGCCATAGGTAGATGAGTAGAGGATAAGCTAATTAACCTGATTTCCCTGTCCTTGTTATATCCCTCAAATAAGTCAGAGCTGCTTGTTTCAACAAAGTTATACTGCCTGAGGTATTTGTCTATGTTAAAGTACTGTACTGTGATTGTTGCACTGTATCTTATTTCTACGGAGGTCCCAGTGCCGGAACCAGTCCTGGGGGTAAGTGTATACTGTGAAGGTAATTCTGATATATTGTGTGGGCCACTAGTGGGAAGAAAGGGGTTGCAGTGTCCCAGAGGGCTGTGACCAAGTTAGTTTAACTATTGCAACCCTGACCTCTGGGTGGAGGCACCCGCCATTGGATCCAGGCCCCTCAACCTGTTAGTGGCAAATCAGGCAGGGTAGTAGCCCCTGGGATAGCGCCATCTAGGGTTTACATCTTGGAGGCTCACCGCTGGGATTGTGTGTCCTCTAGTGGCCATATTCTACGAACCACTGTTGAAAAAAAAATGGGTACCCGACAGAAGTGGCTGTGCACCGGCTGGTGGAGTGGTGTACTGGGGAGGAGATTGACCCCCAAATGCAATGCTTATCCTGGACATTCCCTGGGTATCAATACGGACACTGTACAGGAGTACTTTCCAAGGTGGAAGGTTTACAAAACCTGTGGTGGTGGGTCGGCATGCTAATCTGCTCACCCACACTTTCCTGGCCCTAGTAAGTTTAAGGATCCCATAGATAGCTCCAAAGTGCCACAGACCATTACCCCAGAGGAGCCCTCACTGCCTGGAGAGTATAACTAAGGACAGTAAAGACCCGGGGGAATGAGCCCCCACCAATGTCTGAAACTTTTGAGGAGAATTTGCTAAATGGTTGCTGGGGAAGGAAAACTGTGGAGGACTTGAAGAAACTATTCTGCCACCTGGGTGATCTCCTCCAAACACCCTCTCCCGCCCAGTACCCGTAATGGTGGCTGAACCAATGCAGACCTATTTCTGCACCTGCCATTAGTCACGACTCTTACGAAGGTTGAGGATCTTCTCTGGCACCTCCCACCCCCCAAGGGGAGGATGACTGGGAGACCTGGATAGACTTATGTTGCCCCAAGTGCTTGAATGGCAATGCTCGGGAGCTTGGCGAGGGTTAGTGAGAGCCTCCGAGGTCCTGCCTGGCTACCATCCGTGCTAAGCGGGCCAGTAACCCTGAAGTGCTGCACAGGCTTCTTGAGGCCCTGGAGAATGTGTATGGGAGCCCAGATTTTGATGAGGATCTATGGTGGAGAGTAAGAAATGCACAACAAGTACCAAGGGAGTTGTTGTCTGTGTATGTATCTCGGCTGGAAAAATTGTTGCAAGAATGCCTCAGAAGGGTAGTTTGCCAGCGATTGAACTGGACCGAACCAGGCTGGACAGGATCTTAAGTCTTCCCCTTCTCAGAACTGCTGTTGCTTCCAGTTATGCCTGGCAAATCGACTGGAATCCCCACCCTCCAATGATGAGTTAATGAGAGAAATTGAGGAGTTGAGAAAAAGGCGACCTCGGGAGGGACCTGCACCAATAGCTGCGGCTACGACCCGAGTGACTGAGGGTGACCCATCAAGTGAAGTTCAGGGCAGAGGTTGACAGTCAATGAGGTGCTCTGACAAGAAAAAGATATGCCACAATGGGGCGAACTGTTGAGAGAGATCCGAATTCAAAACAGTCCCTTTATGAAGGCCACGCCTGCAAGTACTGAGCCCTGACCTATCCGACTGCATCTGCTATGGGGTGGGGTACCCACCATGTATTTCCTGCTGATAACAGCTCCAAACTCAATTCCTTGACCATGGAAGTGGAGAAACTGACGAGATGTCTCCAAATGCTTATCACGCCGCAGACAGAGATGGCACCAAGGTTTCCAGTTAGTAATACCCCCGCCCTGGCTCCGAGTGTGGCGCCTCGGCCAGCTCAAACTCCAGAAAGTATGTTTTGCTATAATTGTGGGAAGGATGGGCACATGAAAAGGGAATGCCGGTCCCCAAAAGACACTGACAAAGTTGTATATAGGCTACAAGGAGAGCTTTGGAGAACAAATCAGTGGTTAAGAGGTGCATGAAATAATCCCAGTGAGGGCACCAAAATGCTAACTCACGTCCTTTTGTGGCAAGGTCAGTTGCCCAGACCCCACTACCGCCTCTCAGACTGGTCCAGAATAGTGGGTCCCTCCGTGGAGACCACTGTAAAGGTGAATGGAGTGTCTACAGAGCTGTATTGAGACAGTGGCTCCCAAGTGACAATTATGTTCCAGGATTGGTATCAGAAGCATTTGTCAGACGTCTGCCACAACCATTAGAAGGACTGCATGTATGGGGTTAAGTGAAGGCTACCCTATTCGGGTATATCCAATTTGGCTGTCTTTCCCACCTCCAGTGGCTGGGTGGCCGAACAAGTGAGACCTAGCCTTAGTGTGTCCCCCACTGGACTGTATGATGGTGTCCTTTGTTGATTGGAACAAATGCTCATATGTTCGGAAGGCTGGCACAGTTGTGTTATGAAAACAGGGGTCAAAGACTAGTAGAGCTTTAAGAGTTCGGCTTTAATTAAGAAGGCCTATGAAGCTGAGAGATACTGAAAAATAGAACCAGAGGAACCGGTCGGGAATTGTATGGAAGAAGGATCCTGAGTCTCTGATCCTGGCGCAAATGCCCAGTACCTTACAGGGAGGTCCGTGTCAGAAAGGATGTTAAGAATAAAATATTAATGTTGGATGCACCCGATGGAAAATTGCCAGAGGACTGCTGGTCAAGCCTAGTATTTTGCCCGCTGAGCCCATGCTTATGCCAGAAGGGTAATGGTCCAAGTTCATAATGTGTCTGAAAGAGACATTCGAGTAAATAGAGGTTGCAACCTGGCTAATGTGCATTGTTAGACACTGCAGTGCTACCCAGCAGCAAGAGTTCAAGGAAAGAATGACAGAATGCTTGTAGCTTGTTTGATTTGACTCCTGGCACCAGCTGAATGAAAGTGAGGATCAGTGAGAAGCTTGCCCAGAGACCAGGTGTTTTCTTTAAAGGAATGGGATGTAGGATGCGTGCAGGAGCTGAGCACAATATCCGGCTGCATGACGAAAGACCATTTCGTGAGAGGTCTCGGCCGCCTGGCACCTGCTGAAATAGATGATGTGAGACGGCATCTGCAAGAGATGTTAGCTGCTGGTGTAATACAAGAATCCAGAAGCCCTTATGCTTCCCCATTGTGGTAGTGAGGAAAAAGAATGGGACAGTAAGGATGTGTGTGGATTATCGCACCTTAAACCGGCGGACTATCCCTGATCAGTACACAATGCCCGCGATTCAGGATGCTTTGGACTGCCTAAAGCGCGAGCAAGTGGTTCTCTGTGTTGGACTCTGCAGTGGTACTACAGATCCCGATAGCCCCAGAGGACCGTGAGAAGACAGCCTTTATCTTCCGCTTGGCTATGAATTCATGAGGATGCCTCAAGGATTTCAGGTGCCCCAGCCACTTTTCAGCGATTGATGGAGGCGTGCAGTGGGGACATGAACTTACTAGAGTGCCTGGTATACCTAGATGATGTTATTGTGTTTGGCAGCTCACTGGAGGAACATGAGGCAGATTATTTAAGGTATTGGACGACTGGAGGACTTTGGCCTTAAACTGTCCATTGATAAGTGTCAATTCTTTCAAACATCAGTAAAGTATGTGGGACACATAGTATCCACCGAGGGAATAGAGACCGACCCAAGTAAAGTTGGAGGCCTTGACCACCTGGCCACAGCCCAAAAATCTAAAGAACTGCAAGATTCCTGGGATTCTGTGGTTATTATCGATTGCTTCATCAAGGACTATTCAAGAGTGATCCGCCCTTTACTTAACTTACTCAAGGGTATCCCCAACCACAAAAATACCAAAAGTCAGCGTCCCTCAAGACTGAAAGAGTGTATTTTCATCCGAGTGAAGTATTTGAGGCCGCTGGACTCCTGATTGTGAGACTGCTTTTCATGAGATCATATATCAACTTACCCATGCTCCAGTGCTGGCCTATGTCGATCCAAGAAAACCTTACGTCCGCGCACTGATGCTAGCTTGCAAGGGTTGGGGGCTGTATTGTACCAAGAGCACGAGAATGGCCTGAGACCAGTGGCCTTTGCCAGTAGAAGCCTGACCCCATCCGAAAAGAACTATCCTGTACATAAGTTAGAGTTCCTAGCTTTGAAGTGGCTATTGTTGACCAATTCCATGAGTACTTGTATGGGGCTAAAATACTAGTAAAACTGAATAATCCTTTGACCTATGTGCAGACCTCAGCTAAGTTGGATGCCACTGGCCATAGGTGGCTTTCTGCATTATCTACATATGACTATGCTCTCGAATACCAAGCAGGTCTGAACCACATAGATGCTGATGCTCTCTCCGGAGGCCTGTTTCCCAGAATGATTGGGTCCGATTGGCAGAACCTGACATTCGGGCACTCTCCGAAGTTTGACAGGGAGGAACAAATGTCCACGGACGCATTGTGGACTGCATGGTGGATTGCTTGGGACCCTCTGAGAATTGCATACCTGTTGCATTGCCCTTTTCTGCAATAGACATTGGTGCACTGCCTCAGCTGGACAATGACAGTATTCGGCGGGCTCAATCCCGCGATCCCATGATCAAAGCAGCTTTTGAAGCCCTCTATGCAGTAAAGGATGTGTCCAAATTACGCTCCACTGATTTGAGAACTGCACTGTTATACAAAGAAGGTCCTAAGTTGAAACTGATCAATAAACTGTTATACAGAGAAACAGTAGACAGAGGGGGACAAGTAGACAAACAACAACTAGTGCTGCCCACTGCCTTTTGAGACTCAGTACTGAGGTCCTTGCACAACCACATGGGCACCTTGGTATAGACAGAACACTTGACTTGGTGAGATCCAGATTCTATTGGCCTAAGATGGGGGCTGATGTGGAGCAACACATTTGAACTTGTAGTCGCTGCTTACAGAGGAAAGCTTTGCCCCAGAGGGCTGCCCCTTGTTAACATCACCACCAGTGCACCCATGGAGCTGGTCTGTATTGATTTCCTGAGTTTGGAGTCAGATAAAGAAATATCAGTAATGTGCTGGTGGTCACTGACCATTTCACGGATATGCCCAAGCTTTCCCCACCAAAGACCAGAAAGCATCCACTGTGCCAAAGTACTTGTAGAAAACTTTTTGTTCACTATGGGGCTCACAAAGAATCCATTCTGATCAAGGAGAGACTTTGAGTCATCTCATCAAAGAGATGCTTTCTCTGTGGGGAGGCGAAAGTCCAGAACCACTCCTTACACCCCAGGGGACCCACAGCCTGAATGTTTCAACCGCACTTTGCTAGATATGCTAGGCACCCTGCATCCAAAGGACAAGCCTAGATGGAGCCAACAAATTAGCACCTGGTACATGCTTATAACTGCACCAAAAGTGATGCCACTGGGTTCTCCCCACCGCCTGATGTTTGGAAGAGAAGCTCGACTACCGGTAGATGTGTGTTTTGGGGTCTCTCCTGATGGGGTTCAAGCTGACAACTATTTACAGTATGTGCAGAAGTTAAAGGCCCAGCTAACTCATGCGTACCAACTGGCTCAAACTATGGCTGCAAAAGAAATCTGGCCAACAAAGAAAGGTATGATAAAAGGTGAAAGCACAGGAACTCCAGGAGGGAGATCGGTATTGCTAAGAAATCTGGGACTGCATGGCAAACACAAGATTGCTGACAGATGGCACCATCTCCCTCACATTGTAGTGGGCAAACTAGATTATCTGCCAGTGTACAAAGTAAGGCCTGAGAATAATTCAAAAGATGTAAAAACAATGCATAGAAATCATTTACTGCCCATTGGACAAATCTTGATTGAGTCTGAGCCCCCAGAAGATGCCCCCTCTGGACCAGTGACTAGAGCTGCTGCTAAGAAAAGATCAAGAAAGTCTGCACCTACAGAAGCAAAGTTAAAGTGTTCCCCTCCACAAGTCCCAGTTGAGCATGACTGTCAGTCCATATTAGAAGAAAGTGAGAGTGACTTTGAATACTATCTTCTTACGAACTGAGTCAATTGTTTCCGGGCAATCCCTAGTCAATACTGGAGATGAGCTGGGCCTTCTGGACTGTCTAAGCCCCAGCTTCGTCCCTGGAGCCAATGCTCCCAGAAAGTGAGGTGCAAAGCATCAGATCAGATGAAATGGAATCATTGTGCATGGTTGAACTGTTTGAGCTTTCAGGGAGGAAAATGATGGATTGGGGCAGACTGGTGATACACAGAACCAGAAGAGTATTTTGAGTGCCCTGACAGTCCACTGCCAGTGTCGAAAAGCTCTCCATGCGAGCCAAATGTTGTGGACTCAGAAACTGTAACTCCTGGAGCTGAAAGTGCCCCAAGTTCTAGCCTCTCTACCCCATGGAGACTCCCCTGACAAGTGAGGACAATGCTGAAAATGAGGCTCAGAGTGCAGAGACTGTAACAGTTCCCCTAGAAAGACTGGTCGAGCTGTAAAGCCTGTGGTGCACCTCAGTTATGATTTTCTTGGGAGACCTGTGGACTTGCCTCTCAATGTTGTCCATAAAGGAGTGTATGTGTCCCCGAGCTCATTGCTCAAACTGAGCGTCAGTGCTAACTCCAAGTTACTTGTGTTGCCCTCTAACTATGGTGCCCTTGCCCCATCCGGCCCCAAGGTAACTGATAGGGAAGGGCCCCCTCTCTTCAGGTTTCATGTACAAGAGGTAATAACTTGAGTTATGATACAATGTGTGTGTAATACTGTGTAAAGAGTGACGTACTGCAATGTTTCCGAAATGTGTTCTTGGTAAAATGATATATTGACTGATGATTACATGTGTGAGCCTAATGCAAATGTATATGGTTGCAGTTAAAACTTATGGGGGTACTTGCTTGACGCGGACGTCAAGCTTTCCCAGGCCAGGAAGGGTGTAACCCCCCTGCAAATGGGGGTTCCCAAAAGACTTCCAGGTGCTTGCTTGAATGCTCCAAGCCTGAATGGTGTTTGGCGTTTAAGCCATTTATCAGTGAGTGTTTTTAGAGTCTCTGGTACTGTCTCTTTAAGAGCTGTCTGCTTGCAGACATAATTAGTTTGTATGGGGGAATTGTGTGCTTCTCTGTTTGAGTACCACTCGAGCTGCTGCCAATTCACTCCATTTTTGCAGTCACTAGGAGTGCAAAGGGAACCTATCTGAAAGATGTAACTGTTTGCCAGAAATCATTTAGAGTAATAATGAAATGACAGTTTGTCTAACCTGCTTTCTTTGCAGTCAGAACTGTGTCTGCCTAGTTCCCCATTCTGGTTTTGAACTGCTGAACTGGAC
This sequence comes from Neoceratodus forsteri, assembly GCA_016271365.2. NCBI lineage: Eukaryota > Metazoa > Chordata > Ceratodontiformes > Ceratodontidae > Neoceratodus > Neoceratodus forsteri. The sequence goes on from JADMNL010000026.1 coordinate 217,010,130, forward strand.
CAATCAGTGTGGGGTAAGCTAGCTCAAAAATGGTGCCTTGGACGAATCAGAACTTGGACTCATAATCTGAGCCAGCCACAAGAGGATTGTATGGCAGTGACTCTGGAGATGTAGTTTAGACTTGAGCGCCTTTTGGGCCAACAGCAGCAGTCTATTGTGAGTGACAGCCAATCCAGTCAAGAACTGGGAGGAACTCAAAGGAAGTGCCCGGTTTTGTCTGTTGGAGTTTCAGTTTTAGCTCTGGCAGTGAAGGGGAAAGGAACCCTGTGCTCCTTCAGTGCACAGTTTTAGTCAAAAAACATGTGTAAGGTCCAGAGTTCCGGTCTGCAGCTTGTGTAACTGCTTGTTAGGACTGAATCCGTCCTGTGAAGAGAATCAAAGGATATCTGAAGAGTAGAAACCAGGCTCACCCTGTAGAAGACTGGCGAAATTGTTGAATTGCACTCGGTCTGTCAGGAACTGAATCTGCTGTGTGTTCTCCGGTATTGTGCAGTATTGCGATCGGGATAGAGAAGCAGCCTGCCTGGTATAGTACTTTCTTTTTTACCATATAAATGTGTGAGAGTCTCTGGAGCTCAAGAGTAGCCCTGCTGACGTTGAAGGACCCTATCTTGTTTGGAGGTCGTGAGTACTAATTCAGGGTCGCTCCATGTTGAATTGCCACATTAAATCCAAATGGAATCACTGTACTGCTGACTGTTTAAACTAATTTTCTTTTCTCTGTGTGAAAGGGCCCCACCAGCTGCCACGGTTTGGACTAGCCACTAGGGCTTGGGTACCCAGGGACAGTAACTGGTAGGGATAGGCCTGCACAGAGCCATAGGTAGATGAGTAGAGTGATAAGCTAATTAACCTGATTTCCCCTGTCCTTGTTATATCCCCTAAATAAATCAGAGCTGCTTGTTTCAACAAAGTTATACTGCCTGAGGTATTTGTCTATGTTAAAGTACTGTACTGTGATTGTTGCACTGTATCTTATTTCACAGGAGGTCCCAGTGCCGGAACCAGTCCTGGGGGTAAGTGTATACTGTGAAGGTAATTCTGATATATTGTGTGGGCCACTAGTGGGAAGAAAGGGGGGTTGCAGTGTCCCAGAGGGCTGTGACCAAGTTAGTTTAACTATTGCAAACCCTGACCTCTGGGTGGAGGCACCCGCCATTGGATCCAGGCCCCTCAACCTGTTAGTGGCAAATCAGGCAGGGGTAGTAGCCCCTTGGATAGCGCCATCTAGGGGTTACACTTGTATTACACCAGCAGCTAGCATCTCTTGCAGATGCCTCACATCATCTATGTCAGCAGGAGCCAGGCGTCGAGACCTCTCATGAAATGGCCTTTCATCATGCAGCCGGATGTGGTGCTCAGCTCCCTGCACACATCATACGTCCCATTCTTTTAAAGAAAACACCTGGTCTCTCTGGGCAAGTTTCTCAGTGATCCTCACTTTCCATTCAGCTGGCAACGGGGAGTCACCGAAATCAAACAAGTCAGGCGTTACTCTGTCATTCATCCCCAAACTCTTGCTACTGGGTACCACTGCAGTGTCTGCACAATGCACATTAGCCAGGGTGCAACCTCTATTTACTCAAATTTCTCTGTCAGACACATTATGAACTTGAATCATTTCCCTTCTGGCATAAGCATGGGCTCTAACAGGCAAAACACTAGGCTTGACCAGCAGTCCCTCCGGCAATTTTCCATCACCTGGTGCATCCAACATTAATATTTTATTCTTGACATCCTTCCTGATACGGACCTCTCCCTGTAAGGTACACTGGGCATTTGGCGCCAGGATCAGAGACTCAGGATCCTTCTTCCAGATAATTCCAACTGGTTCCTCTGGTTCTACTTTTTCAGCATCTCTCTGTGCCTCATAGGCCTTCTTGATCAAGGCCATAATTCTTAAAGCTGTACTAGTCCTTGACCCCTGTTTTTCATAACACAACTGTGCCAGCCCTTCAAACATATGTGCATTAGTCCCAATTAGTAAAGGAACCCCATCATATAGTCCGGTAGGGAGACACACTAAGGCCAAGGTCTCTACTTGCTCTGCCACCCCAGCCACGGAGGTGGGAAAAGACAGCCAAATTTGGATATATCCAGAGTAGGGGTAGGCCTTCTCATTTAACCCTCCGACATGCAGCCCCTCCAATGGTTGTAAGGGTACATCAGACAAGTGCTTCTGATACCAGTCTTGGAACATAATTGTCACTTGGGAGCCACTGTCTAATACAGCTCTTGTAGACACTCCATTCACCTTTACAGTGGTCTCCATGGAGGGACCCACTATTCAGGACCAATCTGGAGAGGCGGTAGCAGGGACCTGGGCAATTGACCTTGCCACAAAGGGACATGAGTTAGCATTTTTTGGATCCTCACTGCGATCATTTTGTGTACCTCTCAACCACTGATTTGTCCTCCGAAGCTCTCCTTGTGGCCTGTATACAACTTTGTCTGTGTCTTTTAGGAACCTGCATTCTCTCTCTCTCTCTCTTCATGTGCTCATCCTTTCCGCAATTATAGCAAAACATACTTTCTGGAGTTTCAGCTGGCCAAGGCGTCACACTGGGAGCCAGGATGGGGATACCACTAACTGGACACCTTGGTGCCATCTCTGTCTGCGGTGTGATTAGCATTTGGAGGCATCTCGTCAATTTCCCCACTTCCATGGTCAAGACATTGAGTTTTGAGCTGTTGTCAGCAGGAGATGCCTGGGTGGGTGCCCCCACCCCCATAGCAGATGCAGTCGGATATAGGTCGGGGCCGGTACTTGCCGGCGCGGCCTTCATACAGAGACTGTTTTTGAATTCCCTGATCTCTCTCTCAGCAGTTCACCCCATGGTGGCACACCCTCATTGGTCCCCACTTCACAAAGACCTTCCGATGTTGTTATCACTTGGGCTGCGCTCACCCCAGAATTAGAATCCCCCCCTCCTCATCTTCAACCTCCCGAAGTTCTTTTATTAAGTCACAATAGTCCAGTGGGTTACTCCTTCTCTCTGGGAGCCTTAATTGAAGAAGCTGCAATTTAGAATGCTTTGCATGCTGTAGTAGGTGCTCCAACCTTACACGGTTTAAGTCACTGTCGGCTACCCCACCTTTTCGGTAAGCCTTCTGCAGAGCTGTTTCCAGATGAGTAACATTTGCAGAGTAACTTTCCCCTGGCCACTGTTTTGTACCTCGAAATTTCCACATCAAGTTCTCTCCTGACTCAATGCTTCCAAAATTGCCTTCAAGCACAGATAGGTACTTCTGGCAGATGCATCGGGATTTGTGGACCTCAAAAATGTAATGGCCTCTAGGGCAGGACCCCTCAGACTTTCTATGATTCTTTTTCATTTCTCAGTCTCCACACACTGCCATTCAGGTATCGGGGGCAACACAATCTATCCAGGTGTCCCAATCGTCCTCCCCCTGGGGGGTTGGGAGGGTGCCAGAGAAGATCCTCAACCTTCGGTAAGAGTCGTGACTAATGGCAGGTGCAGAAATAGGAGCCTGCATTGGTTCAGCCACCATAACATGTACTGGAGTGGGAGAGGGTGCTGGGGGAGGAACACTCCCAGGTGGCAAGAATAGTTTCTTCAAGTCCTCCACAGTTTTCCCTTCCCCCAGCAACCATTTAGCAAATTTCTCCTCAAAAGTTTCAGATAGTGGGGGGGGCTTATTCCCCCCCAGGTCTTTACTGTCCTTAGTATCACTGTCCAGGCAGTGAGGGCTCCCTCTGAGGTAATAGTCTGTGGCACTTTGGAGCTATCTATGGGATCCTTAAACTCTACTAGGGCCAGGGAAGTGTGGGTGAGCAGATTAGCATGTCGAACCACCACCACAGAGTTTTGTAAACCCGCCACCGTACTCCCTGTACAGTGTCCATATTGATACCCAGGGGGATGTCCAGGATAAGTACAGCATTTTGGAGTCGATATACTCCCCAGTGCACCACTTCACCAACCGTTGCACAGCCACTTCTGTCGGGGTACCCATTTATTTTCACCAGTGATTCGTTAATGTGGCCACTAGGGAACGCTAATCCCAGCGGTGCCTCCAAGATGTAAATCCTCGGTGGCGCTATCCCAAGGGCTACTACCCCTGCCTGCTTAACTACTAACAGGTTGAGGGGCCTAGGTCCAATGTTGGGTGCCTCCACCCAGAGGTCAGGGTTTGCAGTTGTTAAACTAACTTGGTCACAGCCCTCTGGGACACTGTAACCCTTGTTTCTTCCCACTAGTGGCCCACACAATGCATTAGGAATATCTTCACAATGTACACTTACCCCCAGGACTGGCTCTGTCGACTGGACTCTGGGGACCCCCTGTAAAACAAGATGATACAGTGCAAAAACCACAGTACAATACTTCAACATAAACGAATACCTCAGTCAGTATAACTTTGCTGAAACCAACAGATCTGATTTATTTAAGGAGCTGTAACAAGGAAGGGGGAAATCAGGTTAATTAGGTTAAACACATTAATAATCACAGTACTGTGTGCATATGCAGAGTCCCAAATTGTCACTTTCACTGGGTATCCAGGATGGGGGGGCTAGCCAGGATCAGAGCAGCTGGTTGGGGCCTGTGATGGAAACAACACTTGCACAATACCCAATTGTAATCCGGAGCCGGAGGGCTCAGTTCGTGAAGAAATGAAAAAGTGTCAATGTCAATTTTATTTAAAAAGACGCCCAATCCCAAAGGCTCTGGGCGCCGCACAAAAACTATACAGTGTGTCATACCATATACCAAAAAAGCAACAATTTGATGACACACTTGCAATTCGATAAACAGATGGCAAGAAGCTACCCTGCTTTGTACTCACAAACTCAAGGCTGGGAACTGGATGGAAGGCAGATTGTCCTGGATTGCCAGGAGGAGCAGACCCTGTGGACAAGGTCCTTGTGACTGGACCCCACTGCAGTTTAGAACAAATGGATGTAGTCTGGATTAAGCTGGGGTTTACTTCCAGCTTCATGCACTCAAGTCACTGTACAGGGGATTTGAAACGTGATTCCCCACAAGCACTACACACATTTATATGTAAAAGGAAAGTACGATACCAGGCAGGCTGCTTCTCAATCCCGATCGCAATTACTGTCCAATACCCGGGAGAACACACAGCAGATTCAGTTCCTGACAGACCGAGCGCGATTTAGCAATTTCTCCAGTCTTCTACAGGGTGAGCCTGGTTTCTACTCTTCAGATCTCCTTGATTCTCTTCACAGGTTGGATTCAGTCCAAGCAGGTGCTTGCACAGGCTGCAGACCAAAACTCAGGGCCTTACACGCGTTTACCATGCTAAAACCATACACCACAGAAGCACATGCTCCTTCTCTCTTCACTGTCTCAACTCATCTGATCTTTCCAGTAGACAGAGCCGGGCATTTCCTTTGAGTTCCTCCTAGTTCAGTTGGCTGGTTTGGCTGTCACTCACAATCAGACTCCCCCTGTTGGTGCAAAAAGGCACCAAAGTCCAAACTACAATTCCCAGAGACATTGGCCATATAGTACATAGGTGGCTGGCTCCACAGTGAGAGTCCAAGTTCTGATTTGCCAGCAGCAGGCTCCATTTCAAAGGTCCCCCCACACTGATTGGTCCAGTTCAGCAGTTTAAAACCAGAATGGAGGGCTAGGCAAACACAGTTCTGACTGCAAAGAAAAGCAGATTAGACAAACTGTATTTTCGTTATTACTCTAAATGATTTCTGGCAAACAGTTACATCTTTGAAAAGTGCTCACTCTGCCCACTTAGCGACAACAGAAACGGAGCAATTTGGCAGCTGCTTGAGTGGGACTCAAACAGGGAAACACACAGTCCCCCCATAGAAACTAATTATGTCTGCAAGCAGACAGTTCTTAAAGAGACAGTACCAGAGGCTCTAAAAGCACTCACAGATAAACGGCTTAAACGCCAAACATCATTCAGGCTTGGAGCATTCAAGCAAGCTCCTGGAAGACTTTTTGGGAACCCCCATTTGCAGGGGGGTTACACGTGTAATTGTACACCCTTCCGTTTTTAACCCCATCTTCCCAAACTGCAACAGATCTGCAAGAAAAAATTCCTTCTCTTGGTGGTCTTGGAGTCAGACATGCTGTAATCCAAATGTCTCCCCACAGGGTACAATCCAAACACTTCACGATGTGAAAATACAACACCCCCTCCTGCCTAAAGAAAAACAACACTCTCTCTCCTTTCTCTTCCCCCGGCTCTCTCTCTCTCTCCCCCACACACACACACACACACACTTACACTCCAAGTTAGCCATGACTTTGTAACCAGGTACGGCCCACTAGGCATAAGTGCCTGTTTTCAGGGGTGACCCAGGAGCACTGCAGAGGTTAAATGACTTGCTCAGAGCTATACACTGTGCAAGTGGAGATTGTGGGACTCAAACTCGGGTCTGCTGGATGTACCAAGCTCAGTCACAGCTCATTACTCTAACCTGTAGGCTATACTACCAGCCCAAACTTACAAATTTATTGGAGGGGAGGTGGCATTTTAGGGCATGATCACCAATTTTGGTTACTCCTACAGTCTGATATCCACTCCTACTGGTGCTATAATATGACTGTGCTGTCTTTGAATCAAACATCACATAATGCCAACTGCAAAAAAAAACAGCTAAGTAATACGGTGTGTACAAGGGGTCTGGGTAACAAATATGGGTATGTGTACAACCTGGGGGGGGGGCACAAAGAGGCACTAAAGGGCCCTGGCTTACATATGTTATTTTTCTAGCTACACCACTGCAGGCAGGCGGGCACGTTCCTAGCTACATCACTGCAGGTATGCAAGCAGATTCAGAAAGTGTCTGGCCAAGACACAGCCATACTCCATCTAGCTAATCAGGCCCAGCATTCCCAACCACCACCCTGCAATTTCTGTACTGGCTACAGATCTAGTACAAACATAGGGTCTACAGTAGCAGACCAGTGAGCTCTAATCACTTCATCAGTCCTCTTTCCTGTTCGGTCTGATCTGCCAATGCATTTCTACTTTACACAACAACATCATTGGGTGTGCAAAGGCGTATGGCAGCTAAGAAATGAAGCATAAACCAAGGCATGTAGCATCTAAGAAATGAAGTTCCATGCGCTAATCAGTTGATAAAGCATTTGGATAGTTCAAGAGAGGAGAATTTGGTTTTACATAGCACGTTTTCACACACACAATAAAACTCAGAGAGTTTTATAATGCATTGAGTGAGATCAAGGGTGGGGGAATACATATGCCAAGCAAGCCACGGTGGCTTATAGTTGATTTTAGAGGGGTGCAATATTCTGTGCCCTAGTCATCAAGTTTTGTTTCTCCCCACTGCCTACTGCCCACCCTACTCATTATGTAACTGTTGTACTCTGAGTTATACTAGTAGTGCAGTGACTGTATGCAAACAAATGGAGCAGCCTTCAAGTGCTCAGCTGTTTACCAAACAGCCATCAATAACTGCATTAGAGCGTTTGGTTTACGGAGAATGGGAATGCTGAGTAGGAGTAATCCTCATGTGTTTTTAGCAAATCCCAGTGGATCATTACATTCCACCCAAGCACCTAGAAATGAACCTAACAGGCCAGTTTCCTCTCAGTCCAACTGGCGGTACCTATACCTGAGCAACCCAAAATGCAGAATGGGATCTTTACATTCCAGGTAAATGCACTGCAGCCTACTGCACTGCAGTGCCACACACAACCTTCTGGCCCAGAGGTGAGTGCAACTCTGAGCCACAGTGACCCACACTGTGGGATTGTCACTTCAATGATGTCTGAAAGAATTAAACTGTGTATCAGTCTGACAGACTACATGAGCACTTATGAAGGGCATGGGTTTGTAGCCTTTTTCTGTTATTTACCATCTCTGTGTACACACACAAATATACATACATATATATATATATATATATATATATATACACACACACACACACAGATATATATTCTCTAGTCAAAGTTAGAGATGGGCAGAAAGAAATTCAGGATTATTTCTCTAGTGGGGAACTTGACAGAGAGTAATCTCAGTTTTCTATTAACAGAGTGGAAACAACTCTTTTTAAGTGCTCTATATAATAATGATTATCTAACAGACTATAACTCAGGTTGGAAATTATATTAAAAAAATATGAAGACTGGTCAAAAGATGACTTTAGTAAATTAAACTTGAAATAATGTTCTCACGTGATGGAGTTTAAAACTGTTTTTTAAAAGGAGACAGTATGAAGATCATGGAATGTTGCACTTTTTTATCTCCCCCATTCCCTGTCCGTTTATTTTGTAATTGGATAAGCTCATGTTGCTGTTATTCATGAATGAAGTGTGTCCTCGTAAAAAATATTTTTTGCAAAAAAAAAGGATCATTTCTGTAGTGGATGCTAGAGATGGGGAAAAAAGTCAGATCTGAAAATAAAACCTCAACATTTAGTATGAAACCCTCCTTTAAAAACTGTTACAGTAATTCAAAATGCAAATCATCCAGCAACATATAATAATAAGTAAGCAATAACCCACGGCAGGGTATGGGGTTATTGCAGATTAATCCATACCCCGGCTACATTGTGAGACACGAGGTTGCAGTCATACACATATATACATACACACACACACACACACACACTAGTGTGCTTGAAAAGAGGCTTGATACGAATGTTATAGGGTCCTACTGTTATTGATTTAATTTGAAATTACTTAAACTAGGATAACCCCATGAAGATGTATAATCTCATTTTCATGGGGGTCCCTGGGAGGGTGACAGCTGTCACCAGGGTAACATATTCCAGCAGGAATAGTTACATACAGGTGAAAAGAGTTTAGAACCAGAAGAGGTTTACCCATCATCCATGCCTGGTGCAACTCGACATAAAAGGAGTCAGTCAGCATCACAGTAGACTTTTTATCAATAGGAGAAAATTACAACTGTACATGAAAAAAAGAATTTCAGACCAGAAAAAATAACATCCAGTATATGACAGTGGTCTGTGGAACTTCTTCCTACATTTCTACGTTCTGGTGAGCCCATGGAACAGAAAAAACAATGTGTGTGTGTGTGTGTGTTCAAATGCAGCACTGCAAGAAAGATACATTTTGTTGGAATGATTATTTTTAGCTTCTCCCTATTCCTGAAGTTAGTCCAGGTGGCGAGCTCTGCAATAACACTAAATGGGTTCTTCTGTGTCTGGCACTGGATACCTTGCACTGCAGCTTCACTGATCAATCTCCCTATACACAAGGCCAGGGCTGCACTTCAATTTTTTTTTGTATTAAAACAGAACCCCAGACACAAGCTAACTGCATGCTCACTATTCAGTGAAGGGGTTCTAGCTAGTCTGTACCAGTTCAAATACGAATGTTACCAATTTAGTGTAGACCGTATGGGTGGTCACACTTGCCTGGTTTTAATAAAGGCTCAAGTTGGACAGGCAGGAAGAAATTTTTTTTTTTGGGGGGGTGGGGGTAAGATGGAAAAAAATGACAGCTGTACTGTTCATAAGAAGGTGTGCAAAATGGGCAATGCTGAAAATTTTGAGTGGAAATATTACAAATTTGTAAAGTTACGAGGGTGCATGGAAACTGTGCTATGCATGCTCATAACCAGGGGTCGATCTTAACATTGTTTTACTAGCCCAAACACTAGTACAAATTGACCAGAGCTAGTGCAGCAAACTCTCTACTTGCCCAGCTTGACTAGTGCAGATTTTCATGGCTGTTAATGAAGTTAAAAAAAAGTCTCTACTTTAGCATTCTCTAGTTCTCATGCTTATCTCTCTCAATGTTCTAGATGGCCAGGTGTGATTAACAGCTCATTAAGAGATGCAATTATCTGGCAGTTCAAGAGCGGGATCCCACAAATGACTCAATGTGAGTCATTATCACTCCACTGTTAAGATTTTCAGCTAGTGTCCAGGGTGTGATCAAGGGTAGAGTGCTGTTAAGTCACTAGGTTCCAGTTTTCTGAATGTGTCTATGTCTAACAATTTGTCCAGTATTATTAAGACCAGTGCCCCTCATTTCTCTACATTTTGAGTGTTTGTATCCGACATTTGAGTGACAAAATGCAAAGAGGTATACAGGATCGGCCCTACAGGTGGTGAGTTTTATCCTAGCCTCACCATAACTTCCCTCTCCCAAATCACTTAACTCTGTTCTTTCCCTGGACACCACTGCAGACCAGACTCTGAAGTGACCACCCACAGCAGCCATTGCTGGCAAGTGTAGAGGGTTCTCAGCTCTTCTAAATGGGCCAAGTCAGCCATCACCATATAGTTCCACCCTTATCCCACTCGGCATGTCCTTTCAGCCTAAAAACAAAGGTTTGGATCATGTATGGTACAAAAATAAACCTTGATAAAATACATAATTGGAAACCTTGAAATAGGCATTCCTGGGGTGCATAGATCATCCTATATGGAAACAGAAATAGTACAGTGTTATGCCTGTGTACTGTTTCCCCTGGGCTGATGAAAGGACAGTGTTAAAGAAAAATCTGTTGTTGTTGTTGCAGAGTATGTTAAAATCAATGCGTTTACAAATAAAAATGTCATAGTTTTCTATTTTCCAAGCCCCTTAGGTTTGTCTAGCCCCCACCCTGAAGAAATGTTAGATGTGCTCCTGGCTCACTTGAGACTGTAAAAACTTTCAAAAGTGCAGGTCTCCAGTTGACTATAGGGTGGGGACCGCAAGTGTCTTTCTCTGCCTGACTCTGTTCATTGCCCTGTGGGTGGTGGTGACAGTGTGATGAGGTACATGATGATGCCAGCTATTGTGTGCGCAGAGCTAGGACTGCTTGATTGAACATTTGCTGTTGTGATATCCTCTCTCTGTTTGGTGTGTGTGGGGGGGGGGACGGGGCAGAATGCGGAAGAGAGGAGGCCATGGTACAAAACAATCGGAGGGGGGGCTCACTGACTGTGATGGATGGCATTGCAGTCTTTTTTTTCTGCAGGGGAGCTGGAAGCAATGTGGGAGCAGGATAAATGTGCAATAATCAGAGGATTTCTTGGCTTTGCTTGCATTGTTTCCTGTATAAGTGATCACAATTTACCATTATAACTAAGGGCTAGTGCACCCATCTGCGGGCTAGTACAATTTTGAATCAACTTGCCCTGCTGGCTAGTGCAAAAAAAGGTTAAGGTTGACTCCTGCTCATAACATACTCATTTTATGGACTTTTGTCACTACACTTTCAAAATAGGCATTTTAGGACCTCTGCTCATGAACATCGTCACACTGATTTTCTTACTCTGTCCCGAACACTGATTTCCCACAGCAACCATGCTATTCTGCACTGGAAGTGTGAAAACACATTTTGGCCAGGATGTGAAAAATGACAGCTGTAGAAAGGAGGTGTGGAAAAATGCCACTGTAGAAAATTTGGAGTGAAAATATTACAAATTTGTAAATTTACGAGTGTGCATGGAAACGGCGCAATGCACGCTCATAACATAGTCACTTTATGGACTTTTGTCACCAAATTTTCAACACAGGCATTTTAGGACCTCTACTCATGAACAGTGTCACTGTGATTTTCTTAATCTGTCCCGAACACTGATTTCCAACAGCGACTGCGTTATTCTGCGCCGAACAGCAAAAACACATTTTGGCCAGGATGCAAAAAATGACAGCTGCATTGTTCATAAGGAGGTGTGGAAAAATGCCAGTGTTGAAAATCTGAAGGGAAAATATTACAAATTCACAAAGTTACGAGTGTGTGTGGAAACTGCACGATGCACGCTCATAATAGTAATTTTTTCACCAAATTTGCAACACAGGCTTTTTGAGAGTCACCTTATAAACACTGACATTGTTGTTTTGTTAATCGGTCCTGAAAGGTGACTCATGCAGTGACCGCAAAATCACCTTTCGGGACTGAATAATGCCATGACAGTGACTGAATTCATGAGCAGGGGTCCCAAGAACCCCATGTTGAAAATTTGGTGCCAACGATCGAAAAAATGGCAGAGATATCCACTTAAGTTGAAAAAAACTATTTATGCCATTATACAGCTTACTGGCATTTCTTCAGTTCACAGTCGGCTTTGAAGAGTGCAGATGTGTTCCCAGTTCACCGAAGATCATCGCACTGGGCTCCGGAGGTAAGTATGGGGTGAAGAGGGGGTGTGGGGAGGTGGGGTGCACAGAGGGTTGGTGCAGGTTGAGGGAGGGGCACGAGAAACAGCGAGGGACCGTTTTCTTTATTTCAGGCACAAAAATAATAAAAAGGACATCGCGGGAAGTTTTTTTTTTTCAGGCTTCGTTTGAGCACACTGGGGTGGACTCCCAGTGTGCTGCCTGTGTTTTGGGGAAGGGGGGACTTAAGCCGACATCGATTGGGCCCCCCGTTGGCAAATAAAGACCTTTTGGGCTACTGAAGGTAGGACACCATTATCGCATATGATTTCATACATTTATGCAGCACTCCAGGGCCACACAAGGGATTCCTTGACTTCCTTAAAGGGGAAGTAAACATTGCAGGGGTCTCTCAAATTGTGAAAGTCCATAAAAATATATTTCAAATGAGGTATGGAACTTCCTTGTAGGTGTCAAGAATCCTGAGATATGAATATCGAAATACTCTGTAAATCAAAACAAGGCAGTAGCCATTTCATGGGATCCTGAGACAGAAAGTGATATCACTGAGGGGCAAGTTGTAATTAACAACACACAGCCTGCCCCTCAGTGACATCACTTCCTGTTTTAAGATTACATGAAAGGGCTACTGCTTTGTTTTGATTTATAGATGTAACTCCCAGGGGGCGCTACCCTTAGGGCTACTACCCCCGTCTGCCCCCACAGAGGCAAGGTGAGGGGCCCAGATCCATTGACGGGTGCCTCCACCCAGAGGTCGGGGTTAGTACAATTAAGACTACCTCGGTTACAGCCCTGTGGGCTACTGCAACCCCCCTTTTGTCCCACTAGTGACTCACACTGGGTGCCAACAATTCTGTTCACCGGTACATTTACCCCTCGGATAATATAATCCAGCTCACTCCGGGGACCCCCTGTAAAGTAAGGTGCAGTTATATCACAGTCACCATGTAGCAGCTCATCTGAAGAGTACAAACCAGCCAGGGTGTAGTTATAACACAGCAATCTGATTTATTAGAAGGGCAGATAACAAGGGAAAGGGGGAAAATCAGGTTGATTGGCTTACACTATTTCTACATACCTAGGGCTCTGTGCACAGGCCTACCCTACAATTTTACTGTCCCTGGGTACCCGAGCCCTAACGGCTAGTCCAAATGTGGCAGCTGGTTGGGGCCCTTAACACAGATAAACATTACAGTCTTGAGATGGTCAGAATAGAAGGAAAGTTTAATTAGGCAGTCAGCAATATAATAATGCACTGAAACCACTGTGTAAACACTCTGCCGGGAGCTACCCTGAATCAGTACTCACAACCCCAGCAAATAACGATTCCTTCAATGCTACCAGGATGGAGCCTGACTTCACCAGCCTTCTCACACATTTATATGGCAAACAGCAACAGAGGGGTACCACACCAGGCAGCTGCTTCCAAGGCTCCCACAAACTCACAGCCACTGAGATTCTGCAATGGCAGCTTCCACTTTTCCTTTGGACCGAGCGCGATTCAGCAATTCTCTCCAGTCCTCCTACATGTCGAGCCTGGTGGGTAGCTGTACAGGGCACAGCCTCCTCTGACCACCCGCCGGTGGATTTTACAGTGAATTCACTCGCAGAGAAAATGGCTGCCTTAGGCCTTCACGCGCTTCCCGCGCAGACACTTCCACAGCAGAAGCACAAAGCTCCTCACTCCTCACTCAGCCACAACATCTGCCCTTGGCAGCACTGAGCACTCCTTTCAGATTGGGCGCTACCCGCTGTCATTGGCTGGCTGCACATGCCAGTCACTTCCTCTGGCTCTCAGTGGTGTGAAAAAGCACCATAGCCCATAATGCCTTTCTCAATTACAAACAGTTCCTCTATTGGTCAGCCAGCTCTGTGGGGTCCCACGGCACTGATTGGTCCAATTCAATAATTCTGGACCAAAATGGAGGAGGCAATCAAAACCATCTGTGCTGCAAAGCAAGGCAGGTTAGAACAACTACATTATCATTATTTTATTACAGTATTTTAAGTAAACATTCACATTCCCCTTCAGAGCTCCCTTAGCACCACTAGCGATGGCAGAAAGGGAGCGTTTACTCTGCAGACCGGGTGGAATTCGAGCATAGCAACACTCAAACCCCCTTCCTGATCAATCATGACTGCAACCCAAAGCAGCCCTTAAAGAGACAGTATACGGAGGCCTTTTAAAGCGCTCACTGGCTTCCCATTTAAACGGCTTTAACGCCGAACTCCAACCAGGCACGGAGCATTTACCCAAGCTCCGGGGAAGCTTTTATGAACCCCCATTTGCAGGGGGGTTACATAGATAATTTGATATTCATATCCCAGGACTCCTGACATCTGCAGCTAAGTCTAGTACCTCATTCGAATGGTCTTGTCTCGCGCTTTCACAATTTGAGTGACCCCTGCAATGTTTACTTCCCCTTTAAGCAGGTCATGGGATGGGGTCCTAAACATTAGACTGACTGATTCAGACTAAGAAAGGCATCTATGCTATTTACAACCCCCCACCATTTCATACTTCTGGAAGGAATCTGCCTGGAAGATAACGCTAAGATATTTTCGAACCCCAGCAATCCAGGTGAATATCTTCAGGACCAGGTGCAGTCTGCTGGAGGAAATGTGGCTACTCCCCTGCCACACATGCTCATATTTTTTGGAGTCTTCCCTGTCGTCCAACCCTTCATAGGAGCCCTGCGGGAGGAACTGGGGATTCTGCTGGCAACTCCACTACATTTGACACCAGAATTTTTCTTTTCTAATTATGCCACCTTTCAGTCACCACGTACTAGAGGACTTTTAGATATTCCTTCGCTGGCAGCGAAGAAGGCTATGACTAAACGATGGCTATCAGATGTGTCCTCTACGATAATCGATTGGCAAGATATTATGATACACATCTATAAGATGGAGAAATTAACAGCCCTGGTAAAACATCGGTTAGCGGCCTTTGAAATATTTTGGAGGCAGTGGGTTATTTATGTTATGACACAGAAGAGAGATTTTGTACCCCAAAATAAGAAGTAGAAGAGCTGAGCTGATAACTGACAGGTCTCTTAGTTCATGTGTACTGACCTTCCTTCACAAAATCATTAGTCTCTCCCTTTAATATGCTAGCTATGTCCATCTGCTCTAGGACACCCTGACTTAGGACACTCCTGAGATACCCTGCACACCTCTGCACTATTGTTCCTTTAATTGTTTTGCTTAGTATGTCTGTCATTGTTTGATAATGTTTTTATAATTTTATCACATTTTTGAAATGTCCCCTAACACCCTTACAGTGTATGGAGAGCTCTTATTTATTTATTGAAATGTTTACAGTTAAATATATCATACTTGTGGAATATGCATGTAATTACAAGTGGCATATTTGAGGAACATAGTACAGAAATGTAATGTAACCTTGGAGCCAAATCCTTACAGGAATGGATCACAATTAAGAGGCAGATAATTTAGCAATTATTGAATGAATGGGGTGCAGTGGGGGGACATTAAGGAGGGTAGAGGGGTAGACAGGGGAAACCAGCTGGGGGAAAGAGAGGATAACGATGGGGGGCACACTACCAGAGCAAAGTGAGCAAAAAAAAATCAGTTGTGAGGGGTAGGTTAACACAGGGCTAGTGCAATCTGGGATCACCACAGACAGAACAAAAAGTTCAAGTTATTAGCTCAAGTAAACTAATTCCTTTGTTTAAGTGCAGGAGGGTAGAGAGGGGGGCAGGAGGGAGATGGGGATAAGGGATAGGGTAGAGAAGGATGAGTCATACCTGGAACTGGCCCCTCAGAGTACAGAGATTGCTGCCAGTGATGGAATGAGGTGAGGACTTAGAATAAGGTGCAGGAGTAGGCAAGACAAGTTGGGTAGAGATAGTAGATGGGATGGTAAAGGGAAGGAGCAGGAGAAGGAGGAGGGGTGGGAGAAGACTCGCCTTAGATTAGGCAGCTTCAGGATGCTGAGAACCCTGCCAGAGAGCAGAGTCAGGCAAAGGACAATTTAGGTAGAAGAATGGAGAGGAAAGGGGAGGGAAGAAAGTCATTTCCTAGTGCTGGAACCCCTCCAGAATGTTAAGTGAGAACCCTGCCAGGGGGTAGAACTAGGTGACGACATGTTGGGAAGAGAGAAAAAAAAAGATGAAGGGAAAGGAGGGAAGGGGAGGGGAGGGAAAGAAGAAGATTGCCTAAGACTAGGACACTCCAGGATGTTGAGAACCCTGCCAGAGTGCAGAATCAAGTGAGGACTAGTTGGGTAAAAAGGATGGGGGGTGGTGAAGGAAGAGTGATTGCCCAGTGCTGGGCCACTCTAGAGTGCAGAGAACCCTGCCAGGGGACAGAATTAGGAGGACAAGTTGGGTAGAGGGAATAGGGGGATAGAAGAGGAAAGGAAAAAAAGGGAGGGAGGGAAGAAACTTACTGAGATTAGACTTTGCCAGGGTACTAAGAATCCCGACAGAAGGCAGCTTTATGCGAGAATAAGTTGGGTAGAAAGGAGAGAGGGGGGGGGGAAGAAGAGGGGAAGGGGAGGCTTGCCCAGTGCTAGACCCCTTCAGGATGCTAAGAACCCTGCCAGAGGTCAAAACTAAGTAGGGGCAAGTTGGTAATGGAAGAAGGTTAGGGGTAGGAGTGAGGGGGTAAGCGGTGAAGGGAGAGGAGAGCATGCTGAGAAGCAGGCTCGGGGGAGGAAGGTTTAATATGGGATGTGAGTCATGGAGAGGAGCAGAGGTATAGAAGGGTGGTTAAGGAGGGTTAAAGTAGAAGCAGTTAGATGAGAGAAAGTTGTATAAGGTGGAGACAAGAGAGTAGGAGGAGTAGGAGTGCCATATTTGGTGGGGGGGAAGGAAGTTCCAGATTTGTGTGAAACAATGGGTGAAGCCTGACTGACTGATAAGAGTGGCTCGATGGGGGACCAACAAAGTGTGAGTGTCAGAGGGTCTGATGGAGTGGTGAGGGGTGGAGAGAATGAACATGAGAACTAGGAGGGAAGTTCTTCTAACCAAAATTCAGAAATGAGTTTGACACACTGTTGGCAAGTGGGGGAAGGAACAGGGCATGGTAGAGGTCACAATAATGTGTGCCTCATGGAGCATCATTGGGCAAAATGACAGAAGTTGTTAAAGAGAGTGTCCAGTCTGGTTAGGGAGGATTTGGGAGTGGCACCATAGACTACATCACAGTAGTCGAAAATGGGGAGGATCATCTTCTGGACTAGTTCACGCCGCACCATAGGAGGGATGCAACTATGGTTCCTGAATAAGGCACCAAGCTTGGGGCACAGTTTTTTCAGGATGGTGTCAATGTGGCCAGAGAAGTTGAGGTGTTGGTCCAACCAAACCCCAAGGTATCTGAATGAGGAGGTGTCCTCTAGGATTGTCCCATCAAGGGTATTGAAAGAAGGTAAAGGGTGGAGCCTAGAGAGTTTCTGCCTAGTGCCAAAGGTCATCGAGACAGTCTATTTGGCATTTAGGAATAGTGATGTGAGGCAAACCATAGCATATTACCACTAAAAAGCAGTAAGATTATTTCTTTGTAATCCCATTGTTATGACATTAGGGGTTGTTAATCCCTCTTGAGTACATCATAGTGATGGGATTATAAGAGGAGGTGATCTGTGCATGTGCGCACCTTTATTAGCATTTAGCCGATGGCCTTTTAGAAATGACTGCAACAGTGAAAACATGACCCGGAATGGCCACAGTAGTAACTGAAACAAAAACAGTAAGGAGCCTGCTTCTTTTTACACTTGTTATGGGGACCATACATTATAAAATATAATGTATGGTCACTCTATCAGTAACCGGTTTGGTTTACTGTCTCAAGGTTCCCATGACAATGTAAACCTCTCAAATTTCACTCTCGAGGTTTACCTGGTCACCTGGCAACCTCTCGATGGTTAACAAACCAGTTACCAATAGAGGACTATACATTATACTCTGTTAGTAATTACCTCAGTACATCCTAGGTAAAATATATCTAGGGCCCAGTATTGAAAAATGCACCTGGCAATGGTGCAAGTGGTTGCTCCGCACAGATGAGTTGCACCAGAACAACAAAGGGACATATTCAAAAGAGATGAGCAATGACACATATCTTCTGAATACAACAAACTATGTGGGCAGCGCAAATACGATGCACTGGCACATCCCCCAAGAGAGGTCTGAATACCTGGAATGGGAATGCGTCAGCGCATCTGGAGATGAGCCTGGCGCAGTTTCCAGATATTCAGAACCAAACATGCAGATGGGGTCATTATGCATGCAAGGTGCAAATGGGGCCCTTTTTATGTCATTATGGCCCCATTTGCATGAGTTGTGCAGGGCTGGCCTGGTGCCCACACATGCTTTCCATACTCAGTCCTGGCAGTCTAGTGACCTCCCTCCCATCCCCAAAATGACACAAAAAATTAATCCCTGGTAGTCCAGTGGTACCCCCCTCCCATGCCTGGTACCCTGATCAGAATAAAAATAAAACATCAGTTGTCCCTGGTAGTTTAGTGGTACCCTGCCCCCCACCACAAAGGACCCTCATCCCACCCGCTCTCCCCATCCCAGTAGTGGCGGTTCTTTGGCAGGCAGCTAAACCCACCCACACACCTCCATAGCTGCCCGCCAAATGACAGTGTACAGTGTCACCTGCAAGCCCATTGGCCGACACTGTCATGTTGACCAATTGGCTTTCAGTGTGTACTGTACACTTCCATTCACAAAGTAGACCTTTGTGAATGGAAGTGTACCGTATACACTGAAAGCCCATTGGTCAACAGTGTCGCATAATTGGCTTGCAGGTGATACTGTACGCTGTCATTTGATGGGCAGCCGTGGAGGTGTGTGGGTGGGTTTTGCTGCCTGCTGAAGAATGGCCACTACTGGGATGGGGGAATGGGATGGGATGAGGGTCCTGTGTAGGTGGGGGGGGGCTGGAGGGTACCACTAGACTACCAGGGACATGTGGATGTCTTATTTTTATTCTTATCGGGGTACTGGGTGGGGAGGAGGGGTACCAACAGAACAGCAGGGAGCATGGGAATATTTTGTTCTGTGTTGGGGGTACGGGGGGTGGCCACCCACAGCTGGCGGCTGCAGTATTACACCATGCAATACAGCAGCCCGCCTGTGGGTGGCTACCAGTTAGACCTCCTTTTACAGATGTAACTTTGTGCCCATGTATGCGGCACATCTCTGAGATGCCGCACATCTTGGCTGTATATCATGATGTGCTGCATACTCATGGGCACACCCTCTGTAGTTGCACTGCATACATTATCTTTGCACCAAGGCGCATCCGGAATTGCGCAGTGCCTTTCCCCCCTTTTGACTATCACCCTGGGGCACATTCCTGAGGGTGTGCCAGCGCAACTCAGTTGCGCAAGGTATAACTCCATTGAATATCTAGCCCCATATGTCTTAATCATGGGACAACAATCCTTGATGCAGGAGGGGGAGACAAGATGGTTGAGATGTTGCACTGTTATAAAATGGGCAAAGGATTTCAAGCAATCTGATTGGTTGTTAGCCATGCATTAGATGTGTCTAATGCACAGCTAAAACTAGAACCCCCATTTAGAATACAGAGGCCCATTTTATAAGTGCAATAAGCCACTCTGGAGATGTGCATTAGACAGTTCTAATGCACGGCTAGGGGACTGGACGCACTCGGCCTGTGGCCTCGTGCCTCACTACATCCCCCTAGCCATGCATTACAACTGTCTAATGCACACTCCATCGTGTCTTATTGCTTACATACATAACATTATCAGTAGCTCAGTAGGTGGCTCACTCACCTCTGGGGCCAGAACTTCAGAAGGTTGTGAGTTCTAGCCCTACGCCAGGTACATAGGGTAATAGCCATTACTGACACAGTAGTGCAGTACGAGGGGGATGCTTCACTGTTGAGGTGCCATCCTTTGTCTGAGATGTTAAACCAAGGTCCTTTCTGCCCCTGGCTGGTGAGTGTCCAGGAGCAATTTAAAGATCCAGTGACAGTTACCAAAGAACAGAAGGGGAGTCTCTCCGGTATCTTGGCCAACATTCCCCCATCAGTAACACAGGTCCATGTAACCCACCCCCCAGGCTGCACCTGGATACAAGCTATGACAGCTTGATGTGCCTTTCCTGGCCAAAATGTACAAATAAATAAATCTCCTAGCCTATATAGTACGCCTCCCCCCCCCACACACACTTTGGTGTGCTCCACCGCCACTAGTCTTCTGCAGCACCACAGCAAAAGGTCTTGTCTGGACAAGAAGAGGCACGTCTGCAGCTCATGGTAATCTCACCCAGAGAGGAAAGGCAGCAAGCACCAAAGCAGAAACAAAACGAAAAGAAATTGTCCAACATTGGCAAAGAAGGAACATGAATACCGTTATGCTTTCATAACACTGACAACATTCAAAAACTTTGTCCATAAGGCTGGAGGGTTGTGAAACAAAATCAGAGGTGTGGTCTTTAAGTGAAATGCAATGTATTAAATGACAGCAGCTTGCGAAAATTCTAGCCCAGCAAACCTCGGTACAAAGAAAGTTTTCCTTAAGTGGGAGTAGCCCAGAACCCATCAGAGCAAATCAAATGTAGGTTACAGATTGGTTAACAAATGAGCCCTGTTGCCTAAACACTCTTCGTGTGGAGGGTAAATAATAATACTAATAATACAGATTCTTATGTCTTCGGAGTCTGCCAAGAAACATTTGTAAACAAGCAAGAGTACTAATAAATGTTTATTATACTACTTACACCAACCATGTGACAAAGAAAATCACAAGGGAGATAGGTTTCTCACCACTCTCCTGAAGAATGTACATAATCTCCAGGTTTGAAGGATCTCAGGTTCTCCAAGATCTCGTTCTCTCTCTCTCCATGGAACTAAGATACACAGACTTACAGTATATACTACAGATAACAGCATAGTAACAGAGATTACCTCATAGTTACAACTATGAAAACAATATGTGTTGGTCCTAAGTCATTCTCCATTGGATGATGACTTGGGAGATAGAATTACTAATGAGTATCATATGAGACAGATAATATACTTCGGTTAGCATTATAGCTTGGACAAAAGAAATGCTGACTGGGCTCTATTACACATGGCATTTCCTGCTTATGTATAATATAAGACATAACAAAGGTTCTAGGATTGTGTATATGTTGTTCATCCACACTGTTTGGCATGTCCCTTTCCCCTTTAAGGATCGCCGGAAGTCTTCAATTTGGCTCCTCCCACCCACACGGGTGGTATTACTCTCAGCTCCGCCCCATGACTCTAGATCTTCCTTTCTGCTGGAAGATTCAGGTTGCCTCATCGTGCTCCAGCATTTTGTAGGCCCTGGCTTCAAAACCTTCAGTTATTCCAAAAATTCATCTCATTCGCATTAGCGATTGTGACTACTTACCTTCGATTATGGAAGACAAGTCTTCCCCTGGATTTCACCAGTGTTCCTGCAACCAAAAGATGTCGCACACCAGTCCCCACACCACGTGTGTCTACTGCCTCGGTGTCGACCATGACACCTCGAAGTGCGATATTTGTCTTGTATTTCTCACCCTAACGCCCTCAACGCACTGCCTGGAAATCAAAGGAGGCTCAGTGGGCGGCTTGTACGTGAGATCTGCAACTGGAGCACATGCAAGCCTTCGAGGAGGATGCGGCTCATCCTGCAGAATCTTCCTCTCAGAGCTTCTTCGTTCCACTCAACCTGGGCTCCACCTTCTTGGGTTCATTCCTAGAGTTGTGCCAATCTCTCCTGACTAAGGAAGAGGGTCCTGTGGGCATGCACTCCTCTCGGTCCCGAAAGAGGGAAAAGGACCCGGGATAATCCTTGTCCCAACTGAGCCATTCTTGGGATAGGGAGAGATCTCGGTCTCAGGATCTGGCAGTCTCGACTTCGGTCGAGATTGCTTCTTCGGCTGCTGGCTTCTCAGCTATGTCGTCTGGCCAGTCGACCAAAGCATTGATCGACAAGGTTTAAATCATTATCAACCCGATCGACCCAATATTGCTGACTCCGGTCGATGATTCTCTCAGTCAGACTCCGGTCCTTTCTTTCCCCGATGAGAAGACCCTGCCTGCTGGGAATCCCGTCGAGGAAGTGGTCCCGAACTGGTCCTGCCGGTGTCTCCTGAGTGACCGAATCAGCCTGCCCGATCTCGATCAAGGTCCAGGACCCCCTCGGCTGAAAAACCGAGAAAGAGCCATAAGCACTCTAAAAAGAGGCGACGCCATCAGTAGGATAAGGAGAGGTTCTAGCGGAATTCCGTCGGCACTACGAGGACCTCATGTGGCAACAGCTGATTTTGACCGGGCACAAGCCGACCCTGGCTCCTACCCCAGCAATTACTTGGCTTTTGCCTTCCAGGCCTTCTCCTTCAGAGCCAATTGTCAGTTCCCCCATCCGTGGAGCCAGCAAAACCACCGGTTCGGCCTAAACTGGTCTCTCCACCGATAGTGGTGGAACCACTGCCCAAGCAGCCTGTGGGAGGCATTTCTTTTAAGGAAGATAGACCAGACACTGGACTTCCCCAGCATCTTTCGGTCACTGTCACCCCAGACTGGCCTTGGTGGGTCGAAGGTGACCTGGGCGGTCGACCATCCATAGGCGCCGGGTTGTATGGGCCCGTAGGACATTGGCCCAGCAATATTTTTTGACCTGGGCTGAGCCCCAGCAATATTTTGTCACAGATGCTGCCATTTTTTAAGGCATTTTTCCCTGCCCTGGTTTCTTTGTGCATGCCGTCTCGTCTGCTGTCTGTGACCGCACACCCGCAACTGGCCCCCAACCCCGCTGTTTAATTAGTCTCGCAGCGTGGCTGGTATTATTTAAAATTGGCGCCTTTGCCTTGCTGCCTTCCTCCCTTCCCCTTGGTTTGTGCCCCCCCCCAAATCATTGGGTTCAGAGTGCTATTGTTCTAACTTGTCGCATTGTGATTGGCCAGGGGGTGGGCTTGTATTGGGCACGATATGCGTGTCTGCGTGTGTCAGGGCAATTCTGTGTGTATTGGTGTGTTTGATGGGGGCAAATTGGCGATGGTTTCCATTGTGTCCAGGACAGTGCGGCCAGTGGAACAGAGAGTGGGCAGTGGGCTGACCTGAAGAAGAGAGTGGTGGTGGTACAGTTGTCCAGCCAGAGAGAGGAGCGACACAGAGAGAACAGCCAAAGAAGACTGGTGGTGGAGTCCAGGACAATACCACATGAGCAAGTAGGCAACCTGAGCACGGAGACGCCAGGTGGGGTTAGGGAGGTTTGGGCAGGCAGCAGGCCTACAAGTGGCCGGGTGGGGTAGGTCTTTCAGTCTGGGCGGTGGCTAGTGGCAGCACAGAGGAGATCAACTCGAGGAGCAGAGGAGGAATTGGAAAGCATCAGCCAGCAAGCAAAGGTAGGCCAGCAGTAGCAAAACTATTCCGTGAGGTGCAATAACTGAGGGGCGAGGGTCACCACCAGCAAAACTGAAGAAGGGTTTAGAGTTTTGCCGACATCCCTGTGTGACATAAAATGGAAGGGAGGGGTTTTCTGTGTAAAAGTAGCACGTTGGCATACCATTACTGACATTATGAGATCCCAGCATGTTTGAAAAGGTGAGGGTGGGTGGTTCTATTGAAAGGACAGTATTTCATCTGATTATGCTTCTGAATTATTGCTTCTGAATTATTACTGTTATTATAACTATTAAAGAACTGCTGGGTGCTGACACCATCATATCCTCAGATGAGGCAACTCATGTTTTGTACAGCCATTATTTAGATATTTGCTTTACTGCTGCAATGTCTTCTGTGCTTTGCAGAGTCACTGAGTGGCTACTGCAGCCAAACCCCTAAGAGCAGCATTTCGATTATGCAAACAAGGGAAGGGGCTTCATGGCTACTAATAGGCATTGAGCACTGTTGGGGACAGTGACTACCTTTTCATTTAATTATTTTACATTGCAAGCACTTGCACATGTTAAGGAGGGTATATACATGTAATACAGGTTTAGGTGAAAACCAGACAGCCAGATCCAGACCAGAACAGATCAGTAAAAGCCAGAATGACAGGTCCCATTGGACCAGGCATAAGTTGCATGGATTTTGCCAGTCTATCCAGTTTGGCTATTACCCATCTAGTCCAATCCAGTTCCAGTGGTCTGTTATTTACCCAGTCCCAGGAATGGGAGAAAACCAGACTGCCAGAACCAGACCAGACTAGACTGGAAAAAGCCATACCAGCAAAATTCATGCAGTTTGTGCCCAGTCTGGCTGGTCTGGCTAGAGGACAGTCCAGTTTATATTGATCTGACTCAGCCCATGTCCAGTGGTCTGGTTTTCACCAAGTTCTTGAAATACAACCCCCATAAAGTGGCCTATTCTCATAGGTACACACCGCACAATTCCCATCAGCCACTGGCAGTTACTTGCGAAACATGCATGACCAATGCATGTGTGGAAGTCATAATAGGTGTATAACAGCACATGTGGGTGGCACCAATATGCAAACACCGTATACTTGAAGAGGTGGTCCCGCCCAGCCAGCCCCAGGCACCCTAGGCATGCACATGCACAATGGCCAATACATTGGCAACACGTGTGCGGAAGCGGGCACTCCAAAATACCCGCAGAGGCAGCCATTATGTAGCTGTGCATGATGCACATTGGCAGACACGGGCCACAGCACAGCACAGGCATGATACAACAGCAGCTGGCCACACTGACACAGCACCGAGTGTGGACAGTACAGCAGGCAAGACCTGTGGACAGACATGGCTGGCACGGTGGCATGGCGCATGGGAGTGGCAGGCACATGGGCTGGTGGCATAGCCTATGTGCCACCGCTGAACATAGACCATGCAGTGGCCCCCATATATGAATCCAGATCCCACCCCAACACACAACAGCATGGCTCCGTATGTGAACCAGTTCCAAAGGCAGTTCATCACTTTGTGTCATTCGTCTCCTCTGAGTATTCAAACTTTGGGTGTTTAATTTTTTTGGACCATGGCAAACTTTTAGAAGAAAAGGGCAGACTTTTGGTTTGACTGATTTGCCAGGTCCGAATGGTGTGGACCAGGCGAATTAGTAGAACCACAAACCGCAGTTCACATCTGAAACAGTTTACTAGGCCACGGTCTCATTTTAGAGCCCAACTTCAGTTAGACCATGTAAGCCAGTATGAAACCTCACTCGCATGCACATCGTTGGGCTGTTAGGTGGCTTAGGCAGCACTGTGATTCACCTCTAGTTAGATTAACTAGGAAATCCTTCAAAGCAAAGAAAATCTTTACAGGGCTGAGGCACTGTAAAGTGCTTTACCTTATACCACATCAGCAACCCGAGTTCAGGAATGAGCATGGATTGTCTGGGGCTGGCAGAGGAGGATGGCTGGGAAACAGTGAGCAGCCAGCAGGCAGCTCTTCTCTCTTTGGCAGGGTTGGTTCATCTTCCTTGCTCGGTGGAGGCCTAGTGGGAGTGCTGATGCTATGGGGGGGCAGACAGATGTCTGGGTAGGTGGTAGGAGGCTACGGTTCCAGATTGCATGTGTGCCTCCACATGTATGCACTTCTCTGCCGAGCCATGGTTTCAGGGCAGTGGAAGAAAAAGAGAAGGAAATGGAAGGGGACCAGGCTACATGAAGCCCTGCCCAAGGTGCCACGGCCCGCCCTGCCACTCTGCTGGGTATGGATGGGAGTGCGACTTCTGGAAAATAGCCACCAAGGAGAGAACAGTCCTCCTCTCCCTGTCTCCACATGAGGAAAATACCCCCCACCAGCAGGACAGTAAGGTAGCATGGCATCCGGGGACAGGGATGGACAGCTGCCCAGTCAGTCCAGGAGGATAAACATCTTTATAACAATAAAAAAAAATAAAACAGCTAGACATACACTAGTCCTGCATTAGCAGGACAGCAGAAAGGGTATATTTAGAAGGAAAAAGAAGAAACAATTGGAAAGGCAGGCTGAGTAGCAGTGTTGCAGCAGGCATTGGGACCAGGGGCTTGCTTGAAAGGGGAGATCCAGGAGAGAGTGGACTCTGAAGGAAGAGGAGGAGGTGTGAGCAGCACTTACTCATGGGGTAATGGGAAGCCTTGTCCAATGTCCACATGTGGCACTGTCCCAGGCATTGGGCATACAGATGTCAGAATCTATAGCCTAAGCTGTGGGATTCTGTGCTAATATTTTGTGCACATACATAAGCCTTAAAATTAAAAGTAATTTTATTTTGAACATTGGCAGCCACGTACTCTTGTTTACTGCAAGCACTGTCCATGTTTGGTACTGACTGAAGTGAAACACTTTTTTGAACCAATATCCTTCAGTGTGGCCACTGCAACATGTTGGATGCCTCATCAGCCCACTGCATTATGCTATATTCATTTTATTCCATTTCCAGTGCTGTCAGTCCCTCACCTTTCACCAACACTAAGTCCACCATGGTTTGGGAAGCCTGTATTGTACTTTCCTGAACTGTCCCTGACCTTGGGTACAGAGAGGGTTCCAGTCTCTAGTGCTGTCAGACCCTCTCCTTTTCTATCTTAGTTTGGGGGAGCAACCTAGGAACAAACCCACCAACACTCTTCCTGACTGATGGACAAAGACAGGGATTCAGTCTCCAGTGCTGTCAGTCCTCCACCTTTCACTAGCACTAATTCTGTTACGGTCTGTGGGGGCCTGCACTGTATCTGCCCACATTGTCTTGACCTGAGGGTAAAGAGAGGGTTTGGTCTCCAGTGCTGCCAGGCTTCCAGTTTTCACCACCACTAAGTCTGACACCATTTTGGGCAACCTACACTATACCTGCCGACCATGCCCTGACCTGAAGGTAAAAAAGGGGCTTCAGTCTCCAGAACTGTGAGTCTCCTGACCTTTCACCAGTACTAATTCTCTTTTTTTACATTTTTTAATTAGTTCTTCAAGCAAAACTACATATACATGATCCACAGTGCTTGCACAATAGATCCGGTGAAGAAAGCAGCCATGTTGTTATGTCATGAGGGACAGATCAGCTTAAAACTGGTTATGTATATAACAAATAGAAGGAGGGATGCTAATGTTCCTTCTGTGGGGATGGATGGGAGGGATGCTGATGTTGCCTTTGTGGGGATGGATGGGAGGGATGTTGATGCCTCTGTGGGGATGGATTGATGAGAGGGCTGCTAATGTTGCCTCTGTGGGGATGGATGGGAGGGATGCTGATGTTGCCTCTGTGGGGATGGATGGGAGGGATGTTGAGTCCAAGGACTGACGTGGATCTGGTGGTTCATCTCTGCAGCAGTGTGTGGTTACTCCGATGGGCATTGGAGCGAACTGTGTCTGGCAGCTCTGCAATGTATGATGGATTGATGGAACAGCCTAGGTAGTTTCAGGACGGGAACAGATCTAGCCTACTGACTAGCTTGCTTGCTGTCTTGCTGAAGCCTTCAGCAAGCAAGTTAGTAAGCAAGCCAGTACGCTAGGTCTCTGTTTCCATC
Organism: Neoceratodus forsteri; assembly: GCA_016271365.2. Taxonomy (NCBI): domain Eukaryota; kingdom Metazoa; phylum Chordata; order Ceratodontiformes; family Ceratodontidae; genus Neoceratodus; species Neoceratodus forsteri. Next base: position 217,037,619 of record JADMNL010000026.1, read on the forward strand.
CTAAAGGCCCTGTCATGGGGTAAGCAGCAAAACAACCTGGGCAGGTTTATTCTCTCCTGGAAATACAAGAATAAAGTCATGTAGTACTAGTAGCTAGTTTCTAATATATGAGCGTCTTTCACCTTTCCTGCCAGTGCATTCATAGCCCTGATCAGATCATTGTTTTGCATCTGCCTGATCTCATATTCAGCTGACAAATTATTGCCACCACTACTGTGATTAGTGTGTATTTATGTTTTTTGAAAATACCACTGGGAAAAAGAAAAAATGCTTATTAACAATAAAGAATGAAAATTATTTTTTCAAGGTGTCAGCCTCAAGGGGCAGAAAACAAACTGCTAAATTCTTATTAAAGGTTGTGGACTTATATGTTACATGTGAAGTATGCATTCCCTGAATAAAGAGCCTTTCCTATGTTTAGACTGTGATTGACAAAAAGTTGGGGAATCTACTTAAAGATGTAATCGAGCATTACAGACTTGTTCACAGTGGGACATGAGCTAGTGAGATGAAATAAACCCCAGTTCAGTGATATTTCTGTTGGGCTGAAAACTGTATAATGTTACATTGTTTTGCTAAAGCATCTGTCAACATTAATTGACAGAGATTTGGAAGGGGGAGAGTTAAGCAACCTGGGAGAACAAAGTGGTGTGGTGATGAGATGGGGGCACAAATGACCTGAGAGGGGTTAAAAAGCTCCTCCGGGAGTTTCTTAGCTGCTCTTCCCCAAGCTTGTTTCTGGCTCCTGTTCTCCCTCTCTTTTCTCTCTGTCTAGATGTTGCTTTCAAAGGTGGGGTGAATCGGGGGGAGTGGTAGGGTTTGTTTGTGCCCTCTTATTGCCTCTCCTATTGCACCATGATTTCCACCATGTGGTCCTGTATTTATTATTCCCTGTATGTAAAAATGTTCTTGACCTCTGTTTAACCTTTAGCATCCCTGTGCCTTGTGATTTAAATTGTTGCCTATCTATGCCATCTTTTATGTCCCGGGTCATGCCTGAAAATGGTCCCTTGGACCAGTGCACCTAACCGGAACTCAAAGACATAAATAAATAAAATAAGCCCAGTTGGAGAGTGTGGCCATTGTTGCATAATGAGAAAGTAAAACTACAAAAAGGCATCTGCATTCCTCATTAAACTGCACAGGGACGCACTAAAAGGCAACGGCTGCCAGCCATCTGAGTTATTTCTAGAGTACTTACTTCTTCACTGTTATGCGGGCCTGCAGCTACTAAAAGGAAGGTTTATTGTATTTAATGGCTCTTGGATTGCTAGGACACAACTGTGCCACTGGAAATGTCTGTTGGGCCAGTGTGTTTTCCCAGTCACTAGCCCTTTTGGCTACTGGCAGCAAAACTTCATTTCAACCCCTGGTTTTCTGGGTGTCTATGGCAATGTCCATAAAAGCATATATAAAGTATCTGTCCAGGAAAGACACAGTACTACTGTATATACTTTCTTTGGACATGGCTGGCCATGGGCACATAGAGTCTCCTGCTCTTTGTAGCCTACCTATCAGGTGATAATGGCATAGATGGGTATGTAGTGAAATACAGTACTGACTCCATTTATGCCACACTATGTCTCTCCAGACCTCTGCTAAACACATAGGGCAGCCCAGATAGGAATGCACTGTGCTCAGAAATTGCGTGTGATATGATGTGTGGAAACTGGAGGGTTGGGGTGGGGATTCTCTCTTAACTATTGGCTCCTCTACTAGCCTGCAGATAACAAAACCTGGTATATCCTGCTCTGTTTTGGACTTTGTTCACTGCAGGGGCTGGGTCCTTGACCCCTGGGTCAGGGGCTGGCCTTGACCCCTGGGCCCCACCAACAATTTTGCAAACCCTGCTCCGATGCAACCGTCATATCCGGATTCCTCACATTCGGATGTGACCAGCCTACATTCTCATCCAGGGGATGATGAATTGGCCAGTAGAAATGAGACGGAGGAAGGTCCTTTGTCTTTTCAGGGCATTCTTCGCCTCATCTCTGAGTCTACAGGGATGCCCCTGGAACCTAGCCAGTAAAAGAAGCACCCTCTCATGGACATCCTCAAGAGAGGGGATACCCTGACAGAGGCATTTCCTGTGGCCGAGGCCATAGTTGGCCTGGCCTTAGAACTTTGGCAGCGCCCTGTCTCCTGTCCAGCTCCATCTGCCCGCGTGGCCCACAAGTATGCAGTGTCCATGGGGTCCCCTGCGGGGTTCACAGAGCACCCCTTGGCCAAGCCTGGTGACCGCCTCTGTGTTCAGGCATACTGGCAGTTCTGCCGACATTGACCGACCTCCCAAAAAAGAATGCAAACTCTTGGATCATTCGGCTCGAAAGGTCTATGTGACCTCAACTTTGGAGGCTTTAAATCCAGTGGTTCAGTCATCCTTGGCACACTTCTCCATGCCCTCTTGGGATCTTTGGATGAAGTCCTCCCACACCTCCCCGTGTACATGCAGACCTTGGTCAAGCAGGTCCGAGATCAGGGCCAGGCTGTTGCCAAACAGCAGCTCCAAACAGCCCTGGACGTTGGTGATTCTTGTGCCCGCTCAATGGCAGCCACAGTTGCCTCTCGTCGCAGGGCTTGGCTGAGACTCTTCTCTTTCCTGGTAGATACTCAGCACAAACTAGCTGATGTGCCTTTCCTGGGCACTGACCTTTTCAGCCCAGGTGTGGCTGGTCACCTTCAGCGCACTGAGCAGTCCAACGCCACCTTGGATGCTACTTTTATTTTATTATTATTTTTTTTTTATTTAGTTTTTTGTTGACCGGGTAAGTGCGCTAGACAAATCCTGCCTATTTTCAGACGCGACCCGGGGGAGGGGGATACAGATGAATGCCAACTGACTTTGAACCAGATTAAGCTGTTGGTGGTATTTTTAGTGAATGAGGGAAATTTGGCCAGGACACCGTAGAAATTCCCCTACTCTTTTCGATAAGTGCCATGGGATCTTTAACATCCACTTGAACTACCACCAATCCAGGCAGTACCTCAGAAGTGCAGCACCCCTCTCATGCTGCACTACAGTGTCAGTACTGGGATAGTAACCCAAGTGTCAGATGTGGGAACTGAACCCACAGCCCTCTGATCTCCTGGCCTCAGAGGCGAGTGTGCTACCTACTGAGTCACTGACACTGCTAAAGGTTCTGCTAAGGGTTCTTCAGGCAAAAAACAGCAGAAGAAGAAGCCTTTTTGGCACTCTTCCCCTGCGGCACAGCAACCCTCCTTTCAAGGAGGGCAGCAGCAGGCTCAAGCTTGGCACCCCCGACCATGCCCAGGCCCTCCCAGGCCTGTAAAGGAGGCTGAGGATCACATCCTGGATTCTCCTCCTCCTCCTCCAAGCCTGCTCAGTGATGGGGCAGGGGCTGCCTCCCCCTGTCCTGTCACGCCAGTCCACTATTACCATGGACAGGTGGGTTCTTGAAGTGGTTGGCCAGGGACTGTCTCTGGAATTCGAGCAGTACCCTCCAAGCCGAGCCCACGCCCCTTGGGAGGAAAGAGTATCCATCCAGACTCAGTCGGCTCTTCGAGACGATATTGCTCAGCTCCTCCTCAAAGAGGCAGTAGCCAGTAAAATGCCTGCCTTGCTTTCCTCCTGCTCTTGCGGTGACGTGCCCATGATGTGAGGTGATGCCAGGGGTGACACAGGACTACGACTTGTGCATGCGTGGAAACTCCAGCACAGCCGGCATCACAGCTGCTACAGCGGGTTGAGGGGGAAGGGCATGCTAGAGCCCTGGAGCCCGATTGGCAGGTTGATTGGGAGACAGAGTCAAGGAGCTGGGCATCAGACCCGGGCACTGGACACACCCCTACCTTTAAAAATCTAGGAGCCACATCACATCCACAGGCCCAAAACAATACCCTATAATAAAAAATACACGGAGGCAAGCATCCGCATCTGCACTTTAAAAAACACCCCTTTTCTGCAATTTCGCAGACGCGGATGCATACCTCAGTGCCGACAAAGTGCCACCACTGGGCTTGGAAAACAAGCAATGAAGAAAATTGATTTCTTGATTGTAGATTAAATGAGGCAGAGTCTTCTTGCTGCAGTTAGGAGATTGCCCCTACCCCAGACTTGCTTCATAGTATGCATAACAATGAACCTGAATGTAGAATCTTAATTGGCCAGACTGATTACAGTTTATTTGAGAGTTCACAAGTGGAAGCCCAATTTCAGTTATTAGGCCAGTATCTACAAGTTGGTAAGGCAAGCTGGAAGATGTCACATCTGCATAAAAGGTGGTGTTCCTTTCAGATATGACATTCAATGTTCAGAGTCAGTCACAGTTCCAAGACCTCATGGTAAACAAGGAAAGGTGGTAGTTTCAACCTTTCATGATAAAAGTGACCAATAGAATGGACAGTTGCCAGACGATCAGAGATGGATGTTGCCAGATGAAAGTGAGGCAATGACACTGTGAGAGTCACAAACATGGCTTCCTGGATTGTGCAGGAATAAGTTTCACAACATGGAGCAATACTGGTGTGTGTGGTGACATAGCCAAGGTTCCTTGCCATTAACAAGGGAATAGTTAGATTCAAATAAACATTTGTTAACACATGCAATAGAAGTGCAAAATGTGGCAATGCCACTGACCCACACATCTGTCATGTATGAGATCAAGGATATGTCCCAATTCCAGATCCCAGAAGAGATAACCAAAGGGTTGTAAGAACATAATAGCTGTAGGCAGTGCAAAGGACTTCCCTAGCGATGTGATGCTCATCTGTTTCCTGAATGTGAGCAGAAAATAATTAATTAATATGAACATTTGCGAGGTCAAACCTCTTCACAATATCCTTACTATTGTAAATGTAAATAACTTTTCATGAGCGAAATCATATCTACCATGCAATGGGGGGGGGGGGTATGATATTATATTTCATACGATCATGATGAACCTTTGACATATGTGTTTGAATAATGGCTATATCAGCCTTACTTCAAATAGATATGTCAGAGCCAAATAGCCCAGAGTCTAAACCTGTTTTTCTTTTTATAAATTAGAAAAAACAAAACAAAAATGCCTAGTGTGTTCCGGGTAGGTTTACTGTTATAAGATGTACCACTAGCGGTCAGGATGTGAAAATCCTGTTTGTGTGTATTCGTATCGGTCTCTGTGTAGGGGGTCATTATTGAGTACCTGGTATGCTGCCAGGGTATCCAAGCACATCATTATTGGAAAAACAAATGTTGGAAATGTTTGCTGTTAAGCATATAACAAATCATTCCAAGTTTAAAAGATGAGATTTAAAATCAATGGGATGTGCATGAGCTGCGCATTATTAATGAGGGTACCTGATTGAGAAGTGGCTATTAGACCACTGGGTGAGCCAGGGTTCTGTCTTGGGCACTTAGTATTAGGTGTCACAAATTATGGGGCATCATTGGATAAAACCTTTAAGGTCTAATGACTTTTATTGCCATATACATTTTGGATGTAAAATTCCTGATTATCAATAAAATATAAACAGTGGTCCAGATCAAGTTTAGCTGCTAGGATTGATCCAAAGCAATGAGCATAACACTCAGTAGGGCCTCACTACCCTCCTGGATGATAAACATGTCGGTTAGGACTTTAGTATGAAGTCCACAGGATGCAATTAAAATACTGTGGGCTTGTGAGTTACTCTGCCTCAACAAGCTGTTTAGGATTAGGTCACTGGTTCTTATCTGCAATACAATGGGCAGTTTGGGCTTGTAAGAAGACCCATACTTTTAAAAAGAATAATAAGCATAAAAGCAAGCATCTCTCTCTGGAACCTAAAAGGAAAGAGAAAAGAAAAACATAGTTTAGTACTATTCCTTCCACTGGGGTATGGAAAAGTAATTTAATCTCCTTTAAACAGGTTCAATTGACAGGCATGTAGCCATTTATCAATGACTGTTAGAGGGAGGCAGTCTAACTTGGTAGACTGCTGGACTGAGTTTGTTTACAATGGGATAGGGCCCATTCCATTTGTTTACAAATGGATGTGTAGGTGGTGCAAATATGAGTACCATTACCTGGTCCCCAGCTTGCCAGTCTACAGGATGTACAGTTTTGTCACATTGGATTTTGGCCTGTTGTTGGGCCTTGCCCATACATTGTGAAGCAAACAAGTGTACCTTTTGGATGTCTTGAGTTATTTAATATATTTATCTACTGATGCTCCATCAGCAGTGGCAGTACACAGGTCCAGAAGTAAATGTTCTGGGAGTCTCATGGACTGTCCGGTCATGATTTCAAAAATGGGGTACACTGTGTACCTGCAGAGGGTGTCCCTCTAATTGCCATAAGGAGTAAAGGCAATAATGAATACCAGTCCTTTGGGGTTTTTCAGAATACGTTTATTATGCCATAACTTTGATCTACCTGTTAGCACACTCCTCCTGTCCTGATGACTGTGGGTGGTAAGGGATATGAAACATTTGTTTTACCCATATCAGATCCAGAGTTTCCTACATTACTTTGGCTATAAAGCTGGATCCCTGCAATCAGAATTTACCTTTAGAGGTAAACTTTGCCTGGTAAATAGCTGGTTTACCAAGAGATTTGCAGTCACTTTGGCTGTGTTGCTGTGTGTTGGGATAGTTTCAACTCATTTGGAAAATAAGTTGGTGATCGCTAGTTCAAATTCATTGTCCTTAGTGGTTGGCATAGGGCCAATGTAGTCACTTTGGATGTTGTTCCAGGGGCCTGATTGTCTCTGGGGTTACAATGCATTTTCCCTAGCTGGTATAGGATTGTTCTGTTCACAGATCAAACAGTTACTAATGTAGTGTTCTACAACATTTCTCACGTGTGGTCATCAGACAGAGGATGTCAGTCTGTCTAGGGTTTTTACTGACTCACTGGTGTCCACCAGTTGGAGTATTATGTACTTTGTACAGCAGATGAACTCTAATCTTAGTGTTCAGGAATTACCAGTAATTTTTCATGAGTGTTACAGCAGTGATGTTCTAAATGAGTAGGCCATCACTGGACAGGGGAATGTCATTTTCACTTTCTATAAGAGCTATTTCTGGAAGTTATTTCTCTGTTCCTTTATTAAGGAACCTATACACTGCCCTCAAATGAGGGTCCTTCTTTTGGAGCATAAGGTTCATGTTTTAGAATATGGTGGAACCTTATGAATATACAGTTTGTATTTAAACTGGTTAGGTTGTGATGTACACAAACAAGTCTCTGTATTTCACAAAGGTAATATCAGTATTTTTGGGTGTTTGTTTTCTTCCAAAGAAATTCAGTTTAGAGAGAAACAGACTCAATTAGAATCCGAAATAATAAAACAATGTCTGCAGTGCTTTCTGTAATTATAGTACAAGGCCGATGGCTAAACTGCAGTGCTTTAGATCAAGGGCATTTCTTAAAGCGTGCAGAACTTAACCCTCTCATGGAGTGCTGGTATCATTTTACGTAAGGAAAAATCTTTTTATTCCTCATTATTATCACAGCCTGTTTCACTCAAGGACTTACCAGCTCTCTAAACCATCCACAAACATTTGTAGTAATTAGGAGACTCCTCGCCTCCCTGCTTTTCATTTTATTTGTCAGGCATGTTTTAACAATGCCTGTGAATCGTACATATACAATGATGCAATTACTAGCCATGCACACTCTGTCATTACCAAAATGTAAAATAAGAATTCCAAACCCTGCTATCTGACCCTCGTTGGTATGTGTAGCTGAGTCATCAGTCAAAACATGACACACAGTGGTGTCTTTTAACACTTTCTAAGGTTCTGTCTGAAAGGGCCCTGGGACAGGTAGGTCAGGGGGTTGGAGTGAACAATCATGGGTCTCTCCTGCAAATTGTAGGCCATGAGCCAACAAGGATGGATTTTTGATAGGAAGGACACTGATGTCATAATCCTGTAAAATGAGAGAGCCGTGTGTGAGTCTGGCATTGGATACAGAGTCATCTTTTACTCTGTCTGACAACAGAAAGTTAGTGGGCAAATGATTGGAATGCAGCACAATGGGTATATATCCAATGATGTACATAAAGTATCTCACTGCCCAGTATGTAGCCAAAAGATACACTGGTTGCATACTGTGTGACCCTGAGCAAGTCACTTAACTTCCCTGTGCTCCCAGGCTGCACCCGTAAACAAGCTTTCAGCTTAGTGTGTCTCACCTGGTTAAACAATTGGAAAAAAAAATAATTTCACAAAGGATGTATTTTAGCTCCACTGGGGCAAGCATCTGGGACACATAAGCAATGGGTCTGATGTGTCCATTGTATGTTTGGGCTAAAACTGCTGTGATTGCTATATCTGATGTAGCAGTTTCAATATACCCTAAAATTGTGTTAGGATTAACCAATGCTGGGACCATGGTCAATGATTCCAAAAGAAAAGACAGTGATATCAGTATTAGGATACCTTGTACCTTCTTATCAGAAATGCATGACATTGTATGCGCTGGGAATAACCCAGACTGTTTCTGACTTGTGTCTGCTATTGCATGTGCTGGGAATAACCCAGACTGTTTCTGACTTGTGTCTGCTACTGCATGTGCTGGGAATAACCCAGACTATTCCTGGCTTGTGCCTGCTATTGCAGCCACAGTATGGGATGATCTAGGTGTCACTGGTGGAGGGGGTTCTGTATCATGTGCTGGCAGTGCGGGTACTATCAGGGGTGCCTGCACAGTGGAGAAAAGTTGTGTGCAAGTTGCACATAGCTCTCCAGCTATGGACTGTGGTTCAGTAGCCATCAGGGGTGGAGAAAGAAGCACTGAAACAGCTGTCAGCTCAGGTTCAGAAATGAAACCTGTAATCCTCTCCCCCAACATGGTCTGTGATGCCGAAAATATCACAGCCACAGGGCTTTCAGAATCAGGGTTGTCCCCTTCCCCATCAAATGTAAAGTGGGTTTCTCCAACGGAATGTTGCTGGACGGTAATTCAGGCAATACAAAAAGACACAGGCAGAAGGGGATAGGGAGAAGTACCAGGAGAAGCAAAGGGAGGCAGGGAGGTCAGTAAGGGAAGCCAAAGCTCAGACAGAAGAACACATTGCAAAATCAGTGGGTAGAGGGGACAAAACCTTTTACAGGTACATAAGTGAAAAAAGAAAGACAAAGGGAGGGATAGTGAGACTGAAGGGCGAGGATGGGGCCACGTGGAGGATGACAACAGTAAAGCTGACATACTGAACAGGTATTTCTGCTCAGTCTTTACTGAGGAAGAGGAGGTAATGGGTCTGAAGGGAGTACAAGGGGTGAGAATGGTGAGAATGGACACAAGTCCCTTTACGAGAAAGGGTCCTGAAGGAACTGGAAGTAATAAGAGTTGATAAAGCAATGGGGCCAGATGGGTGCCCAGGGTCCTTAAAGAACTAAGAGAGGTGGTGGCTGAACCTCTGGCTATCCTGTTTAGCCGATCACTGAAACAGGGAGGTACCCAAAGACTGGAGGACAGCAGATGTAGTCCCCTTATACAAAGTGGGAACAAAGAGGAAGCAGGGAACTACAGACCAGTCAGCCTCACACTCGGTAGTGGGAAAGATCATGGAAGCACTACTGAAGGAGATTGGTGGAACATCTGGTTGTCAATGGACTACAGGACCCAAGGCAGCATGGTTTCACCTAGGGGAGGTCATGTCAGACCAACCTCATTGAATTTTTGACTGGGTGACTAGGAGGTGGATCAGGGAGGGCAGTGGACATGGCCTATCTGGACTTCAGCAAGGCCTTTGACACTGTGCCACATAGAAGACTATTACACAAACTGGGGAATATGGGTGTGGCAGGACAGTAGTGTGGTGGGTAGGTAACTGGCTGGGTGGCAGGACACAGAGGGTGGTGGTAAATGGCTGTCACTCCACAGAGGAAGAGTGACCAGTGGGTACCACAGGGATCAGTGCTGGGACGGTCCTATTCAACATCTTCATCAGTGACATGGCGCAGGACCTAGAGGCAAAATTTCACTGTTAGCTGATGACACAAAGCTCTGTAACAGAGTAGACACACCAGAGGGTGTAGACAGAATGAGAAGCGACCTGCAGAAACTTGAAGAATGGTCAGGGCTTTGGCAGTTGAAATTCAATGCAAAGAAGTGCAAGATAATGCATATGGGGCACAAAAACCCTGGCACAATATATCAGTTGGGGGGTGAGGATATAGCATGCACCAAGCAGGAAAGGGATCTTGGGGTTATCATCTCTGATGACCTCAAGGTAGGGAAACAGTGTGACAAGGCAGCAGGTAAAGCAAATAGGGTGCTGGGATGTATAGGCAGGGGCATTACCAGCAGGAAAAGGGAGGTCATAATTCCGCTATACAAGACACTAGTGAGGCCCCACCTGAGTACAGTGTACAGTTCTGAGACCATACCTCACGTAAGGACATAGACAGGGTAGAGAAGGTTCAGAGGAGGGCAACAAGATGGTGCATGGATTGCATCACAAGTCCTATGAAGACAGGTTGAAGGAACTGAACATGTACTCCCTGGAGGAGAGGAGGAGAGAGGGATATGATAGAGACATACAAGTATCTTACAGGGAGGAACAGGGTGCAGGAAAACACTATTTTAAGCGAAAAAGATGTTCCAGGACTAGAGGGCATGGGATGAAGTTGGAGGGAGGACGATTCAGAGGAAACATGAGAAAGAATTTCTTCAATGAACGGGTGGTGGACAAGTGGAACACCCTGCCGAGGAAGTGGTGGGGGCTGAAACAATCACGGGATTTAAGAATGCATGGGATAGACATAAAGGAATTCTGGAGGTCAGGGGTTAGGTGCAACAGACTTCTAGGAAAACAAACTGAACTTACAAGCTCAAATGGGCAGACTGGGTGGGCCATAGGCCCTTATCTGCCGACACTGTCTATGTATCTATGTATCTATGGTAGCAACATTGTTTTTAATGCTACAGCTTCTGGTATTAATGCACTGTATATGTTCAGTGCTGTCAGTGTTAGGAAAAGCAGTACATTCAGTCTTCTCAGACTCCACATATATCAATCTTGTTATCTATTACAAAGGCCCTTATTTCATCAATTTTGTTATTTAGACTACAGGCATTTACTAATAATATGTTCATCAGATTTTTATTTGAAATTTCTGATTCAAGAATATTTTTAACTTTGTTGATCCCAGTATTACTATTAGGATTATTTACCACAACCTCACCATTATTGCACCCATTATTACAACTGTTCAGAGAGTCCAAGGCCTTATGGCTCCCCCCGAATAGTTAGTTTAAATGTTTGTCAATATATGAAACAATATGCTTCCCCAAAATTCCATTTCCCTTTCTGCTTAAGTGTAATCCATCCGGTGAATATAACTCATTCTGATCTTGAAATTCTTCAAGGTGGACACTCTTACTCATGCCAAGACAAAAGCAGATGCGAGTGAATGTAATATATTATTAAACCCACATAGAGAAACAACATCTGATGTGGCTAAGAATAGGATACTTTTGACCACTAAATACAATGATGCTTTCTTTTCAATCAAGAAATATAATTCAGAAACATTGGGAAGTACTTAAAGCCACAGAGATAGGGGCAGGAATATTTGAGGATGCACCTTTAGTGGTTGGCAAAAAAAAATAGATCGATGGGACACAGACTTACACACACAGACCATAAAATCACAGACATTCAGCCAAAATATTTTTTATCTGATTTAGATATTCGTGGCAATTATCAGTGTGGCCATTATGTGCACTGCAATAATATGTATAGGGTTAAGCAGATTAGGAACACTGCTCGAGATGAAACTATCATTATTAATCAATTTATTGATTGTCACACCATAGGAGTAACTGACATGTTAAAATGTCCTGGTGACAAAGTATATATAGAAAAGACTGAAAGAATGTTAAAAACTAGGATTGGGGAACATAAATCGAATATTAGAACAAATTACATGACCTCACCGGTAGCAAGACACTTTTTAGAAAAGGGTCACCAGTTACTCCATTTATGCTTTTTTGGTATAGAAAAAGTAGACCCCAAAGCAAGGGGAAGAGACTACAGAATGCAGCTGTTACTTAGGGAAGCATATTACATTAATAGATTTCATGCAACTAACTTAAGATTTAGTCTAAATAACTCCATAGACTAGCAACCCATTTTACGGATCTGTAAGGCCCTTTGTTCATGATCTTTATGAGACCTGGAGTTTTTTCTGCTCAGTCATCTCCATTTTTATTAGGACGTTGGGTATTATTAGATTAATTTAATTAGAAAATCTTATCTGAAACAATAACAACAGATTTTCATGCAAGTTGTCTAAGTCTCCCCACCCACCCCCACCCTCGGCTGCCTCCATGCACCTTTGATATAAACAAACATTCCTTTTTTGTAGGTTTAGATAAAATATAATGATAAACTACTTATAATTTAATATTAACTGGACATCTTAGTCTTAGTTTTCGTTAAGGAGAGCTGTTCATGTTCACATGGTGTTTCCCATTGAATCTGTTTGCCCAGATTTTGTTTATCTAAGAAATATTTAATACAGTGCTGCAATATGGTTTAGACATTAGAAGTGTCCCTTTTGACACTCAATACACGGTAATATTGACCCTTCATACTTTTTCTTTTAAAGAAAATAAAAAATGAGAACAGCACTCTTTTAAAGTACTCAGCGAGTAGTCTTTATATGACCTCGCTGCACTTGGAGACACCTAGCAAAGCTGTTTTCAGTTGCTAGGTGCCGCATTGTCGTGGGTCAGGCACACAGGGCTTTGGAGTCTGTCAGCTGACACAGACTCACAGCCATGAGCCTGATTCGTCCTCGTCTGCAAAGCAGTATGTATGTACTACACAAGACACCGACCGCACCTCCATTATAGAGAAAGCAAAGGTCTCAGCTACACGTTTCTAAATACCTGTAAGTAACTTCATTCAAACTTTAAAACCTTCTGAGGGCATTAGTTTCGAAAAGATTTTTTGGCTCTGTGTTAATATGTAACAACACTGAAAATGAACCGTTTTTGCTTTATAGAACTAAAAAGATACAAAGCTCCCGAACTTAATACTGAGGTACACCATTTTTTTCTTTGACTGCAACTTTCATGAATATTTGTTTACAGAGACTAACGTTAGATGAAAAAAATGTTTTACCTAAACAAGCTACAGTTGCAGATGTAGAATGAAATATGAAGCTTGCTTATTTATTTATTCACTTTTGTTAACCGGGTAAGCACACTAGACAGCCAAGTGCCTATTTTCAGGTGCGACCCGGGAGAGTTACAGGGCAAGTGAGTACAAGTACAGTAAGGAAGTCAATGTAGCATACAGAGAATAACAGGCATCACGGGGATTACATCAGGTAGTTAACAGTATTAGATAACTAAATGGCACAAGAACATTACAGTAAAGGTACATACAGGGAGAATGTGAACAGTAAGGATTTCTAGGAAAGCTTACAGAGAATAAACAGGCTTCATAGGGATAACATTAGGTACCTTGACAGTATCTAAGAACTATATGGGACATGATCGATGCAGTAAAGGTACATACAGGGTGGGATTGAGCATGCATAACAGGTTCGATCAGGGAAAAAGGGACTGAGAGTAAGTGCCTGAGGGGGGAAGGTGCACAGTGGCTAGTCAAGTACTAGTTACTCAGCAGAGTGCATGAGGGTAAGTGCAGTTGGCGCTTAGGCCCCCACCCTAAAATTAGCCTGGGTGGGAATAAGTGGGCTACGCTAGAAGGCTACGAGGTGCAGGGACACGGTGAAGACGGTTTTAAAAAGTTCCAAAGGGAGGCCTTAAAGCTGGGATGGCAGGGAGAGGACCATGTTAGTGCAGGGAGTGATTTCCACATTTTAGGGGCCTAGGTGTGAAAGGCCCAATCTCCCACAAGGGTACGGGTTCTTGGGAACAGGCGATCCAGCGACACCCTGGATCTTAGGAGGTAGGAAGGGGTGCCGGGTTTGGGGGGAAGGGCAAGAGCAGAAGGGGTGGCCAAGCAGATATTGTTGTAAATGAGGTTTCCGAGTACAAAGGTACAGTGCTTCTTTGGGGGGAGCCACTCCGGATGTGTGTAGAGATCACAGCGGTGTGTGAGGGGAAGGGCGGAGGGCGTGAATCGACATATATTGTTATATGCTGTGTCCCATTTCGAGAGGCTGGATTTGGGTACTGGGGCAAAGGTGATGAGCTCGTAGCAGAGTGTAGGGAGGAGGACCCCCCTGGCTATAGCCGTATAAGCAGCCGGAGTGAGGCAGTTTTTGGCTCAGTAGGCTAGGCCAAGCTTTCCATTTGTGACCTTGCAAATGTTCCTGATGTGGAGGGTTAGGTCCAACTGTGGGTCCAGCATGATGCCCAGGTACTTGGTGGCGGCTACTGTTTGGAGGGAACAGTCGTCGGACCCATAGATTTGCAGAGGAGCAGGGCAGGATTTAATTCTGTTTGAGGAACCAAAAAGTATGACTTGAGTTTTCTTGAGGTTCAGGGTAAGCCTGTGTTCACCTAGCCAGGTTTGGATGTGCGTGAAGTCAGAGTTTAAATGGGAGTTTATTGTGGAGATGTTGTGGGAGCTGGCCAGGATGATGTGGTCATCCGCGTACAAGGTGGTGAGGCCGTGGGCAGCGATAGTTCATTGATGAAGAGCGAGAATAGTGTGGGGCCCAGTACAGATCCCTGGGGGATGCCGCGGAGGACTGGTGAGGGGTTGGAGAGGATCCGATTGAAGCAGGTATACTGCTGCCTACTGGAGAGGTAGTTATGAACCAGCGAGGCGGGGGGAATCCAAAGGATAGGAGCATGGAGCAGAGGAGGGAGTGATCAACCCTGTCGAAGGCTTTGGAGAGGTCCACGAAGATAGCTCTGGTAAGTTTGCCTTGGTCAGCAGCAGTCCTAATCTGTGAGGTGACTAGAGCAAGGGCAGTGGATGTGCTGTGTCCTTTCCTGAAACCGTGTTGTGCGGGAGAGAGGATGTTGTAGTTATGGATATAATGGGACAGTTGAGATGTGACAGCTTTCTCCAGTAGTTTGCTAGTGGCAGACAGACTGCCAGCAGAAGTGGTGGAGGCAAAAACAATAGGGGGGCTTCAAGCATGCATAAGATAGACATAGGGGAATATTTGTAAATAGGCAGAGAGCAAGGAAGGTCACTAGAAACTAGTTAGGGTCTACGGAGACAGACTAGGCAGGGACCACCTGGGCAGACTGGGTGGACCAAGTAACTCCTGATTGTGAACTGTATTTGCCTGTAACCTTGAATGTCTCCTATCAAGCTAACATATGTTGAGTGTTGTTTAGTGTAGAAATGTAAACAGTAATTGTAATATAGACATCGTTGTGTAAGAAATTCAGTGTTTCCATTATCTCTGTAATGCTGATTGCTCCATAGCATGCAAAGTTATGGATTGTCTGCCTGTATAGTGTGTAAACCTAAGTAACATTTTATCTGCAACTAATCCGGGGTTGTCCCTGAAAAAGAGACTGTCATGGTCTCAGTGGGCCTACCCGGTTAACAAAATTAAAATAAATAAATTATTAAAGTGGTCCTTTTTCGCTAAAGAGCTCTATGTTTCTGTGTTAATAGTCTCTTTCCCTCTGTGTTGTAGGTAACTGACCAATTGGTTAAGAGCAGCAATGAAGCTGGTTGTTGTACCGATTACTTTATTGGCTGCGTCCTATTGGGGTGAGTACCAATCAGATTACAGTGAAGATTCCAAATCCGAACCTTACATTTTTAATAACAGCTTTTTAAGAGAGTGGTTGACAGCATCATTTTCATACAAGCTATACTAATTTATTTTGTTTCAATGTGTGGTACACAGCTCAGTGCTCCTGTATACTTATGAGCAGAACGGTTTATGCTTGATGTTTATTACTTGAGCTTTGGCATTTCTCTGTATCTCACCCTCTGCAGGATACTGGGTAGGTGTAAGATTTAAGGCCAAAAAAGACAGAAATAGCATAGTGATTACCTCCTCCTCCTCCTCCAGAGAGGGTGGCCAGTAGCATGCAGGAGAGGAACCCCCCCTTGGGGGAAACCTTGGAGGACCCATGGCTATTGACCTGCCCGTCCTCTGGGCATACTAAGAGGAGAATTATCCTAAATGTGGGCTGAGGTTTTAGTTGTGGTATGTCCAGGAATTAGGTCTGAATCTTGCTGGTCAAATAGTCCAGTTTCCGAGATCGACGATGAACAAGGTTAATGTTGAAGATGAAGGTTCCGGATACTGGCTGCACCCCCCCCCGGCGGAGCTTTTCAGCAGGTCACTTGAGACAGGGAGGGTACCTAGGGATTGGCGAGAGGCACATGTGGTACCAATCCATAAAGGGGGGTCGAGGGAAGTACCAGGTAACTATAGACCCATCAGTTTGACCTCGGTGGTGGGAAAATTAATGGAGAGTATACTAAAGGAACGATTGGGGTGTACTTGGAGGAGTGGGAGGTCTGGATAGTCGGCAACATGGGTTTGTGCCAGGTAGATCATGTCAAACCAACCTTGTGGAGTTCTATGAATGGGTAACATCAGAACTGGACAGGGTAAGCCTGTGGATGTATTATTCTTGGACTTCAGCAGGCGTTGACTCTGTCCCCACAATGGTCTGGTGGAGAAACTGATGGGGTTAGGAGTAGGCCCTTTGATGGTCAGATGGATTGAAAACTGGCTAGCTGGATGCACCCAGAGAGTAGTGGTCTGTGGGGAGCTCTCAAACCCTAGAGAGGTTGGTAGTGGGGCATCAAGAGGGGTCGTCCTGGGTCCGATCCTGTTTAATGCATACATATCGGACATCAGGAGGGTATAGGGTGAAATGAGTCTCTTCAAGGATGACTCCAAGATGGGAGCAGTAGTTGAGGAAGAAGAGGAGGTTGGCCCTGCAAGAGGACCTGGGCGCCCTGGAAAGCTGGGCTCACACAGGAAATAAATTTCAATATCACCAAGTGCAAGGTGTTGCATCTTGGTCGGGAAACTCTAAACACAGGTACACCCTGGGGAGGCGCTGGAGGCCTCAATAGGGAAAAAGACCTAGGGTCATGGTGGATGCATGTATGAATAACTCTGAGCAGTGCAGGAGAGCGGCTAGCAAGGCAAACAGGATGTTGGGATGCATCATAAGGGGATCACTCAAGGAGCAAGGAAGTGATTCTGCCACTGTACAATGGACTGGTTAGACCACACCTTGAGTACTGTGTACAGTACTGGAGACCACACTTGAAAAGGGACATACAGCTCCTAGAGAGGGTACAGAGGAGGGCAACAAAAATGATACGAGGGCTAGGGGATTTGACGTATGAGGACAGACTTAAGGAGCTCTGCCTGTTTTCACTGGAGGAGAGGAGAGACAGGGGGGACATGATTGAGGTCTTCAAGTACCTCAAGGGAATAAATAGGGTAAACATGGAGGGGATCTTTAGACTAAAGCAGGGAGGTATCACCAGAGGGCATGGTTTGAAGTTGGAAGGTGGAAGGGTGAGGGGGGAAAAGAGGAGGAGGTTTTTCACTGAGAGGGTGGTGGACCCTTGGAATGCACTGCCTGGTGAGCTAGTTCAGAGATCCACAGTGGAGGGCTTCAAGAGAGGATGGGACAGACACAGAAAGTGGATGTATCAGATGATGGCCTGTCCCAGGGGGGTGGGGATGGATGATATGTGTTTCTGGAGCACAAGGGATGGGAGGGTCTTGGCACCCAACTAAGGATCTAAAGTTCGAGCAGACTCGATAGACCGTAAGGCCTAATCTGCTGGCAAATAGTATGTTAGTATGATAAAAGAGGTGCAAATAAAAGCGATATCTGAATGAGATGATGGTTAAGCTGTGTCCAAGGTAGCTGTAAGTGAAGCAAATGTAAAGTGTACTTATACAGTCAGTGTGTGCCAAATTGCAATTTGAAGGACGTAGATCATAGATGAAGAAGTGGTCGGGAGCAGTGCATTGCCAGGAATGAAGATAAGATAGGAGTGTAGCCCAGCTGGGAATGATGATGAGGCATGAGTCTATGTGAATCTGGGAGACTTGCATGGCTTTAGTATGTCCATGATAATATTAGGGCACGATCGAGTACCTTGTTAGAAAGGAAAATTGTCCTATTATGTTCACAGAATTGAGGTGTGCTTCCTGGAGATCTCTGGTGTAGAAACTAGGCTGAAACTGGAACAGAAGGAAGGTGGGTTGCAGTAGAAGAAGTGACTGACTTGATGAAGTAAGGTAGGCCCAGATGCGGGCTAGCTGGAGTGTGGACTCTCATGTAGGTCCGTGTATGCAATGTTAGATGCTCAGGCAATAGAGTAGATCTCAGGTGGTTAGGCTAAGGAGGGTGACCCCCACGTGGGTCTGCCACAGTAAAGATGAAAATGCACTGGAATACTGAGAAATGCCCCCCTTGTGGGGCATGACAGATTCGGGATGGTGAGACGCCCACGTGGGTTTGCCATAGCCAAGTATGGTATGATCCAAGGTAAGGAGGTGAAACCTCCACCTGAGATTACCTGTTGATGACAGAGAAATATATTTGAGCAAGAAGTAATGCCTCAGTGAGCATGTCTGTATTGGAATGATGGGACCTTCCCACAAGTTTGCCATTGTTGTATGATGACATAATCCAAGGAAAGAATGGCAAGACACTGTTGGGATGGCAGGACCCTATGTTGTCTGCCATCACCGTAGACTTCAGTAGTCCAAGGTAAGGAAGACGAGACTCTCGCGTGAGTCTGCCTGTAATGATATGGAAGTATGTTGGAGAAATGAATGAGGCTTCCCTAGTGGATATGTATGTATATTTCTCAGTACAGCTATTGGGATAGCAGGACCCCATATGGTCTGCCATCACGTTTCATTGGAATTGTCCAAGGTAAGGAGGGCAAGATCCCTGTTGTATGCTTCTCATGTCTGCCTTCGTTGGTGGGACCCCACGTGGTCTGCCATCACCATGGTATGAAATAGTCCAGGGAATGGAGGATGAGACCCATGCGTGAGTCTGCCTGTAGTGATTAGGAACATGTTTGCGCTATGAGTAGAGCCCCCTCGTGGGGTATCTATGTTTGGGTTCGCGGAACCCCACATGGTCCACCATCACCATTCGATTGAGTAGTGTGTGATTGGGATGGCGGGACCCCACATGGTCCGCCATCGCCATTCAACTGAGTAGCGTGTGACTGGGATGGCGGGAACCCACGTGGTCTGCCATTGCCATGGTATGGAGTAGAGTATGTTTGGGATGGCGGGACCCCATGTGGCCCGCCATCGGCATGGTATTGCATGTCTGAGTTAAGGATGGTGGGACCCCCCGGTGGTTCACCATAGCAGTATAGTGCATAGTCCAAGGTAAGGAGGACAAGATCCCAAAGAGTCCACAGGTAGGAAATGGAAATGAGAGCTGAGCAAGGAGTGGACCCCCCCCCCCCCGTGGGCACAACAGTCCAGGATGGCGGGACCCCACGAGGTTCACCATCGCCATAGAATTGCACTAACTGAATAAAGGATGGTGGGGCCCCCTGCAGATCCATTGTTTGGGATGGCGGGACCCCACGCAGTCCACCATCGCCAAGTAGATGGATGGTCCAAGGTGAGGATGGCAGGACCCCCATGTGGGTCTGTCATGGCTGTATAATTCAAAAGGTTATGTTCTGTAGCTCCCCTTACTCCACAGCGTTGGTACCCCCATGTAAAGGAGCCTGTTTAAAATTCAAGGACTGGGACCCCACTGCAAATGCAGACGTGTGAGACTGTGAGACTATGATCGAGGTGCCCTTATCTCTGCAGCAGCTCTGAGCTGTCAATCTGCCAGAAGCATATATCAGTAAGAAGAGTACCTGTACAGGAACCCAGAAGAAGCACCCTATGTCTCCTGTCTCCTGTCTCCTGTCCTATAACTGCATGTCATGCAGACAGAACTGAAGTCTGATGGACTAAAGACAGACTCCATCCAAAAATACATTTACAAACTCTCATATGCTCCTTTAACTTAAACTGTAGGTGATGCTGATGCTAATGTATTCATATGGTCCTGCACACAAATTGGCAAGTGGTAGGGCATCTCAAGCTGTAAGGGTAGGTGCTTGGGTTTATGAGCAGAAGGGGATCTGTGCACCATGAGTGGAAGTAACTGTTGTCTGGCGGGCTAGCACACGTAGTAATGAATGAGAAGAAGTGTACTCAGGAAAACGTTGAAGGTATGTGGTCTACTGCTTCAACTGCTCGTCATGAAGGAAGAAATAAGGAGAGGAAAATCCTGCTCCATAGAGATGGTGGGAGTAGCGAGGGGACGTCACACAGAAGAGACAGTTTAGCAGCCTGAAAGCAACGGCATGGTCCAGACCAGAAAAGGCTGCTTGAAGCAGCAATGCAGCCACAGTCCCGTAGCTGGCTGCAGTAAGAGTGATGCGGTGGCTGGTGAGGAAAGAGAGAGAGAGACTCAAAAAAAATAGAAGAAACAGAAGGATAACAGAGTGCAGAGATATGGCCAGAATGTTGGGGGAACAAAACAGAGAGCAAACAGAAGGCGGAACGAAGGGGAGAGGGGAGACCAAAGGCAGTACACGAGGCAAAGAGAAGGAAAAGTCACTGGGGAAGGGAGCACCAGGGAGGAGGAACAAGGTGAAGAGGAAAGACCCAGCCCCCACCAGCCATGCAGCACTGAAGCACTTTTGAAACACTCGAAGCAGAGTGAGCAAAAGCCTGAAGCTTAAATAGTGGATGTGGGAGGAGCTATTCCCCCTCCCACATTAAACTTCAGGCTAAAAGCCTTCCATTAACAATATATGAAGTGGGATGGATCCTTTTTATCTGTGTTGTGTGTTTCCTCCTAATGCCTTGTTGATCCCAGCCTGGACAGCCCCTCCCAAGACCTGTCATGTACCATCTCTGGGACTTACCCCCTGTTTCCCCACAACTTATCCCTTGTGGTGGAGTCAAACAGGTTTGCTAGTTCCCCTCCGAAGCAGGATCAGATGAGGTTCTCAGTCAGGGTTACTAGCCTGTAGGGGGGCATCCTTCATCATGCCAGGCGCAGGCGAGTGATTTTTCCTCCATGTTTCTGCTGCTGGAATGTCAAAGTGCAATGAAGCACATCCCTCATTTCACCTCTCAGAATCCATCTGTCTGTTTCTAAATCCAAGCAATGCTGCCAAAACCCACTGAAGACAAGCTTCAGACAGAGGTTCTACATTTTGAGGTTGTTGACACTTCCTGCTATGTGACCAAAGGCTGGGACCAACTTTGTTCTTCAGCTGAGGTTACTGTAGCAGCTTCTGAGCTTGTCCTTGCTAAGGCTGTTGATAATTCCTGCTACATGACCACAGACTGGGACCCACATTGTTCTTCAGCTGCAGTTACTGTAGTAGCTTTGGAGGTTGTCCATGCTGAGGTTGTTGTCACTTCCTGTTATATGACCACTGACTGGGACCAACTTTATTCTTCAACTGTGGTTACTGTAGCATCTTCGGAGGTTGTCCATGCTGAGGATGCTGACACTTCTTGCTATGTGACTACAGACCGGGATCAACTTTGTTCTTCAGCAGCAGTTACTGTAAAAGCTTTGGAGATTGTCCATGCTGAGGCTGTTGACACTTCCCGTTACGTGACCACAGACCAGGATCGACTTTGTTCTTCAGCTGTTGTTACTGTTGCAACTTTGGAGGTTGTCCATGCTGAAGCTGTTGACCCTTCCTCCTACGTGACCCCAGACTGGGACTGACTTTGTTCTTCAACTGCACTTACAGTAGCAGCTTCGGAGGTTATCCATGCTGAGGCTGTTGACACTTCCTGCTACATGACCACATACTGGGACTGACTTTGTTCTTCTGCTGCAGTTACTGTAGCAGTTTTAGAGGTTGTCCATGCTGAGGCTGTTGACACTTCCTGCTACGTGACCACAGACTGGGACCAACTTTGTTCTTCAGCTGCGGTTACTGTAGCAGCTTTGGAGGTTGTCCATGCTAAGGCTGCTGTCACTTCCTGCTACGTGACCCCAGACTGGGATCGACTTTGTTCTTCAGCTGCAGTTACTATTGTAACCCCTAGGCAGCGCAACTCCTGGTGTTACACCCCTGCCTACTACCTAGGAGCTAGGCTGAGGGTTTTGGGTTCGTTAACTTATATCAAGTCTAAGAAAACAGTTGCACAGTGTCTCGACTCAGAGTATACTTTATGTGGGCTAACTGTTACCAGGTATATATGAAGTTATGCTGATTGCTATTTACAAATGTACAAGATTTTGGTTGCTTTGTGCTGGTAAACCCTCCAGCTGGGTGGCACTTGATTAACAGAAAAGGCAATCACAATTTAAACGACCAAACATGATACCCAGAGCCCTGGCTATCTAAACTGCTGACTAAATTCAGATGTTACACAATAATTATTCCTACACTGGTACCAGTCCCAGAAACGTAAGAAACCCTGCAATCTCACACTATACACAGGGTACCCAAATACCAAAGTCCTGGATGATGCAGACCTGGTGGATGTTGCAGCTGGATGAGTTGGCTGGCTTTGATTAAAAGGAAGGGGCCAACCTGGAAACAACATACAACAATGGCTGTTGAATTTTCATGAGGAAGCAGGGATTGCCCTGCTTTTGGCAGAGTAGCAGGGGTTGCCCTACTTGTCACGGAAAACAGGGCCTGCCCTGATTGTCACAGAACTGAACATTTCAGAAAAGGCAACTGATCCGGATTACCTTGGCTAGATCTTGGATTTGCAAATCCTAAACATTCAGCACAATGCAAATGGTAGTCACATCCAGTATATACAGATACCAGTACTTTCCTCAAGCATCTCTACTCTTAGACATAATTTAGCAAGGTGGAAATATGTCATGTCCAGCTGTAAAACTCAGTCATAACAAACTCTAAGGCCTCATGCCCTTTGAAGTGGAACTGCACCTATGACTGGCAGCTCCAACAGGTCAGTCTTGACCAACAGAGGGTACAGATAGATTTTTATTGTATTTTATTAAACTCTAGGATTACAAATACCTTTGAGCAGGAACTGCTCATTTACAAAGGTTCCACGTCAAGGGATGTAGAGTAACATACATACAAAGGTCAACAATGGTTACAGCCTTAAAAACACAAAGATGTCTAAGCATTTATTGTACAGCCAAAAATGGGAGACACAACATAAGCCAGCTTCAGACAAGTTTCAGGGTGAACAGTATATAGTTAGTATAGGGTAGGAGGGAGTCAGGAAAAAGTAGGCAGGCGAAAGGGCTATTGTCAGCGGGTAGAGGTGGGTGACAAAAAGTGCAAGGTGGATGGGCTGGAGGGCCCCATATCTGAAAGTGCCATTAGAGAGGGGGAGGGGTGGGTGAGGCAGTGTGGTGTGGGGCGGGGTTAAGGGGTGAGAGTGGAGGAACTGGTGCCAAAAAAGTGGAGCTCTAAGGGAGGTTACAGGTCACCTTCGACTAGGGTAAAATGAGGAAGCAGTTACTTGGGACAGGCAGTCCCACTGAGTGGCAGAGGTGAGAAACAGTCAGAGTTGCCTTTTAAAGGGACCAAGCGTCGCAGTTGTAAGTGTTTCTTTGTTAAGGGTGTTGTACCACTGAGGAGCCCTGTGCGTGAACGACCTCTGACCCACTGTGGTCCGGCATCTGGAACCTGGAAGGTTTGATATAGAGCACTGCGTGTAAGCTGGGTACTGCTGTTGGCAGTAAGGAGCTTTGCCACTCCTGATGGCATGAGCTCGAGGAGAACTTTTTTTGGTTAACAAGCAGGTCTGGTATTGTATTCTACTAAGGAGAGATATCAGCACATTTATACGATTCACAGAGTTGCAAACTGTCCTGGACTCTCTTGGGCCCAGCAACAGCTGCAATCTGCACAATACAGTCTCTAAATACACCCACACTGGGCCAGCTGGGCAGCAGGCAAGATGCAACAAGACAACTTCTAGACAAAACAGTCTCTTGCAGGCAAAGCAGCCCAGACTAATTACTTTTTGCAGTCTCTCTCACTCCAGAAGATAGGGAGCATGTCGGCCCCAAGGCTACTTATTTCCTCTTCCTTGGCACAGAACAATTACAAGGGCTGACAGACCCATAAACTAACTTGCAAGATATTTTTCCTTGCACCGGGGGGTTACAAGGGTACTCACACAGGTCCTGCATGGGTGGTCATCTGCCATAGAAGGCATCCTGGTGTCTTCAGTCCTCTCACGACTGAGGTTCTGATCAGCGCTCTCACAGCTGCTTGGTGACATCTGGTCTTCGGTCCACATCTTTCCCCCGATGTGGGAGGGAGGGCTAGCACCTGGAGGACAAATCTGGCAACCTCCAGGCTAGCAGGTGAACAAAATTTAACTAGGTTACTTTAACTTTAACTTAAATAAAACAACAAACACCCCCTGCTGGATGAAGGGGCATAGAGGGACTGCCCAGGTCCAGAAGCATGGCAGGGGCCTGAACCCCCACCCCTGTGGGGGGCCCCCTGCAGGCTGGAATCTCCTCAAGTCTGGCAAAATGCTGGCTTACACTGTCTCTTATAGGGCTTTCATAAGGCTCCTGATTGGCTGTGGTGATGGGGTGATTGGCCTCTGATTGGCTGGAGAACCTGTCAATCACAGAAATGAATAATGCATGAACCTTACTTGATGCACTGTTGGCCTGGTGTCTTGGCGCCTAGAATTAGGTCCCTATAAGTCCCCATGAGCACTTGGCATTTACCCATGAACGTTTGGTGAATGTCTCACAAGTCCTGGCTTTGTTCTCCTGGCTTTCAAATTGGCTGTGCCTGCTTGCAGTGGCTGCCTAACCCACTGTCCTTTAGCAGATTAGATACAGCCCTGAATGAAAAGTTCTGGTACAGCCAGAGATAGAAAAATATTTGCCCCAATGCCCCACAGTTCTTTAGCCCAGGCTGTGTACTTGCTGTCGCTGCACAGAAGAAGGATTTCACTCAGTCCATTTGCCTGTCGCTGCTGCCAATGTTTAGCGAACTGTGAATTGCCGCAGCAGACAGGCTGACACTTTGAGTCCCAAAATGGTCTGGTGAAGCCAGGAGCAAAGCACTCATTTAATTTAAATACTTTTCCCCCTTCTTAAACACTTCTCCCCACATGCAGCAGTAGTTACAATTTAATAAAAACATTTTTTTTCTCAGCCGTAGCCAAGATACAGCTGCCCTGAGGGCAAACAGGCACTAATGAATATTCAGACATGATCAGGGCTCAGCTCATATATATGCTAATGAGCACCGATCTAACACCATGCACAACTCCTCTAATTGTTACGGGAGCAGCCTCTCAGCAACCTGTCCGTGGTCACCGGGTCCCACTTAGGTGATAGGGATCCCAGGACCAATGGAACACTCCCCTGAACAACCACAGATTGAAGTGGTTAAAGATGAAAGGCGCCGGTCACGCCTCAGTGATTCCCACTTCCCCAGTGGCAGAACAACAAGTGGGAGATCGTGGTCAGACATTTTGAGCCATGAGGGGCTGGATTATTACTTGGGCTGCAGGTTGAGGCACCAGCGGGGCAGAACAAAACCTGGGGAGCTGAACAGAATGGCAGGCAGGAACGGAAGATGCCCAGGAAGAAAGCAGGAGGAGACAAGAGTGGCATGGTGGCAGGTAAGCCCAGGCAGACATTTTAGGGACCCCCATTTGTAGGGGGGTTACACTGTAGCAGCTTCGGAGGCTGTCCATCCTGAGGCTGTTGACACTTCCTGCTACCTGACCACAGACTGGGACAGTTGTTCTGCAGCTGCAGTTACTCTAGCAGCTTTGGAGGTTGTCCATGCTGAGGCTGTTGACGCTTCCTGCTATGTGACTGCAGACTGTGACCGACTTTGTTCTTTAGCTGCAGTTACAGTAGTAGCTTTGAAGATTGTCCATGCTGAGGCTGTTGGCACTTCCTGCTACATCACCATAGACTGGGACTGACTTTGTTCTTCAGCTGCGGTTACTGTAGCAGCTTCAGAGGTTGTCCATGCTGAGGCTGCTGACACTTCCTGCTACGTGACCACAGACCGGGACCGACTTTGTTCTTCTGCTGCAGTTACAGTAGCAGCTTCAGAGGTTTTCCATGCTGAGGCTGTTGCTAACTGGGAAAATGTTTAGGAATGGACTGGGGGGACAATTCTTTACAAAATGGAATTTTTTATATTGGTTTTCAGGTCCAATGAGTACCCCTTTCCCACCCTCTCCCCCAATCATCATAACACTTCTTTTGTTTGTTTTTTACAGCAGAAGCTCTACACCTCACTCAACTGCAAAAATTCCATTGAGACTTGCAAGCCTAAAGAAACCCGATGCCTCCTCCTGGTAGTCTACACATACCCTTGTGAGTATCAGAGTCTTGAGAAATATGAGAACAGGATGCCAGAATTTACATTTTAGAAACCAGCGTAAACAAGCTTTTGTCAGTGCCGAATGTTGGCTTGCTGGCATTAGCATCGGTAGCGCAGGAGTTACAGAGATGCATAATAGGAATGGTAGTGGAGTATTGAACTGATGCCAACCCCACCCCGCCCTGCAGAGACTGACAGGCATTGGCGGTGTGGCTTTGGGTCATTGGCCATAATGCTTACGTTATTTCTGCTCACCGTACCCTGCAGACACTGACAGGTGTTGCGGTGTGCCTTGGGGTCTCCGGTTCTTATGCTCACCCCATTCCTAAGGAAATACGCTGAGATGGGTGTGGTATATGAGAATGGGGTGAACGTTGGGGTTGAAGACCCCAAGGCACACCTCGATTCCTGTCACTGGCTGCAGGGTGTTGGTGGAATGGCGTCAGCATTATGGCCGACGATCCCTAGTCACACCCCGATGCCTGTCAGTCTCTACAGAGTAGGGTGTTACGGTTGGAAACCCTAACGCCCCAGCTGTTTGTTGGTATTTTCACTCCAAATTTTCAAAATGGGAATTTTGTGACCCCACCTGATGAACAGTGGCACTATCATTTCGTTACTCATCCAGAAAGTTGGTTTTGCACAGCGACTGCGCCATTTGGCACCACAGGTGTGAAAACACATTTCTGGCAGGATGTGAAAAATGACAGCTATGCTATTCATGAGGTGGTGTGAAAAAATGGTAATGTTGAAAATCTGGAGTGAAAATATGAAATACTGGTGAAGTTACAAACGTGCGTAGGAACTGTGCAATGCACGCCTGCAATGCAATCATTTTTTTGAATTTATTCATCAAATTTTCAACATGGGCATTTTTGAACCTCTCCTCATGAACAGTGGCACTGTGATTTTGTTAATCTGTCCTGAAGGTTGATTAGCCACTGCAACTACGCCATTCTAAGCCACAGGTGTGAAAACAGATTTCAGGAAGGGTGTGAAAAATGACAACTATACTGTTCATGAGGAGGTGTAAAAAAATGGCAATGTTGAAAATCTGGAGAGAAAACATTAAAAATTGGCGAAGTTATGAGTGTGCATAGAAACTGCACAAAGCACACTCATGACGCAGTCATTTTTTGGAATTTTTTCACCAGATTTGCAACATAGGCTTTTTGGTACCTCCCCTCATGAACAGTGGCACTGTCATTTCGTTACTCAGCCCCAAAAGGTGATTCCATGCAGCGACCACAAAATCACCTTTTGGGACTGAGAAACTAAATGACAGTGACATGTTCACAAGGTGGGGGCCCAAGAACCCCATGGATGTGATATCAACCTAAGTTGAACCCCCTCCCCCCCATTATAAAGCTTACTGTCATTTCTTCAGTTCACAGTTCGGCTTTGAAGAGTGCAAACATGTCCCGGTTCAGAGAAGTCCATGGCTCCCGACCTCCGGAGGTAAGTATGGGTGTGGGGGGTGTGAGCAGAGGAAAGTGGGGATGGGAGAGGGTGACGAGGGAGACAATGGTGGACCGTTTTCTTGTTTCGGGGGAGAAAAGATTGTGAGGGAAGGTTTTCTTTATTTACAAAGGTTACACAAAAAAAAAAGCACAGTGGGGTGGGCTCCCAGTGTGCCACAATTCATGGGGGGAATGCCGACATGGGGATTGGGCACCCCAATGTCAGCAAGCCGTAAAGATGGGTTATGGAGGGGTGCATCCAACACTGGGAGTGGGCATCCCAGTGTCGGAAAGGAAGGGAAAGGGGAAACTGTTTAACCAGGAAAGACACACTAAGAGGAGGGATGCCGACACAGGGATTGGGCACCCTGATGTCGGATTTGTGGGGACTGTGGCAGATGGCAGGAGCCACCATATTTATTGAAATGTTTCACCAGGAAAGGCATGTAATGGAGGCGTGTCATCTGCCGCTGCAATGAGAAGCCTGTCTCTGATTGCAACAGCGGATTTCTTTTAACTCCATGGCTCTGAAACTGCTGTCATTGGCAGCATGCTCACTGGTTGGCGGCTGAGGGACACACCCACTAAAGCATCCCCTGCATTGGCCAAAACACTAACACACCTCTGAAAGTGCTACTACTGCAAGATGTTGCTTGCACGTGCATGCAAGCCAACATAAAAAAATACTCCTCTCTCCTCTATCGCCCTTAGCCCTGCAGAAGTAACTCCCTGATGGAAGAACAGCATACCCTCCACCACTCTCATATTCTGCTGTAATGTAACTGGGTCCCCATTAATGATTACTCCCTCCTTGTGGGCTCAACAAGACTGAGGCACCCAGGTTCGTAAACCCATGGCTGGAGATGGGGTTGTATCCAAAGAATGAAATAGTGCAGTACTTGTTTTGTTGCTTTACCAGGAAAAGGCTCTGTTGAACAATGTTCATTTGCAAGGAGGTCCCACAGTGCTTTCACCCACTGCAAGGTTTAAGTGGACCTGGTGTAAGGACAGTATCACCCCATGGGGCGCAGTGCCTCCCCGCCCCACAGTAACATTCCACCCATGAAACAACACACGGCAGTGACATCCCCTACAAAATACATGCAGCTTCTACTTTCAAATAACAAACACACAGGCAGCGATTAGAAACAACAAGGGGATTTTATTTAGGGTCAGGTCCCAGGCCCTAAAAGAAAAGAGTGTTAGCAATAGGCACCCCCCTAATCGAAGCCTCATATCAGGTGAAATGTAGAGGTGGTCTGCACAGTCATTCACTGTGGTCTCTGGCCAGACTGCATTACTGCCTCTCACATTAAGTTCAGCAGGTTAAAATAAAGTTTTTGATACATTTAGTATTGATATTTTGTTTATGAATAAATCTTTGTTCTCCTGTCTTACTGTCTGCTAGCATGACTGAGGGAGGGGCTGTATCCAAAGTTAGAATGAAACAGCATGGCCATCCTGGTGGCGTGGAGGGCTAAGACAGTTGTGCCGTACCTGCCATCATGCCGGCGACCCAAGTTCGGGAACGAGCCTGGGTCATTCAGGGGTCAGCTGGGGGGGGATTGAGCGTCCACGCACTTCTCCTTTAGGGAGGGAGGGTTGCCTGCTCTGCTGTATGACAACCACTTAGGTGGCCACAGGTGGCAGTGTAGGCTTGAGCAGCAGTTCAGGAGGGGAGATGCTCCCAGTGGAAGACGTCACCACATGGCACACATCAAACCACCACACTTCCTGGAGCATCTGAGGGCTGGGGGATACAGAAAAAGAAAAAAACAGAAATGACCCTGACTGGCAGGAGGAAGCTCCCTGTTCTCGTGGGGCCCCACACCTGCCTACTGGGCATGTCGACCTGCAGGCTAAAGCTTCTTGTTCTCATAGGCTCTGCACCTGCTTACTGGGCACATCGACCTGCAGAATGAAGCTTCCTGTCCTCATAGGTCCCATACCCACCTACTGTGCATGTTGACCCACTGGATGAAGCTTCCTGTCCTTGCAGGCAATGCACCTGCCTACTGGGCACATCGACCTGCAGGCTGAAGATTCCTGTCCTCATAGGCCCCGCACCCACACCAGCCTACTGGGCACGTTAACTTGCAGGATGAAGTTTACTGTTGTCATGGGCCCTGCACCCACCTACTGAGCATGTCAACCTGCAGGATGAAGTTTCCCATCCTCTTAGGCCCCGCATCTGCCTACTAGGGACATAGACCTGCAGGATGAAGCTTCTTGCCCTCGTAGGCAATGCACCCACCTACAGAGCACGTCAACCTGCAGGAAAAAGCTTCCTGTCCAAATAAGCCCCTCACCCACCTACTGGGCACGTTGACCTGCAGGATGAAGCTTCCTGTCCTTGTAGGCCCCACACCCGCCTACTGGGAACTTCAACCTGCAGGATGAATTTTCCTGTCCTCATGGGCCCCGCACCTGCCTACTGGGCACGTAGACCTGCAGGATGATGCTTCCTGTCCTTTTGGGCCCCATACCTGCCTACTGAACATGTCGACCTGCAGGATGAAGCTTCCTGTCCTTGTGGGCCCCGCACCCGCCTACTGAGCATGTCAATCTGCAGGATGAAGCTTCTTGTCCTTGTGGGCCCTGCACCCACCTACTGAGCATGTCAATCTGCAGGATGAAGCTTCCTGTCCTCATAAGTCCCACACCTGCCTACTTGGGCACATTGACCTGCAGGATGAAGCTTCCTGACCTCATAGGCCCGGCACCCACCTACTGGGCACATCATCCTGCAGGATGAAGCTTCCTGTCTTCGTGGGCCCCACAGCTGCCTACTGGGCATGTCAACCTGCAGGATGAAGCTTCCCGTCTGCACAGGCAATGCACCCGCTTCTGGCATGTCGACCCACAGGGTGAAGCTTCATGTCCAAATAGGCAATGCACTCGCCTACTGGGCATGTTGACCCACAACCAAGTTAAACATCTCCTGGGAACTGGGCTGGGGCCATCCAAGAGGCTCCGACACAGGGCATAATCTGGGGGGGGGGGTACTGCAAGGTGCAATTCAGTAAGTCCCAGGCACAGTGGGCTGACAGGTCTCGGGGAGAGGAGGCATGGGGCAGCTTGGGACGATCAAGGGATAAAAAAAGAATTAAATAGTGCAGTATTTGCATTTTTTTGTTTTACCGGAAAGGCTCCTTTGAATGACGCTCATTTGCAAGGAGGTCCTGCAATGCCCCACCCAGAGCAAGGTTTAAGAGGGTCTGGTGTAAGTAAAATACCACCCCCCTGGGATGCAGTGCCTCACCTTCTCCCCCACTGGAACATCCCACCCATGAACCAACACATGCTAGTGACATTCACCACAAAACATGTGCAGCTGCTACTTTCAAATAACAAACACTTCGGCAGGGATAAGAAACAAACAACAAGGAATTTTATTTAGGGTCAGGTCTCAGACCCCAAAAGGAAAAGGGGTTAACAATATGCACCCCCAATCAAAGCCTTATCATAGGCAAAATGTAGGGGTGGTCTGCACAGTCATGTACAGTGGTCTCTCTGGCCAGACAACAATACTGTTAAGTTCAGCAGGTTAAAAAAAATATTTTTGGTACGTTTTAGCATTTATATTTTGTAACTGTATGTGAATAAATCTTTGTTCTCTAATTTTGCTGTCAGTGTGCTCTTTTGTGTGCAGTTTCTTTCCTCCTTTGGCTAATGATACGAGGCTGGATGGAGTAGCCCTTGGTTCCTCAGTGCCTGTCCAGGCCCAGCCTGCAATAATGCAACAGCTGCTCGCAAATTACTTTTTCAGCTGAGCTTGTTTTCCCTGTCCGGGCAGACCCAGCCTCATCTTCCACCATCCCTGCCTCTTATCCCCAGGGACTTTTAATCTCACAAGCTTGCCCCTTTGTCTTGGGGACCAATCAGACTGGTACCAAACCTCCCCCTCCTCCAGTGCCATGGAGGCAGAGGTTCTCTGGGTGTTCCCGAGGTGGACAGTGGCTGAGGTCAGGGCCTGAGTGCACCAGAAGATCATTTGTGCATTGGAACATTTTCCCACCTTAAACCCTGCTCTCGGGATGTCGTTGCACTAGGAGGCCCTAATGTGCACTGCAGACTTCGGATGATGTCCTTGTAAAACGCCCTCCAATTTCTGGTACTCAAGAGCACTACCACCTGTGGTCACCTAGGTGGCAGTCTTGCTGCAGTGGTAGCAGCCCTCCATCCCTGGAGGAAGACAGCATCCTCTGGAATCCTCGACCCTCCGGCAGGCCTTTAGTGACAGTCTCGTTCCTGACCTCAGGTTGCCAGTGTCGAGTGGTAGTACAGCCACTGTGCCGATGGACCAGCTTTTGTATATAGTTTTTCATCCTACCCTCATGACAGCTGTCACTGTTGTACACCCATACTGGCCCCCTTCCCCACCGCTATGCATACTATACTTTGGTTGGTTTTAAAAGTTAAGAAACCTAGCCCTGAACCTGGTTGGCAAATACTTGCAAAGTTGTTGGTATTGTATGCCCCATATATTAATTTTGCTGACTCCTAACCATTTCCATTTTTTTTTTATGCGTGTTGACAGCTAACATAGAACATTAACAGTTATGAGGGAGTTTTGCAGGGATTTGGCACCCTCCCTTGCTGCAACTCCCTCAACTATCCTTAAAGAGGGCTGCAGCCCTTTCCAGCACAGTCAAGAATTGCCTCGTGATAGAACACAGCACCTTAGTTCAGCAGTATGTCAGTAACCTGGTTTGGGGGGGCACTGCATCCCACCGTAGACTGCCCCCTGGCGGAGGCCAGGTCTCACCCCCAATAGTACAGTGGTATGCCAGTGACCTGGTTTGGGGAGGGGGACATTGCATCCCACTCATAGACTGCCCCCTGGTGGAGACCAGAGACTCACCCCAATAGTGCAGCAGTATGCTAGTGACCTGGTTTAGGGAGGGGGTGCTGCATCCCACTTCTAGACTGCAACAAGTGGAGGCAATGTCTCACCGCAATACTGCAGTGGTATGCCAATGACCAGGTTTGAGGAGGGAGGCACTACATTCCACTCGTAGACTGCCCCCTGTTGGAGGTCAGGTCTCATCCTGATAGTACAGCAGTATGCTAGTGACCTGGTTTAGGGAGGGGGTGCTGCATCCCACTCGTAGACTACTCCCTAGTGGAGGCCAGGTCTTACCTCAATAGTACATTGATATGTCAGTGCCCTGGTTTGGGGAAGGGTACACTGCATCTCACCATAGACTGCCCCCTGGTGGAGGACAGGTACCAAGTTTGAGGAGGGGGGCACTATATTCCACTCATAGACTGACCCCTGATGGAAGTCAGGACTCACCCCAATAGTGCAGCAGTAGCCTAGGGATTTGGTTTGGGGAAGGGGTGCTGCATCCCACTCCTAGACTTCCCCCTGTGGAGGCCATGTCTCACCCCAGTAGTGCAGCGGTATGCCAGTGACCTGGTTTGGGGAAGGGGCACTGCATCTCACTCGTAGACTACCCCCTGGTGGAGGCCAGGTCTTACCTCAAATGTACAATGGTATGTCAGTGACCTGGTTTGGGGAGGAGGAGGACTGCTTCCCAGCATAGACTGCCCCCCTGGTGGTGGCCAGGCCTCAGCCCATGGGCAACCATGCAGAACAAGGCTGTGTTTCCATCGAGGGGTTCTGAAGACATCAATGGGACCCTGAGAGTGAAGTCTGAGTAATGTACAGAATAATATATGGGCAACCATGCACAACAGGGCTGCGGTTTTATCAAGGGATGAGATGGCATCATTGGGACCTTGACAGCGAAGCTCAAGAGGTATCTAATGTCATCAGCACCGCGAGACAGAAACATACACCAAGTTGGACATAGTTAGCAATATATATTTTTTTTAATATATGTAGTTTATACTTCTTCAGCTGAGCTTGTTTTCCCTGTCCGGGCAGACCCAGCCTGATCTTCCAGCATCCCTGCCTCTTATCCCTAGGGACTTTTAAACTCACAAACTTGCCCCCTCATCTTGGGGACCAACCAGACTGGTACCAACCTTCCCCCTCCTCCTGTGCCATCTTAAAATCGCACTAGGAGGCCCAAATGTGCAGTACAGGCCTCAGATGATGTCCTTGTAAAACACCCTCCCACTTCCAGTACTCGAGAGCACTACCACCTGTGGTCACCTAGGTGGCAGTCTTGCAGCGGTGGCAGCAGCCCTCCTTCCCTGGAGGAAGACAGCATCCTTTGGAATTCTCAACCCTCCGGCCAGCTCTCAGTGACTCAGTCGTGTTCCTGACCTCGGCTCACCAGTGTCACGTGTGGTAGCACAACCACTGTGCCGATGGAATGGCTTTTGTATATAGTTTTTCATCCTACCCCCATGACAGCTGTCGCTCTTGTACATCCATACTGCCCCCAACCCACCCCTACTCATGCTATACTTTGGTTGGTTAAGAAACCCAGCCCTGAACCTAGTTGGTAAATACTCACAAAGTTGTTGATACTGTATGCCCCCTATATTTATTTTGCTGACTCCTAACTGTTTCCATTTTCTTTTTATTCGTGTTGACAGCTAACATGGAGCATTAACAGTTACGAGGGAGTTTGCAGGGATTTGGCACCCTCCCTTGCTGCAACTCCCTCAACTATCCTTAAAGAGGGCCGCAGCACTTTCCAGCACAGTCAAGAATTGCCTCGTGATAGGCCAGCACATTAGTTCAGCAGTATGCCAGTAACCTGGTTTGGGGGGGGGCACTGCATCCCACCGTAGACTGTCCCATGGTGGAGGCCAGGTCTCACCCCAATAGTACAGTAGTATGCCAGTAACCTGGTTTGGGGAGGGGGGCACTGCATCCCACTCATAGAGTGCTCCCTGGTGGAGGCCACGTCTCACCCCAATATTGCAGCAGTATGCCAGGGACCTGGTTTGGGGAGGGGGGCGCTACACCCCACTCGTAGACTGCCCTGTGGTGGAGGCCAGGTCCCACCCCAATAGTGCAGCAGTATGCCAGTGACCTGGTTTGGGGAGGGGGGCACTGCATCCCACTCATAGACTGCCCCCTGTTGAAGGTAAAATCTCACCCCAATAGTACAGTGGTATGCCAGTGACCTGGTTTGGGGAGGGGGACATTGAATCCCACTCAAATACTGCCCCCTGGTGTAGGCCAGAACTCACCCCAATAGTGCAGCAGTATGCTATTGACCTGGTTTAGGGAGGGGGTGCTGCATCCCACTCCTAGACTGCCCCGAGTGGAGGCCATGTCTCACCCCAATACTGCAGTGGTATGCCAGTGACCAGGTTTGAGGACGGGGGCACTACATTCCACTTGTAGACTGCCCACTGGTGGAGGTCAGGTCTAACCCCAATAGTGCAGCAGTATGCTAGTGACCTGGTTTAGGGAAGGGGTGCTGCATCCCACTCGTAGACTACACCCTGGTGGAGGCCAGGTCTTACCTCAATAGTACAGTGGTATGTCAGTGACCTGGTTTGGGGAGGGGGGACACTGCTTCCCACCATAGCCCACCTCCAGTGGTGGCCAGGTATCAGTCCAATAGTGCAGCGGTATGCTACTGACCTGGTTTTAGGAGGGGGAGCACTGCATCCCACGCATAGACTGTACCCTGCTGGAGGCCAGGTCTCACCCCAATGCAGCAGTGGTATGCCAGTGACCTGGTTTGGGGAGGGGGGCACTACATTCCACTTATAGACTGACCACTGGTGAAGGCCAGATCTCACTTCAATGGTACAGTGGTATGCCAGTGACCTGTTTGGGGAGGGGCACACTGCATCCCACTTGTAGACTGCCCCCTGGTGGAGGCCAGGACTCACCCCAATACTACAGTGATATATCAGTGCCCTGGTTTGGGGAGGGGGACACTGCATCTTACTCGTCGACTAACCCCTGGTGGAGGACAGGTCCCATCCCAATAGTACATTGGTGTGCCAGTGACCAGGTTTGAGGAGGGAGGCACTGCATTCCACTTGCAGACTGCCCCTGGTGAAGGTCAGGTCTCACCCCAATAGTGCGGCAGTATGTTAGTGACCTGGTTTAAGGAGGGGGTGCTGCATCCCACTCTTAGACTTTCCCCTGTGGAGGCCATGTCTCACCCCAATAGTGCAGCGGTATGCCAGTGACCTGGTTTGGGGAAGGGGACACTGCATCCCACTCGTAGACTACCCCTGGCAGAGGCCATGTCTTATCTCAGTAGTACAATGGTATGTCAGTGACCTGGTTTGGGGAGGGGGGCACAGCTTTCCACCATAGACTGCCCCCTGGTGGTGGCCCGGTCTCAGCCCAATAGTACAGCAGTATGCTACTGATCTGGTTTGAGGAGGGGGGCACTGCATCCCACTCATAGACTGCCTCCTGCTGGAGGCCAGGTCTCACCCCAATACTACAGTGGTATGCTAGTGACATGGTTTGGGGAAGGGGTGCTGCATCCCACTCACAAACTACCCTGTGGTAGAGGCCAGGTCCCACCCCAATAGTGCAGCAGTATGCCAGTGACCTGGTTTGGGCAGGGGGCACTGCATCCCACTCACAGACTGCCCCCTAGTGAAGTGAAGGTCTCACCCCAATAGTACAGTGGTATGCCATTGACTTGGTTTGGGGAGGGAGACACTGCATCCCAGTCACAGAGTGCCCCTGGTCAAGGCCAGGACTCTCCCCAATAGTTCAGTGATAAACCAGTGCCCTGGTTTGGGGAAGGGGACACTGAATCTCACTCTTAGACTGCCCCCTGGTGGAGTACAGGTACCATCCCAATAGTACAGCATTATGCCAGTGACCAGGTTTGAGGAGGGGGCACTATATTCCACTCATAGACTGCCCCCTGGTGGAGGTCAGGACTCACCCCAATAGTGCTGCAGTATCCTAGGGACTTGGTTTGGGGAAGCAGTGCTGCATCCCACTCCTAGACTGCCCCCTGTGGAGGCCATGTCTCATCCCAATAGTGCAGCGGTATGCCAGTGACCTGGTTTGGGGAGGGGGGCACTGCATCCCACTCATAGACTACCCCCTGGTGGAGGCCAGGTCTTACCTCAAACGTACAGAGGTATGTCAGTGACCTGGTTGGGGGAGGAGGAGGACTGCTTCCCAGCATAGACTGCCCCCTGGTGGTGGCCAGGCCTCAGCCCATGGGCAACCATGCAGAACACGGCTGTGTTTCCATCAAGGGGTTCTGATGACATCATTGGACCCCAAGAGCAAAGCTTGAGAAATGTACAGAATAATGGAAGGGCAACCATGCACAACAGAGCTGCTGTTTCATCAAGGGGTGAGATGGCATCATTGGGACCTTGACAGTGAAGCTCAAGAGGTATCTAATGTCATCAGCACTGTGAGACAGAAAGATACATCAAGTTGGACATAGTTAGCAATATATATTTTTTTAATATATGTAATTTATACTTTTTCAGCTGACCTTGTTTTCCCTGTCCGGGCAGACCCAGCCTCATCTTCCAGCACCCCTGCCTCTTATCCCCTGGGACTTTTAACCTCACAAGCTTGCCCCCTCATCTTGGGGACCAACCAGGCTGGTACCAACATTCCCCCTCCTCCTGTGCCATGGAGGCAGTGGTTCCCTGAGTGTCCCCGACGTGGACAGTGACTGAAGTCAGGGCCTGAGTGCACCGGAGGATCATTTGTGCATTGGAACATTTTCCCATCTTTAACCCCGCTCTCAGGATGTCATCGCACTAGGAGGGCCAAATGTGCACTGCAGGCCTCAGATGATGTCCTTGTAAAACATCCTCCCACTTCCAGTACTCGAGAGCACTATCACCTGTGGTCACCTAGGTGGCAGTCTTGCAGCGGTGACAGCAGCCCTCCCTCCCTGGAGAAAGACAGCATCCTCTGGAATTCTCGACCCTCCGGCCAGCTCTTAGTGACTCAGTCGTGTTCCTGACCTCGGCTCACCAGTGTCACATGTGGTAGCACAACCACTGTGCTGATGGAATGGCTTTTGTATATAATTTTTCATCCTACCCCCATGACAGCTGTCGCTCTTGTACACCCATACTGCCCTCCCCCCCGCTACTCATACTATACTTTGGTTGGTTAAGAAACCCAGCCCTAAACCTAGGTGGTAAATACGCGCAAAGTTGTTGGTACTGTATGCCTCCTATATTTATTTTGCTGACTCCTAACCATTTCCATTTTCTTTTTGTCAAGAATTGCCTTGTGATAGGCCAGCACATTGGTTCAGCAGTATGCCAGTAACCTGGTTTGGGGAGGGGGGGCACTGCATCCCACCGTAGACTGCCCCATGGTGGAAGCCAGGTCTCATCGCAATAGTACAGTGGTATGCCAGTGACCTGGTTTAGGGAGAGGGGCACCACATCACACTAGTAGACTGTCCCCTGGTGAAGGTCAGGGGGACACTGCATTTCACTCGTAGACAGCGGCTTGCCATTGACCAGGTTTGAGGGGA
Organism: Neoceratodus forsteri; assembly: GCA_016271365.2. Lineage (NCBI taxonomy): Eukaryota > Metazoa > Chordata > Ceratodontiformes > Ceratodontidae > Neoceratodus > Neoceratodus forsteri. The sequence continues at coordinate 217,075,642 of JADMNL010000026.1, forward strand.
GGGGCACTACATTCCACTCATAGACTGCACCCTGGTGGAGGTCAGGACTCACCCCAATAGTGCAGTAGTATGCTAGTGACCTGGTCTGGGAAGGGGGTGCTGCATCCCACTCCTAGACTGCCCCCTGTGGAGGCCATGTCTCACCCCAATAGTGCAGCGGTATGTCAGTGACCTGATTTGGGGAGGGGGCACTACATCCCACTCATAGACTACTGTCTGGTGGAGGCCATGTCTTACCTCAGTAGTACAGTGGTATGTCAGTGGCCTGGTTTGGGGTCTTAGCCCAATAGTGCAGCGGTATGCTATTAACCAGGTTTGAGGAGGGGGGGGCACTGCATCCCACTCAGATTGTCCCCTGGTGGAGGCCAAGTCTAACCCCAATATTGCAGCAGTATGCCAGGGAGCTGGTTTGGGAAGTGGGGGCGCTGCATCCCACTCATAGACTGCCCTGTGGTGGAGGCCAGGTCCCACACCAATACTGCAGCAGTATGCCAGTGACCTGGTTTGGGGAGGGGGTACTGCATCCCACTCATAGACTGCCCTCTGGTGGTGGCTAGGTCTCACCCCAGTAGTGCACTGCTATGCCAGTGACCTGGTTTGAGGAGGGGGCACTGCATCCCACTCATAAACTACCCCATGGTGAAGGTCAGGTCTCAATCCAATTGTGCAGCAGTATGCTAGTGACTTGGTCTGAGGAGAAGGGCACTGTATCCCACTCATAGACTGCCTCCTAGTGGAGGCCAGGTTAGACCGCAGTAGTGCAATGGTACACCAGTGACCTGGTTTGGGGAGAAGGACACTGCATCCCATTCATAGACTGTCCCCTGGTGGAGGCTAGGTCTCACGCCAGTAGTGCAGCAGTGTGCCAGTGACCTGGTTTGGGGAGGGGGGCACTGTATCCCACTCATAGACTGCTCCCTGGTGGAGGCCTGGTCTCACCCCAGTAGTGCACTGCATGCCAGTGACCTGGTTTGAGGAGCGGGCACTGTATCCCACTCATGAACTACCCCGTGGTGAAGGTCAGGTCTCACCCTAATTGTGCAGCGGTATGCTAGTGACCTGGTCTGAGGAGAAGAGCACTGTATCCTACTCACAGACTGCCCCCTGGTGGAGGACAGGTCTCACCCTAATTGTGTAGTGGTATGCCAGTGACCTGGTTTGAGGAGGGGAGCACTACATTCCACTCGAAGACTGCCCCTAGTGGAGGCCAGATTTCACGCCAATAGTGCAGCGGTATATCAGTGACCTGGTTTGGGGAGGGGGCGCTGCATCCCACTCCAAGACTGCCCCCAGTGGAGGCCAGGTCTCATCCCTATAGTGCAGGAGTATGCCAGTGACCTGGTTTGAGTATGAGAGCACTGCATCCTACTTGTAGACTGTGCCCTGGTAGAGGTCATGTCTCACCCCAATAGTACAGCGGTGTGGCAGTGACCTGGTTTGGGGAGGGGGCACTGCATCCCTCTCGTGGACTGCTCCCTGGTGAAGGCCAGGTCTTACCCCAATAGTACAGTGGTATGCCAGTGACCTGGTTTTGGCGGGGCACTGCATTTCACTCATTGACTGCCCCTGGTGGAGGTCAGGTCTTAGCACAGCAGATGTATGCCACTGGGAAAGGGTTGCTGCTGAATACCACTCATGCCACAGCGTGCTACATGTATCATTGCACACCAGCACCATCAGGGAGAAAACAAAGGAAATAAGCCGTGGTCTGCCCAGGGGTTGATGCCAGCACCCCTTGCAGGCCCACATACATCTGACACAGGTGGCCACTCACCATTATCATGGTCCTGAGTAAGTAGTGGTAACCTCGAGTCCATGAGAATGTCGGTGATGGGCTGGGGGGTCCGCAGCGAGGAGGACCAGAGGCCGAAGGAGCAGAATATACTAATTGAGAAAAATAATTGCCTCGTGAGTACATGGAGAAGGGGTCAGGGTCAACATAGAAAAGGCCTGCAAAGCTATTCACAGAGCATGGTGACCCTTATAGCACGCTGTCAGATCTTTAGTGATACCCTCTACTGTAGAAGTCATAGCAGCCATACCACAGAGTGGTGCTAAAGAGAGACTCAGAGATGGAGCAGATGGAGGATGGAGAGCTACAAGATACTATGATGCAGTCGGCACCCAATGGGGAACAGGGCTAGGAAGGGGAAGGGATCCACAAGGAAACAGGGTGGATTATGGGCAGGTGTAAGGGACAGTGCACTAGCCCATAGTGACTGGGGAGGACTGTAAAAGATGGGTTATTGATGTGTGTAAGGGTGGGTGCACTGGACCATAGTGCCCGGGGAGGCTATAAAGGATTGAGATTGGATGATTAGTCATGGTAACCCACAAGAGCTCCTGAAGAAATGAGTAAAGGCTGGACCTGATCCTCAGAAGGTTCTCAGTCTGCCCGCACAAGGACTAGAAAATGCACCAGAGTGCCCCCTTCTCACAGGTTGAACACTGTGAGGGCACTCCATGGCATCCACAAATGTGGATGTGTGCCCCCTCCACATTTGATCCCAAGCCTGCCTACAAAGGCACCCCAGATCAGGATAGGCAAGAGGGAGAGGGACCATATGTGCCCTATCCACAAACATTTGTTTGAGGTGTTGATGGCTGGTGAAGGGGCAGAAGCTATGCCACCCTCAGGGCTGTAGTAGTGTTCAAGCATCCCTCCTCTGTCCAGTGACTGGACCAGCCACAGAGCCCATTCAGCAGGCAGATCAACCTCACCATGTCTTCTGAGCCAAAAGGGAGGTGGGGGGGTTCTTGTACCAGCATCAGTTGGCTTAAATCATTAAGCTTCTGTTCTGGCATTGGGGATATTCTGGTCCTGCAGGACTGCCATATCCTGTTAGTCCCTGTACCAACAGGTAGGGATCACGGAACAGTATGACACCTGACTGCATGCCCGTAATTCTGACCGACTCTACCCACCACTGCCTCTTCCTGCTCCAATGTGCGGGTCTGCACCATTAGACAGCAGGACACAGACATTAAAGAGGCTCCCACAACTGCAGAACAATGCACCCCAGACATGCAGAAGTCACACGTATCTGGGGTTCCTTTGAGGATTGGTCCCATAGGCAGTAGTATCTATCCCACATGGCCACCTGTAACTAGTACAATGCCATGTCAATCTGCTCAAGATTGGTCTGATATTAGTGCATGTTTTTTAATGTATACAGTTAGTGCTTAAAGTGTTTGATCAATTTCAGGAGACTCTGGCACATTTGACGTTCGATTGGATCTAGACACACTTACTTCTGGCAATCCACAGATGGCTATGTGTCACGTATGCAGAGCTATGTTAGCCCCCACTTCTACATATAGAATTCCTCATTTGCTTTCTGACAGTCATAGTGAAGAATTCTCCCTGAATGGCTAAATCAGCCTTTGTTGACAGCCATTAGGTTTTGGTGGCAACAGAGTATCTGTTCATGCCCTGTTTAGTGACTGCACATGTAGTGACTGCATGGGCTCCACTGGGATTAGCTTCTCAATAACCTGCCCTTTGTTTCCCCGCCACAGAAAACACTGGGATTACCCTCTCTATAACCTGTCCTTTGTTTCCCCTCCACAGATAACACTGGGATACCCTCTCTATAACACGCTCTTTGTTTCCACTCAACGGATACCACTGGGATTACCCTCTCTATAACATGCTTTTTGTTTCCTCTTAATAGATACTATTGGGATTACCCTCTCTATAACATGCTCTTCATTTCCCCTCCACAGATAACACTGGGATTACCCTGTCTGTAACATGCTCTTTGTTTCCCCATGACAGATAACACTGGGATTAGTTTCTCTGTAACCTGCCCTTTGTTTCCCCTCAACAGATAACACTGGGATTACCCTCTCTATCATGCTCTTTGTTTCCCCTCCACAAATAACACTGGGATTACACTCTCTATAACATGCACTTTGTTTCCCCTCCACAGATAACACTGGTATTACCCTCACTATAAAATGCTCTTTGTTTCCCCTCCACACATAACACTGGGATTACCCTCTCTATAACCTGCCCTTTGTTTCCCCTCCACAAATAACACTGGTATTACTCTCTCTGTAACATGCTCTTTGTTTCCCCTCCACAGATAACACTGGGATTACCCTCTCTGTAACATACCCTTTGTTTCCCCTCCACAGATACCACTGGGATTACCCTCTCTATCATGCTCTTTGTTTCCCCTCCACAAATAACACTGGGATTACACTCTTTATAACATACCCTTTGTTTCCCCTCCACAAATAACACTGGTATTACCCTCACTATAAAATGCTCTTTGTTTCCCCTCCACACATAACACTGGGATTACCCTCTCTGTAACATGCTCTTTGTTTCCCCTCCACAGATAACACTGGCATTACAATCTCTATAACATGCCCTTTGTTTTCCCTCAACAGATACCACTGGGATTACCCTCTCTATAACATGCTCTTTGTGTCCCCTCAATGGATAACACTGGGATTACCCTCTCTATAACCTGCCCTTTGTTTCCCCTCCACAGATACCACTGGGATACCCTCTCTATAACATGCCCTTTGTTTCCCCTCAATGGATAACACTGGGATTACCCTCTCTATAACCTGCCCTTTGTTTCCCCTCAATGGATAACACTGGGATTACCCTCTCTATAACATGCCATTTGTTTCCCAATCCACAGATAACACTGGCATTACCCTCTCTGTAACATGCTCTTTGTTTCCCCTCCACAGATAACACTGGCATTACAATCTCTATAACATGCCCTTTGTTTTCCCTCAACAGATACCACTGGGATTACCCTCTCTGTAACATGCTCTTTGTTTCCCCTCAATGGATAACACTGGGATTACCCTCTCTATAACATGCCCTTTGTTTCCCCTTAATGGATAACACTGGGATTACCCTCTCTATAACATGCCCTTTGTTTCCCCTCCACAGATAACCCTGGCATTACCCTCTCTGTAACCTGCCCTTTGTTTCCCCTCCACAGATAACACTGGGATTACCCTCTCTATAACCTGCACTTTGTTTCCCCTCCACAGATACCACTGGGATACCCTCTCTGTAACATGCCCTTTGTTTCCCCTCAATGGATAACACTGGGATTACCCTCTCTATAACATGCCATTTGTTTCCCCTCCACAGATAACACTGGGATTACCCTCTTTATGACATGCCCTTTGTTTCTCCTCAGATAACACTGGAATTACCCTCTCTGTGACATGCTCTTTGTTTCCCCTCTACAGATAACACTGGCATTACCCTCTCTATAACATGCCCGCTGTTTCCCCTCAATGGATAACACAGGGGTTACCCTCTGTATAACATGCTCTTTATTTCCCCTCAACAGATAGCACTGGGATTACCCTCTCTATAAAATCCTCTTTGTTTCCCCTCCACAGATAACACTGGGATTATCCTATCTATAACCTGCCCTTTGTTTCCCCTCCACAGATAACACTGGGATTGCCCTCTCTATAACATGCTCTTTGTTTCCCCTCCACAGATAACACCGGGATTACCCTCTGTATCACCTTCCCTTTGTTTCCCCTCCACAGATAACACTGGAATTGCCCTATTTGTAACATGCTCTTTGTTTCCCCTTCCTATATAACGCTGGGAATACCCTCTCTATAACATGCCCTTTGTTTCCCCTCCACAGATACCAATGAGCATGGATGCAGAGAAGGAAAAGACTGCCTGAGTTGGGAACTCACGGCAAGATTGTCGGGACACTGTATGCCTGCTGCTGCTCTACCGAACTATGCAAATGATCCTTCCTGCCCAGGAAAGGTGGCTCTAAGAGCAGGGCTGCAGTTTGTTGAAATATTTCCTAGATTTCATAGATGTTTACAAACAATTAGACTTGCATCCGTAAAGCTTGTCCAACATCCTTAACATCAAAACTTAATTTTCATATCACCACAATGTAGGTCCAAATTATTTTTAAACCGGTTCATACTACCGCTATCTATTACTGCCCTAGGTAAGGCATTCCAAGGAGCAACAACCTTCTGGTTATACCAGTGTTTACGTATGTTGTGTTTCCATTTGGATTGTATTAATTGTTTGTTATGTCTTCTAGTACCATATTCATCCATTCTTGGGTAAATACCCAACTCAGTACAATTATCAGAATTTCCAGTTACCTTATATAAGAGGCACATATCTCCTCTAAACCTCCTATAGTGTAATAAATATAGATTTAGAGACATTTATCTAGAAGGATATGATAATGTCTTCATCCCCTGAATAGATTTGGTAAATCTTCTCTGTACAGATTCTATTTTAACAATATCCACCCTGTTTTGAGGAGACCATACCTGTATAGCATACTCTAAATGGGGTCTGACCAGAGCTACGTATAATGGAATTAACACTTTAGCTTCCCTACTAGCAATGTATCATAAAATACAGTTTAGGTTTTGATTAGCTTTTTTTTATCTGAAGTCTACAGTGTGTACTGAATTTAAAATCGGGGCATATTATTACTCCAAGATTGTTTTCTTCGGTGGTGCCTGTAAGTGGTATATCGGCAAGTGTGTAATTATTGTGTTTGTTCTTTTTGCTCATATGCATAGTTTTACATTTGGTAATGTTCAGAGATAGTTTATTAGTAGTAGGCCAGTCTGAAATTTTATTTATTATATTTTGCAATGCCAATGCCTCCTCATGAGTATTCACAACAGCCCCTAACCTGCAGTCATCAGCAAATTTGTATAACCATACCCTAGGATTATCTGATTGTAGAGTAGCTATATATATGTTGAACAGACAAGGACCTAAAATGGAACCTAGAGGGACTCCGCTGGAAATAGTTGACCAGTTAGAAAAGGTTCCCTTGATAGTTACACTCTGTTGTCCCCCTTGTAACCATACTGATACCCAGTTACATATATTAGGGTTCAGTTTGATCTTCTCTAACAGTTTCATTAGCTCAGAATGGGGTGATTTATCAAAGGCCTTTGCGAAGTCCAAATACATCACATCAACCGAATTTCCCTGGTCTAACTCCCTATTTGCATTTTCATAGAAGGCTAATAGGTTTGTTTGACAAGATTTGGACTTAGTGAACCCATGTTGAGAATGGTCCAGCAATCCATTTGTCTCTAAGTGCCTTAGGATATAATCCTTTATAACCCCTTCCAAGATCTTACCCATTAGTGAAGTCAGATTTATTGGTCTGAAATTGTCTGGTTTTGTCATGACTCCTTTTTTAAGAATGGGGACAACTAAAGCATGTTTCCAATCTTCAGGTACTAACCCTTGGTCTAAGGAGGTCTGAAACACGTATGTAAGGTGGGGGGGGGCAATACAACTGCCAGTTCCTTTAATATTCTAGGATTCACATCATCAGGGCCAGGAGTTTTGGAAGTATTTAAGTTGGATAACCTATCACAAATATCATTATTTCTACAGTAATTTCTCCAGGACTTGAACTGTATTTTTCTAGATGACTGTTTGGATTGCCAGTATTGAAAACTGAACAAAAATAATCGTTCTGGATATCGGCCATCTCTTCAGGAGTGGATACAAGTCCCAAGGTATTTGTGAAGGGTTCTATCGTGTTATTTTCTTTATTTTTGTTATTAACATATGAGTAGAATGATTTTTTAGAATCCTTGACTTTATTAGCAAGTGATAATTCAAAATGCGCTTTAGCTCTTTTAATTTTGTTCTTAGTCTGTTTCAGACACCCTCTGTATAGTCTGTGGTTTAAAGGTGATCCATAGCTTTTGTATTTTTTATACAATCAATTCTTTTTATTTAGTAATTTTTTAATGGATCTATTCATTAATATGGGCTTATTTCTTATGGGTCCATTACAATTAAGTTTGTATGGTATGAATTTGCTAATAAGTTGTTTGATCCTGGTTAGCAGTATGTCCCACATATCTTGAATAGATTTGCCAGTTAACTCACTAACCCAGTCCCAATTAGTAAATATTCTCTTTAGGCCAACAAAATCCGATTTTCCAAAATTCAATTTTGGTGTACTTCCTGGTGTATTACCAACACCAACATCAGAAATATTAAAATGAACAGTGAAATGATCACTGTTCCCTAACAGACTTTTAATTGACACGTTATTAATTGAATTACCCATATTGGTAAGGATCAAGTCCAGGCTATTTGATCCCCTGGTGCTACTTTGAACCCATTGTTCAAATCCCATCTGTTCACAAGTATCCAGGTATTGTTTGTTGATATTTCCATTAGCCTATAATAAATTCCAGTCTATATAGGGCAAATTAAAATCACCAGCCAAAATTACTCTGTCCGATGGGTCTAAGTTACTAATTATATTAAGTATTTTAATGTAATCTGTTAGGGTTGTAGAGGGTGCTCTATACAACAACCCCAATATGATTTTTGACCCTTTTTGGGGGAATAGCCTAATCCACAAAAACTCCAGGTCAGACATATCCCATAATATTTGATCACATTTAATACTTTCATGAACAAAAATTGCAATACCTCCCCCTTTCCTGTATGTTCTAGATTTTGAGAACACTTTATACCCGGGGACACTTTTTTCCCCACATATTTTCTTTGTCCCACCAAGTTTCTGTAACCAAAACCAAATGTATATTCTGTGAATGCAGTAGAAGGCAAAATTCATCATATTTACCCAAAAGGCTCCTAGCATTTATGAGTACAGCCTTCTACTCAAACAAATTTGTTAGGGAAAGACTTATGTCTTGAACACTTTGAGATTAATTTGCCAGGTTTCCCCCCCTTGTCCCAGTTTAAATGAAACGGAATTACTTAATTTACTCTTTTGCCCAGTATCCTAGTACCTGAGTAATTTAAATGAAGACCATCGGGTTTGAAAAGCACCTTCCTGTTAAAAGTCATGGAATTGTCTATAAATCCAAAATGTTCAGTTTTGCAAAACTCTCTTAGCCATAGATTGATCTCAGAGATTAACCTATTTTTGTAGGACTGATAACCACACGTGGGTAAAATACTAGAAATAATTATCTCCCCATTTATTTCTACAGTCTTTTTTGTAATAATTTTATAATTTGCCTGAATATGTTCCATACTGGTTCTCCATACATCATTAATTCCCAAGTGTAGAATAACAAGGGGATTTATGGAATTTTCAAGGAGCCCTTCCAACATATTTGAAACATCCTGAAGTCTAGCTCCTGGCAAGGTGCTAACCGTAGTGTATTCCTTGCGTCCCCAGCAAACTGCAGACTCTATCCCCCTAATAATGGAATCGCCAATCACTAAGATATCCCTATTAACATAATCTGGGCTTTGGGTGGACTCAGTAATTTTTTGTCTACAAATCTCCTAATTTAAGGGAAATACTTCTGGATCTGTTTGTAATTTGAATGTTTCCTGTGTTTCTACGTTGTCCCCTGGGAGACACTCAATCTGTTAGTTAATTGAAGGGGTGAATTCAATACTTCGTCCTTTAGGTTCCCTTCAGATGTACTCAGTTGTGTAATGGTACCATTATTATCTGTACTGATTGTTCCCTCAAGAGTCTGGGCTTGTATGTTTTCCGGTAAACTATGACTTAAGTTACACACCATTTCATCTATATAACTCTCTAGCATTCCAATATCCTTCTGGGTTTTTAGTCTTAAAGTTAATTGTTTAATCTCCTCTTGAAGGGCGCAACTAAAAGGCATTTTTCACATGTAAACTCTTGAGTTGTAACATCCTCTAAAAACATTTTACATTGTGAGCATGATTTCTTACCCTTCCCCGGTTTAGCCTTTACTTTAGCCATTTGTTACCTTCAGTTAACTTATGTAACACGTTCAGCAAGATTTGATATGTTATAAATCTATTCACTGCTCCATTGACCTCCACTTGCCGATCGGAGCGTTATTTATGTGAAGCCAACCGGAAGTGCCCCTGAACCCACTCGCTCGTAGATGTTTTAAAACACTCTTTTTAAGAGTTAAATAATGAAATATTGTGGACTTTCCCCAGTACTGCAAACTAATCCACAAAAAGTAGGAGTTCAAATAAAATGCTGCTACAATAGAACTGCAGTTCAGTAACTTATTAACTGAAACTACCAGCTCTCTCTTCCTGGTTTAGGCATCTGTCAGGGCTCCCAATGTTAGATACAATATTGTTTAGAACTGTAGTGAATATTGACAAATCAAAATAAACTTGGCTTCAGACCTGCATTCATCTGTTGTGGAGGTGTCATTTGATCTGCTGCTTTTTAGATTTCATTACTTACTCACAGATGTGTGAGTCCCCCAATCGCACTAAACTACTGGGTAGCTCATATGATGCTTGTTCATTGTCGATAGTCTACAGCTGTGGAAAGCTGCCTGCTGATTCATGATGCATAGTAAACAGTGAAATGCACAGATCAAGGTACATGTATTTTGTTCACCACCCCTCACCATTTTAAGAAATGAACATCACCTTACATCTCCAGCAAAGCTCCCCTAGTGGGAAACATTTCATATACAGTATGTACACACACACACACTATGGTTATACATACACATTTTATACACACACTGCATACCCGCACACATTATGTACACACACACACAAAGTATGTATATACAATGTACGCTCATTCACACTATATATACACACATTATATACACACATGCACACACAGTGTATACACAAAGTACACAAACACTATGTACGCACACATACCAACCTATTTACAGACACTGTGTACACACACATACAGTATTTATACACACACACACACACACACACACACACACACACACAGTATTTATGCACACAAACAGTATGTACACACGCACACACAAAGCAACCCATTTACACACACACAAAATCTATACCCCATGCCCATACAGATAGCTGTGCCTGGACCCCTGGTAGGGAGGAGGGTCCATCCTGACGGTGGGGTGCAGTCAGGTTGGACAGACCTTCTGTTCACAAACTGCTAGCTGATCTTCATGGACACAACAACCTCTCAGCTGCCAAGCTCTCAGCAAGATTTACATCCATACATGGTGGGTAGTAATGGATGAGGGGCACATACTGTAGCAATGGAGCCCATGAAGTGAGAATGGTAATTTTTGAAGTATAGCCAGTGGTTTAAGCCAACCTGACACACACACAAACACACACACACACACACACACACACACCTAGGATTGAGAGCACAGCTATCCGGCAGACAGGCTAGGCAGAAGCAAGAGTATTGGATGGGTGCACATGTATGCCCCTAAAGATTTACATACACTGGACAGGTATGGAGTATGGTGGGTGGAGTGCTTTAAATTGAGTTGGGGGGCAAAGGTTCTATTAACTCTATTTTGGAAGTATTTGTCTTCCAAAAAAAGGCAAAAACATCCAAAATTAAGTGGGAGAAAGTATTGACTTTCAAAAATAAGGCAGAAATGTCCATGAATAACCAGAAGGAAGCAGTTGACTTCCAAAACAGTAAAAACAAGCATTTGTCAATGCCAAATGTCATCCTGCTGGTTTCAGTATTGGTAGTGTAGGAGTTAGAGAGACACATACTAGAAGTAACAGTGAAGTATAGAACCGACATCAACCCCACCCCACCCTGCAGAGAGTGACAGGCATTAAGGTGTGTATTTGGGTCACTGGCCATAACGCTCATGCTATTTCACCTCACCCTACCCTGCAGAGTCTGACAAGTGTCACATTGTGCCTTGGGGTCATCTGGCCTTATGATCACCCCATTTCATAAGTAAGTACGTTGAGATGGGTGCAGCATAGGAGAATGGGTTGAACTTTGGGGCTGAAGAGTCCAAGGCACACCTTGATGCCTGTCAGTGGCTGCAGGGTGGAGGTGGAGGACCAATGGTGTGAGCAGTACAGCAGACAATCCAAAGACACACCCCTGATGCCTGTTAGTCTGTACAGGGTGAGATGTAATGGTTAAAAACCCTAATGCCTTGGGTGTGTGTTGGGATTTGCACTTGAAATTTTAAAACATGGCCTTTTTGTGACCCCACCTCATGAAAGCATTTGGGACCTCTGTTCATGAAGAGTGCCCCTGTGATTTTGTTAATCTGTCTCAAACTTTGATTTCCCACAGTGACCGCACCATTCTGCACCACATGAAAATGTCAGCTGCGCAACTGATAAGGAGGTGTGAAGAGACAGCAATGTGGGAAATCTAGAATGAAAATATTAAAACATTCTCGAAGTTACAAGTGTGTGTGAAAACTGCACATCGCACACTCATAACACAGTCATTTAGTGGAATTATTTCACCAAATTTTTAACGTAGCCATTTTGGGAACTCTGCTCATGAACAATGGCACTATGATTATCTCAATCTATGCCTGCAGCGTACCTGAAAATGTACACAGAACCCTTTACTGGCTTGTGACAATAGAAATAACACACACATAACAGGCCTCAAAAGGCCCATAACATAGGAATATGTTAGTTAAAATGTGAATAAAACTGGCCCATACAGAATCAGCATGCTGAGTTATCTGGTGTGGGATGGAGATCGCTGTGAGTAAAATGCAAAATGCTCAGTTTTCTCTCTGTTTGTAGAGATCCAGAGTTCACAGAGTAGCTGACAATTTTCTGACTGACAGGTTCAGAGAGTAACTTCTGCAGACCTGCTCTCTGTATCACGTAGCCTCTCTCTAATTCAAATTACTTTATTGCCCGGCCCGGTGGCGCTGAGGGTTGAGGCGCTGGATGCCACACCTCGCGCCAAGCCGGTGACCCGTGTTCGGGAACGGGCATGGGTTGCCAGGGGTCGGCGGGGCGGAGATGGATTGAGCGTCTGGAGAACTGCTCTCCATCTCCGGGGTGGGGGGATTTGGCCGGCCAGTGCTTGTCTGACCCCTAGCGGAGGCTTGGGATCGACAGCACATAGCCGCAAGACAAGGGGAGGGCAGGACGTGGCAGACGCTTGACTAGTGCGCGCACGCTCTCGCTGGCATCATTGCACGCCACGGCCCGTCGGGAGGAAAAACAGAAAATTGGGTGTCCGGCTGCACGACGTCGTTCCCGGGTGCCACTCTTGGAGGACGCCTCCCTGGCATGGATCCATTGTGGTGGGTCGAGTCGCTCCTCACCACCCTGCCATGAAGGGTAAGTCGCAGGGTGCAGAAAGGAGGGGGTCTCATGTCCGGGGATGGCACCAGGGGAACGACGGAGTGCGGGGGGGGGGTTTTAGCCGGAGCTCCGTGGAGAAAATAACACCCATAAAAAAAAAAAATTACTTTATTGGCATGACATGATACACACGTATTGCCAGAGTTAATACATCAAACTATTCATGCAACATAAACACAGTACAGTGAACTTTAATACATCTGTGCTGTATTTCGAAGCTTGTGGCAGGATGCTATAAGGTTTGCAGCTGTTTCGGGTGGATCTGACTGTCTTTTGGCAATTTCTGGCCATCATGCTGCTGTGGTGGAGTGGATTTATCCCTTAGTTTTCCCATCCCAGACTCAGTGAGGACATTGGCATGAGGACAGGAGTCCAGGCTGCCACCATTTTTTTATTAGTCTTTGGTAACCGGGTTAGGCCCACTAGGCACAAGTGCCTGTTTTCAGGGGCGACCTGGGAGCACTGGGCGGTTAAGTGACTTGCACAGAGTCACACAGTATGCAAGTAGAGGTTGTGAGAATCAAACTCAGGTCTCGTCTGCTGAATGTATTCTAACCTCTAGGCTATACTGCCAGCCCAGCACCTGCTTCAGTATGCTTAGCTAAGCACCTAATGATACCCTCCACTCCCTACTCAGTGGCCTCTGTACCACTGCCTGTGCAGTTGCAGGTGACACACAGAGCAAGATGTTGTTTCCCTTCCTCCCTAGTGCAGGAGACCATCCATAAGGATATTTGAGCCTCCTGACGTCCCATGTCCCTGGCTTCTTCCTCCCTCCCTGGTGCAGGAGAGCATCCATGAGGACACTTGAGCCTACTGCCATCCCCGGTGTCCCTCCCTCCTCCCCAGTGCAGTAGGCATCAATGAGAATGTTGAGCCTCTACCATCCCCATGTGTCCCAGGCTCCTTCTCTCTCTCCCCAGTGCAGGAGTTCATCCACAAAGATGTTCAAGCCTCCTGCCATCCCCTGGTGTCCCTGGCTTCTTCCCTACCTCCCCAGTGCAGGAGAGCATCCACAAGGATGCTCAAGCCTCCTACCATCCCCATGTGTCCCTGACTTCTTCCCTCCCTCCCCAGTGCAGTAGAGCATCAATGAGAATGTTCGAGCCTCCTACCATCCCCATGTGTCCCAGGCTCCTTCCCTCCCTCCCTCCCCAGTGCAGGAGAGCATCCACAAGGATGTTCAAGCCTTCTGCTATCCCCTGGTGTCCCTGGCTTCTTCCCTACCTCCCCGGTACAGGAGAGCATCCACAAGGATGCTTGAGCCTCCTACCATCCCCAAGTGTCCCTGGTTTCTTCCCTCCCTCCCCAGTGCAGTAGAGCATCAATGAGAATGTTCGAGCCTCCTACCATCCCCATGTGTCCCAGGCTCCTTCCCTCCCCTCCCAGTGCAGGAGAACATCCACAATGATGTTCAAGCCTCCAGCCATCCACTGGTGTCCCTGGCTTCTTCCCTACCTCCCCAATGCAGGAGAGCATCCACAAGGATGCTCGAGCCTCCTACCATCCCCATGTGTCCCTGGCTTCTTCCCTCCCTTCCCAATGCAGTAGAGCATCCATGAGAATGCTCTAGCCTCCTACCATCCCCATGTGTCCCAGGCTCCTTCCCTCCTCCCCAGTGCAGTGCAGCATCCACGAGGATGCTCGAGCCTCCTACCATACCCATGTGTCCCAAGCTACTTTCCTCTCCGGTGCAGGAGAGCATCCATGAGGGTGCTCATGCCTCCTACCGTCCCCATGTGCCCCTGGCTCCTTCCCTCCCTCCTTCCTCGGTGCAGGAGAGCATCCACAAGGACGCTTGGGCCTCCTACCATTCCCATGTGTCCCTGGCTCCTTCCCTCCCTCCCTCCCCAGTGCAGGAGAGCATCCATGAGGATGCTCAGAGCCTCTGCCATCCCCTGGTGTCCCTGGCTTGTTTGTGAACCCAGGTTGCCAACATTACAAGTGGTAAGCAGTCCCACATCAGCTGCACACTCGCCTGGGAGAGGATGGACTGCAGGCCTTAAGGCTACTAGGACCCCCCCATCAGCTGCACTTGCCCAGGAGCGGATGGACTGTAGGCCTTAAAGGCTGCTACAGGACCCCCCCGACATCAGCTGCACACTCACCCGGGAGCGAATGGACTGCAGGCCTTATAGGTAATACCTCACCCGTACCATGGAGCTACTCTGCTGGGGTGTTTTTCATTGGAGGTCGCCGACTGATTGACTCTCCTCTTGCCTTTCACTGGACATTTTAGGCATTTTTAGTGCTTTTGGGATGTTACATTAAGTGGGCTCCTGCAGCATAGTGGATGTTACATGGCTGGGTCTGTTCTGTCTGACTAGATAGGGCATTATACTATAGGGATTGCTCATTCTAGCCATTCCTGTTTCAAACTGCACTTTTGAGTTTGCTGTTTAATCTGTACTTACTGTGCCTAGTAGTCTCTGGTTGCTCCTCGAGGCCTACTGCACCCCCACGCCACTGGAAAGCCGCACATGCGCAGTAAGTCAGACAGGGCTCCCATTGTTCTCAATCCTCCTGCCAGGCCCTACATGCTAATATCCCTTCCTTTTCTTTGTAGGCTGCTACCAGGACCCCTCATATCGACTGTACACTCACCTGGGAGTGGATGGACTGCAGGCCTTAAAGATAATACCTCACCCCTACCATGGAGCTACTCTGCTGGGGTGTTTATCCATTGATACTTTGTGTCTCCCCACCTGCATCAGCCACCCTCCCACCCAAGGCTGACCCTCCAATTATTGAGGTCATTGGTCACGTGATGCCACCACGTGATCCCATTGATCGTTTTTTTCTAAGTTCCCACTTTTCCAACAGCAGGTTATCTGAACTTGCAGCCGGGGGCCGCACTCCTTTGTAGCTCCTGCTGCTTCCTCCCAGCCTGAGACTCGATCCTAGTACCTTCCCCACTGGAGTCAGCAGCCCTACCGCTGTACCACGGAATTAGGCCATCTCTCCCCCTTACTCCCAGTGCATTAGCTTCTCCTCCGGGCCTCTCTCACTATGCCCTACCATTGAAGCATACTATTAGTAATCTGTGGCCTGTCCCTCCTCCTCCATTCTCCACATGCCCTCTTTCCACAATATCCAATTTCTCCTATTGTATCCCCTACCCACCATGTCCCACTTGGTACCTCCTGCCTTGCAGAGCCTGAATGGCGCTCCCCCACAGTAGTCCCATCCTCTCCCCCCCCCACCGTTCCACCCCTTCTTTCTTGCTCTCTTCACCCTCTCCATTCCCATCCCCTGTTCCTCCAACTCATCCTCCCCTTTCAGATACCCAACACCCCCAAAAAGCAAATTGGCTAAAGCAGCCCTTCTTCGGCACATCTTCCTCCTCCTCCTCCTTTTATCAGGGAACATTCATCCTAATCCTGGACCCCCCCGCACCTCCACTAGCAATAGAGCATACGAGCTCTGGCTTATTGCAGTTAATATAGGTAGCCTGCAAAAAAAGTTCACCTTGCTACAAGGATGGCTAGCCCAGCACTCCTCAGATGAACTAGCCCTCTCCGAGACATGGCTCTCTGATCATACCCCTGGACTCAGACATTTCCTTACCTGGCTACTCCCTATACCATGCTGACAGGCTGCATAGTAAAGGTGGTGGCTGCGCCTTCCATATTAGGAACACCCTCCAATCCCTGTCAGTCTCAGTCTCTTTCCCTTCCCCCCAACACGGTGCCCAAATGCTTACAGCCAAGATACTCCTTGGAAACCTGGGCAAAACCCTTTATATCATGGCTGTCTACATCCCACCATGTAATCAGAGACTCGCTTTCCCCTCAGTCATGTCCTCTACCTCACAACTTCCCTCCAACAGTGAACTGATCGTCTTGGGGGATTTTAATATCAATTGGCAGTCCCCTGCCATCACTTCCTGTAAGGACTCGGCTGCTGTGCTTGACCTCACCCCAATTACTCCATCTCCTACCAGGCTAAATGACAAATCGGGCACCTCCTTGTTGCTGGACCTCATTCTCACCAACCACCCTAATAATATTATTAAAGCCATGGTACATACAGATGCCCTTAGCAACCATTGCCCTGCAATCTGCTCATGGCCCAATAAAACCCCCACTGTTCCCCCTACTGTCTCATACCACAGACATCGAAAAAAGGGTATACTCCAATGCTTCAAAACCTACCTAACTAACTGTGACTGGGCCCCTGTTTATAGCACCCAATCTATTGATACCGCCCTCTTCCACCTTATAAGAACATTTAACCTGGCCTGTGACATCTTTGCTCCTTTCTCGAAACAAATCTCTAAAAGCCATAACACCCCCTGGATTACACAACAGTTGCTTGATCAAATGCAACACCGGGATAATCTTTGTCAAAAAGTCTTAGACTCCAAACTCCCACTGGGCAGACAACGGTACCGAGAAGCTAGAAACAAATGCACCTGGGCCATTTGCCAAGCTAAGGTGACCCATCATCAACAGGGGCTCACCTCTTTATCTGGCTTGGGGAAAAAACTTCTGGGAAAACATTAAAGAACTAAGTGGGAAAGCTTCTACCCCCCACATGCCCAGCTCTTGTTGCAAATGTTTGCCTATCCCAGGCCCCCCAGTCTATTGCTAATACTCTAAACAGCACCTTCTTAACCAGGAGTAGCACACTAAGCTGAAAACTTTTTTACAGGAGCAACCTGGGAGCACAGGGAAGTTAAGTGACTTGCTCAGAGTCATACAGTATGCAAGTGGAAGCTGTGGGATTCAAACCCAGGTCTGGTCTGCTGGATGTCACCAGATTTGCAGCTCAGAGCCTTAAACCACTGCGCTATACTGCCTCCCTTCTTGTGTGGTATACCAGGGGTATTGTGAAAGTGATTATTGTACAGTGTTCAGGCCACTAGAGGGGAAAGAGGGGGGGTTACAGTGTCCTGGAAGGCTGTGCCCAGGTTAGCTTGACCACTACCAACCCTGACCTCAGGGTGGAGGCACCCGGTTCAGAACTCAGGCCCCTTAACCTGCTAGTAGCTAAGCAGGCAGGGGTAGTAGCCCTTGGATAACGTCACCTAGGGGTTACATCTTGGAGGCTCACCGCTGGGATTTTGTGTCTTCTAGTAGCCAAAATTACGAATTATTGTCAAACATAAATGACTACCCCCAACAGAAGTGGCTGTGTACCAGATGGTAGTGTGGTGTACAGGGCTGAAGATTGACCCTCACAATGCCCTGCTTGTATTGGATATTCCCCTGAACATTGGTAAAGGTGCTGTAGAAGGAGTACTCTCCAAAGTTGAATGTTTAACAAACGCTGTGGTGGTGGAGCAACAGGCTGATTTGACCACCCAAACTTTCATGGCGTTAGTAGAGTGTAGTGACCCAGTGGACAGTTCCAAAGTGCCACGGACTATTGCCTCAGAAGGGGCCCCAGCCACCTGGAGAGAGATAATTAGAGACAGTAAAAACCCCGGGGAGGATGAGCTGCCCCTATTATCTGAGACTTTTGAGGAGAAATTTTCTAAGTTGTTGCTGGAAGAAGGGAAAACCATAGAGGACTTTAAGAAACTATTCCTGCCACCTGGGGGTGTTCCCTCCCCAACACCCCCTCCCACTCCAGCATCTGTTACTGCCCCGCCTTCTGTGCCCATGCCAATGCTGGCCCCTATATCTGTACCTGCCATTAGTCATGACTCCTACCGAAGGTTGAGAATCTTCTCAGGCACCCTCCCCACCCCTCCCGAGGGAGGATGACTGGGAGACCTGGATAGACTATGTTGCCCCTCTAGTACTTGAATGGCAATGTTCAGAAGCAGAGAAACGAAAGAGGTTGAATGACAGCCTCCAAGGTCCTGCCCTGGCTACCATCCATGCTAAGTGGGCTAATAACCCCGAAGCAACTGCACAGGACTATCTTGATGCTCTGGGGAATGTGCATGGGAGCCTGGATTCAGATGAGGACCTGTGGTGGAGAGTAAGAAACGCCCAGCAGTACTCAGGGGAGCCATTGCCTGTGTATGTACCTCGGCTTGAAAAGCTGCTACAAGAGTGCCTCAGAAAGGGTAGTTTGCCATCAAATGGATTAGATTGAACTAGGCTGGACCGGATCCTTACATCTGCACTGTTTTCAGAATTGTTACTGCTTCAGTTGCACCTCGCCAACCGACTGGAATCACCCCCCTCTTATTACGAGCTAATGAAAGAAATTCGGGGAGTTGAGCAAAGGTGACCCCGTGGGAGGAATTTCATCAATATCTGCTGCTGCTACGCAAGTGACAGAGAGTGATCATCCAAGTGGGGTTCAGGGGCAAAAGTCAGCACCTAACAAGCACTCTGAGCATGCAAAGGACTTCCCGGCCTGGCCCCAATTTTTGAAAGTCAAGCTATTAAAGGAAGTCCAAGAGTTGAAGGCGGGTGCCTCTGCAAGGATTCCTCCAATGGAACAAGATTCTGGTTTCTCTCAGGACGTGACTGCCGTAGGGTTGGGAGTGTACCTTCAGGCATCCTCTACTGAGGGTAGCTCCCAGGCTGAAATCAAAGAACTGACTGCCACCCTAAAGGAACTGTTGAGGCACGTTGCACCACTCTCATTGCTGCAAGCAGATATTGGACCCCGATCCCTTGCTACTACTTCAGTTCCTCATGCAATGTTCTCTCCAAGGATGCCCCAGGAATCTGTCATTTGTCACAACTGTGGAAAGGATGGCCATATGAAGAGGGAATGCCAGTCTCAGACAGACTTAGAAAAAATGATGAACCGGCTTCAAGGAGAGCTTCAGAAAAGGAATCAGTTGTCAAGGGGTGCACAAAATTACTGCAGTGAAGACTTCGGACATCCTAACTCAAACCCCTTTGTGGCTAAATCATCCATCCATGCCCCTGCTGCTGTCCCTCCAGACAGGTCCAAAATAGTGGGCCCTTCAATGGAGACTACCATGGCTGTGAATCGTATTCCAACTTGGGCTGTGCTGGACAGTGGGTGGCAGGTGGCCATTGTATTTAAGGACTGGTATGACAAACACTTATCTGCTGTACCCTTATAATCCCTGGAAGGCCTACATGTGTGGGGGCTGAGCGACAAGTCATATCCCTACCTAGGATATGTCCATCTCTGGTTGTCATTTCCTGCAGCTGTAACTGCTGTAGAGGAGCAAGTTGAGACACTGGCCTTTGTGTGTCCCCCTACTGGACTGTATGATGGAGTTCCCCTGTTAATTGTGATCAACGTCCATAAGTTTGGGAGACTGGCACAACTCTGTTGTGAGAAACAAATTTGATGGACTGGGAGGGCCCTAAGAATTGCCATTCTGATCAAGAGGGCCTATGATTTGCAGAAGAACCCCAAGGGAGTGGACCAGGATGAACCGGTAGGGGTCATGTGGAAGAAGGATCCCGATTCAATGGTACTGGCCCCTAAGGCCCAGTGTACCATTCAAGGTGAGAGCCGCCTCCGCAAAGATGTCAAGAACAAAATACTGATGTTGGATGTGCCAGGCGATGGGAAATTGCCGGAAGGATTATTGGTTATGCCCAGCATCTTGCCAGCTCGCGCTCATGCCTATGCACAATGAGTGATGGCCCAGATTCATAATGTGTCAGATCGGAAGATCCAGGTGAACAGAGGATGCATCCTAGCTATGGTACACTGTGCAGATACTGCAGTATTGCCCAGCAACAAACACTCTGGTGAGATGGATAGAGTGACTCACAACTTGTTTGATTTTGGTGACTCCCCATTGCCAGCTGAATGGAAGACTAGAATTAGCCAGAAACTTGCCCAGAGAGATTAAGCATTTTCATTGAAGGAATGGGACATGGGATGTGTCCAGAGTGTGGAGCATCACATACGCCTGCACGATGAACTGCCATTTCGAGAGAGGTCTCGACGCCTAGCCCTGCAGACACAGACAATGCGAGAAGACACTTGCAGGAAATGCTCACGGCTGGTGTGATACAAGAATCCAGGAGAATATATGCTTCTCCCATTGTGGTTGTGCGTAAGAAG